>CM077675.1:324955326-326347789 GCA_039707655.1 Elymus sibiricus | reverse complement strand
TCGTCGCCTCCTCCTCTGCTTCGAGCAGGGACCTGGGAGGAGGACGAGCGCTCGCGCTGACCGCATGCTTCGGTCGCGTGGGCCCCGCTGCAGCCCCACCGGCCCATCTCGCCGGCCTGCCCCAGCCCCGCCCTCTGCCTCGCCTCTCCTTGCCTCTTGGGCAGAAGCCCACGAGGTGAGCCCCCTCCCGCGTGTTTTTTTTCTTTTCTTTAGGCCCATGTCATTGCATTTTTTATTTATTCATATGATTCAGTAATTGCATGTTTTAATAAAATTGATAATTAATTAACCGCTCACCGGATCGAAATGTTTTATATATGAAAGATGTTCAGAAAAATGCATAGTAAATTGTCAATTTCATCCATGATAAAAATTCCTAAGCTCACTGTTTGCATCATTTTGCATAAATGCCCTCATTTTGCATTGTCATAGTTAATTAACGTGCATCGGGATTTAATCCAATCATATATTAAAAATGTTCATATTATCGGCATCACATTTTCATGCACGACAAACCTGTTCTTTGAAATATTTGCATTTAACTTGCATTTATATTTGCTAAAAGGGGATTAGGCCATAAACTTGCATAATTAATTGTGACATATTTCCCTACATGAACCTATACATATTATATATGTTTTCGGGGTAGAAAAATCCATAGAATTTAACTGTGCATTTACTTTTGTCATTGGAGCAAGTTTGCGTGCATGTCATTTTTGCCATGATGCCCTTTTGTCTATTTCGTGTTAATTAATCCATGCATGATATGAAATAATTTTGAACATGGGATATGCCCTTGGACATGTGTGCTAGGCCCTGGTATTTTTGGTTGTCATAGAAATGCATGTTTAGGTGTTGTTTTCTTGTTGCCAACATGCTATAAAAATCTGTTGTTTTGAGGGTCCAAAATATTTCCAAGTCTGAATCTGTGTTATTTTGTTGCTGTCTTGTCGTGTGGTTTGCTATTGATCTATAGCTCTTTTGGTGTTGCCACAATAGGATGTATTGTTAAGCTTGTTGTTCCCTATCATGGTGTGCCAATAGTTTGCATGAATAGGTTTAGCTTCATAATTATTACTGCTGTCCAATATGTCAATCTGTTAAAAACTGCTCCTTATGACTAGCCTAATTTTCACTAAGTCTGAGAATCTGTTTTCTTCAATATGCCATGTTGTGTTGATGGTTGCCATGAATCTGAGCATAATTTGATGTTGCCATAAAGTAATGATTTGTAGTGCATCATGCCTACTACCATGCTGTTAAGTGTCATGCCAATATATGACCTGTAGCATATAGTTTTACTGCTGCCAATATGCCTCCATGAAATCTGCTAAGCTGAAAACCTGTTATTTTCACTAAGTCCTAATCTGCTATATTTTGTTGCCATGTTGTGAGCTTCGTACCATGTGATCCATGACTCTTTTGAGTATGATATGTGAATATGAAATGAAGTGTGTGTTATATGCTATTGCCCCATGCTTAGTTTGTGCATTTTAGAATCTTGTAGCTTGTTGTTTTCATGTGTGCAAAACGCTACCTTGCTGTTTTGGGCAGATTTCAAATAAAACTTGTGTTGGTTGTTATGGTTGAACCGTAGCTCCATTTTGAACACGTTGCATATGAAACTTGCTTAGAATGTCATATAGTTTCATAATATCTTGCTGCATCTATGATTTCACATGTTTGTGGTGGGTGTTTGCATGCATTTTGCATTCATGTCATATGCATCTTGCGAATCTCATATCTTTTAGACCGTAGCTCCGTTTCAAACGTTCTATATATGTAAATCGACTAGAATGATGCGTAGAATTGCATGGTATACTTTATTTCCCTATTTAATAAATATAAAACATGATTAGTTCAGATCTGGACCAATTTCGAAATTAACATATGGGGTCGTTTCGGAAATGCTATATGTTGTTTCCGGCCTCATTTCAACTTGCCTAGACATGTAGTTTACTTATGCTTCACCTCTTGCCATGTTTAACAACATTTAATATTGTTGTGTACCTAAACGAGAGTGAACTAAATATTCAAATGTGGAGTTTCGTCAATATGCAACTCGTTGCATATTGAGCTTCACTTAATGTGTAGTATTTGATTGTTGTGATTGCCATGCCTTGCATATTTAAACCGGACATGCATCATATTTGTTTGCGCATCATGTCATGCATTTGTTGTGGTGTTCTCGTGTGTTGATTGTTGTTTCCGATTTGCTTCTTCTCGATAGAGTTCCGAAACCGCTTCGGAGTGTGAGGATTCGTTCGTCTACATTGGCTCGTCTTCTTCATGGACTCGTTCTTCTTCCAAGCGGGATCTCAAGCAAGATGATCATTTCCCTGGATACCACTACTATCATTGCCATGCTAGTTGTCTCGTTTCTATTGCTGTCTCGCTACCTACCACTTGTATGTCGAGCCTCCCAAATTGCCATGAAAAGCCTCTAACCCCTCCACATCGCAGCAAACATTGTTTGGCTATGTTACCGCTTGCTCAGCCCTTCTTATAGCGTTGCTAGTTGCAGGTGCATTGTTTCCAGCTATCACAATATTATTGCTATTTAATTTAATGCACATATATACTTGGTAAAGGGTGGAAGGCTTGGCCTTTTGCTCGGTGTTTTGTTCCACTCTTGCCGCCCTAGTTACTTGCGTACCGGTGTTATGTTCCATAATTGAGCGCTCCTAACATGCTCGGGGTTGTTATGGGGACCCCCTTGATTTTCGTTTTAGGATAAAACTTGTCTGGCAAGGCCCAACATTGGTTCTACATTTGCCTAATAACTAATAAACCTGCATAGGGAGTAATTAACCCGAGGATCTTTAATCAACAACCCGGGCCAGTGCTCTTCCTGAGTGTTGGTCCAACCTGGGCTGCCTGCGGGGCCGCCTCGAGGAAACTCGGGGATTGGTTTTTCCCCGTAGCTAGTCCCATCCGATTTGCCCTGAGAACGAGATACGCGACTCCTATCGGGATTGTCGGCACGTCGGGCGGCCTTGCTGGATTTGTTTTACCTTTCTCGAACGTCATGTGCGAGGAATTCGGAAAATACTTCGGGCTATCTCGAGGTTGCGGTTTTCCAGTGGAATTGCCTAGGAAGATCACGAGATTCGTGGTCGAGGTTATTCTCGCTGCGTGTGGTTAGTTTGTGATGGATGAGTTGGAGCACCCCTGCAGGGTTAAATCTTTCGGAAAGCCGTGCCCGCGGTTATGTGGCAACTTGGAAACTTTGTTTAACACCCGGTCATAGCAAACTTGAAGTAAACTCAAATAAAATACACCAACTGTGTGCGTAACCGTGACTGTCTCTCTTCTCGTGAGTCCTTCTCTGAGCGAGAACACGGTGGGGTTATGTTTTGACGTATGTAGGTGTTCAGGATCTCTTAGAGATCATTGCTAGTTCACGTCCGTTTATTCGACAATCATCCCCCTTTATTCCTGTACTCGTAAGCTGGCCACTCAAATAAATGCTTAGTGCTTGCTGCAGCCTCACCACTTAACCATACCTCACCCATTAAGCTTTAATAGTCTTGATACCCTTGGAAATGAGATTGCTGAGTCCCCGTGGCTCACAGATTACTACAACAACAAATGCAGGTACAGGTAATACGATGATATGATGTGAGCGCGATGCTTTCTTTGATTTGGAGTTCTTCTTCTTCTTCTTCATCGATCTAGGATGGGTTACAGGCGGCAGCCTGGGATAGCAAGGATGGATGCCATTTTATCGTTTGTTTTCGTCCGTAGTCGGACCCTGCTCTTCTGTATGATGTTTGGAGATGTTATTGTATTGATGTGATATTGATATAGCTGTGGCGAGTGTAAGCCAATTCCATATACTCATCTCTTCTTTACATTTACTTGTAATGATATCCATTCTTGCAAAACGACGAGATGCGCTTCTATACCTGTCGAGGCCCTCGTGCCAAAATAAGGATAGGATCGCATCTTGGGCGTGACAAGTTGGTATCAGAGCCTGTACCGACCTAGGAGCGCCCTTGATTGATCGAACTTGGCCGAGTCGAGTCTAGTAAAAACTATTTTGAGTCTAGTTATATCGAAGAGTAGGATTCTTTTTACTCCTCTTCTATGCTCTGGTGAGGAATTACGACTTAGGAATTTTGATTCTACCCTCTTCTCAGTCAAATTTTTTTTAGGATCACGCAGATATTTTGGAAACTATATGATGCCGATGTGACGGAGTTCTGTCTTGGTGCCTCCTGTCTGACTTGATTTCTTCTGGGGAGTTGAGCTCCAGGGGATTCTTGTGAACATCGTTATCATTCAGTTTCCTTAGTATCTCAGGACGGAGGATGTTCGAAATTGCTTCGATACTATCAGTGGCGAGAGGAGTCCGGCATCCCCAGTACTGGTGGAGAGAGTTCGGATGTACTGCCATACTTTAGTATCGTTGTGATTACGAGGGTCTGAGGTAGATGAGTTTCCGAGACCTTTGGTTGTGTGTTGAGGGAGGTGATACACTAGAGAGTAGTATTACTGATAGGAGTTGAGTGATCATGTAAAAACTCCATGTATCCGTGTACCCGATTGCATAACCAAAGATTTCGGAAGTTCTTAGGTGGGAATTCAAGTAGTTACCTAGGTTATCTTTCAACAGATGCATGATGTGAGGTTGGGGTTCGACATCGAGTGGTTCGCTTGTGGACGGTCTTTCTTACAGCGGTTCTCGTTGTGTCTTAAAGAGTCCTTGTAGCTTGCTATGACTCGGGGACGCTTCGTATGTCGTGTGCACTGCCTTGTACATGATGGCTACTGTAAGATCGAGCCCGTGTGAGCCTTACCACAAAAATGTCAAGCGAAATCTCTGTCATATATCTATTTCCGGCTTAATTTGCAAGCCTCATCCTTTTTTTGTTGGAATATAGTAATTCAAGTTGCTTCGATGTCAAACGTTGATTTCATATCTTTTCTAAGCGGTGTTCTCATAATTCTATGCGAATGCTAATCCTTTTGCTCAATCAAGTTGTCATGTCAATTCCTTTCCATTCGGCGTGTTTCTCATCAAGTTAATTCAACCCTCCCCAATATTTGCAAGATCTATCCTCATCCTTCCTTTTCCCGGAGTTCATTTCATCCGTCCCAAGTTGTCTTTGTTTTTCCCACCCTCCCGCCCTTTTTCTTCAATAATTAAATTCCCATTCAAGTGCCTTTTCTATTCATGTGATGCTTCCACTATCTTCTCTTCCGTGATGTACCCGGTGGTTCTTTATGAAGATGCTCAGTGCTCAATTTCATCATTTCTTAGTCTTCATCTTTGTTTTCTTTGCGGTGGATTCAATTCAACCTCTCGGTGTTCATCATATCCTTTTCATTAGTTCAACATTTTTCCATGTTGGAAATTCTTATCCAAGCCTCTCTTGCTTATTCATCTCTCTATTCTATCCGGAGTTTTCAACATATCTCAGAAGATTCGTGTTCCCATTCAAATCTTTTCAAATTATTTTGAGGTCTCACCTCATCAAGTTTTCATTTATTCCGGTGCAATCTCTCTTCCTAAGAAATCAATTCAACGGCGTTTTCTTTTGAGTGGGCCCATATCCCACAGGTTTTCCCCAGGATCTTACCTGGCTCTTCTAATCTTCCTGGAGATGTCCTCAAGTTCTTTCAAATATGACGTAAGAATGAATTTCATCAGTCATATTCCTCCTCGAAGATCGCTTCTAAATCATTTTCATTGTTGGCTCAACCTTTTCTTATTCATTATTCCGGAGTGTCTTAGTAATTCTTGATGTGTTCCTTGTCATCATTCTTAGCTTTGAAGACCGAAGGAGTGTTTCTCTTAAATCTTGTTCGTTCTTCCGAAGATTCATGGTTTCAGCTTCGTCCTATCCTCTCAAATTGTTTTCGATCATGAGAAATTCCTTCCATATCTATCCGCAACATTTCGGTGTTGTTTTCATTTCTCGATCCTTCGAAGGCCAGCATTTCAGAAGATTTCTTCGTTCTTAGCTTTCATCTTTCGTTCTCAAATTCTTCTCAATTGTTGTCTCTTCGTTCGTATCTCCTTTATTCCGGTGCCTTGTTCAAGTTTCTACTAGGCAAATCTTGATCTCTTCATTCTCATGTTTTCCCATTCGTTTCAATTCTCACCGGTGGTTCGTTCAAGACTTCTTCAAGTTTGTGCTCATATCCCTCTTCAATCTTTCCAGAAGAATAAGTAGTATGCTAAATCCGTTGTTTGTCATCAATTTAACTTGGTGAAGGATAAGCGTAACATAACTCTTATTCTTGTTTCATCAATTGATTTCAATCCTTCTTCCGGAGTTGTTTATGATGTCAAATTCTTGGTTTTAAGTGTTTCATCTTCTCTTTTCTGGAGTTCCAAGTTTTCTCAAGTATCTCATCGCGAAGCTTCATCTAAATCTTGCAACGTCATAATCTATCCTTTTCAACCTTCATTATGTTGTTCATTCTTTCGTATACGGAGGTCCTCATGGTGGTTTCAAATATTTAATTCCTTCTCAAAGTGTTCTGCAATATTCTTGTGGTAGTTTTCAAGTATTCTTTATCGGGATTTCTAGTGCAATTCATTCTCCCTTATCTTTTGAGATGGTGTTATAGCATTCTTGATTCATGAGGAGTCTCGAAGAGAATTGGTCAAGAATGAGTTATTTAAACCCATCATGTTCTTCCTTGGAGTTATCTTGGATTATATTTCACCTAAAGCCTATCCTTAGGTTTGTTGCTATCATGGTGCTTATCAATGACCCAATTTCTCTATGCATCCTATTGGTGTAAGAAGTTTTGCATATCTTGTTTCTCCAAACCAATCCTGTTTTCGTTTGTGGCCGGTTGTCACCTCATTATTTTGAGATGTTTTCCCTAATCCCACATCAAGCTATTCTTTCCGTTGTTGATGTTCCAACAACTCCGTTCAATCTCTCCTTGCAATATGCTTTTCAAATTCAATGGTGGTAGAAGTTGTCTTTTTCTTCTTCGTTCTCTTCTCTCCAAAGTTCTACCTTCTATTCTTTTGTTCCAGAGGCATTGTATTGTTGCTCTCTTTCATCCATTATCTTGTTTTATCAAGATCAGGTGCTTTCTTGCTTATCCATTTAACCGGAGTGTTGCGTCATCTTTTCAAGTTCCTTCCATATTCTCAATTTTGCCTCTCTTTCCTACCGAAGTGCTGCCGAAATTTCTTGTGAATTCTTGCTTGTTCCTCATGTCATTCTTCATCTCTTTGCAACCTTAATGTTTCTATGGTTTCACTCGTTTTTCAAAGAAGCAACTAAGTTTTACCTCTTCCTTTTCTCTTCCTCTTCCCCTTCTCATTCTAAGATCTCGGGTCGAGATCTCTTGTAAGTGGATGAGAGTTGTAACAGCCCGAGACTGACGCTCCAGAAGATTCCCGTTTTATTTCCATTCTCGTCATGTGATACGTTATTGTCGCATTCATCATCGCATCATCTGCATAGCATCGTCACTCATTTTTGAAAACTTGCTTCCGTTCGTAGTTGCCGGTTCTCTCCGTTCGTGTCGTCGACCGTTTTGAGACCAACCACACACGCACGCGCTCGCGGCATCGGTAAAATGTTGTTTTCAAAAGTGTGTATAAAACTTTCTTGGATTGGGTCGAAACTTAGCGTGCGGTCTTTATATATTGTAGGTGGACCGCCTGCCACGTTTCGTCGCAATCAGAGGTCGTTGTTACCCGAACGGTCGACCGTAGTGGCACCGTCATCGGTTTATTCGTCGGACGTTTTCGGTTTTCTAAACTCGATGCCGGGCCACCATCTCCCTCTCTCCTCAGCCCATGACCCCTCTCCACAGTCCCCCTAGCCCATCCTAGCCTAACCCCGCAACCGGAGCCGTCCGATCGCGATCGGAGGGTCCGAAAACGGGCAAAACTCCTAACCCTAGACCCCCCCTTGCTATATATGGACACCCCATGTCCAAATCTGGCTCTCTCTCTCTCTTCCTCCTCAAATTCAGTGCAGCCCGACCCCGCCGCCGCCACTTTCCGCGCCGTCAGCCCCTCCAATCCAGCCCACCACCTGCGCCGCCGCTCCCAGCCACCCACACGCTGCCACGTCGCCCATGTCTCCTCCCAGCCGCCGCAAACCGCCTGAGCCCGGTCGGGGCCCGCCCGAGCCCATCCGGGCCCGAGCAGGCCCACGCGCCCCAACCGCCCGTCCCCGTGCGCGCGCCCCAATCGAGCCAATCTTGTATCTTGTTGTTTTCATGTGTGCAAAATGCTATCTTGCTGTTTTGGGCAGATTTCAAATAAAACTTGTGTTGGTTGTTGTGGTTGAACCGTAGCTCCGTTTTGAACATGTTGCATATGAAACTTGCTTAGAATCTCATGTAGTTTCATAATATCTTGCTGCATCTATGATTTAACATGTTTGTGGTGGGTGTTTGCATGCATTTTGCATTCATGTCATATGCATCTTGCGAATGTCATATCTTTTAGACCGTAGCTCCGTTTCAAACGTTCTATATATGTAAATCGACTAGAATGACGCGTAGAATTGCATGGTATACTTTATTTCCCTGTTTAATAAATATAAAACATGATTAGTTCAGATCTGGACCAATTTCAAAATTAACATATGGGGTTGTTTCGGAAATTCTATATGTTGTTTCCGGCCTCATTTAAACTTGCCTAGATGTGTAGTTTACTTATGCTTCACCTCTTGCCATGTTTAACAACATTTAATATTGTTGTGTACCTAAATGAGAGTGAACTAAATATTCAAATGTGGAGTTTCGTCAATATGCAACTCGTTGCATATTGAGCTTCACTTAATGTGTAGTATTTAAATGTTGTGATTGCCATGACTTGCATATTTAAACCGGACATGCATCATATTTGTTTGCGCATCATGTCATGCATTTGCTGTGGTGTTCTCGTGTGTTGATTGTTGTTTCCGATTTGCTTCTTCTCGATAGAGTTCCGAAACCGCTTTGGAGTGTGAGGATTCGTTCGTCTACGTTGGCTCGTCTTCTTCATGGACTCGTTCTTCTTCCAAGCGGGATCTCAAGCAATATGATCATTTCCCTGGATACCACTACTATCATTGCCATGCTAGTTGTCTCGTTTCTATCGCTGTCTCGCTACCTACCATTTGTATGTCGAGCCTCCCAAATTGCCATGAAAAGCCTCTAACCCCTCCACATCCCAGCAAACATTGTTTGGCTATGTTACCGCTTGCTCAGCCCTTCTTATAGCATTGCTAGTTGCAGGTGCATTGTTTCCAGCTATCACAATATTATTGCTATTTAATTTAATGCACATATATACTTGGTAAAGGGTGGAAGGCTTGGCCTTTTGCTCGGTGTTTTGTTCCACTCTTGCCGCCCTAGTTACTTGTGTACCGGTGTTATGTTCCATAATTGAGCACTCCTAACATGCTCGGGGTTGTTATAGAGACCCCCTTGCTTTTCGTTTTAGGATAAAACTTGTCTGGCAAGGCCCAACATTGGTACTACATTTGCCTAATAACTGATAAACCTGCATAGGGAGTAATTAACCCGAGGATCTTTAATAAACAACCCAGGCCAGTGCTCCTCATGAGTGTTGGTCCAACCTGGGCTGCCTGCGGGGCCGCCTCGAGGAAACTCGGGGATTGGTTTTTCCCCGTAGCTAGTCCCATCCGATTTGCCCTGAGAACGAGATACGCGGCTCCTATCGGGATTGTCGGCACGTCGGCCGGCCTTGCTGGATTTGTTTTACCTTTCTCGAACGTCTTGTGCGAGGAATTTCGAAAATACTTCGGGCTATCTCGAGGTTGTGGTTTTCCAGTGGAATTGCCTAGGAAGATCACGAGATTCGTGGTCGAGGTTATTCTCGCTGCATGTGGTTAGTTTGTGATGGATGAGTTGGAGCACCCCTGCAGGGTTAAATCTTTCGGAAAGCCATGCCCGTGGTTACGTGGCAACTTGGAAACTTTGTTTAACACCCGGTCATAGCAAACTTGAAGTAAACTCAAATAAAATACACCAACTGTGTGCGTAACCATGACTGTCTCTTCTCGTGAGTCCTTATCCGAGAGAGAACACGGTGGGGTTATGTTTTGACGTATGTTGGTGTTCAGGATCTCTTAGAGATCATTGCTAGTTCACGTCCGTTTATTCGACAATCATCCCCCTTTATTCTTGTACTCGTAAGTTAGCCACTCAAATAAATGCTTAGTGCTTGTTGCAGCCTCACCACTTAACCATACCTCACCCATTAAGCTTTAATAGTCTTGATACCCTTGGAAATGAGATTGCTGAGTCCCCGTGGCTCACAGATTACTACAACAACAGTTGCAGGTACAGGTAATGCGATGATATGACGTGAGCGCGATGCTTTCTTTGATTTGGAGTTCTTCTTCTTCTTCTTCATCGATCTAGGATGGGTTCCAGGCGGCATCCTGGGATAGCAAGGATGGATGTCATTTTATCGTTTGTTTTCGTCCGTAGTCGGACCCTGCTCTTCTGTATGATGTTTGGAGATGTTATTGTATTGATGTGATATTGATATAGCTGTGGCGAGTGTAAGCCAATTCCATATACTCATCTCTTCTTTACATGTACTTGTAATGATATCCATTCTTGCAAAACGATGAGATGCGCTTCTATCCCTGTCGAGGCCCTCGTGCCAAAATAAGGATAGGATCGCATCTTGGGCGTGACAGCATGGTTCACATGTGTCAAGTGATTCAAAATCAAGTGACTCCAAAAGTCCATCAGCATGGAGTTTCTTCATGCGTTCTACACCAATATGACCTAAGCGGCAGTGCCACAAGAAAGTGGTACTATCATTATCAACTCTACATCTTTTGGCATCAATGTTATGAACATGTGTATTATCACTATCGAGATTTAATAAGAATAAACCCCTCACATTGGTTGTGTGACCATAAACGATATTACTCATATAAATAGAACAACCATTATTCTCTGACTTAAATGAGTAACCGTTTCACAATAATCAAGATCCAAATATAATGTTCATGCTCAATGCAGGCACTAAATAAAAATTATTCAGGTTCATCACTAATCCTGATGGTAATCGAAGAGCGAGCATGTCGACGGCGATCACATCAACCTTGGAACCATTTCCCACGCGCATCGTCAGTTCGTCCTTTGCCAGCCTCCGTCTATTCCGCAGTTCCTGTTTTGAGTTGCAAATGTGAGCAACCGAATCGGTATCAAATAGCCAGGCACTACATCGAGAGTTGGTAAGGTACACATGTATATCATATATACCTTGTTTGGTGTTGGCCGCCTTCTTGTCGGCAGTTCTGCTTCCAGTGGCCAGTACCTTGCAATGAAAGCACTCAGTTTCTGGCTTGGGTCCAGCCTTGGGTTTCTTCACGGGAGGCGCAACTGATTTGTCACTCTTCTTGGAGTTACCCTTCTTTCCCTTTCCATTCTTCTTGAAACTAGTGGTTTTATTGACCATTAACACTTGATGCTCCTTTTGGATTTCAGACTCAGCGACTTTCAGCTTCGCAAACAGCTCGGCGACTGACTTGTTCATCCCTTGCATGTTATAGTTCAACACAAAGCTCTTGTAGCTAGGTGGCAGTGATTGAAGAACTCTGTCAGTGATCGCTTCCGGCGGGAGGGCAATTACCAACTCAGCCAGACGGTTGGAATACCCAGACATTCTAAGTATGTGCTCACTAACAGACCCGTTCTCCTCCATATTGCAAGCATAGAACTTATCGGAGGTCTCATACCTCTCGATCCGGGCATTATTTTCAAAGATAAACTTCAACTCCTGGAACATCTCATATGCTCCATGACATTCAAAATGTCTTTGAAGTCCCAGCTCTAAGTCATACAACATAGCACACTGAACTATTGAGTAATCATCCGAACGCGACTGCCAGGTGTTCGCAACGTCTAGAGACGACACTGGAGCGGGTGTCTCACCGAGCGATGCATCAAGGACATAAGCATTTTGGGAAGCCGTGAGGATAATCCTCAGATTACGGGCCCAGTCTACAAAGTTACTTCCATCATCTTTCAGCTTAGCTTTCTCTAGGAATGCATTGAAATTCAGGGGAACTACTGCGCGAGCCATTGATCTACAACATAAAATTTGCAAAGACAACTTAGACTATTGTTCATGATAATGAGTTTAGTTAATCATATTACTTAAAAAAAACTCCCACTCAAATTGACATCCCTCCGTTCATCCAAGTGCTACATGATCCAAATTCACCAACCCAAGTCCGATCATCACGTGAGATGAGGTGGTTTCAATGGTGAACATCTCCATGTTGATCATATCTACTATATGACTCATGTTCGACCTTTCGGTCTCTTGTGTTCTGAGGCCATGTCTATACATTCTAGGCTCGTCAAGTTTAACCCGAGTGTTCCGCATGTGCAACAGTGGCTTGCACCCGTTGTATGCGAACGTAGAGTCTATCACATCCGATCATCATGTGTTGTCTCGAAACGACGAACTTTCGCAACGGTGCACACTCGGGGACAACACAATTTTTATCTTGAAATTTTAGTGAGGGATCACCTTATAGAGCTACCGTCGTCCAAAGCAAAATAAGATGCATAAAAGGATTAACATCACATGCAAATCATAAGTGACATGATATGGCCATGAACTTGTGCTTTTGATCTCCATCTCCAAAGCACCGGCATGATCTCCATTGTCACCGGCATGACACCATGATTTCCATCATCTTGATCTACATCAACGTGTCGCCATCGGGGTTGTCGCGCCAACCATGCTTCTACTACTATTGCTACCGCTTAGCGATAAAGTAAAGCATTACATAGCGCTCAATGAGTGACACGTAGGCCACATAATTAATTAGAGACAACCCTATGGCTCCTGCCGGTTGCCGTATCAACATGCAAGTTGATCTAAACTATTACAAAACATGATCATATCATACATCAAATATATATCGTCATGTCTTTGGCCATATCATATCACAACATACCCTGCAAAAACAAGTTAGACGTTCTCTAATTTGTTGTTGCATGTTTTACGTGGCTGGTATGGGTATCTAGCAAGAACGATTCTTACCTACGCAAAACCACAATGGTGATATACAAGTTGCTATTTCACCTTCTACGAGGACCGCCTTTGTCGAATCCGATTCAACTAAAGTCGGAGAGACAGACACCTGCCAGCCACCTTATGCAACAAAGTTACATGTCAGTCGATGGAACCGGTCTCTCGTACGTGGACGAGTAAGGTTGGTCCGGGCCGCTTCATCCCACAATACCGCTGAATCAAGAAAAGACTAAGGAGGGAAGCAATCTACATATCAACGCCCACAAACTCCTTTGTGTTCAACTCGTGTTCTCACCTACACATAGACCTAGCTCATGATGCCACTGTTGGGGAACGTTGCATGGGAAACAAAAAAATTCCTACGCACACACAAGATCTATCCATGGAGATGAGCATCTACAAGAGGAGAGATCGGATCCACATACCTTTGTAGATCGCTACGCGGGAAGCGTTAAGAAACGCGGTTGATGTAGTCGAACGTCTTAGCGATCCAAATCGCAAGTCGTCCCGCGATCCAATCACGATCTAGCGCCGAACGGACGGCACCTCCGAGTTCAGCACACGTACAGCTCGATGACGATCTCCGCCTCCTTGATCTAGGAAGCGAAGGTGGAGAGGTAGATGAGTTCTCCGGCAGCAAAAGGGCGTGGTGGCGGTGGTGGTGGAGCTGTTCCGGTAGGACTTCGCCGAGCACTACCGAAACCGATCTAGAGGAGAACTAATCTAGAGGACAGAGAGAGGGCTGCGCCGTGGATTGGGGTACGGCTGCCCTCCCTCTCCCTCTCTATTTATAGGAGGAAGGGCTAGGTGGGGTGTATCCCTAGCCCGTCCTCCAAGGAGGGGTTTGGCCGAACCAAGGGGGGAGGAGTCCTCCTCCCACAAGGGAGGTGGGAACCCTAGGGAGGAGTCCCTCCCCTCCAAGGCACCTCCACCTTTTTTTTCTCTTTTCCTTTGGGCGCATGGGCCCTTATGAGGTCAGCTTCCCAGCCCACCAGGGGCTGGTACGCCACCACTTGGGCCCATGTGCCCCCCGGGGAGGGTGGGCCCCTCTCGGTGGACCCCCGGACCCCATTCGTCACTCCCGGTACACTACCGGAAGTAACCGAAACTTTTCCAGAACCCAAATACCATTTTCCTATATATAAATCTTTACCTCTGGACCATTCCGGGGCTCCTCGTTACGTCTGGGATCTCATCCGGGACTCCGAACAACCTTCGGTTACCAACATACATAACTCAATAATACCGAAAACGTCACCGAACGTTAAGTGTGCAGACCCTACGGGTTCGAGAACTATGTAGACATGACCGAGACACCTCTATGGTCAATAACCAATAGCGGGACCTGGATGCCCATATTGTTTCCTACATATTCTACGAAGATCTTTATCGGTTGAACCTCTATGTCAAGGATTCAGTTAATCCCGTACGATGTTCCCTTTGTTTATCGGTATGTTACTTGCCCGAGATTCGATCGTCGGTATCTCCATACCTAGTTCAATCTCGTTACCGGCAAGTCTCTTTACTCGTTCCGTAATACAAGATCCCGTGGCTAACTCTTTAGTCACTTTGCTTGCAATGCTCATTGTGATGTTGTATTACCGAGTGAGCCCTGAGATACCTCTCCGTCACACGGAGTAACAAATCCCAGTCTTGATCCA
The DNA here is from genome assembly GCA_039707655.1 of Elymus sibiricus. Taxonomy (NCBI): domain Eukaryota; kingdom Viridiplantae; phylum Streptophyta; class Magnoliopsida; order Poales; family Poaceae; genus Elymus; species Elymus sibiricus. Next base: position 326,333,122 of record CM077675.1, on the reverse strand, counting down.
TGCCATCTCAACAGACACCTTCGAAGATACCTGTAGAGCATCTTTGTAGTCACCCAGTTATGTTGTGACGTTTGATACACACAAGGTACTCCTCCGGTGTCAGTGAGTCACACGATCTCATGGTCACAGGAACATATACTTGACATGCAGAAAACTATAGCAATAAACTGACACGATCATATGCTACGTTCATAGTTTGGGTCTTGTCCATCACATCATTCTCCTAATGATGTGATCCCATCATCAAATGACAACTCTTGTCCATGGTTAGGAAACCACAGCCATCTTTGATTAATGAGCTTGTCCATTAGAGGCTTACAAGGGACACATTGTTGTCTATGTACCAACACATGTATTTGAGTTTCCAATCAATACAATTATAGCATGGATAATAAACATTTATCATGAACAAGGACATATAATAATAACCATTTTATTATTGCCTCTAGGGCATATTTCCAACAGTTACTTGCCTATGACAAGTACAAAGTGGTCGGCTTCAACCTCGAGTACACCGGCGGTCGTGCCGGGCATGACCAGAAGGTTGCCATCGCCCAGCTGTGCGTGGGCCATTACGTCCTCGTCTATCACTACTGCCTGGCCACAAGGCCTTGCGATCATTTCACCAAGTTTGTCAATAGCCCCGACTACATATTCGGTACGATGTACACCACCAACGATGAAAAGGTGCTCAAGGCCACGGGCTTGGCCTGCCGGAATCTTATGGACATCCAATGCATGTACAAGATCTTGGGCGACTAGGAGAAGCCTAAGGAGTCCCTGGTTGACCTCACTATGTTCATCATTGACTCCTACTACAGAGGCATGAAGGATGTCTGCAAGAAGAAGAAGGTTGCCTGGCACCACGCCTGGGTCCGAAGACTGGATGAAGATCACGTCAAGTACGCAGCCAAGGACGCGTACGTAAGCTACGAGATGTGCAGGCGGATCGTTGACATGAAGAAGTGCCTCCGTCCTGCGCCACAAGAAGAATAGATGAATGATTTGATGATCGTTACTACTAGTTTAGTATGCCTGTACTTGTTAATTGATGTGTGCAAATGTTATCTGTTGTCAGTAATGTAATAGGATGTTTATTTAGGTTATGCAATCATGATGTTGTTCTGTAGTACCATCTTTTCCTTAGTATGCATTATGGAATGTATGATTAATATCTGGACATTAATATGCAATTGACGATTAATATCCGGACCTTAAGAAGCAGAACCACGACCGAGGGTATCCTGCGCGGCTCCAATGGCGCTCCCAGCGGCTGCCGACGACGAGCGCCAGTTCACCATGCATGCCGTAGTGGACACGCACAAAGTGGTCCGGTTCGACCTCGCGTCCCACCGCGTGCTCTCCTCTCGCGTCCCTTCATGTGCTTTGCTCTCGCCCCCCCCCCACGCGCGCTCTGCTAGCGGTTGGGGCCGGCCCACGATCACGTTTGGGGCTCCATATGCATGCGGTTGCGCCATGCGCGTCGCCCCATGCAGTTACATGCTTCCTCGACTGAATCACATGCTGCAAAAATTGCCATCCGGAAGTGCCGGTTTTACAGGACGTCCGCCCCCCATTTATACACGCGGCCATTAACCATAGTCTCTTCACGCTTTCGACCATGCCCACAACACAATGAGCACACCCTCGACGACACATACAGAGAGGATGTCCAGCGGCGCTCCAATGGAGTACGGCGTGCATCATGTGGAGACCCACATGAGGAAGACGGACCTCAAGGTGGTGTACACCAATGACCCGGGCATGGTGGAGGACTCCATCGGCACTATGGAGAGGTTGTTTGATGCGGATGACAAGTACAAAGTGGTCGGCTTCGACCTCGCTTACACCGCCGGTCATGCCGGGCATGATCAGAAGGTTGCCATCGCCCTGTTGTGCATCGGCCATCACGTCCTCCTCTACCACTACTTCCTGGCCACCGTGCCTTGCGAGCATTTCACCAAGTTTGTCAACAGCCCCAACTACAGGTTCGCTACGATGGACACCACCGACGATCCAAAGGTGCTCAAGACTTCGGGCTTGGCCTGCCTGTCGGCATCCTGGGAATGGGGGTACCCAGACTTGCCTGCCTGCGGCCCAGGGCATGGCCCACTTCGACAGCCAAGTACGGCCCAGCGCGGTCTCACTCAGCACAAGTCCCTCATGAGAGCCCCGAGCTCGCGAGGGAAATAGTGCCAAGACCCACGGGGGAATAGGCCTCCCCAGGCCCCGTCCCGAGCAGCGGAGATCTCTATGCAATGCTCGACCTCGGGAGGCCAAGGATGACGCAAGGCGGGCCAGGCGGGCACCAGCGTGCCAGAGGAGACAGTTTCCTCTTTCCTGCAAAGGAGGCAGGAGCGCACGCAGGTTCCCAAAGCGCCACCCAAAGGTTTCCATTCCGGTGCAACAAGACCAGGACCCCGAGCTCCGCAGGATGGACGTCATCCGCCGAGCCCACCTCTACACGACCACCGGTTACTTTGTAGGTGAAGACCACCTTTCATCAGGATAAGATGTACTCCTTGTCCCCCTTCAAATTTGGCCTATGTGGGATCCCTTCCCGCCATTGCGATATGGGGAGAGGACCCGGGCCACTATAAATAGTGGCTAGGCTGCTCCATAGGAGAGGATCCAACACCACCCAAACGCACTCGCGAGGCAACTCACCATTGTACTAGTTCATCCACAAACCTCCTCATGAGGCAATCCACCAAAAGCAGGAGTAGGGTTTTACGCTTCACAGTGGCCCGAACCTGGGTAAACTCTAGTGTGCTAGCTTCTTCCTCGCCATCAAGCGGGGTTATCGTGTTGTGAGCTTGGAGGGGGTGAAGCTGTTGGGGATCTTCGCACACGCCCCTGAGTTCGAACTTCTTGGGGTTTTTGCGGAGCCTGAAATCCGACATTTGGCGCTCCAGCTAGGGGGCGTGTCGGGATCCTTACTCAAGCTTCGCCTCGCCTCCGCTCGCCATTTCCATGGCCAAGGGACGCCGAGCCCGCACCGAACAGCGGGCTGATCGCGTTGCTCGGGCGATGCCTGCAGACCTCGGCATCCCGCGTCGCCTTGCCTGCCCGTCGTACGACGCCATTTCCAGCCCAGCCATGGACAGGCACCGGGGGCTGTCGCCCACATCGACCGCGCAGCGCGCTCTCGTCGCCCAGAACCTTCCCCGCGTCCGCGTCGCGGCATCGCCCTCCCGGGCTTGCCGCGACCCGGCACGCGGGCAAATCGCGCTCCTCGTGGCCCATGAACTGTGGCGTTTCCACGTTGCTCGCGGGCGCTACGACGGCTGGACATGTCGTGCGGCCAGACGCGACACCACGACAAGTGAGGTCTAGGCGTTTCCTTATGGGACGGGCCAGGGGGCTCGCGGTCATGGGGTCACTCAACCGACTGCCGAGACGCTGAGGACATGCGGACGCGCGGGAGAAACGTGTCGTGACCCGCGCCCGCCGGGGGCGTGGCCCGGCTCATCGGGCGCGCAGGAGTTGGCCCCTGGCGCAGACAGGGGCCAATGGGAGCTGCCGGCCGCACGGGTTAGGCGCCGCAACGCGCCTCCCAGCACGCCTTGCGCTTAAGGGGAGGACGCCCGGCGACTCGTCTACACCAGCACCCGGGGTCTCGCACAACTCCACAACAACCATGTTGGCGAGCGCCCGGGCCATGATGGGAGCAGCGCCGGCCACCACGACAACAAGAGGAGCATATGCGACCACGCGAGCGGCCTTCGTCGGGGCTGGTATGAACAGCCTCGCGAGGGCGACTGGCGGGGCCGGTCTCATGAGGATGTCTGGCACTGGCAGCCTCATGAGGCGCGCCCGCTGGTGGGGAGTTACCCTTGGCAAGCGCCTGGGTCCGCGGACCGGGGGTCGCTGTAGGACCGAAAGTATGTCTAAAGGGGTGGTGATTAGACTACTTGACCAAATGAAAATTCTACCTTTTCCCAATTTTAAATGTTGGCAGATTTCAACGATGGTAGCAAGTCAAGCACACCCTACACATGCAAGTCTAAGAGTATAGCAGCGGAAAGTAACAACAAGCATGTATAGTAGAGGGTAGGAAGGAAGATCAAACGCAATTTGTAGACACGAAGATTTTTCCCGTGGTTCCGATAGGTGGTGCTATCGTACGTCCACGTTTATGGAGTCTTCAACCCACGGAGGGTAACGGTCGCGAGAGTCCACGGAGGGCTCCACCCATAAGGGTCCACGAAGTAGCAACCTTGACTATTTCATAACGGCTTCCGTCCACGAAGGACTAGCCTCACAATGGGTAGATCTTCATGAAGTAGGCGATCTCCTTGCCCATACAAACTTCTTGGTTCAACTCCACAACACGAAGTAGGAGGCTCCCAAGTGACACCTAACCAATCTAGGAGACACCACCCTCCAAAAGGTAATAGGCTCGGCAATGTCGATGAACTCCTTGCTCTTGTGCTTCAAGATGATAGACTCCTCAACACACAATCACTCTCTCACAGATTTGGCTATGGTGGAAGAGATTGATTTGGTGGAAAGCAACTTGGGGAGGCTAGAGATCAAGATTCATATGGATGGAGTGGAATAGCTTGATCTCAACACATGAATAGGTGGCTCTCTCTCAGAAAATTGGATGGGGCAAGTATGGAATAGTTCTGAGTGCTTCTCTTTCGTGTGGGTGGTGGTGAAGGGGTATATATGGGCATCCCCAAAAATCCAACCGTTACACCTAAAGTGACCAACTCGGTGACAGCGACGTGTTAATCTCGGTGGTACCGAAGTGACCAAAAGGTGACAACTTTTGAATCTCGGTGAGACCGATATATAAATCTCGGTGGTACCGATTAGGTGACCAACGGTCAGATTGCACAACTCGGTGACGCCGATCCAACAAACTCGGTGGTACCGATTTTGTGAATCGAGGTAACAGAAAGTTGGGAACCCAAACTAGGTGGCACCGAAGTGGAATCGGTTGCACCGATGTGCTAGGGTTTGGCATGGGTCTGTCTGAGTTTGGGAATCCGTGGCACCGAGTGGAAATTCTTGGTTGCACCGATTTTGGATGTTTGGCTTTGGACAGACTTTTGTGGAAGAGCTTGTGGGTGTTTTATGTGACTATCTCTTGTGCATGTGGAGCATCTTGTTCACCAACAGTACCTTACCCCCTTTTAATAGTATTGGCTTTCCTATGGACTCAAAGTGATTTCTCACAAAGTAAAATGTAGAGTCCTCTTGCTTGAAGCTTTGCCAATCCATTTCCTTGCATCTTGGGGTTTCTCCACAATCCTTTTGCCATCCCTATCATTGAACTTTTCCTGAAACATGCTTAGTGGAAACATTAGTTCAATGACATATATGTTGTTATTAATTACCAAAACCACCAAGGGAGCAAATGTGCTTTCAATCTCCCCCTTTTTGGTAATTGATGACAACATATAGATCAAAGCTTCGACATATGATATAATCAATGAATATAATCGTCGCTTTGAGAAGTATGTGATAAGCAAGAGCTCCCCCTAAATTTTTGCATTATTTTAAATTTGCGTTTGAATGCAAATGCACAATCGATTAGGTACATGGGGCACTCTTTCATGTCACATACAACTTGGTGGTGTGCGAGAAAGAATAATAACGAACATCATAGCACAACACAATCAAGTAACAGTGAATGACCATCTCATAAGCATCACATGGATAGGAAATAGTAGCAACACACAATAGTGTATCATCAAACACACAAAGTTTAAGACATCCAAACCAAAAGACCAAATGTTTTTGAAAAAGCGATAAAAACCAACGCTCTCTCACTTGAAGCCTAAAGATCTATATATAACTTCTCCCCCTTTGGCAACAAGTTACCAAAAATTTCAAAGAGATATAGCTAATCGTTCTTCTGGGGCTGATCTCCTCTGGTGGTTGATGAAGGAGTCGAGAGAACTGCGTCGGCAAAGATGTCGGCTGATGTCATGGACGGAGTTGGTGTAGCAACGGGAGGTACTGGAGGAGCTGATGGATCTGAAAAGGCTGTAGCAGGTGCTGATGAAGAAGGCCTCAACTCTGAAGCTGGCACTATGGCTAATCTGGCCTCATTAGTGAACTGAGTGCCTGGCCTGAGAGGAGAGTCATCCTCATCATCTGAAGTGTCGGGACTGGGCACGCTATCAACTTTCTTCTTGAGCTCGTTCAAGGTCTTTGTCAGCCCATCCACCTTGTCATTGAGGGCCTTGATCCTATTCTCCATGATCCTCACAAGACTATGCTGATTTGCCAATATGTCCTTGATGTCCTTCTGCATGCCCTGAACGGTAGTGATCAAGAGATCCATTTGCTCGTTCCTAGATCTAGGGACTTGAGCACTAGTGGCTCTAGCTGCCTCTGCCTCTGCCTGTGCTGCAGCTGAGGTGGGATGATCTGGGTTCATCACCACAACATTATCCTCAAGATCTGGCTGTAGGGGCAAGTGTGGCCTGTCAAGAGCAAAAATGTGCTTCTCCAGCTTGGAGTTGATGAGCATCTGAATGTAGGGTGCATAGCAGCTAGAGCACTTCTGATCAGCAGCAACCCTCTTCACAGTCTCTACTATCAAGTCCATCACTCTTATCCTGGTGTGTCTATCAAGATGGATCAGCATGTTGATGGAATAGACTCGAATCATCTTGTCATCTCCAGACTTAGGCATCAAGGTGTGCCTCAAGATGGTGTTCATGGTGCGGAAGCCAGCCTGGAGGAAGTAAATGGATCCTAACTTGTGAGATTTCAAGTTAGCAGCAGGGATCTCATTATACATGTTCTTCATAGAATCATGGCTCTCCTTGGATTCAGAATAGACATCCAAATCTCCATCTTCCACCTTTGGGACTCCTAAGATGGCAGCCCATTCCTCAACAGTTGACTCATACCTTGCTCCTTCTGTCATCCACACAATCCTACCATCTCCATAGAAGTGAGCAGTGGAGTAGAATTGCATGATCATCTCGTCGTTCCATGCAGTGAATTCTTTGCCAACAAATTCATCTAGGCCAATGCAATGAAAGTTGTCTTGAACATTTGGGAAGCTTCATTTGCCTTGATGTACTTCCAATCAACGTATCTCATGTCACTCACAACTGGACTCTTATCAAGCAAGATTGTCTCATAGAAATCTTGTTGCTCCTTGGTATAAAACCTATAGTCCACAGTTGTTTTCCTCCTCTGAGTATATGGATCAATTGCTCTCCATTCCCTCAAACCAGAATCCTTCCTCTTCTTCATGTCCTCGGCAAGCAAATGGCTGGTGTTGTGCTCTGGAAGGTGTAGTCTGAGCTTCATCAAAGTAGTGAAATCATCATCATCCTCAGCTTCCCTGAAAGTTGAGGTCTTGTTCTTGCTGGAAGCTGGTATGTCTCTGGAGAACCTCTTAGGTTTTTCAGCAGCAGCAACCTTCTTGGGAGCAGACTTGGTACTCTTAGAAGTGGTAGCCTTAGGCATAGCATCTGCCATAAGCTTCTTCTTCTTGGGAGGGGCCTTTGCAGCTGGCTCTACCTCCTCCTCTTCAGCAAATGCCTCCTCTGGATCCTCAAACATAGAGGTAGGCCTGCCAACAACATGGATAATCCTCTTCCTAAATTTCTTCTTCTCCCCTGCCTACTTAGGCATAGACTTCTTGGGAGGCACAACTGTCATGGTTGCCCTGGAGCTCTCTGGTGGTCTGGCTGACTCAGAGCTAACATACTCCTTCCTGATAGCCTTCTTCTTCTTGGAAGAAGAAGCAGCAGCAGTGGTGTACTTGGCAGTGTCATCCTTCTTGGACAGCTCCTCAGGAATAAACTCCTCATCCTCCTCATCTGAGTTGAGCTTCCTCCTTGTCCTTGTAGCAGCCTTGGGTAAATCAGGAGATCTAGGAATGTCATCATAGCTCCCCTCAGGACTAGTGCCTGAACTCATGTCAACACTCTGCTCTCTGAGATCATTCTGACTGTCTTCAGCATCTGACATATCTGACCCTGTGAATAGAGTATAGAAGAGTAGAAGGGGATGAGTCATCACAAAATGCAGTCATTTTCAAAAGATTGAAGTAAGATTTCTCAAATTTTGCATTCTGCCAAATGTATGTCGGTACAACCGAGGCAAAATTTTCGGACCCACCGAGACAGACAACCTACTTTCCAGAAACTTGGCACCATTTTCGGTCACACCAAAAATTGGCACTCGGTTCCACCGAGGTGTTCTCAGTTTGCCAGAAAAAACGAATCGGTGCTAGCGATTCTTTTGCATCGGTTCTACCGAGATTCATGTGGCGGACGGCAAAACCTAAAAAATCGTTCGTTCGCTATTCTACTGAGTTTTCTAGAGGACAGGGAGGTTTGCAATCGGTGGATTATTGATGAAATTAACTCCAATGCGCAAAAATCGGATGGGGAGCACAAGGAGGGCCGGATCCATACCCTAGCTCGGTGAAGGATCCGCTAAGGCGACGACGGCGGCGAAGATTCCGTCGGCGGCGGCGATTCCCAACGGCGGAGATGCACGGCGAGGCAAGGGCGACGACCAGGGGGTCCGGAGCGGCAGCTTAGGGTTGGAGGAAACGGGCTCTTGAGATTGAATTTCAAAAGTCATGTCCGCCAGGATATATACCCTTCGCTATCGGTGACACCGATTCTAACTTTTCGGTGTCACCGAGTTCCTCAACTGTCTGCTGATAGGGAAACTCGATGTAACCGAGAAGATGGAATCGGTGGTACCGAGATAGAAAACCAGATCAAACCTAGGCATTCGGTGAGATCGAGATTTTAGGTTGGTTCACCGAGATGCACTTGGGAGGTTTTAATGGTCAGTCCTTTGTCGATACGGAACTCTGAGTGCTCCTCACACAGAGGGATCGAAAAGTACTTGTTCAAATTTCGTGATGCAGCAAGAATAGAATATGAGGTAAGAAAGCATAGATAGCTAGAGAGTGGTCCTAGGCATTATTGTCCATCCAATTGGCAAAAGAGAAATCAAAAACCAAATAGCAACAATTGGATGTCCTCGAATGGATAAATAAATGCAGACCAACATGCTCACACAATAAGATGTCAAATGAAATCATGGCAAACATGCACATACATACTGGCATCTATCAAGCATTTTGGCGATGACGGAGTCATCTATATATGAGTATATTGACTTAGGAGCCAAGTAAGAATACTTGATCATAGGTCATACTCATCGTTTAAGCATAAGTGGGGTTACCACTTTTACATAAAGCATTTAATGTTGTCACATACTATGAGATGCTTTAACTCAAGTCTTAGAGTAAAGCTCCCCCTTGATGTGACATCCCCCCATAGGAGGGATAAACTAACCTTGGGTTTTGTCGATGAAGACTTCATGTTGGTGAGGTAGTGGTGGATGCTCAAGGTTGATGAAGATCACCAAGAGTTGGGAGCATCCTTGTTGTTTCCTTACTCTTCTCGCCTACATGGGTTAGTCCCAACACACAAGAGACAAATACAAGGATATCTATGGACATGGAGTGCAAAGCATGTGTGATGATATCCACTGATTTGTTGATTACCTTGTCCCTTGCTTACCTTTGAGGGAATGTGTGACTCCTTGAACTATTGCATAGAGTTGATGTTGATTGCAACTAGTTCTTGCCAATAATGAATGTGAGTGAATTTAATTGGCGGAGTCACCCCTCAAGAACTCTCTAGTTCTTCTTATTGGGGACCCACATGTGACACCCTGGTTTTCGCTCCTGTTTTTTTTTCTTTTGCGGGATTTGACTCCCGTCTTTTTTCTCGGTGTTATCGGATTTCTCTCGCTCCTGGGTATGTGAAGATGGTCATCTAGCCTTGCCTTTCCTGTCCAACCAGAGATTCTCTCCAGTCCAACCTTGCCACCCAAGATCTATTCTCGGGACTTTCCACCGAAACCCTACCTTCCGAGTTGCCGGAAGGGAAACCCTAATCCTTCCAGTTACAAAGGAAACCCAACTTCCTTTGATCTGTTGCTTCCCAAACATTTCCCAGTGATCATCCTTCATCTATAAACCCTCGATATGCAAAAATATTGCCAAGTAATTTGCAAATATTTTTCATTTATAATTAATTCCTTTTTCTGCCAGTTAAAGGAATTAAATCCAGGAAAATATCTATCCATCTCCAAAGTTCATGAAAACCTGTGGAGATATTCTCTGTGATTATATTGAGCTCCCATAAAAATATTGGCCATAATTAAATAAGGGAAATTGCATTTTCCTATTTAATGCCAATATTGCATTTTGGGCAGTTTCTAAAGGAGCTACTATTTTGGTAGCCAGGAAAAATCCCAAATAATTTGTGGAGCTTCTCATATCCATATCTTCACCATTTCCATCAAGAACCCAAGTTCCATAGTTCAAGTTTTGAGCACAATATCAATTTGCAATTTCTGTCCAGTTGGGCAAATTGCAAAGGAAGTGCTTGAACCCTTGATCCATTTGAGCGGAAATTTTTCATGGTGGTTAACATTGCTAAATCACTCATGGAAACCAAAAGCCAGCTCAATCTATCTATCCATTCATCCACATCAATTTTCTTTAGATTCTGCCCATTTAGAAGCACTGTGAAGGAAGTACCATTTTGGTGTACCCAAATGGTATGAAACTTTTACAGTGGCGTCATATGTCGAAATTATCACTCTCCACCAAATTTGAGCCAAATCCACTTAGCCATCCTTCCACAGCAAGCTCATCTTCCTTTCTGGCCAAATTGCATGGTTACAAAGGAAGTACCATCCAGGGTTATCCATTTTTGTTGAAATCTTGTCATCATGCCCACCTTAGTGGATGACAAATCCATGCCAAAGATCAGGCCAAGATCACTACTGTGGTGGCTACACCACATGACAAACAGTTTGCTGTTAAAACCTTCTCATGCAAGCTTCTTCCACCCCAGAGCCACCTAGCTACTTCCAGTCACTTCTCTTATCAATCTGAGCAGAGAGGGAGCTGTTTGATAAGAATTGACAGGCATGAGAGTGCCAGAGATTGTAGTGTGCATGGTGACCACGCAGCCACTGTGCTGAAACGGTGCTCTACAGCACTGTCCCCATCGGCCAGCTCACTCCGGCCATCCCTGGCTTGTCCAAGCATGTCAAATGGCTCCGCAGCACCCACATACCCGCTCTCCAGGTCTTTCCCCCTCCTATCTCCTTCTCCTTGCATGGCGATCGCCGCCGCAACCACTGTCACACCCGTGACTCACCGGCGTCGCCTTCCTCATTGTCTTCTTCTCCCTCGAGCCTTCCGGAGCGCACCCGAGGCCTCTCCACCCCTCTACGAAGCCTCTCATCGCCGCAAACCGCCAGCCACGCCACCCCCCAAGCTCCAGTGTGCGGATAAGCTCGCCCGGCTATAAAAGCCATCCCCGAGTCCTCCTGACCTCACCACCAGCCTCCCCTCGCTCCTCTACCCCTCCCCGGCCACTTGCCCAAGCTCCAGGAGACCTCCTCGCCCCTCACCGCCTCCATGGCCGCCGCCGAGCACCTCCTAAATTAGCTCGATGCCGAGCTCCCCTCCTCGTTCTTTCGTCACCACTGGAGCTCCTCAACCCCGGCAAAGCCCTCCCCCACCTTCCCTTGCTCTCCCCGCCACCGAAATGCCGAGGCAATTGTCGCCTGAACCGCCGTCCGCCGTGGGCCAAGCCGCCGCCGTTTTGTAGCTCTTCGGCGTCCGTGCTATGCGGGGACGGGTGCGGCTCGGTCCCACGAGCTCGCCGGTGGTCAGAGCGCGACGAACGTTGGCCGGAGCCGCCGGTAGTCGTCGCCGGCGCCGTCTCTCCTCTCGGCCAGGCACATGCGCGAGGTGGGCGACGACTCTGCCTGCGGGCCCTGCCCGTCAGCAGCCCAGCCCCCTTTGTTTTTTTTAAAAGAGGGCGGCAGTGCAGGTGGGCCGGCCCAAATGGAGCAGCGGCAGCCGCGGCAGCTTTCGGCCCGAGTCGGCCCGGAGGCACAGTGCCTTTAATCTTTTCCGGAAAGAAAAAAACAGCGGAGGACCCAGAAGTAAATATTTCCTTACAGAAAGGTCCTTTCCCAGTCAAACCCTCATAACTTTTCACTCGTGACTCCGATTCAGGTGAAACCAACGCTCACGTCTTCGGTTCGTCGATCCCGTTCTGATGGTATCATTTTCATAATGTTTGCACATTCTGAAAATGACCATTTTACCCTTGCACTTCTATCAGCCCTCTCCGAGAGAGAACGGTTTCCGGCGATCCTTTCCGCAGACTCTCCACACTTCTTCTCGGAGTATTCTTCGACCCCAGGCAAGCCGACCATCTGATATATGCCCTAAAGCATTGCTCTGTGTTATTCTTGCATTTTTAATTAATGATTATGCCTGTGATAGAAATAATTAAACTTCTGTTAGATTGCACTTACTGTTTACATTACTTGCATTAGTTTGCCATGTGATAATTCAAAGTAATTTACTTAAATGCATAGTTGCTGCCACCTCAACCTTGTGTGATAAATAACTATGCCTGCTAAGTACTGGCTAAAGCTAAACTTAGTCGGTTGATCCAGAGTTACCTGTCCGGGCTTATCCGTGCAACCACATTTGCCGGTATGGGACGGCCTTGACTTGGTCTGACTCTGTGCTCTTTCACCGGTACCACCAAACAGGGAAGGTTATGCTTGCGCGCTACCCTGGCCCGGTAGGCAGCGATAACCTTGTGAGCCTAGTTGTTTGTTTGCGCGCGGTCCCCGTTTGGGACTGTTTAGTTTGGCCACGACGGTGGCCGGTGTCACGAGGTGACACAGGGGCCACCCAGGGCTTGACTCCGGGGGAGAATGATTGCCGGTGGTACAGTGGAGGAGTCACGGGTTAGGCAGGTTTCGTTGGAGCAATACTGGTCCACCCGAATGGGATCACGATGTCAGGTGCTCCATGGTGTGGGTAAAGTGCACAACCTCTGCAGAGTGTAAAAATCTATTCGAATAGCCACGTCCACGGTATTGGACAGTCCGTCCAGGCCTCACTAGGTGGTCAACCGTAATAATGATAATAATGATGGAAGAACTCGTCTGGTGCAGACATCAGATGATGTCAGGAATATGATATGTTAGCCATGGGATGGCTATGAGATGAGTGGTCGGATGACCACATGATTTGGATTGGATTTGGATCAGATTCAGATTGGATCGTGAGAATGTTTGGAGTATGGAATATTTACTTAGTATGCTTTACTTTACTGTATTTACTTCAGTAGTTATCTTGCTAGATAATCCTGTTATGCCATTGATAATTAATATTGCTCTAATAACAAATGCATGCTTCAATGCAATGGATTGCTTTGCTTGGTGTATATGTTAGTTTGGTTTGCTTGCGAGTACATTCAAAAGTACTCAGCGGCCTTTAACGTGGCCAGGTTCACATAAGGATCCATCGTCCGTCAACGAGGAGCCGGAGCGTTCGCGGCTAGGAGAGTAACCCAGTCAGATCCCTGTGGATTGGAGCCGCACCAAGAAAATGCTGCCTTAGATAGAACTTTTCCGCTGCCATCACCGTTGTAATATATCATGTAAGACTTATACATCCATTAATAGAAATGCCTGTGTTCATGATAATTGTTGTAACGCGCATGCCAGGGTGATTTCCTGGGCTGGCATGCGTGGCGACCATCTGGCTACAGTGGTAATCAGGCGGGGTGCCACACCACATCAACTTGATGGGGATCCTTGGTGTTAAAGTATCCCTTGTAGAAGTTGAGCTTGAAGTAGCCTTGGGAACCCACTCCACCAAAGCTTGGGATTCATCTTCATCTGAGTCAATGTCCTCTTGAAGCTTGTTCTTGCCCTTGAGCTTGTGGTCTTGTGGTGGAAGGTCATCTTGAGTGTTTGTTCCCTAGGGAGGAGTATGTTCATACTTCTCCTTTTGAGGAAAAAACTTGGGCTTGGGTTATTGACCTTCTTCCCATTCAACTCCATTAGCATTGAAGTAGCCAATGCCATGGTTCTTCCGGTATCCTCCGTGCTTGCGTACAATTTCCTCAAATTGCTTACACACGGCAAGACTCTTGTAGATACATTTCTATATAATTCCTTTCAATAAAGCGTTTTCTTTCTCAAGTGTAACTTGGCTAAGAGAATCATCATTAGTGGAATCAATAGAACTACTAGAAGCAACATCATTAGGTTTGGCATTTTTATTGTTGCTACTAGATGAAGAACCTTTCTTGCCTTTGTTACTAGTTTGTCTAGATATAACTTGTGGCATGAATGTAGACAAGAGTAATCGTTTGGCTAGATAAGATGAAGTCTTCTTTTGGAGATCGTCATTGATAGCTTTAAGAAACTCATGTTCTTGCTCCAAGTTGAGCTTCTCGAAGCGTAGCTTCTCATGAGTCCTTACAAGCTCACTATGATCTTCAAGAGTAGATTCATGAGCTAACTTAAGAGTGTTTAATTCTTTAGTTAGTTGTTCTATTTTCATCTTATCATCATCAAATGACTTATCTTGACTAACATGAGAATTATCAAGTTCATTTTGACTAACATCACTAGTTTCAACAAAGAGCAAGTCATCATCACAAAGTAAATCATCTTCATCACTATCGAAATCAAGATACTCGGGGTGTGATACCTTGGGGCCTTTAGCCATGAAGCAACTTCCACTCCCTTCATTTGGTGAATCAAATAGATCATAGGAGTTGGTAGTAACTAGTCCAAGTCCGGCAACACCTTTATCTTGACTATAGTCAGAGTTGGAGTGATAGCTTCTCTCGGAGTTGTTGTTGGAATCAGAGTCGGAAACCCATTCACCAAAATGAGCTTGATGTCTTCTTCTTGTAGCTCTTGGTGTACTTGTCCTTCTTCTCTGAGTCCCTACTTCTCCTTGAGGGTCTTCGTTCATAACGATCATCTCTACTCCTTCTCTCTCTTTGAGGTGAGTCATTCCTTGAGCTTCGTCTTCTAGGTGACTCTTCTGTTCGTTTGTAGGGAGCCGTGCACTCATTGGAGTAGTGTCCGGTCTTCCCACAATTGTAGCAGTTGCAGTCACAACTTGACGAATGCTTCTCTTCATATCTTGAGTTGGAGCTTCGTTCTTTGCCTCTATTCTTGTAGAACTTGTTGAATTTCTTGACCATGAGGCTTATCTCTTCATTGGTGACAAGGTTGTCGCTTGAAGTTGCGGGAGCATCACTTGTGGCTTTGTAAACACCGCTAGACTTGTTGTGAAGCTCTTCTTTGTCTTTGAGTGTCATCTCATGGGCAACAATCCTTCCAATGAGTTCCGTAGGCTTGAGATCTTTGTAGTTGGGCATTATTTGGATCAATGTGCACACGGTGTCGTATCTCTCATCCAAAGATCAAAGTATCTTATTGATGATGAATTTGTCGGTCATTTCTTCGCTTCCTAAGCCGGCAATCTCATTGGTGATGAGAGCTAGCCTAGAGTACATCTCTGCGACTCCTTCACCATCCTTCATCTTGAACTTGTCAAGCTGACTTTGAAGAACGTCTAGCTTGGATTCTCTCACGAATTCGGTACCTTCGTGCATATCAACCAAAGTATCCCAAATCTCTTTTTCATTCTCAAGACGGCAGATTTTGTTGAATTATTCGGGGCATAGGCAGTTGAAGAGAATGTCACATGCTTGAGCATTGTATTGCAACATCTTCAATTCATCCGCGGTCGCTTCACGATCCGGTTCTTTTCCATCACCGAAGAATTCACCTTGCAAGCCAACACGAACAATAGCCCATATGGCGGGGTTATGACCAAGAATATGCATTTTCATTTTGTGCTTCCAACTAGCAAAATTAGTGGCATCAAAGTACGGACCTCTGAAAGCACATTTGCTCCCATGGTGGTTTTGGTAATTAATAACAACATATATGTCATTGAACTAATGTTTCCACTAAGCATATTTCAGGAAAAGTTCAATGATAGGGATGGCAAAAGGATTGTGGAGATACCCCAAGATGCAAGGAAATGGATTGGCAAAGCTTCAAGCAAGAGGACTCTACATTTTACTTTGTGAGAAATCACTTTGAGTCCATAGGAAAGCCAATACTATTAAAAGGGGCTAAGGTACTGTTGGTGAACAAGATGCTCCACGTGCACAAGAGATAGTCACCAAAAACACCCACAAGCTCTTCCACAAAAGTCTGTCCAAAGTCAAATATCCAAAATTGGTGCAACCAACACTTTCCACTCGGTGCCACCGATTCCCAAACTTAGACACACCCATGCCAAACCCTAGCACATCGGTGCAACCGATTCCACTTCGGTGCCACCGTGATTGGGTTTGCCAACTTTCTGTTACCTCGATTCACAAAATCGGTACCACTGAGTTTTCTGGATCGGTGTCACCGAGTTGCGCAATCTGACCGTTGGTCACCTAATCGGTACCACCGAGATTTATATATTGGTCTCACCGAGATTCAAAAGTTGTCACCTTTTGGTCACTTCGGTACCACCGAGATTAACACATCGGTGTCACCGAGTTGGTCACATTAGGTGTAACGGTTGGATTTTTGGGGATGCCTATATATACCCCTTCACCACCACCCACTCGAAAGAGAAGCACTCAGAACTATTCCATACTTGCCCATCCAATTTTCTGAGAGAGAGCCACCTACTCATGTGTTGAGGTCAAGCTATTCCACTCCATCCATATGAATCTTGGTCTCTAGCCTCCCCAAGTTGCTTTCCACCAAATCAATCTCTTCCACCATAGCCAAATCTGTGAGAGAGTGATTGTGTCTTGAGGAGTCTATCATCTTGAAGCACAAGAGCAAGGAGTTCATCGACATTGCCGAGCCTATTACCTTTTGGAGGGTGGTGCCTCCTAGATTGGTTAGGTGTCGCTTGGGAGCCTCCTACTTCGTGTTGTGGAGTTGAACCAAGAAGTTTGTAAGGGCAAGGAGATCACCTACTTCATGAAGATCTACCCATAGTGAGGCTAGTCCTTCGTGGATGGAAGCCGTTATGGAATAGTCAAGGTTGCTACTTCGTGGACCCTTATGGGTGGAGCCCTCCATGGACTCTCGCGACCATTACCCTCCGTGGGTTAAAGACTCCATAAACGTGGACGTACGATAGGACCACCTATCGGAACCACGGGAAAAATCTTCGTGTCTAGAAATTGCGTTTGATCTTTCTTCCTACCCTCTACTATACATGCTTGTTGTTACTTTCCGCTGCTATACTGTTAGACATGCATGTGTAGGGTGTGCTTGACTTGCTATCATTGCTAAAATCTGCCAACACTTAAAATTGGGAAAAGGTAGAATTTTTATTTGGTCAAGTAGTCTAATCACCCCCCTCTAGACATACTTTTGGTCCTACAAGTGGTATCAGAGTTTTGGTCTCCATTGCATTTGTCTCGCAACCTAGGAGAGTATGGCGTCTAGTGAGGGAAATTATCACCGTAGAGGTCCGTACTTTGATGGCACTAATTTTGCTAGTTGGAAGCACAAAATGAAAATGCATATTCTTGGTCATAAGCCCGCCGTATGGGCTATTGCTCGTGTTGGCTTGCAAGGTGAATTCTTTGGTGATGGAAAGGAACCGGATCGTGAAGCGACCGCGGATGAATTAAACATGTTGCAATACAACGCTCAAGCATGCGACATTCTCTTCAACTGCCTATGCCTCGAAGAATTCAACAAAATCAGCCGTCTCGAGAATGCAAAAGAGATTTGGGATACTTTGGCTGATATGCACGAAGGTACCGAGTCCGTGAGAGAATCCAAGTTGGATGTTCTTCAAAGTCAGCTTGACAAGTTCAAGATGAAGGATGGTGAAGGAGTCGCGGAGATGTACTCTAGGCTAGCTCTCATCACCAATGAGATTGCCGGCTTAGGAAGCGAAGAAATGACTGACAAATTTATCATCAAGAAGATACTTCGAGCTTTGGATGAGAGATCTCAAGCCTACGGAAGTCAGTGGAAGGATTGTTGCTCATGAGATGACACTCAAAGACAAAGAAGAGCTTCACAACAAGTCTAGCGGTGCTTACAAAGCCACAAGTGATGCTCCCGCAACTTCAAGCGACAACCTTGTCACCAATGAAGAGATAAGCCTCATGGTCAAGAAATTCAACAAGTTCTACAAGAATAGAGGCAAAGAACGAAGCTCCAACTCAAGATATGAAGAGAAGCGTTCGCCAAGTCGTGACCGCAACTGCTACAATTGTGGGAAGCCCAGACATTACTCCAATGAGTGCACGGATCCCTACAAACGAAGAGAAGAGTCACCTAGAAGACGAAGCTCGAGGAATTAATCACCTCAAAGAGAGAGAAGGAGTAGAGATGATCGTTATGAACGAAGACCCTCAAGGAGAAGTAGGGATTCGGAGAAGAAGGACAAGTACACCAAGATCTACACAAGAAGAAGACATCAAGCTCATGTTGGTGAATGGGTTTCCGGCTCCGACTCCGACAACAACTCTGAGAGAAGCTATCACTCCAACTCCGACTATAGTCAAGATGAAGGTGTTGCCGGACTTGCACTAGTGACTACCAACTCCTATGATCTATTTGATTCACCAAATGAAGGGAGTGGAAGGTGCTTCATGGCTAAAGGCCCCAAGGTATCGCACCACGTGTATCTTGATTTCAATAGTGATGAAGATGATTTGCTTTGTGATGATGACATGCACTTTGATGAAACTAGTGATGTTAGTCAAAATGAACTTGATAATTCTCATGCTAGGAAAGATAAGTCATTTCATGATGATAAGATGAATAGAACAACTAACTAAAGAATTAAACACTCTTAAGTTAGCCCATGAATCTACTCTCGAAGATCATAGAGAGCTTGTAAGGACTCATGAGAAGCTACGCTTCGAGAAGCTCACCTTGGAGCAAGAGCATGAGTTTCTTAAAGCTATCAATGACGATCTCCGAAAGAAGACTTCATCTTATCTATCCAAATGATTACTCTTGTCTACATTCATGCAACAAGTTAAATCTAGACAAACTAGTAATAAAGGCAAGAAAGGTTCTTCATCTAGTAGCAACAATAAAAATGCCAAACCTAATGATGTTGCTTCTAGTAGTTCTATTGATTCCACTAATGATGATTCTCTTAGCCAAGTTACACTTGATCAAGAAAATGCTTTATTGAAAGGAATTATAGAGAAAGGTATCTACAAGAGTCTTGCCGGGTGTAAGCAATTGCAGGAGATTGTACGCAAGCACGGAGGATACCAGAAGAACCATGACATTGGCTACTTCAACGCTAATGGAGTTGAATGCGAAGAAGGTCAATACCCCAAGCCCAAGTTTGTTCCTCAAAAGGAAAAGTATGAAAATACTCCTCCCAAGGGAAAAAACACTCAAGATGACCTTCCACCACAAGCTCAAGGGCAAGAACAAGCTTCAAGAGGACATTGACTCATATGAAGATGAATCCCAAGCTTTGGTGGAGTGGGTTCCCAAGGCTACTTCAAGCTCAACTTCTACAAGGGCTACTTCAACACCAAGGATCCCCATCAAGTTGATGTGGGTCCCCAAGAAGAAGAACTAGAGAGTTCTGGAGGGGTGACTCCGCCAATGAAATTCACTCACATTCATTATTGGCAAGAACTAGTTACAATCAACATCAACTCTATGCAATAGTTCAAGGAGTAACACATTCCCTCAAAGGTAAGCAAGGGACAAGGTAATCAACAAATCCATGGACATCATCACATATGCTTTGCACTCCATGCCCATAGATATCCTTGTATTTGTCTCTTGTGTGTTGGGACTAACCCATGTAGGTGAGAAGAGTAAGGAAACAAAAAGGATGCTCCCAACTCATGGTGATCTTCATCAACCTTCAGCATCCACCACTACATCACCCACATGAAGTATTCATTGACAAAACCCAAGGTTAGTTTATCCCTCCCATGGGGGGATGTCACATCAAGGGGGAGCTTTACTCTAAGACTTGAGTTAAAGCATCTCTTAGTATGTGACAACATTAAATACTTTATGTAAAAGTGGTAACCCCACTTGTGCTTAAACGATCAGTATGACCTATCATCAAGTATTCTTACTTGGCTCCTAAGTCAATATACTCATATATAGATGACTCTATCATCGCCAAAATGCTTGATAGATGCTAGTATGTTTGTGCATGTTTGCCATGATTTCATTTGACATCTTATTGTGTGAGCATGTTGGTCTGCATTTATTTATCCATTCGAGGACACCCAATTGTTGCTATTTGGCTTTTGTTTTCTCTTTTGCCAATTGGATGGAAAAGAATGCCTAGGACCACTCTATAGCTATCTATGATTTCTCGTCTCATATTCTATTCTTGCTGCATCACAAAATTCAAATAAGCACTTTTCAATCCCTTTGTGTGAGGAGCACTCGGAGTTCCGTATCGACAAAGGACTGACCATTAAAACCTCCCAAGTGCATCTCGGTGGAACCAACCAAAATTCTCGATCTCACCGAATGCCTAGGGTTGATCTGGATTTTCAATCTCGGTAACACCGATTCCTTATTCTCAATTACACCGAGTTTCCCTGTCAGCTGACAGTTGAGAAACTCGGTGACACCGAAAATTTCGAACCGGTGTCACCGACAACGAAGGGTATATATTCTGGCGGATATGACTTTTGAAATTGAATCTCAAGAGCGCATTTTCCTCCAACCCTAAGCTGCCGCTCCAGACCCCTGGTGGTCACCCTTGCCTCCCCGTGCGTCTCCACCGTTGGGAATCGCCGCCTCCGCCGGAATCTTCACCGTCGTCGTCACCTTAGCGGATCCGTCACCAAGCTAGGGTATGGATCCGGTCCTCCTTGCGCTCCCCGTCCAATTCTTGCGCATTGGAGTTAATTTTATCGATAATCCACGGATTGCAAACCTCCCTTTCCTCTAGAAATTCCAGTAGAATAGCGAACGATCGATTTTTTAGGTTTTGCCGTCCGCCACATGAATCTCGGTAGAACCGACACAAAAGAATCGGTAGCACCGATTCGGTTTTTCTGGCAAATTGAGAACACCTCGGTGGAACCGAGTACTAATTTTTGGTGTGACCGAAAATGGTGCCAAGTTTCTGGAAAGCAGGTTGTTTGTCTTGGTGGGTCCGAAAATTTTGCCTCGGCTGTACCGACATACATTTGGCAGAATGCAAAATTTGAGAAATCTTAGTTCAATCTTTTGAAATATCTGCATTTTGTGATGACTCATCTTCTCCACTCTTCTACACTCTATTCACAGGGTCAGATATGTCAGATCCTGAAGATAGCCAGATTGATCTCAGAGAGCAGAGTGTGGATATGGACTCAGTCACTAGCCCTGAAGAGAGTTTTGATGATGTGCCTAGTTCTCCTGACATGCCCAAGGCTGCTACAAGGACTAGGAGGAAGCTCAATTCTGATGAGGAGGATGAGGACTTCATCCCTGAGGAGCTGCCTAAGAAAGATGATGCTGCCACTTCTTCCAAGAAGAAGAAAGCTATCAGAAAGGAGTATGCTAGCTCTGAGACAGTGAGAGCACCTGAGAGCTCAAGAGCAACTATGACTGTTGTGCCTCCCAAGAAATCTTTGCCTAAGAAGGCAGGGGAGAAGAAGAAATCCAGGAAGAGGCTTATCCATGTTGTGGGCAGGCAAACTTCCATGTTTGAGGATCCAGAGGAGGCAGCTGCTGCAGAGGAGGAGGTAGAGCCAGCTGCAAAGGCCCCTCCCAAGAAGAAGAAGAAGCTTATGGCAGATGCTATGCCTAAGGATACCACTTCCAAGAGCACCAAATCTGCTTCCAAGAAGGCTGTTGCTGCTAATAAGCCGAAGAGGTTCTCCAGAGAGATACCAGCTTCCAGCAAGAACAAGACCTCCACCTTCAGGGAAGCTGAGGATGATGATGACATGACTGCTTTGATGAAGCTCAGACCACACCTTCCAAAGCACAATGCCAGCCACCTGCTTGCTGAAGACATGAAGAAGAGGAAGGATTCTGGTTTGAGGGCATGGAGAGCAATTGATCCATATGCTCAGAGGAGAAAAACAGCTGTGGACTACAGGTTCTATACCAAGGAGCAACAAGATTTCTATGAGACTATGTCTTGATAAGAGCCCAGCTGTGAGTGACATGAGATACGTTGACTGGAAGTATATCAAGGCAAATGAAGATTACTTTCCAAATGTTCAAGACAATTTTCATTGCATTGTCTTAGATGAGTTTGTTGGCAAAGAATTAACTGCATGGAACGACGAGATGATCATGCAATTCTACTCCACTGCTCATTTCTATGGAGATGGTAGGATTGTGTGGATGACTGAAGGAGCAAGATATGAGTCTTCTGTTGAGGAATGGGCTGCCATCTTAGGAGTCCCAAAGGTGCAAGATGGTGACTTGGATGTCTATTCTGAATCCAAGGAGAGCCATGATTCTATGAAGATTATGTACAATGAGATCCCTGCTGCTAACTTGAAATCTCGCAAGTTAGGATCCATTTACTTCCTCCAGGCTGGCCTCCGCACCATGAACACTATCTTGAGGCACACCTTGATGCCTAAGTCTGGAGATGAGAAGATGATTCGAGGCTATTCCATCAACATGCTGATCCATCTTGATAGACACACCAGGATAAGGGTGATGGACTTAATAGTAGAGACTGTGAAGAGGGTTGCTGTTGATCAGAAGGGCTCATGATGCTATGCACCCTACATTCAGATGCTAATCAACTCCAAGCTGGAGAAGCAAATTTTTGCTCTTGACAGGTCCCACTTGCCCCTACAGCCAGATCTTGAGGACAATGTCGTGGAGATGAACCCAGATCATCCCACCTCAGCTGCAGCACAGGCAGAGGCAGAGGCAGCTAGAGCCACTAGTGCCCAAGTCCCTAGATCCAGGAATGAGCAAATGGATTTCTTGATCACTAGCGTTCAGGGCATGCAGAAAGACATCAAGGACATATTGGAAATCAGCATAGTCTTGTGAGGATCATGTAAAATAGGATCAAGACTCTAAATGACAAGGTGGATGGGCTGACAAAGACCGTGAATGAGCATAAGAAGGAAGTTGACAGCATGCCCATTCCTGACACTTCAGATGATGAGGATGACTCTCCTCTCAGGCCAGGCACTCACTTCTCTACCCAGGCTAGATCAGCCACAGTGCCAGCTCCAGATTTGAGGCCTTCTTCATCAGTACCTGCTACAGCCTCCACATTTCCATCAGCTCCAGTACCTCCCGTTACTACACCAACTCCATCCATGACGCCTGCCGACATCTTCGCCGACACAGTTCTCTCGACTCCTTCATCGACTACCGGAGGAGATCAGCCCCAAAAGAGCGCTTAGATATATACCTTTGAACTTTTAGGTAACTTGTTGCCAAAGGGGGAGAAGTGTATATAGATCTTTAGGCTTCGAGTGAGAGAGCGTTTGGTTTTTATCGCTTTACAAAACATTTGATCTTTTGGTTTGGATGTGTTAAACTTTTGTGGTGTTTTGATCATACACTTGATGTGTGTTGCTACTACTTCCTATCATTATGATGCTTATGAAATGATCATTCACCGTCACTTGATTGTGTTGTGCTATGATGTTCATTCTTATTATTCTCGCACACCACCAAGTTGTATGTGACATGAAAGAGTGCCCTATGTACCTAATCGATTGTGCATTTGCATTCAAACGCAAATCTAAAATAATGCGCAAATTTAGGGGGAGCTCTTGCTTATCATATACTTCTCAAAGCGATGATTATATTCATTGATTATATCATATGTCGAAGCTTTGATCTATATGTTGTCATCAATTACCAAAAAGGGGTAGATTGAAAGCACATTTGCTCCCTTGGTGGTTTTGGTAATTAATAACAACATATATGTCATTGAACTAATGTTTACACTAAGCATATTTCAGGAAAAGTTCAATGATAGGGATGGCAAAAGGATTGTGGAGATACCCCAAGATGCAAGGAAATGGATTGGCAAAGCTTCAAGCAAGAGGACTCTACATTTTACTTTGTGAGAAATCACTTTGAGTCCATAGCAAAGCCAATACTATTAAAAGGGGGTAAGGTACTATTGGTGAACAAGATGCTCCACGTGCACAAGAGATAGTCACCAAAAACACCCACAAGCTCTTCCACAAAAGTCTGTCCAAAGTCAAATATGCAAAATCGGTGCAACCAACACTTTCCACTCGGTGCCGCCGATTCCCAAACTCAGACAGACCCATGCCAAACCCTAGCACATCGGTGCAACCGATTCCACTTCGCTGCCACCGAGTTTGGGTTGCCAACTTTCTGTTACCTCGATTCACAAAATCGGTACCACCGAGTTTTCTGGATCGACGTCACCGGGTTGCGCAATCTGACCGTTGGTCACCTAATCGGTACCACCGAGATTTATATATCGGTCTCACCGAGATTCAAAAGTTGTCACCTTTTGGTCACTTCGGTACCACCGAGATTAACACATCGGTGTCACCGAGTTGGTCACTTTAGGTGTAATGGTCGGATTTTTGGGGATGCCTATATGTACCCCTTCACCACCACCCACTCGAAAGAGAAGCACTCAGAACTATTCCATACTTGCCCCATCCAATTTTCTGAGAGAGAGCCACCTACTCATGTGTTGAGATCAAGCTATTCCCCTCCATCCATATGAATCTTGATCTCTAGCCTCCCCAAGTTGCTTTCCACCAAATCAATCTCTTCCACCATAGCCAAATCTGTGAGAGAGTGATTGTGTGTTGAGGAGTCTACCATCTTGAAGCACAAGAGCAAGGAGTTCATCGACATTGCCGAGCCTATTACCATTTGGAGGGTGGTACCTCCTAGATTGGTTAGGTGTCGCTTGGGAGCCTCCTACTTTGTGTTGTGGAGTTGAACCAAGAAGTTTGTACGGGCAAGGAGATCGCCTACTTTGTGAAGATCTACCCATAGTGAGGCTAGTCCTTCATGGACGGAAGCCGTTATGGAATAGTCAAGGTTGCTACTTCGTGGACCCTTATGGGTGGAGACCTCCGTGGACTCTCGCGACCGTTACCCTCCGTGGGTTGAAGACTCCATAAACGTGGACATACGATAGCACCACCTATCGGAACCATGGGAAAAATCTTCATGTCTACAAATTGCGTTTGATCTTCCTTCCTACCCTCTACTATACATGCTTGTTGTTACTTTCCGCTGCTATACTCTTAGACATGCATGTGTAGGGTGTTCTTGACTTGCTATCATCGCTAAAATCTGCCAGCACTTAAAATTGGGAAAAGGTAGAATTTTCATTTGGTCAAGTAGTCTAATCACCCCTCTCTAGACACACTTTTGGTCCTACAAGTGTTATCAGAGCTTTGGTCTTCATTGCATTGGTCTCACAACCAAGGAGAGTATGGCGTCTAGTGAGGGAAATTATCACCGTAGAGGTTGTAGGACCGAAAGTATGTCTAGAGGGGGGGTGATTAGACTACTTGACCAAATAAAAATTCTACCTTTTCCCAATTTTAATTGTTGGCAGATTTTAGCAATGATAGCAAGTCAAGTACACCCTACACATGCATGTCTAAGAGTATAGCAGCGGAAAGTTAGAACAAGCATGTATAGTAGTGGGTAGGAAGGAAGATCAAACGCAATTTGTAGACACGAAGATTTTTCCCGTGGTTCCGATAGGTGGTGCTATCGTACGTCCACATTTATGGAGTCTTCGACCCACGAAGGGTAACGGTCGCGAGAGTCCACAGAGGGCTCCACCCATAAGGGTCCACAAAGTAGCAACCTTGAGTATTCCTTAACGGCTTCCGTCAACGAAGGACTAGCCTCACTATGGGTAGATCTTGATGAAGTAGGCGATCTCCTTGCCCGTACAAACTTCTTGGTTCAACTCCACAACACGAAGTAGGAGTCTCCCAAGCGACACCTAACCAATCTAGGAGGCACCACCCTCCAAAAGGTAATAGGCTCGACAATGTCAATGAACCCCTTGCTCTTGTGCTTCAAGATGATAGACTCCTCAACACACAATCACTCTCTCACAAATTTGGCTATGGTGGAAGAGATTGATTTGGTGGAAAGCAACTTGGGGAGGATAGAGATCAAGATTCATATGGATGAAGTGGAATAGCTTGATCTCAATGTTGAAAATATGCCCTAGAGGCAATTAATAAATTGTTTATTATCATATTTCTCTGTTCATGATAATGGTTTATTATTCATGCTAGAATTGTATTGACCGGAAACTTAATACATGTGTGGATAATAGACAAATACCGAGTCCCTAGTAAGCCTCTACTAGACTAGCTCGTTGATCAAAAGATGGTCAAGATTTCCTGACCATGGACATGAGTTGTCATTTGATAACGGGATCACATCATTAGGAGAATGATGTGATGGACTTGACCCAATCGTTAGCATAGCAAATGATCGTTCAGTTTATTGCTATTGCTTTCACTATGTCAAATACACGTTCCTCTAACCATGAGATCATGCAACTCTCGGATACCGTAGGAATACTTTGGATGTATCAAACATCACAATGTAACTGGGTGATTATAAAGGTGCACTACAGGTATCTCCGAAAGTGTTTGTTGTGTTGGCATGGATCAAGATTGGGATATGTCACTCCGACTATCGGAGAGGTATCTCTGGGCCCTCTCGGTAATACAGCATCATAGAAGCCTTGCAAGCACCGTGACTAAAGAGTTAGTTGCAAGATGATGTATTACGGAACGAGTAAAGAGACTTGCCGGTAACGAGATTGAACTAGGTATTGGATACCAACGATCGAATCTCGGGCAAGTAACATACCGCCGGACAAAGGGAACAACGTATGTTGCCATATGAGGTTCACCGATAAAGTTCTTTGTGGAATATGTAGGAACCAATATGAGCATCCAGGTTCCGCTGTTGGTTATTGACCAGAGAGTCGTCTCGGTCATGGCTACATCATTCCCGAACCCGTAGGGTCCGCACACTTAAGGTTCGATGACGATATAGTATTATATGAGTTATGTGATTGGTGGCCGAATGTTATTCGGAGTCCCGGATGAGATCACGGACATGACGAGGAGTCTCGAAATGGTCGAGAGGTAAAGATTCATATATTGGAAGGCTATATTCGGACGTCGGAAAGGTTCCGAGTGATTCGGGTATTTTTCGGAGTACCGGGGAGTTACGGGAATTCACCGGGAGAAGTAATGGGCCTTTTTGGGCCATACGGGAAAAGGAGAGGCAGGCCACGTGAGGAGGCACGCGCCCCCCCTTGCCCAAACCGAATTGGACTAGGGGAGGGGGCGCAGCCCCCTCTTTCCTTTCCCTCTCCCTTCCCCCTTTCCTACTCCGTATGGGAGGTGGAATCCTACTAGGACTAAGGAGTCCTAGTAGGACTCCCCAATCTTGGCGCAGCCCCTAGGGCCAGCCTCCTCCCCTCTCCCTCCTTTATATACGGAGGAGGAGCACCCCTTGGAGACACACAATTGTCCCATAGCCGTGTGCGGTGCCCCGATCTCCGTTTTCCACCTCGGTCATATTTTCGGAGAGCTTAGGCGAAGCCCTGCCGGAATCACTTCACCGTCACCGTCGCCACGCCGTCGTGCTGACGGAACTCAACTACTACCTCAACGTCCTGCTGGATCAAGAAGGTGAGGAACGTCACCGAGCTGCACGTGTGTAGAACTCGGAGGTGCCGTACGTTCGCTACTCGATCGGTGGAGCTCGAAGGATTGTTCGACTACATCAACCGCGTTGTGAGCCGCTTCCGCTAACGGTCTACGAGGGTACGTAGACACACTCTCCCCTCTCGTAGCGATGCATCTCCATGGATAGATCTTGCGTGAGCGTAGGAAATTTTTTGAAATTCATGCTCCGTTCCCCAACAGTAGCATCCGAGCCAGGTCTATGCGTAGATGTGTTTTGCACGAGTAGAACACAAGTGAGTTGTGGGCGTGGGTGTATACATATTGCTTGCCGTTACTAGTTGATACTTGATTCGGCGGTATTGTGAGATGAAGCGGCCCGGACCGACATTACGCGTACGCTTACGCGAGACAGGTTTCACCGCTACGTGCACTCGTTGCATAAAGGTGACTGGCGGGTGTCTGTCTCTCTCACTTTAGTTGAATCGGTTTCAATGAAGAGGGTTCTTTTAGAAGATAAAAAAGCAATCACTACACCACGTTGTGGTTTTGCGTAGGTAAGAACGGTTCTTGCAAACCCGTAGCAGCCACGTAAAACTTGCAACAACAAAGTAGAGGACGTCTAACTTGTTTTTGCAGGGTATGCTGGTGATGTGATATGGTCAAGACATGATGTGATATAAGTTGTTGTATGAGATGATCATGTTTTGTAAAGTTATCAGGCAACCGGCAGGAGCCCTATGGTTGTCTCTTTATTGTATGCAATGCCAACGCTATGTAATTGCTTTACTTTACCGCTATGAGTTAGCAGTAGTAGTAGTAGCAATAGCCGGCGAGACAACCACGACGCTACGATGGAGATCAAGGTGTCACGACGCTACGATGGAGATCAAGGTGTCAACCCGGTGACGATGGAGATCATGACGGTGCTTTACTGATGGAGATCAAAAGCACAAGACGATGATGGCCATATCATGTCACATATATATTGAATTGCATGTGATGTTAATCCTTTTATGCATCTTATTTTGCTTAGGACGACGGTAGCATTATAAGATGATCCCTTCACTAAATTTCAAGATAGGTGTTCTCCCCTAGTATGCACCGTTGCGAAGGTTCGACGCTTCTAAGCACCACGTGATGATCGGGTGTGATGGATTCTTTCGTTCGCATACAACGGGTGTAAGCCAGTTTTACACACGCAGAATACTTGGGTTAAACTTGACGAGCCTAGCATATACAGATATGGCCTCGGAACACAAGAGACCGAAAGGTCGAACATGAGTCATATAGTAGATATGATCAACATGAAAGATGTTCACCATTGATAACTAATCCACCTCACGTGATGATCGGACGTGGTTTAGTTGATGTGGATCATGTTACACTTAGACAACTTGAGGGATGTTAATCTAAGTGGGAGTTCTTAAGTAATTTGATTAATTGAACTTCAATCATCATGAACATAGTCTAAATAATCTTTGCAATTTTATGTTGTAGATCAATAGACCACGCTGTAGTTCCCCTGTTTTTATTATGTTTCCTAGAGAAAACGAAGTAGAAAGTTGATGGAAGCAACTATGCGGACTAGGTCCGTGATCTGAGGATTGTCCTCACTGCTGCACAGAAGGCTTATGTCCTTAATGCACCTCTCAGTGAAATACCCCTACGGCTTCGTCTGAGGATGTTATGAACATCTGGCAGACAAGAAAAGATGACTAATCGATAGTTCAGTGCGCCATACTTTACGGCTTAGAACCAGAGCTCCAAATATGTTTTGAGCAACACGGAGCATATGAGATGTTCCAAGAGCTGAAAATTTGTTTTTCAAGCTCATACCCGGGTCGAGAGGTATGACACCTTCGACAAGTTCTATAGCTACAAGATGGAGGAGAACAGCTCTGTTAGTGAGCATGTACTCAGAATGTCTGAGTACTTCAAACACTTGAATCAAGTGGGAGTTAGACTTCCGAATAAAGTGGTAATTGATAGAGTTCTCTAGTCACTATCACTAATCTACTGGATCTTTGTGATGAACTATAAACATGCAAGGGATAGAAGATCCTTAAGCTATTCGCAATGCTACAAGCTGCGGATGTAGAAATCAAAAAGGGAGCATCAAGTGTTGATGGTTAATAAGACCACTAGTTTCAAGAAGGGCAAGGGAAAGAAAAGGGAACTTCAAGAAGAACGGTAAAACAGTTGCCGCTCACGCGAAGAAACCCAAGGCTGAACCAAACCCGAGACTTAGTGCTCCCATTGCAAAGGGAAATGTCACAGGGAGCGGAACTTCCCCAAAATAACTGGCAGATAATAAGACTGGCAATGTCAACAAAGATATTTGATATACATGTTATTGATGTGTACCTTACTAGTACTCGTAGGAGCACCTGGGTATTTGATACTTGTTCAGTTGCTTGCAACTTGAAACATGGAGCTTCGGAATAAACGAGGGCTAGCTAAGAACGAGGTGACGATGTGCATTGGAAGTGTGTCCATGGTTGATGTGATCACCATCGCCACGCTCTCTCTAGCTTCAGGATTAGTGATGAACCTAAATAATTGGTGCTTGCGTTAAGCATGAACATTATATCTGATAGTGTTTATTGCAAGATGGTTATTCAATTTCAAAGAATAATTGTTATTCTATTTATTTGAATAATATCATTGATGATCATGCACTTAAAATGAAAGGTTTATTGAATCTTGATCGTGGTAATACACATGTTCATAACGCAAATGCCAAAAGATAATGATAGTACCACATATTTGTGGCACTGCCGCTTAGGTCATATCAGTGTTAAACACATGAAGAAACTCCATGCAGATGGGTTTTTGGAATCTCTTGATTATGAATCATTTGATTCATGTGAACCGTGCCTTATTGGCAAGATGACTAAAACTCCGTTCTCCGGAACAATGGAGCGAGCAACCAACTTATTGGAAATAATACGTACCGATGTATGCGGTCCGATGAGTGTTGAGGCGCGCGGTGGATATCGTTATGTTCTCACGTTCACAGATGATTTGAGTAGATATGGCTATGTCTACTTGATAAAGCATAAATCTGAAACATTTGAAAAGTTCAAAGAATTTCAGAGTGAACTAGAGAACCATCGTAACAAGAAAATAAAGTTCTTACGATCTGATCGTGGAGGAGAATATTTGCGTTACGAGTTTGGCAATCACTTAAGACAATGTGAAATTGTTTCACAGCTCACGCCACCTGGAACACCACAGCGTAATGGTGTGTCCGAACATCGTAATCGTACACTATTGGATATGGTGCATACACTATTGGATATGGTGTGTTCTATGATGTCTCTTACCGATTTTCCACTATCGTTTTGGGGTTATGCATTAGAGACAGCTGCATTCACTTTAAACAAGGGCACCGTCTAAATCCGTTGAGACGACACCGTATGAACTGTGGTTTGGAAAGAAACCTAAGCTGTCGTTTCTGAAAGTTTGGGGCTGCGATGCTTATGTCTAAAGGCTTTAGCCTGATAAGCTTGAACCCAAAGCGGATAAGTGCGTCTTCATAGGATACCCAAAAGAAACTGTTGGGTATACCTTCTACCACAGATCCGAAGGCAAAGTTTTCGTTGCTAAGAATGGATCCTTTCTAGAGAAGGAGTTTCTCTCGAAAGAAGTGAGTGGGAGGAAAGTAGAACTTGATGAGCTAATTCTACCTCCTCTGGATAGTAGTACGCCACAGAAAGAAATTTCTGTGACACCAACACAGACCAGAGAAGAAGATAATGATGATGATCATGAAACTTCGGAGCATGTTGCTACTGAACCTCGAAGGTCAACCAGGACACGTTCCGCACCAGAGTGGTATGGAAATCCAGTCTTGGAGGTTATGTTGTTAGACAACGGTGAACCTTCGAATTATGAAGAAGCTATGGCGAGCCCGGATTCCGAGAAATGGCTTGAGGCCATGAAATCCGAGATAGGATCCATGTATGAGAACAAAGTGTGGACTTTGGTAGACTTGCCCGATGAACGGCGAGCTATTGAAAATAAATGGATCTTTAAGAAGAAGACGGACGCTGATGGTAATATCACCGTCTATAAAGCTCGACTTGTTGCTAAAGGTTATCGACAAGTTCAAGGAGTTGACTACGATGAGACTTTCTCACTCGTAGCGATGCTAAAGTCTGTCAGAATTATGTTAGCAATTGCCGCGTTTTATGATTATGAAATCTGGCAAATGGACGTCAAAACGGCATTCCTTAATGGATTCCTTAAGGAAGAATTGTATATGATGCAGCCGGAAGGTTTTGTCGATCCTAAAGGCACTAACAAAGTATGCAAGCTCCAGCGATCCATCTATGGACTGGTGCAAGCATCTCGGAGCTGGAATACTCGCTTTGATGAAGTGATCAAAGCGTTTGGGTTTATACAAACTTATGGAGAAGCTTGTATTTACAAGAAAGTGAGTGGGAGCTCTGTGGCATTTCTCATATTATATGTAGATGACATATTGTTGATGGGAAATGACATAGAATTTCTGGAAAGCATAAAGGGTTATTTCAACAAAAAAAAATCGATGAAGGATCTCGGAGAAGCTGCTTACATATTAGGCATCAAGATCTATAGGGATAGATCAAGACGCCTCATTGGACTTTCACAAAGCACATACCTTGACAAGATTTTGAAGAAGTTCAAAATGGATCAGTCAAAGAAAGGATTCTTGCCTGTATTGCAAGGTATGAGATTGAGTAAGACTCAATGCCCGACCACGGCAGAAGATAAAGAGAAGATGAGTGTCATCCCCTATGCTTCAGCCATAGGCTCTATTTTGTATGCCATGCTGTGTACTAGACCTGATGTATGCCTCGCTATTAGCTTGGTGGGAAGGTACCAAAGTGATCCAGGAGTAGATC
This sequence comes from Elymus sibiricus, assembly GCA_039707655.1. Taxonomy (NCBI): domain Eukaryota; kingdom Viridiplantae; phylum Streptophyta; class Magnoliopsida; order Poales; family Poaceae; genus Elymus; species Elymus sibiricus. The sequence goes on along the minus strand of CM077675.1, from coordinate 326,300,727 downwards.
ACTGGACAGCGGTCAAGAATATCCTGAAGTACCTGAAAAGGACTAAGGACGAATTTCTCGGGAATAGAGGTGATAAAGAGTTCGTCGTAAAGGGTTACGTCGATGCAAGCTTTAAACACCGATCCGGAAGACTATGAGTCTCAGACCGGATACGTAAAGTGGGACAGTCGTTTCTTTGGAGTAGCTCCAAGCAGAGTGTGGTAGCAGCATCTACATATGACATAGAGATTTGCCAAGAACACACGGATCTGAATATTGCAGACCCGTTGACTAAAACCTCTCTCACAAGCAAAACATGATCAGCCCTAGAACTGATTGGATGTTAATTACATGGAGATGTAAACTAGATTATTGACTCTAGTGCAAGTGGGAGACTGTTGGAAATATGCCCTAGAGGCAATTAATAAAGTGAATATTATCATATTTCTCCGTTCATGATAATGGTTTATTATTCATGCTAGAATTGTATTGACCGGAAACTTAATACATGTGTGGATAATAGACAAATACTGAGTCCCTAGTAAGCCTCTACTAGACTAGCTCGTTGATCAAAAGATGGTCAAGATTTCCTGACCATGGACATGAGTTGTCATTTGATAACGGGATCACATCATTAGGAGAATGATGTGATGGACTTGACCCAATCGTTAGCATAGCAAATGATCGTTCAGTTTATTGCTATTGCTTTCACTATGTCAAATACACGTTCCTCTGACCATGAGATCATGCAACTCCCGGATACCGTAGGAATACTTTGGGTGTATCAAACGTCACAACGTAACTGGGTGATTATAAAGGTGCACTACAGGTACCTCCGAAAGTGTTTGTTGAGTTGGCATGGATCAAGATTGGGATTTGTCACTCCGACTATCGGAGAGGTATCTCTGGGCCCTCTCCGTAATACAGCATCACAGAAGCCTTGCAAGCACCGTGACTAAAGAGTTAGTTGCAAGATGATGTATTACGGAACGAGTAAAGAGACTTGCCGGTAACGAGATTGAACTAGGTATTGGATACCGACGATCGAATCTCGGGCAAGTAACATACCGCCGGACAAAGGGAACAACGTATGTTGTCATATGAGGTTCACCGATAAAGATCTTCGTGGAATATGTAGGAACCAATATGAGCATCCAGGTTCCGCTGTTGGTTATTGACCAGAGAGTCGTCTCGGTCATGTCTACATCATTCCCGAACCCGTAGGGTCCGCACACTTAAGGTTCGATGACGATATAGTATTATATGAGTTATGTGATTGGTGGCCGAATGTTGTTCGGAGTCCCGGATGAGATCACGGACATGACGAGGAGTCTCGAAATGGTCGAGAGGTAAAGATTCATATATTGGAAGGCTATATTCGGACGTCGGAAAGGTTTCGAGTGATTCGGGTATTTTTCGGCGTACCGGGGAGTTACGGGAATTCACCGGGAGAAGTAATGGGCCTTTTTGGGCCATACGGGAAAAGGAGAGGCAGGCCACGTGAGGAGGCACGCGCCCCCCCTTGCCCAAACCGAATTGGACTAGGGGAGGGGGCGCAGCCCCCTCTTTCCTTTCCCTCTCCCTTCCCCCTTTCCTACTCCGTATGGGAGGTGGAATCCTACTAGGACTAAGGAGTCCTAGTAGGACTCCCCACTCTTGGCGCAGCCCCTAGGGCTAGCCTCCTCCCCTCTCCCTCCTTTATATACGGAGGAGGGGCACCCCTTGGAGACACACAATTGTCCCATAGCCGTGTGCGGTGCCCCGATCTCCGTTTTCCACCTCGGTCATGTTTTCGGAGAGCTTGGGCGAAGCCCTGCCGGAATCACTTCACCGTCACCGTCGCCACGCCGTCGTGCTGACGGAACTCATCTACTACCTTGACGTCCTGCTGGATCAAGAAGGCGAGGAACGTCACCGAGCTGCACGTGTGTAGAACTCGGAGGTGACGTACGTTCGGTACTCGATCGGTGGAGCTCGAAGGATTGTTCGACTACATCAACCGCATTGTGAGACGCTTCCGCTAACGGTCTACGAGGGTACGTAGACACACTCTCCCCTCTCGTAGCGATGCATCTCCATGGATAGACCTTGCGTGAGCGTAGGAATTTTTTTGAAATTCATGCTCCGTTCCCCAACACTCAACACATGAGTAGGTGGCTCTCTCTCAGAAAATTGGATGGGGCAAGTATGGAATAGTTCTGAGTGCTCTGTGCGGACCCCGACTCATAAGTCGTGATCACCGAATGCACGTGTACAGTGATCCCAGAGATCAATGCTCACTGAACACACAGAAGCTGAATAACAAGAGTCTTACATCCACATTTTAGCGTCTTGCACAAATAAAGACCATGAAGGTCAAGTCTTACATAGATAGGACCACAAGGGCCAAACACTTAAACATAACAAGCAGCGGAAATCTTGATCGAAAGCGTGAACCCATGCCATCAGCCTTAAACCTACAGGCATTCTGACTGGGAAGCGTCCTAGTTCACATGTTCTTCACCAACGAACTCTTCGCCATATTCCTGCTCTTCCATGCCTGGCCAATTAAATAACCAGTGGCAAGCCAATGAGTACTTTGAATGTACTCGCAAGCAACCCAAGTTGTGGAACATGGTATAATAATGCATGATATAGCACTAAGTAGGTAAGTTTTGCAGAAAGCTGATTTTAAGTGCAATGGTATGATCAAGTAACCTTAAGAAAACATGCATCAACTGTTGACAGGTACTCATGTGAGCAAATCTCAGTTATCATCATAAGCAGGGGTTGACCATCTCATGTTCATCATCATGCTAAGTCATCGGACTTAGCTCAAGTACCATCTTTGTCACCAACACACACACACACACCATGTTTGTGAAAACATCGGACGTAGTTTAAGCAGGACCTCCAACTCTCCATGACCGTGGACACAGCTATTCGAATAGTTTTACACTCTGCAGAGGTTGCACACTTTACCCACAAGACTCGGGGAACTTCCGTGTCATCCACGACTCGCGGTACATCACATACCCGAGGTAAGCACCCGAACAATGCCTTTCCCCTAGCGATATTAAGCAAAGAGTCCACTCGTTGGTGCCATCCCTCATGATATACATCACACGTATCATCCATGAGGGCACGCAATGGTGTGCCCGGTGCCTGTGAAGACAGCGCATGATCGTCCATTCCGGTACGACCCCGTATCGAGAGTGACCACTTCACTCCCGCCACTAGTAATGCAGGCTCTATGCTAGTACCCACCAAGGTAATCAACAAAGCCCCGTCCCGTAAGGGGTATCGTGGTTGTACATGTAAGGTTGGGGTGGTCAACAAATCTTAAATCTCTCCGTTTTCGAAAACACACACACACACAACCTGCTCCGGTACACCACTTCTTTCTCAAGCGATTACCTAGCACAACATCATCTCCCTCGGGCATTAGTGGCACCCGACGGGGTTTTCGAAAAGTCTTTGAAATCATTTTGTTTCCATCACCATGCATATTCCCGTCCCATTTTGCGTAGCAACTACTTAGGAACCTAACTACTCCCACCCGCACAACCCTCATAAGGAGGTAGGGTCATGCACGATGCAAGTATCAACAAGAAAGTAACGGAGGCATCCCACCGAAGGGAATACCACATCAACATGATCATCATCCAGAAATAATGTGCTATATGCCATGCAAAAAGAGGTTTCATAGACATGGTCAAAGGGCTGCTTGCCTGGCTCAACAAAGTCTTCGGGGTCTTCGAAATCTTCGTGTCCAATCCCTTCGTCAACAACGCAATCTATCGTCGCGGAATAAACTGGCACAAAAATAAGCATCACACAAAAACAGAGCATGAAAGCCACTTCAAAAATGTTACCCTATTCTTATAAATACTAAAAGCAATACTAAAAATATTTGTCTAGGGTTTTGGAGTTGAAAAGGTTTTCATAACCATTTATAACAGAGGCTAAAAATGCCTAAAAGAGGTTTTAAAATAAAACAGTAGATAAAAGATTTTCAAAAATTTATACAAAAGGCACTATTAAATACTATGCATTAATCTAAGAATTTAGGTGGAAGAATATTTGGAATTGGATTTTTATTTAATCCTATGGGATTTTTGGAAAACCTATAGAAAAAGAAAAAGAGAAAGGCCTCAGTGCCTTGGGCCAAATGCCCAGCCGTACCGGGCCCAACCGGCCAGGCCGGCCCAGCTGAGCTGCCGGCGCGCGCGCGCGGCCAGGTTCGAACCTGACGTGCGGGCCCCAGCGTCAGCGAGAGCGAGGGAGAGGGAGAGAGGTGTGAGGATGACAGGGGGGTCCCACCTGTCATCTCCCACCTCCGGACAGGGGGCGGCGATGCTCACTGGCGGCGGTGTGGGGCACGGTAATGGCAGGAGAATGCAGGAATGGGCTCGGGGCTGAGTCTCCGATCTCGTGCAGGTGGAGCTGATCGCCGGGGAGCAGGGTGTCGCCGGCGACGAGTAAGCAGGGCGGCGGCGCTTCGGGAGGAGGACGAACCCGACGCCTCCTGCTGTAATAAGCCCGGGGAATGGGGGGAAAAGGGTCAGGAGGCAGCAGAGGTTCCAGATCGGGAGTGAACGAGGGCGGAGGAGGTCGTTTATCTCGCGAACACCGGTGGCCCGCGGCGGCGAGCTCCGGTTCGATCCTGGGCACTCGGGCTCCAAAATGAAGGGGGCGAGGTGCGGGAGCACGATTGGCAGGTAGAAGAGGGGTCCAGAGGGGAGAGAGAGACGCGGGGAGGCCCTTTTATAGGGGATCCGCAGTCCACTGAGCGCTCCTGCGCCGGCGAGCTTCTGGCCGAGGCGAGAGGCCACGGGAGGGGGAGAGGGCATGTCTGGGGTGCTCGTGGGGTAGGTCTAGGCCAGGGGGAGCGATGGGGAGAGAGGGAGAAGCGCGCGCGTGTGAGCCCCCGCATTGGCCGGCTCGGGCGGCGTCGGGCACGCGTGGTCAGGGGTGAGAGGGAGCGAGGAAGGAGGGGGCCGAACACCTGCCATGCTGCGGACGTCAAGACCGACCAGGGGGACAAGCTCCCGCCTCCCTAGGCTGTCGGGAAGTGGGATTGGGCGGCGGCTACAGTGCGGGAGCGCACTGTAGCGCGCTCCAGAGCGTCATTTTGGCATGCCATGGAATGCCTTTGGCGGCTTCTGCGTGGCCTCCCGTGTCTAGGGGATCTAGGGGAGTAAACAATCAGGGTTGAGGCATTGGATGCCCTGGAGAGTCAAGGGAGAAGGAGAGAGGCCAAGGAAGAGAGAGAAAGGGGCTGTCCAGAGGGAAGAAATGAGGTTTTACCCCTTGTAAACATTGAGCTGAGCCCTGGGTTTCTTGCTGGGGGTGAAGTACCTCAGTAAGAAGTTGTGGTAAAATTTTGGAGGCAAGGAGAATAGAGGAAGGGGGTCAAACTGGGCTTTTACCACCTGGGCAAAAAGTGTTTGATGATGGTTTGGCTAAGCAAATGGGGTTTGCTTGTCATGAGATTTAACAGGGTCAAATGGTGGTTAGAAATAGGGTTGATCACCAAGTTTGAGCTTGATTGAAGAGAGTTCACAATGTAACTTTGTGAAACCCTAGAAATCAACAGAATCAGATTTCTGTAGATCTAGGCATGCATTTCACTTCCCACAAATCCACCACTTGGTGTGGTGTCATTATTTGGGGTTTATAACATGCCCACAAAGTTTGAGGTTAATAGGACAAACTTCACAATGTAAAGTTGCTCAAATTTGAATCTGGATAGGGAGGGTTTTGGAATATTTTGAGGGATCAAATCAATTGAGATTGAGATGAAACTTTGCAAGATCATCAAGTATGACAATTTTGACTTGCTGGAATTTTCTTGGAATTTATTGAGAATATTTGTTATAGAAATATTTCAAAAGCTTGATTTGGACAGAAAGGGTTTTGAGGGGTTTTGCCCATGTTTTTGAACATGACCATGTGTTGAAACTCATATATATGGAAAATATATGTCCACTGAGTTTCCCTAATTTTTCTCAAATATTTTTAAAGCATTTAAATAATTTTCCCCTATGAAAAACCATTTCTGGTCTTAAGAAAAAGCCATTAAATAAAATAGGAAAATAATCTTTAAAAATAATTTGGTGGTTTTGGGAAGTCATATATATAGTAGGTTTCAAATAAAGCATTTGGGGAGAAAGGATCCACCCAATTTGAGGTCTTGTAGTACAAACCTCAATTCAGGGGTTTTTGAAAACCTAACTTGAAGAAATCCTTTTTGGCCAAAATAATATTTGACAAAAATAGTTTTGGGTACTATTCACATGGCATGATCATTGGGCAAGAAGTTTGGATCAAGGAAGATGAATATGGAGAGGAGTAGAACCTAGGAGTGCCATACACAAACAACTAAATAACCAAGCAAGCAACAATTCAAACAAGCATGCACTCAAAAAGTTTTAATTGGTTCCAAATTTTGTGAATCCAAGCATAGCAAGGAGGTACAAACACAGGGTGTGACAGTGCTTCTCGTTAGAGTGGGTGGTGGTGAAGGGGTATATATAGGCATCCCCAAAAATCCAACCGTTACACCTAAAGTGACCAACTCGGTGACGCCGATGTGTTAATCTCGGTGGTACCGAAGTGACCAAAAGGTGACAACTTTTGAATCTTGGTGAGACCGATATATAAATCTCGGTGGTACCAATTAGGTGACCAACGGTCAGATTGCACAACTCGGTGACGCCGATCCAACAAACTCGGTGGTACCGATTTTGTGAATCGAGGTAACAGAAAGTTGGCAACCCAAAGTCGGTGGCACCGAAGTGGAATCGGTTGCACCGATGTGCTAGGCTTTGGCATGGGTCTGTCTAAGTTTGGGAATCGGTGGCACCGAGTGGAAATTGTTGGTTGCACCAATTTTGGATGTTTGGCTTTGGACAGACTTTTGTGGAAGAGCTTGTGGGTGTTTTTGGTGACTATCTCTTGTGCACGTGGAGCATCTTGTTAACCAACAGTACCTTACCTCCTTTTAATAGTATTGACTTTCCTATGGACTCAAAGTGATTTCTCACAAAGTAAAATGTAGAGTCCTCTTGCTTGAAGCTTTGCCAATCCATTTCCTTGCATCTTGGGGTTTCTCCACAATCCTTTTGCCATCCCTATCATTGAACCTTTCCTGAAACATGCTTAGTGGAAACATTAGTTCAATGACATATATGTTGTTATTAATTACCAAAACCACCAAGGGAGCAAATGTGCTTTCAGTCGCCTGCCTGGAGACGGAGGGTGGAACACACGCCCATGTCCTCAGGCCAGGTGCTCCCAGCCTGGAGACGGAGTGTGGAACACACACCCATGTCCTCAGGCCACGTGCTTCCAACCTGGAGACGGAGGGTGGAACACACGCCCATGTCCTCAGGCCAGGTGCTCCCAGCCTGGAGACGGAGGGTGGAACGTACGCCCATGTCTCCAGGACGGGCGTCGTCTACCCAGAGACGGAGGGTGGAACACACGCCCATCTCCCCGGGCCAGGCCTCGCTCCATCAACGGCAGGAGATCACGTACTCACCCATGTCTCCGGGTCCGGCTTGGTGCACCCGGGGACGGGCGGTTGGGTACCCTTGCGGGGCTTCCGGGCACCCCAGCGTGGCGCGCTGGGGTACCGCCTTGGGCATCGGCCTCGCGCGCGACAGAGGGCCCCTGCGTCGAGCCCCGCTCGCGGCATAGGGGGTTGCGGCTCTGCTACAACGACGACACCCGCCCCTGGGCTTTGGGGCACCCGAGGCCCTATTCCGAGGCAGGACCTCCCTGCGGAGAGCATGGGGGACTCCCTCTGCGCTCGGGGGCCCGTCCGGAGCCGACCTCACCTCACCGCGTCATGCTTGGGGGCTGGGAGTGGGCTCCATGCCCAGGGGGCATGGAGCTCCTAGCGCACCCCCAGGCTCGACCCGTGACATTCTCACATAATAATGAGTGGGCTGTATACGCCCGGAGCCCCCCGAGGACGTGGAGGGATTCCCTCCCACGCCCAAGTGGAAGCCCCATGCTCCGCGCTGGCGGACAATACTGTCCTCCAATGACTATGCCCACGCAACGTGGATGCCCTACGTTCCACACTGGGGGAAGACGAAGGCGAAGACTAGCCTAGGTGCCGGACGCGGCTGTTGCTTGCTTCTTTTGTGTTCGGATTGCCACTCTTTCAAATGAAATTTGAAGATTTTGTAACTCTATTTGAAAAGGGGTGGGAATTTTTCTCTCTTCGCAATTCCTTTTTCTGGCTTTAGAGTCTCTTTTCTCTGAATTGGCACCTTGCCAAGGCCCACGCATTTTGGTCCCCCCGTGGCGCCTCAGAGCAGGCCGGCAAGGGCCTGTTGCCTTGGAAGCATACATCTTTTAACGGTCGACTCCCTCTTGGGGGCTCCGGCCACGGCCCGACATGGCAGCACGGAGCCTCGGGAGGCTCAGGCGCTTCCGGAAGCAGCAACCGGCGGAAGGGTATGGGAGCCGCTCGGGCGTCAAGGGGGACTCCTGAGCAACGCCCCTCAGGAGCCGCACTGGCACGTAGCCCCTCGCCACTTGGTCTCGTCCTGGTGATCCGGACGCCCCAACGGCGGTAGAGGTATGCGCGGGATTAGGTTCCGCCGACGCAGAGCGCCGCTTGAGCGTCAAGGGGGAGTTCCCGAGCAACGCGCCTCAGGAACCTCACCAATCACGTGGCTCCTCACCTCTTGGTCTCGTCCTGGTGATCCGGACGCCCAAACGGTGGCAGACGCCTCGCCCCTTTGGTCTCATCCTGGTGATCCGGACACCCCAATGACTGTCAAGGCCTGCTCGGGATTGGGGCCCGTCGAAGCAGAGTGCCGAAAGGGCTCCCGAACCGTCCCGCACACAAGGAAGAAGCCCTCTCTGGTGGGATCCTCGACCTCCCTGGACGTTCCAGCTACACCTCACGACGCACGAGCTCGCCACAACCCGAAAAGCTAAGTACACCCACCGAACAGAGCAGAAACTTTCTGATCAGATGATAGCCTGAATGCCGGGTAGGAGGTGTGAGCGCTAACGTGAGAATGCAGGCGCTGCATTTCACTACATGCTTCCATCAGGGTTCTTGTGATCAAAGGTGCAAGGAAGGACGGCGCAAGGAGAGGAGTCCGACCTCATCGAGCAACGACGCTAAGACCCCGGCCTTGGGGTCGACACGCTCCTCCTCAGGAAGGCCCGCCTCACGAGGTCCCAAAGGCCGCCACTGCCAGGCCACATCGACGATGACACAAAGCCACGCGCGAGAGACGAAGTCGCGTCACACAAAGCAAGCAGCCGGCGATTTAAAGGAAGAAGGAGGAACACGAAGGTAAAACACAAAAGTTTAACGCCCTCAGGGGCCGGGTGTTTCTTGACATAGCAGGAACCAGAAAAAATAGGGGAAGCCTAGGCAGAGGAGCCGCTGCCGCCACCCGGGCCATCGCCCGTCATGGCGCCGGAGTCGCCACTCTCGTTGGAAGAGGGCATTTGGACGAACCGCTCCACCAAGGAGTCCACGTGCGGGAGCACCTCGTCCCTGAGTGGCCTCCGGAGCTCCTCGGGCACCGGCTCCATGACGCGGGGAAGATCAAGCTTCGGGGCATGGCGACACAGGTTGGAGAAGACGCGCGTCAGCGCAATGTCCAGGAGGTCACGCGCGCTGGACACGTTGTCCTCATCCACCCGGGAGACGCCGGTCTCCAGCGCCTCCACCACCTTGCCGAATAAGTTAAGGTAGCCTCCGTCGCCGTGGGCGCACGATAGCGCGGGGGTTTCCCCGACAAACCGGCTCACCGCACCAACCGCGCGGTGGGCGATCTCCAGGTACTGCTTGGCGCGCTGCGCCTCTAGCATCTTCGGGTGCGCCGCCTCGTCCTTGGCGGCCAGCACGGCATCAGCCGCCCCCTTGATCTGGGTCTGGAGGGACGCCAGCTCTGCCTGGGCCTCCGCCTCACCCTTGAGCGCGGCCTGGAGGGCGGCCTCGGCGTCCGCCAGCTGGGCCCTCAGCATGACCGCTTCCTCCTGGACCTCGTCGAGCCTGTGCCTTTTGGGCGTGGGCACTCTGGGGGAAGGGGGGTAATCAGGTTTGGCGAGTCGGGCGCGATTGAAAGAGGAAAAGGGGGGAGACGGAATGCTTACTCATCGACAATGGCCCAGCGCCGGCGAGCGTGAGCCGGCCTCGAGCCCCCCCCCCCCCCCCCCCCCGCTGCCACCAGAGGCCGACGGCAGAGCCGGAGGCTCCGTATGTCCTCCCGCACCCGCTGCACTCTCCCCGGACGGCATTGAAGAGCAAAGGGAGAGAGGAGGACAAGGAAGATAGCTTCGAAGGATGAGAAGTGAGAGGGCGCGTTAGGATGGCAAGACCCCCCGGGCGGGGCGGGTTTATAGGCGCAACCGCTGCCCATGGGGCGTCGTGGGGAGTGGAGGCGCCGTGCCCCCCTCGGGCGACGCGTGCCAGACTCGATCGGTGTGCTACCCTGCCTCGCGTCACTTCACCTACTCCCGTCGGGTCACATCTGAGCGGCCCGAGGGGAGGGGAGGACACAAGGAAACAGCTGCATTCAAGGAAGAGCAATGATGGACGGGGAGGCGCGCATGCTTCACGTCAGCTCGACCCAGGGCGGTTCCCGACGTCTTTGGGGAGCCGAGACGCCCACATCTCATTGTGCGCCACGCATAAGGTTGGGCCCGCAGGCGGTTGGGGCCCATGGCGCTTCGGGCCATCTCCTAAGGCTTCGCCCAGAAGCCAGCTCGAGCGCGCCTCGGGCCCGGGGGCTACTGTCGGTGTCCTGGGAACGCGGGTACCCAGACTTGCCTGCCTGCGGCCCAGGGCGTGGTCCACTTCGACAGCCAAGTATGGCCCAGCGCGGTCTCACTCAGCACAAGGCCCTCGCGAGAGCCCCGAGCTCGCGAGGGAAACAGCGCCAAGAACCGCGGGGGAATAGGCCTCCCCAGGCCCCCTCCCGACCGGCAGAGATCTCTATGCAACGCTCGATCTCGGGAGGCCAAGGATGACGCAAGGCGGGCCAGGCGGGCACCAGCGCGCCAGAGGAGACAGTTTCCTCTTTTGCGCAAAGGAGGCAGGAGCGCACGTAGGTTCCCAAAGCGCCCCCAAAGGTTTCCATTCCGGTGCAACAAGACCAGGACCCCGAGCTCCGCAGGACGAACGTCATCGCCGAGCCCACCTCTGCACCACCACCGGTTAATTTGCAGGCGAAGACCACCTTTCATCAGGATAAGATGTACTCCTTGTCCCCCTTCAAATTTGGCCGATGTGGGATCCCTTCCCGCCATTGCGATAGGGGGAGAGGACACGGGCCACTATAAATAGAGGCTAGGCTGCTCCATAGGAGAGGATCCAATGCCACCCAAACGCACTCACGAGGCAACTCTCCAATGTACTAGTTCATCCACAAACCACCTTATGAGGCAATCCACCAAAAGCAGGAGTAGGGTTTTACGCTTCGCAGCGGCCCGAACCTGGGTAAACTCTCGTGTGCTAGCTTCTTCCTCGCCATCGAGCGGGGTTATCGTGTTGTGAGGTTGGAGGGGGTGAAGCTGTTGGGGATCATCGCACATGCCCCTGAGTTCGAACTTCTTAGGGTTTTTGCGGAGCCCGAAATCCGACACTGCCAGAAGCTTGTCGACATCCACGGCCACTACAAGGTCTGGAGCAGCAAGTAAGAACATGGACTCCCATGTTGACCTGGCCGAGGCCATCATCGACCCCTACTACAGAGACATGAAGGCTGAGAGCAACAAGAACAAGCCTGTCTGGCACAGGGGCTGGGTGAAGAAACTGGATGAATATCACCTCCAGACCGCGGCCTAGCAAGCGTATACTTGCTATGAGATGTTCAGGCGGATCATTGGCATGAGGAAGTTCCTCCTACCTGAAGACGACGCGGGATCAAGCCACAAGCAGAGCGGTGCCGGCAAGCGTCATAGGAAGTAGATGATTTGATGATCGTTGCTCATACTCCCTCTACACCAAAATATTTGTAGTTTTAGAGGGATAAGTTTGTTATGCATGTAATAGTTTATTGAGGTGTTTGCACCAATGTTATGTGTGTAGTCACTTATGTATTTGGATGCTTAAATAGGTTATGGCAATCATGTTGTTATATATGTAGTTGTTTATTGAGGTGTGCCAATGTTATGTGTGTAGTCACTTATGTATTTGGATGTTTAATTTGGGTCTGCAATCATGTTGTTCTAAACAGAAGCATAGATGTTTGTCGGCAGATTGAGCAAATCACATCGCATGCGGAATAAACAACCATATCCGTCGGTGATGATTTCGTCAGTCCCTGACAGTTCTTTTTCCAGAACCGTTTGCCCACAACACATCCGAATGGCCTGTGTATGTTGTACATCACACACATCTTGATCTGAGCAACGGTTTGTGTTATTATTTCTTATCGCACATAGTTCATCCCAGTAGCTTGTATGCTGTCTATCACACACATCTTGATCTATGTAATAGTTTATGTTATCTTATCTCATCACAAATAGTTCATCTGAATGACCTATATGCCATCTATCGCACACGTAATCATCTACACAATCGCTTGTGTTCTGTTGGATCGGCGCAAATAGTTTGTCAGGGTAAACTGTATGCCATACATCGCACACACTTGCACTTTTCTAACTGTTTGCGCTATATTGTCCAACCGCAAATAGTTTATCTGGACCAACTATCTACCACAGATCGCACACGCAACTACTTTCTGGATCGTATTTGATGGATCCGCTATCGCACACAGTTCGTGCCATTAGTGATGGAGCTTGAACTATACCGTTTGCGATTCACGCATCGCACACAGTTTCGTCGAAGGATCTCTGATTGATGTGTCGCGTCAGCAGCATCCTGCAGTAGTGGGCTTCCCTGTACAACTACACGAACATGGAAGCCTTAGCTAAGGGCATGCCCATTTTGATCAATGGGGGCTGCTCCCGGAGGGCCACGAGGGGCCTCGGGACAACCCTTTACTGGTGACCCCTGAGCCAGGGGGCCTAGGGGGCTTGAAGCCCCTAGGCAAAGTAGTGTGAGGTGGCAGCTGCTCGCCTCAGCGGGCCTGCTGCCAACTCGTCTCTCGGCCTACAGGCGCCAGGTACACCGCCCTGCTCGAGGGCATGGTTGCCTCACCCGGCATGACGAGTGGCACAGGGAGCCCTGGGACGGCGGTCTCCGAGTCACACTCCCCTAAGGAGGGCACTATATGCGATTCACGCCCCCCTCGTGAGGGAGGCGGGGGCCGGCATCGAAGCTACGTGACCACCTCCCGGTGCCGGCTGCGAGAGGAATACCCGGACAGAGAGCAGCGTCGTCGCACTGCCAAGGGTGTTGAAGAAAAGGAAATGGACGGCAGGGACGAGTAAGCATCGTGCCTCCACCCTGCTTGCTTCAGCTCGCCTGGGGTATCTGACCCTTTCCTCCACGCAGGTCTTCTTCAAGCAAAAAGACTAAGGAGCCCCCGGGCCCGGCGGATACTCCATCGCCGCTCGACGTGGACGAGGAATGCCGGAGGGACGTGCTCCGCCGAGGCACAGAAAATGTGCCCACGCAAGGGGCAGTTTCACCGCCGCCTGCGGGGAGCACGGGGCACGGGGTGATAGCTCACACCCCGGCCCCCGAGGGGGCTCTGCTCACGAGAATGTGCTAGCAGACCTTCCGGTGGCACCCTTGGGGGGCCATTCTCCGGCTTTCGGAGCACCTGCTGCCGAGGTGGGCGTCGAGCCAACGAAGGCGGAGTTGTTGACCACCACGACTGCGCAGGCCAGCGCCGGGGGCTGCCTCGGGGGCCTGACCATCCAAAACGGGACCCCGAATTCGTGGTGCGCATCACCCTACCTAGGAGGGACGGGGCGGGCGTCGGCCAGCCCTCAGCCTTCGGCGGTCGACGCCGGAGCCCCTCGGGCCTCAACGGTGGGCGAAAGCTGGGGGCCTAACCCGGACTGGGCTCTTGCGCTCGTAAGCTCCCGGACCCCGATCCGGCACGGCCTTTTGCAGAATGTAGTGGGCCTGTTGGGCCAGCTCGGGGTGGAGCTCTAGGGCGCTAAAGCGCGTTTAGCCGAGGAGCGGCTGCGCCTAGCTCACGGGTGGCATCAGCTTGAGGTTGCCATCAAGCTAAGCCGCCATCAGCACGAAGCATCATGCTCGAAGGGTGAAAATTCCGCCACCGAGGCGGAGGAGGCACGCAATCGTGCCCTCTGGGAAGCCACGGAAACGGACCGGCATCGCGAAGCAGCAGAGGACCACATGAAGGAGCTCCTAGCCTCGAACGCCGTCCTGGAGCAGCAACTCCGGGCGAGGACGTACGCGCTCTCCTCCCGTGACGAGGGGCTGGAGGAGCGCGAGGCCAAACTCTGGGCCCTCGAACAGGAACTTGCCCTAATATCCTCGGAGCAGAGTTTGGAGCGTGAGCGGCTCGAGACGTTGGATCGCGATGTGACCGTCGCCCTGGCCTCTTATAACCAGCGAATGGAGAAGGACAACACCAACCTAGCGGCTAAGGATAAGAGGGTCCAGGGAGACGCCGACTCAAGGGTCGAGCGAATCCGCAAGGCTCTCGCCAAAGATCATAGTGAGAAGTTGCTGCTGCAGGAGGGCAACTTCAAGACGCGGCGTAAGGAGCTGCAGCACGAGATAGACGGCCTGAAGGAGGTGCTGACAAAAGAAGAAGGGCGACGGGAGGCCTCGCTGAAAGCCCAAGCTATCGCCAAGGCCGAACTAGCGTCCCTCCATGAGCACGTGGGGGCATTACGTCCCTCGTCGAGCGGGCGATGGACGAGGCGAATCAGGCTCGGGGGTTGCAGCACGTGCGCTCCCAGATGTTCCAAGGCCTCGAGCTACAGGCTCGGCACCCCCTGGGCTCCATCTGCAAGGAGGACGCCTCCAGCCCTCTGGTTCCCGACGACGCTGGCTACATCGACTTTTTCACCAAGATCATGGATAGACTCGAAGCAAGCGTCAAGAAGGTGGGCATAATCGTTGAAGAAGAATGTCGCGACCTTCTTGCCTAGGCATTAACGCCCGTCTTCAGCCATCTCATTCGCGCCGACCCCTGCTTCAATTTCGAGGCCGTGATGGCCCCTGTTCCCGAGATGATCCACGGCACCCTGGAGGAAGCGGTGGAAGACCATATGGACGCACTAAGCGCGCAGTTAGCCCCTGACGGCCGCGAGGGTCAGGGAGGAACCGAGGAACGCGAAAGCGGCGATGGCAGTGGGAGCGACGCGTCCCCTTAGTTTGCCTTTTTGTCCTTCTGTTAATATTCACCCGCGGTCCTGCCGGGGCATGGAGTCAGCGGCTCCTGTTTGAACCCTTTACTGCTGTAACGAGTACTTGAGCTCTCGTGGAGCTTTCTTCAATGCTTATTTTTCCTTTGCACTTGCTTCTGCATTTCGCGTTCTTAGGACGCAACTCCTGCGTGAGGCTCAGCCGTCGCTGGTAAGCCAAGTCGCGATGCCTGAGCAAGATCAGGAGGCGAGGGCGCCAGGAGCAAGTGAAGGCTCCTAAGGTGAAGTACTCGATGGGCAGCCCTTCGATCAAAAACAGCCATGCGCAAGGGGTTCCGCCTCAGGGGAACGATGCATGCTCGTCGGCCCGCTCATGTGCGTCGCGTGAGCAGATTAGACACCAAGGGCCTTGGTGAGGTGGCTCACGCAGGGAGAGGCCCGTAGCACGGAGCCCGCCAATTGGGCTTCTGTTGCCGCTGGGCTGACCCAAGCATAGGCAACATGCCTAGCGCCCGCTCGCGTGAGACTCAAGAGGGAGACATCGAGCCCGCGCAGCCCACGAGAAAGAAAAAATCCAACAAAATGCCGCAAGACTAAAAAACCAAAGCTTTTAATAAATGAGATGACAAATTTGTTTACAAGCAAAAAGAGGCGTGACTGTTGCGTCCGGCGCGGGTTAGCCTGAGGTTGGTGCGGCCCGTGGCGTGCCCTCGTCAATTGTTCTGCCAGCATGGAGCATGGGGCTTCCACTTGGGCGTGGGCATGATCGTGGATCGATCGTTCCGCCAGCGCGGAGCATGGGGCTTCCACTTGGGCGTGGGCATGATCGCGGTTCGATCATTCAGCCAGCACGGAGCATGGGGCTTCCACTTGGGCGTGGGAATGATCGTGGTTCGATCGTTCCACCAGCGTGAAGCATGGGGCTTCCACTTTGGCATGGGCATGACCACGGTTCGATTGTTCCGCCAGCATGGAGCATGGGCCTTCCACTTAGGCATGGGTATGATCACGGTTCGATCGTTCTGCCAGCGTGGAGCATGGGGCTTCCACTTGGGCATGGGTGGGAGTTCTCCCGAGGCCGAGGGGCAACGCACCGGGAGGCTCCAGGGTGTGTACAGCCTCACCTCATTCTTACGTGAGAGGGTCACGGGTAGAACTTGCGGAGGTGCTGGATGTTCCATGCGTTTTGCACGGGTAGTCCATCCTCCGTCTCTAGGCGGGCAGCGCCTAGCCTGGAGATATGGATGACCATAAAAGGGCCTTCCCACATGGGCGAGAGCTTGTGGGGGCCCTCTCTGGAAAGGATCCATCGCCGGACGAGGTCCCCGACCTCGAGGGTACGAGGGCGGATGTTGCGACTGTGGTAACGCCACAAGGCCTGCTGGTACCTCGCTACCTGAAGGGCGGCTTGACCGCGGGCCTCCTCGAGGAGTAAAAGATCGGTCCCCTGTGAGTCGTCTTGACGCGCCTCGTCGAATGCTAAGACCCACGGGGAGCCATGTTTAAGCTCCGAGGGAAGGACCGCCTCAGCCCCGTAGACAAGGAAGAAGGGGGGTTTGCCAGTGGGCTTAGTCGCGGAGGTGCGGATGGACCACAACACGGAATACAGCTCATCAAGCCAACCCTTCCCACGGGCCTCAAGCTTCTTCTTGAAGCTCCTAGTCTTGAGGCCCCTGAGGACCTCAGCGTTTGCGCGCTTGGCTTGTTCATTACTTCCCGCGTGTGCCACATAAGCATAGCATATCTGCGTACCAAGGTTAGCACAATTTGACTTGAAGAGGCCGCTTGTAAATTGGGAGCCGTTGTCTGTGATGATGCGGTTGGGGACGCCGAATCGGCAAACGAGGCCCTTGATGAACTTGACAGCCGAGCAAGCCGAGATGGTGCGTACGGACTCAACCTCCGTCCACTTGGTGAATTTGTCGATGGCGACGTAGAGATAGCGGTATCCGTCGGCCGTGCGAGGGAAGGGGCCTAGTATGTCCAGCCCCCATAACGTGAAGGGCCAGGAGAGCGGAATCGTCTAAAGTCACTGCGCGGGATGGTGGATCTGCTTGGCATGGAACTGGCAGGCTTCGTAGGACTGGACCAGCTCGGCGGCGTCGCGGAGTGCAGTGGGCCAATAGAAACTATTGTGGAACACCTTACCGGTATGTGTGCGTGACGAGGAGTGGTGCCCGCAATCCCCTCCATGGATGTCGGCGAGCAGTTCGCGCCCTTACTCCTCTGAGATGCACCGAAGCAGGACGTCGTTGGGAAGCCTGCGGTACAGCTCACCGTCTCACATGCAGTAAGCGGTGGCTTGCCGGACGACATGCTCAGCTTCCTCATCTTCCGCGGGGAGGCTGCCGTGAAGCAGGTAGGCCATGAATTTCGCGGTCCAGCCGCCTCTTGAGGTTCCAATGCCAGCAGTTGGTGGTCTACTGAGGACGGACCACAGTCCGGCGCTCCTGATGTCGGTACGGGTGGCAGCTCCTCGCATAACAGCATTGTGCCAACGACGAGCAGCACAACTGACGGCTTGAGGAGCCTTTCTTCAAAGATGCCGGCGCTTTGTGACTCATGGCGCAACGCATGCTTGGCGAGGTCGTCGGCTTCTTTGTTGGCGCCATGAGGGATGTGCTGCAGCTCCAAGCCAAGGAAATGTTTCTCAAGTTTGCATACCTCCTCCAGGTAGGCTGCCATGTGCTCGTCCTTGGGCTTGTACTTTTTGTTAGAGAAATTGACAAGGAGTTGTGAGTCGCCTTTGATGACAAGGCGCTTGATGCCGAGGGCGAAGGCGTGATACGTCTCCAACGTATTGATCATTTATGAAGTATTCATGCCATATTTGCCTATGTTTACAATACTTTTATATGGTATTGATGCACATTATATCATTTATTTTGAACTAACCCAGACTGACGTTGTTTTCAGCAGAATTACCGTGGTGTTGTTTTTGTGCAGAAAATGAAAGTTCTCGGAATCGCCTGAAACTTTTTGGTGATTTTTTCTGGAACATATGAGCAACGTTGGAGCGAAGAACCACCAAAGGAGGTCTGCCAGGGAGCCACGACCCAACAAGGTGCGGCCCAGCCCTTGGCAGTGGGCTGTTGGGTCGTGGGTCCGTCTTGGCTCCGTTTGGTGTGATTCCAACGCTGAAAAATCCTGTAAATCCCAGAAACCCCAGAAATAAAGAGAGACTCTCCGCCTCGCCGCCGCAACTCTCTGTATCAACGAAAAACCAATATGGAGAGAAAACAGTAGCAAAATTAGGAGAGAGAGAGAGATCCAATCTCGGAGGGGCTCTCGCCCCCCCCCCTCCCCCCCGGAGCCATGGTGGCCAAGGACCAGAGGGGAGAGCCTCTCCCCATCTTGGGAGAGGCCATGGAGGAGGAGGCCTAAGGGGGAGACTACCTCCCGCTCTCTTTCGGTGGCGCCGGAGTGCCGCCGGGGGAGCCATTGCCGCGGTGATCGTCTTCATCAACATCACCGTCTTCATCACCTTCCTCATCTCTTTTCAGCGGTCCACTCTCCCGCACCCTGCTGTAATTCCCTACTTGAACATGGTGTTTCATGCCACATATTATTAATCAATGATGTGTTGCCATCCTATGATGTTTGAGTAGATCTATGTTGTCCTTTGGGTTGATTGATGATCTTGATCGGTTTGAGTGTATGTTTTATTTTGGTTCTGTCCTAAGGTGCCTTCCGTGAGGCGCATACGTGAAGTATTCACGCTGGAGGGTGTTGCAATATGTTCATGATTCGCTTATAGTGGGTGTCTAGAGTGACAGAAGCTTACACCCGAGTAAGGGGATTGTTGCATATGGTAGTAAAGGGGACTTGATGTTTAATCCTATGGTTGGGTGTACCTTAATGTTTTCTAGTAGTTGCGGATGCTTGCTAGAGATCCAATCATAAGTTCATATGATCCAAGTATGGAAAGTATGTTAGCTCATGCCTCTCCCTCATATAAAATTGCAAGAATGATTACCGATCTTGTTATCAATTGCCTAGGATGATTCCGTACACCATACCATCATTATTACACACTCGCTATTTGTAATATATTGTAATATATTCTAACTTTATTTAGGCAGCAACTATTTTCATATTTTTGTTCTCCAATATCATGCAAAGCTATCTTCTTTATACCCACAACGTGGTTTTATTTCTTGTTATTAGATAGAAGCAAACGTGTGGTGTATGTAGAGTCATCTCGGTGGCACATAGGACTTGACAGAATAGTGATCTTACCTTTAGCTCCTTGTGGGTTCGACACTCAATACTTATCACTTCCATCTTTGTAAAGTGTTAGGATGATTCCTTGCACTTGGGGATCAAGCTCTTTTCTGGCGCCGTTGCCGGGGAGCAATAGCGTGGGGTTAATATTTTTGTGTATGCTTGTTTGCTTCCATCACTAAGTAGATTTTGTTTTCCTTTTGTTTTTGTTTTCTTTCTTTAGTTGTGGGTGAAACAAACAAAAAAATTGAAAAAATAAAAACACAAAATTTTTACTTAGAGAAGTGATTTTGAAAGTTATGCATTGAAGAAGTGAGGGTCGAACTTGAATACTTGTGTTCATGTTCATGGAAACAATGTAGAATTTTTCATGGAAGTTTCTCATGAAAATAACTATCTCCTTGTAAATACCACTAAATCATAAAAATAATGAGCATCATTCTCTTTTGCATGTTTCGTCTACTATTCTTATGCGAGCATCATTAAAATCTTCATGCCTAGCTAAAAGGCTTTAAAGAAAAGCGCTTGTTGGGAGACAACCCAACACTTATCCCTTCTGTTTTTGAGTGTTAACATGATTAAGCTACTGTAGTAATCATGTTTTGTGTCTTTTATTTCAATAATTTGCCAAGTAAAGCCTTTGGGATGATTTGGAAGATGAGTAGAATTGATACGGTGCAAAAACAGAAACTTTAGCGTCCAGTGCAGAATTTCTCTGATTTTATTGGAACGTTTCTTTATCTGAATGTTTTACACAGTCTTTCTATACAAATTATTGAGGTTGTTCTAATTTTTCAGAATTTTTAGAGTTACACAAGTATAGGTTCTTTACAAATCTTTATAGACTGTTCTATTTTAGACAGATTCTGTTTTTGCTTGCATAGTTTGCTTGTTTTGATGATGCTATGGATTGTATCTGTCGGATTTCGGGCTCCGCAAAACCCTAAGAAGTTCGAACCCAGGGGCGTGTGCGAAGATCCCCAACTGCTTCACCCCCGCAACGCCCACAACACGATTGACCCCGCTCGATGGCGAGGAAGAAGATTGCACACGAGAGTTTACCCAGGTTCGGGCCGCTGCGAAGCGTAAAACCCTACTCCTGCCTTTGGTGGATTGCCTCACGAGGAGGTTTGTGGATGAACTAGTACAGTGGCATCTTGCCTCGCGGTGTGTTTGCGGGTGGTTGCTCTCATCGTGTCCCCTACTGAGCAGCCTAGCCTCTATTTATAGCGGCCCGAGTCCTCTTCCCTTGTCGCAATGGCGGGAAGGAATCCCACAACGGCCAATTTTGAAAGGGTACATGAGGTACATCTTATCCCGACGAAAGGTGGTCTTCGCCTGCAAAGTAGGTGTTGGTGACGCGGTGGTGGGCTCGCTGGTGACATCCGTCCTGCCGCGCCCGCTGGCCCGGTCTCGTTGCACCGGAATAGAAACCTTTGGCGGGGAATCTCGGGAACCCGCGCTCGTCCTTGTCTCCTTTGCACCAAAGAGGAAACTGTCCCCCCTGGCGCGCTGGCGCCCGCCCGGCCTGGCTGGCGTCACCCTTGGCCTCCTGAGGCCGAGCATTGCATAGGGATCTCCGCCGCTCGGGAGGAGGCCTCGGGAGGCCTCCCCTCCCTGGGGGCCTTGGCGTTGTCCTCCTCGCGAGGATGAGGCTCTCACGAGGGTCTTGTCTTTAGTGGAGCCGCGCAGGGCTGTACGGACCATCGAGCGGGCCAAGTCCTGGGCCGCAGGTAGGCAAGTCTGGGTACCCTGGTATCTAGAATGCCGACAGTAGCCCCTGGGCCCAAGGTGTGCTCGAGCCGGCTTCAAGGGGAAGCTGTAGAAGATGGCCCGGAGTGCAGCGGGCCCCTATTGCCTGCGGGCTAGGTCTGGCGCGCGGTGCGTGGTTGGGTGCGGGCATCACCGCTCCCGTGTCTCCTCGGCAACTGTCTGAACCGGCAAAAGCCTGACGTCTAGCGTTGAGTCATTATTGCTTTCCCCTTCTGCACTCGTGCTCTTCCTTCCAGATCTCCATCCTTTGTGAGAACCTCTCCGGATCTCAGCGCCGCTCCGTCCTCCCTCTTGCTTCCTCGGCCCCAAAGGCTTCTCGATGGCTCCCGCCGGCAAGTCGAGACCCGAAGCCCAGAGCTGAACTTCCGCTTCCATCTCGCCAGCGCTCTCAGAGTCCACCATAGCCAAGGATGGGGACCTCGCCCCGGTTCTTCCGTCGACGGTGGACGACACCAACGAGCGGGGGCGGACCTTGATATGGTGCGGCTCCGCGGAGAGGCATCGCCTGGCCAAGTCGGCCTACCCCTTCTTCCTCCATACCATCTTCTTCGGGCTCATCCCGCCCTTCTCTGCGTTCTTCACTGTCGTCCTTGAGCATTACAGGATCCGGGCCCTCCATCTTCAACCCAACTCCATCCTGCTTCTGTCCTTGTTCGCCTTTTACTGCGAGGCCTTCGTGGGTGTGAAGCCTTCGGTGGCCCTGTTCCGCCATTTCTTCAGCTTGCGGCTTTATGACGGCGCTCAGCGGTCGGCGTGCGTCTCCTTCGTCGCGGTCCAGAGCGGGAACGTGGTCTTCAAGGCGGGGAAGAAGGTGGAGAACTTCAGGAACCGTTGGGTCTTCTTGGATCCCAAGAGCAGCAACCCTCGCCTGGAGCTCCCGAAGGGGTTGCCGGAGAAGATTCCAGCATGGAGCTGTGCGAAGCTCTCTGACCCCCAGGCCAAACCCGCCTTGGAGCGGGTCCTTCGAGACATCAGCGCCAGGAAGCTGACTGGGGGAATGATAGTGAAGGAGTTCCTGGTGCAGCGCCTGGCGCCCCTCCAGTCTCACTCGAGGCCCATGTGGGACTATCAAGGTGGTGGCGACGACATGAGGCTCCGTTCTACGCACCTGACCCCCGAGGAGTTGAACAGGGTTATGGCGACCCTGCTCAACGGCGACCCCGGGGACCTTCCTGAGGCCTACACCCCGCTGTACTGCCACGACGACAAGGCCGATCTGGTCACCGCGATGCCCACCTTCGATGAGCTGGGGCTCTCTCCGGCCGAGAGCCCCGGCGCCCCTGTGGCGGTGTCCTCCGACGAAACCGCAGACGAAGAAGACTCGGAGGAGACGGCGGGTGGTGATCTGGAAGAAGTGTCCCCTCCGTCATGGAGTGCGCTCTTCCGCGGCTTCGATGATGACGACGCCAACGAGCCCTCTATTGTGAGTCCTCCGCGACTCGCCAAGGTCCTCGCAGGGTCGGGACCCATGCCTCGGGCCACACGATCCGCCTGCCTGGCGACCCCGAGGAAGCACGAGGCCGGGCCTCCTTCGGAGTGCCCAGGTCTTCCTAGCAAGGTGGCCGAAGCGCCCGTCTCGCCCCTGTTCGAGCCGTAACCTGTGGGCGAGGCGGCCGCGTCCAGGGCTGGCGCGGATTTGCCGGCCGTGGCCCTTACGAGTGCTCTCACTGCTCCCTCTCGCAGCGGCAGCTCCATGGACAAGGACGGCGGCCTGCCTGCCTTTGCCGAGGTGGAGAGAAAGAGGAAGTGGGTCGACGTCGAGGAGTAAGTGATCTTGCTTGGTTTCAGGCCGCCTTCCGGTGGTTTATGTACTGATGGTCCTCTCTTTGCTTGACAATCAGGGGCGCCATCGTGCCGAAGTCGAGGAAGAAGAAGGCCGACGTCAAGCCGAGGGCGCCTTCCGACATGACGCCCATTCCTGGTGCCTCGCCGATGCCCGATGAGACGCCAGATATTGCTATCGAGGAGGCCCGCGGGGCGACTCTCCTTGTCACGGCCGCGGAGCCCCCGATGCCCGCTGGAGAGGCCGTCCCTCCCTTGGGGGCGCGTCCACACCGCAGCCCGAGGGGCCAGCCCCCGAGGGCCATCTGGGTGTGAGGCCGCCTGCCCCTGCCTTGTCTGTGGTAGCGGCGCTGCCACCGGTGGCTTCTGCCCTTCACGCTTCGGCCCGCCTGGAGGTGGCGCCTGCCACCGCACGGACGCCACCTCCGGGCCGTGCCCTGGTGCCACCGACTTGTGGCCCTCCTGTCGAGTCAGGCGCCCTGGACGGGGCCTACTCTGTCTTGGACCAGGTCCGAGATGCCCTCGGCGGCGCCAACGATCGCCTCGCAAGGGAGCGCATGGGTCTTCTTTCTGGGTGGCTGCAATCCAACGCCTCAGCCGTGGCGGTCTAGAGCCAAGCTGAGTCCGCCGCGGCTGAGGGCAGGAAGGAGGCCGCGTCGGCCCAGGCGGCCCGCGACGCGGCGCTAGCTGATGCAGCATCTGTCGCGAAGCGCTGCGATGAAGCGGAGGCCCACCTGAAGGCTCTTCAAGAGGAGAAGACCGCCCTCGCGGAGGGGCTTCGTCAGCGGGAGGAAGACCTCAAGCCCCGTGAGGCCAAGCTTGCCGACCGCGACTCCACGCTGTCCCAGGCGGCGACTGACCAAGCCGCGGAGCGCAAGCAGCTGGATAGTCTGAAGGAGGAGGTGGCCGCAGAGAAGGCTCGGCTTGATTCCAGGGAGAAGACCCTCGCCGCAGCCGAGGAGAAGAAGGCTGCAGAGCTCGATGCCCTCCCCTCCGTCGAGCTCAGGCTTCGCCAAGCACTGCAGTCCATCTGCCGAGGGGAATTTGTAGATGTTGGAAATATGCCCTAGAGGCAATAATAAATTGGTTATTATTATATTTCCTTGTTCATGATAATCGTTTATTATCCATGCTATAATTGTATTGATTGGAAACTCAAATACATGTGTGGGTACATAGACAACACTGTGTCCCTAGTAAGCCTCTAGTTGACTAGCTCGTTGATCAAAGATGGTTAAGGTTTCCTAGCCATTGACATGAGATGTCATTTGATAACGGGATCACATCATTAGGAGAATGATGTGATGGACAAGACCCAAACTAAGAACGTAGCATTTGATCGTGTCAGTTTATTGCTATTGTTTTCTGCATGTCAAGTATCTGTTCCTATGACCATGAGATCATGCAACTCCCTGACAGCGGAGGAGTACCTTGTGTGTATCAAACGTCGCAACGTAACTGGGTGACTATAAAGGTGCTCTACAGGTATCTCCGAGGGTGTCTGTTGGGTTGGCATGGATCAAGACTGGGATTTGTTACTCTGTGTGACGGAGAGGTATCTCAGGGCCCACTCGGTAATACAACATCACAATGAGCCTTGCAAGCAATGTGACTAAAGTGTTAGCCACGAGATCTTGTATTACGGAACGAGTAAAGAGACTTGCCGGTAACGAGATTGAACTAGGTATAGAGATACCGACGATCGAATCTCGGGCAAGTAACATACCGAAGAACAAAGGGAATAGCATACGGGATTAACTGAATCCTTGACATAGAGGTTCGACCGATAAAAGATCTTCGTAGAATATGTAGGAGCCAATATGGGCATCCAGGTCCCGCTATTGGTTATTGGCCGTAGAGGTGTCTCGGTCATGTCTACATAGTTCTCGAACCCGCAGGGTCTACACACTTAAACGTTTGGTGACGATTAGTATAGTTGAGTTATTTTGTTGGTGACCGAAAGTTGTTCGGAGTCCCGGATAAGATCCCGGACATGACGAGGATCTCCGGAATAGTCCGGAGGTAAAGATTGATATATGTGATAATAGTGTTTTGATCTCCGGAAGAGTTCCGGAGTTCACCGGAATGGGTTCCGGATGTTTACCGAAGTATTCGGGTGCAGCAACACTTTATATGGGCCAAAGGGATAAAGCCCACGAGGTATTGGAAAGTGCAAAAAGTAGTTTTGCTGCCGCGTAAGCGGTACTACCGCTTGTGTGAAGCGGTACTACCGCCCAAGCGGTACTACCGCTTGTGTGAAGCGGTACTACCGCCCAAGCGGTACTACCGCTTGTGTTAAGCGGTACTACCGCTTGTGCGCGGTACTGCAGGGATCCGAGTTGGACTCTTTCCCTGCGGGCCAAACCGACCTTGTGCGGGCAAAACCGACCTGGAGGAGGCTTTTACTCCAAGTTTAGACCCCAAGGCTCAACATATAAATAGAGGGGCAGGGCTAGCACACGGGACACATCAAGATTTCCCCAAGCCGTGTGCGGCAAGCCTAACCCTCTAGTTCCTCCGTCATAATCTCCGTAGCGCTTGGCGAAGCCCTGCAGAGATTGTTCCTCACCACCATCACCACGCCGTCGTGCTGCTGGAACTCAACCACTACTTCACCATCGCTCGCTAGATCGAGGACGTGAAGGCGTCATCAAGCCGTACGTGTGTTGAACGCGGAGGTGCCGTCCGTTCGGCGCTAGTTCGTGATCGGATCGAGGGACGACTTGCGATTTGGATCGCGGAGACGTTCGACTACATCAACCGCGTTTCTTAAACGCTTCCGCTTAGCGATCTACAAGGGTATGTAGATTTACTCTCCCTCTCGTAGATGCTCATCACCATGGATAGATCTTGTGTGTGCGTAGGAAAATTTTTGTTTCCCATGCAACGTTCCCCAACAGTGGCATCCAGAGCCAGGTCTATGCGTAGATGAGATCTCGAGTAGAACACAAACGAGTTGTGGGCGTGGGTGTATACATATTGCTTGCCGTTACTAGTTGATATTTGATTCGGCGGTACTGTGAGATGAAGCGGCCCGGACCGACATTACGCGTACACTTACGCGAGACAGGTTCCTTCAACTGACATGTAACTTCGTTGCATAAAGATGGCTAGCGGGTGTCTGTCTCTCTCACTTTAGTTGAATCGATTTCAATGAAGAGGGTTCTTTTAGAAGATCAAAAAGCAATCACTACACCACGTTGTGGTTTTGCGTAGGTAAGAACGGTTCTTGCAAACCCGTAGCAGCCACGTAAAATTTGCAACAACAATTAGAGGACGTCTAACTTGTTTTTGCAGGGTATGATGTGATATGATATGGCCAATTACATGATGAGATATATGTGATGTATGAGATGATCATGTGTTGTATAGAATATAACGACTTGCATGTCGATGAGTACGGCAACTGGCAGGAGCCATAGAGTTGTCTTTAATTATTGTATGACCTGCGTGTCAATCATTAAGCGCCATGTAATGCTTTACTTTATCGCTAAACGTTAGCAATAGTCGTGGAAGCAACAGTCGGCGCGACAACCTTATGGCGACACGTTGATGGAGATCAAGATGATGGAGATCATGGTGTCATGCCGGTGACGATGGAGATCATGCCGGTGCTTTGGAGATGGAGATCAAAAGCACAAGTTCATGGCCATATCATGTCACTTATGATTTGCATGTGATGTTAATCCTTTTATGCATCTTATTTTGCTTAGGACGACGGTAGCATTATAAGGTTATCCCTCACTTAAATTTCAAGATAAATTGTGTTCTCCCCGAGTGTGCACCGTTGCGAAAGTTCGTCATTTTGAGACACGCCGTGATGATCGGGTGTGATAGACTCCACGTTCACATACAACGGGTGCAAGCCATGTTGCACACGCGGAACACTCGGGTTAAACTTGACGAGCCTAGCATGTACAGACATGGCCTCGGAACACAAGAGACCGAAAGGTCGAACATGAGTCATATAGTAGATATGATCAACATGAAGATGTTCACCATTGAAACCACCTCGACTCACGTGAAGATCGGACTTGAGTTGGTGGATTTGGATCATGTTACACTCGAATGACCGGAGGGATGTCAATTTGAGTGGGAGTTTTTAAGTAATATGATTAATTAAACTCATTATCTTGAACAATAGTCTAAGTTGTCTTTGCTATATTTATGTTGTAGATCATGGCTCGCGCAGTAGCACCCCTGAATTTTAATGCGTTCCTAGAGAAAGCTAAGTTGAAAGATGATGGAAGTAACTTTGTGGACTGGGCCCGTAATCTAAGGATTATCCTTACGGCTTCCCAGAAGGCTTATGTCCTTGATGCACCGCTTGGTGATCCACCCGCTCCAGTTGAGTCTCTAGACGTTGTGAACGCCTGGCAGGCTCGTTCTGATGATTACTCAATAGTTCAATGTGCAATGTTGTATGGCTTAGAACTGGGACTTCAAAGATGTTTTGAACGTCATGGAGCATATGAGATGTTCCAGGAGTTGAAGTTTATCTTTCAGAAGAATGCCCGGATCGAGAGATATGAGATCTCCGATAAGTTCTATACTTGCAAGATGGAGGAGAATGGGTCTATCAGTGATCACGTGCTCAGAATGTCTGGGTACTCCACCCGTCTGGCTGAATTGGGGATGCCCCTTCCGCCAGAGGCTATCACTGACAGAGTTCTTCAATCATTGCCACCTAGCTACAAGAGCTTCGTGTTGAACTATAACATGCATGGGATGAACAAGTCAGTCGCCGAGCTGTTTGCGATGCTGAAAGCCGCTGAGTCTGAAATTCAGAAGGAGCATCAAGTGTTGATGGTCAATAAAACCACTAGTTTCAAGAAAAATGGCAAGGGTAAGAAGGGTAAATCTAAGAAGGGTGGTAAAGCAGTTGCTGCTCCTGTGAAGAAACCCAAGGCTGGACCCAAACCAGAAACTGAGTGCTTTCATTGCAAGGGAACTGGACACTGGAAGCAGAACTGCCCCAAGTATTTGGCTGACAAGAAGGCGGCCAACAACAAACAAGGTATATATGATATACATGTTATTGATATGTTCCTTACCAACCCTCGTTGTAGTGCCTGGGTATTTGATACCGGTGCGGTTGCTCATATTTGCAACTCTAAACAGGAACTGCGGAATAGACGGAGGCTGGCGAAGGACGAAGTGACGATGCGCGTGGGAAATGGTTCCAAGGTTGATGTGATCGCCGTCGGCACGCTCGCTCTTCGATTACCGTCGGGATTAGTGATGAACCTAAATAAGTGTTATTTGGTGCCTGCGTTAAGCATGAACATTATATCTGGATCTTGTTTATTGCGAGACGGTTACTCATTTAAATCAGAGAATAATGGTTGTTCTATTTATATGGGTAATATCTTTTATGGTCATGCACCCAATGTAAGCGGTTTATTCTTATTGAATCTCGATAGTAATGATACACATGTTCATAACATTGATGCCAAAAGATGTAGGATTGATAATGATAATACCACTTTCTTGTGGCACTGCCGTTTAGGTCATATTGGCGTAAAACGCATGAGGAAGCTCCATGCTGATGGACTTTTGGAGTCACTTGATTTTGAATCACTTGACACATGTGAGCCATGCCTCTTGGGCAAGATGACTAAAACGCCGTTCTCTGGAACAATGGAACGGGCAAGTGACTTATTGGAAATCATACATACTGATGTGTGCGGTCCGATGAGTATTGAAGCGCGCGGTGGTTATCGTTACTTTCTCACCTTCACTGATGACTTAAGTAGATATGGGTATATTTACTTAATGAAACACAAGTCTGAAACATTTGAAAAGTTCAAACAATTTCAGAGTGAAGCTGAGAATCATCGTAACAAGAAGATTAAATTCCTACGATCTGATCGAGGAGGAGAATATCTGAGTTATGAGTTTGGCAGTCACTTAAGACAATGTGGAATTGTTTCACAACTGACACCGCCTGGAACACCACAGCGTAATGGTGTGTCCGAACGTCGTAATCGAACTTTATTGGATATGGTGCGATCTATGATGTCTCTTGCCGATTTGCCACTATCGTTTTGGGGTTATGCATTAGAGACAGCTGCATTCACTTTAAATAGGGCACCATCGAAATCCGTTGAGACAACGCCATATGAACTTTGGTTTGGCAAGAAGCCAAAGCTGTCGTTTCTTAAAATTTGGGGATGTGATGCTTATGTCAAAAAGCTTCAGCCTGAAAAGCTGGAACCCAAAGCGGAGAAATGCGTCTTCATAGGATACCCAAAAGAGACAGTTGGGTATACCTTCTATCTTAGATCCGAAGGCAAAGTGTTTGTCGCTAAAAACGGAACATTTCTTGAGAAAGAGTTTCTCTCGAAAGAATTGAGTGGGAGGAAGGTAGAACTTGATGAGGTTGTTGAACCTTTACTTCAACCTGAGAGTAGCGCAGTGCAGAAAGTTGTTTCTGTGGAGCCTACATTAGCTGAAGAGGAAGTTAATGATGATGATCATGAAGCTTTGGATCAAGTTGCTATCGAACCTCGTAGGTCGACAAGGACGCGTACTGCTCCCGAGTGGTACGGCAACCCTGTCTTAGAGGTCATGTTGTTAGACAACGATGAACCTACGAGCTATGGAGAAGCGATGATGGGCCCGGATTCCGAGAAGTGGTTAGAGGCCATGAAATCCGAGATGGGATCCATGTATGAAAACAAAGTATGGACTTTGGAAGTATTACCTGAAGGGCGTAAGGCCATTCAGAACAAATGGATCTTTAAGAGGAAGACGGACGCGGACGGTAATATCACCGTCTATAAAGCTCGACTTGTGGCAAAGGGTTTTTCACAAGTTCAAGGAGTTGACTACGATGAGACCTTCTCACCCGTAGCGATGCTTAAGTCCGTCAGAATCATGTTAGCAATAGCTGCCTTTTTCGATTATGAAATTTGGCAGATGGATGTCAAAACAGCGTTCCTTAACGGTTACCTTAAGGAAGAGTTGTATATGATGCAACCAGAAGGTTTTGTCGATCCAGAGAATGCTGACAAAGTTTGCAAACTCCAGCGATCCATTTATGGACTGGTGCAAGCATCTCGGAGTTGGAATCTTCGTTTTGATGAGGTGATCAAAGCGTTCGAGTTTATACAAGTTTACGGAAAAGCTTGTATTTACAAGAAAGTGAGTGGGAGCTCTATAGCGTTTCTAATATTATATGTGGATGACATATTGCTGATTGGAAACAATATAGAAATGCTGGAAAGCATAAATGAATATTTGAACAAGAGTTTTTCAATGAAGGACCTAGGAGAAGCTGCTTTCATATTAGGCATCAAGATCTATAGAGATAGATCGAGACGTTTGATAGGACTTTCACAAAGCACATACCTTGACAAAGTTTTGAAGAAGTTCAAAATGGATCAGTCCAAGAAGGGGTTCTTGCCTGTTTTGCAAGGTGTAAAGTTGAGTAAGACTCAATGCCCAGTGACTGCAGAAGATAGAGAAAAGATGAGTGTCATCCCCTATGCTTCGGCCATAGGCTCTATCATGTATGCAATGTTGTGCACAAGACCCGATGTCAGCCTTGCCATAAGTATGGTCGGAAGGTTTCAAAGTGATCCAGGAATGGAACACTGGACGGCGGTCAAGAATATCCTGAAGTACCTGAAAAGGACTAAGGACATGTTTCTCGTTTATGGAGGTGATCAAGAGCTCGTCGTAAAGGGTTACGTCGATGCAAGCTTTGACACTGATCCGGATGACTCTAAGTCGCAAACCGGATACGTATTTATTCTTAATGGGGGTGCGGTTAGCTGGTGCAGTTCCAAGCAAAGCGTGGTAGCAGATTCTATATGCGAAGCAGAGTACATCGCTGCCTCGGAGGCGGCGAAGGAAGGTGTCTGGATGAAGGAGTTCATAACAGATCTTGGAGTAGTGCCTAGTGCGCTTAACCCAATGACTCTGTTTTGTGATAATACTGGTGCCATTGCTCTTGCCAAGGAACCAAGATTTCACAAGAGGACCAGACACATAAAGCGACGTTTCAATTCCATCCGCGATTACATCAAGGAGGACGACATAAATATTTGCAAAGTACACATGGATCTAAATGTTGCATATCCGATGACTAAACCTCTTCCAAGGGCTAAACATGAACAACACCAGAACTGCGTGGGTGTTCGATTCATTACAATGTAAATCACATAGTGATGTGAACTAGATTATTGACTCTAGTGCAAGTGGGAGACTGTTGGAAATATGCCCTAGAGGCAATAATAAATTGGTTATTATTATATTTCCTTGTTCATGATAATCGTTTATTATCCATGCTATAATTGTATTGATTGGAAACTCAAATACATGTGTGGGTACATAGACAACACTGTGTCCCTAGTAAGCCTCTAGTTGACTAGCTCGTTGATCAAAGATGGTTAAGGTTTCCTAGACATTGACATGAGATGTCATTTGATAACGGGATCACATATTAGGAGAATGATGTGATGGACAAGACCCAAACTAAGAACGTAGCATTTGATCGTGTCAGTTTATTGCTATTGTTTTCTGCATGTCAAGTATCTGTTCCTATGACCATGAGATCATGCAACTCCCTGACATCGGAGGAGTACCTTGTGTGTATCAAACGTCGCAACGTAACTGGGTGACTATAAAGGTGCTCTACAGGTATCTCCGAGGGTGTCTGTTGGGTTGGCATGGATCAAGACTGGGATTTGTTACTCTGTGTGACGGAGAGGTATCTCAGGGCCCACTCGGTAATACAACATCACAATGAGCCTTGCAAGCAATGTGACTAAAGTGTTAGCCACGAGATCTTGTATTACGGAACGAGTAAAGAGACTTGCCGGTAACGAGATTGAACTAGGTATAGAGATACCGACGATTGAATCTCGGGCAAGTAACATACCGAAGAACAAAGGGAATAGCATACGGGATTAACTGAATCCTTGACATAGAGGTTCGACCGATAAAAGATCTTCGTAGAATATGTAGGAGCCAATATGGGCATCCAGGTCCCGCTATTGGTTATTGGCCGTAGAGGTGTCTCGGTCATGTCTACATAGTTCTCGAACCCGTAGGGTCTACACACTTAAAGGTTTGGTGACGATTAGTATAGTTGAGTTATTTTGTTGGTGACCGAAAGTTGTTCGGAGTCCCGGATAAGATCCCGGACATGACGAGGATCTCCGGAATAGTCCGGAGGTAAAGATTGATATATGTGATAATAGTGTTTTGATCTCCGGAAGAGTTCCGGAGTTCACCGGAATGGGTTCCGGATGTTTACCGAAGTATTCGGGTGCAGCAACACTTTATATGGGCCAAAGGGATAAAGCCCACGAGGTATTGGAAAGTGCAAAAAGTAGTTTTGCTGCCGCGTAAGCGGTACTACCGCTTGTGTGAAGCGGTACTACCGCCCAAGCGGTACTACCGCTTGTGTGAAGCGGTACTACCGCTTGTGTTAAGCGGTACTACCGCTTGTGCGCGGTACTGCAGGGATCCGAGTTGGACTCTTTCCCTGCGGGCCAAACCGACCTTGTGCGGGCAAAACCGACCTGGAGGAGGCTTTTACTCCAAGTTTAGACCCCAAGGCTCAACATATAAATAGAGGGGCAGGGCTAGCACACGAGACACATCAAGATTTCCCCAAGCCGTGTGCGGCAACCCTAACCCTCTAGTTCCTCCGTCATAATCTCCGTAGCGCTTGGCGAAGCCCTGCAGAGATTGTTCCTCACCACCATCACCACGCCGTCGTGCTGCTGGAACTCAACCACTACTTCACCATCGCTCGCTGGATCGAGGAGGTGAAGGCGTCATCAAGCCGTACGTGTGTTGAACGCGGAGGTGCCGTCCGTTCGGCGCTAGTTCGTGATCGGATCGAGGGACGACTTGCGATTTGGATCGCGGAGACGTTCGGCTACATCAACCGCGTTTCTTAAACGCTTCCGCTTAGCGATCTACAAGGGTATGTAGATTTACTCTCCCTCTCGTAGATGCTCATCACCATGGATAGATCTTGTGTGTGCGTAGGAAAATTTTTGTTTCCCATGCAACGTTCCCCAACAGTAGAGCCCTTGGCAGCTCCCGAGAGTGGCTTCGCTGGGGTCTCTTCAAAGCTCGCCGAAGTGCTTGAGGGTGCCGTCGCTAGGGTGGAGAACGTCTTGGAGAGCGAATGCCACGACCTCTTCTCGGCGGCTGCGACACGCGTCTTCAGCCACCTTTACCTTCGCGAGCCAAGCTTCGACTTTGGCTCCGTGATCCGCTCGGTTGATCCTAGGATTAGCGCCGCCGCGGCGACAGCCGTGGAGGGCGCCGTGGAGACACTGATGAAGAAGTTCGCATGCGTCGCCATTCCCCCGCCTCCTCCTGCGGCCGCGGGGGTTGGCGACAATGATGACAGCAGCAGCCCCAAGTGGAAGCCCCATGCTCCGCGCTGGCGGACGACAGGGTCACCCAGCGGCAATGCCCATGCCAAGTGGAAGCCCCATGCTCCGCGCTAGTGGATAAACAACAGAGGGCGCCCTAGTGGCTGCACCAACCTCAGGATGGCCTCTCGGCTCTTCACATGACCCCGTCACGCAGAGTTCCCCTGGGATGCACGCGCGAGGGGCTGGACAGGGGCTACACTCAGGCCATGCCTGGCACGTGCCACCTCACCAGGTCCCTGACACCAGGTCTTCTCGCGTCACGCCCAGGCAAATGCTGGCGAGGAAAGGTATGGGAGCTGCTCGCACGTCAAGGGGGACCCCTGAGCATCGTGACTCAGGGGCCTCACTAGTCACGTAGCCCCTCGCCCCTTGGTCTCGTCCTGGCGATCCGGACACCCCAACGGCGGTCGAGGTATGCGCGGGATTGGGCCCTGCCGACGTAGCGTACTAAGGCGCTCCAAATCAACCTCGTCATCACCATGTTTCCTTCATGAGGGCTGCTCGCATGTCAAGGGGGACCCCTAAGCATCGCGACTCAGGGGCCTCACTAGTCACGTAGCCCCTCGCCCCTTGGTCTCGTCCTGGCGATCCGGACGCCCCAACGACGGTCGAGGTATGCGCGGGATTGGGCCCTGCCGACGCAGAGCACTAAGGCAGACAGGAAGGAAGCAAAGCACGAGAGGAAACCACAGAGTTCAAACAGTTATTACAAGCACTGAATGTTTTGCAAACTCAAACAAGTCTGACGCCTCCACAAGGCATGATAAATGTCACAGGTTGAAATCTAGGAGGAGGATCCTTCATTGCCATGGCAGCCGCCGTCATCGTCGCCACCGCTCGCCTCCACCAAAGGGGGGGCAACGTCGGGGACGCAGGCGAACTTCTTCACCAGCTCATCCACGGAGTCCTTCACGGCCGCCACCGCAGCGGCGCGAGACTCAGGGGCAACCGGGACCATCACCGCGTAGAAATCAAAGCCGGGCTCGTGGAGGTATAGGTGGCTGAAGACACACGTCGCGGCCATGGAGAAAAGGTCGCGGCACTCGCGCTCCAGGATGGCGTCCACCTTGGCAACAACACCTTCGAGAACCTCAGCGAGCTTGGAGGAGAGCCCTGTGTAGCCACCCTCAGGAGTCGCCAGTGGCTCCTTGAATCCTCCCCTGCAGATGAAGTGCATCGCCTGGCGAAGCCTAGAGCTCGATGGAGGGGAAGACATCGCGCTTTGCGGCTGCCTTCTTCTCAACAGCGGCATTGGTCTTCTCACTGGCATCCAGCTGGGCCGTCGCTTCGGAGACATGACGGGCATGGGACGTTTGGGCTTCAACCACCTCCTCCTTCAGCTTGTCCAGGCGCTTGCGTTCCGCGGCCTGGTCCACGGTCACCTGGGACAGCACAGAGTCGCGATCGACGAGTTTCACCTCGCGGGCCTTGAGGTCCTCCTCCCACTGGTGGAGCCGTTGCGCGTGCGCGGCTTGCTCCTCCTGAAGAGCCTTCAGGTTGGCCTCTGCCTCGCCACGGCATTCCACAGCACACGCTGCTTCGGCCAGCGCCGCGTCGCGAGCCGCCTTGGCTTCAGTGGCCTCCTTCCTGCTCTCCGCGGCGACAGCCTCAGCCCGACCCCAGGCCATCTTGGTGGCTGCGTCAGCCTAGAGCCACCCAGAAATAAGCCCGAGGCGTTCCCTCGCGAGGGAGCACCTGTCGGTGTCTTGGAGGTCGGCCCGGATCCGGCCAAGCATGGCATAGGCCTCATCCAAGGCGTCGGGCCTGATCAGAGGGCTGCGGTCCGCGAGCGCAAGGGCCTGACCAGGAGGCGACATCAGCACGTCGGCGGGTGCTGTGTCTACGGGGTATTGGCGTGGCAGCCTTGGTGCGCCGGAGGCTCCAGTTTCTCCTCGGGCACGACAAGGGCGGAGGACTTCACAGCCCGCTGGCCCGCGGGGGCTGGCTCCTCTTGAAGCTGCGTCGCTACGTCCTCGGGGGCAGATTCCGCAAGAAGGGGGCAGGAAATCGCCCCCTCCACCGGCGTTGGTGTGACAGTCTGGCTTAATAGGAATGATAGACTACTCATATCAACAAGGAATTCCTTCTTTTTTGGGAGCCCACTCGAAAATAACTCCAAATTTAAGCGTGCTTGGCTTGGAGCAATTCTAGGATGGGTGACCGACCGGGAAGTTGGTCCCGGGTGCGCATGAGTGAGGAAAAAGTGCACAGGAAAGACTAGTGTTGGTCTGTGAGGCCAGTCTAGATCCCGCCAGGCGTAACGGGGTGTTACAGCTGGGGTCGCCACGGCCACAGCAAGGAGTGCCGCCTCGTGAGCCTCCACACTCCCGGCGCCCGGCCTCCCAAGCGGCGTCGGCAAGGCGACAGGAGTAGGCGTCACACCCGTGAGCCCGAGTGCGGTGTTGCCAGGGCGCCCAAAGGTCGCGCTAAGTGGGCGTGATGCGCTTCCGCCCCCGCCGCATCCGCGGCCAGAAGCCGACGGCGCCCTCTGGAATGGGAGCTCCTTCGGCTCGGTGCTCTCCTTCCTCTTCTTCGGCACATCGTCGCCTCTGGCCATCGAGAGGAGAAGGGGCCGTGAGTACGCGCGCAATCTATAATCGACCAAAGGCGAGGCAGGTTACTTACTCCTCGGGCGTAATCCACTTCCTCTTCCTCTCCACCTCGGAGATGGTCGGGATGCTCCCACCCTTCTTTGGCATGGCGCTGTCGCCCAGAGAAGTGGCGAGATCGCCCTGAGGGGCCGCAGCCGAAGAGACCACGACTGCCCCAGCAGCGGCCGCCCTGCCTCTCGGCTGCAGCTCGGACGGGGACAAGACCGGCATCTCAATCGCCTTGCTAGAGCATGGAGAGTCCTCCGGAGGAGGCGTGGCCGCGCATTTCCTTGGGGTCGCCCGGCCAGGTGCCCTCATGGTCTTGGGGTAGGCCCTGTTCTTCTAAGGACCCTGGCGAAGCGCGGGAAGTCCGCGACCGGGGGCTCGTCGGTATCGTCATCGTCTTCAAGATCGCGGAGGATCTTGTTCTTCGATGGGGGGGGACACCTCTTCCAAGTCATCGTCCTCAGTCTCCTCCGAGTCTTCCTCGCCGCTAGAGTCATCGGAGGACATCGGCATGGGGGAATTGCGGCGCTCGGGCGACGTGAGCCCCAGCTCGTCGAAGGCGGGCATGGCGGCGACCAGCTCCTCCTTGTCGTCACGGCGGTACAACAGGGTGTAGGCCTCGGGAAGGCCCCCTAGGATCGCTGTGGAGCAGGGTAGCCACGGCTCTGTCCAGCTCCTCGCACGTCAGGCTGGCGGATTCAAGCCTGGTATTATCCTCCACACCCTGGTACTCCCACATGGGCCTCGAGTGCGACTGGAGCGGCGCCAGGCGCTGCGTCAGGAACTCCTTCACTATCATCGCCACGGTCAGCTTCTTGGCCTCCATGTCCAGCGTAATCTGCTCCAAGACGGGCTTCGCCCGGGGATCGGTGAGCTTCACGGAGCCCCACGCGAGGGTCTTCTCGGGCAGCTCCGTCGGGAGCTCCAAGCGCGGATCGAGGCCCTGGGCATCCAAGAAGACCCGACGGTGCCTGAAGCCTTCCACCTTCTTCCCGGCCTTCAGGAGAAGATTCCCGCTCTGGACCGCGATGAAGGAGGCGCACGCCGACCGGTGTGCACCATCGTGGAGCCGCAGGCTGAAGTAGTGGCGGAAGAGGGCCACTGAGGACCTCACGCCTACGAAGGCCTCGCAGTAGAAGGCAAAGACAGACATGAGCAGGATGGAATTGGGCTAAAGATGGAGGGCCTGGATCCCGTAATGCTCAAGGATGGCGGTGAAGAGCCCCGAGAAGGGCGGGACGAGCCCGGAGAAGACGCTGGGGAGGAAGAAGGGGTAAACTATTTTCGCCAAGGTACACTGCTCGGTAGAGCCGCACCAGATCAAGGTCTGCCCCCACTCATTGGAGTCGCCCGCCGTCAACGAAAGTGTTGGGGAGAGGTCCTCCTCCTTGGCAATGGTGGAAGCCGTAAGCGCCGGCAAGGGGGAAGAGGAGGCCGAGGCCTGAGCCTAAGACTTCGGCTTCCCGGCAGGCGCCATCTGAAGAATCCTTGGGGTTGAGGGAGCAAGAGGAAGGACGGTGCTACGCCAAGATCTAGAGGAGGTCCTCGCGAAGGAAAGGGGATCTGAGAAAGGGAGCAAAAGCGCGAGGAAGAAGAGCAATAATGGCTCGGCAGCAGGCGCCAGGCTTTTGTCGGCCTGGGCAGTTGCTGAGGCGACATGGAAGCGGAGAAGCCCGCGTCCTGCCACACGCCACGCGTCGAGCCTGGCCCGCTGGCGATTGGCGCCCACGGCGCTTCGGCCTTCCTTCGTTGGCTTCGCCCCGAAGCCAACCCGAGCGTGCCTTGGGCCCGGGGCTACTGTCGGCGTTATGGGATCGGGGGTACCTAGACCTGTCTGCCTGCGGCCCAGTGCGTGGCCCACCTCGACGGCCCAGTACGGCCTAGCGGCAAGCCCCTCTAGGTCAAGGCCCTCGCAAGAGCCCCAGCCTCGCGAGGGGAACAACGCCAAGTCCTCCAGGGGAGCGGCCTCCCCAGGCTGCCTCCCGAGGAGCGGAGATTCCTATGCAGGTACCCGATCTCATGAGGCTGAGATGACGTGAGCCATGACGAGCAAGGCCAGGCGGGCGCTAGCGGACGCAGAGGGGACAGTTTCCTCTTTGCTGCTAAGGAGGCAAGGACGTACGCGGGTTCCCAAGGGAGTCCCCCAAAGGTTTCTACTCTAGTGCAACAAGACCAAGACTACGAGCTCGATAGGACAGATGTCATCGCCGAGCCCACCTTTGCATCACGCCCAGAAGCTTTGCAGGCGAAGACCACCTTTAGTCATGATAAGATGTACCTCTTGTCCCCTTTCAAAATTGCCCGTTATGTGATCCCTTCCCGCCTGTGCGATAAGGGAAGAGGACCAAGGTCACTATAAATAGGGACCAGCACCCACCGTAGAAGGGATGGATCCATCCTCACCTCTGAGCCCTCGTGAGGTCGCTCAACCACTGTACTAGTTCATCCCCAAACCTCCTTGCGAGGCTAATCAACCAAAAGCAGGAGTAGGGTTTTACACCGCAAGGTGGCCCGAACCTGGGTAAATCACTATGTCCACCTTCTTGTTCGCTCGCACGCATTCTACGAGGCTAGGTTGCGGGTGGCGAGCTTGAGGCTATAGCTGGTTGAGATCTTCGCACACGCCCCAGAGTTTGAACCTGCTTGGGTCCGCGGAGCCCCGATTCTGACAGCGGTCGAGGAGCTTCCGGCCTCAAGTGTTTCAGCAGATACATTCGGGAAGCTGAGATTCCCTCCAACTACAGGTTGGCAACAAGGATGGGCAAATTCAACGGTGAGTTGAAACTAGAAACTTGGCTTGAAGACTACCAAGTGGCAGTCCAAATCAGCGGCGGCAATGGTTTTCTCCCGATGCAGCACTTATCCCTCATGTTGGAAGGATCGGCGAGGGCGTGGCTGAATCAGCTGCCCACCGGTAGTATTTATAGCATGGAAGACCTGGTCCGAGTGTTTTTCAAGACATTCGAGGTCTCTTACAAGCGCCCGGGTGAAAGCACATATGCTCCCTTGGAGGTTTTGATAATTCATGACAACATACATTGTCTCTTGGACTAATAGTTTTACCTAGTTTATCTCAGATGAAGTCCACAGAGAAGAATGGCCATGGAGTGTGTGGAAAATCCCCAAGGAGAGAAGAAGAAGAAATGAAATAGGATTGGCAAAGGCAACAAGCTTGAAGACTCTACATTTTACATTTTGTGATAAATCACACCTTGAGTCCATAGGAAAGCCAATACAATTAAAAGGGATGAGGTGTCTATGATGATCTGGTTGCTCAAGTGCTTAGGGATTAGCCACCAACAATACACATGAAATTCTCCCACAAATATTCTGACCAAAACCAAATATCCATCTGTGCCACCAACAATTTCCATTCGGCCCTACCGAGTTTCACTTAGACAGATTCCCATGCCAAACCCTAGCATCTCGGTACCACCAAGTTTTGAGAATCAGACCGAACGAGTTTCAGACCAACTCACTAGTATCCTATTTTCAAGAATCGGAGTTTCCGAGTTTTGAGAATCGGTCTCACTTAGTTTTGGACCAACTCTCTGGTTAGCTATTTTCAATAATCGGTACCACCAAGATTTATATATCGGTCTCACTGAAACGCCAAAAGTTGCCACATTTTGTACTAGTCGGTGCAATCGAGTTTTTACGTCGGTTTCACCGAGTTGGGCAATAATGTTGGAACAGTTGGATGTTTGGAGATGCCTATGTATACCCCTCCACCACCTCTCAATCATAGAGGAAGCACTCAGAACACACTTACACTTGCCCCATCCATTTTTCTGAGGGAGAACCATCTGCTCATGTGTTGATATCAAGACCTTCCACTCCAACCATATGAATCTTTATTTCTACCCTCCCCAAGTTGCTTTCCACCCAGTCAATCTCTTCTACCAAGCCAAATCTGTGAGAGAGTGATTGTGTGTTGAGGAGACTATCTTTTGAAGCACAAGAGCAAGGAGTTCATCATTGTTACCACATCTATTACCTTTTGGAGGGTGATGGTGCCTCCTAGATTGGTTAGGTGTTGCTTGGGAGCCTCCTTCTTCGTGTTGTGGAGTTGAACCAAGAAGTTTGTACGGGCAAGGAGATCGCCTACTTCGTGAAGATCTACCCATAGTGTGGCTAGTCCTTCGTGGACGGAAGCCGTGATGAAATAGACGATGTTGACACTTTGTGGACCCTAACAGGTGGAGCCCTCCGTGGACTCTCGCGACCGCTACCCTCCGTGGGTTGAAGTCTCTGTCAGCGTAGACGTACGATAGCACCACCTACCGGAACCACGGGAAAAATCTTCGTGCCATCTATTGCGTTTGATCTTCCTATCTCTACTCCTTCTTACATATGCTTGTCTTTACTTTCTGCTGCTATATTTGTTGACTAGCATGTGTAGGGTGCACTAGACTTGTTAGAATTGCTAAAATCTGCCAACCATTAAAATTGGGTAAAGGTTGGGTTTTAATTTGTCAAGTAGTCTATTCACCCCCCTCTAGACGTCCCTTCTCGACCCCACAATTGGTATCAGAGCTTTGTTCTCCATAGCTTTGGTTTTATCACCATTGGAGGAAGATGGATGTGTCTAGTTTGGGGAGTCTTAGTTGTAGAGTGCCCATTCTCGATGGGGAGTACTACAGTCAATGGAAATATGAGATGCTTAACCTATTCAATGAATTCCATTTGAGCAAGTATGTTAAGAGCCCTTATGTGCCTCCCATTGATCCTTTACATCCTTCACATGAAGAAGAAATTGACATGCTTCGTAATTTTAGAACTGTTAATCTTATCATTAGAGGATTGCCAAGACTTGTGTTTGATCAAATGAGAATCTTTGAGTGTGCTTATACTTTGTGGAGTGATTTAGAGAATAGATATCCAAATTACTCCTTGAAAAATTTTGATGTCATTCTCCATAAAACTATTGCTTTTCACAAAATGAAGCCTAGTGATCCAAATTTTGACGATTATCTATTTGAGCTTAGATACCTCATGCGTGCTAAAGGAGATGTCATAACTATCAAAAACATCATTGTTGAAGCCATTCGCATTCATAATCTTGACATTGTAATGATCACAACCTCAATGAATCTCTTGTCTCTTATGATGAGGATATCCCACTTGATGATGACGATGTGGAACGTGGACACTATGATGAAGATGCGTTGTTCTACATCCAGTATGAGAGGACTATGAAGAACCTAAGTCTCATGGCAAACTTCAAGGATTACATGTCCGGAAGAAAAGAGTGGATTCTCGATAGTGGATGCAACGATCACATGGCCGGAGATAGAGACATGTTTCAAGAGATCACACCAAACCATGGACCACGAAGGTATGTGACTTTTGGAGACAACTCCAAGGGTAAGGTACTCGGTCTTGGTAAGGCGGCCATATCTCATGATAGCTCCATTCAAAATGCCATGCTTGCTGAATCCCTTTGTTACAATCTTCTTTCCGTATCTAGACTAGCTGTAACAGCCCGAGACCGACGCTCCAGAAGATTCCCCTTTTATTTCGAGTTTCGTCGTGTGTTCCATTTGGTTGTCGTATTCATCATCACAACATTCGCATCATCTGCATAGCATCGGCACCCCGTGGCCATCATTTCTCAAAGCTTGCATCGTTCGTAGTCGCCAGTTCTCTCCGTTCTCGTCATTGGCCGTTTCGTGACCAACCACACGCACGCGGCATCATTAAAATACTGTTTTTAAAAGTGTGTATAAAACATTCTCGGAATGGGTTGAAACTTGGCAAGCGGTCTTAATACATTGTAGGTAGACCGCCTGCCAAATTTCGTCGCATTCGGAGGTCGTTTGATACCCCAACCGTTAAAATATAGCGGCACTATAGCCGGTAAATTGTCGGACGTTTGCGGTATTTCTAAAATCAAGTCAGGGGCCGCAAATCTCCCTCTCATCCCAACCTAGCCCATCTACACAACCCACCAAACCCACCACTTTGACCGGACCATCCGATCGCGATCGGAGGGTCAAAAAACGCCCCCAAACCCCAAACCCTAGCACCCCCTCCTATAAATAGACACCCTCCCGTCCAAAAATGGCCTTCCCCTAGCCTCGCACCTAAAAAAAACCTAGCCCCTACCCAGCCGCCACCTCGCGCATCGTTTTCTGTGCCGAGCAAACCCAGTGCCGCCACTTGGCCGCGCCAGCCAAGCCGCGCTGCCGCCTAAGCTACTCGCAGTGCGCCACATCGCCCTAGCCAGCCTCCCACCTCGCCGCGGCCCTCCGAAGCCCATCGCGGGCCCGTCCCGGGCCGAACAGGGACCGCATCGCGCAGCTCCCGCAGCCAGTGCCCGATCTGGAGCGAGGGAAGGAGCCCCTCAAGCGCCCGTAGCCCACCTCCCGCTGCTTCATGCCGGCGGCCACCGGAGCTCCGGCGAGCCCGACGCCGGCGACCCCAGGTCATGCTGTGCAGCGCCCCTCCTCTCCCCCTTTTCCTTCCTTCTCTTCCTGCCTCTGCTCCCTCTCATCTCTCTCTTGCGTTTGCTCACAGGAGCTTCGACCCATGGCCATGGCGTCAGATCTAGCCACCGCAGCTTCGTCCCGCCAGATCCAGCCGGGGAGCGACCAGATCCAGCCGCCACAGGCCCCATCCCCGCGCCTGCCTTCGCCTACCTCCATGCCTCCCCGCTGTTACAAGACACCACTGCAGTTTGCCTCCAGCTTAGGGACGAGCAGGGAGACGGCCGCCCCGATCCAGTGCTCACCTCGCTCGCCCTGGCGCGTGGGCCATCGCCTCCCCTCCGGCCCAGCAGCGCCCGGCCTTGCCCAGCCAACCGCACCCTCGTGGGCCGGCCCAGCTTCAAACGAGGCCCAGCCTCCTCCTCACCGACCGGCCTGATGGCCCATGGGTGAGCGCCCCAAGCCCAGTTATCCCTCGCTCATGGCGCTTGTTTGC
The DNA here is from genome assembly GCA_039707655.1 of Elymus sibiricus. NCBI lineage: Eukaryota > Viridiplantae > Streptophyta > Magnoliopsida > Poales > Poaceae > Elymus > Elymus sibiricus. The sequence continues at coordinate 326,257,823 of CM077675.1, read as the reverse complement.
TATTGTTCGCTCAGATCTGTTTCGGGCCTGTTCCAGATTCGGCCGAGTAGCATGTTTTTTTTTCAGTGAACGATTTATCTATTAATCCTGGACATGCATATTTTCACATAAATGCCATGTTTAAAAATGCTAATAACTAATTAACTATGCAACGTTTAAAATGATTTTAACTTGTAAGATGTTCAGAATTTCGTGTAGATTCATAATATGCCACTTTCATGCATGTTTAAAATGTTTAACTTGATGTTTTCTTTAAATTTGCACCATTGCCTTGTTAAAATGGTTTAGTCTATAACTAAATAACCATAGCTCCAAATTAAATGATCTTTATATGAAATTTGACTAGAACAACATGTAGAATCACATGGTGAACTTTATTTTCCTGTTAACCAGATATAAATATGCTTATGACAGATCTGGACCAAATTCATAATTTGCATGTCGGGTCATTGTGGAAATGCTATATGTTGCTTCCGGCCTCATTGAAAATGTCAAGATGATGTAGTTGTGTATGCTTCACCTCTTGCCATGATAAACAACATTTAAATGATTGTTTAGTTAAACAACATTAACCACATTTCTCATAATATGGAGAGTTATTATTTTGTTTTATGTATGTTCTCTTTCTCCATTTAAAATTGCTTTAATTCCATCTTCACCTTATGCCATGACCACCCATGTTAAACAAAGTTTAATGTTGATGAGTACGTAAATGAGAGTGAACTAAATAATTCAAACGTGGAGTTTTGTCAATATGCAACTCGTTGCATATTGAACTTCACTTAATTTGTAGTGTTTTATTGTTGCATCTTGCCATTCCATGTCTTGAATAATTAAACCTGACATGCATCATATTTGTTTGCGCATCATGTCATGCATATGTTGTGGTGTTTATCGTGTGTTGATTGTGGTTTCCGGATTGCTTCTTCTCGATAGAGTTCTAATACTTGTGATCTGCGTTGGGTTTTCTGTGAAGAGGAACGGGTAATTGCAGCACAAAGCAGATAAGTATTTCCCTCAGTTATGAAACCAAGGTTTATCAAACCAATAGGAATATCAATCCTCAACCATCTTCAACGGCTTCACACAAATGAACAAACAACTTGCACCCAACGCGGGCAAGAGGGTTGTCAATCCCCTTGATCTCGTTATTTGCAAGCAAATGAGTTGTGTAGATAATTGTTGATAAATATAAAATGCAAAATAAATAAAAATTAAATAAAGGCTGCAAGGTAAATATAGCATTTGTGAATATATAATTGAATAGACCTGGGGGCCATAGTGTTCCCTAGCGACATCTCTCATGTAGGCAGCATACGGTCGGCAAACAAATTACTGCTGGGCAATTGATAGAAAAGTGGATAGTTATGCGATGTTCATGGCAATGAGCATGTATATATAGGCATCACGTCCATCAGCAAATAGGCCAACTCCTGCCTGCACCTATTACTATTACTCTACTCATCGACAGCTATCCAGCATGCATCTACAGTATTAAGTAAAACCGAGTAATGCTTGGAGAACGATGACATGTTGTAGACAAAGTAAACTCAAACAATATGAATAAACCCCAACGTTTTATCCTTAGTAACAACAACACAAAGATGCATCTTGTCCCCTACTTTGTCACTGGGATATAGAAACTCGCCAGGTTGAACATACCACAACGCACCACTCCCACCGATGAAATATCAATCTACTTGGTCAAAGCATATCAATAGATCAGAGAGCATTACGAAGCAATAATGATCAAGCACATAAGAGATAATATAATTCAGAGGCATCTCGAATACTTTTCATGAATAATCTGAACATAAACCCACAATTCATCTGATTCCAACAAACACACCGCACAATAGGATTACATTGGATAGATCAAAGCGAAGATGCGATGACCAATGTATTGAAGATCATAAGAGAGAGATTGCCATCCAGGTACTAGATATGGACCCGTAGGTCTGTGGTGAACTACTCACACATCATCATGAGGGCAGCAAGGTTGATGAAGAGGCCCTCCGTGATCGATCCCCCTTCGGCAGGGTGCCGGAACGGGCCTCGCGACTGACCAGGGACTTGTGGCGACGGAAAAGGGTTTCGGGACTGCCTCCAGGGTTTTCAGAATATTAGAAAATTTATAGGCCGAAGAGGGACGTGGGGAGGTGCCCGAGCGGGCCACCACATATCAGGGCGCCCCCAAGGCGCGCCTTGATGTTTGGTGGGGCCCTCGTGTGCCTCCCGGCTTCCTTCCGAAGCTTCTAGGTCTTCATATGGTCTAGAAAAAATCATCAAAATGTTTCGTGGCAATTGGACTTCATTTGGTACAGTAAACTGCAAAGGCAAAAACACGTAGAAAATAGCAACTGGCATTGGGCACTGGGTCAATAGGTTAGTGCTCAAAAATATTATAAATTGGTAAATAATGACCCAAAAAGTGTCCTAGAATGATAATATATCAGTGTGGAACAATAAAAAATTATAGATACGTTGGAGACCTATCAAGCATCGCCAAGCTTAATTCCTGCTCGTCCTCGAGTAGGTAAATGATAAAAACAGAATTTTCTATGTGACATGCTATTCACTATGTAATCTTATTCAAGTATGCTCATTGAGAAAAGATGAATCAACAAATATTAACATAGCAATATTGAAAGTGTAAGAAACATAATTTTTCATTCTTAAAAGTATACGATTCTCAAGAAATGTTTACCCCATTCATCTTATTGTATTAGCAACGCATGGCTCCATCTTCACCACATTAATACAAATGTTAAGCACCACAGTGTCCAAGTCAGGCAATTGGTTCATACTTTTTCAATATGCATCAACTTTTTATTCTTCACGCAATACATGAGCGTGAGCCATTGGACATAGAATTTAGGTGGAATAGAGTATGGTGGTAGATATCAAAGGGGTAGGAAGTGGAGAAGATAGTCTCACATCAACTAGGTGTACCAACGGGCTATGGAGATGCCCATCGGTAGATGTCAATGCAAGGAGTAGGGATTGCCATGCAAATGATGCACTAGAGCTATAAGTGTATGAAAGCTCAAATGAAGCTAAGTGGGGTGTGCATCCAACTTGCTTGCTCATGAAGACCTCGGGCATTTGAGGAAGCCCGTCGTAGGAATATACAAGACAAGTTTGAAATGATGAATAGGTAATTCCCACTAGCATATGAAAGTGATATATCATTAGACTCTCTACATGAGGAACATGGTGCCACTTTGAGGCACAAGTGTGGTAAAGGATAGTAGCAAAGTCCCTTCTCTCATTTTCTCTCATTTTTTTGAATGTATGGTGGGCTCATTTGGCCTCCCCCATCTTTATTTTCATTAGGAGTCTCATCTCGACTTATGGGAGAATCATCGTCTCCATAATTCTTTCCTCACTAGGACAATGCTCTAATAATGATGATCATCACACTTTTATTTACTTACAACTCAACATGGAGAACTGATATGAAGATATGACTCGGTATGACTGCCTCTGGCAGTGTACCAGGATGTGCAATGATCTAGCGTGACATGTATCAAAAAAATTATCAAGGTGTCTTTGCCACAAATACTATGTCAGCTCTATATGATCATGCAAAGCAATATGACAATGAACGAACTAGTCATGTGAAGTTATGATGGAATTTGCATGGCAATATATCTCGGAATGGCTATGGAAATGCCATGATAGGTAGGTATGGTGGCTGTTTTCAGCAAGATATAATAAGGCTTATGTGCAACAGAGCGTATTATGTCATGGGGTTTGGATGCACCGGTGAAAGTTGCACCGATCCTCGAGGTGAGAACGGGCTATGCACGGTACCGAAGAGGCTAGCAAATTATGAAAAGGTGAGATTGCGTATGTCCATGGTTTCACATTAGTCATAAGGAACTCATGTACTTGTTGCAAAATTTTATTAGTTTATCATAAATCAAAGTACTAATCGCATGCCCCGAGGGAAGAGGCTGGTAGGAGTTAACCATCGCGCGCTTCTGACCCGAAACAACACTAGGATTTCAACGAGGAATAGAAATGCTCACACATCATCACCATTCCTCTTTAATTTTTAGATGAACAAAAAGGTCAACCCCTCTTAATATCGACACTTCTATGGTTTAACAATTATGAACTCCCACCTATTACACATTACTACATCAATATTATTAACCCATAATTTCTTTATATGCGCTACATGATGGTTTTGATTATCACTCTTTGAATACCTAATATTTTTGGACTAGTCTGTATGACCCATGCAAATTACCATCACTATTTATTAACTCTCAAACAAATATAAGTGAAGAACAAGAGTGAAATCATTTCTTTAAAATCTAAATGCCACCGTGCTCAAAAAGATATAAGTGAAGTACTAGAGCAACTGCTAAGCTCAAAAGATATAAGTGAAGCACATAGAGTATTCTAACAAATTATGATGAAGGTGTGTCTCTCTTAAATAGGTTTGTCCAGCAAACAATGATTGTGGAAAACTGAAAGTAAAAGCAAACAAAAGCAAACAACACTCCAAGCAAAACTCATATCATGTGACGAATAAAAATATAGCTTCAAGTGACATACCGATGGATTTTTGACGAAAGAGGGGATGCCTTCTGGGGCAACCCCAAGCTTAGACGCTTGATTCTCCTTTAAAATATTACCTTGGGGTGCCTTGGGCATCCCCAAGCTTAGGCTCTTGCTACTCATTATTCCTTTGTCCATCGAGATAACACCCAAAACTTGGAAACTTCAATCACACAAAACTCAACAAAACCTCGTGAGATCCATTAGTATAAGAAACATATTGCCTACTTTAAGTGCTGTTGTAAATTAAATTACATTTCATAAATTCATAATAGGTACTTTATTATAACTTCTCCATGGCTTATACCCCACGATACAATCCATAGTTTAATCAAAATAAGCAACTATGCATTCAAAAACAGAATCTGTCTAAAACAGAACAGTCTGTAGCAATCTGTAGAGAACCTATACTTATGTAACTCTAAAAATTCTGAAACATTAGTAAAACCTCTAAAAGTTGTACAGAAACACTTTGTGAAAATTTCAGATCATTATCGCGCTCCAGCAAAAAATGAAAATTCTTGTACTGGAGTCAAAAGTTTCTGTTTTGTTTCAACATCGATTCTACTCATCTTGTGAGTCATCCCAAAGGCTTTACTTGGCACAAACACTAATTTAAACACAAAAACATAATCATTATAGAGGAAATAATCATGCTATTAAAAATAAACAGAAATTTCTAAGAAAAAATTTAAAGATAACTATTGGGTTGCCTCCCAACAAGCGCTATTGTTTTATGCCCCTAGCTAGGCATAATGCATAGTTTCAAGTTTTGTCATCTTTGACACTCCACCCATAAGTAGCTCTCATAATTGATTCATAAGGTGGTTTAATTATTTTTCTAGGGAACTGTTCCATCCCTTTCTTTAATGGGAATTGTAACATTATGTTTCCCTCTTTCATGTCAATGATTGCACCTATAGTTCGTAAGAAAGGCCTTCCAAGTATTATGGGACAAAAAGGATTGCATTCAATATCAAGAACAATGAAATCTATAGCCACATAATTTTTATTTGAAATAATAAGCACATCATTAATTCTACCTAAAGGTTTCTTGATGGTAGAATCCTCAAGATGCAAGTGGAGGGAACAATCTTCAATATTAGTGAGACCGAGTACGTCACAAAGAGTTTTAGGAATAGTTGAAACATTAGCACCAAGGTCACACAAAGCATTACATTCATATTTATTGATCTTTATTTTGATAGTAGGTTCCCGCTCATCATGCAATTTTCTAGGAATAGAAACTTCAAGCTCAAGTTTCTCATCATAAGCTCTTATCATAGCTTCTACTATATGTTCGGTAAAAGCTTTGTTTTGTTCATAAGCATTGGGTGAGCTAATAAAGGATTGCAACAAGGAAATACATTCTACTAAAGAGAAATTATCATAATTAAAGTCCTTGTAATCCAAGGTAGTGGGTGCATCACTATTTAAAGTTTTGACCTCTCCAAACCCACATTTTTCAGTTTTAGCATTAAAATCATCACCCTCCAAGCAAACGGGATGCTGCTCTACTAAAGTTGACTCATCTCTAGTCCCTTTATAATTTATATTCAGAGAAGTAAATAAAGATTCAATAGGAGAAACACTAATCATTTTAAGATCTTCATCATGATTCCGGTAAAAACCGGGTGGAAGAGCCTTTTCTAAGAATTCCCACTTAGCTCTCAACTTAGCAGTCCTCTCCTTAATTTCATTGATAGATATTTGGATAGATTTAATGGCATCATTGAAATCATGCTTGGGTGGCAAAGCTTTATTTTTAAGAGTTTCCACATCAAGAGCAATTCTATCCATATTTTTAGCCAAAGTGTCAACTACATGCAATTTTTCTTCTATCATAGTGTTGAAAACCTTTTGAGAATTAATAAATTCTTTAATTGTGTTATCAAGATCAGAGGGTATCCTATTAGCATTTGTAGAAGAATTGCCATAAGAATTACCATAAGAGTTTCCATAGTTGTTAGAGGAATTACCGGGATACGACCTAGAATTGAAATTTCCTCTATAAGTATTGTTATTGAAATTATTTCGTGAGACAAAGTTCACATAAATGGCATCATTATTTTGCTCAATAAAAGTAGACAAGGGGACATCATTGGGATCAACATGAGCATTTTTACTAGCAACCATATTCATAAGAGCATCCATTTTTTCACTCAAAGTAGCGATTTCTTCAACAGAATTTACCTTCTTACCGGTTGGAGCCCTTTCGGTATGCCATTGAGAATAATTTGTCATGATGTTGTCCAGAAGTTTTGTGGCCTCTCCTAAGGTCACATCCATAAAGGTACCACCTGCAGAAGAATCTAGAAGATTTCTAGACACAAAGTTTAGTCCAGCATAGAAGTTTTGGATAATTATCCACACATTTAAACCGTGAGTTGTACAATTCCTTATCATTAATTTCATGCTCTCCCAAGCTTGTGCATCATTCACTTGATCTTGCTGTTTAAAATTCATTATTTGATTTCTAAGGGAGATGATCTTAGCACCAGGAAAATACTTGGCAATAAAAGCATCTTTACACTTATCCCATGTTCCAATACTATTACGCGGTAAAGATGAAAACCAAGCTTTAGCTTTATCTCTTAGTGAAAACGGAAATAATTTTAATTTCACAATATCATTATCCATATCCTTTTTCTTTTGCATGTCACATAATTCAACAAAGGTATTAAGATGTGACGCGGGATCCTTATTAGGACTTCCCGAAAATTGATCTTTCATGACAAGATTTAGCAATGCAGCATTAATATCAAAAGCCTCCGCACTAGTGGCGGGTGGTATAGGTGTACTAATAAAATCGTTGTTATTAGTTTTTGAGAAGTCACACAACTTAGTAGTCTCTGGAGACATGGTGACCGAGCAAGCAAAGTAACAAGCAAAACAAGTAAACTAGCAAGCGAAGAAGTAAACTAGTAACAAGCAAAGGTAAATATTTTTATATTTTTGATTTTTATGTGACAAGCTAAATATAACAGCAAATAAAAAGAAGAGTAGTGAATGAAAATTTGTGTGAAGTTACTTGGTAGTTGATGATGATATTCCCCAGCAACGGCGCGAGAAATCCTTCCTGATACTTGTGATCTGCGTTGGGTTTTCCGTGAAGAGGAACGGGTAATTGCAGCACAAAGCGGATAAGTATTTCCCTCAATTATGAAACCAAGGTTTATCAAACCAATAGGAATATCAATCCTCAACCGTCTCCTGCGGCTGCACATAAATGAACAAACAACTTGCACCCAACGCGGGCAAGAGGGTTGTCAATCCCCTTGATCTCGTTATTTGCAAGCAAATGAGTTGTGTAGATAATTTTTGATAAATATAAAATGAAAAATAAATAAAAAGTAAATAAAGGCAGCAAGGTAAATATAGCGTTTTCGAATATATAAGTGAATAGACCCGGGGGGCCATAGTGTTCCCTAGCGACATCTCTCATGTAGACATCATACAGTGGGTAAACAAATTATTGTTGGGCAATTGATAGAAAAGCAGATAGTTATGCGATGTTCACGGAAATGATCATGTATATATAGGAATCACATGCATAAGAAAATAGGCCGACTCCTGCCTGCACCTATTACTATTACTCCACTCATCGGCCGCTATCCAGCATGCATCTAGAGTATTAAGTAAAACAGAGTAATGCTTGGAGAACGATGACATGATGTAGACAAAGTAAACTCAAACAATATGAATAAACCCCATCGTTTTATCCTTAGTAGCAGGAACACAAAGATGCAACTTGTCTCCTACTTTGTCACTGGGATATAGAAACTCGCAAGGTTGAAACTACCACAACAAACCACTCCCACCGATGAAATATCAATCTACCTCGCCAAAGCATATCAATAGACCGGAGAGCATTACAAAGCTATAATGATCATGCACATAAGAGATAATATAATTTAGAGGCATCTCAAATACTTTTCATGAATAATCTGAACATAAACCCACAATTCATCGGATCCCAACAAACACACCACAGAATACACTACTACAGAATGGTCCAAACGCGACACATCAATCAGAGACCCTTCGACGAAACTATTTGCAATCCATCAATCGCAAACGGTATAGTTCAAGCTCTGCCGCCAATGACGAAAACCGTGCGCGATGAAGAAGGAGCAAATACGGTCCAAAAAATCGTTGCGTGTGTGATGCGTTGCATACAGTTTGTTCTTATGAACTGTTTGTGATTATGGAAGATAACAGAAACGGTTAACAAACTATATACGTGTGCGTAGTGCGGCATACGGTTCACTTGGACAAACTGTTTGCGCTGATCCAGCAGAACACAAATGATTTAGCCTAAGAAGGCGTGTGTGATGCCCGGCAAATAGTTCATTCATCAGAATTGTGTGGGAAGACCAATAATAACCCAAACGATTCATCCTGACAAACGTGTGTGTTGTGGGTACCCGGCAAATAGTTCATCCATCAGACCTGTGTGGGAAGACCAGCAATAACCCAAACGATTCATCCTAACATCGTGTGTGTGTTGTGGACACACGATTGCTACCAATAATTGTATGAGATGTGATTTGCTTTGTTTGCACAACATCTATATGCTCTGTCTACAGAACACCAACATTATTGTTGCATAACCAACTTGAACATAGAGTTACATAAGTGACTACTCAACACATGTACATTCCTCAATATAAATTTACAAGAAGTAGACAATCACCAAATCATATTATTCTTCTGACGACGGTTGCCGACACTGCTCTGCTTGTGGCTATCCCTCGCCGTCTGCAGGAAGGAGACACTTCCTCATGTCAATGATCCTCTTGTACATCTCGTAGCTGGTGTACGCGTCCTTGGCCGCGTACTTGATGTGTTCTTCATCCAGTTCGTTCACCCAGGCCGTGTGCCAGGCAGTCTTGTCCTTGTGGCACTCAGCCTCATGTCTATGTAGTAGGGGTCGATGATGGCCGCGGCAAGGTCAACCAGGGAGTCCTTTTGCTTCTTCTTCTCGTCGCCCCAGACCCTGTACTCACCTTGGATGTTGACAAGCTTTTGGCAGGACAAGCCCGAAGTCTTGAGCACCTTTAGATCGTTGGTGGTGTCCACCATTGCGAACCTGTAGTCGGGGCTGTTGACAAACCTGGCAAAATGCTCGCAAGGCCTTGTGGCCAGGCAGTAGTGGTAGACGAGCACGTGATGGCGCACGCACAACTTGGCGATGGCAACCTTCTGATCATGGCCAAAGTTTATGTTCAATCTACCTGGCCAAAGCATATCAATAGACCAGGGAGCATTACAAAGCTATAATTATCATGCACATAAGAGATAATATAATTTAGAGGCATCTCAAATACTTTTCATGAATAATCTGAACATAAACCCACAATTCATCGGATCCCAACAAACACACCACAGAATACACTACTACAGAATGGTCCAAACGCGACACATCAATCAGAGACCCTTCGACGAAACTGTTTGCAATCCATCAATCGCAAACGGTATAGTTCAAGCTCCGCCGCCAATGAAGAAAACCGTGCGCGATGAAGAACGAGCAAATACGGTCCAAAAAATCGTTGCATGTGTGATGCGTTGCATACAATTTGTTCTTATGAACTGTTTGTGATTATGGAAGATAACAGAAACGGTTAACAAACTATATACGTGTGCGTAGTGCGGCATACGGTTCACTTGGACAAACTGTTTGCGCTGATCCAGCAGAACACAAACGATTTAGCCTAAGAAGGCGTGTGTGATGCCCGGCAAATAGTTCATTCATCAGAATTGTGTGGGAAGACCAATAATAACCCAAACGATTCATCCTGACAAACGTGTGTGTTGTGGGTACCCGGCAAATAGTTCATCCATCAGACCTGTGTGGGAAGACCAGCAATAACCCAAACGATTCATCCTAACAACGTGTGTGTGTTGTGGACACACGATTGCTACCAATAATTGTATGAGATGTGATTTGCTCTGTTTGCACAACATCTATATGCTCTGTCTACAGAACACCAACATTATTGTTGCATAACCAACTTGAACATACAGTTACATAAGTGACTACTCAACACATGTACATTCCTCAATATAAATTTACAAGAAGTAGACAATCACCAAATCATATTATTCTTCTGACGATGGTTGCCGACACTGCTCTGCTTGTGGCTATCCCTCGCCGTCTGCAGGAAGGAGACACTTCCTCATGTCAATGATCCTCTTGTACATCTCGTAGCTGGTGTACGCGTCCTTGGCCGCGTACTTGATGTGTTCTTCATCCAGTTCATTCACCCAGGCCGTGTGCCAGGCAGTCTTGTCCTTGTGGCACTCAGCCTCATGTCTATGTAGTAGGGGTCGATGATGGCCGCGGCAAGGTCAACCAGGGAGTCCTTCTGCTTCTTCTTCTCGCCGCCCCAGACCCTGTACTCACCTTGGATGTTGACAAGCTTCTGGCAGGACAAGCCCGAAGTCTTGAGCACCTTTAGATCGTTGGTGGTGTCCACCATTGCGAACCTGTAGTCGGGGCTGTTGACAAACCTTACAAAACGCTCGCAAGGCCTTGTGGCCAGGCAGTAGTGGTAGACGAGCACGTGATGGCGCACACACAACTTGGCGATGGCAACCTTCTAATCATGCCCGGCACGACCGCCAGTGTACTCGAGGCCGAAGCCGACCACTTTGTACTTGTCATCCTCAGCAAGCAGCTGCTCCAACGTGTTAATGGAGTTCACCACCACGACCGGGTCGTTGGTGTACACCACCGAGAGGTCCGTCTTCCTGATGTGTGTGTCAACTTTGACAATTTTGGCGAACTGCCGCTCGGCGCCGGCAGCCGCCATTGGATCTGTACGGGAAGGTTGAAGCGATGAAGAGATGTGCATCCTCTCTGTATTATTTGCCGTCGTGGGTGTGCTCCTTGGGTTGTGTGGCACGATCGGAACATGGAAGAGACGAAGGTAAATGGCCGCATCAACCGCATGGCAGTTTTTGCAGCGCTTAACTGCATGGTGGCGCCGGGAGCGGCGCAACCGCTTGCATATGGCTCCCCGAACATGCCTGATTGTTCGCGCGTGGATGCCGGCAGAGCGGGCGCGCACGGACGTGAGCACAGTGCGCCGAGGCCGCATCAACCGCCTCATGCGTACATTCATTCGCGACGGTGCGTACAGAACGACCGTTTGCTTTGTAATAAAACGCAAACAGATTTTATTATTAACCGTCTGCATACTTGTCATTTCTCCCACCTCTGTCCCGTCTTGTCACCGCGTTGTTGCACGAGGATTCCAGTGCATGCTTCGGGAGCGCACAACGTTTCTTTTGGGCTTCCCGTTCCCGCGCAACCACGCTGGAACGCGTGCAAGCTTCCAGTTCCCGCGCAACCGCGTTGGAACGCGCGCAAGCTTCCAGTTCCCGCGCAGGAACGCGCGCAAGCTTCCCGCCCGGCTCGCCTTGGCCGCCTGCTTTATAAACCGTCACGGCCAGCCTCTCCACATCGCATTCATCCCCTCCCTGCTCGTTGCTTCCCAAGTTTGCTTCTCCCCCAATCGCCAATGCAACCTATCCATCGTCGTCGCTCCGCCACTCCGCCAGAGGGCAGCTCCAGCTGGGAGGCTGCACCATGTCGGTGGCGCTGTACCCATAAGCGTGAAGTGCGTGTGGCGTCCTTGTTGGCTGTGTGCACAGCACCCACCACACGCTCCTCCACATTTGCCCGAAGGCATCTGCTGTCGGCGACCGCCGTCGTCCCCACCCCATCGTCGGCTGCCGTTTTTGCCACCCCACCATCTGCCTCCTTGGACGCCACCACACCAGTGTCCGCCTTGGCAGCGACCCCATGGTCAGCTGCCGGGGCCATCACCCGCTCCGCCACCGTGGGTCAAAGGCGGGAGGAAGAGGCCGCCGCCGAAGCACAGCCGCTCGGCTTTTGCATCAGTGGCCTAGCGTGCTACATCAACTTCCTACATGAGGATGAGGAGCGCCAGGTCGAGCACGCACTGAGGCTCACCGCCGCCGTGGCCGCAGCAGATGCCGTAGCTATGGCGCGGAATGAGGAGATCTATGCCGAGTCCCGCCGCTTCGAGGAGGCGCGTCAGGAGCGGCGGAGGGCAGCGGTGGTAGCCGACGAAGTCGACTCATCTAGCTCGTCAGTAGGCTTCTCCTCCTCTGCCTCTTACTGAACGCGCTCAGTAGAGGAGAAGGATGTTGGCAGTAGCACGAAGCCCCTCCGGAGTAGTATTTAGGTGCTATTTTGTTCAGTTCATCTTACTATAGATATTGTTGAACTGTACCACGTACTTCAAATTAGGTAGTATATATAGTTGAACTAGCTATTTCAGTACGTGGTTGGCAACAAATGGGGAAAAGATTGTTCGATTCAGCTGTTGAGGTTAACTATTTTGTACAAAGACCATTGCTTGATCTATGAATGAAATCCATGTTTACTGAATTTTAGTTGCAAAATTGCACCGTAATAGTGATTTTGTTCCTGCAAAATTGGACAAATCTCAGTGTTTCCATTTTGACAAATGAAAATTTACCCAATATGACAGATTCAAATCTTACCCGACTCCTGCTGCCAAAGCATCGATCGGTGCTTACATGGGGTGCTTAGTGTATTAAATGTCTTAGCAACTCAAGTCCACAATGCATTGTTGCTAAGGTCCCTTCATTTAATGATTTAGCAAATAAACTCTTGCATGCATTTGTGAGTTCCTTCACTTAAGTGTTTTGCCAAGGTTCACGCGATGGGCATTATTTCTTCATGTGGTCACCAAACTCATATATCTCCTTAATTAACTTCCCACATCAGATTTTTTTTGCATACATGGCAACCTCCGCAGTTAGCAACAGTAGAAGTTGTAGCATCGAGAAGGGCACACGGGCCATCATTCACAACCGTTTGCGATGACGCAATGGAAAAATTCCTTCGCGCCGGATTTTCCCTTGGCTTAGTAGGGAAAGAACAATTGCCGTCGGTTTGCATACGGGTATTCAGTCTGAAACGTCTTTGACGATTGGCAAAGGACACGCCACCCCGATGAGCGTGTGCAAGACACTGCTCGCACACCAGCCGTCTACTCAAACAGCTGTCCGCACGGTACCTCCTTGCTAATACACATAGCGACATGTGGCTAGCACATAAATGGTCTGTAGAACATCCACGAATTATAAATAATACGCCCGTTTGCGATGGTAACGTGACAGATTATTGTTCCAAAATGCCTTTGTTGGCTATTAATAATGCTTACTCTTTCTCTCAAAGTGGACACTAAAAATAGCACAACATATTTATGCTTTATATGATGAGGCCCTGCCCAACATAGACCTTGTGACTGTAGTTCATGTTTGAATTTTGTACATTAAATGCACATAAAACTCAATTAATGTATAAAAAAGGCATACAAACCGTTAATAATTTAATATGTTTGCAGTACACACCTATTGCTTTATGTTGTTTCTAGGAAAAAATCAAGGAGAGAAGAGGCATCGGATGTCGTTTCTCACCCGCAGATGTGGCATGCATATATATGTTCCCTAACGGAACCACTGGACGTAGCTTATTGTGTGAGAACCTCATGTTTGTAAGAGGCTTGTGACAAAACATGGCCAACTTGGTATTTTTTTTACCACGGCATATGTGTGCCTTCACGTGACACCATTCCAAGTTTCATGAATTTCTGATAGAGTTTTGGATTTACGAGAATTTGGAAACAAAGTTTCTCGATATTTGTGGCTGAGCAAACATGCTTAGATGTTTGAAATTCGTTCTCATTTCTTGCATGTGACCTAACTAACACATGCATCCAAGGATGCATATATGATTTTTCAACCCATTTTGCCGCCCCGGACCTTGTGATTGTAGATCAAATTTGAATTATGCACATTAAATAATGCATCGAAAACTCAATTAATGTAATTAAAAGCCAGACGATTCCTTAATTTAATCATATTTTTGCACTTCGCACGTACATGTCTATGTTGTTTATATAAAGAAAATCAAGGAGAGAAGAGGCATCAGATGTCTTTTTTCCCGCATATGTGACATGCATATATAATGTTCCCTATCGAAACCACAAAGCTTCTTGTCAGGAGCTCCGATTTGTAAGGGGATAGTGCAAGAACATGTCCAAATTGAATAATTTTTTTACCACGGCATTTGTGTGCCCTTGTCACGACACCATGCCAAGTTTCATGAATTTCTGACGTGCTTTGGATTTACGGGAATTTGAAAACCAAGCATCTCAATGTTTGCGGCCGAGCAAACAGTCAATGAGATGTTAGAAATCCATTCCCATTCCTTCTGTGGGACCTAAACATGCATCTAGGGAAAGACATATAGTTTTCCAACCTATTTTTCATGTGTTGGACCTTGTGATTGTAGGTCAAAGTTGAATTATGCACATTGAACGACTAGAAAACTCAATTAATGTGGTAAACAGGTCTCACGAACCCTGGAAAAAATCCACAGTTTAGCATGACTGTCAAAAAGTTGCTCTATGGTTACTCCAGAAATAAATACAAGGCCAAAAGAAACAACGGATGTTGTTTCGCACATAAAATGTGAACTTTCCCTATCGGAACACATGACTTTCTTGTGAGAACCTTCTGTTTGTAAGAGGCTTTGTGCCAAAACTTGTCCAAAATCGGGCAATTTGTTTACCACAACAAACACACACAAGGCAACTGATGGCACCATACCCAAATTTCATGAATTTCTATCGAGGTTTGCATTTACATGAATTTAAAAACTAAGTTTCCCAATGTTTGCGGTCGAGCCAAGACGATGATGATATGTTTGAAATTCATTCCCATTTATTGTGTGGGATCTAATTAAACATGCAGCCAGGAAAACGTATATGGTTTTTTGACATATTTTCATGAGCTGGACCGCGTAGTGATTGTAGTTCAAATTTGAATTATATATGCACATTGAATGCCTAGAAAACTCAAGTAATGTACTTAAAAGGCCAAACAAACTCTGTAAGATTCCATTGTTTCGCACGACACATTCACGTTACTCTATGGAGACTCTAGAAATAAATTCAAGGCGAGAAGCTACATCGGATGTTGTTTCGCACATAAAATGTGAACTGTCCCTACCGGAACCACATGACTTCTTGCGAGAATCTTCGGTTTGTAAGAGGTTTGTGCCAAAACTTGTCCGGAACTAGGCATTGTTTTACCACAACACACATGCGCCATGACATCACACCATGCCAACTTTCATGAATTTCTCATGATATTTGGTTTTACTGGAATTTGAAAACACGGCTTCTCAAAGTCTACGGCCGAGCCAAAATACCGTGAGGTTTGGAATTCGTTTAATTTCCATTTCTTGCATGGGACCAAAACATGTATCCAGTGACAAATAGTTGATTTTCAACCCATTCAGGTGCACTCTAGCTAGTATGTGCTTAATTAATTGCAGTTCAAATTTGAACTGTACACATGAAATGTCTAAAAAACTCTTTAAATGTTTTAAAGGGCCTCAACAACCCTGAATTATTCCATATTTAACACACAGTCCTATAGTTGCAAGTTCACTGCAGATAAATGTTATTGCCATCCAAACACCTTCAATTGCCAATGTAACTTCATTTTTCGTCTCAAAGCAGTTTGAAAATCAAATACATCGCAAACAGTTCTTGATCATGAAACGTGTGTGATGTGGTATCAAAATATCTTGGGCCAATCCTCATATATGGCTTATGCCGGAAGCTTCGGTCCACCGCCGGCACGTCAACCACACAATCACACTTGTTCCCCAAGACCACTATACTGTTCAAGCATCGCCGGTGAAAGATGGGGACGTGGATCCGCATCGTGAGAGCAACTTCGGCGACCCACTCCGGTCCGAGTGCAATGGCATCAGCCATGAACGCGCACACAACATCCTTGAGCGCGGCCGCACTCTCCGACAGGGCATCTACGGCCGCCGAAAGGGCAGCTGCTGCATCTGAGATAGCGGCAGCAACATCCGCGACCGGGATAGCAAATGGCAAGAACGGCACAACAGCTGTCCGTTCCTCGGCGGCTGCCGTAGCC
This sequence comes from Elymus sibiricus, assembly GCA_039707655.1. NCBI lineage: Eukaryota > Viridiplantae > Streptophyta > Magnoliopsida > Poales > Poaceae > Elymus > Elymus sibiricus. The sequence continues at coordinate 326,241,230 of CM077675.1, read as the reverse complement.
CTGATGGCGGCTGCCCATGCCTATGCCGATGCCGCCCATGCCCAGCTCGTGTCGCTCACCGCACAAATAGCAGCGGCCTTCTCCGACAACAGTTGGCAACCTACGTCCGAAGAGTTGGCAATCGCCGAGAGCGCTCGGGCAGCCGTCCATTCATCGGGAGCCTCCCTTGCCAAGGTGGAGGTCGTCAATGCCCGAACCACGGCCGCCCATGCCAAACTCGTGGCAGCCTTTTCCAAAGAGAAGGCGGACGGCGAGATGCTTGCAGAGTATGTGGCGATGGATGCCATGGAGCCGCTTCCCCTGGAGGTCGTTGAGCACGAGTTGGTCATGGAGGATGCGGCGGAGATCGGCGAGCGTCAGGCGAAACATTAGTCGTTGTTTAGAGCGCTGGTCTTTTGTTAGAGTAATGTTTAGGTCAACCAGCTCTGTTTAATTGCTCGATTAAGTAAGTGCGGGCTATGGTGTAGGATCTTTGGTGCAGTACCCAAATTAGCAATTGATGTTAAATTATGCGACGACGTGGATGACCACTGTTACCGGGGAAATTCGGACCAAAAATTTGCCGCCATATCCCCATTCCATCTTCCAATTGAAAATGAAATTGAAGTTCATCACACACACTTTTTTGGAATGAACCGTGTGCAATGTAGTACCCAATCTTACGTTCGAAGATTGGAGACACACATTTGCACGTCCAAGTTCATCACACACGGGGTATATAATAGGCTTTGTTTGTGATGTGTTGATATTGAGAACTATTCTGAAAAATTTGCATGTTCAAGTTCATCACACACGGTGTATAACACAGGCTTCGTTTGTGATGTTTTGATATCGCACATGGTTCTGAATAAGGGACTGTTTCCGATGGTGCCTTCCACGCCAGTTTTTCACTGCACCGAATGAAAATTTTGGGCTGCCGCGGAAATATCTACCTCCCTCGCCCCCCGGTACCAATCAAAAGCCACATTTCCCCCTTTTCCTCTACCTTTCCTAGTTCAAACCTTCATTGCTTGCTCGCAGCACCGCCTCCTCGCCGGCGACACTCCTTCCTGCGGCTCGGCCTCGTCCATCTAGTCAGGTAATCGACACCTCCCCAATACCCCCTCACCCCCTCCTCCTCCATCCCACATGGCCCGACCACCGTCGCGACACCTTCCACCCAAATCACTGCCACATCCTCCAAATAATCGCCACTGAAAGCCATGGTGCACGCAGTATAGCTAGGATCTCAAAGAGCATTTGGCTGCGGAGAAGCAAATCGCGGCTGCACGCACAAATGAGGCAGCTATGGCTTCCATGCGTGCTGACCACCAGATCTTGGAGGAGCACCTCGCCGTCGAGGCCACCGTCGATGCCTCGCGTGCTGACGCCGCCACACGGTTGGCTGCTATAAATGACAGCTCGTGGTCTTTTCTCGAGGGCACCGCCGGTGCGTTTGATGAAGACTTCGATGTGTTTTCTTAGCGTGCACATGCTTACCTCAACTCCAGAGCCAGCATGTTGTTGCCGGGGTAGGATCAGGCCACTCACCACTACGAGGGGTGCACCCACGGTGTGGAGGCCTCGCCCTCTTCCAAGTTGACGGAGCCCATCATCATCGATATCTCCGACGATGTGGAATAGCTTGTTTTTCTTACCTTTATCACTAAGGACCTATGTTCACCTAGCTACGCCAGTTAAGCATGTTTCGTTTAGCTGTTGCGTGTGCCGCTACTGCCTTTCATTTAGAAATTCTAGTGAAATGTCCAATGTAATGCTACTTCAACCTGAACTTCTAGTTTGTTCTATTGTGCAATGTGGTGCTTAGTTAACTGTTTCGTTCATTTGTTGTGGTGATCGTTTAACTATTTAATTCAATTCTAAAATGTGATGTACGATTGTTGTTGGTACAATTTTGTATTGTTATGCATGTGATGAATAAATCGAATTTAGATGTACTAAATACATGTGCAACATATAGAATTGCTACATTTCCTAGTTCTTAGCACGCTTGGATCCGCAATGTGTTTATTTTCCATTAACATATTTCAGTGATAGTATGCCAAATATCACTTGTAACCTGATCAATATTTGTCTTAAATATGTTGCAGGGGGAAACAATGGGGGACACTGAAGTTTACCATCGAGGTATGCACATCCATAGTCGTTTGGCTAATAGCACATTATTGTGCAATTGCAGAAACCATTGTAATATGAATGTTTTTATTAATAATTTGTTCTTGCACATGTAGGCCCTGTTGTAAGAGGTTTAGACCCACTGTTCTACCCTTTTTGAATATGGGGAAATGAGGTGTCCTTGAATATCAGTCAAATCAAGAAACTCAGGAAGATTGTTAAGATAAAGAACTAGCTGTGAAAACAACAAGATGTTTGTCTGCACAATGAAAAAGACATCAGTCAACTATAGGAAGGTACCATCTCTTTCACCTTTCCTTTTCCATTTGCGCCATTTCAAATTTTTGAAAAGATATTTATGCGTATGTTTGTTTTCTGTCCTTCTCAAGGAAGTTCATCGATGATTACGTCTCAAACCACCTGTATGATCAAGAGGCAATGAAAGTATTCATACAACACCCACGGTATAATCTTGAAGTCTTCCTTAACAGGACGAAGGATGGGCGGGCAATCATCCACAGGCACTGGCCTAAAGTTGCCAGGACCTTCAATATCATTGAAGGCTCAGTATTCGCCTTCCGCTTTAACAGTTTTCTAGATGAGATTCATCTGTCTATTTACCGTCTATGATGATACTTAATTTCCAAAGGTTTTAGATGTTGCATTTGAAACTTTGTCTTGTTGTGCAATTGGGTAGCTAGGAAGTATATGCCTATATGTTGTTGTACCCTGACGTAATTCAATTATGAAATCCTGGTTGCCGAACTACGAATAAGAAATATATTCTATGGTTGATATGTGCTACTTCTCGAGCATGCGTTGGTTTCCGTGAAGAGGAACGGATGATGCAGCAAAGTAGATAAGTATTTCCCTCAGTTGTTGAGAACCAAGGTATCAATCCAGTAGGAGATACAAGCAAGTCCCCAATAGGTGTACCTACACAAAGAATCAAACACTTGCACCCAACGCTATAAAGGGGTTGCCAATCCCTTCACGGTTACATGCAAGGATGAGATCTAATAGAGATAGATAGAATAGATTGCTTGAACGGAAAGTAAAACAAAAGTAAAAAGATTGCAGCAAGATATTTTTGGTATTTTTGGTTTTAGATCTGAAAGTATAAGATGGAAAATAGACCCGGGGGGCATAGGTTTCACTAGAGGCTTCTCTCATGATGGCAAGTATTACGGTGGGTGAACAAATTACTGTCGAGCAATTTATAGAAAAGCAAATAATTATGAAGATATCCAAGGCAATGATTATGCATATAGGCATCACGTCCGTGTCAAGTAGACCAAAACGATTCTGCATCTACTACTATTACTCCACACATCGACCGACTCCTGCCTGCATCTAGAGTATTAAGTTCATGAAGAACAGAGTAACGCATTAGGTAAGATGACATGATGTAGAGGGATAAACTCAAGCAATATGATGAAAACCCCATCTTTTTACCCTCGATGGCAACAATACAATACGTGCCTCGCTACCCCTACTATGTCACTGGGTGAGGAAACCGCAAGATTGAACCCAAAACTAAGCACTTCTCCCATTGCAAGAATTACCAATCTAGTTGGCCAAACCAAACCAATAACTCGAAGAGACTTGCAAAGATATGAAATCATGCATATAATAATTCAGAAAAGACTCAAATAATATTCATAGATAATCTGAACATAAACCCACAATTCATCGGATCTCGACAAACACACCGCAAAAGAGTATTACATCGGATAGATCTCCATGAAGATCATGAAGAACATGGTATTGAAGAGCAAAGAGAGAGAAGAAGCCATCTAGCTACTAGCTATGGACCCAAAGGTCTGTGGTGAACTACTCACGCATCATCGGAGGGGCAATGGAGTTGATGTAGATGCCCTCCGTGATCGAATCCCCCTCTGGCAGATTACCGGAAAAGGCTCCAAGAATGGATCTCACGGGAACCGAGGCTCCTGGCGGTGGAAAAGTGTTTTCGTGGCTCTCTTTGGTATACAGGGAATATTTGGGAATTTATAGGCCGAAGATTAGGGTTGGGGGAGTTGCCGTGGGCCCACAAGCCAGGGGGCGCCCCCCCCCCCTAGGGCGCGCCCCTGTGGCTTGTGGCCACATGGCAGCTCCTCTGCCTTGGTCTCCAAGCTTGGTAGTTGTCTTCTGGTCCAAGAAAAATTATTCCGAAGATTTTATTCCGTTTGGACTCCGTTTAATATTCCTTATCTGCAATACACAAAAAACAAGGAAAAAACAAAAACTGGCACTAGGCTCTAGATTAATAGGTTAGTCCCAAAAATAATATAAAATAGCATATTAATGCATATAAAACATCCAGAACAGATAATATAATAGCATGGAACAATCAAAAATTATAGATACGTTGGAGACGTATCAAGCATCCCCAAGCTTAATTCCTGCTCGTCCTCGCGTAGGTAAATGATAAAAACAGAATTTTTGATGTGGAATGCTACCTAACATATTTATCCATGTAATATTTTTTATTGTGGCATGAATATTCAGATCCGTAAGATTCAAAACAATAGTCTAATATTGACATAAAAATAGTAATACTTTGAGCACACCAACAAGGCAATCGTGTCCTTTCGAAATAACATGGCCTTAGAAAGTTATCCCTACAAAATCATATGGTCTGGCTATGCTCCATCTTCCCCACACAAAGTATCTAAATCATGCACAACCCCGATGAACAAGTCAAGCAATTGTTTCACAGTTTTGGTGTTCTCAAACCTTTTCAACTCTCATGCAATACATGAGCGCGAGCCATGGATATAGCACTATAGGTGGAATAGAATATGGTGGAGGTTGCAAGGGAAAGGAAGAAGATAGTCTCACATCAACTAGGCGTATCAACGGGCTATGGAGATGCCCATCAATAGATATCAATGTGAGTGAGTAGGGATTGCCATGCAACAAATGCACTTAGAGATATAAGTGTATGAAAGCTCAAAAAGAAAACTAAGTGGTCGTGCAAGATGAAAATCCACTAGTTATATGAAAGTGACAAAATAGGAGACTCTCTATCATGAAGATCATGGTGCTACTTTGAAGCACAAGTGTGGAAAAAATATAGTAGCAATTGTCCCTTCTCTCTTTCTCTCATTTTTTTCTTTTTCTTTTTATTTATTTTGGTGGGCATGTTTGGCCTCTTTTTTTTTAATTGGGCTTCGCTGGCCTCTTTTATATTTTTTGTAAAGTCCGGATACTCATCCCAACTTGTGAGGGAGTCATGGCTTGCATCATCCTTTTCTCACACGGGACAATGCTCTAATAATGAACATCATCACACTTTTATTTACTTACAACTCAAAAGAAAACTTACAACTCAATACCTATGACAAAATATGACTCTATATGCAATATGAAAGTGGTGGTGCATGTCATGAAAAGCGGAACGGTGGAAGTTGCATGGCAATATATCTCGGAATGGCTATGGAAATGCCATAATAGGTAGGTATGGTGGCTGTTTTGAGGAAAATATATGGTGGCTGTTTTGAGGAAGGTGGGTTTGATGTACCGGCGAAAGTTGCACGGTACTAGAGAGGCTAGCAAAGGTGGAAGGGTGAGAGTGCGTATAATCCATGGACTCAACATTAGTCATAAAGAACTCACATACTTATTGCAAAAGTCTATTAGTTATCAAACAAAGCATTAGACGCATGCTCCTAGGGGAGAGGTTGGTAGGAGTTAACCATCGCGCGCTCCCGACCCTCACACAAAGGTCGACAATCATTAAACAAATCATGCTCCGACTTCGTTACATAACGGTTCACCATACGTGCATGCTACGGGAATCACAAACTTCAACACAAGTATCTCTTCCAATTCACAACTACTCACTAGCATGACTCTCATATTACCATCTCCATTATCTCAAAACTGTATGCAAGGAATCAAACTTCTCATAGTATCCAATGCACTTAATATGAAAGTTTTTATTATATCCCTCTTGGATGCCCATTATATTAGGACTAAAATCATAACCTAAACAAATTACCATGCTGTTTTAAGAAACTCTCAAAATAATATAAGTGAGGTACGAGAGTTCAAATAATTTCTATAAAATATAACACCACCGTGCTCTAAAAAGATATAAGTGAAGCACTAGAGCAATATTGCCTAGCTCAAAAGATATAAGTGAAGCACATAGAGTATTCTAATAAATTCACGAATCAGCGTGTCTCTCTCAAAAATATGTGCAGCAAGGATGATTGTGGCAAACTAAAAAGAAAAGACTCATATCATACAAGACGCTCCAAGCAAAACACATATCATGTGGTGAATAAAAATATAGCCTCAAGTAAATTTACCGATGGATTGAAGACGAAAGAGGGATGCCTTCCAGGGCATCCCCAAGCTTAGGATTTTTGGTATCCTTGAATATGGGTTGGGGTGCCTAGGGCATCCCCAAGCTTAGGCTCTTGCCACTCTTTATTCCATAGTCCATCAAATCTTTACCCAAAACTTGAAAACTTCACAACACAAAACTCAACAGAAAACTCATGAGATCCGTTAGTATAAGAAAAATAAATCACCACTTTAGGTACTGTTGTGAACTCATTATTTATTTATATTGGTGTAATATCTACTTTATTCTAACTTCTCCATGGTTCATACCCCCCGATACAACCCATAGATTCATCAAAATAAGCAAACAACACATAGAAAACAGAATCTGTCAAAAACAGAACAGTCTGTAGCAATCTATAGACTAAGAATACTTCTGTAACTCCAAAAATTCTAAAAAATTAGGAAAATCAGGGAAATTTGTATATCAATCTTGTGTAAAAATTTCAGATCAAAATCACGTTCCAGTGAATTTACAAAATTCCTGGACTGAGAGCAAAAGTTTCTGTTTTTCAGCAAAATCAAATCAACAAACACCATAGACCATCCCAAAGGTCTTACTTGGCTCAAACACTAATTTAAACAAGAAAGCACAATTATTACAGAAGTAATAATGTGGAAAACACACCAAAACAGAAGCAAAAAACAGAAAGCAAAAAATAAAATTGGGTTGCCTCCCAACAAGCGCTATTGTTTAACGCCCCTAGCTAGGCAAAATGCAATAGATCTAGGTATGGTCATCTTTGGTATGCAACTCATCAATTGCACACTTATAAACCCTAGGGGGGTCTTTAATTTTATAAATTATCGTACTCCTAGGAAAGAAATCAAGAAACTCACTTGTAGCAATTGGTTCCCGGACAATATCAATAAAGCTAGGATGAACACTTATCATCTTAAGATCCTCCCCTCTACTAGAGGATTCATCCTTATTCTTGGGAACATAGATAAACTTGGCAATTTTAGGAGTAGGAGATTTTGGGGTGGTCTGAACGGAAGCAAAAGCGGAACCCAAGTTGGTAATAATGTCCTCTAGCTTTCCAATTCTAGAGGAATCTTGATCCAGTTTTTCATTAACTATGGGCTCTTTTTCCTTTAGGCTTTTTAGGGTAACTCCTACCTTAGATCCATATTGGGTGATATGATTATGGATCTTTTTATCCAAGTTTTCAATGAGCTCTATAGTAGCAACTTTATTTTCAATCATATCAAGCCTTCGCATAACATGTTCCAAAGTTAAAATAGTTTCATTAACCATGAGAGGGGGTGAACCTACCAAATTTATCATAGCATTATAAGAATCAAAGGTATTGTTCCCCAAGAAATTCCCTCCCGTAATGGTATCCAAAACATATCTATTCCAAGGAAAAACACCCACATAAAAATTGCGAAGGAGAACGGTAGTAGATTGCTTACGAGTAGATCTATTTTGAGCATTGAAAATCCTATACCAAGCATCTTTTAAATTCTCTCCCTCTCTTTGCTTAAAATTAAGAACTTCGTTCTCGGGAGTAATAGCGATAGTAGCAAGGCTAGCCATGAGTTTGAGCGATCTAACACACAAGCAAACAAAAAGCAAACGAAAAGACGAACGGAAGAAGGGCGAATAAAAAGGCGAATCTTTTTGGAAAATCGTTTTAGAAGTGGGGGAGAGGAAAACGAGAGGCAAAAGGCAAATAAAGTAAATGCAAGAGATGAGTTTGTGATGGGTACTTGGATGGCTTGATGTAGATCTCTCCGGCAACCACGTCAGAAATTGACAAGTTGACGGAAAAGTTCTTGTCTTGACTTGCTATGTATCTCCCCGGCAACGGCGCCAGAAATCCTTCTTGCTACTTCTCGAGCATGCATTGGTTTCCGTGAAGAGGAACGGATGATGTAGCAAAGTAGATAAGTATTTCCCTCAGTTGTTGAGAACCAAGGTATCAATCCAGTAGGAGATACAAGCAAGTCCCCAATAGGTGTACCTACACAAAGAATCAAACACTTGCACCCAACGCTATAAAGGGGTTGTCAATCCCTTCACGGTTACTTGCAAGGATGAGATCTAATAGAGATAGATAGAATAGATTGCTCGAACGGAAAGTAAGACAAAAGTAAAAAAGATTGCAGCAAGATATTTTTGGTATTTTTGGTTTTAGATCTGAAAGTATAAGATGGAAAATAGACCCGGGGGCCATAGGTTTCACTAGAGGCTTCTCTCATGATGGCAAGTATTACGGTGGGTGAACAAATTACTGTCGAGCAATTTATAGAAAAGCGAATAATTATGAAGATATCCAAGGCAATGATTATGCATATAGGCATCACGTCCGTGTCAAGTAGACCGAAACGATTCTGCATCTACTACTATTACTCCACACATCGACCGACTCCTGCCTGCATCTAGAGTATTAAGTTCATGAAGAACAGAGTAACGCATTAGGTAAGATGACATGATGTAGAGGGATAAACTCAAGCAATATGATGAAAACCCCATCTTTTTACCGTCGATGGAAACAATACAATACGTGCCTCGCTACCCCTACTATGTCACTGGGTGAGGACACCGCAAGATTGAACCCAAAACTAAGCACTTCTCCCATTGCAAGAATTACCAATCTAGTTGGCAAAACCAAACCAATAACTCGAAGAGACTTGCAAAGATATGAAATCATGCATATAAGAATTCAGAAAAGACTCAAATAATATTCATAGATAATCTGAACATAAACCCACAATTCATCGGATCTCGACAAACACACCGCAAAAGAGTATCACATCGGATAGATCTCCATGAAGATCATGAAGAACATGGTATTGAAGAGCAAAGAGAGAGAAGAAGCCATCTAGCTACTAGCTATGGAGCCAAAGGTCTGTGGTGAACTACTCACGCATCATCGGAGGGGCAATGGAGTTGATGTAGATGCCCTCCGTGATCGAATCCCCCTCCGACAGATTACCGGAAAAGGATCCAAGATTGAATCTCACGGGAACCGAGGCTCCTGGCGGCGGAAAAGTGTTTTCGTGGCTCTCTTTGGTATACAGGGAATATTTGGGAATTATAGGCCGAAGATTAGGGTTGGGGGAGTTGCCGTGGGCCCACAAGCCAGGGGGGCGCCCCCCCCTAGGTCGCGCCCCTATGGCTTGTGGCCACACGGCAGCTCCTCTGCCTTGGTCTCCATGCTTGGTAGTTGTCTTCTGGTCCAAGAAAAATTATTCCGAAGATTTTATTCCGTTTGGACTCCGTTTAATATTCCTTATCTGCAATACTCAAAAACAAGGAAAAAATAGAAACTGGCACTAGGCTCTAGATTAATAGGTTAGTCCCAAAAATAATATTAAATAGCATATTAATGCATATAAAACATCCAAAATAGATAATATAATAGCATGGAACAATCAAAAATTATAGATACGTTGGAGACGTATCAATATGAAATGTTAATTTTGATTACTAAATGGACTATAAATAATTGATCAATCAGGCTGATTATTGGGGATCCCATTGCAGACGGTTTCTAAGACAACACCGTGGGCGATGACCTGAACAAACCCACACGGTTTCTAGAAAGTTGGCATGTTGGATCGTTGAGCAATCACACACGAATTCTGGTCGTTAACTGTGTGCTTTAGGACACCCAATCACAAACGTTTTCACATAGCTAGTGTGTGTGATGGGCAGCCCAATGCCAAACAATTTCTTCTAGACACCGTGAGTGATGTTTTGCGTAACGCAAACGACAGAATTATAAGTATCGTGTGTGATGACCACACCTATCACAAACGATGTGATGCAGAAAATTGTGTGTGATCTGCATTACGAATGGAAACGTACCCTTGGGATTCCCTGTGTGGGATGCTAAGCTCATCTCACACGTCTTCCCCAATATGTTTGTTTGTGATGGTCCTTCCAATCGCAAACGATATGTTTTTGTCCATCATGTGCGACCAGGTACAGGCATCGCCGACGGGTTTTGCCTGTCATGTGGGATAGGCCCCCCATATCGCCCACACATGCAAGGCGACGGTTTAAGACAATGTCACAGAAAGGGGTTAAAAACCGTTTGTATAGCACGCGACTGCACTAATGATAGGATTACATCGGATAGATCAAAGCGAAGATGAGATGACCATTGTATTGAAGCTCATAAGAGAGAGAGAGAGATTGCCATCTAGGTATGAAAGCACAAATGCTCCCTTGGTGATTTTGATAATTCATGACAACATACATTGTCTCTTGGACTAATAGTTTTATCTAGCTTATTTCAGATGAAGTCCACAGAGAGGATTGGCTAAAGATTGTGTGGAGAACTTCACCAAGGAAAGGAAGGAATAGGATTGGCCAAGCTTCAAGATCAAGGACTCTACATTTTGCTTTATGAGAAATCACTTTGAGTCCATAGGAAAGCCAATACTATCAAAAGGTGGTGAGGTAATGATGGTGAATGAAATGCTCTAGTGATCAAGTGTTAGTCACCAAAAACACCCACAAGCTCTCCCACAAATATTCTGTAATAGAGCCTAACACTCAATATGGGTGTCACCAACATTTCCATATCGGCTACACCGAGTCAAAAGCCCAGACAGAAACCCTAGACAAGACCCACTACTCGGTACTACCAACTTCCCTTTTGGTGCCACCGAAATCAGTGACCAACTTCCTGGTTAGCCATTTCCTTGATTCGGTCCCACCGAGTTTTGCAAATCGGTTTCACTGAGAAGTTGGCCCAACTCTCTGTTAACCCATTTCTCCAAATCGGTCCCACCGAGTTTGAGAAATCGGTCTCACCAAGATTTGGTAACTGCCTAGGTCACCCATATCGGTATCACTGCGTATTCCATATCGGTCTCACCGAAAAGCCTAAAGTTGCCACATTTTGAACAAGTCGGTGCCACCGAGTTTCACTTTGGTTCCACCGAGTTGGGAAATAATGTTGTAACGGTTGGATTTTTGGAGATGACTATATATACCCCTCCACCACATCCCACTCGCAAGAGAAGCACTCAGAACACACACCCACTTGCCATATCCAATTTTCTGAGAGAGAACCACCTATTCTTGTGTTGAGGTCAAGATCATCCACTCCAACCATATGGATCTTGATTTCTAGGCTCCCCAAGTTGCTTTCCATCCAATCAATCTCTTCTACCCAAGCCAAATATGCGAGAGAGTGATTGAGTGTTGAGGAGACTATCATTTGAAACACAAGAGCAAGGAGTTCATCGTTACTATCAAGCCTATTACCTTTTGGAGGGTGGTGCCTCCTTGATTGGTTAGGTGTCGGTTAGGAGCCTGCTACTTGGTGCTGTGGAGTTGAACCAAGAAGTTTGAAAGGGCAAGGAGGTCACCTACTTCGTGAAGATCTACCCATAGTGAGGCTAGTCCTTCATGGACGGAACCCGTTATGGAATAGTCAAGGTTGCTACTTCGTGGACCCTTTTGGGTGGAGCCCTCCATGGACTCCCGCGACCTCTACCCTTCGTGGGTTGAAGACTCCACAAACATGGACGTAAGATAGCACCACCTATCGGAACCACGGGACAAATCTTTGTGTCTCCAAATTGCGTTTGATCTTCCTATCTCCACTCTCTTACATATGCTTGTCTTTACTTTCCGCTGCCATACTTGTTGACTAGCATGTGTAGGGTGCACTAGACTTGTTAGAACTGCTAAAATCTGCCAACCAGTTAACTTGGGAAAAGGTTAGGTTTTAATTTATGCAAGTAGTCTATTCACCCCCCCTCTATACATCCCTTCTAGTGATCCAACAATTGGTATCAGAGCTTTGGTCTCCAAAGCTCTGGTTTCATCACCGTTGGAGGAAGATGGATGTGTCTAGTTTGGGGAGTCTTAGTTGTAGAGTGCCCGTTGTCGATGGGGAGTACTATAGTCAATGGAAATATAAGATGCTTGAGTTATTCAATGAATTCCATTTGAGCGAGTATGTTAAGAACCCCTATGTACCTCCCATTGACTCCTTACATCCCACACACGAAGAGGAAATTGATATGCTACGCAATCTTAGAACTGCTAATCTTATCATTAGAGGATTGCCTAGAATTTTGTTTGATCAAATAAAGAAATTTGAATGTGCTTATACTTCGTGGAGTGATTTGGAGGAACGATATCCAAATTATTCATTGAGTAATCTTGATGAAATTCTTCATAAAATTATCGCTTTTCACAAAATGATTCCTAGTGATCCTAAGTTTGATGACTATCTATTTGAGCTTAGAGACCTCATGTGTGCTAAAGGAGATGTCATAACTATCAACAACATCATTGTTGAAGCCATTCACATTCATAAACTTGAACATTGTCATGATCACAAAGCTAACGAATCTCTTATTTCTTATGACGAGGAGTTCCCACTTGATGATGACAATGTGGAACATGGCTACTATGATGAAGATGAGTTGTTCGACATCGAGTATGAGAAGACAATGAAGAATCTAAGTCTCATGGAAAACTTCAAGGATTACATGTCCGGAGGAAAAGAGTGGATTCTCGATAGTGGATGCACCAATCATATTACCGGAGATAGAGACATGTTTGAAGAGATCACACCAAACCATGGATCGCGAAGGTATGTGACTTTTGGAGACAACTCCAAGGGTAAGGTACTCGGTCTTGGTAAGGTGGCCATATCTCATGATAGCTCTATTCAAAATGTTATGCTTGTTGAATCTCTTGGCTACAATCTTCTTTCTGTATCTAGACTTGCACACTTTGGTTTTAATGTGCTACTTACCAAAGTGGATCGCCAAGTGTTTCGTCAAGATAATCATAACATGGTCTTTACTGGTTTCCGTAGAGGTGATCTATACATTGTTGATTTCACTAAGAGATCCAAACCTCGTACTTGTCTCATTGCAAAATCTTCTAAAGGTTGGCTTTGCATAGAAGACTAGGACATGTTGGTATGCGTAATCTGGACTAGCTCATCAAAGGTGATCACATACTTGGTGTTAAAGATGTTATATTTGACAAAGATAGACTTTGTAGCGCTTGTCAAGCTGGAAAGAAAGTAGGTGGAAGTCATCCAGTAAAGAATATCATGACTACTAGGAGACCACTCGAGTTGCTTCATATGGATCTTTTTGGTCCCAATTCTTACAAGAGCCTCGGTGGAAATTTCTTTGGTCTAGTTATAGTTGATGATTTTTCCAGATTTACGTGGGTATTCTTTCTTGATGATAAGTTGCAGGTGCAAAAGATCTTCAAGAACTTCGCTCGCAAAGCGCAAAATCAGTTTGAAGTGAAGATCAAGAAGGTTGTAGTGACAACGTATCGGAGTTCAAGAACACGAATGTGGATTCCTTTCTTGACTAATAAGGGATTTCTCATGAGTTCTTGTCTACATACACGCCTCAACAAAATGGAGTTGTTGAGAGGAAGAACCGGACTCTTATTGAGATGGCTAGAACGATGCTCGACGAATACAAGACGCCAAGACACTTTTGGGCGGAAGTCGTGGAAACATCTTGTCATGCTACAAACCGACTCTGCCTTCACAAGCTTCTCGGTAAAACGGAATACGAGCTACTCACCGATAACAAACCCCAAGTTGGATACTTTCGGGTATTCGGCTCCAAGTGTTACATTCTTGATAAGCATCGTCGTTCTAAATTTGCTCTTAAATCTCCTGAAGGTTTCCTACTCGGTTACGGATGAAACTCTCACACTTACCTTGTCTATAACAACTTCACTCGAAAAGTAGAAGAGACAGTAGATGTGAAGTTTGATGAATCTAATGGTTCGCAAGTTGAACAATTTCCAAATGATGTAGGATATAAGGAACCTTCGGAAGCTATCCAAGACTTGTCCATTGGCAAGATTCGTCCCATGGAGGTGAAGGAAAGTACTTCGTCAACTCAAGTGGAAGCCCCTACTTCACGTCAAGGTGAACCTCAACATGACATGGAGGCATCCACAAGCGATACACGACAAGATGAATAGGAGGAAGAAATCCATCATGAAGATCCACCACAACCACCTTCACCACCACCTCAAGGCAACGACAACGAAGAAGAATAAGATGATGATGAAGAAGCTCCACCATCCAACAAGCAAAAGCTACCCCGAGTTCGAGCAAGAGTGGATAAAAACCATCCTCTAAATCAAATCTTCGGTGACATACAAATCAGGAGGATAACTCGCTCTAAAACTTGACTAGCTAACTTTTGTGAGCATTATTCATTCATATCTAGCATTGAGACTTTGAAGGTAGAAGAAGCTCTTCAGGATCCGGATTGGGTGAATGCTATGCATGAGGAGCTACACAACTTCGAGAGGAACGAAGTGTGGACACTAGTGGAGAATCCCAAAGACGAGAAAAACATCATCGGAACCAATGGGTATTTTGGAACAAACAAGACGAAGATGGTCAAGTCGTACGCAACAAGGAGCGTCTAGTGGCTCAAGGCTAATCCCAAGTCGAAGGTATGGACTACGGTGAGACCTATGCCCCCGTTGCTAGACTTGAAGCTATCCGTATTCTTCTTGCTTATGCTAATCACCATGATATCACGCTTTATCAAATGGAAATTAAAAGTGCATTTTTAAATGGTGAGATTGAAGAAGAGGTCTATGTTAAACACCCCCGGGTTTTGTAAATCCTAAGAAACCTAATCACGTTTACAAGCTTCATAAAGCTCTTTATGGACTTAAGCAAGCCCCACGTGCTTGGTATAAATGCTTAACGAAGTTTCTTATTGAAAAAGGTTTTGAAATTGGTAAAATTGACGCAACCTTATTCACTAAAAGGGTTAATGGTGAATTATTTGTGTTCCAAATATATGTGGATGATATTATCTTTGGATCTACTAACCCACAATTTAGTGGAATATTTGGAAGGTTGATGTCCATGATGTGTGAGCTGAAATTTTTTCCTTGGTTTGCAAATCAAGCAAACGAGAGAAGGAACTTTCATCTCTCAAACCAAGTATACCAAGGACTTGATCAAGAAGTTCAACATGCAAGAGTGTAAAGGTATGAAAACTCATATGCCTACTAGTTGACATGTTGACCTCACCAAGGAGGACAAACCCGTTGATCAAAAGGTTTATCGATCAATGATTGGTTCATTGCTATATCTATGTGCCTCACGTCCCGACATTATGCTTAGTGTGTGCATGTGCTCTAGATATCAAGCTACTCCTAAAGAGTGTCATCTTAAGGCCGTGAAAAGAATTGTGAGATACTTGATACAAACACCAAACTTTGGCATATGGTATCCCAAGGGATCTTCTTTTAACCTTGTTGTCTATTCCGACGCGGACTATGCCGGAGATAAGGTTGATAGAAAATCCACCTCGGGTACATGTTAATTTCTTGGTAGATCACTCGTGTCTTGGTCATCCAAGAAACAAAACTCGGTATCTCGATCTACTGCCGAAGCGGAATACATTGCCCACGGATCATGTTGTGCCCAATTGCTATGGATGACTCAAACTCTTAAGGATTATGGAATCCATGTGAGACATGTTCCATTGTTGTGTGACAATGAGAGTGCTATTAAGATTTCTTATAATCCCGTGCAACATTCTCGAACTAAGCATATTCAAGTTCGTCATCACTTTATTCGTGATCATGTTGTCAAAGGGGACATTAAACTCAAACATGTTCGCACTAACAAGAAATTGGCCGATATCTTTACTAAGCCACTTGATGAGAAAGTGTTTTGTCACTTGAGGAGTGAGTTGAACATCATTGATGACTCAAACTTGAGCTAGACTCACTCGGATGCATGCAAGGGCATGAGCTTACATGACTATTCCATGTTACACTTGATATGACACTATCTTATACCTCGGAAATATATTCTCCCTTGTATTGCATCTAACCTTTTGTAGGTACTTGGAAGAACTACATTCCACAAGATTGCCATCAACTCACAACAAAAACAATCTTGTCATGGCCAAGTATCCACAACCCTTATTTGATGATGAAAGGAAGAAGACAACACAAACTATATCATTGACTTATATGATGAAAATTTCATTCTTGACATTTGGATATATCTTGTTCTTCCTTGCATGACTAACCCATGTAGGTGAAAAGAGAACCAAAACGGTCAAGGATAGCTCTCAACTCAAGATGATCTTCATCAACCTCGAGCATCCACAAGAAGTTCTCCTACATGCCACATCATCAACATCACTCAAAGGTATGTGATCATATCCTTGAAGAAGCTTTACTCCAAGATATGAGATAAAGCAACAAGTGATATGAAAACATTAAAATGCTTGATCGAAAAATGGTAACCCCATTTTGAGCTTAACGTAGAGTATGACCTATGATAAAGTATTCTTGCTTGGCTCCTTAAGTCAATATACTCTAATATAGGTGACCTAGTCACCACCCATCATCTAGGTGAAGTGTCTTCTTTGGTTCATCTTATAGTTGCATGATTTCTTGGAACCACTCAATTTCCATATAGATAAAAGTTTCTTGTAAATTCTTTTTCATGTTTTTCTGCAATAAATTTCTTCTATTCAAGATTTTCTAAAAAAAATCCCCGTGCCAAACGTTGCCCAGTTTCTGTTTAGTACTTCAGAGCCTCCAACTCAAAATTCTCGGTGTGACCGTTATTGCAGATAGGCTGCACAATCACTTCTCCGTTCCACTGATGAATTTTCTTCAGAGTCACCGATGTTGCTATCTTCTGTGTTCTTTATCAAAATTAGCAAATCTCCATTTCTTCAAGTATCCCTTTTATAAAAAAAACTTGTAGGGGGAGAAACTTTACTCAAGGATCCCTATATCAAAGGGGGAGAAATTCTCTTCAAGGATCCCTTAGTCTCAATTGTTCTCAATGATCCCTTCCTTCTCAATGATCCCTTTATCTGACCCTCTATATGACCCTTTTTGGAAATTAATGCCAAAGGGGGAGAAATATCAAAGCTTATGCTCATACCAAAGGGGGGGAATATCAAAGCTTATGCTTGTATATAGGGGGAGAACATTAAGGGGGGAGAATATATCAAAGGGGAGAACATCTAAGAACATCTAAGCTTATGCTTACCCAAAGAGGAAATCTTTGATTTGATAGCCTATTAGTGCTAGACTTGTCTCACCCTACCTACTCCCAACATCTACATACTAAGATTCAGGGGGAGAGGAAGATTTAAAAATCCATACTTAGGGGAGAAAGTTCTAAAAGTGTTTTGGAGACATATCAATCTTAAGAAACTCTATTTCTCATATGTCTTCCATATCTTGGTACTCTTGAATCCTTTTGCATTGAAAGTGTAGAATACTCTTGTGTTTCCTAACATTGTTTTCTCAAGTGTGTTTCTACCACTAGAATGCTCAAGAATCTCAAGGTAAGTATATGCATTATATCCTCGATCAAGATGACCTCTTGCTTCTTGCACATATTGTTTGCAAGGGTGAAGTCTTGAACATGGAAACACCTCATTCACATATACTTGATGCATATAGCCAAGATATACATGACTTCTCATGTCCTCTTCAATATGTGTGTGTTCATGCATTCCAAAGCAACTATCCTTTAAAATGGATTGCACACATTTAGGGGGAGCTTGTATTAGTCATGTATCCTTCAAAGCTATCACATATTCCTACATATCTTAATTTCAAGCTTTGATTGTATGTTGTTATCAATTACCAAAAAGGGGGAGATTGAAAGCACAAATGCTCCCTTGGTTGTTTTAATAATTCGTGACAACATACATTGTCTCTTGGACTAATACTTTATCTAGCTTATTTCAGATGAAGTCCACAGAGAGGATTGGCTAAAGATTGTGTGGAGAACTTCACCAATGAAAGGAAGGAATAGGATTGGCCAAGCTTCAAGATCAAGGACTCTACATTTTTCTTTATGAGAAATCACTTTGAGTCCATAGGAAAGCCAATACTATCAAAAGGGGGTGAGGTAATGATGGTGAATGAAATCCTCTAGTGATCAAGTGTTAGTCACCAAAAACACCCACAAGCTCTCCCACAAATATTCTATCATAGAGCCTAACACTCAATATCGGTGTCACCAACATTTCCATACCGGCTACACCGAGTCAAAAGCCCAGTCCGAAACCCTAGCCAAGACCCACTACTCGGTCCTACCAACTTCTCTTTCGGTGCCATTGAAACCAGTGACCAACTTCCTGGTTAGCCATTTCCTTGGTTCAGTCCCACCGAGTTTTGCAAATCGGTCTCACCGAGAAGTTGGGCCAACTCTTTGTTAACCCATTTCTCCAAATCGGTCCCACCGAGTTTGAGAAATCGGTCTCACCGAGATTTGGTAACTGCCAAGGTCACCCATATGTGTACCACCGAGAATTCCATATCGGTCTCACCGAAAAGCCTAAAGTTGCCACATTTTGAACAAGTCGGTGCCACCAAGTTTCACTTCGGTTCCACCGAGTAGGGAAATAATGTTGTAAGGGTTGGATTTTTGGAGATGACTATATATACCCCTCCACCACATGCCACTCACAAGAGAAGCACTCAAAACACACACCCACTTGCCATATCCAATTTTCTGAGAGAAAACCACCTATTCTTATGTTGAGCTCAAGATGTTCATCGTTACTATCGAGCCTATTACCTTTTGGAGGGTGGTGCCTCCTAGATTTGTTAGGTGTCGCTTGGGAGCCTCCTACATCTTGTTGTGGAGTTGAACCAAGCAGTTTGTAAGGGCAAGGACATCGCCTACTTCGTGAAGATCTACCCATATTGAGGCTAGTCCTCCGTGGACGAAGCCATTATGGAATAGTCAAGGTTGCTACTTCATGGACCCTTTTGGGGGGAGCCCTCCATGGACTCTCACGACCGCTATCCTCCATGGGTTGAAGACTCCATAAACGTGGACGTACGATAGCACCACCTATCGGAACCACAGGAAAAATCTTCGTGTCGCCAAATTGCGTTTGATCTTCCTATCTCAACTCTCTTACATATGCTTGTCTTTACATTCCGCTGCCATACATGTTGACTAGCATGTGTAGGGTGCACTAGACTTGTTAGAATTGCTAAAATCTGCCAACCAATTAACTTGAGAAAAGGTTAGGTTTTAATTTATGCAAGCAGTCCATTCACCCCCCCCTCTAGACATCCCTTCTAGTAAACCAACAAGGTACTAGCTATGGACCCGTAGGTCTGTGGTGAACTACTCACACATCTTCATGAGGGCAGCAAGGTTGATGAAGAGGCCCTTCGTGATTGATCCCCCCTCCGGCAGGGTGCCGGAACGGAGCTCCAGATGGCCTCATGACGGAACAGAGATTTGCGGCGGCGGAAAAAGGGTTTCGGGACTGCCTCCAGGGTTTTCAGAATATTAGAGAATTTATAGGCCGAAGAGGGACGTCAGGAGGTGCCCGAGGGGGCCATCACATATCAGGGCGCCCCCCAGGGAGCGCCCTGATGTTTGGTGGGGCCCTCGAGTACCTCCCGGCTTCCTTCCGAAGCCTCTAGGTCTTCATATGGTCCAAAAAAATCATCAAAAAGTTTCGCGGCACTTGGACTTCGTTTGGTACAGTAAACCTGCAAAGCCAAAAACACGTAGAAAACAGCAACTGGCACTGTGCACTTGGTCAATAGGTTAGTGCTAAAAAGTATTATAAATTGGTAGATAATGACCAAAAAAGTATACTAGAATGATAATATATCAGCATGGAACAATAAAAAATTATAGATACGTTGGAGACGTATAGTGTTCCGAAAGCGTTTCGGAGTGTGAGGATTTGTTCGACTACGTCCCGTTTGTCTACTTCACGGATTCGTTCTTCTTCCAAGCGGGATCTCAGGCAAGATGACCATTTCCCTGGATACCACTACTATCATTTCTATGCTAGTTGTCTCGTTTCTATCGCTATGTCTCTCTACCTACCACTTGTTCGCAAGCCTCCAAAAATACCATGATAAACCTCTAACCCTCCACATCCCAGCAAACCATTTTTTGGCTAAGTTACCGCTTGCTCAGCCCCCTCTTATAGCATTGCTTGTTGCAGGTGCAAGTTGTTTCCATGTGCCAACATGGATATTTTTTAGATATCACCATATTATTGCTATTTAATTTAATGCACCTATAAACTTGGTAAAAGGTGGAAGGCTTGGCCTTTTGCTCGGTGCTTTGTTCCACTTTTGCCGCCCTAGTTACTTGTGTATCGGTGTTATGTTCCATATTGAGCACTCCTAACATTCTTGGGATTGTTATGGAGACCCCCTTGATTTTCATTTTGGGATGAAACTCTTCTGGCAAGGCCCAACATTGGTACTACATTTGCCTAATAACTAATAAACTAGCATAGGGCGTCATGACCACATGGATAATTAATCAACCCCCGGGCCAGTGCTCCTCATGAATGTTGGTCCAAACGGGCAGACTGCGTGGCCACCGCTGGGAAACTTGGGGTTTGGTTTGACTCGTAGTGTGACCCATCCGTCGTGTCCTGAGAACGAGATACGTGGCTCCTATCGGGTTCGTCGACACGTCGGGCGGTCATGCTGGATTTGTTTTAGCTTTCTCTAACATCTTGTGCACGGGATTTCGAGGATACTTTGGGCTATCTCGAGGTTGAGGTTTTCCACCAGAATTTTGAGGATACTACGGGCTATTCCGTGGTTGAGGTTTTCCACGCAGCGTGTGGCTAGTTTGTGATGGATGAGTTGGAGCACCCCTGCAGGGTTAAATACTTTCGAGAAGCCGTGCTCGCGGTTATGTGGCAACTTGGAAATTTGTTTAACATCCGGTCATAGAAAACTTAAAGTAAACTCAAATAAAATACACCAACCGTGTGCTTAACTTTTACTGTCTCTCTTCATGAGTTTTGAACTGGGAGAGAACACGGTGGGGTTATGTGTGACCGTAAGTAGGTCTTCAGGATCTCTGTAACGCCCAAGATGCGATCCTATCCTTATTTTTGGCACGAGGGCCTCGATGGGGATAGAAGCGCATCTCGTCGTTTTGCAAGAATGGATATCATTACAAGTACATGTAAAGAAGAGATGAGTATATGAAATTGGCTTACACTCGCCACAAGCTAGATCAATATCACATCAATACAACAACATAACAATCATCATACAGAAGAGAGGGTCCAACTACGGACGAAAACAAACGATAAAATGACATCCATCCTTGCTATCCCAGGCTGCCGCCTGGAACACATCCTAGATCGATGATGAAGAATAAGAACTCCAAATCAAACAAAGCATCGCTCTCACGTCAAAGCATCGCATTACCTGTACATGCAACTGTTGTTGTAGTAATCTGTGAGCCACAGGGACTCAGCAATCTCATTTCCAAGGGTATCAAGACTATTAAAGCTTAATGGGTGAGGTATGGTTAAGTGGTGAGGCTGCAGCAAGCACTAAGCATTTATTTGAGTGGCTAACTTACGAGTACAAGAATAAAGGGGGATGATCGTCGCATAAACGGATGTGAACTAGTAATGATCTCTAAGAGATCCTGAACACCTACTTACGAACAAACATAACCCCACTGTGTTCTCTCTCGGATCAGAAATTCACGAGAAGAGACAGTCACGGTTACGCACACGGTTGGTGTATTTTATTTGAGTTTACTTCAAGTTTGCTATGACCGGGTGTTAAACAAAGTTTCCAAGTTGCCACGTAACCGCAGGCACGGCTTTCCGAAAGATTTAACCCTGCAGGGGTGCTCCAACTCATCCATCACAAACTAACCACACGCCGCGGGAATAACCTCGACCACGAGTCCCGTGATTTCTTAGGAAATTCCATTGGAAAACCTCAACCTCGAGATAGCACAAAGTATCGGAATTCTTCACGCAAGACATTCGAGAAAGGTAAAACAAGTCCAGCAAGACCGCCCGATGTGTCGATGAACTCGATAGGAGCCGTGTATCTCGTTCTCAGGACACGACCGGATGAGCACAGCGTACAGTGGCCTGATAGACATCTCCCGAGTTGCCCCGGTTGGCCCCGCACACGACTCTAGTTTGGACCAACACTCATGAGGAGCACTGGCCCGGGTTGTTGATTAAAGATCCTCGGGTTAATTACTCCCTATGCAGGTTTATTAGTTATTAGGCAAATGTAGTACCAAAGTTGGGTCTTGCGAGACAAGGTTTAATCTAAAACGAATGATCAAGGGGGTCCCCATAACAACCCCGAGCATGTTAGGACGCAAAATATGGAACATAACACCGGTACACAAGTAAATAGGGCGGCAAAAGTGGAACAAAACACCGTGCAAAAGGCCAAGCCTTCCAGCTTTTACCAAGTATATATGTGCATTAAATTAAATAGCAATAATATTGTGATATAACAAAGTATCCATGTTGCACATGGGAAGAGCTTGCACCTGTAACTAGCAACGCTATAAGAAGGGCTGAGCAAGCAGTAACATAGCCAAACACTGGTTTGCTGGGTTAGGGAGGGGTTAGAGGCTTTTCATGGCATTTTGGGAGGCTTGATAAACAAGTGGTAGGTAGCGAGACAAGCGATAGAAACGAGAAATCTAGCATGGCAATGATAGTAATGGTATCCAAGGAAATGGTCATCTTGCCTGAGATCCCGCTTGGAAGAAGAACGAATCCATGAAGCAGACGAGCTAACGTGGTCGAACGAATCCTCACACTCCGAACGCTTTCGAAACTCTATCGAGAAGAAGCAATCCGGAAACAACAATCAACACATGATAAACACCACAACGTATGCATGACATGATGCGCAAACAAACATGATGCATGTCCGGTTTAATTATGCAAGGCATGGCAATCACAACAAACAAATACTACACGTTAAGTGAAGCTCAATATGCAACGAGTTGCATATTGAAGAAACTCCACTTTCGAATTATTTAGTTCACTCTCGTTAGGTACACGACAATATTAAATGTTATTAAACATGGCAAGAGGTGAAGCATAATGAAACTGCACTATCTAGGCATCTTAAATGAGGTCGGAAACAACTTATAGTATTTCCAAAACGACCCCATATGCATATTATGATTTTGGTCCAGATCTGTCCTAAACACATTTTATATATGTTAAACATCAAAATAAAGCGTGCCATGCAATTCTACACGTCATTCTAGTCGATTTACATATATGGAACATCTCAAACGGAGCTACAGTCTAAAAGTTATGACACACACACGATGAACATGACATGAATGCAAAATGCATGAAAATGATAACCACAAGCACTACAAAACATGGATGCAACATTATAATATGATACTACATGAAATTCTAAGCAAGTTTCATGTATGGCATGTCCAAAACAGAGTTACGGTTCAACCACAATCACCAATACAAGTTTTAGTTCAAATCTGTCCAAAACAGCAACACGACATTTTGCAACCCACAAATCAACAAGCTACAGCCACCTAAAATTCACAACAAGGACATGGTGGTGAAGCCTACATGATGCTCAACAATTCATCTATTAACAGCAAGTTGACTAGAAGCATGGATCAATAGGAAATGAGCTCACAAGAAGACATATTGAACTAAACAGTTTTCAGACTTAGTGAAATTTATCAAGGTGTAGGACAGTGCAGTTTTTATCATGAAGGCATATTGGCAGCAGTAAAACTGTATGCTGCAGGGTATGTATTGGCATGAAACTTAACAGCATGCTAGAGGACATTATAAACTACAAATAACTCCTTTATACCAACCACAAAGGGGTTCCAGATCACTAGCAAAACACATGGCAAGGTAGCAACAAAATATTACAGATTCCAGACTTAGAAATATTTCGCATCTCAAATCAGCAACATTGATTAAGCATGTCCTCATGATGAAATCTAAAGCTAAGCATAAGACTCAGGGCATGGCAAACCTAGCAACAACAAGTAGACATGGCATACTACATCACACTCCAAAGAGACAACTAAAAGGAGGCATGTAATGCTTAATACGAGCATCGCAAAATGGAACTCTACGTTAACAGATTTCAGTTTTAACGCGGTAGCAACTTGAGAGTAAGAATTATACATGATAATGATGTTCTAACTAGCAACCAGAGGCATGGCATCAATGTATACATATCCTAGAGAAATACTCATGAAGAAACCACATGCAAAAGACCTACGGCTGAGATGCAATGATCCACACGACATTGAATAAAATAACAGATTTGCAACCACAAGGGAATGCACTTTTGCAACACATATTTGAGCATGCAAATGAATCTTAATGCACATGCAAATGGTACTGATACGTCTCCAACGTATCTATAATTTATAAAGTATTCATGCCATGTTTACAATAATTCTATATGATTTTGGTGTGATTTTATTAGAACTAACCCAGACTGACGCTGTTTTCAGCAGAACTACCATGGTGTCGTTTTTTGTGCTGAAATAAAAGTTCTCGGAATGGGCTGAAAATTTACGGAGAATATTTTGGGAAAATATAAAAAATACTGGAGCAAAAAGATACCGGAGAGGAGTCCCGAGGCAGCCACAAGCCTAGGGGGCGCGCCCCCCTGGCTTGTGGGTCCCTCGGGAGTCCCTCTGACTTGATTCCAACGCCAAGTACTCCTATAAATCCCGTAACCCACAGAAAGAAACCTAGATCGGGAGTTCCGCCGCCGCAAGCCTCTGTAGCCACGAAAAACCAATCGGGAGCCCGTTCCGGCACCCTGCCGGAGGGGGACACCATCACCGGAGGCCATCTTCATCATCCCGGCGGTCTCCATGATGAGGATGGAGTAGTTCACCCTCGGGACTGAGGGTATGTACCAGTAGCTATGTGTTTGATCTCTCTCTCTCTCTCGTGTTCTTGAGATGACACGATCTTGATGTACCGCGAGCTTTATTGATAAAGATGAATCATAGGGAGTTTTCCCCTCTCTATCTTCTTGTGATGAATTGAGTTTTCCCTTTGAAGTTTTCTTATCGGATTGAGTCTTTAAAGGATTTGAGAACACTTGATGTATGTCTTGCGATGGGATATTCGTGGTGACAATGGGATGTTCTATTGATCCACTTGATGTATGTTTTGGTGATCAACTTGCGGGTTACGTGATCTTGGGAATCTATGCATAGGGGTTGGCACACGTTTTCGTCTTGACTCTCCGGTAGAAACTTTGGGGCAATCTTTGAAGTTCTTTGTGTTGGATTGAACATGATGAATCTGAAATTGTGTGATGCATATCGTATAATCAAGCCCATGGGTACTCGTGGTGACATTGGAGTATCTAGGTGACATTAGGGTTTTGGTTGATGTGTATCTTAAGGTGTTATTTTAGTACGAACTCTAGGGCTGTTCGTGACACTTATAGGGATAGCTCATACGATTGATCGGAAAAAGATAACTTTGAGGTGGTTTCGTACCCTACAATAATTTCTTCGTTTGTTCTCCGCTATTTGTGACTTTGGAGTGAACTCTTTGTCGCACGTGAGGGATTTACATATGATTCAACTATGTTAGTATTGTTGAGAGAACTTGCACTAGTGAAAGTATGAACCCTAGGCCTTGTTTCTAAGCATTGCAGTACCATTTGTGCTCACTTTTATCATTAGTTAGCTTGCTGTTTTTATATTTTCAGATTACAAAAACCTATATCTACCATCCATATTACACTTGTATCACCATCTCTTCGCCGAACTAGTGCACCTATACAATTTACCATTGCATTGGGTGTGTTGGGGACACAAGAGACTCTTTGTTATTTGGTTGCAGGGTTGTTTGAGAGGGACCATCTTCATCCTATGCCTCCCACGGATTGATAAACCTTAGGTCATCCACTTGAGGGAAATTTGCTACTGTCCTACAAAACTCTGCGCCTAGAGGCCCAACATGAGTCTACAAGAAGAAGGTTGCGCAGTAGACATCAAGCTCTTTTCTGACGCCGTTGCTGGGGAGGTGAGTGCTTGAAGGTATATCTTTAGATCTTGCAATTGAATCTTTTAGTTTCTTGTTTTATCACTAGTTTAGTTTATAAAAGAAAACTACAAAAAAATGGAATTGAGGTTGCCTCATATGCTTCATCTTTTTAATGTCTTTCGTGAAAATGATGGAAAGGAAAATTGTGCTCTAGTGTTAGAAGAAGAAGTTATTAAAATGTTTGGCACTAAATCTTTGTATGATGAGCATGATTGCAATTTTGTTAGTATGAATTCCTTGAATATTCATGATGCTAATGATATGCAAAGCTACAAGCTTGGGGATGCTATGTTTGATGAAGATGATATGTTTAGTCCCCCAAGTTTTGATGTGCAAATTTATTATGATGAAAGCATTCCTCCTATTTATGATGATTATTGTGATCACATGTATGCTATAAAGAATAATGATAACCATGAAACTTGTCATCATGATTTTAATATTCAAAGTGGTTATGTCAATCAAGTACCTCATGATAGTTATTTTGTTGAGTTTCCTCCCACTATTATGAATGAGAAGAAAATTGATTATGTGGAGAGTGACAAATTTTCTATTCTTGTGGATCATGAAGATAATGCTTTATGTGATAGTTATGTTGTGAAATTCCTTCATGATGCTACTGAAAATTATTTTGAGGGAGGAAGATATGCTTGTAGGAATTGCAATAATATCAAGTTTCCTCTCTATGTGTTCAAAGTTTTGAAGTTATGCTTGTTTTGCCTTCCTATGCTAGTTGATTCTTGCTCCCATAAATTGTTTGCTCACAAAATCCCTATGCATAGGAAGTGGGTTAGACTTAAATGTTCTTGTCATGAGATTCATGATGCTCTTTTGCATGTTATAATTATTATTCCTATGAGAGCATCATTGAAATCATCATGCCTAGCTAAAAGGCATTAAAGAAAAGCGCTTGTTGGGAGACAACCCAACACTTTTACCTTCTGTTTTGGTGTGTTCACATGATTAAGCTACTGTCATAATAATGTTTTGTGTCCTCTATTTCAATAAAGTGCCAAGTAAAGCCTTTGGGATGACTCACAAGATGAGTAGAATTGATGCTGAACCAAAATAGAAACTTTTGACTCCAGTACAGGAATTTTAATTTTTTACTGGAGCGTGATAATGATCTGAAATTTTTACACAGTATTAATATACAAATTATTCAGGTTTTCCTAATTTTTCAGAATTGTTCGAGACAAGGAAGTATGGTTACACTACAGATCTTCACAGACTGTTCTGTTTTTGACAGATTCTGTTTTGCATGCATAGTTTGCTTGTTTTAGTGTTCCCATAGCTTATATTGAGTGATATAAATTATGGGAATGATAGAATACAGTAGGTATCATGTGAGAACAATTATGAATCTTGTCTTTACAGTACCTAAGTGAATGATCTTTATTTATTACACTAACCCTTCTCACGAAGTTCC
The DNA here is from genome assembly GCA_039707655.1 of Elymus sibiricus. Taxonomy (NCBI): domain Eukaryota; kingdom Viridiplantae; phylum Streptophyta; class Magnoliopsida; order Poales; family Poaceae; genus Elymus; species Elymus sibiricus. The sequence continues at coordinate 326,213,500 of CM077675.1, read as the reverse complement.
GTTAAGTTTTGTGTGATTGAAGTTTTCAAGTTTTGGGTGAGACACCGATATGAGGCGAACAAGGAGTGAAAAGAACCTAAGGTTGGGGATGCCCAAGGCACCCCCAAGGTAATATCCAAGGAATACTCAAGCGCCTAAGCTTGGGGATGCCCCGGAAGGCATCCACTCTTTCATCTTCAACACTATCGGTATATCTTACTTGGAGCTATATTTTTATTCGTCACATAATATGAGTTTTGCTTGGAGCGTCATTTTATTTTCTTGTTCTCTGTTAAGTGTCATTTATAATCTTGTTTTTCAATAAAAAGTTCCAAGAATTGCCTTTAGGATGCTTGCATTGCATGTTTTGATGTGTGCTGTGTAAAAACAGAAACTTTTGCTGTAGTGTTTGAATTTTCATATTTTACTGGAACGTGGAACGTTTCTGAAATTTTTACACAGTGTTTTAATATAAATTTTATAGCATGTCCTAAATTTTTATAATTTTTTGAGTTACATAAGTACACTGTTTTCATAAATTTCTACAGACTGTTCTGTTTGGACAAATTGCTGTCATAGTTTCGTTATCTACTTATCCTATAGTTTCCATAGCCTATATTGATAGATATAAATTGTGGAAATGATAGTATACAGTACCTAATGTTTGAAAATTATTGTGCAACTTGTCTTGGCATTACATAAAGAGTTGATTTATTCTTATGTGTAGTAACCTATCTCACGAGTTCTTTTCGAGTTTTGTGTGGATGAAGTTTTTGAGAATAGGTGAAACCATGATATGAGAGGATTGAATGAGATTCAAAAGTTCAAGCTTGGGGATGCCCAAGGCACCCCAAGTAAATATTTGAAGAAGTCTCAAGCATCTAAGCTTGGGGATGCTACGCATCCTACCTCTCTTCATCAACAATTATCGGTTAGCCTATGTTGAGCCTAAATTTTTATTCGTTCACATGATGCGTGCTATTCTTGGAGTGATTTTTTTCTTTTGCTTGATGTTTAATAAAATGCTTAAGATCTGAAATTCTTAGATGAGAGAGTCCTCACATAGTTATTTAATTGTTGGCTACGCATTGATCTTCACTTATATCTTTTTGGAGTAGTTTGTTATTCACACATAATAAGTTCACACATAATTCATGAAAATTAAATATGCTTCATATACTTATCCCATGGGGAGTAATGAGTTCACACATAATAAGTATAGGTGGTAAAATTTATTGAAAGTTAGCAAACACCGCATTGGTCACTTGAACAATTCATGAAAGAATATTGAAGGAAGAGAGATTCCACATGTAAATATACTATGTTGGACATCTTCTATGATTGTGAGCTCATTAATTATTTTCAAACTCGAGCAAATTAGTTGAAATTGGACAAGGAAGACAACTTAATGAGTTATGTTTGGGTATATTTGTATAGAAGTTATATTGTTATGGATCCTCCAACATGTGGTGCTTGCTTCCACCTCATACTAGCCAAAACTTCCGCACCAAGTAGAAATACTACTTGTGCATCCAAACACCCTTAAACCAGTTTTGCCATGAGAGTCCACTATACCTACCTATGGATTGAGTAAGACCCTTCAAGTAAGTTGTCATCGGTGCAAAAAGCAATAAAAATTGCTCCTAAAAATGTATGATCTTTTATTGTGAGGGAAAATAAGTGTTGTACGAATTTGTGATGGTAAAGAAATAAAAGCGACGGACTGCATAATAAAGGTTGCTATCACAAAGGGCAATACAATGTGACGTTCCTTTGCATTAAGGGTTTGCACAACCAGAAATAAAAAGCGCATGCCAACCTCTGCTTCCCTCTGCAAAGGGCCTATCTTTTACTTTCTAGTACTTACCTTTATGCAAGAGTCATGGTGATCTTCACCACTTCCTATATTTCGCCTTTTTCCCATGGCAAGCGTCATGTGTTGGGGAATGATCTAGACATATATATCCACACAAATATATTTGATCATGAATTATTATTGTTGACAATTATCTATATGATAAATAAGTTGGGAGGCGAAACATTAAGACCCTATCTTTCTCTGTGTTCGATGGATGCTATTTGTTCTAAAAATATGCTTTGAGTGTCAATAATCATGGAAGACTATATGATAGTTGAGTATGTGGAATTTGCTAAATCAAAGCTCTTACATAGACCCTTCCCGAGAATAAGATGAATTGCAATTGTTCGATGACTAGGAATATGGTTTGTTAGTTTTCAAGAAACTTTCTGGTCTATACTTTAACATGTGAATAGCTTGTTACTTGATCACGAGAAGTTTTATGAGATGAGCTACTGTTTATGGTTTATATTGATGCTAGAAGAAGTGATTGGAATTATCATTGATCAAACTTGTGCAATTGCTAGCATTCACACTTCATAAATTATTTCTTTTATCATTTACCTACTCGAGGACGAGCAGGAATTAAGCTTGGGGATGCTGATACGTCTCCAACGTATCTATAATTTATGAAGTATTCATGCCATGTTTACAATAATTCTATATGATTTTGGTATGATTTTATTACAACTAACCCGGACTGATGCTGTTTTCAGCAGAACTACCATGGTGTCGTTTTTTGTGCAGGAATAAAAGTTCTCGGAATGGGCTGAAAATTTACGGAGAATATTTTTGGAAAATATAAAAAATACTGGAGCAAAAAGATACCGGAGAGGAGTCCCGAGGCAGCCACAAGCCTAGGGAGTGCCCCCTTAGGGCGCGCCCCTGGCTTGTGGGTCCCTCGGGAGTCCCCCTGACTTGATTCCAACGCCAAGTACTCCTATAAATCCCGTAACCCTCAGAAAGAAACCTAGATCGGGAGTTCCGCCGCCGCAAGCCTTTGTAGCCAAGAAAAACCAATCGGGAGCCCGTTCCGGCACCCTGCCGGAGGGGGAAACCATCACCGGAGGCCATCTTCATCATCCCGGCGGTCTCCATGACGAGGAGGGAGTAGTTCACCCTCGGGGCTGAGGGTATGTACCAGTAGCTATGTGTTTGATCTCTCTCTCTCGTGTTCTTGAGATGACACAATCTTGATGTACCGCGAGGTTTATTGATATAGATGAATCATATGGAGTTTTCCCCTCTCTATCTTCTTGTGATGAATTAAGTTTTCCCTTTGAATTTTTCTTATCGGATTGAGTCTTTAAAGGATTTGAGAACACTCGATGTATGTCTTGCGATGGGATATCCGTGGTGACAATGGGATGTTCTATTGATCCACTTGATGTATGTTTTGGTGATCAACTTGCGGGTTCCGTGACCTTGGGAATCTATGCATAGGGGTTGGCACACGTTTTTGTCTTGACTCTCCGGTAGAAAGTTTGGGGCAATCTTTGAAGTTCTTTGTGTTGGATTGAACATGATGAATCTGAAATTGTGTGACGCGTATCGTATAATCAAGCCCATGGGTACTCGTGGTGACATTGGAGTATCTAGGTGACATTAGGGTTTTGGTTGATGTGTATCTTAAGGTGTTATTTTAGTACGAACTCTAGCTTGTGGTGAGTGTAAGCCAGTTCCATATACTCATCTCCTCTTTACATGTACTTGTAACGATATCCATTTTTCGAAACGACGAGATGTGCTTCTATCCCTGTCAAGGCCCTCGAGCCGAAATAAGGATAGGATCGCATCTTGTGCGTTACAAGTTGGTATCAGAGCAGTACCGACCTAGGAGCCCCTTGATTGATCGAACTTGGCCAAGTCGAGTCTAGTGAAAATACTATTTTGAGTCTAGTTATATATCGGATAGTAGGATTCTTTTTACTCCTCTTCTATGCTATGGTGAGGAATCCTGACGTAGGAATTTTAATTCTACCCCCTTCTCACTCAAATTCTTTTAGGATCACGCGGGTATTTTGGAATCTCTATGATGTCGATGTGACGGAATTATGTACTTGGTGCCTCCTGTTTCCGAGGAGTAGAGATCTAGGGGATTCTTGACAGATCGTTATCGTTTAGTTTCCTTAGTATCTCAGGACGCGGATGTTCGAAATTGCTTCAATACTATTTGTGGCGAGAAGATTTTGGAGCCACTCACTACTGGGGAGAGCGTCCAGATGTACTGCCATGTTTAGTATCGTTGTGATTACGAGGGTCTGGTTATGTGTTGACGGATGTGATACATTGGAGAGTAGTATTACTGCTAGGAGTTGAGTGATGGATTTTACTCCATGTATCTGTGGACCCGATTGCATAACCAAACATTTCAGAAGTTCTTAGGTGGGACTTCAAGTAGTTACCTAAGATTATCTTCCAATATATGCATGATGCGAGGTTGGGATTCGACATCTAGTGGTTCGTTTGTTCATGGTCTTTCTTACAGAGGACAGTCTCAGTATGCTTCGTCAAGCCTTGTAGTTCGCTACACCTAGGGAGCATATTCGAGCATCATTTCAAGATGACAATCCAATGTACGATCGAGCCCGTGCGAACCTAACCACGAAAATATCGAACGGAATCTCTGTCATGAATTTGTTTCTGGCTTAATTTGCAAGCCTCATCCTTTGTTTTGTTTGAGTATGGTAATTCGAGTTGCTTCGAAGTCAAGTGTTGATTTCCTATCTTTCCTAAGTGGTGTTCTCATATTTCTATGGGAAGGTTAATCCTTTTGCTCAATCAAATTTTCATGCCAAATCTTATTCCTAACCGGTGCGCTTCTCTTCAAGATAATTCAACCCTCTCCAATATTTGCAAGATCTATCCTCATCTTTCCTTTTCCTGGAGTTCGTTTCATCCGTCCCAAGTTTTCTTTGTTTTCCCACCCTCCCGCCCTTTTCTGCAATGATTAAATTCTCATCCAAGTGCCTTTTCTATTCATGTGATGCTTCCACTATCTTTTCTTTCGTATTGTTTCCGGTGATTCATTGTGAAGATGCTCAAAGTGCTAAGTTCATCATGCTTCGTTCTTGTTTTCTTCTCCGGTCGAGTCAATTCAAGAGTTCGGTTTTCATCATATCCTTTTCATTCGTTAAATGCATTCCCATGTTGGAATTTTTAGCCAATCCTCTCTCTATTCTTATCCAGAGTTTGCAAATATGTCAGAAGATTCGTGTTTCCTTTCAAATTATTTCGAGGTTCTCACCTCATCAAATCTTTAATTTGTATCGGTGCAATCTCTCTTTCTAAGCAATCGTCTGAACGGTGTTTTCTTTTGAGTGGGCCCATAACCCACAGGTTTTCCCGAGGATCTTACCTGGCTCATCTAATCTTTCCGGAGATGTCCTCAAGTTCTTTTCAATATGACATAAGAATGAGTTTCATTAGTCATATTCCTTCTCGAAGATCGCTTCTAAATCATTTTCTCGCTGCCTAAACCTTTCCTTATTCATTGTTTTGGAGTGTCTCAGTAATTCTTGGTGGTGAGTGTCGCCATCATTCTCTATGTTGAAGACCAACGCGGAGTTTCTCTTAAATCTTTATCCGTTCTTTCAAAGATTCATGGTTCAAGCTTCATGCGTTCGCGTAAATTGTTTTGATCGGGAGTAATTCCTCCCATATCTATCCGGAGTATTTCAGAGTTGTTTTCATTCTCGATCATCCGAAGGAAAACATTTCAGAAGATTTCTTCATTCTCGGGTTTTAGCTTTCATTCTCAAATTCTTCTCAATTGATGTCTCTTCCTTCGTTCAATATTTTCTTTGTTCGTATCTAAATTCTTCACGGTGCCTTGTTTAAGATTTCTGCTAGACAGATCATGATCTTATCGTTCTCATGTATTCCATTCATTCGTAATATCCCCATCCGTTCCAAATTCTTACCGGTGTTCTCGTTCAAGACTTCTTCAGGTGTGCAATATCTCTCTTCTATCATTCTCAAGAAGAATAAGTGGTATGCTAAATCTATTGCTTGTCATCAATTTAACTTGATGAAGGATAAGCATAACGTGATTCTTATTCTTGTTTCATCAACGTGATTTCAATCCTTCTTCCGGAGTTGTTCAGGATATCAAATTCTCGGTTTTAAGTGGTTAATCTTTTTGATCCGGAGTTCCAAGTCTTCTCAAGTATCTCGTCGCGAAGCTTCATCTAAGTCATAGCAAGGCCTCAATCTTGTTCTATTCCAACCTTCAATTTTTTTCTATCATCCTTTCATTCTGGAGTTCTTTCCGATGGTTCCTCAAGGTGGTTCGTCAAGGATTTTCTTCTTTATCAAAGTATTCTTCAAGATTCTTGTTGGAAGATCTCAAGTATTCTTTGTCTTGAATTTCAAAGTGCGATTCATTCTCTCTCATCTTTTGAGATGGTATTATTGCATTCTTGATTAACGAGGGGTCTTGAAGATAATTTTTCAACAATGAGATATTTAAACCCATCATATCTTTCTAGGAGTTATCTTGGATTGGATTTCACCAAAAGCGTTTCCTAAGGATTGTTGCTATCTTGGTGCTTATCAATGATCCAAGTTTCTTGCATCCTCTTGGTGTAAGAAGTTGGCATGTCTTGTTGCTCCCAGTCAATCAATTGTTTTCCATTTGTGGCCGGTTGACACCTCATAATTTTGAGTTGTTTTCCATAAGCCCATATCAAGCTTTTATTTTCGTTGTTGATGTTCCAGCAACTCCGTTCAATCTCTTCTTGCAAAGATGCTTTTCAAATTCAATTGTGGTAGAAGTTGTCAAATTCTTCTCCGTTCTTTTCCTTCCATTGATCTAGCCTCTATTCGTTTGTTCTGGAGGAATTGTGATGTTGCTCTCTTCAACCATCATCTTGTTTTATCAAAAAACATGTTCTTTCCTTGCTTATTGCTACTTCTTGAGCTTGCGTTGGTTTTCCCTTGAAGAGGAAAGGGTGATGCAGCAAAGTAGATACGTATTTCCCTCAGTTTTTGAGAACCAAGGTATCAATCCAGTAGGAGGTACAAGCAAGGCTCCAATCGATGCACCTACACAAACAATCAAACACTTGCACCCAACGCTATAAAGGGGTTGTCAATCCCTTCACGGTTACTTGCAAGGATGAGATCTGATAGAGATAGATATAAAATATTACTAAAAGTAAAACTAAAATAAAAATAAATAAATTGCAGCAAAGTATTTTTGGTATTTTTAGTTTATAGATCTGAAAATAGACCCGGGGGCCATAGGTTTCACTAGAGGCTTCTCTCTTGAAGGAAAATAATAAGGTGGGTGAACAAATTACTGTCGAGCAATTGATAGAAAAGCGCATAGTTATGACGATATCCAAGGCAATGATTATGCATATAGGCATCACGTCCGTATCAAGTACACCGAAACGATTCTGCATCTACTACTATTACCCCACACATCGACCGACTCCTGCCTGCATCTAGAGTATTAAGTTCATGAAGAATAGAGTAACGCATTAAGTAAGATGACATGATATAGAGGGATAAACTCAAGCAATATGATGAAAACTCCATCTTTTTATCCTTGATGGCAATAATACAAATACGTGCCTCACTACCCCTACTTTGTCACTGGGTGAGGACACCGCAAGATTGAACCCAAAACTAAGCACTTCTCCCATTGCAAGAATTACCAATCTAGTTGGCCAAACCAAACCAATAACTCGAAGAGACTTGCAAAGATATGAAATCATGCATATAAGAATTTAGAGAAGATTCAAATAATATTCATATATAATCTGATCATAAACCCACAATTCATCGGATCTCGACAAACACACCGCAAAAGAGTATTACATCGGATAGATCTCCATGAAGATCATGGAGAACATGGTATTGAAGAACATAGAGAGAGAAGAAGCCATCTAGCTACTAGCTATGGACCCGAAGGTCTGAGGTGAACTACTCACGCATCATCGGAAGGGCAATGGTGTAGATGTAGAAGCCCTCCGTGATCGAATCCCCCTCCGACAGATTGCCGGAAAAGGCCCCAGGATGGGATCTCACGGGAACAGAAGGTTGCGGTGGCGGAAACGTATTATCGTGGCTCTTTTTGGTATTGGGGGAATATTCCTGAATTTATAGGCGAAGAATTAGGGTTGGAGGAGCTACGGGGGGCCCACAAGCCAGGGGGGCGCCCCCCCAGGGGCGCGCCCTGGTGGCTTGTGGCCCACCCGTAGGTCTTCTGGCCTCTTCTCCAAGCCTCCCGGGTTCCTTCTGGTCCAAGAAAAATCAGCGTAGAATTTTATTCCGTTTGGACTCCGTTTGATATTCCTTTTCTGCAATACTCAAAAACAAGGAAAAAACAGAAACTGGCACTGGGCACTAGGTTAATAGGTTAGTCCCAAAAATAATATAAAACAACATATTAATGCATATAAAACATCCAAAACAGATAATATAATAGCATGGAACAATCAAAAATTATAGATACGTTGGAGATGTATCACTTATCCATCTAACCAGAGTGTTGTGAAATCTTTTGAGTTCTTTCCATCTTATGAAGTCTTGCCTCTCTTTTCTACCAAAGTTTTGCCCAAATTTCTTTTGAATTCTTGCTTGTTCCTCGTGTCATTCTTCGTCTCTTTGCAACATTCAAGGATCGTTGGTTTCACACGTTTGTCAAATAAGCAACTAAGTTTACCGCTTCCTTTCATCTTCCCCTTCTCATTCTAAGATCTCGGGTCGAGATCTCTTGTTAGTGGATGAGAGTTGTAACAGCCCAAGACCGAGGCTCTAGAAGATTCCCCTTTTATTTCGAGTATCGTCGTGTGTTCCATTTGGTTGTCGCATTCATCATCGCATCATCTGCATAGCATCGGCACTCCGTGGCACACATTTTCAAAACTTGCATCTGTTCGTAGTCGCCAGTTCTCTCCGTTCTCGTTGTTGATCATTTCGTGACCAACCACACATGCACGCGCCCGCGGCATCATTAAATTTTTAAAGAGTGCATATAAAACATTCTCAGAATGGTTGAAACTTGGCGAGCAGTGTTAATATAGTGTAGGTAAACCACCTTGAAAGCACATTTGCTCCCTTGGTGGTTTTGGTAATTAATAACAACATATATGTCATTGAACTAATGTTTCCACTAAGCATATTTCAGGAAAAGTTCAATGATACGGATGGCAAAAGGATTGTGGAGAAACCCCAAGATGCAAGGAAATGGATTGGCAAAGCTTCAAGCAAGAGGACTCTACATTTTACTTTGTGAGAAATCACTTTGAGTCCATAGGAAAGCCAATACTATTAAAAGGGGGTAAGGTACTGTTGGTGAACAAGATGCTCCACGTGCACAAGTGATAGTCACCAAAAACACCCACAAACTCTTCCACAAAAGTATGTCCAAGCCATTCATGAAAATCGGTGCAACCAACAATTCCCACTCAGTGCCACCGATTCCCAAACTCAGACAGACCAATGCCAAACCCTAGCAATTCGGTGCAACCGATTCTGCATCGGTGCCACCGAGTTTGGGTTGCCAACTTTCTATTACCTCGTTTCATAAAATCAGTCCTATCGAGTTTTCTGAATCGGTGTCACCGAGTTGTCCAATCTGACCGTTGGTCACCTAATCGGTACCACCGAGAGTTATATATCGGTCTCACCGAGATTCAAAAATTACTGCCTTTTGGTCACTTCGGTACCACCGAGTTTTACACTTCGGTGACACCGAGTTGGTCGCTTTAGGTGTAACGATTGGATTTTTGGGGATGCCTAAATATACCCCTTCACCACCACCCACTCGAAAGAGAAGCACTCAGAACTATTCCATACTTGTCCCATCCAATTTTCTAAGAGATAGCCACCTACTCATGTGTTGAGATCAAGCTATTCCATTCCTACCATATGAATCTTGATGTCTAACCTCCCCAAGTTGCTTTCCACCAATTCAATCTCTTCCACCATAGCCAAATCTGTGAGAGAGTGATTGGTTGTTAAGGAGTCTATCATCTTGAAGCACAAGAGCAAGGAGTTCATCGACATTGCCGAGCCTATTACCTTTTGGAGGGTGGTGCCTCCTAGATTGGTTAGGTGTCGCTTGGGAGCCTCCTACTTCATGTTGTGGAGTTGAACCAAGAAGTTTGTATGGGCAAGGAGATCGCCTACTTCATGAAGATCTACCCATAGTGAGACTAGTCCTTAGTGGACGGAAGCCGTTATGGAATAGTCAAGGTTGCTACTTTGTGGACCCTTATGGGTGGAGCCCTCCGTGGACTCTCCCGACCGTTACCCTCCGTGGGTTGAAGACTCCATAAACGTGGACGTACGATAGCACCACCTATTGGAACCACGGGAAAAATCTCCGTGTCTACAAATTGCGTTTGATCTTCCTTCCTACCCTCTACTACATATGCTTGTTGTTACTTTCCGCTGCTATACTCTTAGACATGCATGTGTAGGGTGTACTTGACTTGCTATCATTGCTAAAATCTGCCAACACTTAAAATTGGGAAAAGGTAGAATTTTTATTTGGTCAAGTAGTCTAATAACCCCCCTCTAGACATACTTTCGATCCTACACGCCTGCCAAATTTCGTCGCATTCGGAGGTCGCTTGATAACCCCAACCGTTAAACTATAGCGACACTATAGCCGGTAAATCGTCGGACGTTTGCGGTATTTCTAAAATCATGTCATGGGCTGCAAACCTCCCTCTTATCCCCACCTATCCCATCTACACAACCAACCAAACCCACCTCTCCGACCGGACCGTCCGATCGCGATCGGAGTGTCGAAAAACGCCCCCAAACCCCAAACCCTAGCACCCCCTGCTATAAGTAGACACCCTCCCGTCCAAAAATTGCCTTCCCCTAGCCTCCCACCTAAAAAAACCTAGCCCCTATCCAGCCGCCACCTCACGCATCATTTTCCGCGCCAGGCAAACCCGCCGCCGCCAGTTGGCGACGCCAGCCGTCGCCTCAGCCACTCGCAGTGTGCCACGTCACCCTAGCGAGCCACCCACCTCGCCGCGGCCCATCGAAGCCCATCACGGGCCGTCCCAGGCCGAACCGGGCCCGCATCGCGCCGCTCCCACAGCCAGCGCCCGATCTGGAGCGATGGGAGGAGCCCCTCGAGCGCCCGTAGCCCTGCCTCCCGCTGCTTCGTGCCGGCGGCCACCGGAGCTCCGGCGAGCCCGACACCGGCGACCCCAGGTCATGCTGTGCAGCGCCATTCCTCTCCCTAATTCCCTTCCTTCTCTTCCTCCCTCTGATCCCTCTCATCTCTCTCTTGCGTTTGCTCACAGGACCTTCGACCCATGGCCATGGCGCCAGATCCAGCCACCATAGCTTCGTCCCGCCAGATCCGGCCGGGGAGCGACCAGATCCGGCTGCCACGGACCCCATCCCCGCGCCTGCCTTCCCCTGCCTCCGCGCCTCCCCGCCGTTGCAAGCCGCCGCCGCAGTTTGCCTCCAGCTCGGGGACTAGCAGGATGACGGCCGCCCCGATCCAGCGCTCGCCTCGCTCACCCAGGCGCGTAGGCCAGTGATACGTCTCCAATGTATTAATAATTTATGAAGTATTCATACCATATTCATCTATGTTTACAATACCTTTATATGGTTTTGATGCACTTTATATGTTTTATTTAGAACTAACCCGTACTAACGTTGTTTTTAGTAGAATTACCGTGGTGTTGTTTTTGTGCAGAAAATGAAAGTTCTCGGAATCACCCAAAACTTTTTTGTGATTTTTTCTGGAGGAAATAAGCAACATTGGAGCGAAGACCTGCTGGAGGGGGTGTTCCAGTGGGCCACCACGCAACAGGCCGCCCCCCTAGTGGCACGGTGAGATATGTAATGGGGCCTACGTGGCTCCGTTTGGCGTGATTCCAACGCTAAAAAATCCTATAAATCCCAGAAACCCCATGAATAAAGGGAGACTCCTCGTTCCGCCGCCGCAACTCTCTGTATCAACGAAAAACCAATCTGGAGGCGTTCCAGTACCCTGCCAGAGAGGGTACATCATCTCCGGTGGCCATCTTCATCATCCCGGCGGAGCCCATGACGAGGAGGGAGTAGTTGATGACCCACAAGTATAGGGGGTCAATCGTAGTCCTTTCGATAAGTCAGAGTGTCAAACCCAACGAGGAGCAGAAGGAAATGACAAGCGGTTTTCAGCAAGGTAATCTCTGGAAGCACTGAAATTGTAGGTAACAGATTGTTTGATAGCAAGGTAATTTGTAACGAGCAAGTAACGGTAACTATAAATAAGGTGCAGCAAGGTAGCCCAATCCTTTTTAGGCAAAGGATAGGACATAACAATCTCTAGTAATACGAAAAGTGTTCTTGAGGGTACACGGGAATTCATCTAGTCACTTTTATCATGTTGGTTTGATTCGTGTTCGCTACTTTGATAATTTGATATGTGGGTGGACCGGTGCTTGGGTGATGTTCTTACTTGAACAACCTCCCACTTATGATTAACCCCCTCGCAAGCATCCGCAACTACGAGAAAAGTATTAAGATAAAATCTAACCATAGCATTAAACGTTTGGATCCAAATCATCCCCTTACGAAGTAGCGCATAAACTAGGGTTTAAGCTTCTGTCACTCTAGCAACCCATCATCTAATAACTACTCCACAATGCATCCCCTTAGGCCCATGAATGGTGAAGTGTCATGTAGTCGACGTTCACATGACACCACTAAGGGAATCACAACATACATATCATCAAAATATCGAACACATATCAAATTCACATGATTACTTGCAACATGACTTCTCCCGTGACCTCGAGAACAAGGGTAACTACTCACAAATAATAAACATGCTCAAGATCAGAGAGGTATTGAATAGCATAATGGATCTGAACATATAATCTTCCACCAAATAAACCATATAGTAATCAACTACGCAAGGTAATCAACACTACTAGTCACCCACAGGTACCAATCTGAGGTTCCGGTACAAAGACTGAACACAAGAGATGAACTAGTGTTTGAGAGGAGATGGTGCTGTTGAAGATGTTAATGAAGATTGACCTCCCAAAGATGCGAGGGGTGTTGGTGATGACGATAGCTTCGATTTCCACCTCCGGGAGGGAAGTTCCCCCGGCGGAATCGCTCCGCCGGAGGGCAAAAGTGCTCCTGCCCAAGTTCCTCCTTGAGACGGAGGCGCTTCGTCCCGAAAGTCCTCCTATGATTTTTATAGGTAAAATGTGACTATATACCAGAAGATGCGCACCGGAGGTGGGCCGAGGTGGCCACAACCCATCAGGGCGCGCCTACGGGGGGTCTGGCACGCCCTAGTGGGTTGTGCCCACCAGGCAGGCCCCCTCTGGTAGTTTTCTGCTCCAGTATTTTTTATTTCATTCAAAAATAATCTTCGTAAAATTTCAGCTTCATTGGAGTTGTGCAGAATATGTATCTCTGATGTGCTTTTCTTAGGTCCAGAATTCCAGCTGCCGGTATTCTCCCTCTTTGTGTAAACGTTGCATATTATGAGAGAAAAGGTATTAGAATCACTCCCCAAAGCATTATTATTCAACAAAACATAATAAATAATAGTAGGAAATCATGATGCAAAATGGACGTATCAAATCGCCCAAGCTTAGACCTCGCTTGTCCTCAAGCGAAAACCGATATTGAAAAGCATGTCCACATGATTTGAGAGGGAGGTGTCGATAAAACCAAAATACAGACATAGTAGCATCATGCTTATTATCATAACAGCAACAAACTCTATCATAAAACTTAATCAATACACTTTTATCATATAACTTCTCATGAACAAGTAACAATTCATCACAACATAGAAGTATGAAGCATAAACCTTATTGAAAACCAACAAACTATGTTCTCAGTCAACTTTGCAACTACAATTCATCATATTTTCAGGAAGGGTCTCAAGTCGGAGCCTTTTGGCAAGTTCACATACTCAACCATCATTTAGTCTTCTATGATTGCTAACACTCACGGCATACCCATGAACAAAAAGTTTCAACCGGACACATAGGAAGATAGGGGCTTATAGTTTCGCCTCCCAACGTATTCACCTCAAGGGTGATGTCAAAAATAATAACTCATGCCCACCCATATCCAACTGGATATATGTGCCTAGATCTTTCCTCACCACATGATGCTTGCAAAAGAGAAAAACTAAAAAGGAATAGAGAAGAATACTTTGACTCTTTGCATAAAAGTAAATACATAGAAGTAAAAGATAGTCCCTTCGCAGAGGGAAGCAGAGGTTGTCATGCACTTTTTGGTTTATATGCCCAATCCTTAATGTAAAAGAACGTCAGGCTATATTGCCCCCTATGATAGCAACCTTTATTATGCAGTCCGTCGCTTTTATTACTTTGCCATCATAAGTTCGTATAACGCTCAATTTTATCTTACACTAATTCATCAAAACACTTTTAGAAGCATTTTTTATTGCCTTTTGCACCGATGACAACTTACTTGAGAGATCTTTCTCGATCCGTAGGTAGGTATGGTGGACTCTCAAAAATTAGTTTGGTTTTGGGTTTTTGGATGCACAAGTAGTATCTCTACTTAGTGCGGAATTTTTGGCTAGCAAAGATATTGGGCAAGCACCACATGTTGAAGGATCTATGACAGTATAACTTCTATGTGAATATGAACAAACATAAATCATTACGTTGTCTTCCTTGTCCAACGTGAACAATTTTGACATATAATATTTCATGGGGGCTCACAATCATAAAAGATGTCCAAGATAGTGTATTTGCATGTGAATCTTCTCTTCCCTTATTAATTCTTTCATGAATTGCATCATTGACCAATGCTATGTTTGTCAATCTTCAATAAATTTTACTACTTATACTTTTGCTTATGTGATGTCATTACTCACCATAAGATTAGCATATGATTGTTTTCATTTATTTTCTCTCTTTTTATTTTGATTGCTACAAGAAAGTAGACAGACAAAAACTCGAACTAAACTTTATTATATAACTTTCACCCGATTACATAGATGGGCCATGAAACTAACACACGAAAATAGATCATGCTAAACTTTTATTCAACAAAAGCAAAGGGAAACTAGAGATTGAACTAAAATAGGTAAAGGTGAATAAAAGTGATGGTGATACAATACCGGGGCACCTCCCCCAAGCTTGGCTCAAGCCAAGGGGAGTGCCCATACCCGTGTGCTCAAGTTTCCTTTGGTCATGGTGATGAAGAAGGTGGTGGTGACGATGCATCACACTTCAACTTTAAAAGGTGCTCCAATTTGCGGATGACTCTCCGAAGGTTATTGATATGCTCCTCTAGCAAGATATTTGCACGGATGAGAAATTTATTCTGAACACGGACCACTTTGAAAGCTCTAAAAGCTTCGATTTCAATAGGGGTGAGATGACTGTAATAAGGTTGAAGGATATCTTCTTCTTCTCCCTCCTTTGTTGGTATGGATTGCTCTCCTTCCGGGGGCTGGTCCATCATAGCCTTCTTGCCCTTCTCTTTCCTGTTGGCTTCTTCTAGCCCCTCCCTCTTAAACTCTATCTTAATTAGCCAAGCATCTTCTTCCACGTTATTAGAAGACGGGGAAGACATGATGCCTGACTTGACAGATCTGACAGGAAAAAGCACGAAACAAGAACACAGGATTTTTCTGCGATGCGGTTGTCAAAATAGTCGGGGGTATATGTAGAGAATTTTTATTCTTGGAAAACAAGCATATGGAAGGAAAACGGAGTCGGGAAGGCATCCGAGGTGGGCACAACCCACCAGGGTGTGCCTGGCGCGCCCTCGTGTATCGTGCTCACCTCGATCACCTTCCGGTTTATTTATTTTTTTCCAAAATTTTAAAATATTCCAAAACTGACAAAAAATATTTTTGCGGATTTTTCGGAGTACGTTTACTTACCGTATCACGTACCTCCTATTTTTAAGAATTCTGGAGTGTTCCGGAAGGTTTCTTTTATGTGTTCCTCCGGTGTCATGATTTGGATAACATTGCTTTCAACGTTAATACGCGTACCTGAGATATAATGCTTAATTCTTTGTCCATTGACCACCTTCGGGTTAGTACCTTCGGCGTTATTCATTTTGATAGCTCCAGAACGATAAACTTCTTCGATAATATATGGTCCTCCCCATTTGGAGAGAAGCTTACCTGCAAAAAATCTTAAACGAGAAATGAACAAAAGAACATAGTCTCCTATTTTGAATTCCCGCTTTTGAATTCTTTTGTCATGCCATCTTTTTACCTTTTCTGTGAATAGCTTGGCATTTTCATAGGCTTGGGTTCTCCATTCATCTAGTGAGCTAATATCAAATAACCTCTTCTCACCGGCAAGTTTGAAATCATAGCTAAGTTCTTTAATTGCCCAAAATGCTTTATGTTCTAATTCTAGAGGCAAATGACAAGCTTTCCCATATACCATTTTATATGGAGACATACCCATAGGATTTTATAAGCTGTTCTATAGGCCCAAAGAGCATCATCTAATTTCTTAGACCAATTCTTACGAGACCTATTGACAGTTTTTTGTAATATCAATTTTATTTCTCTATTGCTAAGTTCAACTTGACCACTAGATTGAGGATGATAGGGTGATGCAATTCTATGGTTAACATCATATTTAGCAAGCATCTTACGGAAAGCACCATGAATGAAGTGTGAACCACCATCAGTCATTAAATATCTAGGGACTCCAAACCTCGGGTAGATAACCTCTTTAAGCATTTTAATGGAGGTGTTGTGATCAGCACTACTAGTCAGAATAGCTTCTACCCACTTAGTGACATAATCAACAGCAACCAAAATATGAGTGTACCCATTAGAGGAAGGAAAAGGTCCCATATAATCAAAACCCCAAACATCAAATGGTTCAACAACAAGTGAATAATTCATAGGCATTTCCTAACGCTTACCGATATTACCAATTCTTTGACATTCATCACAAGACAAGACAAACTTACGAGCATCTTTGAAGAGATTAGGCCAATAAAAACCAGATTGTAGTACCTTGTGAGCAGTTCTATCTCCCGCATGATGACCTCCATAAGCTTCGGAATGACATTTCCATAGGATTTCACTACTGCAGGATGCTGCTAACACGACACTGCAATCAGAGACCCTTCGACGAAACTGTGTGCGATGCATGAATCGCAAATGGTATAGTTCAAGCTTCGTCGCCAATGACATGAACTGTGTGCAATGTAGGATCCATCAAAGACAATTAAGAAAATATTTGCGTGTGCGATCTACGACAGATAGTTGGCTTTTAAGAACTGTTTGTGATGAGGCGAAATGGCACAAACGGTTAATCAAATATAGATGTGTGTGATGTACGGCATACAGGTCCCTCATATGAACTGTTTGCGATGATATGTAAGAACACAAACGGTGCGGCGTAACAAGGTGTGTGTGATAGGCTGCAAACAGTTCGATAATCAGAACCGTGTGCTACAATTCTGGACAACACATATGATTTGTTGTTCTGAATTGTGTGCTGGACATGGCACACAATTCAAGAAACCAAATGTGTGCGATATTGTGAATGATCATTAACGAATCTGTATTCTTAACCGCTTGCGATGAGATCGAGAAGCTAGACAGAGTTAAGGAATAAATATGAGCAAACGACAACAGATTTAAGGATTACAGTCTGTTTTACTTATTCTTCTTGTTAGATGGCCCCGCGCCATCGTCTTGACGTGGACGCTTCTTGCTGCTGACCGCTGGATTTTCATCGCCATCGTCGTTGATGTCCTCGTCGTCGTCCTCCTTGTTCGACCATTCCTCCTCATCATCATCGTCGTCGTCTTCTTCGTCCTTTGGAGGCTCCTCGTCGTCCTCCTCCTTGTCTGACCATTCCTCGTCCTCCTCATTGTTCTCGTCTTCTTTGTCCTTCGGCGGCTCCTCGTCGGTCTGGTCGTCGTCCGATGACTCCGGCGGCGGCGTCCCTTCCATGAGCCAGATAAAATGGAGGTTAGGGCTTGATGCCAGACTCATGGAAGACGAACGTGATGATTCTGTGGATGACCCTAGACTGGCAGAACTATCGTCCTCGCTGTCGGTCGACATTGCTGCGCTACGTAATTAAACAACCGGCGAGAAAGCGAGATTGTAGAGTGCGTGGAAGTGTAGAGTGGCCGACGGGATGATGAAGATGGTGGCAACTGAAGCGTGGTGTGAAGACAAGAGGAATGGCAATTGAAGCGGGGGATTGACGGATTATATTGGCGCCTTGGCAGGCGGTTAGAATGTCGGGACCCCGATCCTAAGCCATATGAATCCAGCCTGTAACATGTCACACCACTTTGCGGCCTCACGCACGGTAACCCACGGCTGCCACCTTACCTTGGCCGGGACCGTTTGCGCCTTTTGGCTCACAGATATGAACATGTCGCTACCATTCACACGTCAAAGAACCCGGGTCGACATGACTAGTTATAGACCCAAGTGGCACAACCGTACAGGGACATGCATACATAACCCAACAATGCAGGTGTCGGTCATCAGCATGTGTAGACGAGTCATAGCAAGCTACAGGGACTCCATTACACCACGTGACATTTCCCCGTAGGGACAGACACAGTATCAAAGAAGGATACACGCCGGTCAATCTATGTGTCCGGAGCAGTAGCGAGCTACCAAGGCTCATGGAAGCACAAAGAGGCATTTCCCCGTAAAGAAGGCTACTAAAGGCACACAACTAGGTGTCGAATCCCACACATACCAATGCATTTCAATCATACACGCACTATGCACGATATGTGTAGATACAACATGGCATCACAACAAAACTCTACAACATAACATTTATTTAGGAGGCTCCGAAGAGCCAACATAGTTTAATGTTACAATCAGGAGGGGTCACATGACCCCACATTAAGAGCATACAAACAACAAGCGGAAGTTACAAGTCTGGGTACAAACATCTAATAAAAGCAGCTGGAAGAGCTTGAAAAGCTACAACGACCCTACCAAAGGAGCCAGACCTCTGTCTGGGATTCCCAAGCTAATCCGGTCAACATCGAATTTCACGTCATACGAATCACTAATGAGACTGAAGTCTCATCTGCAAAAACATAAATAAGCAAACATGAGTACAAAGGTACTCAGCAAGACTTACATCAAAACTATCTACATATGCATCATTGTCAACAAAGGGGGTTGTGGAGTTTATTGCAGCAAGCCAGCTTTGACTCTTGGCTAAACTGTACTACGAGTACTTTCTTTGAGGTGGTGTATCATACACGAGTCCACATATTCACCACATCAATACACCACTATGGATCCTCTCTCGTCTTTCTACGAGAAGCCATCCATAGCACTCACACTTATCTGGAGCATTTTAGAGTATCCACTTAAATTGTCTATGAACAATGCAAGTCTCCAAGTAGTCCATATCCGCGGACGCGGCTATTCAAATGGATTGTTTAACTTGCAGGGGTGTACTTCGTCACACATGCTCCCGCCACTTATCGCCATGTGCACATAAAAGTCACCTCGGCAACCTTCAAGCGGAAGCCAGGCGAGGGAGTCGGCCACGGATGTTAACTTACAACGACTCACGTCCAAGGCAGTCGCCTATCTGACTTGGAACCCATAATTGAAGTCCGGCCGAGGTTTCCAACATGGCCTCAAACGTTGTGAGCAGGGCCCCAAGCCGGTCCCGACTGGGCCGTTCATCCACTTCGCAGGCCGTGCCACACCTATCAACGTTTTGAACTACTGTGACTCCTGGACTGAGAACAGAGTATGTTAATAGGCCGAGAGGGGTCGAGTTACCGGAACCCAATGTGCGGTAGTAGCTAGTCTTGGAACACAAACACGGAACTCAGTTCCTATGAGCGGTCTCAATGAGACAACCCACCATGTACTCCTACATGGCCTCTCATTGCTACCTTTACCAAAACAGGTTCAACACTTAACCCTCATCATCAGGACACAATCCTTTCACTCCGGTTCATCACCCAGATGAATCAAACCTGACACAACTCTAAGCATAGCAAGCATAACTGGGTTATAGCACAACATGGCTCAAGCATCTACCGGGTATGCTAGGTTGCTTGGTTTAGCTATTTACTGTGACAAAGACAGGTCATGCAAAGGAGTGGGTTCATCTATCGCAACACAAGTAGTAGTTGAATCGCATTGTCCTAATGCATTGAAATGAGAGGATGGGTTGCTTGCCTGACACTTCTGAAGATAACAATGAGTCTTCATCGGTGACAACGATCTCAACATCGGAACAACGTCTACTGAGGAAGAACAACCACCGGCAAACAAGAAGGAACACATTCAATGCAATGCAACAATCATGTTGTATGACATGGCATCTTAAAGCATTGAATTGACCTAGTGCAATAGATAAACATATTAATTGAAGTGGAATTCAAATATACATCAAATTCCATCTCCAACCTATTTATCAAATTTTCCCTAATCATCATTTGTGCTACTTGGTGATGTTAACTTGATCAAACATGCATGATCATGGCACAAACAGGTTCATTGGATTTTTCTGATCATTTTTCATATATAAATTATTTTCATTGGAGTTATGGTTGATTTACTATGATTTTTAGAAGTTTTAAACATTTTCTGGAAATTCCTGAATTATTTTATTACTAGAATATCAATTAATGCGTCAGCAATATGTCAGCATTGTGTCAGCAGGTCAACAGGGCCGGTCCGGGTCAAACCTGACCAGTGGGTCCCACTGGTCAGTGACACATTTAGTTAAAACCTATTAATTAGTTTAGTTAGGTTATTTACTAATTAACTAGGGGGGTGGCCCCACTTGTCAGTGACTAATTAGGTTAAATAACTAATTAGCTAAACTAATCTAATTTCATATAGTCAGGGGCCGAGCCCCACATGTCATTGACTCCAGGGGAGTCAAATCTGGCAGGAGGGGTCAAACCCACCGGCGGCTCAACGGCGGCGAGGCCCGAGATGGCGGAGGGGCTCGGGAATCGCCCTCCGGTGACCAAATGAATGGTGGAGGGGCACTAAGCGAAGCGCACGCTCGCGCACATCCAACGCAGCAAGCGGCAGTAGTTGCGGTGCACTGCAACGATGGCGATGACGGCGCCCGCGGCGGCCAGAGCTCGGCTTCAATGGGGAGGCTAGCTAGGGGGCGCGCACGACAGCAGGAAGAGAGGGGAGAGGAAGAGGAGCTCACAGGGAACGCGTCTCGGAGGTCAGCGGGCTCGGAGACGTCCCGGAGGCGGCAAATTGACGGTGTCGATCGCCGGCGGCCGGTGGGGAAAATCGGCGATGACGACGATGCTGAGAGCCTCCGGGCCCAATTCCTTCGGCGAGGAGCTTCAGAGCGTCGAGGCAGAGCTTTTGGTCAGGTCAGGGAGGCAAGGCGACGGCGGTAGCTCGCTGGCGACATCGGCATGGCCTCGGGTTCGGGGAGGAAGAAGCAGAGGGAGAGGGAGAGAGCGAAGTGGCGAGAGACGGGGCGTCGGCTCGATCCAGACGGGTCTCCGAGGTCCATCCCCGCATCCAGATGCTCAGCGGCAAGCAGGAGGAGGCCGTGGCGCGTGCCGGTGCGCACTGGCCATGCGCTCATCCTCCTGGCCGAGGAGGAAGACGACAGGGAGCTCCTGGTGGGCTGGGCTTCAGCTGGGCCGGCCAGGTAAGTTGTCTCTCTCTCTGCCTTTCTAATTTATTTTAGTTTTTCTATTTTCTGCACTGTATTTTGCTCTATAGAAATAAAACAAACTTTTTTTTGAAAAACTTAAAACTTGTTCCTGTGGTTGAATAGATTATTCCTCACACAGGAAACATTTTGTTTTCCTATTGTGGGCAATTTTATTTATTGAAATAAAAACAAGTAGCTGAAATAATTCCAACAATAATTTTCCCTGGGTTGAAATATTTCTTTTGAAACCTAAAATTTATTGGTTTAGGCCAATTATTTGATTTGAGCCAATTCCCATTTGCCAGGGGTTTATGAAGGCCATTTTGGGTTCATTGGTTCAATTTTGTTTTGGATTTGGTTTAATCTGTGAGGGGTTGGGTTAGGTCATCCCCATTTCATGTTTAAGGGAAAAATTAACATGATGACATGATGCACATGCAATTATAAGCGGAGCCTAAGCTAGGGCTGTGACAACTCACCCCCACTAAACAAGAATCTCGTCCCGAGATTCAGGTATAGGGTAAGAGGACATAGGGGACACAAGCTCACGCAATCTTCACGATCCAATTGTCCTTCTCGAAGATGTTGATTCGTTGCATCATCTTGATCTTGACATCTTTGTCTTCGGGACCTTCACTCAACAAGATGACAATGGGAAAAGGAAAACTCTACAAGATTCGATCTTCTCGAAGATCGAGCAACTCATGATCAACTCATAGAATGAGATGTGATAACATCTCTCGAGCTGAGACACGAAACACACATCGAGAATGAGGAAATGAGGTAGATAATGGAGGTTCAATTTGGTAGGCAACAATTCCACGCTTAAAATAGATGGTACATCGTTTTCCAAAGTAGCGAGGAAATTATTGCCATGATTCCAATACGGGGCACCTTAAGAGAGGTGAATTGTAGAGTTATCCCTTAAGTGGCAAAAAGAATTACTTTTGATACAGAGATCATTGGAATCGCTTGAAGGAGTTCGAGCGAATGGCACACTCAGTTTGGAAAAGAAACTAGAGTTATAGGACAGCTTGGTAAACGGAAGGCACTTTCCAATTGATACCGAGGAATAACCCAGTGTCTGAGCGTGCTCTCAAGAACTTGAGCATGTCCATATTCATCAAAGTTTTACCAATATCCATGCCAAGGATCCTGGTCACACCTCATACCACCTTGATGAATAGCGATGGAGGATGCAGATGCAAAGGAAGACAACACTTTCTCAGATTTCACCTTAGCTATGCCAAGGAAACGAAATCTGGATGATTGACCGAGAGACATTTAGCACTCTGCTTCTAATGTTCTCCTTGATGTACTAGCATAACCCAATTATAGGTCAGGTGTCATGACTAGAACATCAAGTAAAGATCTGACTTCGGGATTCCAGGGGTCCATGAAGAATAACTTCTAGAGCAAGTCATACAAGGTTCTCATGGGGAGGTGGCCAACTTGCTGAATGAAGAAACTATAATAATAGATCTGCCGGCTAGGTGTGTTGGCCATGACATCACTTTACCGGTTTACAGAGAGACCAATATTATACTTCTTGGGTAACGTTCCAACCATTACATCTGCCTGAGATTCAGATCTGGTTGGTGACGGGATGTCCCAGACTCAGCACATCTGGAAAGAAAGTTTGCAACACAAATCGAAGAGATGAGGTTGCGAGATTCTCAGGAAATGAACTACGAAAGCCAACTCCAAAACATGAGCTGGATTGCAAGACCCCCATGAAACAGTGTCCAAGACAATTGTGGTCATATGGAGAACTTACAACAAAACACTACCGAGTTCTTGATGGAACCATCATTGGCGGTAACAAAGTCTTGTGTATGTCCGTCTGAGCTCTTCAGGAATAACACTTAACTTATTTTCCTTAAACAAGTTAGTCAGTGGCTTGGTGTGCTAGGAGGTACATATGGAATGGAGATGATCAGTCTATCAAACCATAGAATACTTCGCACATGCATGACAGACTTGAGATGATTCCGAAGGAGGCAAAACAACTCTTCTCAATTCACGGCGGCAACTTGCACCAAATGCACGGGAACTAAGAGTAAGTCACTTCGTTCACCAAGCATATGCTTCATGTACGAGACATGAAGATATCGCCTATAAAGTTTCCAGCACTAGTTTATGTTCATCATAAGTTATGGAGAAGATAAAGATGTTGCTGATGGGCTGAACAACAATCATAGAGACATCCATATAGATGGAAGCCCATAACTATGTGAACAAGGGCATATCATTGGTCAGACCAAAGGATATAACGGGGTATGCTCGAGGATACATCCACGAGTAAAAACAACATTATGAGGATCTTTGGTTCCGATTTTGATTTGACGATAGCCCAAACTCAAATCAAAGATTGAACAATACAATAGATGCAATAATTGATCACGAGGATCAACCGATCAAGATATCATCTTTCTTCTACACACACGAACACATACGAAGAGATCCCTTTGGAATGAACTAAGTCAGGTGAAGCATTTATCTTCCAACTCTCCAAGTTGTTGTTTAGCTTAACCAACTAGCTCAGGGGGTATCTAACACAGGGTCTTGGAGAAGGGGTGGTTTATAGAAAAACCAACTTGATCACGATCTCAACATTACGGTCAGGGAACAACCTGGTGATACTTCCGAGAAGATATTCGGAAAATCACGAACCACCAATATGTTATTAAGCTCGAGAAGAATCTTGCTTTTCAAGGCAAGACGATATGATCAAAAGAGCGAGGGATTGATACAATCCTAACTCATTGTTCAAGAGTGCACCATGAAAGATGGACTAGGTAGCACGATCAATCTTAGAATGGTGATTCGATAACCAACACGCTAAGAATGAGATTATTGTCCATTAACTACCAAGCAACAAAGTTGCTAGGAGTATTGATTTCACACATCACGATTCACTTGTCGATATTCTGGTTACAACAACACAGAGACCGGGGAATGAATGATGATGGCGAGAAGTATGATTGTATGAAGAAGTCATAGGAGGTGGTGCAATTCCCATGACAATCCTGACTTAAAGGGGGTAATACTTCGAGGTAGAACAGAACAAAGCTGGATTGGCATTTTGATCTACGGAATACAACTGCTTTGACCCAATCCAAGAAATGGATGAGGTACTGGAGTTTGTTTCTCCTAGTCATTCGGGAATAGAATGGCTTGACGGACCACAAGAATAGTCGACATCGATAGAACAAATGCATGACATACTCTTGACTATCCATTGATAGATGAAGGCCAGAATACAATTGAAGAGGGGCAACTCATCAGCACCTGATTTTCCTTGAGTTGTGGATGCATAGATTGAATACGTCGAACAAAGTTCGACATGTTGCTTCCAGATAATCCATGCAGAAAGGGAAGAATTGGCAGACTCACAACTACTGAATGGAGAACCCATCACGAGCACTCTGGTTGTGGTCTTTCGTTCACGAAGAACTCCTGCCGGGGATGGTTCATGGGATTGGAAGATGATAAACCATGAACCTTGAAGACCATAACAAGGTTACTAATCATCCTAAAGGAACGAGCAATACTATCAACGGGAGTGAGTAGAATGATTCTCGGGTTCAAGAACCCAGAAATAGAATACCTGCTGACTAAGTAACATTGCGAGATGTTTTCAATCACGATGGCCAGAATTATCACACTGGTAACAAAAAACACAACTAGACTATTGGGTGGTTCACTTGAATATCATGGTTTCCTAAACACCTTCAACATATACGTTGAGATAATAGAGTACCTCAACGCAACAATTAGTGTGCTCTGTCTGGCCAAAAGACATTAACTCGGGATGAAAGGATTTGCAATTGCATCAGATTTTTATAAACTTTGGATAACTCGGACAGCATAACGGCTGTACAGGTATGAAATATGAGGCAACCTGCACAAGAAGACTGACAACATAACATTAAATTCTTATGGAGACATCGATCCAAGAAGACATCAACTATCCTATAAGTTTGCAGCATAGTAACTCGTCATCCTGATAGATAGATGGGAAGCCTAATTCTTAACCCCGTAGAATAAAGAAGAGGGTGACTCAGAATTAGAATGACACGAGGAAAGGAATAAAAGAGCCTTACGTTCCCTTCCACAATCAATTCCCTTATATAACTAAAGCAGTTCTAGACTCAACATCAACCAGTTTGGATTCGTAAACCTACAGACAGTTCGGCTCTAATACCAATGCTGTCGGGACCCCGATCCTAAGCCATATGAATCCAGCCTGTAACATGTCAAACCACTTTGCGGCCTCACGCACGGTAACCCACGGCTGCCACCTTACCTTGGTCGGGACCGTTTGCGCCTTTTGGCTCACGGATATGAAAACATGTCGCTAGCATTCACACGTCAAAGAACCTGGGTCGATATGACTAGTTATAGACCCAAGTGGCACAACCGTACAGGGACATGCATACATAACCCAACAATGCAGGTGTTGGTCATCAGCTTGTGTAGACGAGTCAAAGCAAGCTACATGGACTCCATTACACCGCGTGACATTTCCCCGTAGGGACAGACACAGCAGCAAAGAAGGATACACGCCGGTCCATCTATGTGTCCGGAGCAGTAGCAAGCTACCAAGGCTCATGGAAGCACAAAGAGGCATTTCCCCGTAAAGAAGGCTACTAAAGGCACACAACTAGGTGTCGAATCCCACACGTACCAATGCATTTCAATCATACACGCACTATGCACGATATGCGTAGATACAACATGGCATCACAACAAAACTCTACAACATAACATTTATTTAGGAGGCTCCGAAGAGCCAACATAGTATAATGTTACAATCAGGAGGGGTCACATGACCCCACATTCAGAGCATACAAACAACAAGCGGAAGTTACATGTCTGGGTACAAACATCTAATAAAAGCAGCTGGAAGAGCTTGAAAAGCTACAATGACCCTACCAAAGGAGCCAGACCTCTGTCTGGGATTCCCAAGCTAATCCGGTCAACATCGAATTTCATGTCATACGAATCACTAACGAGACTGAAGTCTCATCTGCAAAAATATAAATAAGCAAATGTGAGTACAAAGGTACTCAACAAGACTTACATCAGAACTATCTACATATGCATCATTGTCAACAAAGGGGGTTGTGGAGTTTATTGCAGCAAGCCAGCTTTGACTCTTGGCTAACCTGTACTACGAGTACTTTATTTGAGGTGGCGTATCATACACGA
Organism: Elymus sibiricus; assembly: GCA_039707655.1. NCBI lineage: Eukaryota > Viridiplantae > Streptophyta > Magnoliopsida > Poales > Poaceae > Elymus > Elymus sibiricus. Next base: position 326,186,839 of record CM077675.1, on the reverse strand, counting down.
GTCCACATATTCACCACATCAATACACCACTATGGATCCTCTCTCGTCTTCCTACGAGAAGCCATCCATAGCACTCACACTTATCTGGAGCATTTTAGAGTATCCATTTAAATTGTCTATGAACAAAGCAAGTCTCCAAGTAGTCCACATCCGCGGACACGGCTATTCGAATGGATTGTTTACCTTGCAGGGGTGTACTTCGTCACACATGCTCCCGCCACTTATCGCCATGTGCACATAAAAGGCACCTCGGCAACCTTCAAGCGGAAGCCAGGCGAGGGAGTCAGCCACAGACGTTAACTTACAACGACTCACGTCCAAGGCAGTCGCCTATCTGAGTTGGAACCCATAATGGAAGTCCGGCCGAGGTTTCCAACATGGCCTCAAACGTTGTGAGCAGGGCCCCAAGCCGGTCCCGACTAGGACGTTCATCCACTTCGCAGGCCGTGCCACACCTATCAACGTTTCAAACTACTATGACTCCTGGACTGACAACAGACTATGTTAATAGGTTGAGAGGGGTCGAGTTACCGGAACCCAATGTGCGGTAGTAGCTAGTCTAGGAACACAAACACGGAACTCAGTTCCTATGAGCGGTCTCAATGAGACAACCCACCATGTACTCCTACATGGCCTCTCATCGCTACCTTTACCAAAACAGGTTCAACACTTAACCCTCATCATCAGGACACAATCCTTTCACTCCGGTTCATCACCAAGATGAATCAGACCTGACACAACTCTAAGCATAGCAAGCATAACAGGGTTATAGCACAACATGGCTCAAGCATCTACCGGGTATGCTAGGTTGCTTGGTTTATCTATTTACTGTGACAAAGACAGGTCATGCAAAGGAGTGGGTTCATCTACCGCAACACAAGTAGCTGTTGAATCGCATTGTCCTAATGCATTGAAATGAGAGCAAGAGCGAGAGAGTGGGATTGTATCGAAATGCTCAAGGATGGGTTGCTTGCCTGACACTTCTGAAGATAACAATGAGTCTTCATCGGTGACAACGATCTCAACGTCGGAACAATGTTTACTGAGGAAGAACAACCACCGGCAAACAAGAAGGAACACATTCAATGCAATGCAACAATCATGATGTATGACATGGCATCTGAAAGCATTGAATTGACCTAGTGCAATAGATAAACATATTAATTGAAGTGGAATTCAAATAGACATCAAATTCAATCTCCAACCTATTTATCAAATTTGCCCTAATCATCATTTGTTCTACTTGGTGATGTTAACTTGATAAAACATGCATGATCATGGCATAAACAGGTTTATTGGATTTTTCTGGTCATTTTTCATATATAAATTATTTTCATTGGAGTTACGGTTGATTTACTATGATTTTTAGAAGTTTTAAATATTTTCTGGAAATTCCTGAATTATTTTATTACTAGAATATCAATTAATGCGTTAGAAATACGTCAGCATTGCGTCAGCAGGTCAACAGGGCCGGTCCGGGTCAAACCTGACCAGTGGGTCCCACTGGTCAGTGACACATTTAGTTAAAACCTGTTAATTAGTTTAGTTAGGTTATTTACTAATTAACTAGGGGGATGGCCCCACTTGTCAGTGACTAATTAGGTTAAATAACTAATTAGCTAAACTAATCTAATTTCATATAGTCAGGGGCCGGGCCCCACATGTCATTGACTCCAGGGAGTCAAATTTGGCAGGAGGGGTCAAACCCACCGGCGGCTCAACGCTGGCGAGGCCCGAGACGACGGAGGGGCTTAGGAATCACCCTCCCTTGATCAAATGAACGGCGGAGGGGCTCTAAGCGAAGCGCACGCTCACGCACATCCAACGCAGCAAGCGGCAGCAGCTGCGGTGCACTGCAACGATGGCGACAACGGCATTCGCGGCGGCCGGAGCTCGGCTTCAACGGGGAGGCTAGCTAGGGGGCACGCACGACAGCAGGAAGAGAGGGGAGAGGAAGAGGAGCTCACAGGGAACGCGTCTCGGAGGTCAGCGGGCTCGGAGACGTCCCGGAGGCGGCAAATTGACGGGATCGATCGCCGGCGGCCGGTGGGGAAAATTGGCGATGACGACGATGTTGAGAGCCTCCAGGCCCGATTCCTTCGGCGAGGAGCTTCAGAGCGTCGAGGCAGAGCTTTTGGTCAGGTCAGGGAGGCAAGGCGACGGCGGTAGCTCGCTGGCGACGTCGGCATGGCCTCGGGCCTGGGGAGGAAGAAGCAGAGGGAGAGGGAGAGAGCGAGGGGGCGAGAGACGGGGCGTCGGCTCGATCCAGACGGGTCTCCGGGATCCATCCACCCGTCCAGCTGCTCGGCAGCAAGCAGGAGGTGGCCGTGGCACGTGCCGGCGCGCACTGGCCACGCGCTCTACCTCCTGGCCGAGGAGGAAGACGACAGGGAGCTCCTGGTGGGCTGAGCTTCAGCTGGGCCGGCCAGGTAAGTTGTCTCTCTCTCTGCCTTTCTAATTATTTCAGTTTTTCTATTTTCTGCACTGTGTTTTGCTCTATAGAAATAAAATAAACTTTTTTTTGAAAAACTTAAAACTTGTTCCTGTGGTTGAATAGATTATTCCTCACACAGGGAACATTTTGTTTTCCTATTGTGGGCAACTTTATTTCTTTAAATAAAAACAAGTAGCTGAAATAATTCCAACAATAATTTTCCCTGGGTTGAAATATTTCTTTTGAAACCTAAAATTTACTGGTTTAGGCCAATTATTTGATTTGATGCAATTCCCATTTGCCAGGGGTTTATGAAGGCCATTTTGGGTTCATTGGTTCAATTTTGTTTTGGATTTGGTTTAATCTGTGAGGGGTTGGGTTTGGTCATCACCATTTCATGTTTAAGGGAAAAATTAACATGATGACATGATGCACATGCAATAACAAGCGGAGCCTAAGCTAGGGCTGTGACATAGAATTCCGATATAATCAACCGCAATTGTGTGCACCCGGCCCGACGCTCTAAATTCCCGCTATTGTGCAGTTCTCAATATGACAAATGTTTCACATGTGTACATTTTAGGAGTTCACACGGTTTGCTAGATGCATTGTTTAACTACACACACGCTTATATGAAACACAACGGGTGTGAAATTGTAAGCATTTAACATAGGACAGTTGGTAAGCAATAGATGAGCTCTGCTTATTGATGTAGCCATTAATAATCAAACGAAACCCCTAATGATCATTGCGAATAGTGCATAGAAGATGGTAATGCGGCAACTACAACTAAACATGCTAGTTCCCTCTTGTCTCTTGCTTGCATCTGTTGCCTGTGATTGATTCTTTCTTGCTTCATCGTAGTGATTGTACACTCCAGATTAGTCAGTTTCTTCTTCAGCTTTACGTTATCTTCTGCACGCTTGGTGATAACACTCTAAGCCCTGCTATGCCATTCATCATTCAGCCAGTTAACAAAGGCACAAGCCTCATATCCCTGCGAATGTTAAATAATCAGGATGAGTGGGGGCATTAACGGAACTTAAAGGGATGAACTTATCACTAACCTCTAAGGGCCAACCGAGAAACCGTCTACCAATGTCGAATCCCTCCGTGCATACACGTTGAGCGGGAGTGTGTCCGTGCACACAACTCAGCTTTTGGTACTTCTCGGTGGCACAAAACTCGGAATTGAACTCATGTTGCGGGAGTCTGCTGGAGTCAAACTCTGTATCCGTCATTTGATCGATTTCCTGTGTGTGTGTCATGCTAAAAAGATGAGGAATTATTGGGACCTGACAAGACGATTCGTATCCGTAGTACACCGGCCTCCTGGTGGCCTTAGGCAAGTGCTCGGCGGGGACCGCCGTCGTGGTTATGCCGCCAATGGCGCTGCCAAGAGCGACTGTACGAACCGGTGCAGCCACACTGAAACCATCAGCACCACTCTTCTGCATTTCCCCAATGTTAGCGCCACGCTAGGGAATTTGGGCGCTAGGGATTTGGAAGCTATTTTGGGATTTGGGGAAGATGGGAAAACTATGGGGATCTGATGATAACGGTCGGGTGAACTATTTATCACATTCTGTTGTATACGGCACACGGTTTCCCAAATCAAATCGTGTGAGATGGAACGTGCGTGATACACGGTTTCCGTAAGATGACCGTTTGTGATGTACTTCCCGGTACTTATGGGTGTGGTAAACAACCGCTCTCCGGGAACCCAAAAAAAACATTATGTTGATAGAGATGTCGGCGGCGACCGAGGCAGCGGTAGACGGATAGGAGGTCAATCCGGTGTCGGCGTTATAGGGAGTCCATCCTCGGTCGGTCGGCGGTGGCGGAGTTACAGGTGGTCAATGCTCGGTCGGCGGTGGCGGCATGACAGGAGGTCAATCCTCGGTCGGCGGCGGGAGATATAAGAGGAGCTAAATCCTCGTGGTCGATGCCGGCATGACTGGAGCACGTCCCTCACGGTTGTAGGCGGGATAGTGGAGCCCGGACTACAGGCAGGTGCCCCGCTAAGCTCTGCTCCTCGACCCTGCTGTCTCACCATGCCGCTGCTAATTAATTAAGGTATTCTTTTCCTTGAGTGGACTAATTAATGTATTAAATTCATATAATGTAAATTGACTGGTTGATTAGTGTCATTGCACGGCTGGGTAACATTATGCAGCGCCCTCCATAAATTTTGAAAATAAAATCTTATGATTTATTCACCCATCTTTGTGCATCCATTAAGGATGCAACATGTGCAGATGGAACGATCTGAATGGATGGGGGATCGGACAAGCTCAAGGTATAGGGATGTCGTGAAGGAGTTCATGGCTTTGGCTGAACGGACAAAGAAGAGAATTTGCAAAGAATATTACGTCCTTTGTCCATGCAAGGATTGTAGCAATATGGTGTCAATTCCAATTTATGAGGTTGAGTTACACTTATACAAAAGGGGATTCATGGGTGGATACACAAGATGGACTAAACATGGTGAAGAGCCGGTTATGGATGAAGGTAATAACCTGCCTGTCGGCGAGGTGCCAAACCCCGATCAGAGTCGCATGGGTGATGAATTTAACCTTGGGGCTCAGACGTCAAGCTACAGACAGAAGACTGGCATGCCAAAAAACCCAAAGAAAAACCAAGAGTGTGAAGCAGACAATACCGACCTTGATGATATGCCAGATTTTGCTGCTATGATTGCAGATTTGCAGGGCCCAGATAAAGATATAGCCGGGTACAAGGAGCTGCCAAGCTTTGATGCGGCCTTCAAGAAAGATTTGTATCCAGGTTGCAAAAAGAAATATTCCAAGTTGAGTGTCACACTGACGCTTCTCAGATTCAAAGCAGAAAGCGGTCTATCAAACAAGGCCTTCACACAGTTGTTGAGTCTTTTCAAAGACATTCTTCCAGAAGATAATGTGCTCCCCAAAAGCACGAACGAAGCGAAGAAAATTGTTTGTCCATTGGAACTTGAAGTCCAGAAGATACACGCTTGTGTGAATGATTGTATGTTGTACTGCGGTGATTACAAAGATTTACGTTCATGTCCCATATGCAAGCACACATGATACAAGGGCAGGAGAGCACAGGACAAGTACAAAATGGACGAAGAGATCGAGACAGGAATCCTGTTCAAGGTTGTTTGGTACTTGCCTATAATTCCAAGGTTGAAGCGTTTGTTTGCAAACCGTAGAGAGGCAAAGAGGTTGCGGTGGCATCATGATGAGAGAACTGCGGATAAGTATATGTGGCACCCGAAATATGGGGCTCAGTGGGAACAAATCGCTGACAGGTTTAAGATTTTGCAAAGGATCCAAGAAATATATGGCTAGGGGAGTGTACTGATGGATTTAATCCATTTGGCGATATGAACACCAAACACAACACTTGGTCGGTGCTTCTGTGCATATATAACCTTCCTCCTTGGTTGTGTATGAAGAAAAAATACATCATGATGTTGATGATTATCCAAGGCCTGAAGCAACCTGGAAATGATATCGACATTTACTTTCAGCTACTGGTAGAAGAACTGCAGACATTGTGGAGGTCTGGTGTGAGCTGTTATGATGCCAATGCAAAGGAGTTTTTCCGGCTACATGTGTTGCTGCTGCACACCATTCAAGATTTGCCGGCATTAGGCAACAGTTCGGGGCAGAGTACAAAGGGACCAGTAGGATGTGTCACATGCATGGATAGGACAGAGAGTAGATTTCTTTCCAACTTGCGCAAAACCGTGTATTTGCGTCATCGTAGGTTCTTAAGGAGAAATCACCCTTACCGAAAAATGACTGCTGAATTTGATGGTACGGTAGAGAAAGGAACGGGCCCAAGACCCTATGATGTGAAAGAAGTCCACGGCATGGTTAAAAAAATTAATGTTGTGCTTGGCAAGGGATACGGTTCGACGTCAAAAATAACACCCAAGGGCCAAGTGTTTAAGAAGAAATCAGTGTTCTGGGAATTACCTTACTGGGAGTTCCTAAGTGTACGTCATTGCAATGATGTCATGCACGTAGACAAGAATGTCTGTGAAAGCATCCTTGGTACTCTGCTCAAGATTAAAGGCAAAAGAAAGGATGGTGACGGTGCACGACTCGATATGCTTGGTGATCAATCACAACGCATGAATGAAGAAGAAGGTGATGACAAATTGCTCCACCAACACCAGAGTTACAATTTCACTGCAGCAGAAGTAAAAGTGTTCTTTGCATTTTTGTTGTCAATTAAGACACCCTCTTCCTACTCAGTAAACATCAGAAGTCTCGTGGATGACAGCTTGAGTAAAAAGAAGTTGTCTCACATGATTGCCACATAATGTTGACACAAATCCTCCCGGTGGCCATAAGGAATATGATGGACACAGACATAAGAAACACACTAATTGATCTCTGTGATTTCTTCAACAAACTATGGTAGAAGGTGGTAGATGTTGAAGAGCAGGATAATATGCAAGCTGATATTGCAAGGATATTGTCAAACTTAGAGATGTTCTTCCCACCGTCATTCTTTGTTGTCATGGTCCATCTCACCGTGCACCTTGTGGAAGAGATAAAGTATTGTGGTCCTGTGTTTCTTCGCAACATGTATCCCTTCGAGCGGTACATGGGAATATTGAAGCGCTATTGTCGGAACCGATGTCATCCAGAGGCAAGCATCCTACAAGGTTATACCGCGGAGGAGGTGGTTGAGTTTTGCACCGAATACATGAAACTTAGACCTATAGGTGTGCCCCTCTCTCGCCATGAGAGAAGGCTGGCTGGTAAGCCGGTCCTTGCTGGCTCACAGTTTCGTGCACCTAGAGATATGGCCAATCAAGCCCATTTGACGGTACTGCTTAACAGCCCGATACTCGATGCTCATGCTGCAGAACACATGGAGGAGATACGACGAAGCAACTTAACCAATGTGCTGTCACCAGCTACCGAGACAAATGCACACAACATGGACTATATAAGATGGCTGAAGGATCGTTTGACAAACGGACCCCAAGATGACCTTGCAACATGGTTGGTACAAAATCCATCAACGACAATTATGAAGTACCAAGCGTACGACATAAATGGCAACACATTCAACACTGAGGAACGTGATGCTAAGACCTCGTATGAGAACAGCTTTGTTCGAATAGAATGCCTAACTGTAGAGGGAGATGATAAATAGGTGTACTATGGAACCATTGAAGAGATTTGGGAGCTTGACTATGTGCAAATGAATGTGGCATTATTCAAGTGCAGATGGGTCCCTCTTAGTAGCGTTAAAGTTGATGCTTATAGCAGGAAGACATATGTTGATCGCAGAGTTATGGCATATCACAAGGACCCATTTATTCTTGCCAGCGATGCTACCCAGATTTTCTTTGTGCCAGACCTCTTGCATACGCACTGCCATGTAGTGATGTATGGGAAGAGGAGGGTACTAGGCGTTGAGAATGTTGGTGATGAGGAGGAGTACAATCAATATGATGAGTTGCCACCTGAGGGGCCACGCGACTTAAAAGAGGAGAAGCGTAAAATCATCAGAAATCCTAAGTTCATTAGGGGTCAACCTAATGATCGCAATCACCCCATGTACATGGGAATGGATTCAAAAAACTAGTCATTATGTCTATTGTACTGAATTGTTGCATGTACTAAATTGTGAGGGATGTGTACTGAGTTCGTTCTGTTATAAGTTTCCCATGTACTGTATTGCGAGGTATGCACGGCCTTATGTTGATCTAGTTTCGCATGTACTGTATATAGCTAGAACGCTAAGTTCATCTGACTCCGGTATGTATGAACTGAACATGTGCAGTTTGGTTTACAAATCGCACACGGTTCGTTCACTAGAACCGTGTGCTTTCTAAACCGCAGCCTATGAAACCTGATGCGCACAACGTGAGTCCTGCTTTCTGATTAGACAAAACCCAAACCACGCGTGTCGTCGTTTTCTCACAACAGATGCCAGGGGGTGGCTAATCGAGGTGAGAGCAAGGCTGCCGTGGAAGATCCGGAACGGGTTAGGGTAGTAGCACGCGGTGGTTTACCCAGGTTTGGGGCTCTCCGGAGAGATAATTCCCCTACTCCTGCATGTCTGTATATGAAGTGTATATGCTGTACAGGGTTGCTCCAAGAGCTGTGTTTGAGGAGGAAGAGGGAGCTGGCTGCTCCTTTCCATGGCCTCATGTGCCTGAGAATGAGAGAATGTGAGAAGATGAGAGAATGAGAGGAGCTTGCTTGCCCGTGGGTGACCTCCCCTGGTGCCTCTTATATAGGGAGGCCCAGGGGACAAGGGGTGGCCCACATGGCCTAACTACACTATTGGAGGAGACATGTGAAGTGACCCATGATGCAGGCTACAGTGCATCACTATTGGAGTGCAGTGAAGTGACGCATGATGGCTGTACCGTGGGGCACTATTTGCCAATAGTGCCTGACTGTAGAGGGGTGGCTGACTCTGCAGTCTGTCAGCGACAGTGTCGTCTGCTCGTGTCCGATGGGACGACTAGAGCTAACTTCGTCGGGCCGCAGCCGGCATCCTCCAGCCGGCAGCCTCCAGCCGGCCAGCCGGCAGCCTCCAGCCAGCAGCCTCCAGCCAGCCAGGTGCAGCCAGCAGCCTCCAGCCAGCCAGGCGCAGCCAGCAGCCTCCAGCCGACAGCCTCCAGCCTGCAGCCAGCGGCCTCTAGCCAGCAGCCTCCAGCCAGCCAGGCGCAGCCAGCAGCCTCCAGCCAGCCGGGCGCGGCCAGCAGCCCCCAGCCAGCAGCCTCCGGCGAGCCAGGTGCGGCCACTAGCCCGCAGCCAGCCAGGAGCGACCAGCCGGCCGGGTCGCAACTTTGTCTTCTGTTTTCGCCTCTTCGATTGTCTTGTTGATTCATGGGGCTTGGCGTACCGGGAATGACTCCCCCTATGTTTTAAAATGTTGAGCCGTCTCCTTGAGCCTACCCGGGGGTAATCCCCCCGACAGTAGCCTCCGAACCTTCGGGTGACTTGGAGAGTCAGGCGGAGGGTTTTCGCCGTTGTCGTTGTTGTTGCTGAAGTTGTCGATGACGGTTGATCACGGGCCGGGGACGGCGCAGCTTGCTTACAGCGGGGGCGCGCTAGCGCACCTACTGGGTGTAGCCTCCGAGCCTCCGGGCGACTCGAAGAGTCGGGCAGAGGGTCATTGCTGTTGCTGAAGCAGACAGTGGCGTCGAGGATGTCGGGCTTGGAAGCGGGGTCCGCCGACTAATGGGCGCGGAGCCTTGCTGAGGGCGGACGCAGGGTCCGCCAACTGATGAGCACGAGGCGCCGCCGAGCGCGGACGCAGGGTCCGCTGACTGATGAGCGCGAGGCGCTACCGGGCGTGGACACGGGGTCCGCTGGCTGGTGGGCGCGGAGCCCTGCTGGAGACAGACGCGGGGTCCGCCGGCTGTTGAGCGCGAGGCGCTGCCAAGGGCGGACGCGGGGTCCGCCGGATGGTGGGCGCAGAGCCCTGCCAGGGGCGGACGCGGAGTCCGCCGGCCGATGGGCGCGGAGCCCAGCCGAGGGCGGGCGCGGAGCCCAGCCGAGGGTGGACGCGAGGTCCGCCGGCTGTTGAGCGCGGAGCCTAGCCGAGGGCGGACGCGAGGTCTGCCGGCTGTTGAGCGCGAGGCGCTGCCAAGGGCGAACGCGGGGTCCGCCGGCTGCCAAGCCTCCGAGCGAGGGGGCTCATCATGGAAATGATCGTGCAAAAGACAAGTTTAGTTGATGCAGATGTATCAAATGTTTGGTTCTGGCGATGCAAGTTTATACAGAGGGTGCCGACTCGGTTTTGCCCGAGGCCCCTTCAGTCTTTTTCATGTTCTCTCCGCTCTTTGGCTTTTGCTCTTGCTAGCCGGACAGCCGGGAGCCGGTCTGTAGCTGAGGCAAAGAGTGGGCCGCGGAATGGAGTATACAGTACTCGGACTCCGGGAGCAGACTCGACCGAGCAGATACTCATAAATGAAATGACCGGATCACCCAAGCCGTTCTCTCCTCAGACGCTTTTCGCATGTGGTGACCTCTAGCTTGTGCTCTCACTACCCGGACAGTCGCGGTGCGAGCTGTAGCTGTGACAAAGAGTGGGCCTTCGGTACCGTACACGCTACTAAGCTGTCTCGTGGGAATGAACATATCAGGCCAAGCGGCCAGCCCCGGGCCAAGACTAGCTGGCGCCGGGGTGAATCAATAAAGTAGCTGAAACAAATGTGGGGATGACCCCCGAGGATCACTTGGGGTATCCGTTCGTGTGTACGCTGCAAGGATATCCGGGTGGAGATCTCACATTGCTTTTTGGTGCCCGCGAGGCGGTTTTGACGATGTCGGCCAGCGCGGCCTGCAGCCGGCGTGGTCCGACTGATGCACGCGAGGCACCGCCAGTCGCGGACATGGAGTCCGCCGGCTCATGGGCGCGAGGCGCTCCTGGTCGAGGACGCGGAGTCCGTTGGTGGATGGTCGCGAGCCACTGCCGGATGCGGACGCGCAGTCCTTGCTGAAGCAGATGGTGGCGTCGTGGATGTCGGGCGCGGACGCGGGGTCCGCCGACTGATGGGCGCGAAGCCCAGCCGGGAGCGGACGCGGGGTCCCTGGCTGATGGGCACGGAGCCCAGCCAGGGGCGGACGCGGGGACCGCCGGCTGTCGAGCGCGAGGCGCTTCCGGGCGCGGACGCAGGGTCCGCCGGCTGATGGGCGCGGAGCCCTGCCGAGGGCGGATTCGGGCTGGCTGTTTCCAATGGGGGCGCGCCAACGCACCCGCTGGGTGTAGCCTCGGAGCCTCCGGGTGACTCGAAGAGTCAGGTGGAGGGTCTTTGTTGTTGCTGAAGCAGATGGCGGCGTCAGGGATGTCGGGCGCGGACGCGGGGTCCGCCGACAAATGGGCGCGGTGCCCTGCCGGGTGTGGACGCAGAGTCCACCGGCTGGCTGTTTCCATCAGGGGCGCGCCAGCGCACCCGCTGGGTGTAGCCTCCGGGCGCCTCGAAGAGTCGAGCGGAGGGTCTTTGCTATTGCTGAAGCAGATAGTGGCGATGAGCACGCCGGGTGCGGACGCAAGGTCTGCTGACCGATGGGCGCGGGGCCCTGTCGACGGCGGATGCGGGGTCCACTGGCTAGTGGGCGTCAGGCGTTGCCGAGGGCGGACGCGGGGTCCGCCGGCTGTTGAGCGCGAGGCGCTGCCGAGGGCGGACGCGGGGTCCGCCGGCTGTTGAGCGCGAGGCGCTGCTGAGGGCGGATGCGGGGTCTGCCGGCAGTTGAGCGCGGGGCCCTGCCGAAAGCGGACGCGGGGTCCGTCGGCTTGATGGGCGCGGGGTCCTGCCGGGAGTAGCCTCCGAGCGAGGAGGTTCATTGATTTTTGCGTAGTGTTGTCGAAGATAGCCGGCATGGCTTTTTGCCAGCGGAGCACGCCGGCGCACCCGCTTGGTGTAGCTGCCGAGCCCCCGACTATCGGCGGGTGTGCCAGCCGGCCGGACCTGACGGGCCGGACGTCAAAGTGGGTGGGCAGCTCGAGTTGGCCCGGTGTCGAAGTAGATGGGTAGGCCAGCCGGTCGTGCAGACACGAGGCTCAGTTTCTTTTTTTTGCGTGGGCAGCCGGCCTAACTTTTTTTTTAGGAGCCGGCCACGGTTTACAGTAGCGGGAGCCGGCCGCGGGGCACGCGGGCGCTTTGGAGGCAGAACCGGCGGGCGGCCGGCACGGATGGCGAGCCAGCCGGGCGTCGGAGGTGCAGGAGGCCGAAGTGGCGTGATGACCGTGGATCGGCGGCGGCCATCGGTAGGGGGTTGCGGCAGAGGACCTCGGGGGCGCGGTGTTGGAGACGCCCGCGTGGGGGCCGAAGAGCAGCAGGGGGCGCGCTGGACGTGGCAGGTGCCGGTGCACTGAGCCGGCTGGGGGAGGCGAGCAGGCGTGGGCCGGAGCCGGCCGAGGGAGGCGAGCAAGCGCGGGCCGGAGCCGGCCTTGGCTAGCGGGAGCGTGGGCGGCCGAGGAGCGGGGAGGCGCAGGCGAGCCGGAGCCGGCTGGGGATCGGAGCTGCACGAGCGCGAAGGCTGGACGGGCGCGCGCACGGCATGAGTAGCCGGGCATGGCGCGCGCGGAGGTGCAACGGTGCAGGGGCCGGGCGGACGCGGAAGAGGAACTGGAGGCGCGAGGCAGGCGGAGCCGGACCGCGGGACGGGCGGAGCTAGCCGGGCATGGGGCGGCGACCCGGAGCCGGCGCGGGGCCGGCGCGTGGAGGCAGGCCGAGAGGCGGCCACCCAGAGCCGGTGCGGGAGGAGAATCCGGGGGAGCGCCGGAGATGGCCAGGGCCGCGCGCGAGAGAAGGGCAGCGGCGCGACGCGGCAGACGGGCGCAGTGAGCCGGCCAGGGCGCGCGAGAGCCGGCTGGAGCGGCGACCCGGCCCGGGCGTGGACGGCCAGCGGAAAGAGCGCGCACGGGACAGAGCCGATAGCGTGGGTGTGGACGCTCATAGCCGGAGCCGACGGAGCAGGCGCGCGGACGCACGGGGCCGGAGCCGGTGAAGCGAGAGCACGGACGCGGAGTCTTTCAGGACCTGGACGCGGAGCTGGCAGCAGCGAAGCTTGCCCACGCTGTGGCGGACGAATGCTGAGGAGGGAGCCATGCCGCGAAGCAGCGGTGCTGGTGGGGTGCCGCCGGACAAAGCAGCAGCTGTGGCAGGGCACTGTCCGGGATGCCGGGGCGGACGCAGATGCCGTGGAGGCCAGCGCGGCCAGGCGCGGGGACAACCGGAGACGCGCGAGGCACAACACAAAAAACGCCATTGCCTGGGCATGGTCTGGCCATGTATGACCATGGTCTGACCATTATACAACCATTACATTGCCATTATCTGGAATGTGTGCGGGTTTGTATGTCTTGTGCCTCGCAGGTACGCGCGTTGGAGGCATGTTGACGTTGAGCACCCAAGCGCTGTCGAGGAGATGGTGGCGATGTTTTCGAAGGTCACGCGCGGACGGAGAGGAGTGCGCGCTGAGGCTGGGCGACACGCGTGGTTGCGGCCGGAGCCGAGCTACGCGGTGACCCGCAACACCTAGAGGTGCTGTTCACGAGCAGAGGGACGAGGCCGAGGGGAGACTGGGGCGAGACAGGCCGACGGCGAGGACCCGCCGACCTGGACGGTCATCCCGGGGGCGCCTTGGAGCGAGCTGGAGGTTGACGAGGCCGACGGCGTGGACGCGTCGTCCCGTGCGGCAGCCCCGGGGGCACGTTGGTGTCGAGCCCCCGAGCGCCACGGGAGAGACGGCGGCGGCGCCGTGGTGGTGATGACGAAGAGGGTCCCGCCCGGACCATGGTTCCAGCAGCAGCTAGCCCCACGGTGGGCGCCAACTGTCGTCGTTTTCTCACAACAGATGCCAGGGGGTGGCTAATCGAGGTGAGAGCAAGGCTGCCGTGGAAGATCCGGGACAGGTTAGGTTAGTAGAACGCGGTGGTTTACCCAGGTTCGGGGCTCTCCGGAGAGATAATACCCCTACTCCTGCATGTCTGTATATGAAGTGTATATGCTGTACAGGGTTGCTCCTGGAGCTGTGTTTGAGGAGGAAGAGGGAGCTGGATGCTCCTTTCCATGGCCTCTTGTGCCTGAGAATGAGAGAATGAGAGAAGATGAGAGAATGAGAGGAGCTTGCTTGCCCGTGGGTGAGCTCCCCTGGTGCCTCTTATATAGGGAGGCCCATGGGACAAGGGGTGGCCCACATGGCCTAACTACACTATTGGAGGAGACATGTGAAGTGACCCATGATGCAGGCTACACTGCATCACTATTGGAGTGCACTGAACTGAAGCATGACGGGTGCACAGTGGGGCACTATTTGCCAATAGTGCCTGACTATAGAGCGGTGGCTGACTCTGCAATCCGTCAGCTACAGTGTCGTCTACTCGTGTCCGATGGGGCGCCTGGAGCTGACTTCGTCGGGCCACAGCCGGTAGCCTCCACCCAGCCAGGTGCAGCCAGCAGCCTCCAGCCGGCAGCCTCCAGCCAGCCAGGTGCAGCCAGCAACCTCCAGCAGGCAGCCTCCAGCCAGCAGCCAGCGGCCTCCAGCCGGCAGCCTCCAGCCAGCAGCCAGCGGCCTCCAGTCGGCAGCCTCCAGCCAGCCAGGCGCAGCCAGCAGCCTCCAGCCAGCCAGGCGCGGCAGCAGCATCCAGCCAGCCAGGCACGGCCAGTAGCCCGCAGCCAGCCAGGAGCGGCCAGCCGGCCGGGTCGCGACTTTGTCTTCTGTTTTCGCCTCTTCGATTGTCTTGTTGATTCGTGGGGCCTGGCATACCGGGAATGACTCCCCCTATGTTTTAAAATGTTTAGTCGTCTCCTTAAGCCTACCAGGGGGTAATCCCCCCGACAACGCGGATCATGCGTCTGCACCGTAGGATTCACCCAGATCGAACGGCGGTTCTTATACCTCTCATAAACACACGCTCTTGAAGTTGGGATTTGATTTATATGCAATAAATGCCCCGTAAATGATAACAAATGCTGAAAAATATAGCAGGCGAGCCCAGAAATGCGGCAGAAAATCAAACAGGACGTATAATTATGATTGACTACCGTGGGATAAAATTTGGAAGAGAGGCGATGAAGACACCGTCGATTGTCGTTCAATTTGCCACTTCTCCCCTCGGAACTATGATCCTTCTATTCAGATGCTATGGTTTCCAGTTTGCGATCATTGTAGCTTGTGCCAAATTTTACCAAAATTTTTCCATGGTGTCTCGAGATGACGCCATGATGACACACCGATTTTGATGATTTTCTGAGTCCGTCTGCATTTCCTGTAATTAAATTACTGACATTTATTTAGATGGACACATCTCCCGTCCGAAATGCTTGACAATTCTTCTCATTCATTGCACAATGATGAAAATCACGCAAAGCGACACACAAATGATTTGTAAGAGATTGTTTGCCATCATCCACACGTAATTCATGTTGGGATATTTTATTTATAAGAACTAATTAACATGGTCACTGCAAAATATGACTTAGATATAGCAAACGAGACATGTAATCCACCAGAAGATCAATATTAGGAGTACAATGATGTTTGCATACCATGGAAAAAACAAGGCGAAAGGATGAGGTTGACACCAATTGGAGTCCGAAATGCCAACTCTACTTTTCGTAAACCATGATCCTTTATGTGAGATGCATTCGTTTTCAAAGGGCAGGCCATCACAACTTCCGCGAGACATTACCAATTTTTCCCACGGGGTCTTCACACCATGCCACGGTGACACACCCATTTTTGTAATTTTCGTAATACATTTGCATTCCCTCGAATTAAATTACTGACAAGCCACATGTTGGTGGAAAAAAGTCTTCAAATTAGCAAACAAGTCATGAAAATGCGGTCGGAAATCAATACAGGGGCTAATAGTTGTTTGTCTGCGGCTGAAAATAATTCGAGGCAAAATGATGAAGTCCCAAATTCATTTGAAATGAAAATATGACTGTTCTGCATGGACAAATCGCACGCGGTTCGTTCACTAGAACCATGTGCTTTCTAAACCGCAGCCTATGAAACCTAATGCGCGCAATGTGAGTCCTACTTTCTGATTGGACAAAACCCAAACCATGCGGATCGTGCGTCTGCACCGTAGGATTCACCCAGATCGAACGGTGGTCCTTATACCTCTCGTCAACACATGCTGTTGAAGTTGGGATTTGATTTATATGCAATAAATGCCCCGTAAATGATAACAAATGCTGAAAATATAGAAGGCGAGCCCAGAAATGCGCCAGAAAATCAAACGTGATGTATAATTATGATTGACTACCATGGGATAAAATTTGGAGGAGAGGCAATGAAGACACCATCGATTGGAGTTCGATTTGCCACTTCTCCCCTCGGAACTATGATCCTTCTACTCAGATGCTATGGTTTCCAATTAGCGATCATTGTAGCTTGTGCCAAATTTTTTCCACGGTGTCTCGAGATGACCCCAAGATGACACACCAATTTTCGTGATTTTCTAAGTCCATCTGCATTTCCTGTAATTAAATTACTGACATTTATTTAGGTGGACACATCTCCCGTCTGAAATGCTTGACAATTCTTCTCATTCATTGCACAATGACGAAAATCACGCAAAGCGACACACAAATGATTTGTAAGAGATTCTTTGCCACCATCCACACGTAATTCATGTTGGGATATTTTTTTATAAGAACTAATTAACATGGTAACTTCAAAATATGACTTAGATATAGCAAACGATACATGTAATCCACCAGAAGATCAATATTAGGAGTACAATGATGTTTGCATACCATGAAAAAAACCAAGGCGAAAGGAAGAGCTTGACACCGATTGAAGTCCGAAATGCCAACTCTATTTTTCGTAAACAATGATCCTTTGTGTGAGATGCATTCGTTTTCAAAGGGCAGACGACCATCATAACTTCCGCCAGACATTACCAATTTTTTCCACGGGGTCTTCACACCATGCCACGGTGACACACCCATTTTTGTAATTTTCATAATACATCTGCATTTCCTCCAATTAAATTACTAACAAGCCCCATGTTGGTGAAAAAATGTCTTCAAATTAGCAAACAAGTCATGAAAATGCGGTCGGAAATCAATACAAGGGCTAATAGTTGATTGTCTGCGGGTGAAAATAATTCGAGGCGAAATGATGAAGTCCCAAATTCATTTGAAATGAAAATATGACTATTCTGCATGGACAAATCGCACAAGGTTCGTTCACTAGAACCGTGTGCTTTCTAAACCGCGGCCTATGAAACCTCATGCGCGCAACGTGAGTACTGCTTTCTGATTGGACAAAACCAAATCCACGCGGATCGTGCGTCTGCACTGTAGGATTCACCCAGATCGAACGACTGTCCTTATACCTCTCGTGAACACACGCTGTTGAAGTTGGGATTTAATTTATATGCAATAAATGCCCGATAAATGATAAAAATTGCTGAAAAATATAGCAGGCGAACCCAGAAATGCGCCAGAAAATCAAACCTGACGTATAATTATGATTGACTACCGTGGGATAAAATTTGGAGGAGAGGCGATGAAGACACCGTCGATTGCAGTTCGATTTGCCACTTCTCCCCTCGGAACTATGATCCTTCTACTCAGATGCTATGGTTTCCAATTAGCGATCATTGTAGCTTGTGCCAAATTTTACCAAAAATTTTCCATGGTGTCTCGAGATGACGCCATGATGACACACCGATTTTGATGATTTTCTGAGTCTGTCTGCATTTCCTGTAATTAAATTACTGACATTTATTTAGGTGGACACATCTCCCGTCCGAAATGCTTGACAATTCTTCTCATTTGTTGCACAATGACAAAAATCACGCAAAGCGACACACAAATGATTTGTAAGAGATTGTTTGCCACCATCCACACGTAATTCATGTTGGGATATTTTATTTATACGAACTAATTAACATGGTAACTGCAAAATATGACTTAGATATGGCAAACGAGACATGTAATCCACCAGAAAATCAATATTAGGAGTACAATGATGTTTGCATACCATGGAAAAAACCAAGGCGAAAGGATGAGGTTGACACCGATTGGAGTCCGAAATGCCAACTCTACTTTTCGTAAACTAAGATCCTTTGTGTGAGATGCATTCGTTTTCAAAGGGCAGGCCATCATAACTTCCGCCAGACATTACCAATTTTTCATACGAGGTCTTCACACCATGCCACGGTGACACACCCATTTTTGTAATTTTCTTAATACATCTGCATTTCCTCCAATTAAATTACTAACAAGCCCGATGTTGGTGGAAAAATGTCTTGAAATTAGCAAACAAGTCATGAAAATGCGGCCGGAAATCAGTACATGGGCTAACAGTTGATGTCTGCGGATGAAAATAATTCGAGGCAAAATGATGAAGTCCCAAATTCATTTGAAATGAAAATATGACTGTTCTGCATTGTCGGATTTTGGGCTCCGCAAAAACCCTAAGAAGTTCGAACTCAGGGGCGTGTGCGAAGATCCCCAACAGCTTCACCCCCTCCAAGCTCACAACACGATAACCTCGCTCGATGGCGAGGAAGAAGATAGCACACGAGAGTTTACCCAGGTCCGGGCCATTGCGAAGCGTAAAATCCTACTTCTGCTTTTGGTGGATATCCTCACGAGGAGGTTTGTGGATGAACTAGTACAGTGGTGAGTTGCCTCGCGAGTGCGTTTGGGTGGCGTTGGATCCCCCTCCTAAAGAGCAGCCTAGCCTCTATTTATAGTGGCCCGGGTCCTCTCCCCCTATCGCAATGGCGGGAAGGGATCCCACAACGGCCAAATTTGAAAGGGGACAGGAGGTACATCTTATCCTAACGAAAGGTGGTCTTCGCCTGCAAAGTAGGTGGTGGTGACATGGTGGTGGGCTCGCTGGTGACATCCGTCCTGCCGCACCCGCTGGCCTGGTCTCGTTGCACCGGGATGGAAACCTTTGGCAGGGCACCTCGGGGACCTGCGCTCATCCCTGTCTCCTTTGCACCAAAGAGGAAACTGTCCCCTCTGGCGCGCTGGCACCCGCCTGGCCTGGCTGGCGTCACCCTTGACCTCCCGAGGCCGAGCATTGCATAGAGATCTCCGCCACTCAAGAGGGGGTCTGGGGAGGCCTCCCTTTCTGGGAGCCTTGGCGTTGTCCCCCTCGTGAGAGTGGGACTCTCGTGAGGGTCTTGTCTTGAGTGAAGCCGCGCAGGGCCGTACGGACCGTCAAGTGGGCCATGCCCTGGGCCGCAGGCAGGCAAGTCTGGTACCCCCGTTCCCAGAATGCCGACAGTAGCCCCCGGGCCCAAGGCGCGCCCGAGTTGGCTTCGGGGTGAAGCCGAAGAAGATGGCTAGGAGCGCCGCGGGCCCTTATTGCCTGCGGGCCAAGTCTGGCATGTGGTGCGTGGTTGGAAGCGAGTGTCCCCGCTCTCGTGTCCCCTCGGCAATTGCTCGAACTGACAAAAGACTGACGTCCAGCGCTGAGCCATTATTGCTTTCCTCTTCCGCGCTCCTGCTCCTCCTTCCAGATCTCCATCCTCTGTGAGAACCTCTCCAGATCTTAGCACTGCACCGTCTTCCTTCTTGCTTCCTCGGCCCCAAAGGCTTCTCGATGGCTCCCGCCGGCAAGTCAAAACCTGAAGCTCAAAGCTCGGCTTCCGCTTCCATCTTGCTGGCGCTCTCAGAGTCCACCATAGCCAAGGACGGGGACCTCGCCCTGGTGCTTCCGTCGATGGCGGATGACACCAATGAGCGGGGGCGGACCTTGATATGGTGCGGCTCCGCGGAGAGGCACCGCCTGGCCAAGCCGGTCTACCCTTTCTTCCTCCACAGCATCTTCTCCGGGCTCGTCCCGCCTTTCTCTGCGTTCGTCACCGCCGTCCTCGAGCACTACGGGATCGAGGCTCTCCATCTTCAACCCAACTCCATCCTGCTCCTGTCCATCTTCGCCTTCTACTGCGATGCCTTCGTGGGCGTGAAGCCTTCGGTGGCCCTGTTCTGCCATTTCTTTAGCTTGCGGCTTCATGACGGCGCTCAACGGTCGGCATGCATCTCCTTCGTCGCGGTCCAGAGCAGGAACATGCTCTTTAAGGCCGGGAAGAAGGTGGAGAACTTCAGGCACCGCTGGGTCTTCTTGGATCTCAAGAGCGTCAACCCCCGCCTGGAGCTTCCAAAGGGGCTGCCGGAGAAGATTCCTACGGGGAGCTCCGCGAAGCTCTCCGACCCCCGGGCCACGCCCGTTCTGGAGCGGATCTTTCGAGACATCAGCACCAGGAAGATGACTGGGGGAATGATAGTGAAGGAGTTCCTGGCGCAACGCCTGGCGCCCCTCTAGTCTCACTCGAGGCCCATGTGGGACTATCAGGGCGGTGGCGATGACATCAGGCTCCGCTCTGCGCACCTGACCTCCGAGGAGTTGAACAGGTTCATGGCGACCCTGCTCAACGGCGACCCCGGGGACCTTCCTGAGACCTACGCCCCGCTGTACTGCCGCGACGACAAGGCCGATCTGGTCGCCGCGATGCCCATCTTCGATGAGCTGGGGCTCTCTCTAGCCGAGTGCCCTTGTGCCCCTGTGGCGGTGTCCTCCGACGACACCGCGGATGAGGAAGACTCGGAGGAGACAGCAGATGACGATCTGGAGGAAGTGTCCCCTCCGTCGCGGAGCGTGCTTCTCCGCGGCTTCGATCAGGACGACGCCGGCGAGCCCCCTGCTGCAAGTCCTCCGTGACTCACCAGGGTCCTCAAGGGGCCGGGGCCCACACCTCGGGCCGCACGGTCCGCCTGCCGGGTGACCCCAAGGAAACGTCAGGCTGGGCCTCCTCTGGAGCACCCAACCCGCGCCAGCAAGGTGGTTGAAGCGCCCGCCTCGCCCCTGCCCGAGCTGCAGCCTGTGGGTATGGCGGCCGCGTCTGGGGCTGGCATGACTTTGCCGGCTGTGGCCCTTACTTGCGGTTCCACTACTCCCTCATGCGATGGCGCCTCCCCGGAGAAGGGCGGGGGCATTCCCGCCTTCGCCGAGGTGGAGATAAAGAGGAAGTGGGTCGACGTCGAGGAGTAAGTAGTCCTGCTTGGTTTCTGGCAGCCTTCCAGTGGTTTCTATGCTGATGGTCTCTTCTTTGCTTGACAATCAGGACCGCCGCCGTGCCGAAGGCGAAGAAGAAGAAGGCCGGCGTCAAGCCGAGGGCGCCTTCCAACGTGACGCCCGTTCTTGGTGCCCTGCCGACGCCTGATGAGGCGCCGGATGTCAAGGGCGAGGAGGCTCGCGGGGCGACTCTCCTTGTCACGGCCGCGGAGCCCCCGATGCTCGTTGGAGAGGCTGCTTCCGTCCTTGGGGGTGCGTCCGTGCCGCTGCCCGAGGGGCCAGCCCCCGAGGGCCAGCTGGGTGTAGGGCCGTCCGTCCCTGCCTTGTCTGTGGTAGTAGCGGAACCACCGGTGCCTTCTGCTCTTCATGCTCCTGCCCCTCTGGAGGCGGCTTCTGCCGCCGCGCAGGCGCTACCTCCGTGTCGGGCCCTAGTGCCACCGACTTGTGGCCCTCCAGTCGGGTCAGGTGCCCTGGACGGGGCCTACGCCGTACTGGATCAGGTCCGAGACGCCCTCGGGGGCACCGACGGTCGCCTCGCGAGGGAGCGCTTGGGGCTTCTTTCTTCGTGGCTCCAGTCCGAGCCTTAGCCGTGGCGGTTTGGAGCCAAGACGAGGCCACCGTGGCTGAGAGCAGGAAGGAGGCCGCGTCAGCCAAGACAGCTCGCGACGCGGCGCTGGCCGATGCAGCGTCTGCCATGAAGCGCTGCGACGAGGCTGAGGTCCGCCTGAAGGCCCTTCAGGAGGAAAGGACTGCGCTTGCGGAGCGGCTTCGTCAGCGGGAGGAAGACCTCAAAACCTGCGAGGCCAAGCTTGCCGACCGTGACTCCGCGTTCTACAAGGCGGTGGCCAACCAAGCCGCGGAGCGCAAGCAACTGGACAGGTTGAAGGAGGAAGTAGCTGCAGAGAAGGCTCGGCTCGACTCCAGGGAGAAGACCCTTGCCGCGGCTGAGGAGAAGAAGGCTGCTGAGCTTGGTGCCCTCCCCTCCATCGTGCTCAGACTCCGTCAGGCGCTGAATTCCATCTACCGGGGGGGATTCACAGAACCCCTGGCGGCTCCTGAGAGCGGCTTCGTGTGGCTCTCTTCATGGCTCGTCGAGGTGCTTGAGGGTGTCGTCGCCAGGGTGGAGAACGTCTTGGAGAGTGAGTGCCGCGACCTCTTCTCCGGGGCCACGACGCACGTCTTCAGCCACCTCTACCTTCGCGAGCCGAGTTTCGACTTCGGCTCCATGATTCGCCCGGTTGATCCTGGGGTTCGCGCCGCTACGGCGACAGCCGTGGAGGGTGCCGTGAAGGCACTGATGAAGAAGTTCGCCTATGTCACTGTTCCCTCACCTCCTCCTGCGGCTGCAAGGGTTAGTGACGATGATGACAACGGCGGCGATGTCGACGATGAGCTCCCCACGGCCGGGACGAGCGGTGGTGCCAGCTCCTCCTAGCTTCTCTTCCTGGGTCTTCTCCTGTAGTGTCCATCGTGCCACGTGGAGGCGTTAGACTTGTTTGCATTTTCAGAGACATTTTAATGCTTGTAATGACTGCTAAGTTGTGTGGTTTTATTTCCTCGCCTTGTTTCCTTCCTGCTTGCTGTAGCGCTCTGCGTCAGTAGGGCCCGGTCCCGCGCATACCTCAACCGCCATTGGGCCGTCTGGATCACCAGGACAGTGCCAAGGGGCGAGGGGCTACGTGACCAGTGAGGCTCCTGAGTCGCGATGCTCAGGGGTCCCCCTTGACGTACGAGCAGCCCTCATGAAGGGAACGCGGCGAAGACGGGGTTGACTTGGAGATTTGGAGCGCCTTGAGCTCTGCGTCGGCAGGGCCCGGTCCCGTGCATACCTCAACCGCCATTGGGGCGTCCGGATCACCAGGACGGTGCTAAGGGGTGAGGGGCTACGAGATCAGTGAGGCTCCTGAGTCGCGATGCTCAGGGGTCCCCCTTGACGTACGAGCAGCTCCCCTACCTTTCCTCGCTAGCTTTCGCCTGAGAGGGACGCGTGAAGACCAGGTATCAGGGACCTGGGAAGGTGGCACGTGCCAGGCCTGGCCTGAGCGTAGCCCCCATGCAGCCCCCTCACATGTGCATCCCAAGGGAATGCTACGAGATGGAGCCGCGAGGGGCTGTCCTGAGGTTGAATGCTCCCTCTAGGGCGCCCTCAGTTGTTTATCCCCAGCGCGGAACATAGGGCTTCCACGTTGCGTGGACATAGCCGCTTGGGCGACAGTGTTGTCCGCCAGCTCGGAGCATGGGGCTTCCACTTGGGCGTGGGAATGGGGGGCCCCGGCTCCTGAGCCCCCCGAGCGTGTACAGCCCATTAAGTTCGTACGCGTGGCCTGCACGGTAGAACTGGGAGGTGTATCTGGGCGCTCGTGAGGCAGCTCGGGTCTCACGAGGCCCTACCTCAAAGGCGGGTTGCGCCTTAGTCTTCCGGTAGAAAGCACCGCTTGAAGTCCTGTATATTTTGAGAAACCTGCGCCGAATGGATTTCCAAGGGCCATCGCATGAGAAGGCCAAACACCAATGACCCCAGGAGGTGACGTGAACGGGGCCGGCCCGCCAGACAGAGCTCAGCCATTGGATTTGTCGACGCTGCAGGGACGGACCCGAGCACAGACGCCAAGCCCAGTCTTCTCATGCGACAACTCCGAGGAGAAAACACCCAGCGTGCGGCTCCCATGGCGGTGAAAGGCCGACTGTGGTTGTAGGAACCGTGTCACGCGCCCTGACTCACCCACTCCCGATTAGCTCATGCGAGAGCGAAGCACCGAGGGCCATGGGAGGTGACGTGCGCGGGGCTGGCCCGCGAGACAGTGCTCGACCACTTGGATTTGTCGACGCTGCAGGGACGGACCCGAGCACAGACGTCGTGCCAGCCCTTAATCATGAGGGGGCGACGACATTCATGGCGGCGAAGCACCGAGCATGTAGGTTGGAATATTTAGGAAATAGATCAAAAGCATGAAAGGATCTAATACATGCGAAAATGATGCGGCTGGGATGAGCCCTGGCCGCCTGAGGATAATGCGGCCCGATGGGCGCCCTCAAACTGAGAAAACCAAAAAGTTACCTGGTACCGGACCAAAAAAAGGATCACCTGGCGGCAATACCGCTGAAGCGTGGACGTAGTCGTCAGAGCTTGGCCTTCATGAGCCTGGCGCATCACGAGGCTCGAGGCACTCCCTCAGGCCTGGCACCTCCTCCAACTCCTCGCGGTGCCTGGCCCGGTAAGGCGCGAGCATGGCCTGAGCAAGGCGCTGGAACGTGGCGCCCGCATTCGCCAGACCGAAGGGCATGCGGATGTAGTTGCATGGGTAGACCCCACCAGGACCGATGCGCGTCGGCCAGAAGATGTCCTGGGATGTGGCCCTGTTGATGCCGAGTACGTTGACGCAGACGCGCGGCATGCCGCCCGAGTCGACGACGGCGACCACACTTGGTTGTGCAGGGCCGCACCCGCCTCGCATGGCCTGTGCTTCCCGAAGCTCCTCGATTGCTCTGGTGACGAATTCCCGCGAACTTGGCGCCTCGCGCCGTGCTCCTTGCTTAGATGGGTGCGCGCCGACGCAGGCCCCCAAGTTGTGCCCGAGCACCTCCCCCGTCTCACTGGTCAGGTCGGTAGCCTTCCGAGTGGAAGCCCCCAAGCCCGACCCAAGGCATGCGTCGAGCGCGCCTTCCTATGCGAGGGAGGAAGGGACCTTGGCCCCAGGCACGGAGCCTGAGGCGCCGTCCTTAGAGGTTTTAGCCCCCTTGCGCCCCTTGGAAAGGAGCTGCTTCTTCTTCCTAGGGACATCCTCATGAAGCAGGACGTCTTCTTCGTCGTCTGAGTGCTCGGCCGCTGCGGCACGGTAGGTGCGCTCGATGGAGCAAACGGCGTCTTTCTCATCGCAGGCGACGATGATGACGCTGCCACTCCCCAGCATCTTGAGGACGTTGTAGCCATGGTGAGTCACCGCCATGAACTTGGCGAGGGCTGGGTACCTGAGGATCGCGTTGTACGGGAGGTGGATGTGGGCGACGTCAAAGACGATGAGCTAGGTGTGGTAATTGTTGCGCCCGCCGAAGGTGATGGGCAGGCGCAGTTGCCCGATGGGGACTGTGGAGCCGTCAGTGACCCCTGAGAAAGGCTTGGTTGGCATGAGCTGGTCGCAAGGCACTTGGAGCGTCTCAAACGTCTCGATGGAGAGGACATTGAGCCCTGCGCCACCGTCGATGAGGGTCTTGGTGACAAGGACTTTGCTGATGGTAGGCGTGCACAGCATGGGGAGTGTGCCCGCCATGGCTGAACACCTGAGTTGATCCTTGGAGTCAAAGGTGATGGCGCACTAGGACCACTTGAGGGGGTGCGCAGCCTCGAGCTTCTTGAGAGCCGCGTTCACCTCCCGCGAGAACTGCTTGAAGATGCGGTTCGAAGCTGGGGCTTGGGCGCCGCCCAGGATGCAAGCAATTGCCCTGACCTCCTGGAAGCCCCCAGCCCCATCGTTCTGCCTGTCTTCTTCCATCCTCCTAGGTGGCGGCGGCAGCGGGGGAAGGCCCGCCTCACGAGGGCGGGCCTCACGAGGCTGGCCACGACGTGACCCCTCCGGAGGTTCATCGCGCCAGCGGTCCTCCCAAGCTTGATCGCGCCAGCGGTCCTCCCGAGGCCGGTCTTGCCACTCCTGGCGCGGGTCCCGATTGTCCCAGTTGCCTCCACGGCGTCCATAGCCACGTTCGCTATGCCCAGGGCGCCGACCGAAATGCTCGTCACGGACCACCCTGAGCTCCTGACAGTCGATGGTGTTGTGGCTATTGGTGCCATGGAAGATGCAGAACGGTCGCCCTCCCGCGGGGGGTTCCTCGTCTCGGCTGTGCTTTGCCTCAGGCTCAGCTGCCAGCACTGCGGGGGCCTTGCACTTCGCTTCCTTGATATTGGTCTTCTTATCTTCGGGTTCCGCCTCCGGAAGCTCGCGGAGTGAGAGGCGGCCCTCTTCGGCCTTCGTGCACTTGTTCGCCAGGTTGAACATCTCCAGAGCCGAGCTCAGGTCGTCGTTGATAGCGAGCTTCTCCCTCATCCTGAAGTCCCTGACGCCGTCGGTGAATGCCGAGATGATGGCCTCATCTGACGCCCTCGGGATCTTGAGGCGGACAGTCGTGAACCGCTGTATGAACTTGTGCAAGGTCTCGTCTGGCTGTTGCTTCCCACGACGCAAGTCACCCACTCCAAGGGCGCGGTCGCGGGTGCCTTGCAAGTTGGCGACGAAGCGCTCACGTAGGTCTTCCCAGGAGGTGATCAATCGCTCCGGGAGGTTGAGGAGCCAGGAGAGTGCACCACCCTTGAGTGCCATAGGGAACCAGCTTGCCATGACCTTGTCGTCCCCGCCGACTGCCTGGATGCTCAGCGAGTAGAGTTGTAGGAACTCGGCGGGATCTGGGGTGCCGTCATAGTGAGGAGGTAGGTTAGGCTTGAAGTTGCAAGGCAACACGGCTGGATGGAGCTTCGGGGCGATGGCGCGGCAACCCACTAGACCCGCGGGTGCCGCACGCACGGGAGGGACCTGGTCTTGATGCTCTTGCGCGGCTGCCTCTAATGGTGCCCGGTCACGACGCTGATGCAGCGGCGCAGGGAGCGCACGGCCGCGGCACCACCTGGCAGCTTACTTCATCTCTCACCCTCGCCGGGGGCCCGCGCGGCTGGTCGCGCGGGCATGCTTCACGCCTGGGCTCGGGGTCGATGTCGCGCTGGGGAGGAGGAGGTGGCGCATCATGGGCCTCATCGCCTGCCAGGGAGGGCTGGGGCCAGAACGAGTAGGAGAGCGCTGAGGCGTCGCCGGCGGCACTGACGAGCTCTGCAATACGCCCGAGCCAGTCGTGGTAGCGGTTGGGGGCAGGGCGGTAATGCAGCAGCTCGGGCGCCATGAGGAGTGCGCCTGACCCACGAGCCGGCTCGGGGTGAGCGTGGGAGGATGACCCAGTAGCTGGAACGATCGACGGAGTAGCGGTGTTCCCGTCGCGCCGCGCGGTGACCGGCTGTGACGAGTCATGCTGCTCGTGGGCTACCGGGACCGTGGCGGCGTTGGCCATAGGAGAGGCGGACCGGCGCGCGGCGGTGCGGCCCACGTGTGCTGTCTGGGCGACGTGAGCAGCACGGCGCTCGGTGAGCATCAGCCCTCGGAGCGGTGAGGCGGAGAAGGAGCGAGGCTTGAGGAAGATTTCGACACGCCCCCTACCTGGCGCGCCAAATGTCGAATTTCGGGCTCCGCAAAAACCCTAAGAAGTTAGAACTCAGGGGCGTGTGCGAAGATCCCCAATAGCTTCACCCCCTCCAAGCTCACAACAAGATAACCCCGCTCGATGGCAAGGAAGAAGATAGCACACGATAGTTTACCCAGGTCCGGGCCGCTGCGAAGCGTAAAACCCTACTCCTGCTTTTGGTGGATTGCCTCACGAGGAGGTTTGTGAATGAACTAGTATAGTGGTGAGTTGCCTCGCGAGTGCGTTTGGGTGGCGTTGGATCCCCCTCCTACAGAGCAGCCTAGCCTCTATTTATAGTGGCACGGGTCCTCTCCCCCTATCGCAATGGCGGGAAGGGATCCCACAACGGCCAAATTTGAAAGGGGACAGGAGGTACATCTTATCCTGACGAAAGGTGGTCTTCGCCTGCAAAGTAGGTGGTGGTGAGGCGGTGGTGGGCTCGCTGGTGACATCCGTCCTGCCATGCCCGCTGGCCTGGTCTCGTTGCACCGGGATGGAAATCTTTGGCAGGGCGCCTCGGGAACCTGCGCTCGTCCCTGTCTCCTTTGCACCAAAGAGGAAACTGTGCCTCTGGTGCGCTGGCGCCTGCCTGGCGTCACCCTTGACCTCCCGAGGCTGAGCATTGGATAGAGATCTTCGCCACTCTGGAGGGGGTCTGGGGAGGCCTCCCCTTTCCGGGAGCCTTGGCGTTGTCCCCCTCGCGAGGGTGGGACTCTCGCGAGGGTCTTGTCTTGAGTGAAGCTGCGTAGGGCCGTACGGACAGTCAAGTGGGCCATGCCCTGGGCCACAGGCAGGCAAGTCTGGGTACCCCCATTCCCAGAATGCCGACATGCATGGACAAATCGCACACGGTTCATTCACTAGCACCGTGTGCTTTCTAAATCGCGGCCTATTAGACCTAATGCGCGTAACGTGAGTCCTGCTTTCTGATTGGACAAAACCCAAACCATGCGGATCGTGCGTCTGCACCGTAGGATTCACCCAGATCGAACGGCGGTCCTTATACCTCTCGTCAACACACGCTGTGGAAGTTGGGATTTGATTTATATGCAATAAATGCCCAGTAAATGCTAAAAAATGCTGAAAAATATAGCAGGCGAGCCCAGAAATGCGCCAGAAAACCAATATTAGGGTACAACGATAGCGGCGTACCGTGGGAAAAATTTCGAGACAAAACGATGAGGTCACGTCTACATTTCAAAGTTTTCAGGTTTTCATTTCGAACAGGCTTGTGTTGCTTGTGCACAAGGGTTACTATATGAAACCGTTTGAAATGTTTTTTCCCCGGGGCGCACGGCAATCTTTTTTCACCCTTTTCACCGAAGCGGCCAACATGCCCCCCTCCCCTCCCCCCAAACCCGCGCCCTCCCCCGTTTCGCTCATATGTCCGCGTATTCTACCCAAAGTCCATCGACAGCTAGCTCCCTCCCCACCCCGTCCCCAGATCCACACCAGAACCCTTTTCGGCGCCGTCGTGCTCAACCCGGCCGTGTACCCGCTTCCCGGCGTCTACCCTACCCTTCACTGCCACTCCGAACACACTGCTGCCCACGCCTCGCCATCTACATTTGTTTGCCAGCCGCCGTCGAACATATCGACCATGTACCCTCGCCTCTCTTGCCGGATTTGCAAACAAAAAAACCGGTCAGTTGCTGCCCTTCATCGCGGTGAGGTCTATTATCTTGCGATCCCTTTTCCTATTTGGTCTGGTTTGTCCCCAAAATGATTATAAAATAATGGAGAGCGTATTTATGTTCATCATCTACCTTCTAACATATAAGTTGTATTTCTTCCAATTAGTTATTGTCGAATTACATATCATGTGCACACGAGTCACACTAAACGAACAGATTAGCCGTACATTTCCAAATGATTACATGCCATGTTTAGACAACTAGCTTCCAAGCTGTTACATTTTTTTATGTTTATCCCCCTTTTCTGAATTTTGCATGTGTACTCTGTAGATGTCTATTAGCAGCGACGACAGTCATACATCTGGCGATGTATCTTCATCTGAGTCCGAAGCCAACATGTCTGCAAAAGATGATCGTGTACCAAGAAATGATGAATGGGATAGAGCTGCCACAATCACCCATCCGGTCAAGAGCCGAAAGAGCGCTCCAAGAAAGTGTTGGGGAACGTTGCATGGGAAACAAAAATTTTCCTACGCACACACAAGATCTATCCATGGTGATGAGCATCTACGAGAGAGAGAGTAAATCTACATACCCTTGTAGATCGCTAAGCGGAAGCGTTTAAGAAACGCGGTTGATGTAGTCGAACGTCTTCGCGATCCAAATCGCCGAGCGTCCCGCGATCCAATCACGATCCTTCCGATCTAGTGCCGAACGGACGGCACCTCCGCGTTCAACACACGTACGGCTTGATGACGCCTTCACCTCCTCGATCCAGCGAGCGATGGTGAAGTAGTGGTTGAGTTCCAGCAGCACGACGGCGTGGTGATGGTGGTGAGGAACAATCTCTGCAGGGCTTCGCCAAGCGCTACGGAGATTATGACGGAGGAACTAGAGGGTTAGGGTTGCCGCACACGGCTTGGGGAAATCTTGATGTGTCCCGTGTGCTAGCCCTGCCCCTCTATTTATATGTTGAGCCTTGGGGTCTAAACTTGGAGTAAAAGCCTCCTCCAGGTCGGTTTTGCCCGCACAAGGTCGGTTTGGCCCGCAGGGAAAGAGTCCAACTCGGATCCCTGCCGAACCGTGCACAGCCGCGCACAAGCGGTAGTACCGCTTCACACAAGCGGTAGTACCGCTTGGGCGGTAGTACCGCTTCACACAAGCGGTAGTACCGCTCGGGCGGTAGTACCGCTTCACACAAGCGGTAGTACCGCTTACGCGGCAGCAAAACTACTTTTTGCACTTTCCAATACCTTGTGGGCTTTTATCCCTTGGCCCATATAAAGTGTTGTTGCACCCGAACACTTTGGTAAACATCCGGAACCCCTTCCGGTGAACTCTGGAACTCTTCCGGAGATCGAAACACTATTATCACATATATCAATCTTTACCTCCGGACTCTTCCGGAGATCCTCGTCATGTCCGGGATTTTATCCGAGACTTCCGAACAACTTTCGGTCACCAACATAATAACTCAATTATACTAATCGTCACCAAACGTTAAGTGTGTAGACCCTGCGGGTTCGAGAACTATGTAGACATGACCGAGACACCTCTACGATCAATAACCAATAGCGGGACCTGGATGCCCATATTGGCTCCTACATATTCTACGAAGATCTTTATCGGTCGAACCTCTATGTCAAGGAATCAGTTAATCCCGTATGCTGTTCCCTTTGTTCTTCGGTATGTTACTTGCCCGAGATTCGATCGTCGGTATCTCTATACCTAGTTCAATCTCGTTACCGGCAAGTCTCTTTACTCGTTCCGTAATACAAGATCATGTGGCTAACTCTTTAGTCACTTTGCTTGCAAGGCTCAATGTGATGTTGTATTACCGAGTGGGCCCTGAGATACCTCTCCGTCACACGGAGCAACAAATCCCAGTCTTGATCCATGCCAACCCAACAGAAACCCTCGGAGATACCTGTAGAGCACCTTTATAGTCACCCAGTTACGTTGCGACGTTTGATACACACAAGGTATTCTTCCGGTGTCAGTGAGTTGCATGATCTCATGGTCAAAGGAACAGATACTTGACATGCAGAAAACAATAGCAATAAACTGACACGATCAAATGCTACGTTTACAGTTTGGGTCTTGTCCATCACATCATTCTCCTAATGATGTGATCCCGTTATCAAATGACATCTCATGTCAATGGCCAGGAAACCTTAACCATCTTTGATCAACGAGCTAGTCAACTAGAGGCTCACTAGGGACACAGTGTTGTCTATGTACCCACACATGTATTTGAGTTTCCAATCAATACAATTATAGCATGGATAATAAACGATTATCATTAACAAGGAAATATAATAATAACCAATTTATTATTGCCTCTAGGGCATATTTCCAACAGTCTCCCACTTGCACTAGAGTCAATAATCTAGTTCACATCACTATGTGATTTACATTGTAATGAATCGAACACCCATGCAGTTCTGGTGTTGTTCATGTTTAGCCCTTGGAAGAGGTTTAGTCATCGGATCTGCAACATTCAGATCCGTGTGTACTTTGCAAATATTTATGTCGTCCTCCTTGATGTAATCGCGGATGGAATTGAAACGTCGCTTTATGTGTCTGGTCCTCTTGTGAAATCTTGGTTCCTTGGCTAGAGCAATGGCACCAGTATTATCACAAAACAGAGTCATTGGGTTAAGTGCACTTGGCACTACTCCAAGATCTGTCATGAACTCCTTCATCCAGACACCTTCCTTCGCCGCCTCCGAGGCAGCGATGTACTCCGCTTCACATGTAGAATCTGCTACCACGCTTTGCTTGGAACTGCACCAGCTAACCGCACCCCCATTAAGAATAAATACGTATCCGGTTTGCGACTTAGAGTCATCCGGATCAGTGTCAAAGCTTGCATCGACGTAACCCTTTACGACGAGCTCTTGATCACCTCCATAAACGAGAAACATGTCCTTAGTCCTTTTCAGGTACTTCAGGATATTCTTGACCGCCGTCCAGTGTTCCATTCCTGGATCACTTTGAAACCTTCCGACCATACTTATGGCAAGGCTGACATCGGGTCTTGTGCATAGCATTGCATACATGATAGAGCCTTTGGCCGAAGCATAGGGGATGACACTCATCTTTTCTCTATCTTCTGCAGTCACTGGGCATTGAGTCTTACTCAACTTCACACCTTGCAATACAGGCAAGAACCCCTTCTTGGACTGATCCATTTTGAACTTCTTCAAAACTTTGTCAAGGTATGTGCTTTGTGAAAGTCCTATTAAGCGTCTTGATCTATCTCTATAGATCTTGATGCCTAATATGAAAGCAGCTTCTCCTAGGTCCTTCATTGAAAAACTCTTGTTCAAATATTCCTTTACGCTTTCCAGCATTTCTATATTGTTTCCAATCAGTAATATGTCATCCACATATAATATTAGAAACGCTATAGAGCTCCCACTCACTTTCTTGTAAATACAAGCTTCTCCGTAAACTTGTATAAACTCGAACGCTTTGATCACCTCATCAAAACGAAGATTCCAACTCCGAGATGCTTGCACCAGTCCATAAATGGATCGCTGGAGTTTGCAAATTTTGTCAGCATTCTCTGGATCGACAAAACCTTCTGGTTGCATCATATACAACTCTTCCTTAAGGTAACCGTTAAGGAACGCTGTTTTGACATCCATCTGCCAAATTTCATAATCGAAAAAGGCAGCTATTGCTAACATGATTCTGACGGACTTAAGCATCGCTACGGGTGAGAAGGTCTCATCGTAGTCAACTCCTTGAACTTGTGAAAAACCCTTTGCCACAAGTCGAGCTTTATAGACGGTGACATTACCGTCCGCGTCCGTCTTCCTCTTAAAGATCCATTTGTTCTGAATGGCCTTACGCCCTTCAGGTAATACTTCCAAAGTCCAGACTTTGTTTTCATACATGGATCCCATCTCGGATTTCATGGCCTCTAACCACTTCTCGGAATCCGGGCCCATCATCGCTTCTCCATAGCTCGTAGGTTCATCGTTGTCTAACAACATGACCTCTAAGACAGGGTTGCCGTACCACTCAGGAGCAGTACGCGTCCTTGTCGACCTACGAGGTTCGATAGCAACTTGATCCAAAGCTTCATGATCATCATCATTAACTTCCTCTTCAGCTAATGTAGGCTCGACAGAAACAACTTTCTGCGTTGCGCTACTCTTAGGTTGAAGTAAAGGTTCAATAACCTCATCAAGTTCTATCTTCCTCCCACTCAATTCTTTCGAGAGAAACTCTTTCTCAAGAAATGTTCCGTTTTTAGCGACAAACACTTTGCCTTCGGATCTGAGATAGAAGGTATACCCAACTGTCTCTTTTGGGTATCCTATGAAGACGCATTTCTCCGCTTTGGGTTCCAGCTTTTCAGGCTGAAGCTTTTTGACATAAGCATCACATCCCCAAACTTTAAGAAACGACAGCTTTGGCTTCTTGTCAAACCAAAGTTCATAAGGCGTCGTCTCAACGGATTTCGATGGTGCCCTATTTAAAGTGAATGCTGCTGTCTCTAATGCATAACCCCAAAACGATAGTGGCAAATCGGCAAGAGACATCATAGATCGCACCATATCTAATAAGGTTCGATTACGACGTTCGGACACACCATTACGCTGTGGTGTTCCAGGCGGTGTTAGTTGTGAAACAATTCCACATTGTCTTAAGTGACTGCCAAACTCATAACTCAGATATTCTCCTCCTCGATCAGATCGTAGGAATTTAATCTTCTTGTTACGATGATTCTCAACTTCACTCTAAAATTGTTTGAACTTTTCAAATGTTTCAGACTTGTGTTTCATTAAGTAAATATACCCATATCTACTTAAGTCATCAGTGAAGGTGAGAAAGTAACGATAACCACTGCGCGCCTCAATGCTCATCGGACCGCACACATCAGTATGTATGATTTCCAATAAGTCACTTGCCCGTTCCATTATTCCAGAGAACGGCGTTTTAGTCATCTTGCCCATGAGGCATGGCTCACATGTGTCAAGTGATTCAAAATCAAGTGACTCCAAAAGTCCATCAGCATGGAGCTTCCTCATGCGTTTTACGCCAATATGACCTAAACGGCAGTGCCACAAGAAAGTGGTATTATCATTATCAATTCTACATCTTTTGGCATCAATGTTATAAACATGTGTATCATTACTATCGAGATTCAATAAGAATAAACCCCT
The DNA here is from genome assembly GCA_039707655.1 of Elymus sibiricus. Lineage (NCBI taxonomy): Eukaryota > Viridiplantae > Streptophyta > Magnoliopsida > Poales > Poaceae > Elymus > Elymus sibiricus. The sequence continues at coordinate 326,152,845 of CM077675.1, read as the reverse complement.
CACATTGGGTGCATGACCATAAAAGATATTACTCATATAAATAGAACAACCATTATTCTCTGATTTAAATGAGTAACCGTCTCGCAATAAACAAGATCCAGATATAATGTTCATGCTTAACGCAGGCACCAAATAACACTCATTTAGGTTCATCACTAATCCCGACGGTAATCGAAGAGCGAGCGCGCCGACGGCGATCACATCAACCTTGGAACCATTTCCCACGCGCATCGTCACTTCGTCCTTTGCCAGCCTCCGTCTATTCCGCAGTTCCTGTTTAGAGTTGCAAATATGAGCAACCGCACCGGTATCAAATACCCAGGCACTACAACGAGGGTTGGTAAGGAACATATCAATAACATGTATATCATATATACCTTGTTTGTTGTTGGCCGCCTTCTTGTCAGCCAAATACTTGGGGCAGTTCCGCTTCCAGTGTCCAGTTCCCTTGCAATGAAAGCACTCAGTTTCTGGTTTGGGTCCAGCCTTGGGTTTCTTCACAGGAGCAGCAACTGCTTTGCCACCCTTCTTAGATTTACCCTTCTTACCCTTGCCATTTTTCTTGAAACTAGTGGTTTTATTGACCATCAACACTTGATGCTCCTTCTGAATTTCAGACTCAGCGGCTTTCAGCATCGCAAACAGCTCGGCGACTGACTTGTTCATCCCGTGCATGTTATAGTTCAACACGAAGCTCTTGTAGCTAGGTGGCAATGATTGAAGAACTCTGTCAGTGATAGCCTCTGGCGGAAGGGGCATCCCCAATTCAGCCAGACGGGTGGAGTACCCAGACATTCTGAGCACGTGATCACTGATAGACCCGTTCTCCTCCATCTTGCAAGTATAGAACTTATCGGAGATCTCATATCTCTCGATCCGGGCATTCTTCTGAAAGATAAACTTCAACTCCTGGAACATCTCATATGCTCCATGACGTTCAAAACGTCTTTGAAGTCCCGGTTCTAAGCCATACAACATTGCACATTGAACTATTGAGTAATCATCAGAACGAGCCTGCCAGGCGTTCACAACGTCTAGAGATTCAACTGGAGCGGGTGGATCACCAAGCGGTGCATCAAGGACATAAGCCTTCTGGGAAGCCGTAAGGATAATCCTTAGATTACGGGCCCAGTCCACAAAGTTACTTCCATCATCTTTCAACTTAGCTTTCTCTAGGAACGCATTAAAATTCAGGGGTGCTACTGCGCGAGCCATGATCTACAACATAAATATAGCAAAGACAGTTTAGACTATTGTTCAAGATAATGAGTTTAATTAATCATATTACTTAAAACTCCCACTCAAATTGACATCCCTCCGGTCATTCGAGTGTAACATGATCCAAATCCACCAACTCAAGTCCGATCATCACGTGAGTCGAGGTGGTTTCAATGGTGAACATCTTCATGTTGATCATATCTACTATATGACTCATGTTCGACCTTTCGGTCTCTTGTGTTCCGAGGCCATGTCTGTACATGCTAGGCTCGTCAAGTTTAACCCGAGTGTTCCGCGTGTGCAACATGGCTTGCACCCGTTGTATGTGAACGTGGAGTCTATCACACCCGATCATCATGGCGTGTCTCGAAACGACGAACTTTCGCAACGGTGCACACTCGGGGAGAACACAATTTATCTTGAAATTTAAGTGAGGGATCACCTTATAATGCTACCGTCGTCCTAAGCAAAATAAGATGCATAAAAGGATTAACATCACATGCAAATCATAAGTGACATGATATGGCCATGAACTTGTGCTTTTGATCTCCATCTCCAAAGCACCGGCATGATCTCCATCGTCACCGGCATGACACCATGATCTCCATCATCTTGATCTCCATCAACGTGTCGCCATAAGTTTGTCGCGCCGACTGTTGCTTCCACGACTATTGCTAACGTTTAGTGATAAAGTAAAGCATTACATAGCGCTTAATGATTGACACGCAGGTCATACAATAATTAAAGACAACTCTATGGCTCCTGCCAGTTGCCGTACTCATCGACATGCAAGTCGTGATATTCTATACAACACATGATCATCTCATACATCACATATATCTCATCATGTAATTGGCCATATCACATCACAACATACCCTGCAAAAACAAGTTAGACGTCCTCTAATTGTTGTTGCAAATTTTACGTGGCTGCTACGGGTTTGCAAGAACCGTTCTTACCTACGCAAAACCACAACGTGGTGTAGTGATTGCTTTTTGATCTTCTAAAAGAACCCTGTTCATTGAAATCGATTCAACTAAAGTGAGAGAGACAGACACCCGCTAGCCATCTTTATGCAACGAAGTTACATGTCAGTTGAAGGAACCTGTCTCGCGTAAGTGTACGCGTAATGTCAGTCCGGGCCGCTTCATCTCACAGTACCGCCGAATCAAATATCAACTAGTAACGGCAAGCAATATGTATACACCCACGCCCACAACTCGTTTGTGTTCTACTCGAGATCTCATCTACGCATAGACCTGGCTCATGATGCCACTGTTGGGGAACGTTGCATGGGAAACAAAAATTTTCCTACGCACACACAAGATCTATCCATGGTGATGAGCATCTACGAGAGAGAGAGTAAATCTACATACCCTTGTAGATCGCTAAGCGGAAGCGTTTAAGAAACGCGGTTGATGTAGTCGAACGTCTTCGCGATCCAAATCGCCGAGCGTCCCGCGATCCAATCACGATCCTTCCGATCTAGTGCCGAACGGACGGCACCTCCGCGTTCAACACACGTACGGCTTGATGACGCCTTCACCTCCTCGATCCAGCGAGCGATGGTGAAGTAGTGGTTGAGTTCCAGCAGCACGACGGCGTGGTGATGGTGGTGAGGAACAATCTCTGCAGGGCTTCGCCAAGCGCTACGGAGATTATGACGGAGGAACTAGAGGGTTAGGGTTGCCGCACACGGCTTGGGGAAATCTTGATGTGTCCCGTGTGCTAGCCCTGCCCCTCTATTTATATGTTGAGCCTTGGGGTCTAAACTTGGAGTAAAAGCCTCCTCCAGGTCGGTTTTGCCCGCACAAGGTCGGTTTGGCCCGCAGGGAAAGAGTCCAACTCGGATCCCTGCCGAACCGTGCACAGCCGCGCACAAGCGGTAGTACCGCTTCACACAAGCGGTAGTACCGCTTGGGCGGTAGTACCGCTTCACACAAGCGGTAGTACCGCTCGGGCGGTAGTACCGCTTCACACAAGCGGTAGTACCGCTTACGCGGCAGCAAAACTACTTTTTGCACTTTCCAATACCTTGTGGGCTTTTATCCCTTGGCCCATATAAAGTGTTGTTGCACCCGAACACTTTGGTAAACATCCGGAACCCCTTCCGGTGAACTCTGGAACTCTTCCGGAGATCGAAACACTATTATCACATATATCAATCTTTACCTCCGGACTCTTCCGGAGATCCTCGTCATGTCCGGGATTTTATCCGAGACTTCCGAACAACTTTCGGTCACCAACATAATAACTCAATTATACTAATCGTCACCAAACGTTAAGTGTGTAGACCCTGCGGGTTCGAGAACTATGTAGACATGACCGAGACACCTCTACGATCAATAACCAATAGCGGGACCTGGATGCCCATATTGGCTCCTACATATTCTACGAAGATCTTTATCGGTCGAACCTCTATGTCAAGGATTCAGTTAATCCCGTATGCTGTTCCCTTTGTTCTTCGGTATGTTACTTGCCCGAGATTCGATCGTCGGTATCACTATACCTAGTTCAATCTCGTTACCGGCAAGTCTCTTTACTCGTTCCGTAATACAAGATCTCGTGGCTAACACTTTAGTCACATTGCTTGCAAGGCTCATTGTGATGTTGTATTACCGAGTGGGCCCTGAGATACCTCTCCGTCACACAGAGTAACAAATCCCAGTCTTGATCCATGCCAACCCAACAGACACCCTCGGAGATACCTGTAGAGCACCTTTATAGTCACCCAGTTACGTTGCGACGTTTGATACACACAATGTATTCTTCCGGTGTCAGTGAGTTGCATGATCTCATGGTCAAAGGAACAGATACTTGACATGCAGAAAACAATAGCAATAAACTGACACGATCAAATGCTACGTTTACAGTTTGGGTCTTGTCCATCACATCATTCTCCTAATGATGTGATCCCGTTATCAAATGACATCTCATGTCAATGGCCAGGAAACCTTAACCATCTTTGATCAACGAGCTAGTCAACTAGAGGCTCACTAGGGACACAGTGTTGTCTATGTACCCACACATGTATTTGAGTTTCCAATCAATACAATTATAGCATGGATAATAAACGATTATCATTAACAAGGAAATATAATAATAACCAATTTATTATTGCCTCTAGGGCATATTTCCAACAGAAAGCCCACACACCAGCCTAAAGGTGTATACGAAGTAACTGACGTCGATTTGAAGTATTGGGCTCCAACTAAACCTGATAAAGCACGCACGAGGTTTAGGAGTGTGTGTGGATTTGTTGGCAGGGCAAGGCTCAACATTAATCTGTCGGGGTTTCAGAAGGCTGGTACAGAAACACGGCAGAGGATAGTCCGTGAGATCATGGCGCACTTCAACGTTCCTGAGGAGTGGAGAGAGCAGGTGGAACACGCTGCTCTGAAGAAGGGCAGGGATGCTTGGAGAAACTGGAAGCATGTGTTGTAAAAGAAGTTCTCGAGTCAAGGCAAGGACCCAATCCCCTCGTACCCCCGAATTACAAAGGAAGATTGGACAAAATTCAAAAGGGTCAGGGCTAGTGAAGAGTTTATTAAGAAGAGTGCCATGCAATCAGAACTTCAGAATAAGAACACACACCCCCACCGTATGGGTGTGGCAGGATACTACGGCATGAAACTGATATGGGAGCAGGAGGACAAAGAAGCAGTAGCTGCAGGTGGCAAACCGTCCTTTAGTGAAATTAGGGCACTCGCGCTAGGGACTACTTGCGGTCATGTGCAAAGAGGCATGGAGATGGTTCTTATTACTTTGAAAACTCAGCAGACCAAGAACTGTATGATGTGATGGCAAAGGCTTCCAAAAACACTAGAAGGTTGTACAGGAACTCAGGGCCATGTGACATTCTGTCCGAGGCTCTGACTACCAAAGAGCCCCCTGGCCGTGCTAGGGGTATTGGGGTCAGTGTCCCACACAAGAGGGCTTTCTCACTAAGCAAAGAAGAGAGGCTCATCATGAAAAAAGCTAGGAGTGATTATAAGCAGAGAGACTTGCGTGAAAAGATTAAGAGGGACATGTATCCTGTAGTTCGAAAGGAAGTTGAGGAGTCATATATGCATGAGAAGACACAAATGCTGAGAGATAGCCAGGAGACCCAAGGAGATGTCGGCATGGATGATGCTACTTATTGTATGGCAACACCGCACAAGAGTAGCTGTCATCAGCTGGCCCCAGCGACAATGATGCTGCAGCTGGACATGATGGTGCTATATCTGATCTATATGGACAGGGGGAGAGAGCGAGGGCCGTGCTTACACATTATGAAGGTACTTTAAAATGTGCAACAGCGTGGGTTTACAATCCTGACATTGATGGGGGTCTCTTGTTGGACAATGTGCCATTGAAGCCGGGTTGTGTGAAGTGCTACGTGACTGAAATAAATCCTGGATTCAGTGATTTTGCCCTGAAGAATGTCCTTGGGGACCCTGATGAGCAGAGGACCTTGGAAGAAACACGGTTAAATCATATCCAGTGGCCATGGGAAGAAATATACTTCCTAGATGAGACCCCTCCAGCCCCCCCCAAAAGCAACCAATGTCGCCCTCGAACCGGTGACTCTCATCTCGCCACAACAGATCTTGTGTGATTCCCCCGATGAACATACTCTTGGGAATCAGATGCCCAAGGCATCAACCTGTGATCAGCCCTACCGACTTCCTGCCATAGAGGCTAGGTCATCGTCCCATCCTGAGCAGCCTGTGGCAAGGCCTACAACTGCTGAAGACGTATCATCGGTTCAGTTGCCGGCCACTGAAGCAGAAAGTGCAGACACATTGGCACTGCATGCTCACCAGATAAACCCGACCGAACCGCGTGCTAATTAGTCTGAATGTCTGGAACCACCTGGTAAGAAGGCCGAAAGTCCGGGACCGCCTACTAAGCACTCTGAAAGTCAGGAACCACCTGCTCATCAGTCCAGCGGTCCGCAGCCGCCTGATAAGCATACCGATGTGTCGGCATTTCTTGCTCAGCAAACCAACACGTTGTTACAGCCGCATGAACACCCAACACGTTGGCACCAGCTGCTCAGAAGCCCAGAATAGCTTCAACGGCTGGTCAGCTGCCCGTCGACACTGGCACTACAGCTCAGCAGTCCGTCGTACCTTCACATGCTTCTCAGCAACATGTCATTGATGAAACCAAACGTCAAACAAGAAGTGCTTCAGCTAAGAAGACAGAAGTGGGCACGGTTGCACACAGGAAGTTGTCGGCGTTCTGGGAACGGGGGCACCCAGACCTGCCTGCCTGCGGCCCAGGACATGGTCCACCTCGTCAGCCAATCGCGGCCTGGCGCGACTCCACTCAGGAAAAGGCCCTCGCGAGGACCCCAGGCTCGCGAGTTAGAACAACACCAGGATCAGCAGGAGGTGGGCCTTGCTACTTCTTGAGCTTGCGTTGGTTTTCCCTTGAAGAGGAAAGGGTGATGCTGCAAAGTAGATAAGTATTTCCCTCAGTTGTTGAGAACCAAGGTATCAATCCAGTAGGAGATACAAGCAAGTCCCCAATCTTCGCACCTACACAAACAATCAAACACTTGCACCCAACGCTATAAAGGGGTTGTCAATCCCTTCACGGTTACTTGCAAGGATGAGATCTGATAGAGATAGCTATAGAAGATTACTAAAACGAAAAGTAAAACAAAAGTAAAAAGATTGCAGCAAAGTATTTTTGGTATTTTTGGTTTATAGGTCTGAAAATATAATATGGAAAATAGACCCGGGGGGCATAGGTTTCACTAGAGGCTTCTCTCTTGAAGGAAAATAATACGGTGGGTGAACAAATTACTGTCGAGCAATTGATAGAAAAGCGCATAGTTATAACGATATCCAAGGCAATGATTATGCATATAGGCATCACGTCCGTGTCAAGTAGACCGAAACGATTCTGCATCTACTACTATTACTCCACACATCGACCGACTCCTGCCTGCATCTAGAGTATTAAGTTCATAAAGAACACTGTAACGCATTAGGTAAGATGACATGATGTAGAGGGATAAACTCAAGCAATATGATGAAAACCCCATCTTTTTATCCTTGATGGCAACAATACAAATATGTGCCTCGCTACCCCTACTTTGTCACTGGGTGAGGACACCGCAAGATTGAACCCAAAACCAAGCACTTCTCCCATTGCAAGAATTACCAATCTACTTGGCCAAACCAAACCAATAACTCGAAGAGACTTGCAAAGATATGAAATCATGCATATAAGAATTTAGAGAAGATTCAAATAATATTCATAGATAATCTGATCATAAACCCACAATTCATCGGATCTCAACAAACATACCGCAAAAGAGTATTACATCGGATAGATCTCCATGAAGATCATGAAGAACATGGTATTGAAGAACATAGAGAGAGAAGAAGCCATCTAGCTACTAGCTATGGACCCGAAGGTCTGAGGTGAACTACTCACGCATCTTCGGAAGGGCAATGGAGTTGATGTAGATGCCCTCCGTGATCGAATCCCCCTCCGGCAGATTACCGGAAAAGGCTCCAAGATGGGATCTCATGGGAACAGAGGGTTCCGGCGGCGAAAAAGTATTTTCGTGGCTCTTTCTTGTATTGGGGGAATATTTGAGAATTTATAGGCCGAAGAATAGGATTAAGAGACCTGCTGGGGGGCACAAGCCAGGGCCCCCCCCAGGGCGCGCCCTGGTGGCTTGTCGCCTCCCGGCAGGTCTCCTGCCTTCATCTCCAAGTCTGGCAGGTTTCTTCTGGTCCAAGAAAAATCATTCCGAAGATTTTATTCCGTTTGGACTCCGTTTAATATTTCTTATCTGCAATACTGAAAAACAAGGAAAAAACAGAAATTGGCACTAGGCACTAGGTTAATAGGTTAGTCCCAAAAATATTATAAAATAGCATATTAATGCATATAAAACATCCAAAACAGATAATATAATAGCATGGAACAATAAAAAATTATAGATACGTTGGAGACGTATCAAGCATCCCCAAGCTTAATTCCTGCTCGTCCTCGAGTAGGTAAATGATAAAAACATAATTTTTGATGTGGAATGCTACCTAACATATTTATCCATGTAATATTCTTTATTGTGGCATGAATGTTCAGATCCATAAGATTCAAAACAAAAGCTCAATGTTGACATAAAAACAGTAATACTTCAAGCATACTAACAAACAATTGTGTCCTTTCAAAATAACATGGAGTTAGAAAGTTATCCCTACAAAATCATATAGTCTGGCTATGCTCCATCTTCCCCACACAAAGTATCTAAATCATGCACACCCCCGATGACAAGTCAAGCAATTGTTTCACACCTTTTATGTTCTCAAACCTTTTCAACTTTCACGCAATACATGAGCGTGAGCCATGCATATAGCACTATAGGTGGAATAGAATATGGTGGAGGTTGTATGGAAAAAGGAGAAGATAGTCTCACATCAACTAGGCGTATCAACGGGCTATGGAGATGCCCATCAATAGATATCAATGTGAGTGAGTAGGGATTGCCATGCAACGGATGCACTAGAGCTATAAGTGTATGAAAGCTCAAAAACAAACTAAGTGGGTGTGCATCCAACTTGCTTGCTCACGAAGACCTAGGGCAATTTGAGGAAGACCATCATTGGAATATACAAGCCAAGTTATATAATGAAAAATTCCCACTAGTATATGAAAGTAACAAAAATAGGAGACTCTCTATCATGAAGATCAAGGTGCTACTTTGAAGCACAAGTGTGAAAAAAAAGATAGTAACATTGTCCCTTCTCTCTTTTCTCTCATTTTTTTTATTTTGGTGGGCATCTTGGGCCTCCTTTTTTTTATATGGGCATCATTGGCCTCTTTTATTATTTTTAAAGTCCGGAGACTCATCCCTACTTGTGAGGGAATCATAGCTTCCATCATCCTTTCCTCGCATGGGACAATGCTCTAATAATGACGATCATCACACTTTTATTTACTTACAACTCGATACCTACAACAAGATATGACTCTATATGAATGCTTCCGGTGGTGTACCAGGATGTGCAACGATCTAGCATAGCAAATGACATCTAAAAATGGACAAGCCATGAAAACATCATGCTAGCTGTCTTACGATCATGCAAAGCAATATGACAATGATGGTGCGTGTCATAAAAAAACGGAACGGTGGAAGTTGCATGGCAATATATCTCGGAATGGCTATGGAAATGCCATAATAGGAAGGTATGGTGGCTGTTTTGAGGAAGGTGTATGGTGGCTGTTTTGAGGAAGGTGGGTTTAATGCACCGGCGAAAGTTGCACGGTACTAGAGAGGCTAGCAAAGGTGGAAGGGTGAGAGTGCGTATAATCCATGGACTCACATTAGTCATAAAGAACTCACATACTTATTGCAAAAATCTATTAGTTATCGAAGCAAAGGGTTAGATGCATGCTCCTAGGGGAGAGGTTGGTAGGAGTTAACCATCGCGCGCTCCCGACTCTCACACAAAGGATGACAATCATTAAACAAATCATGCTCCGACTTCGTTACATAACGGTTCACCATACGTGCATGCCACGGGAGTCACAAACTTTAACACAAGTATTTTTACCATTCCACAATTACTCACTAGCATGACTCTAACATCACCATCTTTCTATCTCAAAACTATATGCAAGGAATCCAACTTCTCATAGTATTCAATGCACTTTATATGAAAGTTTTTATTATATCCCTCTTGGATGTCCATTATATTAGGACTAAATTCATAACCTAAACCAATTACCATGCTGTTTAAAGACTCTCAAAATAATATAAGTGAGGTACGAGAGTTCAATTATTTCTATAAAATAAAACACCGCCGTGCTCTAAAAAGATATAAGTGAAGCACTAGAGCAACATTGCCTAGCTCAAAAGATATAAGTGAAGCACATAGAGTATTCTAATAAATTCACGATTAGTGTGTGTACCTCTCAAAAGATGTGTGCAGCAAGGATGAGTGTGGCAAACTAAAAAGCAAAGACTCATATCAAACAAGACGCTCCAAGCAAAACACATATCATGTGGTGAATAAAAATATAGCCTCAAGTAAATTTACCGATGGATTGAAGACGAAAGAGGGGATGCCTTCCGGGGCATCCCCAAGCTTAGGCTCTTTGGTATCCTTGAATATGGCTTGGGGTGCCTTGGGCATCCCCAAGCTTAGGCTCTTGCCACTCCTTATTCCATAGTCCATCAAATCTTTACCCAAAACTTGAAAACTTCACAACACAAAACTCAACAGAAAACTCGTGAGATCCGTTAGTATAAGAAAAATAAATCAACACTTTAGGTACTGTTGTGAACTCATTATTTATTTATATTGGTGTAATATCTACTGTATTCTAACTTCTCCATGGTTCATACCCCCCGATACAACCCATAGATACATCAAAATAAGCAAACAACACAAAGAAAACAGAGTCTGCCCAAAACAGAACAGTCTGTAGCAATCTGTAGACTTCGAATACTTCCGTAACTCCAAAAATTCTAAAAAAATAGGAAAATCAGGGAAATTTGTATGTAAATCTTGTGTAAAAAATTCAGATCCAATTGACGCTCTGGTGAATTTATAAATCTCCTGGACTGAGCGCAAAAGTTTCTGTTTTTCAGTAAAACCAAATCAACAATCACCGTAAACCATCCCAAAGGTCTTACTTGGCACAAACACTAATTAAAACAATAAAACACAATTAATACAGAGGTAATAATGTGCAAAACACTCCAGAACAGAACCAAAAAACAAAAACATAAAATAAAATTGGGTTGCCTCCCAACAAGCGCTATTGTTTAACGCCCCTAGCTAGGCATAACGCAATAGATCTAGGTATTGTCATAATAGTAAGGGAGATCATCCATGCTCATCTCATACTCCCTTCTTTCAGCCGCAAGTTTTCTTTGTGGCAAGCAAAAATAATCAAAAGGGCTAAATTTAATAGGATAAGGATCCTTAAGATCAAGTGCGGGAGGGATAGGTTCCTCCTTCGGCCCCCTATAGTGTATAATCAGTTCATCATTGTAAGCTTTCCTTTGGGGGAAAGTCATAAGATTATCCCGTAATATGAACTCTAATCCATTGTGTTGTATAGAAAAATTATCATTGAGTTCGGAAATCTTATCAACCAACACCTCAGTAGGAAACCCTTTTTCTCAAATTTTCATTATAAGCCACATAATCCGGAGATTGCAATCTCATTATTTCTTCTTGATTAAAGAGGATCTCCTCTATAGGGGGGAATCCACCATTAATTTTATAATGAGCAAAATTTTTGCTAGCCTCTTTCATGATGAATCTAAACTCATGGGCTAGAAATATAGTGGCGGCACGCTTAACGAAAGAATGTTGAATATTAGAGAACTCTAGAAAAATCCTTTGTATGCAAGGATGCATATGAACGAATTGCCTCTCAAGTTCAATTATTAACAGTGTTATTGCATCTGCAAGATATTAGTTTTATTGAGAATGGACCCTCCTAAAGTAGGTAGCGTACCAGCACAAGTAAAGAAATCTTGAATAACACCTTTTCCAATAATATTACCGCTACCTATGCGGAATTTTTTTCGTATGTGTGATAGTAGGTTCTTCATGAGGGTCGTTAAAATTCCCCTCAAGATTATTACTATCTTTTTCAATAAAAACTTCCTTAGATTTAGACATGATGGCAAGGAATTGATATAGCACACACGCAAACGAAAGGCAAACGAAAAGAAGAACGGAAGAAGGGCGAATAAAAAGGCAAATCTTTTTGGTATTATCTGAAAATCGTTTTAGAAGTGGGGGAGAGGAAAACGAGAGGCAAATGTAAAATAATGTAAATGCAAGAGATGATTTTGTGATGGGTACTTGGTAGGCTTGATGTAGATCTCCCCGGCAACGGCGCCAGAAATCCTTCTTGCTACTTCTTGAGCTTGCGTTGGTTTTCCCTTAAAGAGGAAAGGGTGATGCAGCAAAGTAGATAAGTATTTCCCTCAGTTGTTGAGAACCAAGGTATCAATCCAGTAGGAGATACAAGCAAGTCCCCAATCTTCGCACCTACACAAACAATTAAACACTTGCACCCAACCCTATAAAGGGGTTGTCAATCCCTTCACGGTTACTTGCAAGGATGAGATTTGATAGAGATAGATATAGAAGATTACTAAAACGAAAAGTAAAACAAAAGTAAAAAGATTGCAACAAAGTATTTTTGGTATTTTTGGTTTATAGATCTGAAAATGTAATATGGAAAATAGACCCGGGGGCCATAGGTTTCACTAGAGGTTTCTCTCTTGAAGGAAAATAATACGGTGGGTGAACAAATTACTGTCGAGCAATTGATAGAAAAGCGCATAGTTATAACGATATCCAAGGCAATGATTATGCATATAGGCATCACGTCCGTGTCAAGTAGACCGAAACGATTCTGCATCTACTACTATTACTCCACACATCGACCGACTCCTGCCTGCATCTAGAGTATTAAGTTCATAAAGAACAGAGTAACACATTAGCTAAGATGACATGATGTAGAGGGATAAACTCAAGCAATATGATGAAAACCCCATCTTTTTATCCTTGATGGCAACAATACAAATATGTGCCTCGCTACCCCTACTTTGTCACTGGGTGAGGACACCGCAAGATTGAACCCAAAACCAAGCACTTCTCCCATTGCAAGAATTACCAATCTAGTTGGCCAAACCAAACCAATAACTCGAAGAGACTTGCAAAGATATGAAATCATGCATATAAGAATTCAAAGAAGATTCAAATAATATTCATAGATAATCTGATCATAAACCCATAATTCATCAGATCTGGACAAACACACTGCAAAAGAGTATTACATCGGATAGATCTCCATGGACATCATGAAGAACATGGTATTGAAGAACATAGAGAGAGAAGAACCCATCTAGCTACTAGCTATGAACCCGAAGGTCTGAGGTGAACTACTCACGCATCATCGGAAGGGCAATGGAGTTGATGTAGATTCCCTCCGTGATCGAACCCCCCTCCGGCAGATTACCGGAAAAGTCTCCAAGATGGGATCTCACGGGAACAGAGGGTTCCAGTGGCGGAAAAGTATTTTCGTGGCTCTTTCTGGTATTGGGGGAAAATTTGAGAATTTATAGGCCAAAGAATAGGGTTAGGAGACCTGCTGGGGGGCCACAAGCCAAGGGGCACCCCCCCTAGGGCACGCCCTGGTGGCTTGTCGCCTCTCGGCAGGTCTCCTGCCTTCATCTCCAAGTCTGGCAGGTTTCTTCTGGTCCAAGAAAAATCATTCCGAAGATTTTATTCCGTTTGGACTCCGTTAAATATTCCTTATCTGCAATAATCAAAAACAAGGAAAAAACAAAAACTGGTACTAGGCACTAGGTTAATAGGTTAGTCCCAAAAATAATATAAAATAGCATATTAATGCATATAAAACATCCAAAACAGATAATATAATAGCATGGAACACTCAAAAATTATAGATACGTTGGAGACGTATCAGGCCTCCTCCGGAGCGGCGGAGATCTCTATGCAGAACCCGGCCTCAGGAGTCAAGGATGACGCAAGGAAGGACAGGCGGGCGCCAGCACGCCAGGCGGTGCAGTTTCCCCTTTGGTGCAAAGGGAGCAGGGACATACGCGGGTTCCCAAAGCGCCTCCCAAAGGTTTCCATTCCAGTGCAACAAGACCACGACCACGAGCCCCGCAGGGCGGATGTCATCACTGAGCCAACCTCTGCATCATCAACAGCCGCTTTGTAGGCGAAGACCACCTTTGGACAGGGCAGGGATGTACTCCTAACCCCCTTGAAATTTGGCCGTTGTGGGATCCCTTCCCGCCATTGCGATAAGGGAAGAGGACCCGGGCCACTGCTATATATAGAGGCTAGGATGCACCGTAGAGGAAAAAGAAGAAGACAAGGCAGTGAGCCAAGAACACCACTCAAGCGCCCTCACGAGGCTTCCCACCACTGTACTAGTTCATCCACCACACCTCCCCGAGAGGCAATCCACCAAAGCAGGAGTAGGGTATTACGCTTCACAGTGGCCCGAACCTGGGTAAACCACCGAGTTCATCTTCTTCCTCGTCATCGAGCGGGTTCGCCGTAGTAACCATCGTGTAGCGAGCTAAGTAGGGCGAAGCTGTAGGGGATCTTCGCACATGCCCCTGTGTTCGAACCTTGAGGGTTTTGCGGAGCCCGAAATCCGACATTTGGCGCACTAGGTAGGGGGCGTGTCGGAGTCTTCCTCAAGACAAGCTCTTCTCCCGCCTCGCCACTCCGATGTCTGACGCCCGCCGAGCCCGCGCCGAGTGCCGAGCTGCCCGCGTTGCCCAGACGGCACACGTGGGCCGCGCCGGCGCGCGCCGGTCCCCCTCACTTGTGGCCAACGCCGTCATGGGCCCCGATGCCCGCGAATAGCAAGACTCCTCCCAGCCGGTTACCGCGCGACACGACGGCCAGACCGCCACTCCGTCGATCGTTCCAGCTACCGGGTCGTCCTCCCACGTTCGGCCCGGGCTGGCGCGCAGTTCGGGCGCACTCGCCATGGCGAACGAGCTGCTCCGCTACCGCCCCACCCCCGACTGCTGCGACAACTGGCTCCGGCACATCGCGGAGCTTGTCAGTGCTGCCAACGACGCTTCAGCGCTTTCCTACTCGTTTCGACCCCGGCCTTCTCTGGCAGATAACATGGCCCACGATGCGCCGTCACCTCCTCCGCAACGCGATGTCGACCCTGAGCCCAGGTGTGAAGCGCGCCTGCGCGACCAGCCCCGCGAACCGCGGACAAGGGCAAGAGATGAAGTAAGCTGCCAGGTGGTGCCCCGGCCGCGCGTCGACGCATGTGCGCTCCCAGCGCTGCCGAACTAGCGTCGCGACCGGGCACCACTCGAGGCGGCCCCCCTCGGGAGTGTGAAGACCGGGCCCCTCTCGCACAAGCAGCTCCCGTCGAGCCGGTGGGGTGCCTCGCCATTGCCCCGGAGCTCCACCCAACCACGTGGCCATGCAAGTTCAAGCCTGACCTACCCCCTCGCTACGACGGCACCCCGGATCCCGCCGAGTTCCTACAGCTCTACTTGCTGAGCATCCGGGCGGCCGGTGGAGACGACAAGGTCATGGCGTGCTGGTTCCCCATGGCACTCAAGGGCGGCGCGCTCTCCTGGCTCCTCAACCTACCGGAGAGGTCCATCACATCCTGGGACGACCTGCGCAAGCGCTTCGTCGACAACTTCCAAGGTACTCGCGACCGCGCGCTCACCGTGAACGACTTGCGTCGTGTAAAGCAGCAGGAGGGAGAGACCCCACACAAGTTCATACAACTCTTCATGACAACGCGCCTCAAGGTCCCGAAGGCGTCGGATGAGGCTATCATCTCCGCATTCACCGACGGCATCACGGACCTTAAGATGAAAGAGGAGCTCGCCATGAACGACGTACTGTGCTCCACCCTGGAGATGTTCAACCTGGCAAATAGGTGCGCCAAGGCCGAAGAGGGCCGCCTATCGCTCCGAGAGCCTCCGGTGGCAGAGCCAGAGGAAAAGAAGACCAAAGCCAAGGAGGCAAAGCGCAAGGCCCCAGCGGTGCTTGCAGCCGAGCCTGAGGCGAAGCGCAGCCGAGGCGAGGAACACCCCACAGGGGGGAGACCGACCTGCATCTTCCATGGCACCAACAACCACGACACCGCCGACTGCCAGGAACTCAGGCTGGTCCGCGCCGAACACTTCGGCCGGCACCCTGGACGCATTGAACGTGGCTTCGGACGCGGCGAAGGCCGCGGTGGAGACCGTTGGGACAATCGGGAACCGCGTCAAGGGTGGC
Source organism: Elymus sibiricus (assembly GCA_039707655.1). NCBI lineage: Eukaryota > Viridiplantae > Streptophyta > Magnoliopsida > Poales > Poaceae > Elymus > Elymus sibiricus. Next base: position 326,136,841 of record CM077675.1, on the reverse strand, counting down.
GAGACCAGCCTCAGGAGGACCGCTGGTGCGATCAGGCTCGGGAGGACCGCTGGCACGATCAGGCTCGAGAGGACCGCTGTCGCGATGACCCTCCGTAGGGGTCACGCCCTGGCCAGCCTCGTGAGGCCCGTTCTCGTGAGGCCGGCCTACCGCCACTACCACCACCACCCAGAAGGAAGGAAGAGGACAGGCAGGACGATGGGGCTGGGGGCTTCCAGGAGGTCAGGGCGGTAGCCTGTATCCTGGGCGGCGCCCAAGCCCCAGCATTTAACCGCGTCTTCAAGCAGTTCGCGCGGGAGGTGAACGCGGCTCTCCCGAAGCCCGAGGCCATACGTCCCCTCAAGTGGTCCCAGACTGCAATCACCTTTGACTCAAGGGATCAGCTCAGGTGCTCGGCCATGGCTGGAAGGCTCCCCATGTTGTGCACCCCGACCATCAGCAACGTCCTCGTCACCAAGACCCTCATCGACAGTGGAGCGGGGCTCAATGTCCTCTCCATTGAGACCTTCGAGACGCTCCAAGTACCGTACGACCAGCTCATGCCGACCAAGCCCTTCTCGGGAGTCACTGATGGGTCCACCGTCCCCATTGGGCAAGTACGCCTGCCCGTTACCTTCGGCGGACGCAAGAACTACCACACCGAGATCATCGTCTTCGACATCGCCCACATCCACCTCCCGTACAACGCAATCCTTGGGTACCCGGCCCTCGCGAAGTTTATGGCGGCGACTCATCATGGCTACAACATCCTCAAGATGCTAGGGAGTGTCGGCGTCATCACCGTCGCCTGCGATGAGAAGGATGCCGTCTGCTCCCTCGAGCGTGCTTACCGCGCTGCTGTGGCCGAGTGCTCGGACGACGAGAAGGATGCCATGCCTCGTGAGGACGCACGCAAGCAGAAGAAGTAGCCCCTCCCCCCGGAGCGCCAGGGGGCTGGAACCTCCACAGGCGGAGCCTCAGGCTCTGCACCCAGGGACAGGGCCCCACCTTCCATCGCATAGGAAAGCGCGCTCGACGCCCCCCTTGGGTCGGGCTCGGGGGCTTCCATCCGGGAGGCCCTCGACTCGGCCGGTGAGACAAGGGAGGCGCTCGGGCACAACTTGAAGGCGCGTCCTGACGCGCGACTGCCAGAGCCAGGAGCACGGCGCGAGACGCCGAGCTCGCAAGAGTCTGTCATCAAAGCGACCGAGGAGCTTCAGGAGGCACAGGCCCAGCGAGGCGGGGACTGCCCTGCGCCACCAACCACAGCCGCCATCGTCGGCCTGGTCGACCAGCCGCGCGTCTACGTCAACACGCTCACAATCAACAGGGCCGCGTCCCAGGGCCACTTTTGGCCAACACGTGCCGACCACGGGTGGGTCTACCCACACAACTACGTCCGCATGCCCTTTGGCCTGGCGAACACCGGCGTCACGTTCCAGTGCCTTGCCCGGGCCATGCTCGTACCTTGCCTGGCGAGACGCGGCAAGGAGTTGGAGGAGATGCCCGGACCGAGCATGGGTCCCGAGCCCCGGGAGACGACGGGCTCATGAGGGCCGTGCTCGTGGAGGTATAAGATCAGGCTACGACGGCAGCTTCAACTCTTCAGCGGCATGGCCGCCAGGTGACTTTTTGTTGGTCTGTGCCAGGTAACTTTTTGGTTTATTCTGTTCGAGGGAGCCCACCGGGCCGCATTATCCTTAGGCGATCAGGGCGTACCCCTGCAGCCACTGCATTTACGCATATTTCAGCAGTTTTTCATGCATGTGATCTGTTTCCTAACGTTTCCCCTTGCCTGCACGCCTCTTTGCCGGCGTGAATGTCGCCACACCCGAATGATCCTACCTTTGACCACCTCGTGAGAGGACTGGGCACGGCATCTGTGCTTGGGTCCGTCCCTGCAGCGTTGATAAATCCAGTGGCTGAGCTCTGTCTGGCGGGCCAGCCCCGTTCACGTCACCTCCTGGGGTCACTGGTGCTTGGCCCTCTCGTGCGATGGCCCTAGGGAGGACGTTCGGCGCAGGCTTCTCCAAAATTTGCAGGACCTCGGACGGCACTATCTACATGAAGACCCAGGTGCAAACCGCCTTTGAGGTAGGGACCTCGCGTAGCCAAAGCGCCCTCGTGAGCTCCCAGATACACCTCCCAGTTCTACCGTGCCAGCTACGCGTACGAACTCAATGGGCTGTACACGCCTGGAGCCCCCCGAGGATGCGGAGGGGTTCCTTCCCACGCAATGTGGAAGCCACAGCTCCGTGCTGGCGGACAACACAGTCCACCAATGACTATGCCCACGCAATGTGGAAGCCACAGCTCCGTGCTGGAGGACAACACGGTCCACCAATGACTATGCCCACGCACTGTGGAAGCCCTACGCCCTGTGCTGGGGATAAACAACTGAGGGCGCCCCAGCGGCTGCATCCAACCTCAGGAAGGCTCCTTGCGGCCCCGTTTTGCTGCATTCCCTAGGATGTTCGCGTGAGGAGGCTGCATGGGGGCTACTACCGGGCCGTGCCTGGTACACGCCACCTTCCCAGGTATGCCAAACCTGGTCTTCACGCGCCCCTCTCAGGAAAAGCCAGCGAGGAAAGGTATGGGAGCCGCTCATACGTCAAGGGGGACTCCTGAGCATCGCGACTCAGGAGCCTCACTCGCCACGTAGCCCCTCACCCCTTGGAACCGTCCTTGGTGATCCGGACGGCCCAACGGTGGCTGAGGTATGCGCGGGGCCGGGCCCTGCCGACGCAGAGCTCAAAGCGCTCAAAACCCTTAAGGAGGATGCTGGAGCTCGTATGTCAAGGGGGACTCCTGAGCATCGCGACTCAGGAGCCTCACTGGCCACGTAGCCCCTCACCCCTTGGAACCATCCTTGGTTATCAGGACGGCCCAACGGCGGCTGAGGTATGCGCGGGGCCGGGCCCTGCCGACGCAGAGCGCAAGGTGTTCAAAATTTCCAAGTTAAGGAGGACGCTGGAGCTCGTACGTCAAGGGGGACTCCTGAGCATCGCGACTCAGGAGCCTCACTGGCCACGTAGCCCCTCACCCCTTGGAACCGTCCTTGGTGATCCGGACGGCCCAACGACGGCTGAGGTATGCGCGGGGCTGGGCCCTGCAGACGCAGAGCGCAAGGTGTTCAAAATTTCCAAGTTAACCCTATCTTCACCATGTTCCCTTCATGAGGGCTGCTCGTACGTCAAGGGGGACTCCTGAGCATCACGACTCAGGAGCCTCACTGGCCACGTAGCCCCTCACCCCTTGGAACCGTCCTTGGTGATCCGGACGGCCCAACGGCGGCAGAGCATCACAGCAAGCAAGAAGGAAAAAAGGCGAAGAGAGCAATAACTTAGTCCAACAGTTATTACAATCATTAAAAGTTTTTGCAAATACAAACAAGTTTAACGCCTCCGCGAGGCACGATGACCGTTGCAGGAAGGGAACAAGGAAGAGGAATCAGGAGGAGCCTCCGCCACCACTTGCCCCATCCACGGGGAACTCGTCGTCGACATCGCTGGCGTCGTCTTCTTCACCACTAACCCCTGCAGCTTCAGGAGGCGGAGGAGCGGTGACGCGGGTGAACTTCTTCACCAGCGCCTCCACTGCGGACCTCGGGGGCGACCGGGCGGATCATGGAGTCGAAGTCATACCCTGGCTCGTGAAGGTGAAGGTGGCTGAAGACCCACGTCGCGGCCTCAGAAAAGAGGTCGCGGCACTCGCTCTCCAAGACCCCCTCCACCTTGGCAATGGCGCCCTCCAGTGCCTCGACAAGCTTCGAAGCGAGCTCCTCGAAGCCACTCTCCGGAGCCACCAGGGGTTCCGTAAACCCCTACCGGCAGAGGGAGTGGAGCGCTTGGAGAAGCCTGAGCTCGACCGGGGGAAGGGCGCTGAGCTCCGCGGCCTTTTTCTCCTCGGCCTCAGTTAGAGCCTTTTCCTTGATTTCGAGCCGGGCCTTTTCCAGGGCAACCTCCCTTTCCCGCGCGTCCAGGCGCTCTCGCGCCGCGGCACGGTCGGCCATCGCCTAGGACAGCTCGGAGTCCCGATCGGCAAGCTGGGCCTTGCAGGTCTTGAGGGCCTCCCCCTGCTGACGCAGTTGCTCCTCAAGAGCGTACTTCTCTTCCTGAAGAACCTTCAAGCGGGACTCCGCCTCATCACGACGCCCTACAACAGACGTCGCGTCGGACAGCGCCGCCTCGCGGGCTGCCTTGGCCATCGCGACCTCCTTCTCGCTCTTCACCACGGCGGCCTCGGCCTGGCCCCAGACCGCCACGACAGAGGCATCAGCCTGGAGCCACCCGGAGAGGAGCCCCAGGCGCCCACTCGCGAGGCGATCTTTGGTACCCGCGAGGGCGTCCCGAACTTGACCCATAGCGGTGAAGGCCCCGTCCAGGACGTCGAGGCCGCGCGACGATGGAATCAAGGCCTCCTCCGGAGGAGTCACCTACGCGATCACAGGCGACGTCCCTCGGGAGACAGCAGCACCAGGAGCAGGAGGCTCCGGAGGCTGCCCAGCGACCACGGGCAAGACGGATGCAGATGGATCGACGGGCGGCTAGCCTTCTGGGGCTGGCCCTCCGGACAGCGGCACCAACACGCCCTCGAGGATAGGAGCGACCACGCCAACATGCATTGGGGGCTCGGGGGGCTCCGTGGCGGTGACCAGGAGGGTTGCCTCGTCAGGCGACGGCGGCACGACAGGAGCGGGTGGTGCATCGGAAGACGCCTTCGGCTTGACGCCCGCTTTCTTCTTCCTCATCTTCAGCGCGGCGGCGTTCCTGGTTACCAAGCAAGGAAAATCATCAATACTCAAGCTACCGGCGGGCGACCAAGGCCGAGCCGGATCACTTACTCTTCAACGTCGACCCACTTCTTCTTCCTCTCCGCTCCGACGACGACGGGGGCGCCCTCGCCTTTCTTGGTGAGGGCACCACCATGCCGGGGAGCAGGGACACTGTCCGCAAGGGCAGCCGCTGGAGGGATCACCATGGCCTTGGCCTCGCCAACCTTGCCGGCAAGCCGCAATTCGGGCGGGGGTGAGGCCGGCACCTCAACCGCCTTGCCGCCAGAGGCAGGGTACGCCGGAGGAGACTCCGCCCCGCGCTTTCTGGGGTCGCCAGGCAGGCGGACCGGGTGGCGAGACGAGCCGGTCCTAGCACCCTGGGGACCTTGGCGGGGCATGGAGAACATGAAGCAAAAACTTCACCAACACCGTCATCATCCTCGAGGCCGCACAGGAGCATGCTCTGCGAAGGGGGAGACGCCCCCGCCGGGTCGTCGTCCGCTATCTTCTCCGAGTCCTCCCCGCCCATGGTGTCGCCGGAGGACACCATCACCGGGGAGCCAAGGCCCTCAGCTGGGGAGAGCCCCAGTTCGTTGAAGACAGGCATCTTGGCGACCAAATGGGCTCCGTCGTCGCGGCGGTACAGCGGGGCGTAGGCGTCGGGGAGATCACCGGGGTCACCGTTGAGTAGGGCTGTCACAGCCCTGCTCAATTCCTCGGGGGTTATGTTTGCGGACCGAAGCCTGAGGCTGTCGCCGCTGCCCTGATAGTCCCACAGGGGCCTAGAGTGAGACTGGAGGGGCGCCAGGTGCTCCGTCAAGAACTCCTTCACTATCATCCCCCTAGTCAGCTTCCTGGCACTGATATCGCGAGAAATCCGCTCCAGGACGGGCTTGGCCCGGGGGTCGGAAAGCTTCGCGGAGCTCCACGCGGGGGTCTTCTCCAGCAGCCCCTTCGGTAGATCCAAGCGAGGGTTGGAGCCATTGAGATCCATGAAGACCCAGCGGTGCCTGAAGTTCTCTACCTTCTTCCCAGCCTTTAAGAGCATGTTACCGCTCTGGACCGCGACGAAGGAGACGCACGCCGACCGCTGAGCGCCGGAAGAGGGCCACCGAAGGCTTCACGCCCACGAAAGCCTCGCAGTAGAAGGCAAAGACGGACAAGAGGAGGATGGAGTTGAGCTGGATAGGAAGGGCTTGAATCCCGTAGTGGTCGAGGATGGCGGTGAAGAACGCGGAGAAAGGCGGGACGAGCCCGGCGAAGACGCTATGAAGGAAGAAAGGATAGGCCGACCTGGACGAGGGCCTCTTCTCCGAGGAGCCGCCCCATATCAAGGTCCGCCCGCACTCGTTGGTCTCGTCCGTTGTCGACGGGAGCACTGGGACGAGCTCTCCGTCCTTGGCTATGGTGGACTCCGAAAGCGCCGGTGAGATGGGAGCGGAGGCTGAGCTCTGGGCCTCTGGCTTTGGCTTGCTGGCAGGAGCCATCAGGAAGATTGCGGGGCCAACGCGGCAAGGAGGAGGACGGAGCGGCGCCAGATCTGGAGAGGTCTCTGCTAAGGCCGGGGATCTTGGAGTAAGAGCAGGTGCGCAGAAGAGGAAAGCAGTAAGGGCTCAGCGCTGGAGGTCAGGCTTTTGTCGATTCGGGCGATGGCCGAAGGGACGTTGGGCGCCCGACATCAACCGCACGACGCGCGCCAGTCCTGGTCCCGCAGGCATTTGGGGCCCGCGGCACTTCGGGCCGTCCTCAAGGCTTCGCTCGGAAGCTAGCTCGAGCGCGCCTTGGGCCTGGGCAAAACATCCAGAGAAGAACCAGATAGAGATAAAATATGTTTTGGACTCAACAAAACATCCTCCATTTAATAAAAATAAACTTGGCATTTTTAGAGAAAAGAAATAAACCACATATTTTTATCTGGCAATCTGTTTTTGCAAAGAATCCAAAGGCAAAATAAATCCAAACATTTATGAGAGTTGAACCACATTTCTTCTCAGATTTTATAGACGAAGTGCAACATTTTTTTAATACATTAAAACAGCAAGTAGTATATTAGCATGTGGAATATTATTTGAATAGGAGAGAAAAGGAGATAGATTTGATATGGGAAATGGAGAAGAACTCAACTCAAACATCACAACACAAGCACACACTCATCCACAACACATACCATATCATGACAACCAAAGTGATGCACTTGACGAATATGATGTGATGCCATGATGCATGAATGACAAGAGGCAAAGTGAAACTCAAACCCCATGATAGCATTGATAACATCCATAGAGGTCCACATGAAATAATACAAACTCAGTCACATGACATGACACAAATGACAAGGGTTGCACTTGGGCTGTTACAACCATGTTATTGTTGAGGACACTGAAATTTTTTGTACAGTATTAGTCATGTATTTGCCCTGCTAGGAACAACCTAACCGGTGTAAGTTGTTTCTTCTTTTTTCTATGGAGAGAAATTGAAAGATGTTTACATAGAAACTTGAACATCTGACTAGCATTTTCTAAAAATAACGGATTTCGTTATCTTACCGGAGAAACGATCACGTGCTGTAGAGTTAGTTGGCGGTCGAACCGATTCCCTCCTAAAGTTATGTTCTTTGACAATACAATGGAAATGAAGATGAATTTTCACACACTCAATTCTGGAACCAGATATGAACACAACACATTAAACATCAAAGAATTCAATACCTATCCATGAAATCCTGAAGATGAATTTTCACACACTCAATTCTGGAACCAGATCCTGAGGTGCATTTGACTCTCTGAGAGAATCCATGTAGTAAATTGTGTTGCGTTTTGGAACAATGACCACCAAGATCCAATGACCTCTACAGTTTAAGAAAACCATGAACGTACGAACTATGTCTAAAACTGAAAGACGATTAATGTATGCGTGGTTGTATATTTATACTTATTGTTCATGATATGGCCACATGAAGAATTCTCCTATCTGTAAGTCGAACAAGATCTTGGCGACATAATCAATGGAAGCCGTGCGTGAGTCATTATCTTGTAACAAAACGCCGTTTGCTAAATCAGGATCTATGAAATACGCATGCACCCTTGTTGTTCTCTGCGTCGTCAATCCCCTGAGAGGAATACAGTACAGTTAGCTTTTTTGTCATTTACAGCCTTGTATGGAGAAGATGATCAGAGTTTGTGAAGTACTTACAACATCAAGCATTTGACAAGAGTGGTAGAAAGCTTATTGAAGTTGAAGAAGAGATGAAAGTCCTCGAATTCCACACTAATGGTACCTGGAACATGACAGAAATGCCATTGGTCGTAGTGCAATTCCACAATGTTAGTATCTTCTCCTTCCGACATTCTTTCCATGCAATATTTATGTAACTTGCGAGCACTAGAACTGCACTCGTCCCAGAAATCGCCAACAAGGAATGGCTGGCCATGTTTGTACTTGCGATTCTCAAATGTGTCTACTTCCATACTAGAAAGTTGCTTTTGAAGGTCTCCTTCAGACATGTGGTCAGAACCGGGATTACCCAGCCCTTCGAAAACCTTATTGTTAATTTGGGTGTGGTCGATGATTGTTTGTAGAAGGAGGCTCTTGGTCCCATCCCTCCTCACTCTTTGGAGGCCCAACTTTTGTCGGATTTTGGGCTCCGCAAAACCCTGAAGGTTCGAACACAGGGGCTTGTGCGAAGATCGCCTACAGCTTCATCCTACTTAGCTCGCTACACGATGGTTACTACGGCGAACTCGCTCGATGACGAGGAAGAAGATGAACTCGGTGGTTTACCCAGGTTCGGGCCGCTGCGAAGCGTAATACCCTACTCCTGCTTTGGTGGATTGCCTCTCGGGGAGGTGTGGTGGATGAACTAGTACAGTGGTGGGAAGCCTCGTGAGGGCGCTCGAGTGGTGTTCTTGGCTCTCTGCCTTGTCTTCTTCTTTTTCCTCTACGGTGTAGCCTAGCCTCTATATATAGCAGTGGCTTGGGTACTCTTCCCTTATCGCAATGGCGGGAAGGGATCCCACAACGGCCAAATTTGAAGGGGGACAGTAGTACATCCCCGCCCTGTCCAAAGGTGGTCTTCGCCTACAAAGTGGCTGTTGATGATGCAGAGGTGGGCTCGGTGATGACATCCGCCCTGCGGGGCTCGTGGTCGTGGTCTTGTTGCACCGTAATGGAAACCTTTGGGAGGAGCTTTGGGAACCCGCGTACGTCCATGTTCCCTTTGCACCAAAGGGGAAACTGCACCGCCTGGCGCGCATGCGCCCGCCTGTCCTTCCTTGCGTCATCCTTGACTCCTGAGGCCGGGTTCTGCATAGAGATCTCCGCTGCTCCGGAGGAGGCCTAAGGAGGCCCACCTCCTGCTGATCTTGGTGCTGTTCTTCCTCGCGAGCCTGGGGTCCTCGCGAGGGCCTTGTCCTGAGTGGAGTCGCGCCAGGCCGCGATTGGCTGACGAGGCCATCCTAGGCTACAGGCAGGCAGGTCTGGGTACCCCCATTCCCAGAACGCCGACAGTAGCCCCAGACCTGCCTGCCTGTAGCCCAGGATGGCCTCGTCAGCCAATCGCGGCCTGGCGCGACTCCACTCAGGACAAGGCCCTCGCGAGGACCCCAGGCTCGCGAGGAAGAACAACACCAGGATCAGCAGGAGGTGGGCCTCCTTAGGCCTCCTCCGGAGCGGCGGAGATCTCTATGCAGAACCCGGCCTCAGGAGTCAAGGATGACGCAAGGAAGGACAGGCGGGCGCATGCGCGCCAGGCGGTGCAGTTTCCCCTTTGGTGCAAAGGGAACAGGGACGTACGCGGGTTCCCAAAGCTCCTCCCAAAGGTTTCCATTACGGTGCAACAAGACCACGACCACGAGCCCCGCAGGGCGGATGTCATCACCGAGCCCACCTCTGCATCATCAACAGCCACTTTGTAGGCGAAGACCACCTTTGGACAGGGCGGGGATGTACTACTGTCCCCCTTCAAATTTGGCCGTTGTGGGATCCCTTCCCGCCATTGCGATAAGGGAAGAGTACCCAAGCCACTGCTATATATAGAGGCTAGGCTACACCGTAGAGGAAAAAGAAGAAGACAAGGCAGAGAGCCAAGAACACCACTCGAGCGCCCTCACGAGGCTTCCCACCACTGTACTAGTTCATCCACCACACCTCCCCGAGAGGCAATCCACCAAAGCAGGAGTAGGGTATTACGCTTCGCAGCGGCCCGAACCTGGGTAAACCACCGAGTTCATCTTCTTCCTCGTCATCGAGCGAGTTCGCCTTAGTAACCATCGTGTAGCGAGCTAAGTAGGATGAAGCTGTAGGCGATCTTCGCACAAGCCCCTGTGTTCGAACCTTCAGGGTTTTGCGGAGCCCAAAATCCGACAAAAGTTGGGCCTCCAAAGAGTGAGGAGGGATGGGACCAAGAGCCTCCTTCTACAAACAATCATCGACCACACCCAAATTAACAATAAGGTTTTCGAAGGGCTGGGTAATTCCGGTTCTGACCACATGTCTGAAGGAGACCTTCAAAAGCAACTTTCTAGTATGGAAGTAGACACATTTGAGAATCGCAAGTACAAACATGGCCAGCCATTCCTTGTTGGCGATTTCTGGGACGAGTGCAGTTCTAGTGCTCGCAAGTTACATAAATATTGCATGGAAAGAATGTCGGAAGGAGAAGATACTAACATTGTGGAATTGCACTACGACCAATGGCATTTCTGTCATGTTCCAGGTACCATCAGTGTGGAATTCGAGGACTTTCATCTCTTCTTCAACTTCAATGAGCTTTCTACCACTCTTGTCAAATGCTTGATGTTGTAAGTACTTCACAAACTCTGATCATCTTCTCCATACAAGGCTGTAAATGACAAAAAAGCTAACTGTACTGTATTCCTCTCAGGGGATTGACGACGCAGAGAACAACAAGGGTGCATGCGTATCTCATAGATCCTGATTTAGCAAACGGCGTTTTGTTACAAGATAATGACTCACGCACGGCTTCCATTGATTATGTCGCCAAGATCTTGTTCGACTTACAGATAGGAGAATTCTTCATGTGGCCATATCATGAACAATAAGTATAAATATACAACCACGCATACATTAATCGTCTTTCAGTTTTAGACATAGTTCGTACGTTCATGGTTTTCTTAAACTGTAGAGGTCATTGGATCTTGGTGGTCATTGTTCCAAAACGCAACACAGTTTACTACATGGATTCTCTCAGAGAGTCAAATGCACCTCAGGATCTGGTTCCAGAATTGAGTGTGTGAAAATTCATCTTCAGGATTTCATGGATAGGTATTGAATTCTTTGATGTTTAATGTGTTGTGTTCATATCTGGTTCCAGAATTGAGTGTGTGAAAATTCATCTTCATTTCCATTGTATTGTCAAAGAACATAACTTTAGGAGGGAATCGGTTCGACCGCCAACTAACTCTACAGCACGTGATCGTTTCTCCGGTAAGATAACGAAATCCGTTATTTTCAGAAAATGCTAGTCAGATGTTCAAGTTTCTATGTAAACATCTTTCAATTTCTCTCCATAGAAAAAAGAAGAAACAACTTACACCGGTTAGGTTGTTCCTAGCAGGGCAAATACATGACTAATACTGTACAAAAAATTTCAGTGTCCTCAACAACAGCATGGTTGTAACAGCCCAAGTGCAACCCTTGTCATTTGTGTCATGTCATGTGACTGAGTTTGTATTATTTCATGTGGACCTCTATGGATGTTATCAATGCTATCATGGGGTTTGAGTTTCACTTTGCCTCTTGTCATTCATGCATCATGGCATCACATCATATTCGTAAAGTGCATCACTTTGGTTGTCATGATATGGTATGTGTTGTGGATGAGTGTGTGCTTGTGTTGTGATGTTTGAGTTGAGTTCTTCTCCATTTCCCATATCAAATCTATCTCCTTTTCTCTCCTATTCAAATAATATTCCACATGCTAATATACTACTTGCTGTTTTAATGTATTAAAAAAATGTTGCATTTCTTCTATAAAATCTGAGAAGAAATGTGGTTCAACTCTCATAAATGTTTGGATTTATTTTGCCTTTGGGTTCTTTGCGAAAACAGATTGCCAGATAAAAATATGTGGTTTATTTCTTTTCTCTAAAAATGCCAAGTTTATTTTTATTAAATGGAGGATGTTTTGCTGAGTCCAAAACATATTTTATCTCTATCTGGTTCTTCTCCATTCTCTGTCTAGATTAATTGTTTGCTGGGTTTTAAAAAATAAAAAGAGTAAGCTTCAGGGAGAGAGAGAGGCGTTTTCTCAGCCAACTTGGGCCTTAGCTCCCCGCTAAGGGCCCAGCAAGAGCGCCAGCGCAGCCCCCACAGCCCGCTAAGCATCAGTCATCGTTCTCCTCTGTACGGCGGTCATCCAGAGCGCCACGTCCCCGGCATCGAAGATTTGACGGCCGTCGGTGACCCCTAGCCCCTTTATATTGCGTCCCCCGCGTAGCCCTAGCTCCCCGCGTCCCATTCCTCCCATCCTCTCTCATCGCCGCCGCTCAGGTAGGTCACCCCGTGCTCACCGTCGCCCTGCCCACCATGCTCTGGCCGAGCGCGAGCTCGAGCTCGGGGTAGCCTCTCCGCGTCCTATCCGGCCCTCCTGTCCGCGTAGATCGAAGCCCCGGAGGTCCCTGCATCTTCTTCCTCTTCGCACGCAATGCCATCGACGCCGAAGCTTCGACCCCGTCATCATCTTCTTCCCGAAGCTCGGATCCGATGAGCATCGAAGTTCCGCGCAGTCTCGCATCACCTCCGTCCCGTCTCCGTCCGCCTCTCCATGCCATAGGTAGTTGAGGTAGATCCTTCTCCCTCCCTGATCTTCCTCGTAGGCAGTAGCGTCTTGTGCTTGTCGCTAGGTCATCGCCGTTCGCGCTCTCCCGTTGTTCTGGCCAAGCGTGCAGTTTTGTTCTTCTCGGAGTAGTGGAGGTAGTAGCACGAGCTCGTGTGCGCAGCCCAGCCCCTTCCGTGCATGCCCCGCGCGCGTTCTAGCCTTCCCACATCTCCGCGTAGCCTTGCTTCGCCCGGGATCGAGAAGTGGCTTCCGCCATGAGCAGAGAGCTCGAGCGCGTCCTGCCTCGCGTAGTGGTCGCCCTAACTCCGCGTAGATGATAGAAATGGGGTGCCCTGTCGTTTCCGCAGCCCCGCCGCAGGTCCTCAGCTCCGGTGGTCGCAGGAGGGGCTCGCCGGCGCCCCCCCTGTCTTCCCTGCCTAAAGGAAGAAGAGCCGGTCCTGTTGGTTTATAATTTCTAGCGTTCCCCTTGTGAGCAGATGCCCCCACCTAGCCCAGTGGTCGCCCCTCGCTGTGTTGACCAGGAGGTCCAGGGTTTGATCCCCACCGGGCCTTTTATTTTTCTGAGTGTATTTCCTGTGTGTGTGTGTGTGTGCTCCTGTGTATGTGTGTGTAACAGGTGGGCTAGTGGGTCCACCCTGTCATACTCAGGAGGGGCCTGGTGTCTATGCCAGTGGAACCCCCTCCCTTTTCTTTATTTATTTCTTTGTTTTTCTTCTCTGGTTGTTTTTTTTTCTGTTTTGGGAATAGTCCATATCAGGTCATTGCCATATTTGGATATGTCCAAATAAGGGATTAAGTGACTTATAAGTGCAAGTCTTAAATTTCGAATTAGATTTTGGATAATTTATTGACACAAACATGTGAGTGTGATATATGATTTTGGGGTATAATTTCCCATGGAATCCAATGGTGAACTTTGTTTTGTCATTTCGGCAAGTTTGCAAAATGTCATTTTTGTCCCAACATGTCATTTTGCCATTTTCATATGATTTAATCTATGCAATATTTGGGATACTTGTCAACATGATTAGGCCAGTGTTTTATGGGTACTAGGCCCTGGTATTTTTGTTTGGCATGATAAACTTGTAGATAAGTGGTTTTCTTGCTGTTAACATGCTAAGAAAATAACACTGGTTTCATGTCTCAAATTTTGCCAAGTGTTGAATGCTGTTATTTTCTTGCCATGTTTAGAAGATGGTTCCCATGAATGTAGTGTTCCTTCGAGTTTGGGTCCATGACATGTTTTGTTGTGCTCATCATCCTCTATTGAATTGTGCTAAGAACTTGAGCATTTAGCCTTGCAACATATTTAAAAGCCTACTATCAAGTTGCTATTCTGTAATATGTGTCCAGTTTTGCCCTTGCTGAATTTTGGCTAAGTCTGAGAAGTTGCTGTTATAATCATGCCATGTTTAGAGGATGCTACCAAGTGATAAGTTGTGTTCTAACTCATGCTCAGTGCTAATGAATTGTAGTGGATGTTTCCCTCTACCATCCTGTTAATTTTCATGCCATGAAATGCCCTCTAGCATATATAAATAGTGCTGTCAATATGCCATCTGGTTAACTCAGATTCAATAAAACTGGAATTTTCACTAACTCCCTAAAACTGATTCAACATGCCATCTTGTGAGCTTCATTGCTATTGATCCATGCGTCCTTTCCAATTTGTGTAGATGGATAATTTGTTAAGCATGCTGTATAGTTTCTGTACATGCTTTGGTTGTGGTTTGTAGCTTTCTGTAGCTCTGTATATGTGTGTTGCAAGTTGACATGTTGCTGATTGTGGACAGATTGTGTGTTTGAATGTTTTGTGACTTGTGGGAGCTATACTCCATAGTTTTGGTAGATCTTTAGCTCTATTATTGATAGATTTTAATTTCCTATCTAGTGGCATCCTTGGAATACCAAGGAATAGCCCATGGCCTTCCTCTTTTTGTGTTTTGCCTCCGTTAACGTTCGTACCTTGTCGGGACTGTACCGTGAGCTACGTTACTCCGTTTGCAACGTTCTACACATGCATTTGCATCGATTTTGCATGAAGCATTCATATTTTCCATGATCATGCATGTTCAAATAACTAAACTTGAGGTTCTGTCCAGAATACTAAAGAACTTAATAAGTGCATGAGAAACATGACTAGCTTAGGGTTGCCATGTTAAATACTTCAAATGGATCATGCATCATCTTGTTTGTGCATTGCACCTTGTTTGTATGTTTATTTGGTGCTGTTCTCTTTAGGTAGACCCGAGTGTTGAGAGTGAGCACAAGGATCCCGGAGAGTACAACTACGAGGACCCAACTCTTTGTCCCTCTGAAGAACCAACAGGCAAGATGATCATACCCGGATCCCGACACTATTTTTGCCTTGCTAGATGTCTCGTTTTTTACCGTTATGTTTTCCGTTACCTACCACTTAAACTGCCAGCCTCCCAAATTGCCATGAAAGCCTCTAACCCCCTCCACTACCTAGCAAACATTGATTGGCTATGTTACCGCTGCTCAGCCCTTATCTTATAGCGTTGCTAGTTGCAGGTGCAAGCTCTCCATGTGCCTACATGGATATTTTGTTTATATCACTCTATTTATTGTTATTTAATTTTATGCACATATATATATCTGGTAACGGTGGAAGGCTTGGCCTTTTGCTCAATGTTTTGTTCCGCTTTTGCCGCACTAGTTCCGAGTACCAGTGTTATATTCCATATTTTGCGCTCCTAACATGCTCGGGGTTGTTATGGGGACCCCCTTGACCATTCATTTTAGATTAAAACTTGTCTGGCAAGCCCCAACTTTGGTACTACATTTGCTAAACAACTTAATAAAATTGCATAGGGCATAGCTACCCCATGGATAATTAATCAACTACCTGGGCCAGTGCTCCTCATGAGTGTTGGTCCAACCTGTCAACCACCGGTGGCTGCCAGGGGCAACTCTGCGGTTGGCCTACCAAAAGTTTGGACAATCCGTCGTGTCCTGAGAACGAGATACGCGGCTCTTATCGGGTTCGTCGACACGTCGGGCGGTCTTGTTGGACTTGTTTTACCTTTCTCGAATGTCATGCGTGAGGAATTCCGATTTTTCTTCGGGCTATCTCGAGGTTGCGGTTTTCCAGTGGAGTTGCCTAGGAAGATCACGAGATTCGCGGTCGAGGTAATTCCCGCGGCGTGTGGTTAGTTTGTGATGGATGAGTTGGAGCACCCCTGCAGGGTTAAATCTTTTCGGAAAGCCATGCCCGTGGTTACGTGGCAACTTGGAAATTTGTTTAACACCCGGTTATAGTAAACTTGAAGTAAACTCAAATAAAATACACCAACCGTGTGCGTAACCGTGACTGTCTCTGCTCGTGAACATGAACCGAGAGAGAACAAGGTGGGGTTATGATTGACGTAAGTAGGTGTTCAGGATCACTTAGTGATCATGCTAGTTCACGTTCTTCATACGTATGCCACCATATTTACATTCATGTTCTCGTAAGTTAGCCACCAAATAAATGCTTAGCGCTTGCTGCAGCCTCACCACTCAACCAATTCCTTACCCAATGGCTTACATAGTATCGGTACCCGGGTTATGAGATTGCTGAATCCCTGTGGCTCATAGATTACAACAATACAGGTGCAGGTATTGATGAGAACGTGCCAAACGATGTGACTCAGCTCTAGTGGGAGTATGATGAAGAACGTGGTCGGATGTACGTTACGTATCCAGACGAGTAGGGAGCTTCGTGGTGGTCATCTTGGGATAGCAAGATAGTTTTACATTGCTTCTTTTATCGTTTGATTTCGTCCGTAGCCAGACCCTGTCTTCTGAATGATGTATGAATAATTCGTGTGAACTTGTAAGATAGCTTGTGGCTAGTGTAAGCCAACTCCTATACTCATCTCTTCATACATGTATTGCAATGTTTTACTGTACTTGCGAACGACGAGATGCGCTTCTATCCCCGTCGAGGCCGCAAGCGTTAATAGGGATAAGACCGCATCTTGGGCGTGACAAGTTGGTATCAGAGCCATACCGACCATAGGAGCCCCTTGCTTGATCGATCTTGGCCGAGTTGAGTCTAGTGAAAAACTATTTTGAGTCTAGTTATATCCGAGAGTAGGATTCTTTTACTCCTCTTCTATACTCTGGTGAGGTATTCGACTTAGGAATTTTAATTCTACTCCTCTTCTCGCTCAAATTTTTTTTAGGATCACGCGGATATTTTGGAATCTATATGATAATGATGAGACGGAGTTCTGTCTTGGTGCCTCCTGTCTGACTTGATTTCTTCCGGGGAGTTGAGCTCCAGGGGATTCTTGACACATCGTTATCGTTCAGTTTCCTTAGTATCTCAGGACGGAGGGTGTTCGAAATTGCTTCTATACGTTTCGTGGCGAGATAAAGCTGGAGTCACCCAGTACTGGGGAGGCATCCGGGGTACTGCCATGTTTAGTATCGTTGTGATTACGAGTGTCTGAGGTAGACGAGTTTGCGGAGTTTCTTGGATTATGGTGTGGAAGGTTGCGGGTGCAGTTTTAGCTGATTACCTTGGGTACGTTCCTGGGTCCGCAACCCGAATCACATAAACAAGAAAGAATTTGGAAATTCTTAGGTGGGAATTCCAGTAGTTCTTAGGATCATCTTCCGACAGATGTATAATGATTGTACATTTGTTCCAAGCAACCTTAGCTCAATACTTGTTGGTTATTTCAAGTGGCTTCATGTTCTAATGATGTTATCAAGATCCTGCAGAAAGCGTTCTTACTAATTGCAGTTTGATTGCGATTGATGATATTCCGTTGCAATTTCTTTCAAGCCGTTGATTCAGCTTATTTCGATCATCTTGTCAATGGTTTGCTGATAATTATGTCCATCTTCAGGATGGCTCTGGCAACTCGTGGGAACCCAGGTCGTGAGGGGGAGCAGTCTGATCCTCCACCACCCCCACCACCACCTCCACCTCCGGAGGCATGGCAAGCAGTGATGGCCGCAACCAATGCGAATACCCAGATGTTGCTCAGGTTGCTGTAGGAAAGAGAGCAGGGACGGCAAGGTCATCAAGGGAATTTTCAGAATTTGCCTCAGTTCGCAACTCTAAACCAGTTCCTCACAAATCAGCCCAAGTCCTTCACCTGTTGTGAGCAGCCTCTCGATGTAGACGATTGGCTCCATGACATGAACAAGCATTTTGAGTGCAGCAATGTCAGACCTGTGGACTATGTCAAGTTCGTGACTTTCCAGCTCAAGTGTCAGGTAGCAGATTGGTGGCAGCAGTACAAGGATTCCAGGGGCGATCGTGTTATCAGCTAGGATGATTTCTGTCGTGACTTCAGAGCTCATCACATCCCGATGAGCTTTGTCGAGGAGATGCGTGAGAAGTTTAGGAATTTGAAGCAGGAGAGCAAGTCTGTCTATCAGTATAACATCGAGTTCCAAAATCTGGCCCGCTATGCTAAGCAAGATATTCCCGATGAGAAGTCCATGATTTACCAGTTCAGAGGTGGTCTCAAGGGTGAACTTCAGCCGGGTCTAGTCCTGCAAGAGCCTCGTGAGTTTGATCAGTTCTACAACATGGCTCTAAAGGTCAAGGCAACTCAGCTCAGGTTGGAGAATTCCAGGAAGCGATTCAGAGACACCAACTCTTCTTCTTCCAGCTCTCAGATGGTTCCTAAGCAGCAGAAGTATTGGGTTCCTCCACCTCCTCCGTTTCCTCCCCCTTAGCAGCAGAGGCAGCACGGTGGTCGTGGTCCTTCCCACCCACCCAACTCAGGTTTTCAGCAGAGGCCTCAGGCACCCAAGTCAGCAAATGCTCCTCCTCCAAGCAACTTCCGTCTGCTCTCAGAGGTTACTTGTCACAAGTGTGGTCAGAAGGGCCACTACTCCAACAAGTACAACAACCAGTGGCGTCTTCCGCCTCCTCCTCCTATCAGGCCTCCAGGAGGTGCTATGGTGAAACAGAATCCCAAGTACGCAAGAGTGAATGTGGTGAATGCAGCTGAAGCAGAGGATTCTTCTCAAGTGATTATGGGTAACCTCTTGGTTAATTCTATTCCTGCAAAATTTTGTTTGACACTGGTGCATCGCATTCATTCATATCAAAGCCTTTCGTTTCCAAGCATGAATTCTTCTGTGAAGAGTTGCCTAGGTCGTTAACGGTGGTTTCACCAGGCATGCAAATGAATTCTCGCTATGTGGTTCGGGATGCCTCTATCAAGATGGGCAATTATTCTTCTCTGGCCTCTCCAATTGTGCTCGGCAATTCCAATATTGATCTTATTCTTGGCATGGATTTTTTGGCGATGAACAAGGCTTATGTTGATTGCAAAGCTAAAGAAGTCCAATTGACTCATCCTTCTGAAGATGTGATCATTATCGCTGCTCGCGATGACACGATTTGTTTATTTTCTCTCAATGAGAAGGGTGAAATTTCTGCCATCTCTCAAATTCCCGTTCTCTCGGAGTATGAAGGTGTCTTTCCAGAAGAGTTGCCAGGAATGCCTCCTCACAGGCCAGTGGAGTTTGTGATTGAACTCGAGCCTGGAACTGAACCGGTGTGCAAGTGTCCTTATAAGCTTGGTCCCGAAGAGCTGAAACAGTTGAAGAAACAGCTAGATGAACAAGAGCGTCTGGGTCCGATCAGACCAAGTTCTTCTCCTTGGGGTTGTGGTGTTCTGTTTGTCAAGAAGAAGGATGGCACGGACCGACTATGCGTCGATTACCGTCCATTGAATAAGAAGACAATTAGGAACAAGTATCCGCTTCCCAACATCAATGAGTTGTTTGAGCAATTGAAAGGTGCCAAGGTTTTCTCGAAGTTAGATCTCCGTATGGGCTATCATCAGATCCGTATTCATGAAGAAGATATTCCAAAGACTGCTTTCAGGACGAGTTTTGGCTCTTATGAGTACACCGTCATGTCTTTTGGTCTAGCAAATGCGCCTCCGACCTTCTCCAGAATGATGAACTTCATATTCTCTCCTTTCAAGAATGAGTTCGTCTTGGTGTATTTGGATGATATTCTCGTGTTCTCAGAGACTGAAGAAGAGCATGCGGAGCATCTCAGGCTTGTGCTTGACAAGCTAAGAGAACATCGGTTTTATGCTAAGTTCTCCAAGTGTGAGTTCTGGCTCAATGAAGTGTTGTACCTTGGGCATGTCATCTCTGCCGAGGGCACTAAAGTGCACCCTGAGAAAGTTGAGGCAATTGTGAAGTGGGAGCCTCCTTAGAATGTCAAGAAGCTTCATAGCTTCCTCGACCTTGCAAGTTATTGCGGAAGATTCGTTGAGAACTTCTCTGAAATTGCTAAGCCTCTATCCAACCTCCTTCAGTAGAATGTCAAGTTTGTGTGGTCTCCTGAGTGTGATGTGGAGTTCAATACACTCAAATAGAAGCTGACTTCAGCTCCAGTTCTTGTTCCTCCCGAGCAATCCAAGCCTTTCCAAGTATTTTGTGATGCTTCTCTCCAAGGTCTCGGTGGCGTTCTCATGCAAGATAAGAAATTTGTGGCTTATACCTCACGGCAGCTGAAGCCTAGCGAGAAGACTACCCCATTCATGATCTTGAGCTGGCGGCAGTTGTGCATGCTCTGATGATGTGGAGACATCTATTGTTGGGAAGACCAGTTGAGGTGTTCACCTACCACAAGAGCTTGAAGTACATTTTCACTCAACCCAATCTCAATCATCGGCAGTCACGTTGGGTGGAAATGATCGAGGACTACAATCCAAGCATTGAATATACTCCTGGAAAAGCAAATGTCATTGCAGACGCACTGAGCAGAAAGGCGTACTGCAATAGTCTTATTCTCAAGCCTCTTCAACCCGAGCTTTGCGAAGCATTCCGCAAGCTCAATCTCCAAGTGGCTCCTCAAGGTTTTCTTGCCAATTTTCAAGTCTCTCCGACTCTAGAAGATCAGATTCACCAAGCTCAGCTTCTTGATGCTATGGTGAAGAAAGTGAAGAAAGGTGTGGCCAAGAGGATTCGAAAGTATAAGTGCTTCCGTGTTGATGACAAAGATACCTTGTTCTTCGAGGACCGTCTGGTGGTTCCGAAAGGTGATCTCAGGAAGGTTATCATGGATGAAGCACATAATTCCCTCCTCTCAATTCATCTAGGAAGTTCCAAAATGTATCAAGACCTCAAGCAAACCTTCTGGTGGACTCGTATGAAACGTGATATTGCTCAGTTTGTGAACGAGTGTGATGTTTGTCGCAGAGTGAAGGCGGAACATCAACGTCCAGCAGGCCTCCTTCAGCCTTTGCCTATCCCAGAGTGGAAATTTGATCATGTTGAAATGGATTTCGTCACTGGGTTTCCTAAGTCCAAGAGAGGGAATGATGCCATCTTCGTGGTCATCGACAAGCTCACCAAAGTTGCCCACTTCCTTTCGGTCAATGAATCTATCTCGGCAGCTCAACTAGCAGAGTTGTACACGTCAAGGATAGTTTCTTTGCACGGTGTTCCTAAGCTCATATCCTCAGATCGTGGAAGCATCTTCACTTCCAAGTTTTGGGATTCCTTCCAGACTGCAATGGGGACCAATCTCCGTTTCAGCACAACTTTCCATCCTCAGACTAGTGGTCAAGTTGAGAGAGTCAATCAAATCCTTGAAGATATGCTCAGAGCTTGTGTGATTTCTTTTGGCATGAAGTGGGAAGATTGTCTCCCGTTTGTTGAGTTCTCATACAACAATAGCTTCCAAGCAAGTTCCGGCAAAGCTCCTTTCGAGATTCTCTATGGCAGAAAGTGCCGTACCCCGCTCAATTGGTCTGAAACCGGTGAGCGTCAAATCCTTGGTAATGACATGATCACTGAAGCAGAAGAAATGTGCCGTGTCATTCGTGCAAATCTCAAAGCAGCTCAATCCCGTCAGAAGAGTTATTATGAAAGCAAGCATCATGACATGACCTTCCAGATCGATGATTTTGTCTATCTCAGAGTGTCTCCCATGAAGGGCACTCAACGCTTTGGCATCCAAGGGAAGCTTACTCCACGCTTTGTGGGTCCTTTCAAGATTGTGGGCAAGAGGGGTGACCTTCCCTACCAACTCGAGCTTCCTTCCAATTTCTCAAATGTGCATGATGCATTTCACATCTCTCAGCTCCGGAAGTGTTTCAAGACTCCCGAGCGCACCGTTGATCTCCAAGAAATTGATCTCCAAGAAGACCTATCCTATCATGAGCATCCAGTTGCTATCCTTGAAGAAACTGAGCGTAAGACTCGCAACAAGTCAATCAAGTTTCTAAAGGTGAAGTGGTCGCATCACTCTGACAAAGAAGCCACTTGGGAACGTGAGGATCATCTCCGTTCCGAATTTCCCGAATTCTTCCGTTCCTAGATCTCGGGACGAGATCCTCATGTAGTGGGGGAGAGTTGTAACAGCCCAAGTGCAACCCTTGTCATTTGTGTCATGTCATGTGACTGAGTTTGTATTATTTCATGTGGACCTCTATGGATGTCATCACTGCTATCATGGGGTTTGAGTTTCACTTTGCCTCTTGTCATTCATGCATCATGTCAACACATCATATTCGTCAAGTGCATCATTTTGGTTGTCATGATATGGTATGTGTTGTGGATGAGTGTGTGCTTGTGTTGTGATGTTTGAGTTGAGTTCTTCTCCATTTCCCATATCAAATCTATCTCCTTTTCTCTCCTATTCAAATAATATTCCACATGCTAATATACTACTTGCTATTTTAATGTATTAAAAAAATGTTGCACTTCTTCTATAAAATCTGAGAAGAAATGTGGTTCAACTCTAATAAATGTTTGCATTTATTTTGCCTTTGTATTCTTTGCAAAAATAGATTGCCAGATAAAAATATGTGGTTTATTTGTTTTCTCTAAAAATGCCAAGTTCATTTTTATTAAATGGGGGATGTTTTGCTGAGTCCAAAACATATTTTATCTCTATCTGGTTCTTCTCCATTCTCTGTCTAGATTAATTGTTTGCTGGGTTTAAAAAAATAAAAAGAGTAAGCTTCAGGGAGAGAGAGAGGCGTTTTCTAAGCCAACTTGGGCTTTAGCTCCCCGCTAAGGGCCCAGTAAGAGCGCCAGCGCAGCCCCCGCAGCCCGCTAAGCGTCAGTCATCGTTCTCCTCTGTACGGCGGTCATCCAGAGTGCCACGTCCCCGGCATCGATGATTTGACGGCCGTCGGTGACCCCTACCCCCTTTATATTGCGTCCACCGCGTAGCCCTAGGTCCCCGTGACCCATTCCTCCCATCCTCTCGCATCGCCGCCGCTCAAGTAGGTCGCCCCGTGCTCGCCGTCGCCCTACCCGCCATGCTCTGGCCGAGCGCAAGCTCGAGCTTGGGGTAGCCTCTCCGCGTCGTATCCGGCCCTCCTGTCCGCGTAGATCGAAGCCCCGGAGGTCCCTGCATCTTTTTCCTCTTCGCACGCAATGCCATCGATGCCGAAGCTTCGACCCCGTCGTCATCTTCTTCCCTAAGCTCGGATCCGAGGAGCACCAAAGTTCCGCATAGTCTCGCATCGTCTCCGTCCGCCTCTCCATGCCATAGGTAGTTGAGGTAGATCCTTCTCCCTCCCTGATCTTCCTCGTAGGCAGTAGCGTCTTGTGCTTGTCGCTAGGTCATCGCTGTTCGCGCGCTCCCGTTGCTCTGGCCAAGCGTACGGTTTTGTTCTTCCCGGAGTAGTGGAGGTAGTAGCACGAGCTCGTGTGCGCTGCCCAGCCCCATCAGTGCATGCCCCGCGCACGTTATAGCCTTCCCGCAGCCCCGCGCAGCCTTGCTTTGCCCAGGATCGAGCAGTGGCTTCCGCCATGAGGAGAGAGCTCGAGCGCGTCCTGCCTCGCGTAGTGGTCGCCCTAGCTCCGCGTAGATGATAGAAATGGGGTGCCCTGTCGTTTCCGCATCTCCGCCGCAGGTCCTCAGCTCTGGTGGTCGCCGGAGGGGCTCGCCGGCGCCCTCCCTGTCTTCCCTGCCTGAAGGAAGAAGAGCCGGTCCTGTTGGTTTATAATTTCTAGCGTTCCCCTTCTGAGCAGATGC
The DNA here is from genome assembly GCA_039707655.1 of Elymus sibiricus. Taxonomy (NCBI): domain Eukaryota; kingdom Viridiplantae; phylum Streptophyta; class Magnoliopsida; order Poales; family Poaceae; genus Elymus; species Elymus sibiricus. The sequence goes on along the minus strand of CM077675.1, from coordinate 326,113,300 downwards.
CCCCACCTAGCCCAGTGGTCGCCCCTCACTGTGTTGACCAAGAGGTCCAGGGTTCGATCCCCACCGGGCCTTTTATTTTTTTGAGTGGATTTCATGTGTGTGTGTGTGTGTGCTCCTGTGTATGTGTGTGTGGCAGGTGGGCCAGTGGGTCCACCCTGTCATACTCAGGAGGGGCCTGGTGTCTATGCCAGTGGGACCCCCTCCCTTTTCTTTATTATTTCTTTGTTTTTCTTCTCTGCTTGTTTTTTTTCTGTTTTGGGAATAGTCCATATCAGGTCATTGCCATATTTGGATATGTCCAAATAAGGCAATAAGTGACTTATAAGTGCAAGTGTTAAATTTCGAATTAGATTTTGGATAATTTATTGACACAAACATGTGAGTGTGATATATGATTTTGGGGTAGAATTTCCCAAGGAATCCAATGGTGAACTTTGTTTTGTCATTTGGGCAAGTTTGCAAAATGTCATTTTTGTCCCAACATGTCATTTTGTCATTTTCATATGATTTAATCTATGCAATATTTGGGATACTTGTCAACATGATTAGGCCAGTGTTTTATGGGTACTAGGCCCTGGTATTTTTGTTTGGCATGATAAACTTGTAGATAAGTGGGTTTCTTGCTATTAACATGCTAAGAAAATAACATTGGTTTCATGTCTCAAATTTTGCCAAGTGTTGAATGCTGTTATTTTCTTGCCATGTTTAGAGGATGGTTCCCATGAATGTAGTGTTCTTTTGAGTTTGGGTCCATGACATGTTTTGTTGTGCTCATCATCCTCTATTGAATTGTGCTAAGAACTTGAGCATTTAGCCTTGCAACATATTTAAAAACCTGCTGTCAAGTTGCTATTCTGTAACATGTGTCCAGTTTTGCCCTCGCTAAATTTTGGCTAAGTCTGAGAAGTTGCTGTTAGAATCATGCCATGTTTAGAGGATGCTACCAAGTGATATGTTGTGTTCTAGCTCATGCTCAGTGCTAATGAATTGTAGTGGATGTTTCCCTATACCATCATGTTAATTTTCATGCCATGAAATACCCTCTAGCATATATAAATAGTGCTGTCAATATGCCATCTGGTTAACTCAGATTCTATAAAACTGGAATTTTCACTAAGTCCCTAAAAACTGATTCAACATGCCATCTTGTGAGCTTCATTGCTATTGACCCATGCTTCCTTTCAAGTTTGTGTAGATGGATGATTTGTTAAGCATGCTGTATAGTTTCTATACATGCTTTGGTTGTGGTTTGTAAATTTCTGTAGCTCTGTATATGTGTGTTGCAAGTTGACATGTTGCTGATTGTGGACAGATTGTGTGTTTGAATGTTTTGTGACTTGTGGGAGCTACAATCCATAGTTTTGCTTGATCTTTAGCTCTATTATTGCTAGATTTTCATTTCCTATCCAGTGGCATCCTTGGAATACCAAGGAATAGCCCATGGCCTTCCTCTTTTTGTGTTTTGCCTGCGTTAACGTTCGTACCTTGCCGGGAGTGTACCGTGAGCTACGTTACTCCGTTTGCAACGTTCTACATATGCATTTGCATTGATTTTGCATGAAGCATTCATATTTGCCATGATCATGCATGTTCAAATAACTAAACTTGAGGTTCTGTCCAGAATACTAAAGAACTTAATAAGTGCATGAGAAACATGACTAGCTTAGGGTTGCCATGTTAAATACTTCAAATGGATCATGCATCATCTTGTTTGTGCATTGCACCTTGTTTGTATGTTTATTTGGTGCTGTTATCTTTGGGTAGACGCGAGTGTTGAGCCTGAGTACGAGGATCCGGGAGAGTACAACTACGAGGACCTAGCTCTTTGTCTCTCTGAAGAACCAACAGGCAAGATGATCATACCCGGATCCCGACACTATTTTTGCCTTGCTAGATGTCTCATTTTTTACCGTTATGTTTTCCGTTACCTACCACTTAAACTGCCAGCCTCCCAAATTGCCATGAAAGCCTCTAACCCCCTCCACTACCTAGCAAACATTGATTGGCTATGTTACCGCTGCTCGGCCCTTATCTTATAGCGTTGCTAGTTACAGGTGCAAGCTCTCCATGTGCCTACATGGATATTTTGTTTATATCACTCTATTTATTGTTATTTAATTTAATGCACATATATATATCTGGCAACGGTGGAAGGCTTGGCCTTTTGCTCAGTGCTTTGTTCCGCTTTTGCTGCACTAGTTCCGAGTACCGGTGTTATATTCCATATTTTGCGCTCCTAACATTCTCGGGGTTGTTATGGGGACCCCCTTGACCATTCATTTTAGATTAAAACTTGTCTGGCAAGACCCAACTTTGGTACTACATTTGCTAAACAACTTCATAAAATTGCATACGGCATGGCTACCCCGTGGATAATTAATCAACAACCTGGGCCAGTGCTCCTCATGAGTGTTGGTCCAACCTGTCAACCGCCAGTGGCCGCCAGGGGCAACTCTGCGATTGGCCTACCGGAAGTTTGAACAATCCGTCGTGTCCTGAGAACGAGATACGCGGCTCTTATCGGGTTCGTCGACACGTCGGGCGGTCTTGCTGGACTTGTTTTACCTTTCTCGAATGTCTTGCGCGAGGAATTCCAATTTTTCTTCGGGCTATCTCGAGGTTGCGGTTTTCCAGTGGAATTGCCTAGGAAGATCACGAGATTCGCGGTCGAGGTTATTCCCGCGGCGTGTGGTTAGTTTGTGATTGATGAGTTGGAGCACCCCTGCAGGGTTAAATCTTTTCGGAAAGCCATGCCCGCGGTTACGTGGCAACTTGGAAATTTGTTTAACACCCGGTTATAGTAAACTTGAAGTAAACTCAAATAAAATACACCAACCGTGTGCGTAACCGTGACTGTCTCTGCTCGTGAACATGATCCGAGAGAGAACACGGTGGGGTTATGATTGACGTAAGTAGGTGTTCAGATCACTTAGTGATCATGCTAGTTCATGTTCGTCATACGTATGCCACCATATTTACATTCATGTTCTCGTAAGTTAGCCACCAAATAAATGCTTAGCGCTTGCTGCAGCCTCACCACTTAACCAATTCCTTACCCAACGGCTTACATAGTTTCGGTACCCGGGTTATGAGATTGTTGAATCCCTGTGGCTCACAGATTACAACAATACAAGTGCAGGTGTTGATGAGAACATGCCAAACGATATGACTCAGCTCTAGTGGGAGTATGATGAAGAACGTGATCGGATGTACGTTACGTATCCAGACGAGTAGGGAGCTTCGTGGTGGTGATCTTGGGATAGCAAGACAGTTTTACATTGCTTCTTTTATCGTTTGATTTCATCTGTAGCCAGACCCTGTCTTCTGAATGATGTATGAATAATTCGTGTGAACTTGTAAGATAGCTTGTGGTGAGTGTAAGCCAACTCCTATACTCATCTCTTCATACATGTATTGCAATATTTTACTGTACTTGCGAACGACGAGATGCGCTTCTATCCCCGTCGAGGCCGCAAGCCTTAATAGGGATAGGACCGCATCTTGGGCGTGACAAGTTGGTATCAGAGCCATACCGACCATAGGAGCCCCTTGCTTGATCGAACTTGGCCGAGTCGAGTCTAGTGAAAAACTATTTTGAGTCTAGTTATATCGGAGAGTAGGATTCTTTTACTCCTCTTCTATACTCTGGTGAGGTATTCGACTTAGGAATTTTAATTCTACTCCTCTTCTCGCTCAAATTTTTTTTAGGATCACGCGGATATTTTGGAATCTATATGATAATGATGTGATGGAGTTCTGTCTTGGTGCCTCCTATCTGACTTGATTTCTTCCGGGGAGTTGAGCTCCAGGGGATTCTTGACACATCGTTATCGTTCAGTTTCCTTAGTATCTCAGGATGGAGGGTGTTCGAAATTGCTTCTATACGTTTCGTGGCGAGATAAGGCTGGAGTCACCCAGTACTGGGAGGCGTCCGGGGTACTGCCATGTTTAGTATCGTTGTGATTACGAGTGTCTGAGGTAGACGAGTTTGCGGAGTTTCTTGGATTGTGGTGTGGAAGGTTGCGGGTGCAGTTTTAGCTGATTACCTTGGGTACGTTCCTGGGTCCGCAACCCGAATCGCATAAACAAGAAAGACTTCGGAAATTCTTAGGTGGGAATTCCAGTAGTTCTTAGGATCATCTTCCGACAGATGTATAATGGTTGTACATTTGTTCCGAGCAACCTTAGCTCAATACTTGTTGGTTATTTCAAGTGGCATCATGTTCTAATGATGTTATCAAGATCCTGCAGAAAGCGTTCTTACTAATTGCAGTTTGAATGCGATTGATGATATTCCGTTGCAATTTCTTTCAAGCCGTTGATTCAGCTTATTTCAATCATCTTATCAATGGTTTGCTGTTATTTCTGTCCATCTTCAGGATGGCTCCGGCAACTCGTGGGAACCCAGGTCGTGAGGGGGAGCAGTCTGATCCTCCACCACCCCCACCACCACCTCCACCTCAGGAGGCATGGCAAGCAGTGATGGCCGCGACCAATGTGAATACCCAGATGTTGCTCAGGTTGCTGCAGGAAAGAGAGCAGGGACAGCAAGGTCATCAAGGGAATTTTCAGAATTAGCCTCAGTTCGCAACTCTGAACCAGTTCCTCGCAAATCAGCCCAAGTCCTTCACCTGTTGTGAGCAGCCTCTCGATGCAGATGATTGGCTCCATGACATGAACAAGCATTTTGAGTGCAGCAATGTCAGACCTGCGGACTAAGTCAAGTTCGCGACTTTCCAGCTCAAGGGTCAGCCAGCAGATTGGTGGCAGCAGTACAAGGATTCCAGGGGCGATCGTGTTATCAGCTGGGATGATTTCTGTCGTGACTTCAGAGCTCATCACATCCCAACGAACTTTGTCGAGGAGATGCGTGAGAAGTTTAGGAATTTGAAGCAGGGGAGCAAGTCTGTCTATCAGTATAACATCGAGTTCCAGAATCTGGCCTGCTATGCTAAGCAAGATATTCCCGATGAGAAGTCCATGATTTACCAGTTCAGAGGTGGTCTCAAGGATGAACTTTAGCCGGGTCTAGTCCTGCAAGAGCCTCGTGAGTTTTATCAGTTCTACAACATGGCTCTAAAGGTTGAGGCAACTCAGCTCAGGTTGGAGAATTCCAGGAAGCGATTCAGAGACACCAACTCTTCTTCTTCCAGCTCTCAGATTGTTCCTAAGCAGCATAAGTATTGGGTTCCACCTCCTCCTCCGTTTCCCCCCCCTCAGTAGCAGAGGCAGCACGGTGGTCGTGGTCCTTCCCACCCACCCAACTCAGGTTTTCAGCAGAGGCCTCAGGAACCCAAGTCAGCAAATGCTCCTCCTCCAGGCAACTTCCATCCGCTCTCAGAGGTTACTTGTCACAAGTGTGGTCAGAAGGGCCACTACTCCAACAAGTGCAACAAACAGCAGCGTCTTCCGCCTCCTCCTCCTATCAAGCCTCCAGGAGGTGCTATGGTGAAGCACAATCCCAGGTATGCAAGAGTGAACATGGTGAATGCAGCTGAAGCAGAGGATTCTTCTCAAGTGATTATGGCTAACCTCTTGGTTAATTCTGTTCCTGCAAAAGTTTTGTTTGACACTGGTGCATTGCATTCATTCATATCAAAGCCTTTCGTTTCCAAGCATGAATTCTTCTGTGAAGAGTTGGCTAGGTCGTTAACGGTGGTTTCACCAGGCATGCAAATGAATTCTCGCTATGTGGTTCGGGATGCCTCTATCAAGATGGGCAATTATTCTTTTCTGGCCTCTCCAATTGTGCTCGGCAATTCCAATATTGATCTTATTCTTGGAATTGATTTTCTGGTGATGAACAAGGCTTATGTTTATTGCAAAGCTAAAGAAGTCCAATTGACTCATCCTTCTGAAGATGTGATCATTATCGCTGCTCGCGATGACACGATTCGTCTATTTTCTCTCAATGAGAAGGGTGAAATTTCTACCATCTCTCAAATTCCTGTTGTCTCGGAGTATGAAGATGTCTTTCCAGAAGAGTTGCCAGGAATGCCTCCTCACAGGCCAGTGGAGTTTGTGATTGAACTCGAGCTTGGAACTGACCGGTGTGCAAGTGTCCTTATAAGCTTGGCCCCCAAGAGCTGAAAGAGTTGAAGAAACAGCTAGATGAACAAGAGTGTCTGGGTCTGATCAGACCAAGTTCTTCTCCTTGGGGTTGTGGTGTTCTGTTTGTCAAGAAGAAGGATGGCACGGACCGACTATGCGTCGATTACCGTCCATTGAATAGGAAGACAATCAGGAAGAAGTATCCGCTTCCCAACATCAATGAGTTGTTTGAGCAATTGAAAGGTGCCTAGGTTTTCTCGAAGTTAGATTTCCGTATGGGCTATCATCAGATCCGTATTCATGAAGAAGATATTCCAAAGACTGCTTTCAGGACGAGTTTTGGCACTTATGAGTACACCATCATGTCTTTTGGTCTAGAAAATGCGCCTCCCACCTTCTCCAGAATAATGAACTTCATATTCTCTCCTTTCGAGAATGAGTTCGTCTTGGTGTATTTGGATGATATTCTCGTGTTCTCGGAGACTGAAGAAGAGCATGCGGAGCATCTCAGGCTTGTGCTTGACAAGCTAAGAGAACATCGGTTTTATGCTAAGTTCGCCAAGTGTGAGTTCTGGCTCAATGAAGTGGTGTACCTTGGGCATGTCATCTCTGCCGAGGGCATTCAAGTGCACCCTGAGAAAGTTGAGGCAATTGTGAAGTGGGAGCCTCCTCAGAATGTCAAGAAGCTTCGTAGCTTCCTCGGACTTGCAAGTTATTGCGGAAGATTCATTGAGAACTTCTCTAAAATTGCTAAGCCTCTGTCCAACCTCCTTCAGAAGAATGTCAAGTTTGTGTGGTCTCATGAGTGTGATGTGGCTTTCAATACACTCAAACAGAAGCTGACTCCAGCTCCAGTTCTTGTTCCTCCCGAGCAATCCAAGCCTTTCCAAGTATTTTGTGATGCTTCTATCCAAGGTCTCGGTGCCTAGCGAGAAGAACTACCCCACTCATGATCTTGAGCTGGCGGCAGTTGTGCATGCTCTGATGATGTGGAGACATCTTTTGTTGGGAAGACCAGTTGAGGTGTTCACCGACCACAAGAGCTTGTAGTACATTTTCACTCAACCCAATCTCAATCTTCGATAGTCACGTTGGGTGGAAATGATCGAGGACTACAATCCAAGAATTGAATATACTCCTGGAAAAGCAAATGTCATTGCAGACGCGCTGAGCAGAAAGGCGTACTGCAACAGTCTTATTCTCAAGCCTCTTCAACCCAAGCTTTGCGAAGCATTCCGCAAGCTCAATCTCGAAGTGGTTCCTCAAGGTTTTCTTGCCAATCTTCAAGTCTCTCCGACTCTAGAAGATCAGATTGACCAAGCTCAGCTTCTTGATGCTATGGTGAAGAAAGTGAAGAAAGGTGTGGCCAAGAGCATTCCAAAGTATAAGTGCTTCCGTGTTGATGACAAAGATACCTTATTCTTCGAGGACCGTATGGTGGTTCCGAAAGGTGATCTCAGGAAGGTTATCATGGATGAAGCACATAATTCCCTCCTCTCAATTCATCCAGGAAGTTCCAAAATGTATCAAGACCTCAAGCAAACCTTCTGGTGGACTCATATGAAACGTGATATTTCTCAGTTTGTGAACGAGTGTGATGTTTGTCGCAGAGTGAAGGCGGAACATCAACGTCCAGCAGGCCTCCTTCAGCCTTTGCCTATCCCAGAGTGGAAATTCGATCATGTTGAAATGGATTTCGTCACTGGGTTTCCTAAGTCCAAGAGAGGGAATGATGCCATCTTCGTGGTCATCGACAAGCTCACCAAAGTTGCCCACTTCCTTCCGGTCAATGAATCTATCTCGGCAGCTCAACTAGCAAAGTTGTACACGTCAAGGATAGTTTCTTTGCATGGTGTTCCTAAGCTCATATCCTCAGATCATGGAAGCATCTTCACTTCCAAGTTTTGGGATTCCTTCCAGACTGCAATGGGGACCAATCTCCGTTTCAGCACAACTTTCCATCCTCAGACTAGTGGTCAAGTTGACAGAGTCAATCAAATCCTTGAAGATATGCTCAGAGCTTGTGTGATTTCTTTTGGCATGAAGTGGGAAGATTGTCTCCCGTTTGCTGAGTTCTCATACAACAATAGCTTCCAAGCAAGTTCCGGCAAAGCTCCTTTTGAGATTCTCTATGGCAGAAAGTGCCGTACCCGCTCAATTGGTCTGAAACCGGTGAGCGTCAAAGCCTTGGTAATGACATGATCACTGAAGCAGAAGAAATGTGCCGTGTCATTCGTGCAAATCTCAAAGCAGCTCAATCCCGTCAGAAGAGTTATTATGATAGCAAGCATCGTGACATGACCTTCCAGATCGATGATTTTGTCTATCTCAGAGTGTCTCCCATGAAGGGCACTCAATGCTTTGGCATCAAAGGGAAGCTTGCTCCATGCTTTGTGGGTCCTTTCAAGATTGTGAGCAAGAGGGGTGACCATGCCTACCAACTCGAGCTTCCTTCCAATTTCTCAAATGTGCATGATGCGTTTCACGTCTCTCAGCTCCGGAAGTGTTTCAAGACTCTCGAGCGCACCGTTGATCTCCAAGAAATTGATCTCCAAGAAGACCTATCCTATCATGAGCATCCAGTTGCTATCCTTGAAGAAACTGAGCGTAAGACTCGCAACAAGTCAATCAAGTTTCTAAAGGTGAAGTGGTTGCATCACTCTGACAAAGAAGCCACTTGGGAACGTGAGGATTATCTCCGTTCCGAATTTCCCGAATTCTTCCGTTCCTAGATCTCGGGACGAGATCCTCATGTGGTGGGGGAGAGTTGTAACAGCCCAAGTGCAACCCTTGTCATTTGTGTCATGTCATGTGACTGAGTTTGTATTATTTCATGTGGACCTCTATGGATGTTATCAATGCTATCATGGGGTTTGAGTTTCACTTTGCCTCTTGTCATTCATGCATCATGGCATCACATCATATTTGTCAAGTGCATCACTTTGGTTGTCATGATATGGTATGTGTTGTGGATGAGTGTGTGCTTGTGTTGTGATGTTTGAGTTGAGTTCTTCTCCATTTCCCATAGCAAATCTATCTCTTTTTCTCTCCTATTCAAATAATATTCCACATGCTAATATACTACTTGCTGTTTTAATGTATTAAAAAAAAGTTGCACTTCTTCTATAAAATCTGAGAAGAAATGTGGTTCAACTCTCATAAATGTTTGCATTTATTTTGCCTTTGGATTCTTTGCAAAAACAGTTTGCCGGATAAAAATATGTGGTTTATTTCTATTCTCTAAAAATGCCAAGTTCATTTTTATTAAATGGGGGATCTTTTGCTGAGTCCAAAACATATTTTATCTCTATCTGGTTCTTCTCCTTTCTCTGTCTAGATTAATTGTTTGCTGGGTTTTAAAAAATAAAAAGAGTAAGCTTCAGGGAGAGAGAGAGGCGTTTTCTCAGCCAACTTGGGCTTTAGCTCCCCGCTAAGGGCCCAGTAAGAGCGCCAGCGCAGCCCCCGCAGCCCGCTATGCGTCAGTCATCGTTCTCCTCTGTACGGCCGTCATCTAGAGCGCCACGTCCCCGGCATCGATGATTTGACGGCCGTCGGTGACCCCTAGCCCCTTTATATTGCGTCCACCGCGTAGCCCTAGCTCCCCGCGTCCCATTCCCCCATCCTCTCGCATCGCCGCCGCTCAGGTAGGTCGCCCCGTGCTCGCCGTCGCCCTACCCGCCATGCTTCGGCCGAGCGCAAGCTCGAGCTCGGGGTAGGCTCTCCGCGTCGTATGCGGCCCTCCTGTCCGCGTAGATCGAAGCCCCGGAGGTCCCTGCGTCTTCTTCCTCTTCACACGCAACCCATCAACGCCGAAGCTTCGACCCCGTCATCATCTTCTTCCTTGAGCTCGGATCCCAAGAGCACCGAAGTTCCGCGCAGTCTCGCATCGTCTCTGACGGGGTTATTACCCCTGGGTATGCCAAAGGGAGGTAGTTTCGGCTCCTCCCCGAAGGAAAAACTATACGGCCGGCTGGTTCGTGGCCGGCTGCCTCTCTGGCCGGCTGGCCCCTTGTCGGCTGGTCCACGACCGGCAGTGAGGATCCGGCTGGTCCCCTGGCCGGCTGGCCCACGGCCGGCTGAACGGGAGCCGGCCATCTGCCCCCCGGCCCGGCACGCCTGGCCGCTACGTGACTAGCTCGTCCGCTGACCTCCGGGCGGGCAGGTACCCGTCCCTTCCTACTACGGCCGGGTACGCTGACAAGACGCGACCCCCATGATGAACTCCGATGTAGCTACAGCGGACGCTGACGCACGGACGCGCATGGCTACAGTCCGGCAGACCGTACCGCTGACTGAGGACTGACTGGGACCCGGCGGAGCCATAGTACCTCTGCGCCGTCGTCCACTCCGCTACCTGCCCCGGCGTGGCTACAGCATCGCCGGCCGTACCGCTGACTTCGGCCGGCTGGCGCAAGACGACGCCGGGCAGGGCGGCCCGTGCCGCGGCAGGTGAGCGCGGGCCAATAAGAGAGCCGGCTGGCGGGCCCCAGCTGGCGAGGGGACCGTGCAGCCGGCGGGCCCTACGGGCGACGAGACGGCCCAGCCGGCGGGCCCCCTGGTCGGCTGGAGAGGCTGCCAGCCGGGTACCCCCTGTAATATCTTAAGAATACTGTACACCGGGGGTTGGCCTATAAAACCCCCTGGAGCCCCCATGCATCGGGCAAGCAGACACGCACGGAGGCGTTCGCCCCCCTCTCACACCCACACATAGCAGAGGAAGAGGATCCGGCTGCTCCTTCTTCTACCTCCAGACACACAGCTCAAGGAGCATCATTGTAACACCTCTCTCAATCCAACTAGACCAGCAGGACTAGGGGTATTACCTCCCCCGGAGGGCCCTGAACCTGGGTACATCGTGAGCCCATCGCCGCTTGTGCCTAATCCCGCTCCCGGAGCCCATCGGCGTCCTTCGGCCCTAACCACTCTCGATAAGCCACCCCATGGCATCTGCCGTGAGAAAACCACGACAGTTGGCGCCCACCGTGGGGCCCTACGCGGCGTCGGCCGGAGTCACGCTCCGGGCGGGACCCTTCACCACCTCCCTCAGCCGCCCCGCGTCCGGGCGGAACTGCATGCCCGTGGGGCTTGCTCCGGCAGGTCCTGCGGGCGACGCGGCAGGCCTCTCCGATGAGCGCCTCGGCCGCGACCTCATGCTCGACGCCGCCACGCTCGCCGAGCGCCTCGGTAAGCTGAGCCTCGCCGACGAGCTGGCAACTGACGAGTACCCCAGTCGGGTGCTTGACTGCACCGATGCCCCCTCGTCCGTAGACGCACTCGCCACGGGCAAGGCCAGCGGACCCCGCGTTTGCGGAGTGATGGTCACCGCTTCCTCCACCACTTCGGACCGTGTGCGGGCCGAGGCCGACGCGACTGCCGCCCGTACCGGTCCCTCCGACCTGCTCGCCGCCACCCTTCGGGGCCTGAGCACCCCCATCGCTCCAACGGCGAACCCAGCCACCGCCACAGCCGAGCTGGAGGCGGACCGCCGCCTACTATTTGAAGACGCCAGCACCCTCGTGACCGAGCGGCGCTGGATGGAAGCCGCGCAGCGGGAGTACAACTCCGCGTATGGTCTCACCCCGGCTGGCCCCGAGCCCAGCCGGCGTGGGGCTGTGCGTGACCGCGGCCGCGTGGTCGCGGAAATCCTCTGCGGCCGCCTTCCCGTCTACGACACCCCTGTGGCTAACCTGCGGGCTGCCAAGGTGGCCTATGAAGACCTGGCTACCTTGGTGGGTGAGGAGCGCGCCGCGCGCGAGCGACACATCAAGGTCCTCATCGACACCGCCAACGCGCAACAAGCCGGTCTCACCCCCGGTGGGGCCGTTTCCGAGGTTCCCAGTCCCGAGGGTGTGGGCACTGGAGCTGCTGGCCGTCAGCCGGCTCAACACTCCAGTTCCCCCCACCCCTCCGACCGGCGGGCCGAGGGAAGCAACGTTCGGCGTTCCCAGCTGCGGGGGAACGAGCAGCCAGCCGTGAACAGCCGGCGTAGCCATAACCCGGCTGGCAGGGACCGCCGCGACGAGGCGCCGGCAGGAACGTGCCCGCTCGCCTGTCCCAACTGTTCACCCCGAGCTCACCGCTCGGCTCGGCCCACGTGTCCCGCGGAGCGAGAACGACGCGCGGACCCGCATCGAGCGGCTGGCGCAGTCGGCCCTCCTCGAGGAGGAGGGCTCGATCGGCCCAGCATGCTTCGGCCCCCGGATTCGCAACGAGCCATTTCCGGCCGGCTTCACTCTTCCACACGACACCCTGAAGTATAGCGGCTCCGCCAAGCCGGAGGACTGGCTTGTTGACTACACCACCGCAGTCGGCATCACCAGAGGGAACAAGCGCGTGGCCGTGCGCTACACCCCCCTAATGGTAACCGGCTCAGCCCGGACCTGGCTTAACAGCCTGTCGGCCGGCTACATCAACACCTGGACGGACTTCGAGGAAGCATTCGTCCGCAACTTCACCGGCACCTACAAACGGCCCGGTCGGCCCCGCGAGCTGGCCATGTGCGTCCAGGGGCCAGAGGAGCCCCTCCGAGACTACCTCACACGATGGACTGAGCTTCGCAACTCCTGCGAGGGGGTGCACGAGGTGCAAGCCATCCAGTACGTCATCGAGGGTTGCCGCGACGGCACTCACCTCAAGCACAAGCTCTTGTGCTCCGAGCTGGCCACCCTGGCGGACCTGATGGCCAAGGCAGACAAATACAACACGGCCGACTCTGCAATGCGGATGAAGGTCGCCACGCCAGCTAAGCCGACTCCGCCGCCCGCCGCGCCGCGGGCGGCCGCCGACAACCGGCAGCAGGAGAACAACAAACGCAAGCCCGACCAGCCGGACCCCCGCTACGGGAGCCGGCAGGTCGCTACTATTGAAGAAGAACAACCGGCTGCCCAGGCCCCCAGCCAGCGTCAGCGCACCGGCAAGGCCGCCTGGCAGCCCAAGCTTACCTTCGAGCAAATGCTCGACCTGCCCTGCAAACACCACTCTGGGGCGAAGCCGGCCACCCATACGCTCCGGTAGTGCAGCTTCTCCCAGCGGCTGGCCCGGGGCGAGGGCCTTCCGGCTCCTCCGCCTCCGGCTCCCCACGAGCCGGCCCCGGCCCAGGCCCCGCAGCCTGCTCCGGCCCCGGCAGCCAACGACGGCCGCCTCCACGACCAGTTCCCACGCTAGGATGGGTCCTACGTTGTCTTCACCAGTGAAGCAACCGACAAACACAACGTGCGCCAGCGCCGGCACGAGGTGAACGCCGTCGCACCCTCGGTACCCCAGTTCATGCACTGGTCCGAGAAGCCGGTCACCTGGAGCCGGGCGGACCACCCGGCCGTGATGCCAAACCCGGGCAGCCACGCCCTCGTCCTCGACCCCACCATCATGTCCGAGAGGCGCACCTGCCGTTTCTCGCGGGTGTTGGTCGACGGGGGTAGCAGCATCAACATCCTCTACCGCGACACGATGCTCAAGCTGGGGCTTAAGGAGAAGGACTTGCGAGCAAGCCGGACAGTTTTCCACGGCATCGTGTTGGGAAAGTCCTGCAGCCCCATCGGCAAGATCGAGCTCGACGTCCTCTTCGGCGACTAGAGCCATTTCCGCCGCGAACCAATATGGTTCGAGGTGGTGGACCTCGACAGTCCCTACCACGCGCTGCTTGGCAGACCGGCCCTCGTCAAATTCATGGCGGTCCCCCATTACGCCTACCTCAAGCTCAAGATGCCGGGCCTCAAGGGCATCATCACCATCGCCGGCAACTACAACATGTCGATCGAGTGCTCTCGTGACGGCAGCCGGCTGGCCGAGGCCCTGGAGATAGCGGAGGAAAAGCGGCAGCTCGACCGGCTCGTGGCTCACGCCTCCAACGTGCCGGCCGTGCCGGCTCCCCCGTCCGAGACAACCGGCGAAGCGTCGTTCCAGCCGTCCAAAGACACCAGGCAGGTGCCGCTCAACCCGGCCAACCCCAAGCAGTGCGTCACCATCGGCGCCATCCTCAGCAGCAAATAGGAAGGCGAGCTCGTTGACTTCCTCCGTGAGAATCGAGACATCTTTGCATGGTCTCCCAAAGACATGCCGGGTGTTCCGAGCAAGTTCGCCGAGCACAAACTTCATGTGCGGCCAGATGCAAAGCCGGTCAAGCAACCCCTGCGCCGTTTCTCTGAGGAGAAGCGGCGTACCATAGGAGAAGAGATTGCCCGGCTGCTCGCAGCCGGCTTCATCATGGAGGTGTTCCACCCGGACTGGCTGGCCAACCCAGTCCTGGTGTTGAAGAAAAACAAGACGTGGCGCATGTGTATTGAGAGCACAAGCCTGAACAAGGCATGTCCCAAAGACCCGTTCGCCCTACAACGGATCGATCAAGTTATCGATTCCACGGCCGGCTGCGACCTGCTGTCTTTTCTGGACGACTTCTCAGGCTACCACCAGATCAAACTGGACCCGGCCGACCGGCTGAAGACCTCCTTCATTACCCCCTTCGGGGCCTATTGCTACATCACCATGTCCTTCAGCCTGAAGAATGCAGGCGCTACCTTCCAGCGCTGCATGCAGAAGTGCCTCCTGCCGCAGATCGGCAGGAACGTCCACGTCTACGTGGACGACATCGTCGTCAGGACCAAGAAGCATTTCAGCCTCCTCGACGATCTCCGGGAGACCTTCGATAACCTGCGCGAATACAAGATCAAGCTAAACCCGGAGAAGTGCGTGTTCGCCCGCGGGATCGAAGCTAACCCGGAGAAGATCAGAGCCATCGAGCGCATGCACAAGCCGGCCAAGCTCGACGACATCCAGAAGTTCGCCGGCTGTCTTGCCTCGCTCAGCCGGTTCATCAGCCGGCTGGGCGAGAAGGCGCTGCCTCTTTACCAGCTCATGAGGAAGTCACCCAAGTTCGAGTGGACCGACCAGGCGGATGCGGCGTTCTGCGACCTCAAGCGTGCACTCACTACCACGCCCATCCTGACGGCGCCGGCTGAGAAGGAGCCGATGCTCGCTTACATCGTGGCCACCACCCGCGTGGTCAGCGTCGTGTTGGTGGTGGAACGGCCAGAAGAGGGCAAAGCGCTGCCGGTCCAGCGCCCTGTCTACTACCTCAGCGAGGTCCTTCCCGCCTCCAAGCAGAATTACCCCCACTACCAGAAGATGTGCTACGGCGTATACTTCGCCGCCACGAAGGTCAAGCAGTACTTCCAGGCGCACACCATCACCGTGGTGAGCACGGCCCCGCTCGGCGAGATCATGGGCGGCCGAGATGTGACCGGCCGGATCGCCAAATGGGCCATCGCCCTCGCCGACCACGAGATCCGGTACGAGCCGCGCACCGCCATCAAGTCGCAGGCCATGGCGGACTTCCTCGTCGACTGGGCCGAGACCCAGTTTGTGCCGCCTTCCCCGGACTCCACGCATTGGCGCATGCATTTCGACGGATGGAAGATGCGAACCGGCTTGGGAGCCGGCATCGTCTTGTCGTCCCCTAAGGGGGACCAGCTCAAGTATGCGCTCCAGATTCTCTCCGCCGCCTCCAACAATGTGGCCGAGTATGAAGCGCTCGTCCACGGCCTCCGGCTCGCCAAGGAAATCGGGATCCAGCGCATCGTTTGCTTCGGCAACTCCGACCTCGTGGTACAGTAGGTCTCTGGCGAATGGGACGCCAGGGACGCCAACATGGCCAGCTATCGCTTCCTCGTCCAGCAGCTCACCGGCTCCTTCGAGGGCTGTGAGTTCCACCACGTCCCCCGGGCGGACAACGAGGCGGCCGATACGTTGGCAAAAATTGGCTCCACCCGGCAGGCCATCCCACCCGGCGTCTCCCTCGAACGGCTGCTCAAGCCTTCGATCAAGCCTCCCCTGAATCAGAATCCATCTTCGTACCAGCTGCTCCGGTAGCTCAGCCGGCGCCGCCGTCTCCGGCAGCTCCGCCGGCGCCATCAGCTCCGGCAACAACGGCGACGCCAACGCTGCCGGTTCCGGCATCCGGTACCCCGCGGCGGCTGGCTCCGACCCTACGGCCGTCCTGGCGGCGATCACCGTGGTCCCGGTCTCGAGGACTGGCGAACCGGTCGCGGGGGCTGGCGAGCCGGCCCCGGGGGCTGGCGAGCTGGACCCGGGACTGGCAGGTCGGTCCCGGGGACTGACGGGCCGGCTCCGGTTGCCCCCGGCGTCCCACTTGAGCTCGAGCCGACACCCGTCTCGGCCCCCTCGTGGGCACAGCCCATCCTGGCTTTCCTACTGCGCGGCGAGCTCCCTCCTGACGAAAGCAAGGCCCGGCAGATCCAGCGCCGCGCCCCAGCTTACAGCATCATCAACCGCGAGCTAGTACATCGCAGCACCATCGGCATGTTCCAACGCTGCGTCGAGCCGGAGAAGGGACAAGAAATCCTCCTCGACATCCATCAGGGCGAGTTCGGGCACCACGCCGCCTCTAGACCCCTGGTGGCCAAGGCCTTCCGCCACGGTTTCTACTGGCCGATGGCCTTGGAAGAGGCCAAGCGACTGGTCGACAAGTGCGAGGGGTGTCAACGCTTCAGCACGCAGAGCCACATGCCGTCTACGGCCCTCCAGACCATTCCCCTTTCGTGGCCCTTTGCCGTCTGGGGGCTGGACATGGTAGGACCCTTCAAGACCGCCCGATGCGGCATGACGCATCTGCTGGTGGCTATCGACAAGTTCACCAAGTGGATCAAAGCTAGACCCATCAAGAAACTGGATGGCCCCACGGCCGTCCGGTTCATCAAGGATGTCACGGTCCGCTACGACGTCCCCCACAGCATCATCACCGACAACGACACGAATTTCGCCAAAGGCGCGACGGTGCGCTTCTGCTCCTAGGAGGGCATCCGACTCGACCCCGCGTAGGTGGCCCACCCACAGTCAAACGTCCAGGCAGAGAGGGCGAACGGCTCGATCCTGTCTGGCCTCAAGCCTCGGCTCGTGGCTCCCCTCGTGCGGTCAGCCGGCTGCTGGATCGACGAGCTGCCGGCTGTCCTCTGGAGCCTCAGGACCAGTCCTAACCGGTCAACCGGCTACACCCCTTTCTTTCTCGTTTACGGGTCCGAGGCGATCATCCCCACAGACGTCGAGTTCGATTCGCCTCGGGTCGCCCTGTGTACGGAGAAGGACGCGAAGGAAGCGAGAGAAGACGGCGTCGACCTACTCGAAGAAGCACGTAAGCTGGCACTGAGCCGGATGGCCATCTACCAGCAGAAGCTCCCGCACTACCACAGCAAGCGGATCCGGCCCCTCTCCTTCCGCGAAGGGGACTTGGTGCTCAGACGGATCCAGCGAACTGCCGGCCAGCACAAGCTGTCCTCCCCATGGGAGGGCCCGTTCATCGTCAGCAAGGCGTTGCACAACAACGCCTACTACCTGATAGACGCCCAGAAGTCGCAGAAGCGCAAAAGAGACGCCTCCGGTGAGGAAACGGAGCGCCCATGGAACGCAGCACTCCTCCGACCGTTCTACTGTTGAGAAAAAACCCATGTATGTATGTATCTTCCCTTATGAATGCAATGGGGGCCCCAAGCCGGCACTTGGGGCATGCCCCTTTTTCAATTCCTCCGAAGGATTGTCATTCTTTTAAGCAGGGCACCCGGGACCGGCTCCCTGGCCCGGGGGCTCGTCGGCTCTCCTCTAAAGCAGACAAGTAGCGCGGGCAAGCAACCTTTTCCTACCCTCCCTACCCAGCCACAGACCGGCCCCCGGCTGTCTGGTTGGCGGAACCAGAGGGTAGAAAGGCACTTACCACGCGAACGCCTCCTAAAGAGTAGCAGCCGGACAAATCCAACCAGACCAGGTTACCGTTAAAAACCCGCTTCTGCCGGCTCGCCCCAACCCTAGCCGGACGACTCTAAGGACCGCGCGTTTTCCCTAAGGACAATGCCCCGTCCCTGTCCCAGACCGGCTCCCGGCTGGCTGACAGGCGGGGCGGAAGCCGGAAGGAACTCGTGCGAGAAATACGAGTTGAAAGGCGAAAGGATAGGGGAGGAGCCGGCACGCAAATGCTTTAAACTTCAAACAGGTCCATAAGCAAAAGACCGCTGGCCAAACGTTTCCTTACAATACACCCAGTGGGTGGAAATGCGTCTTCTCAGACAAACAAGTTTCTTAAACAAAAAAAAGGTATGAAGTGCACAGGACCGCTCAAACTGCCGGTGCGTCGCCGGCCGGCTCAACAGTTCGCCCAGAAGAGGTCGTAGCCTTCGGGTCCGCCTCCGTGGCCTCCGTGGTTTCGGTGTCGCTGCCGGTGCTGGAGGCAGTGCTCTCGTCGGCGACCTCATCGTCTTTGGGCCCTTGGGGGTTGCCGAAGGAGTCCTCAGCCACCGGCTCGCCGTCCTCGCCAAGTGCCGGCAGGAGCTTGTCCGGGTCGACGTACGAGGCCCGCTCATTGGCCCGGCGGACGAGGGCATCTTCGCGGGCGATCCGCTCCGCCTCCGTGACATCACGCATCGTGGCCAGCCGGTCCAGATTGACACCGGTGTACCACGACGTGATGAACCGGAGGGCCATCTGTGCCCCGGCCCGAGGCGCCGACGCCTTCCAAACTCCAAGCCGGGCCACCGCATTCTCCAGCCACAGCGCCACACGGCCCACCGGCGCCCCACGACGCTGCCAGAGGGCCGCGATCACCTCATTGCCGGCCGTCTGGAGCCAGTCCATGCAGCGCTGGACGTGGATCAGCCGGTTCTCAATGGCCAGCGCAAGCTCCGCCACGTCCCAGCCGGCGTCCTCCTCAACCTCTTGCCCGCACTGCAGCAGGCACTCCAGGTGATCCACCACAGCCCGCTTAGCGCGGCACTGCGTCTCCGGGAACCGGCCTAAGGGGGGAGAAGAATCAACGAACAAGACAAAAGCAAGTCGAAAGCATTCGGCAAAGGAAGAAAAGACTCAAACAAAGCTTACTCTGGAAGGCCTCGTCCGTCTCGAGGGCGAACTGAAGGCCCGCGCTCCTCTCGCTCTCCAGCGCCTCCTCCGCATGAGCAAGGGAGACCCCGCGCGTCTCGAGCTCCCCCTTGAGGCAATCTACTTCAGCCTGAAGAGCGGCGGCCCGCTGGGCGGCGTCCTCCCGGGCCGTCACCTCGCGCTGCAGCCCCGCGGTCAGGCACTCCCGCTCCGACGTAGCCGCCTGGAGCTCTTGCTCAGCCGGTCCCGCTCCGACGTGGCCGCCTGGAGCTCCTTCCCCAGCCGGTCCCGCTCGGAGGCCAGTTCGTCCCTCTTCTGCCGGATCGGGACTAGCTCCTCTGCATAAAAACCAAGCATGAGCTACTCAAACGCAGAAGACCCGGACCGGCTGCCGAGCAGCCGGCCCGACTCTCGGGGGCTACACCCAGTGGGTGCGCTCGCGCGTCCCCACTGGAATAGGCGTACCTTGTGCTTTCTTCAACTCCTCTTGGACCTGGTAGTAGCCAGCCTTGCTGCGGTTGTGCACCTGGACCGCCTCGTTGAAAAGCGCCTGCCGCCTGGCGTTCTTAGCCTGCCCGTGCCCCGAAACAAGAAGTTAGACAAGCAAGAAAGGGTTAGATCTGGCCCGGCTGCCTTGCAGCCACGCAGCCGGCCCGAATCTCGGGGGCTGCACCCAGTGGGTGCGCTTGCGCGCCCCCACTGATAATGCAACGCAAGACAAAAGAATCTTACCTCCACCGCCGCCTCCACACGGCGAAAGTTGCTCTCGGCAGCCTCCGCGAACCGGGCCAGCCCCTCACGGCAATGCGCCATGATGCGGCTGGGCTCCCCAGGCATGAGGGCCGGGGCGCCGGCTGGCAGGGACGGAGCAGCCGTGACGAGGGCCGGCGCCTCCCAGTCCCGGATCACGTCCAGCATGGTCCTCTTCGACA
Source organism: Elymus sibiricus (assembly GCA_039707655.1). NCBI lineage: Eukaryota > Viridiplantae > Streptophyta > Magnoliopsida > Poales > Poaceae > Elymus > Elymus sibiricus. Next base: position 326,093,441 of record CM077675.1, on the reverse strand, counting down.
GGCTCGACCCGCCGCTCGACCCAGCGTCCACAACAGCAGCAGCCGGTGGATGGTTGGCGGTGACCACCAAGGCTCGGGAGCCGGCCTCGGGCCCCTCCACGACCGGCACCACCGGCTCTGCCACCTGCCGGACCGGCTCGACTGCCGGCAGGGCCGGCTCGCTCCTCCCATCGGCGGGTGCCTCCGGCCCCGCCTCCGGCGCATCCGGGGCAACGGGCTCGCCGCCCGCGGCCGGCTCGTTGGCGGGAGGGGTCACCTCTGCCTCCCTCCGCTGCACCATTTCCGATGCCGGCTGGATCGCCACCGTCGCGGGTGGGGCCCCGGACGTCTCCACGACCGGCTCCCGCGGCTCGCTCGACGAGGGCCTCGACCTCCGCATCGACTCTGCAGCGGAGTCCGTCGCACGCTCCGGGTCGGCGGACCGCCTCCGCCTCCCGCCGCTCAAGGCCCCCGAGCGCGAGGGCGCGCCCTTCGCCCCTGCCTTCGCGGCCAGCACCTCCGCGAGCCGTCTCTTCTCTTCCCGCGCCGTGGCCGCGTGCTCCCGCGCCAGCAGGGTGGCGGCATCCACCGGGCCGGCAGTCGACTCCGTATCATGGAGCTCGATGGCGTCGCTGGGGCAGACAAAGAAACAGGGCCTCAGGCGCTCGCTGGCTCGCCACACCAAAAAACCAGTAAAATCCAGAAAAAGTAATTACCCGGCGACGACGGGAAGGACCCGCTTGGCCCGGGCCGGCGGCTTCGCGGCGGCCGCTCGCGCTCTCTTTCGAGCTGGCGGCTGGGTCGACGGCTGCCCCGCGGCCGACCTCTTCTCCCGGCGTGAAGACTCGGCCGTCTGACCACGAGCCGGCCGCTCCTCGCTCCGCCCGCGCATCTCCCGCCGAGCTGCGGGGGGTGGCGCGTCCAGGATCCGAACATCATCATCGTCATCATCGTCGTCAGTCCAATCTTTGATGGAGGGTCCGGAGGGGAACTCACCAGCCACTCTGGACCCGTCGGCTCCCGGGTCACCCATTGCGTCGCCCGCCTCGACCTCTCGTGAGGAATCGGCCCCCTCTTCGACGCCGCCCCCCAGCTCGAAGTCCTCCGGATCAGACTCGGCCCGCTCCGCCTGGAACACCTGGGGGTGCGGGCTGTCCGGCGTGTTCTGTCGCACGGAGTGCTGCGGTCAGCAAGGTATGTGAGCTGGGAGGGGCCGGCTGAAGAATCAAAGGGGGGAGAAAATTACCACGGCAGGGCGTACCAGGGGCGCCGGGTCGTGCCGGCTGTACGGCAGCTTGCCAAACCTCCAAGTCCCCGGCGCCAGCTTGAAGTTGGTGATGGCATTCACCCGCTTCGCCACCTGGGACGGCAATTGGTCGAAGGTGGACAGCCGGCAGGGGTCCCGTCGGCCCGACATGTCGCAGATCCGGTGCGGCCTCTGTTGCAGAGGTAGCACCCGGCGGTCGATGAAGGTGGCCACCAGATCGGCCGCGACCAGCCACTCGCCGGCTTTCATGGTCTTGAGCCGGGCCAGCTCCGCGGCGACGTCCGCAAACGGCCCGTCGCCCGTCCAGTTGATCCTGGAGGACGGGGCGTTGACGAAGGCCGGTAGCCGGACGTAGTCCCGCGCCTGGTCGACGTTCTTCACGCAGAAGAACGTCCGGTGCCACCTCTTGACGGATTCGATGAGTTTGATGCGGGGGAACAAGGGACCCCGGACGCATATCACCGCACCCCCGCAGGCGTACGGCTCGTCCTCGTTCCTGAGGCCCTTGAGGTCGAAGAGCTTCCTCCACAACTCCATGAAGGGGAGGAGGCCGAGGTAGCCCTCGCCGAGCGTCACGAAGCTCGAGAGCTGGAGGACGGAGTTCGGGACGAGATGGTGCGGCTGAAGATCAAACGTATCCATAAAGTAGCGGTAGAACTGGCTCACCGGCAATCCGAAGCCGCGTGAGAAATGCCAGGCGAAAACCACGAACACCCCCTCCTAGGGTTCGGGCACCACCTCGCCGCCCGGCGGACGGGCGGCGACGCGGTCCTCCGACGGCAGCATCCGGGCGCGGCGGAGGCGCGCGATGTCCTCCTCAGTGATGATTGAACCGTCCCAGCTGCCGGAGGGTCTGTCAGCCATCTTCGCGGCAACCGAGTGCGGGGAAGAAGGTGGGCGGCGCAGCGGCGCAAACCGAAGCAACGAGCGGTGCGAGAGAAGGAAGACGAAGGGAGACAAAGGGGAGAGGGCCGCGTGAGCTTCCTCCGCCCCACCCACTCCCCTTATAAACACGGGGCGGCGCCCGGGGGACGTGGGGATTAACTGCGCCCACTCCCCCGGGAAACCCGCGGGACGTAGGCATCGTGCGCCGTGGCCACTGGCGTCCAGGCGCAGAGGATCCCGGCCTGCGGCCCGAGGCCTACCAGGCTAGGCCCGCGGCCTATTGGACTAGGCCCGGGAAGCCGTCCTGTCGGGTCACAGGCGCGGGGCCCATGGCGTCATTACACCCCGCGTGACGCGCTGCGGTCCGGCACGAGGCTCGAAGCGGCGCGATGGGACACGAGGCATTGGAGGCGACGGCCGGCGCGGCCGCCCGGCCGGTCCGGCACGACCGGCGGGCGTGGCCGGATGAAACTGCCGGTTGCCCCTCGTCACGCAGACGTGGGCCCCCGCCGGCTTCGGGGACTACTGACGGGGTTATTACCCCTGGGTATGCGAAAGGGAGGTAGTTTTGGCTATTCCCCGAAGGAAAAACTATACGGCTGGCCCCTTGCCGGCTGGTCCGCGACCGGCAGTGAGGAGCCGGCTGGTCCCCTGGCCGGCTGGCCCACGGCCGGCTGAACGAGAGTCAGCCATCTGGCCCCCGGCCCGGCACGCCTGGCCACTACGTGAATAGCTCGTCCGCTGACCTCCGGGCGGGCAGGTACCCGTCCCTTCCTACTACGGCCGGGTACGCTGACAAGACACGACCCCCACGATGAACTCCGATGTAGCTACAGTGACGCACGGATGCGCATGGCTACAGTCCGGCAGACCATACCGCTGACTGAGGACTGACTGGGACCCGGCGGAGCCACAGTACCTCTGCGCCGCCGTCCACTCCGCTACGTGCCCCGGCGTGGCTACAGCGTCGCCGGCCGTACCGCTGACTTCGGCCGGCTGGCGCAAGACGACGCCAGGCGGGGCGGCCCATGCCGCGGCAGGTGAGCGCGGGCCAATAAGAGAGCCGGCTGGCGGGCCCCAGCTGGCGATGGGACCGCGCAGCCGTCGGGCCCTATGGGCGACGAGACGGCCCAGCCGGCGGGCCCCCTGGCCGGCTGGAGAGGCTGCCAGCCGGGTCCCCCCTGTAATATCTTAAGAATACTGTACACCGGGGGTTGGCCTATAAAACCCCCCGGAGCCCCCATGCATCGGCAAGCAGACACGCACGGAGGCGTTCGCCCCCCTCTCACACCCACACATAGCAGAGGAAGAGGAACCGGCTGCTCCTTCTTCTACCTCCAGACACACAGCTCAAGGAGCATCATTGTAACACCTCTCTCCATCCAACTAGACCAGCAGGACTAGGGGTATTACCTCCCACGGAGGGCCCTGAGCCTGGGTACATCGTGAGCCCATCGCCGCTTGTGCCTAATCCCGCTCCCGGAGCCCGTCGGCGTCCTTCGGCCCCAACCACTCTCGATAAGCCACCCCATGGCATCTGCCGTGAGAAAACCACGACAGTCTCCGTCCCGTCTCCGTCCGCCTCTCCATGCCATAGGTAGTTGAGGTAGATCCTTCTCCCTCCCTGATCTTCCTCGTAGGCAGTAGCGTCTTGTGCTTGTCGCTAGGTCATCGCCGTTCGCGCGCTCCCGTTGCTCTGGCCAAGCATGCAGTTTTGTTCTTCTCGGAGTAATGGAGGTTGTAACACGAGTTCGTGTGCGCTGCCCAGCCCCTTCAGTGCATGCCCCGCACACGTTCTAGCCTTCCCGCAGCCCCGCGCAGCCTTGCTTCACCCGGGATCGAGCAGTGGCTTCCGCCATGAGCAGAGAGCTCGAGCGCGTCCTGCCTCGCGTAGTGGTCGCCCTAGCTCCGCGTAGATGATAGAAATGGGGTGCCCTATTGTTTCCGCAGCCCCGCCGCAGGTCCTCAGCTGTGGTGGTCGCCAGAGGGGCTCGCCGGTGCCCTCCCTGTCCTCCCTGCCTGAAGGAAGAAGAGCCGGTCCTGTTTGTTTATAATTTCTAGTGTTCCCCTTCTGAGCAGATGCCCCCACCTAGCCAAGTGGTCGCCCCTTGCTGTGTTGACCAGGAGGTCCAGGGTTCGATCCCCACTGGGCCTTTTATTTTTCTGAGTGGATTTCATGTGTGTGTGTGTGTGCTCCTGTGTATGTGTGTGTGGCAGGTGGGCCAGTGGGTCCACCCTGTCATACTCAGGAGGGGCCTGGTGTCTATGCCAGTGGGACCCCCTCCCTTTTCTTTATTTATTTCTTTGTTTTTCTTCTCTGGTTTTTTTTCTGTTTAGGGAATAGTCCATATATGGTCATTGCCATATTTGGATATGTGCAAATAAGGGAATAAGTGACTTATAAGTGCAAGTGTTAAATTTTGAATTAGATTTTGGATAATTTATTGACACAAACATGTGAGTGTGATATATGATATTGGGGTAGAATTTCCCAAGGAATCCAATGGTGAACTTTGTTTTGTCATTTCGGCAAGTTTGCAAAATGTCATTTTTGTCCCAACATGTCATTTTGTCATTTTCATATGATTTAATCTATGCAATATTTGGGATACTTGTCAACATGATTAGGCCAGTGTTTTATGGGTACTAGGCCCTGGTATTTTTGTTTGGCATGATAAACTTGTAGATAAGTGGGTTTCTTGCTATTAACATGCTAAGAAAATAACACTGGTTTCATGTCTCAAATTTTGCTGTTATTTTCTTACCATGTTTAGAGGATGGTTCCCATGAATGTAGTGTTCCCATGCTTCCTTTCAAGTTTGTGTAGATGGATGATTTGTTAAGCATGCTGTATAGTTTCTATACATGCTTTGGTTGTGGTTTGTAACTTTCTGTAGCTCTGTATATGTGTGTTGCAAGTTGACATGTTGCTGATTGTGGACAGATTGTGTGTTTGAATGTTTTGTGACTTGTGGGAGCTATACTCCATAGTTTTGCTTGATCTTTAGCTCTATTATTGCTAGATTTTCATTTCCTATCCAGTGGCATCCTTGGAATACCAAGGAATAGCCCATGGCCTTCCTCTTTTTGTGTTTTGCCTCCGTTAACGTTCGTACCTTGCCGGGAGTGTACCGTGAGCTACGTTACTCCGTTTGCAACGTTCTACATATGCATTTGCATCGATTTTGCATGAAGCATTCATATTTTCCATGATAATGCATGTTCAAATAACTAAACTTGAGGTTCTGTCCATAATACTAAAGAACTTAATAAGTGCAAGAGAAACATGACTAGCTTAGGGTTGCCATGTTAAATACTTCAAATGGATCATGCATCATCTTGTTTGTGCATTGCACCTTGTTTGTATGTTTATTTGGTGCTGTTATCTTTGGGTAGACGCGAGTGTTGAGCCTGAGTACGAGGATCCCGGAGAGTACAACTACGAGGACCCAGCTCTTTGTCCCTCTGAAGAACCAACAGGCAAGATGATCATACCCGGATCCCGACACTATTTTTGCCTTGCTAGATGTCTCGTTTTTTACCGTTATGTTTTCCGTTACCTACCACTTAAACTGCCAGCCTCCCAAATTGCCATGAAAGCCTCTAACCCCCTCCACTACCTAGCAAACATTGATTGGCTATGTTACCGCTGCTCAGCCCTTATCTTATAGCGTTGCTAGTTGCAGGTGCAAGCTCTCCATGTGCCTACATGGATATTTTGTTTATATCACTCTATTTATTGTTATTTAATTTAATGCACATATATATCTGGCAACGGTGGAAGGCTTGGCCTTTTGCTCAGTGTTTTGTTCTTCTTTTGCCGCACTAGTTCCGAGTACCGGTGTTATATTCCATATTTTGCGCTCCTAACATGCTCGGGGTTGTTATTGGGACCCCCTTGACCATTTGTTTTAGATTAAAACTTGTCTGGCAAGACCCAACTTTGGTACTACATTTGCTTAAAAACTTAATAAAATTGCACAGGGCATAGCTACCCCGTGGATAATTAATTAACAACCCGGGCCAGTGCACCTCTTGAGTGTTGGTCCAACCTGTCAACCGCCGGTGGCCGCCAGGGGCAACTCTGCGATTGGCCTACCGTAAGTTTGGACAATCCGTCGTGTCCTGAGAATGAGATACGCTGCTCTTATCGGGTTCGTTGACACGTCGGGCGGTCTTGCTGGACCTGTTTTACCTTTCACGAATGTCTTGCGCGAGGAATTCTGATTTTTCTTCGGGCTATCTCGAGGTTGCGGTTTTCCAGTGGAATTGCCTAGGAAGATCACGAGATTTGCGGTCGAGGTTATTCCCGCGGCGTGTGGTTAGTTTGTGATGGATGAGTTGGAGCACCCCTGCAGGGTTAAATCTTTTCGGAAAGCCGTGCCCGCGGTTACGTGGCAACTGGGAAATTTGTTTAACACCCGGTTATAGTAAACTTGAAGTAAACTCAAATAAAATATACCAACCATGTGCGTAACCGTGACTGTCTCTGCTCGTGAACATGAACCGAGAGAGAACACGGTGGGGTTATGATTGACATAAGTAGGTGTTCAGGATCACTTAGTGATCATGCTAGTTCACGTTCGTCATACGTATGCCACCATATTTACACTCATGTTCTCGTAAGTTAGCCACCAAATAAATGCTTAGCGCTTGCTGCAGCCTCACCACTTAATCAATTCCTTACCCAATGGATTACATAGTTTCGGTACCCGGGTTATGAGATTGCTGAGTCCCTGTGGCTCACAGATTACAACAATACAGGTGCAGGTGTTGATGAGAACGTGCCAAACAATGTCACTCAGCTCCAGTGGGAGTATGATGAAGAACGTGGTCGGATGTACGTTACGTATCCAGACGAGTAGGGAGCTTCGTGGTGGTGATCTTGGGATAGCAAGACAGTTTTACATTGCTTCTTTTATCGTTTGATTTCGTCCGTAGCCGGACCCTGTCTTCTGAATGATGTATGAATAATTCATGTGAACTTGTAAGATAGCTTGTGGCGAGTGTAAGCCAACTCCTATACTCATCTCTTCATACATGTATTGCAATGTTTTACTGTACTTGCGAACGACGAGATGCGCTTCTATCCCCGTCGAGGCCGCAAGCCTTAATAGGGATAGGACCGCATCTTGGGCGTGACAAAGGTACCAGCCTATGTGGATACTACGTTTGTGCACACATGATGAACCTATGCGGACATGCTGAATGTGGTGTCGATGCTGACAGGATAAAACCAGTAAGTCTGCTTCTTAATTACTATCTTCTACTCCACACATATGTCACATTCTGATCTAAAAGTCATACTGCTGATCTTGGCACCGATGACTTCTGAACCGCTCGCTGCCGATAAATTGTTGTCTGTTAGGAAATTTATCAGCACCTTTTTTGTGAAACACTATATCAAGCCCTCTAAAGACGTCAAAGATTTCCGGATTCAAATCTCCTAAACATAAGTACGCATTCATATAGTGTTATGAGCTAAAGATATACACATGGATGCATTATTTTCCATGTGATCATGTCTTCGTATTTCGTACACTATGATTATGTACTGGATATGTCAGTTTGACAGCTGTGGAATTTAGCTAGCATTTTCTCAATTGCATATTGTCGTGAATTATGATGAATCCTCTGCTTGTGGATACTATTTGTTCAATTGCATATTGTGGCAAATTATGATGAATGTTCTTCATGTGGACACTATTTGTCGATTGCATATTGTGGCGAATTTTCTATTTGCAGGGTGAATTAAATGCGATATTTTACAATAACCTGGCAATTTCAGCGCACACGGTTCAAGCAACTAAGTGTGTGCGGTCCAGACCGGAAAGCACACGCAACTTATAGTGCAACCGCCTATGATCCACAGGAAAAGCACACGAGATATAATCTAAAACGTCGGTGATACATAAGAAATCGCAAACGGTTTGCAACACTTGTACGTGTGCGTAGGAGCTACTCAATCATTTGCGATAGCACCGTATCTCACACGTGAGCCAACAGGAAACCGTGCCTGATGCAAAGACCATCCCACGCCTACATTTTTTGGGAAACATGTCCGATGATGTTATACATGGTACACGGTTCCCAGAGAAATCTCATGTGTGATGATGAAGATATCACACACAGACACAGTGCCTACAATGGCCTGTGTGGATTAGGTAACGTTTTGCAAACGGTTAAAGGTCAAACTCCGTGTGTTTTCCATGAGCAATTAGACGCGTTTCACTCGTCTTGGACGTGTGTGATTGATACCAAATCCCACACGTAGGCCGCAAAGATTTTGTGTGCGATCTGTTCCTGCACCGCACACGATTATACACTACTAGGAAAAACCTTATAGGCAGGACACTATTAGTAGCGCTGGAAAATAACAATCGCTGTTGCTAATAAGCAGTAGCGCTGTATTGTGGAAGCGCTACAAGTAAATACTTAGCAGTAGCGCTGGAAACATAAAGAGCGCTACTGCTAAGCGGGACCCGACGAGCCCACCGCCACTATTTGTAGTAGCAGCGCTCCCCGCAAAAAAGCGCTACTGCTAAAATCTTATCGGTAGCGCGCTTTTACTAAAAGCGGTACAGCTAATGTACCCTATCCTCTTCCCCTCGCCCGCATTGCTCACTCTCACCTGCACACACACTCTCTCTCGGTCGCCACGCCATCGCCCCCGTTGCCGCGCCGCCGTCTCCTCCATTGTGGTAAGCCTCCTCCTCGCCCCCACCCTCGTCTCGCCCTCCTCCCCTGGCCCTCACCCTCCTCCCCCGGCCCTCACCCTCCTTCCTTCGACCACCGCCGCTTCTCCTCCTCCGGCCACCACCCCTTCTCCTCCTCCGGCCACTTCCCTCCCTCCCTCCTCCCTCCATCCATCCCTCCCTCCCTCCCTCCCACCCTCTTCCTCTGACCCTCTCCCTCCATCCCTCCCTCCCTCCCCTATTGCATTGAATTTAGTTTTAGTAACTAGCTAGGGTTAGAACTAGGATGGATGGATAGATGTTAGTGTTAGAACTAGGATAGTTTTAGTATTTTTTTGAAATGAAAATGTGAAATAGGATTTTTTTGAAATGAAAATGTGAATTGAAAATGAAAATGTGAATTGGAAATGAAAATGAAAATGTGCAAATGAAAATGAAAATGTGAATTGAAAATGAAAATGTAAGTGTGACAATGAAAATGTGAAAAGGAAAATGAAATTGTGAATTGATTCTAGGGTTAGGTTGTGAATTGATGCAAAATATGAATGTGCCCAAGTGCCCAAGTACTTTGAATTGTTCGATAATTGTGCCCAAGTGCCCTATATAATTGTGCCCAAGTGCCCTATTAGGACAGAAATTTAGCTAGGTTTCAAATTTGGACAGAAATTTAGGTAGGCTGAATTTAGTTTCAAATATTGTGAAGAAAAACCTTATTGCATTTTCTTCAAGTTCTATATTTTTCTTACTGTTATATGCAAATGATCCGAGTGGCCTATGTTTCGCCGGAATGTTGATTCATTTTTGTTCCGGTGAATTTCAGGCGCTCGATATGTCCACTTTTTAGCAAAGGTCATGTCAAAATTTTGGCATGACTTGTGCTAGAAAGTAGGCATATCGAGATGTATTAGTTAATATTTGATGATGCATTATTAACTAGATTAGTGATATTATATTCAAGTTCATTATAAATGTATTAGTGATATTATATTCGAGTTCATTATAATTGTATTAGTGATGTTATATTGTTATAATGCGTGTGTGAATTTTGGTCTGTCGTTTCTCCTTGTATGACTTTCATGTGTGTTCTTGATGGAGGAATCTCGACTATTGTAGAGGGGGGCGTTTCTTCCTCTTCTCTTCTTGCGATATATACCTCGGTATAATGTGCAAGGAGAGAAGAGGGAGTGCGCCCATCACCGACGGTCAAACTATTAGTGTGAGAGAGTGTCCACCAATATATACAGCATCATATCAGTGTGAGAGAGTGCGGACCAACACACCATGAGATATGAGAGTTATTTAAGGAAAGCCTCGATGGACCGAAAGTCAACCGATATTGAATTAGGTCTATTTGGACATGTGTGTATGTTATTGCTCAATATGTCTTACATTAGCAATGGTCATGCCGTACTTTTTGAATCATGAACACAGGAAATGCCGTACTTTTACCTCCATGTGAGTTTATCAACCATGCATATTTGTCAAGTAATTTGCATTCTATATTTAAAAATAGTTGGTGTTCATCCATACTAAATTTGTTAATTTATAATTTACAGCTTATTTCGTTTCTTCGAGTGAAACACAGAACATAATCGACACGACACACTACACTTATGGATCACATTTAACTTGGGAGGAGAAGGGTGATCTTATCAACTTTGTTATTGGTGTCTTAGTTGGTAGGGAGATCTTCCCGTATAATTTGGGAACTGGCCCAAATTATACATTGTGCAGGACACTAGTGCACAGGTTGAGGGCGGATGACATTCGCCGAAATATCTTGGTAAGAGTTGCTAATTAAGTACACTAGTACTGTTGCGTAAATGGTATTGATTACATTGCTAACTAGGCTACTATTATGTTCTTCAACAGAAACTGCCAAATGAAGTTGTGCCTCCGTTGATGCAACTCGAAGGTAATATGACAATTAAAAGCCCCTTCCAGCCCGAGTTCTCTTTTGCATACTCGACTGAGCGCAAACCACCAAGTCGGCTCCAAATTGAAGCATGGGGACAAATAAAGAAGGATCGCAAGCCACAAGTTGGAGACCGTTGGATCTCTTTGCTTCATCATGGAGACATAGGTGTTATTTTGTTTTATGTCATTTTACGTAGGAGGGAGGACTAGGTCCTATGAGAGAGAAGTTTAGTTAACTTGTATGATCGATTAGGATGATTATTATTATGATGTTTTTCTGTTTTATGAGATTTTAACTTGTTATGATTAAGATGATGATGAGTTGTTAGATGAGTAAGATGATGTTGAGTTATATGACATATATTTGATTAAGGTGGATGGATGCAAGTGATCATGTTGAGTTAGAGGAAAATATGATGTTGCGATTGACAACATCATATTTTCTTCTAATTCAACATGATCACTTGCATCCATGCACTTCAATCTAAATGTAGTTGTTGGCACAATAATTATTACTGTATAGAGCATGCACAAATACGTAGAGGGGAATGTAATCTGTGAAAGCAGGAATACTAGCAGCAGCGCTGGAAGGCATCTAGCGGCAGCGCTGGATTAGCAGCAGCGCTTGCCATTCTGCAGTGCTACAGATAGTTAGCAGTAGCACTGGTCAGTGCAGCGCTACTGCTAACAATGCTTAGCAGTAGCGCTACACTGACCAGCGCTACTACTACCACTTAGCAGTAGCGCGATAGCAGTAGCGCTGGACCCAGCGCTACTGCTATAGGTATTTCAAGCGCTACTAGTAGGCTTTCTCCTAGTAGTGCGAGGATGGGCTCCTCGCGAGTGTCTTGTCTTGAGTGAGGCCGCGCGAGGCCGTATGGACTGCCAGGTGGGCCACGCCCTAGGCCGCAAGTAGGCAAGTGTGGGTACCCTGGTATCCAGAACGCCGACAGTGTGCGAAGATTTCAGGTACGTTGGCGAGGGTACCCAGACTTGCTTCGATATGTCCCCTGGTGGAGTTGGAGATCCTGGTCTTCCTAAGGAATCCCAGGACAAGCCTCACCATGAGCCACACTGGGTCGTCCTATCCCACGCCCCATACCAAAACAATATCCTTTCGGCCCCTATTCCAACGACCAAGTGCGGCCCGGCGCGGCCTCTCTCGACACAAGGCCCTTGTGAGACCCCGTTCTCGCGAGGGAAGCAGCGCCAAGACCCGCGGGGAGATAGGCCTCCCCAGGCCCCCTCCTGAGCGGCAGAGACTCCAATGCAACACACTACCTGAGGAGGCCAAGGGTGACGCCAGCCAGGCCAGGCGGGCGCCAGTACGCCAGAGGGGACAGTTTCCCCTTTGGTGCAAAGGAGGCAGAGACGCATGCGAGCTCCCAAAGTGCCCCCCAAAGGTTTCCACTTCGGTGCAACAAGACCAAGACCCCAAGCCCCGCAGGACGAACGTCATCACCGATCCCACCACTGCATCACCGTCGACTACTTTGCAGGCGAAGACCACCTTTCGTCAGGATAGGGTGTACCCCCTGCCCCCCTTCAAATTTGGCCGTTGTGGGATCCCTTCCCGCCATTGTGATAAGGGAAGAGGACCCGGGCCGCTATAAATAGAGACGAGGTAGCCCGGTAGAGGGGGACGAGGCAACCACCCCACAAACACACCGCTGTACTAGTTCATCCACAAACCTCCTCGCGAGGCAATCCACCAAAGGCAGGAGTATGGTTTTACGGTTCGCGGCGGCCCAGACCTGGGTAAACTCTTGTGTGCCATCGTCTTCCTCGCCATCGAGCGGGGTTATCGTGTTGTCAGCTTGGAGGGGGCGAAGCTGTTGGGGGATCTTCGCACACGCCCCTGGGTTCGAATTCCTTAGGGTTTAGCGGAGCCCAAAATCCGACATTTAGCGCGCCAGGTAGGGGGCGTGTCGGAGTCTTCAGCAAGCTTCGCTTCTTCTTCGCACCGTCGTGTCGATGGCCGATGCAACCCCTGAGGCAGGGCAGCCCACGGTATGCGGTAGCGCCCCGACTCACAGGGTGGGCCCGGCGGTCGCTTGCATCCTCGGCGGATCACAGGCACCCGCCTCCGACCACCAGGTCAAGCGGTTCCTCCGCCAGGCAGGTGCGATCCTGCCACCATTCGAGACCCCGCCGCACCGAGCGTGGCCAGAGACCGATATCACCTTCGGCCCCGACGATCACCCCAGAACAACGGCCGCCGCCAGTGCGCTCCCCATGCTGTGCACGCCAACCATAAATAGGGTGGCGGTCACCAGAACCCTCATAGACGGTGGGGCCAGCCTCAACGTCCTCTCCGTGGAGACCTTCAACGCACTACAGGTGCCTCAAGGTCAGCTCGCACCTTCAAGGCCCTTCTCCGGGGTGGCTGGGGGCTCCGTCGCGTCCTTGGGGCAGGTGCGCCTCCGTGTCACCTTCGGCACCCGCTCCAACTACCGCACCGAGCAGATCGACTTTGACGTTGCCCACATCCACCTCCCTTACAACGCGATACTTGGCTACCCCGCCCTCGCCCAGTTCATGGCGGCAACGCACCCGGGCTACAACGTCATCAAGATGCCCGGGAGCGGCGGCATCCTCTCCGTCGCCGGAGACACCAAGGACGCGGCCCACACACTCAAGCTCGCCTACAAAGCTGCAGCCGCGGTGCGCCCCAGCACAGGCGATGCCGTGCAAGCCTCGGAGGGCGTTGGGGACGTTGCTAACGTCGCGCCGATGACGAAGAAGCAACTGTTCTCTCAGAACCGGGCTGAGACGAAGCATGTACCTGTGGGCGATGAGAATCCTGGCCTCACCTTCACTATCGGCGCCGGTCTGCCTCAGGACCAAGAGGAGGCGTTGGTGGCCTTCCTTCGCGCAAACAAAGATGCGTTCGCATGGAACGCTTCTGACCTGCTGGGAGTCCCGAGGGATGTGATTGAGCACCATCTCATGGTATGTCCCAATGCGCAATCGATGAAGCAAAAGGCGAGGAGGCGGGCTCAAGAGAAGCAGGCGTTCATCGCCCAAGAGGTTGGCAAACTGAAAGAGGCAGGGGTCATCCGAGAGGCGCAGTACCCGGAATGGCTTGCCAACCTGGTAGTTGTCCCGAAGAAGTGCGGGAAGGAGCGCCTGTGTGTCGACTTCACGAGCCTCAACAAGGCCTGCCCTCAAGACCCATTCCCGCTGCCGCGCATCGACGAGATCGTGGAGTCCACCGCCGAATGCGACCTCCTGTGCTTCCTGGACGCCTTCTCGGGCTACCATCAGATCAAGATGGCGGTGGAGGATGTTGAGAAGATAGCCTTCCTCACCACGTGCGGTGTGTTCTGCTACTCGTGCATGCCTTTCGGGCTGCGGAACGCGGGCACGACCTTCCAGCGGCTGATGCACATCGCCCTAGGGCCACAGCTCGGGAGGAACGCGGAAGTCTACATCGATGACATCGTGGTCAAGTCGCAAGAAGCCAAGACCTTGATCGAGGATCTGGAGGAGATGTTCGCCATCTTGAGGCGGGTGAACCTGAAGCTCAACCCCGAGACGTGTGTCTTCGGGGTCCCGTCAGGCAAACTTCTCGGTTTCTTGGTGTCGCACCGGGGGATCAAGTCGAATCCGGAGAAGGTCAAGGCTATAAGCAAGATGAGCCCACCTCAGACACTCAAGGAAATGAAGAAGCTGGCGGGCTGCGTGACCTCCTTGGGGCGCTTCATCTCGAAGCTTGGCGAGCTTGCCCTGCCGTTCTTCAAGCTCATGAAGAGGAAGGGCCCCTTCGAGTGGACTCCGGATGTAGACACGGCATTCGAGGACCTCAAGCAGTACCTCACGAGCCCACCAGTAATGGTGGCACCTCACCCTCGGGAGCCCCTGGTGCTGTACCTGGCCGCCACCCCACACTCCACAAGTGTTGCGCTTGTAGCTGGCAGGGAGGAGCGAGCTCACAAGCGCATTGCGCCTTCAGGCACGAACGGGCCCCCAGGCGGGGGGCAGAGCGACTCGCCAAACACCAAGAAACCCCCATCCCCTCGAGACAACGCTCCCGAGGTCCCAGCTGCCCCGGCCACCCCCGAGGCACCCAGGCCTCAAGAGCCCGCAGAGGAGAGAGGCGGTGCGGAAGGCCTCTCTCTCGTCGAATGACCAGTGTACTACGTCAGTACCGTGTTGCGGGATGCACGCTCACGCTACCCTATGCAGCAAAAGCTCTTGCTTGCACTCCTTGTCGCCTCCAGGAAACTTGGCCATTACTTCCAGGGGCATCCCATCAGGGTCGTCTCCGCGTACCCCTTGGAGAAGGTACTGCGCAACCCCAACGCAGTAGGGAGAGTGGCAGAATGAAACATCGAGCTGCAGGCCTTCAATATAGAGTTCAGCACGACCAGGGTCATCAAGGGAGCGGCCCTGGCGGACTTTGTAGCCGAATGGACAGACGCTCCCGACCGGGGGCTGGTCGAGGGCCAGTCCCTCACCCCCGGTGACGAGGCGCCTGAAGGCTGGATCATGCACTTCGATGGGGCCTTCGCGCGCAGGGGAGCAGGGGCCGGAGTCGTGCTCATCTCCCCGACCGAGGACAAGCTCTACTACGCCGTGCAGCTCTGTTTCCACCATGGTGAAATGGTCTCCAACAACATCGCAGAGTACGAAGGCTTAATCGCCGGCCTCTGGGCCGCAGCCGCCTTGGGGATTCAACGCCTCACCATCAAGGGCGACTTCCACCTCCTTGTCAACTTCTCCAACAAGGAGTACACACCTAAGGACGAGCACATGGAGGCATACATGGCGGAGGTACGTAAGATTGAAAAACGTTTCCGGGGCTTGGAGTTGCAGCACATCCCGCGCGGCGCGAACAAAGAGGCCGATGACATCGCCAAGAGGGCATCGCGCCGTGAGCCTCAAGAGCCGGGCGTCTTTGAGGAGCGGCTCTTCAAGCCGTCCGCAACGCCACCAACTGGGAATCAGGCGTTGCGGAATGAAGAGCTGCCCCCAGCGCCACCCTCGGGAGCCCCAACTTGTGGTGCCGCCTCAGGAGTCCAGTTGCTCCTGGTGCTGGAGCCCCAAGTTGACGACTGGACACAGGAGTTGAAGGCATACCTGCTTCACGGCACGTTACCCGAAAAGGAGGAAGACGCGGAGCATGTGGAACGATAGGCCACAGCTTATTGTCTTCGAGACGGCGAGCTGTACCGCAGGCGCCCGAACGACGTCGCGTTGCAGTGCAAATCCAGGGAGCAGGGGTGCGAGCTGCTGGCTGACATCCATGGGGGAGACTACGGGCATCACTCCTCGTCACGCACCCTTGTAGGGAAGGCGTTTCGCACTGGCTTCTACTGGCCCTCGGCGCTCAACGACGCCACCGAGCTAGTCCGGTCTTGCAAGGCCAGTCAGTTCCACGCCAAGCAAATTCATCAGCCTGCGCAGGGCCTCCAGACCATCCCGCTTTCCTGGCCCTTTGCGGTCTAGGGGCTGGATATACTGGGACCCTTCCCGCGGGCAGCAGGAGGGTACCGCTACCTCTACCTCGCCATTGACAAGTTCACCAATTGGGCCGAGGTGGAGCCCATCCGCACCATCCCCGCTGGATCAGCCGTCAAGTTCACCAATTGGGCGGAGGTGGAGCCCGTCCGCACCATCCCCGCCGGATCAGCCGTCAAGTTCATCAAGGGCATCGTGAGCCGCTTCGGCGTCCCCAACCTTATCATCACAGAGAATGGTTCGCAGTTCACAAGTAACCTTTTCAGGACCTATTGAGCTAACCTTGGAACGCTGATATGCTATGCCTCGGTGGCGCACCCCCGAAGCAACGGTCAGGCAGAGCGCGCCAACGCGGAGGTCCTACGGGGCCTCATGGCAAGGAGCTTCAAGAACAAGCTTGAGGCCTGCGGCAAGGGTTGGGTCGACAAGCTTCAGTCTGTGTTGTGGTCTGTTCGCACCACCGCGACTAAGCCCACTGGCGAGAACCCATTCTTCCTCGTCTACGGGGCCGAGGCCATCCTCCCTCATGAAGTCAAGCACCGTTCCCCGCGGGTTTTGGCATTTGACGAGGAGCGTTAGGATGCCTCGTGGGGGACGGACCTCGTGTTGGAAATATGCCCTAGAGGCAATAATAAATTGGTTATTATTATATTTCCTTGTTCATGATAATCGTTTATTATCCATGCTATAATTGTATTGATTGGAAACTCAAATACATGTGTGGGTACATAGACAACACTGTGTCCCTAGTAAGCCTCTAGTTGACTAGCTCGTTGATCAAAGATGGTTAAGGTTTCCTAGCCATTGACATGAGATGTCATTTGATAACGGGATCACATCATTAGGAGAATGATGTGATGGACAAGACCCAAACTAAGAACGTAGCATTTGATCGTGTCAGTTTATTGCTATTGTTTTCTGCATGTCAAGTATCTGTTCCTATGACCATGAGATCATGCAACTCCCTAACATCGGAGGAGTACCTTGTGTGTATCAAATGTCGCAACGTAACTGGGTGACTATAAAGGTGCTCTACAGGTATCTCCGAGGGTGTCTGTTGGGTTAGCATGGATCAAGACTGGGATTTGTTACTCTGTGTGACGGAGAGGTATCTCAGGGCCCACTCGGTAATACAACATCACAATGAGCCTTGCAATCAATGTGACTAAAGTGTTAGCCACGAGAACTTGTATTACGGAACGAGTAAAGAGACTTCCCGGTAACGAGATTGAACTAGGTATAGAGATACGGACGATCGAATCTCGGGAAAGTAACATACCGAAGAACAAAGGGAATAGCATACGGGATTAACTGAATCCTTGACATAGAGGTTCGACCGATAAAAGATCTTCGTAGAATATGTAGGAGCCAATACGGGCATCCAGGTCCCGCTATTGGTTATTGGCCGTAGAGGTGTCTCGGTCATGTCTACATAGTTCTCGAACCCGCAGGGTCTACACACTTAAACGTTTGGTGACGATTAGTATAGTTGAGTTATTTTGTTGGTGACCGAAAGTTGTTCGGAGTCCCGGATAAGATCCCGGACATGACGAGGATCTCCGGAATAGTCCGGAGGTAAAGATTGATATATGTGATAATAGTGTTTTGATCTCCGGAAGAGTTCCGGAGTTCATCGGAATGGGTTCCGGATGTTTACCGAAGTGTTCGGGTGCAGCAACACTTTATATGGGCCAAAGGGATAAAGCCCACGAGGTATTGGAAAGTGCAAAAAGTAGTTTTGCTGCCGCCCAAGCGGTACTACCGCTTGTGTGAAGCGGTACTACCGCCCAAGCGGTACTACCGCTTGTGTGAAGCGGTACTACCGCCCAAGCGGTACTACCGCTTGTGTTAAGCGGTACTACCGCTTGTGCGCGGTACTGCAGGGATCCGAGTTGGACTCTTTCCCTGCGGGCCAAACCGACCTTGTGCGGGCAAAACCGACCTGGAGGAGGCTTTTACTCCAAGTTTAGACCCCAAGGCTCAACATATAAATAGAGGGGCAGGGCTAGCACACGGGACACATCAAGATTTCCCCAAGCCGTGTGCGGCAACCCTAACCCTCTAGTTCCTCCGTCATAATCTCCGTAGCGCTTGGCGAAGCCCTGCAGAGATTGTTCCTCATCACCATCACCACGCCGTCGTGCTGCTGGAACTCAACCACTACTTCACCATCGCTCGCTGGATTGAGGAGGTGAAGGCGTCATCAAGCCGTACATGTGTTGAACGCGGAGGTGCCGTCCGTTCGGCGCTAGTTCGTGATCGGATCGAGGGACGACTTGCGATTTGGATCGCGGAGACGTTTGACTACATCAACCGCGTTTCTTAAACGCTTCCGCTTAGCGATCTACAAGGGTATGTAGATTTACTCTCCCTCTCGTAGATGCTCATCACCATGGATAGATCTTGTGTGTGCGTAGGAAAATTTTTGTTTCCCATGCAACGTTCCCCAACAGTGGCATCATGAGCCAGGTCTATGCGTAGATGAGATCTCGAGTAGAACACAAACGAGTTGTGGGCGTGGGTGTATACATATGGCTTGCCGTTACTAGTTGATATTTGATTCGGCGGTACTGTGAGATGAAGCGGCCCGGACTGACATTACGCGTACACTTACGCGAGACAGGTTCCTTCAACTGACATGTAACTTCATTGCATAAAGATGGCTAGCGGGTGTCTGTCTCTCTCACTTTAGTTGAATCGATTTCAATGAAGAGGGTTCTTTTAGAAGATCAAAAAGCAATCACTACACCACGTTGTGGTTTTGCATAGGTAAGAATGGTTCTAGCAAACCCGTAGCAGCCACGTAAAATTTGCAACAACAATTAGAGGACGTCTAACTTGTTTTTGCAGGGTATGATGTGATATGATATGGCCAATTACATGATGAGATATATGTGATGTATGAGATGATCATGTGTTGTATAGAATATCACGACTTGCATGTCGATGAGTACGGCAACTGGCAGGAGCCATAGAGTTGTCTTTAATTATTGTATGACCTGCGTGTCAATCATTAAGCGCTATGTAATGCTTTACTTTATCGCTAAACGTTAGCAATAGTCGTGGAAGCAACAGTCGGCGCGACAACCTTATGGCGACACGTTGATGGAGATCAAGATGATGGAGATCATGGTGTCATGCCGGTGACGATGGAGATCATGCCGGTGCTTTGGAGATGGAGATCAAAAGCACAAGTTCATGGCCATATCATGTCACTTATGATTTGCATGTGATGATGAGGACATCCCTACTATGGTTCCATCCCTTGAAGATGAACAACCTGTTGCTGCAAAGAAGACGTCCAATGATGAAATCAGGATTGGACCAACTACAAGAGCTCGTGCTAAGTTACTAGAACAACAGGTGAATTCTCTCTTAGTTGATAATGCTATTTCTTTTAATGAGAGCTTTATACTGCCTAAATCCTTGTGTGTATGTGTCATTAGGTACATTGGAGAGGAAGGCATGGCACGAGGGAGCAAGGAGGAGAACAAGGAGGCAATGCAGCTGGGCTGGGAAAAGGATCTTGGAGTTTCCAGGGCGGTAGTACCGCCCTACACCAGCGGTAGTACCGCTTGAGACGGTACTACCGCCCCTACTACCGTGAAAACTACTGGCATCTTTTGGCGCTAACCGGTAGTAGAGCGGTACTGAAGCGGTAGTACCGCTTGGAGCGGTAGTACCGCATGACATCAGCGGTACTACCGTGCTGCCTGCGCGCAGAGTTTCGGGCTGACAGCCCATGTACCCCTTCGATCTATCTTAGGATATAAATACTCTTCCTTAGGGTTAGTTAGAGTTAGACCACGTTTAAGATAAACCCTAGTTCATGAGATTGCTTGTAAGCATTCATCTTGAATCCTCATCACCAATTCGTATCGATCTGGTGATTATATACTGCCAGTCAAGTGTGATCTGCTGTTCCATTGGGAATTAGTATATTGCAATTCTAACCGTTCGTGGTCGACGGCTGCGTGCGCAAGTGTGTGACGTTGTGAATATCCAAAGGGTTGAGACCTTTTGCATTGGCATCAGGGATCAAGAGAGGGAGAGTTCATCGGCGACATACAAGTTATCCTACACCATCATCATCACCACCGCCGCTTACTGAGAAGATCGGGACACCCCATATCATCTTGGTATCAGATTTCCAGTGTTGCCTCGGTAAGCATCCACCAAATCATCCGTAGATTAGTTGTTTTTCATCCTATCCAGAAAAAGCCTCACAAAAATATTAGGGTTCTTAGTTGTTTGCCATAGCCTAGATTGCATCGTGGATTGGTTTTAGTTGCTGGTCGTTGTGTCTTTCTTTTTGCGTCGCTTTGCCTTCGAATCGATTGATTTTAGTTTCCATCGTAGCTTGCATCGTAGATTGGCTTTTGTTTCGATCCATTATCCTGTTTTGCAAATTCCAATCCATAGCCACAGCCTGTCTACACAAAGGTGTTAGGAACTTACCCACGAGACTAGTTTCCGCTCTACAGGCTGCTCATATAGGTTTTGGTGCTTTGCAAAAACTCGACGTGATCCAAGAACAGTCGCCGCTGCCTGCGATCTATTGTGGCTGAAAAAAAAAAAAAAAAAAAGAGGAGAGAGAAAAAAAAAAAAAAAAAAAAAAAAAAAAAACAGAGACAACGAAAAGAAAGAAAGAATCAATGGCCGGAAGTTGTTGCTATCTATTGCATTGTTGGAATTTTATCGTGCGATTGTGCACTAGTAGAATTGAGCAATCTTGTGCCGGTTTACTTTGAGCATTGCTAGTGTCTCTCGAGTGCATTGCAACACATCTTGTTTTATAGTTGCTTTGCCACATTTTTCTCCACCGTGTGTGTTTCCTGGGGTGTTGTCACACGATCAGCACTAGGACTTGTCTTCGGTGTAGATAGGATACCATACCTAGCTCCACCATATAATCCTGCTCTGTCGTGTGATTGCTCTCATACCCGGGTATTCACTTCATCACATCCGTGCATTAGTCATCCATCTGAACGGGTAAGCATTACTATTCACTTTGGAACGGTAAGATTTCCTTTTCTTGTCAGTTTTGAGTGAGTTGTGAGTGTGCCCCACACAGATTTTGATTTTTGCACTAACCTACTAATCATGTCTTCTAGTGATGTTGATGTGCTGCAGAAAAAGGCTGATGACGAGTGTGTTTCCTGGAAAGACCATGAAGCTCTCCGCGTTCATTTGACGGGGGCTCTTGATAGATCCGCTGAAAAAATTGAGGCTGATATGCAAGTTATACAAATGAAAGTGGATGCCACTGATACTACCGTCCACGCTATGCAAACTCAAGTCAATGCTCTCCAAACAAGTATACAGCAGTTGACAACTTCAGTCAATGGGCTCCGTGTCGCTCTTGAGCAACGCCAACATGACGACCATGACGATGTTGATAGTGTGCATGATGACAATGATAACATGGTGGGCAATCATGGCCGTGGGCGTGGTTTTCAAGGGCCTGGTCGTCTACCACCACAGGGTGCTCGGCGTGTACCGCTTCCGGAGGATGATGGTTTGGGCAAGCCCAAGTTCACGATTCCTAGATTTGAAGGCTCCACTGATGTTGAAGAGTATCTCACTTGGGAGCTTAAGATGGAGAAATTATGGCATTTGCATGATTATACTGAAGATAGGAAGGTCAAGCTTGCTTCTTCTGAATTTGATGGTTATGCATTGCGTTGGTGGGATAGCGTGGTGAGTACTCGCCGCGAGGACAATGAGCTTCCTGTTCGTACATGGCGTGAGATGAAGGCGGTGATGAAAGCTCGTTTTGTTCCCACTAATTACTTGCGGACAGTTTTTGATAAATTGACACAATTGAAGCAAGGTTCCATGACGGTTGATGCATATTATATGGAGATGGAGATGTTGATGCAGCGTGCTCGAGTGCGCGAATCTGTTGAGATGACTATGCAACGTTTTCTCCATGGGCTGAAATATAACATTAAGGGTATTGTTAGACATCACCAGTACACTACAATGAATGAGCTGCTCCATCATGCAAGAGAAGCTGAATCCCAGTTGGCTGAAGAAGCTCAAATCAAAAGCCGTTATACTACAGCAGGGCGGTTCTCTAACAGAACACCGCCGCCCCCTAGTGAGGGCGCTGCCAACCGCCCCTCTTCTTCAGCAACCAAACCAGCCTCCACAGTTCCACATTCCAAGCAACTTGCTGCCCCTGTTGCTAGCTCAGGTTCCAATATGTCTACAGCCCGTAATAGAGATATGCTTTGTCATACATGTGGAGGCAAGGGACACTTCAAGCGAGAGTGCCCCAATAGAAAAGTGATGATTGTAAACAATGACAATGAGTATGAGACTGGAGATGATGCTGATCCATATGCTTCAGATGACGATGAGTACACACGTGATGAGGGCATTGATGCTTTTGCTTCTCCAGCACCTACTATTGTTGTTTCGCAGCGTGCTCTTAGTGTGCAGCCACATGTTGATTCACAGCGCTGCAATTTGTTCCAAACAAAAGCACTAGTTGGCCCCAACAAAGCTTGCAAGGTGATCATTGATGGAGGTAGCTGCCGCAATCTTGCAAGCAAGGAATTATGTGCCAAGTTAAATCTGAAATATTTAGCTCACCCCAATCCGTATTATGTACAATGGTTGAGTGACAATGGTGAGATGAAGGTGAGTCATATGGTGCGCGTAAATTTTGAGATAGGACCATACAAGGATTCCATTGAATTTGATGTGGTACCTCTGACAGTTTGCCATCTTTTATTGGGTCGGCCATGGCTCTATGACCGTCATGTGCAACACAATGGCCGTGCCAATACTTATCACTTGGAGTTCAAGGGCAAGAAGATCAATCTACAGCCTATGTCACCACAGCAAATTGTGAATGAGTCTCGTCAGAAAACAGAAGTGAATATTGCACAGCCACCTGCACGAGAGAACAATGTAAAAGCCGTGAGTGATAATATAACGAAAAGTGCGAGAGAGCCTAGTTTGCTTATATTAGCCACCCAAAAAGACATGAGAGAATTTCGAGAGGATCCTACAGCCCTGCCTCTTGTGCTTATGTACAGAGGCGAGGTTTTAGTTTCTAATGATACACAATCTGTTTCTCTTGGTGTGTCTACTGTTTTGCAGGAATATGGCGATGTGTTTCTGGAGGAGGTACCAGCGGGGCTGCCACCATTGCGTGGAATTGAGCACCAAATTGATCTTATACCCGGCGCCACCCTCCCCAACCGAGCGCCATACAGGACCAATCCCGAAGAAACGAAGGAAATACAGAAGCAAGTGCAAGCCCTACTAGACAAAGGGTATATTCGTGTTTCTCTTAGTCCTTGTGCTGTTCCTGTTATTTTGGTGCCTAAGAAAGATGGTACATGGCGCATGTGCGTAGATTGTAGAGCTATTAACAACATCACTATTCGATATCGTCATCCTATTCCACGCTTAGAGGATATGTTAGATGAATTGAGTGGTGCTGCTGTTTTCTCTAAGATTGATTTGCGTAGTGGTTACTATCAAATTCGCATGAAGGAAGAGGATGAATGGAAAACTGCTTTCAAAACTAAATTCGGTTTATATGAGTGGTTAGTTATGCCTTTTGGTCTTACTAATGCACCTAGTACCTTCATGAGATTAATGAATCATGTTTTGAGAAAGTTTATTGGTCGTTTTGTGGTTGTATATTTTGATGATATCCTTATTTACAGCCGCAATGACTCTGAACATTGTGATCATATTAGACAGGTTTTGCAAGTGTTGCGTGACAATAAATTGTATGCTAATCTTGAGAAGTGCACATTTGCAAAAGATAAAGTGATATTTCTGGGATACGTTGTATCTAAGCATGGGGTAGAAGTAGATTCATCTAAGATTGAAGCAATTCAAGATTGGCCTACTCCCATGAATGTTAGTCAAGTACGAAGTTTTCACGGTCTTGCTGGTTTCTATCGCCGTTTTGTGAAAGACTTTAGTACTATTGCTGCACCATTGAATGAATTAACGAAGAAAGGTGTGCCTTTTGTGTGGGGCGCAGCCCAAGATCATGCTTTTGATGAGCTGAAACGTTTGCTTACTTCTGCACCATTACTTGCACTACCAGATTTTTCCAAACAATTTGAAGTTGAATGTGATGCTAGTGGTATTGGTATTGGTGGTGTGTTGATGCAAGAAGGTAGACCTATTGCCTATTTCAGCGAGAAACTTTCTGGTGCTAGACTGAATTATCCTGTTTATGATAAAGAATTGTATGCGCTTGTTCGAGTTCTTGAGGTTTGGCAACATTATTTGTGGCCAAAAGAATTTATCATACATTCTGATCATGAAGCATTGAAGTATTTGAAAGCTCAATCCAATTTGCATCGACGCTTAGCTAAATGGGTTGAGTTTATTGAGTCTTTTCCATATATCATTACGCATAAGAAGGGAAAAGATAACATTGTTGCTGATGCTCTCTCTAGGAAGAACATGCTCTTGACACGTCTCGATATTCAAATTCCTGGTTTAGAGAGTTTGTGTGATTTGTATGCAACTGATCATGATTTTGCTGAACCATATCGTTTATGTTTGCTTCGAAATGCATGGGAGAAATACCACATCCATGATCGCTACTTGTTTCGAGCTAACAAACTTTGTGTTCCAGAATCGTCCGTCCGTTTGCTATTGTTGCAGGAATCACATGCAGGAGGATTGATGGGTCACTTTGGGCGTGAGAAGACGTTGCTCATGCTGGCTGATCACTTTTATTGGCCCAAGATGAGGCGCGATGTGGACAGGTTTGTTCGGCGCTGCATTACATGTCACAAGTCCAAGTCCAAACTAAAGCCTCACGGTTTGTATACGCCACTACCTACACCTACCACACCATGGGAAGATATAAGTATGGATTTTGTGTTAGGTTTGCCACGCACTAAAAGAGGTCATGATTCTATATTTGTGGTAGTGGATAGATTTTCTAAGATGGCACATTTTATTGCATGCCACAAAAGCGACGATGCGTCGCATGTTGCTAACCTGTTTTTCAGGGACATCGTACGCTTGCATGGAGTGCCAAAGACAATTGTTTCTGACAGGGACGTGAAGTTTATGAGCTACTTCTGGAAGACTTTGTGGGGAAAGCTAGGAACGAAGTTGCTGTTCAGTACAACATGTCACCCACAAACTGATGGTCAAACGGAGGTGGTGAATCGCACATTGTCCCAATTGCTGCGAGTTATGATTAAGAAAAATCTGCGTGAGTGGGAGGAGTGTTTGCCACATGTTGAGTTCGCCTATAACAGGGCTGTGCACACTACCACCCAGCTTTGTCCTTTTGAGGTGGTGTATGGCTTCAAACCAATTACACCACTAGATTTGCTGCCTCTTCCATTACATGAGAGGGTTAATATGGAGGCATCAAACAGAGCAGATTATGTGAAGAAGATTCATGAGAAGACACGAGAGGCTATTGAGAAGCAAGGCAAGAACATTGCTGCTGCACGCAATCAATCAAGAAAGAAAGTTTTGTTCCAGCCTGGTGATATGGTATGGGTGCATCTTCGCAAGGACAGGTTTCCACAGTTGAGACGTTCTAAACTTCGGCCACGTGGTGCTGGTCCTTACAAGGTGTTAGCCAAGATAAATGACAATGCCTACTCGATTGATATTCCTATTGCTGAATTTGGTGGCGTTAGCAACAGTTTCAACGTTGCTGATTTGTCCCCATGTGACGTCGATGACCTTGGAGCGTCGGGGTCGACGCCTTTTGAAGGGGGGGAGGATGATGAGGACATCCCTACTATGGTTCCATCCCTTGAAGATGAACAACCTGTTGCTGCAAAGAAGACGTCCAATGATGAAATCAGGATTGGACCAACTACAAGAGCTCGTGCTAAGTTACTAGAACAACAGGTGAATTCTCTCTTAGTTGATAATGCTATTTCTTTTAATGAGAGCTTTATACTGCCTAAATCCTTGTGTGTATGTGTCATTAGGTACATTGGAGAGGAAGGCATGGCACGAGGGAGCAAGGAGGAGAACAAGGAGGCAATGCAGCTGGGCTGGGAAAAGGATCTTGGAGTTTCCAGGGCGGTAGTACCGCCCTACACCAGCGGTAGTACCGCTTGAGACGGTACTACCGCCCCTACTACCGTGAAAACTACTGGCATCTTTTGGCGCTAACCGGTAGTAGAGCGGTACTGAAGCGGTAGTACCGCTTGGAGCGGTAGTACCGCATGACATCAGCGGTACTACCGTGCTGCCTGCGCGCAGAGTTTCGGGCTGACAGCCCATGTACCCCTTCGATCTATCTTAGGATATAAATACTCTTCCTTAGGGTTAGTTAGAGTTAGACCACGTTTAAGATAAACCCTAGTTCATGAGATTGCTTGTAAGCATTCATCTTGAATCCTCATCACCAATTCGTATCGATCTGGTGATTATATACTGCCAGTCAAGTGTGATCTGCTGTTCCATTGGGAATTAGTATATTGCAATTCTAACCGTTCGTGGTCGACGGCTGCGTGCGCAAGTGTGTGACGTTGTGAATATCCAAAGGGTTGAGACCTTTTGCATTGGCATCAGGGATCAAGAGAGGGAGAGTTCATCGGCGACATACTAGTTATCCTACACCATCATCATCACCACCGCCGCTTACTGAGAAGATCGGGACACCCCATATCATGTGATGTTTATCCTTTTATGCATCTTATTTTTCTTAGGACGACGGTAGCATTATAAGGTGATCCCTCACTTAAATTTCAAGATAAATTGTGTTCTCCCCGAGTGTGCACCGTTGCGAAAGTTCGTCGTTTCGAGACACGCCGTGATGATCGGGTGTGATAGACTCCACGTTCACATACAACGGGTGCAAGCCATGTTGCACACGCAGAACACTCGGGTTAAACTTGACGAGCCTAGCATGTACAGACATGGCCTCGGAACACAAGAGACCGAAAGGTCGAACATGAGTCATATAGTAGATATGATCAACATGAAGATGTTCACCATTGAAACCACCTCGACTCACGTGAAGATCGGACTTGAGTTGGTGGATTTGGATCATGTTACACTCGAATGACCGGAGGGATGTCAATTTGAGTGGGAGTTTTTAAGTAATATGATTAATTAAACTCATTATCTTGAACAATAGTCTAAGTTGTCTTTGCTATATTTATGTTGTAGATCATGGCTCGCGCAGTAGCACCCCTGAATTTTAATGCGTTCCTAGAGAAAGCTAAGTTGAAAGATGATGGAAGTAACTTTGTGGACTGGGCCCGTAATCTAAGGATTATCCTTACGGCTTCCCAGAAGGCTTATGTCCTTGATGCACCGCTTGGTGATCCACCCGCTCCAGTTGAGTCTCTAGACGTTGTGAACGCCTGGCAGGCTCGTTCTGATGATTACTCAATAGTTCAATGTGCAATGTTGTATGGCTTAGAACCGGGACTTCAAAGACGTTTTGAACGTCATGGAGCATATGAGATGTTCCAGGAGTATAAGTGTATGAAAGCTCAAAAGAAACTAAGTGGGTGTGCATCCAACTTGCTTGCTCACGAAGACCTAGGAAAATTTGAGGAAGCCCATCATTGGAATATGCAAGCCAAGTTCTATAATGAAAAATTCCCACTAGTATATGAAAGTGACAACATAGGAGACTCTCTATATGAAAAACATGGTGCTACTCTGAAGCACAAGTGTGGTAAAGGATAGTAGCATTCCCCTTCTCTCTTTTCTATCATTTTTATTTTTATTATTTTTTTCTCCTCTTTTTTTTTGGTGGGCTTCTTTGGCCTCTTTTTTTTATTTGGGCTTCTTTGGCCTCTTTTATTTTGCATAAAGTCCGGAGACTCATCCCAACTTGTGAGGGAATCATACCTTCCATCATCCTTTCCTCACATGGGACAATGCTCTATAATGATGATCATCACACTTTTATTTACTTACAACTCAAGAATTACAACTCGATACTAGAACAAAATATGACTCTATATGAATGCCTCCGGCGGTGTACCGGGATGTGCAATGATCTAGCGTAGCAATGACATCAAAAAAATGGACAAGCCATGAAAACATCATGCTAGCTATCTTACGATCATGCAAAGCAATATGACAATGATGGTGCATGTCATAATAAATGGAACGGTGGAAGTTGCATGGCAATATATCTCGGAATGGCTATGGAAATGCCATAATAGGTAGGTATGGTGGCTGTTTTGAGGAAGAGAATATGGTGGGTTTAATGCACCGGCGAAATTTGCGCAGTACTAGAGAGGCTAGCAATGGTGGAAGGGTGAGAGTGCGCATAATCCATGGACTCAACATTAGTCATAAAGAACTCACATACCTATTGCAAAAAATTATTAGTCATCGAAACAAGGTACTACACGCATGCTCCTAGGGGAAGGGTTGGTAGGAGTTAACCATCGTGCGATCCCGACCTCCACACAAAGGATGACAATCAATAAATAAATCATGCTCCGACTTCATCACATAATGGTTCACCATACGTGCATGCTACGGGAATCAGAAACTTTAACACAAGTATTTCTACCAATCCACAATTACTCACTAGCATAACTCTAGTATCACCATCTTTATATCGCAAAACTATTGCAAGGAATCAAACTTATCATATTCAGTGATCTACAAGTTTTATGTAGGATTTTATGACTAACCATGTGAATGACCAATTCCTGTTGACTCTCTAAATAGATATAAGTGAAGCATGAGAGTTTAATTTTTTCTACAAAAGATATGCCCACGCTCTAACAAATATCAGTGACGGAAAAGAGCATTCTACAAATGGCGGTTTTCTATGTGTAGAGAAACAGGCAATCCAAACTTCAAATGATATAAGTGAAGCACATGAAGCATTCTATAAAGCCGTATTCAAAAGATATAAGTGAGGTGCAAAGAGCCTTCTATAAATCAACCAAGGACTTTCTCATACCAGCATGGTGCATTATTAAAATAAAAATAAAAAGCACACGACGCTCCAAGATTTACGCATATCATGTGACGAATAAAAATATAACTCCAAGTAAAATTACCGATGGTTGTTAGATGAAAGAGGGGATGCCTTCCGGGGCATCCCCAAGCTTAGTTTCTTGGGAGTCCTTGAATATTACCTTGGGGTGCCTCGGGCATCCCCAAGATTGGTCTCTTTCCACTCCTTATTCCTTGATCCATCGTGATCTCACCCAAAACTTGAAAACTTCAATCACACAAAACTTAACAAAACCCTCGTGAGATACGTTAGTATAATAAAACAAATCACCACTTTAAGTACTGTTGCAAACCCATTCATATTTTTCTTTTGAATTTTAGCTACTGTATTATAACTTCTCTATGGCTTAAACCACCGATAAAATCGATAGTTTCATCTAAACTAGCAAAACAATGCATCAAAAACAGAATCTGTCTTAAACAGGACAGTCTGTAGTAATCTGAGCATTTACTATATTTCTGTAACTCTAAAAATTCTGAAAAATTAGGAAAAAATAAAAACTTTGCATATCACTACTGTGTAAAAATTTCAGAAACTTTTGACATTCCAGTAAAAAATGTAAATTCACGCACTACAGCCAAAGTTTCTGTTTTTGCACTGCACACACCAAACAAGCAATCTAATCATCCTAAAGGCAAATCTTGGCGCATTATTTGTATAATACAAGGGATTTATACAAGGGGATAATTATTATTTTTGAAAAGTTTCTGTAATTGTGATTCACAAAGTGCTCGTCCTTCTTACTTTCACTTCTCTTTTTGAAAAAGTTTTAGGTTCCCCTCTTTATTTTATTGTTTTCAAACTACATAAAAGCACACAACAGAATAAAATGACTCTCTAAAACTTCCCGGTTGTCTCCCTGGCAGCGCTTTCTTTAAAGCCATTAAGCTAGGCATAAAGTGCTCAAGTAACGGATCCACCCGGATCCCAAGGTATATCAAAGCCAATTTTAATTAACAATGATTTGTAATTTAGTATTGAGCACAAAGTAATATATATCATGCAATGACGAAGTCTAACTCTCTTCCTATGCATCCGCATATCATAAAAGAACAATTCATGCACACAAAGTAAAGGCCAATGCATAGTATAAACAGTTTCTTGCAATTTTATCGTATTGGAAACATAGAGAGGTGGAGATGTAGTTCCTCTCTCATAATAATTGCAAGTAGGAGCAGCAAGCTCATGCATATTATATCTATCAAAATCATCATGTGTAATAGTAAAAGGCAACCCATCTATATAATCCTTAATAAGTGCAAACTTCTCCGATATAGTGTAGTTGGGAGAATTCAAAAAGATAATAGGACTATCATGTGTGGGTGCAATAGCAACAATTTAACGTTTAACATAAGGAACTATAGCAAGTTCATCTCCATAATCATCATTCATATTGGCATCATGGCCACAAGCATAACAAGCATCAATTTCATCAAAAAGGGATATTTCAAACGAATCCAAGGGATCATAGCAATCATCATAGAATTCATCCTTCGGTGAGCATGAAGGGAAATTAAACAATGTATGAGTTGAAGAGTTACTCTCATTAGAAGGTGGGCACGGGTAGCTAGTCCGCTCTTCCTCCTTTTGTTCTTCGCTCTCCTCGTCATCTTTTTCATCAAATGAGCTCACAGTGTATTCATTTTCTTCTTCCATAGTTTCCCGCAAAATATTAGTCTGCTCTTGGACAGAGGAGGAGTCGTCAATATATGGCTTAACATAAGCATTAGAAGCATAGTTTTCATAGCAATATTTAAGTATGGCAAAACTTTCAGATTTGTAAAGAGTAGCATCATACTTTTCAATCAAAGAAGCAATTTCATAGGCACCCTTAAAAGCAACAAATACTTCAATTTGCTCAATATCATAGTAATTATAAACACCCTTGGCATAAGAAGATACGATTCCATTATCCTTAAACTCACATTGATAGGGAAGGTGTTTTTTAGGGTCTTCAGAACAACAAGTAAAATCATAAATTTCGCATAAATTCCAAGCATAGCATTGCAAAGTATTAATATGATGCCATAAAAGTTTCCCTTTTTGAGATAAGCGGTGTCGCACATAATAAGCATGCTCATTTAATGATTTGCCCTAAACTAAGCTAGTTGGGGTTTCAGCATGAGCACAAACGGATCGAAGATGATCCAAGTAAAAAGCTTCAACAGTGTGATAGATTTTGGGTGGTTCTTCAACCATTGGTGTAGTAGGTTCAACTAATTTTTTTGGTATTTCGTGTTCCATATCCATAACTAAAGATAGAGAACAACTTAGAACAGCAAATGAAATCTACTTAGTGATAAAGCAAACAAGCACCCACGAGAATATTCACCCCACGCTATTGCTCCCCGGCAACGGCGCCAGAAAAAGGTCTTGATAACCCACAAGTATAGGGGATCAATTGTAGCCTTTCTCGATAAGTAAGAGTGTCGAACCCAACGAGGGGAGAAGAGGTGTTGAACCGCTGCATAGAGGGACAGAGAGTTGGTGATTACGGCGGCGAAGTTGTTGGTCTAGATCGCCGTCACAATGATGGCCCCGGCGGCGTTCCGGTCTACCGGGAGAGAGGGTGAGAGAGCCCCCCTCCTTCTTCTTCTTCCTTGACCTCCCCCCTAGATGGGAGGAGGGTTTCCCCTCTGGTCCTTGGCCTCCATGTCAACGAAGGGGCGGGAGCCCCTCCGAGATTGGATCTCTCTCTCTATTTCCTTCTGTTTCTGCCTTCCAGATTCTAGCCTTTCACGGTTTCTTAATGTAGCGTCCCGACTCAAAACGAGTCAAGCCTCTGCGTGTCAGTGCCATCCCTGGATCAGTATGCTGGCACACACAGTACATCAATGTATATATAAAAGTGCAATCACATGTAAATTACGTAAAATTGATATATACCTCTTAAATCTTAGCGGAAACAGTCAACGGGAGTGGAGTCCCAATGAACACCAACGGCAGGTTGAGTGTAGACCGTAACCCTGAATCGTACTCTTACTCGTCGTAGAAAAGGATCTGCAACATAAGACGTTGCAGCCGTGTAGGTCAGTACATTGAATGTACCGGCAAGATCACCATAGAATGAAATGATAAAAACTATTCTATATGCAAAAGGCTTTATGGCTCTGTGTCTGAGTTTTTGCAGAAAAGCTGGTTTTATTTTCCCTACAACAAAGGAGTCAAACGGAAATATCACTACAAAAGTTGGTTGTTAATGAGATGGTTCCACCAACCAATTCTCATGTCCCAAAAATATTAATAGACCCACTCGTCATGAAAATTTATTAATTGTCTTGAGACTGGCTGATAGTATCATCTCCGGTGCTCATGTTGTCCATAACCGGGGACACGGCTAATCGATTAGTTTAACACTCTGCAGAGGTTTGTACACTTTACCCGCAAGATTCGATCCCTCTCGTTGTGTCCTCGCACTGCCTGGTGTTTGAGAACGAGACGATCGAAACATGGCCTTCCAAAGCGATCCTCCGGTAGAAAGTCAGTGCCCATCCAATCCTACCGTTCTTCTACATCTCGTAGCAATCTGACCTACCAGAGTCACCACTAAGGTTAACCAAGCCAGAGCCCATATTGACTTGCGGTTGCACACGTAAGCTTTCCGGCCTTGAAGTATCCATCCATCTCTTTGAGCCTGGGTGGCATTCCGTTGGGATGATCACAGGTAGATACCAGGATTCCCGGCATAACCATGATAGATATCAGGTTGCCAAAATGCATGTCCAATCCACCCAGAGGTATATTGAGTCCTTGAAGTCTTGATCATCATGCAGGTCTTGAAATAATTAATTAACCTCACAACACTCCTGAATCTCACAACCAAACCCCGTCTACTAAAGCGTAGCAATTGTGAAGTAACGTCCCTTCCCGGGCAATGATAACAGGATGTTGGGTTTCTCCTACCTCATGATACTACAACAAGTTCAAGCTCAATAACCTACTGGATGTATGATGGAGAGATTGATTCTAATGCAAATAAAACATAGGTAATGTACGATGATCAAAGTGAACTTGCCTGTACTGTTGATGAAGATAAATATCTCTCTCAGAAATAACTTGATAGAACTATTCGTCACTCTCCGATGAAAATCTATATAATCAAACATTGCACTCATATAAGCAATCATACTAGCAATCAATACTAACAATCAAAAGGCAACACAAAAACCAAACACAAAAGTGTTGTGATGAAGGAAAATACTTAAGACAAAAGTTAAAACAACAAAACTTCATCACAACAACCAAATGTAGTTTTCCCTACAAATAAACTATTTTGAATAGCAACAAAACAAAAACAAGGCAAAATCTAACAAAGTATTTTGGTAAATATTTTACTAGCAAAAGAATTACTTTTGAAGAACAACTAAAGAACTATGAAAACAATACACCAAACAACATAGGTTTTTGCCTAATAAACTTAACAACAAGAAAAACAAATAAAATATTAAAATAAGAGAAAACAAAATATAAAACAACTAAGCTAACAGAAAGTAAAACTTATAAAACAATTTATAAACATATTTTCAAATAGGAAATCAAACTAGCAATGAAACCAATTTGCAAGTTATTATGAAACTAGAATTGATTTCATGCTATCAAACATAATAAATGACATAAAAATAAACTTGGTTGAAATGCTACTGCTAACTAACAAAAAAACAAGGTAAAACTTGTCAACTAATATAAAAGAAAATAAATTAAAAACAATTAAAACAAAAGAAATAGAAATAAACCTAAAAAGAACTAAAACAGAATCTGTTTTACTAAAAATCCTAATTTAAAATATGCTAAAAATTCCCACATTGTTCCTACTAATAAACAAAGTCACTAGTGACCAGTAGCAAAAAGATTCACTCAAAAATATATTTTTAAACTCAAGTTATAAGCAAAACAAGTTTGAATTCAAATCTGTTTGAATCTGAATTTAAACTATTCAAATATGGTCAAATTTTATATATACAGAAACTAGATAAAATTTTAAACACAATGCAAAAGTAATAAAATTAAAAAAATAAAAATCCTAAGAGATATCTAATTTACAAAACTGAAACTATTCTGTTTTTAGAACAGAAACAGAAAAAGAAAAACTAATCTAACTAACGGACATGGGTACACGTCGCGGCTTGTGATTTGCCGAGAGGTGCGCGTGAGCGAGTGCTTCGGGCGGATGGCCGATAATTAACAGAAAATGATTCGGCCTATTAAGTGATCTAATCTTGGCCTTAGGATCGAGATCTAACGGTGAGAGGGGGCTACGGTGACTTACCGCGGTGGAGAAGTTCTCCGGCGAGGTTCCGGCAATGTCCGAGGCGGCGGGCTTGATGGGGACGGCGTTCCAGGGGTCCTCCGGCGACGGAGAGGTGCTCAGGAGAAGAGGACAACGACGACGAGCACAATGGTGACCTCGGGGTCGGTTGGGAGCGACGGGGTTGACGACGGCGAGCTCGTGGGCGGCGGATGGCATTCGGGTGTCGACGGGGAGGTCGCTCCGGGGGTGTTGGGCTCGGGCAAGTGCACGGGGAGATGAGCACGAGCGAGGGGGTGCTATTGGTGGGTTCAGGTGGCGTGGAGGTTGCCCCGGGCGAGTAGGGCGATGCAATGGCGCGCCGGTGATGCTCTGACTCCGGCGAGCGATTGCGGTGGCTAGGAGGGCTTGGGGTAGGGGATTCGGGCGAGAAGGAGTTGCGGGAGGGCTGGGCTTTATAGTGCGGGAGTCTTGGGGCAGGGGTGGCCGAAACTGGGAAGGGGAGCGGCGAGATTCGGTCGCCGGGGAGAAAGGAAGAGAGCGAGCGATGGGAAGGAAAGAGGTGATTGGGCGAGGTGTGGGATCGGGCAGGGCCCATGTGTCAGCGGCAGAGAGAGAGGGAGCGGGGGATCGGGTGGCCGATTCGAAAAGATTCGGATCCGGCTGGGGATCCTGGGCCGCCATTATTCCTTCTGGGCTACGGCGTTTTCCTAATAAAAGAAAATATTTTCCTTTTTATTAAAAACAGGAAATCAAAACCTTATTTGGAAAATCAAATCAAACAGAAACATGGAAGTTTTATATACTAAACTTATCAGCAAAATACAAGCAATACGATGAACATTTTTCCACGGTCAAATAAATATTAAAAAAAATATTTTTCAGAAAATGCCTAAGTTTTTTTATCTCTTTTTGCAAATATTTTTCAAATAACCCCATGGGTTTTATGGTTCAAATATTTCACAAAAATACCCCTGGTTTGGAGGGTCATGTTCCTCCTCTCAATTTTTTTGAATTTGGGCAAGTGAATTTGAATTTATTCAAAAATAGAATCAAATGAAATAAATACCAAAATAGAAAAATTTCAGTAATTTTCAGAATCCAAAATTTTAATTCCTTCACTTGAATAAGTCATGTCATCTTCTCTCATTGTTTTGCATTGGATGGAATTTGAATTCAAAACAAAAGGGAAAGTCATTTTATTCCCTCTCATTCAATTTTTTTTTCAAATTTCACTCAATTTCAAACAATCATTCAAACAATCAATCATTCTAGTAATTAATATAACATTCCAAAATTTGGGATGTTACACTTAAAGTCCCGGAGATCCGTAACTCCGATTGGGCTGAAATTTTAACACGATTTTTATCTGGATATTATCTTTATTGCGGTGACAGAAGGGCACCAACCGCCTTACGGGGTGACCACAAGGGTCCTGGGCGCGCCCTACCCCCTCGGGCGTGCCCCTATGGCTTGTGGGCCCCTCGGGCATCGTCTCGCGTTGATTATTTTTCTCAAAAATCACATATATTCCAAAAAAAATCTCCGTAAGTATTTACCGCATTTGGACTTTGTTTGGAATGGATATTCTGCGAAACAAAAAACATGCAACAAACAGGAACTAGCACTGGGCACTGGATCAATATGTTAGTCCCAAAAATAGTATCAAAAGTTGCCAAAAGTATATGAAAGTTGTAGAATATTGGCATGAAACAATCAAAAATTATAGATACTGCTGAACCTCGTGACACGGGGGCCCACCGCGGACGCATCAAGCTAAGCACTCTAACTACAATCGAAGGGAGGCCTTAGTTAACATTAACACAATGACCGTAACGCGTAGCGAGAGTTCTAATAAGAAGGCGCAAGCACCAAGGTTCGTCATACACCCGAAAGGGTCCCCCATGATTTTGATTACAGGCAGAAGAAAAGAAAGGAAGGCGAAGGGGCCCCCGCCCTGGGGGGCCGCCACTCCTGAGGCCCCAGCCTTGCCGCGCTGGCACTCAGTCGGAGTCCTCCTCCTCCTTGATGGCGCTGTGGTGGCACGTTGGCGTGGCCGTCTCCCGGACGGGGGAGCTGCGCCGCCGCGGCTGGTTTCCCCCTGAAGTCCGGGTGCGACGGCATGGCGGGGCGTCATAGCTGTCATCGCTCGGGCTCCCCTCGGCGGATGTATCGTTGCTGCTGGAAACATGGCGGCCGTCGCCAAGGGCAAGGTCACCTCCAAGATCGCCACTGCCGCCACCCTCCGGGCAGCACTCCAAACGCCTCCCGTCCTCACCGAAGATCTTGACGAATAGCGTGGCGGCGCCGTCATGCTTGAAGTGGAGCGTGGGCCTCCCCTTCAGGCCGTGGGCGCGGGCGAAGGTCTGCCACCCGCGGCCCAAGAAGGCGTTTGAAAGCACATTTGCTCCCTTGGTGGTTTTGGTAATTAATAACAACATATAAGTCATTGAACTAATGTTTCCACTAAGTATATTTCAGGAAAAGTTCAACGATAGGATTGGCAAAAGGATTGTGGAGATTGTGGAGATACCCCAAGATGCAAGGAAATGGATTGGCAAAGCTTCACGCAAGAGGACTCTACATTTTACTTTGTGAGAAATCACTTTGAGTCCATAGGAAAGCCAATACTATTAAAAGGGGGTAAGGTTTTGTTGGTGAACAAAATGCTCATACGTGCACAAGTGATAGTCACCAAAAACACCCACAAGCTCTTCCACAAAAGTCTGTCAAAGCCAAATATTCAAAATCGGTGCAACCAACACTTTCCACTCGGTGCCACCGATTCCCATACTCAGACAGACATAAGCCAAACCCTAGTCTTTCGGTGCCACCAAGTTTGGGTTGCCAACTTTCTGTTACGCAAATTCACAATATTGGTACCACCGAGATTGTTGGATCGGCGTCACCGAGAATGGGCAATCTGACCATTGGTCACCTTATCGGTGCAACAGAGTTTCATATATCGGTCTCACCGAGATTCAAAAGTTGCCTCCTTTTGGTCACTTCGGTACCACCGAGATTAACACATCGGTGTCACCGAGTTGGTCATTTTGTGTGTAACGGTTGGATTTTTGGGGATGCCTATATATACCCCTTCACCACCACCCACTCGAAAGAGAAGCACTCAGAACTATTCCATACTTGACCCATCCAGTTTTCTGAGAGAGAACCACCTATCCTTGTGTTGAGGTTAAGATCATCCACTCCAACCATATGGATCTTGATTTCTAGCCTCCCCAAGTTGCTTTCCACCAATCCCATCTCTTCCACCAAGCCAAATCTGTGAGAGAGTGATTGTGTGTTGAGGAGTCTATCATCTTGAAGCACAAGAGCAAGGAGTACATCATCATTGCCGAGCCTATTACCTTTTGGAGGGTGGTGCCTCCTAGATTGGTTAGGTGTCGCTTGGGAGCCTCCTACTTCCAGTTGTGGAGTTGAACCAAGAAGTTTGTAAGGGCAAGGAGATCGCCTACTTCGTGAAGATCTACCCATAGTGAGGCTAGTCCTTCATGGACGGAAGCCGTTATGGAATAGTCAAGGTTGCTACTTCGTGGACCCTTATGGGTGGAGCCCTCCGTGGACTCTCACGACCGTTACCCTCCGTGGGTTGAAGACTCCATAAACCTGGACGTACGATAGCACCACCTATCGGAACCACGGGAAAAATCATCGTGTCTACAATTGTGTTTGATCTTCCAACCCTTCCCTTCTACTCATGCTTGTTGTTGCTTTCCGCTGCTATACTCTTAGACTTGCATGTGTAGGGTGTACTTGACTTGCCATGAATGTTAAAATCTCCCAACTCTGAAATTTGGGAAAAGGTAGAATTTTTATTTGGTCAAGTAGTCTAATCACCCCTGCTCTAGACATAGTTTCGGTCCTACAAGTGGTATCCGAGCATTGGTCTCCATTGCATTGGTCTCACAACCTATGAGAGTATGGCGTCTAGTGAGGGAAATTATCACCGTAGAGGTCCGTACTTTGATGGTACTAATTTTACTAGTTGGAAGCACAAAATGAAAATGCATATTCTTGGTCATAACCCCGCTGTTTGGGCTGTTGTTCGTGTTGGCTTGCAAGGTGAGTTCTTTGGTGATGGAAAGGAACCGCGGATGAGTTGAAGATGTTGCAACACAATTCTCAAGCATGTGACATTCTCTTCAACTGCCTATGCCCCGAAGAATTCAATAAAATCAGCCGTCTTGAGAATGCAAAAGAGATTTGGGATACTTTGGTTGATATGCACGAAGGAACCGAGTCCGTGAGAGAGTCAAAGTTAGATGTTCTTAATAGTCAGCTTGACAAGTTCAAGATGAAGGATGGTGAAGGAGTCGCAAAGATGTACTCTAGGCTAGGTCTCATCACCAATGAGATTGCCGGCTTAGGAAGCAAAGAAATGACCGACAAATTCATCATCAAGAAGATACTTAGAGCTTTGGATGAGAGATACGACACCGTGTGCACATTGATCCAAATGATGCCCAACTACAAAGATCTCAAGCCTACGGAAGTCATTGGAAGGATTGTTGCTCATGAGATGACACTCAAAGACAAAGAAGAGATTCACAACACGTATAGCGGTGCTTACAAAGCCACAAGTGATGCTCCCGCAACTTCAAGCGACAACCTTGTCACCAATGAAGAGATAAGCCTCATGGTCAAGAAATTCAAAAAGTTCTACAAGAATAGAGGCAAGGAACGAAGCTCCAACTCAAGATATGAAGAGAAGCGTTCGTCAAGTCGTGACCGCAATTGCTACAATTGTGGGAAGCCTGGATACCACTCCAATTAGTGCATGGCTCCCTACAAACGAAGAGAAGAGTCACCTAGAAGATGAAGCTCAAGGAATGAATCACCTCAAAGAGAGAGAAGGAGTAGAGATGATCGCTATGAACGAAGACCCTCAATGAGAAGTAGAGATTCGGAGAAGAAGGACAAATACACCAAGAGCTACACAAGAAGAAAACATCAAGCTCATGTTGGTGAATGGGTTTCCGGCTCCGACTCCGACAACAACTCCGAGAGAAGCTATCACTCCGACTCCGACTATAGTCAAGATGATGGTGTTGCTGGAATTGCTCTAGTGACTACCAACTCCTATGATCTATTTGATTCACCAAACGAAGGGAGTGGAAGTTGCTTCATGGCTAAAGGCCCCATGGTATCACACCCCGAGTATCTTGATTTCAATAGTGATGAAGATGATTTACTTTGTGATGATGACTTGCTCTTTGATAAAACTAGTGATGTTAGTCAAAGTGAACTTGATAATTCTCATGCTAGTCAAGATAAGTCAATTGATGATGATAAGATGAAAATAGAACAACTAACTAAAGAACTAAACACTCTTAAGTTAGCTCATGAATCTACTCTCGAATATCATAGAGAGCTTGTAAGGACTCATGAGAAGCTACGCTTCGAGAAGCTCAACTTGGAGCAAGAGCATGAGTTTCTTAAAGCTATCAATGACGATCTCCTAAAGAAGACTTCATGTTATCTAGCCAAACGACTACTCTTGTCTACATTCATGCCACAAGTTAAATCTAAACAAACTAGTAACAAAGGCAAGAAAGGTTCTTCATCTAGTAGCAACAATAAAAATGCTAAACCCAA
Source organism: Elymus sibiricus (assembly GCA_039707655.1). Taxonomy (NCBI): domain Eukaryota; kingdom Viridiplantae; phylum Streptophyta; class Magnoliopsida; order Poales; family Poaceae; genus Elymus; species Elymus sibiricus. Next base: position 326,053,410 of record CM077675.1, on the reverse strand, counting down.
TGATGTTGCTTCTAGTAGTTCTATTGATTCCACTAATGATGATTCTCTTAGCCAAGTTACACTTGAGCAAGAAAATGCTTTATTGAAAGGAATTATAGAGAAAGGTATCTACAAGAGTCTTGCCGGGTGTAAGCAATTTGAGGAAATTGTACGCAAGCACGGAGGATACCGAAGGAACCATGGTGTTGGCTACTTCAACGCTAATGGAGTTGAATGGGAAGAAGGTCAATACCCTGAGCCCAAGTTTGTTCCTCAAAAGGCGAAGTATGAAAATACTCTTCCCAAAGGAACAAACACTCAAGATGACCTTCCACCACAAGACCACAAGCTCAAGGGCAAGAACAAGCTTCAAGAGGACATTGACTCATATGAAGATGAATCCCTAACTTTGGTGGAGTGGGTTCCCAAGGCTACTTCAAGCTCAACTTCTACAAAGGCTACTTCAACACCAAGGATCCCCATCAACTTGATGTGGGTCCCCAAGAAGAAGAACTAGAGAGTTCTTGAGGGGTGACTCCACCAATGAAATTCACTCACATTCGTTATTGGCAAGAATTATTTGCAATCAACATCAACTCTATGCAATAGTTCAAGGAGTCACACATTCCCTCAAAGGTAAGAAAGGGACATGGTAATCAACAAATCAATGGACATCATAACACATGCTTTGCACTCCATGTCCATAGATATCCTTGTATTTGTCTCTTGTGTGTTGGGACTAACCCATGTAGGTGAGAAGAGTAAGGAAACAACAAGGATGCTCCCAACTCTTGGTGATCTTCATCAACCTTGAGCATCCACAACTACCTCAACAACATGAAGTATTCATCGACAAAACCCAAGGTTAGTTTATCCCTCTTATGGGGGGATGTCACATCAAGGGGGAGATTTACTCTAAGACTTGAGTCAAAGCATCTCTTAGTATGTGAAAACATTAAATGCTTCAGGACCTATTGAGCTAACCTTGGAACGCTGATATGCTATGCCTCGGTGGCGCACCCCCGAAGCAACGGTCAGGCAGAGCGCGCCAACGCGGAGGTCCTACGGGGCCTCATGGCAAGGAGCTTCAAGAACAAGCTTGAGGCCTGCGGCAAGGGTTGGGTCGACAAGCTTCAGTCTGTGTTGTGGTCTGTTCGCACCACCGCGACTAAGCCCACCGGCGAGAACCCGTTCTTCCTCGTCTACGGGGCCGAGGCCATCCTCCCTCATGAAGTCAAGCACCGTTCCCCGCGGGTTTTGGCATTTGACGAGGAGCGTCAGGATGCCTCGTGGGGGACGGACCTCGTGTTGGAAATATGCCCTAGAGGCAATAATAAATTGGTTATTATTATATTTCCTTGTTCATGATAATCGTTTATTATCCATGCTATAATTGTATTGATTGGAAACTCAAATACATGTGTGGGTACATAGACAACACTGTGTCCCTAGTAAGCCTCTAGTTGACTAGCTCGTTGATCAAAGATGGTTAAGGTTTCCTAGCCATTGACATGAGATGTCATTTGATAACGGGATCACATCATTAGGAGAATGATGTGATGGACAAGACCCAAACTAAGAACGTAGCATTTGATCGTGTCAGTTTATTGCTATTGTTTTCTGCATGTCAAGTATCTGTTCCTATGACCATGAGATCATGCAACTCCCTGACATCGGAGGAGTACATTGTGTGTATCAAACGTCGCAACGTAACTGGGTGACTATAAAGGTGCTCTACAGGTATCTCCGAGGGTGTCTGTTGGGTTGGCATGGATCAAGACTGGGATTTGTTACTCTGTGTGACGGAGAGGTATCTCAGGGCCCACTCGGTAATACAACATCACAATGAGCCTTGCAAGCAATGTGACTAAAGTGTTAGCCACGAGAACTTGTATTACGGAACGAGTAAAGAGACTTGCCGGTAACGAGATTGAACTAGGTATAGAGATACCGACGATCGAATCTCGGGAAAGTAACATACCGAAGAACAAAGGGAATAGCATACGGGATTAACTGAATCCTTGACATAGAGGTTCGACCGATAAAAGATCTTCGTAGAATATGTAGGAGCCAATATGGGCATCCAGGTCCCGCTATTGGTTATTGGCCGTAGAGGTGTCTCGGTCATGTCTACATAGTTCTCGAACCCGCAGGGTCTACACACTTAAACGTTTGGTGACGATTAGTATAGTTGAGTTATTTTGTTGGTGACCGAAAGTTGTTCGGAGTCCCGGATAAGATCCCGGACATGACGAGGATCTCCGGAATAGTCCGGAGGTAAAGATTGATATATGTGATAATAGTGTTTTGATCTCCGGAAGAGTTCCGGAGTTCACCGGAATGGGTTCCGGATGTTTACCGAAGTGTTCGGGTGCAGCAACACTTTATATGGGCCAAAGGGATAAAGCCCACGAGGTATTGGAAAGTGCAAAAAGTAGTTTTGCTGCCGCCCAAGCGGTACTACCGCTTGTGTGAAGCGGTACTACCGCTCAAGCGGTACTACCGCTTGTGTGAAGCGGTACTACTGCCCAAGCGGTACTACCGCTTGTGTTAAGCGGTACTACCGCTTGTGCGCGGTACTGCAGGGATCCGAGTTGGACTCTTTCCCTGCGGGCCAAACCGACCTTGTGCGGGCAAAACCGACCTGGAGGAGGCTTTTACTCCAAGTTTAGACCCCAAGGCTCAACATATAAATAGAGGGGCAGGGCTAGCACACGGGACACATCAAGATTTCCCCAAGCCGTGTGCGGCAACCCTAACCCTCTAGTTCCTCCGTCATAATCTCCGTAGCGCTTGGCGAAGCCCTGCAGAGATTGTTCCTCATCACCATCACCACGCCGTCGTGCTGCTGGAACTCAACCACTACTTCACCATCGCTCGCTGGATCGAGGAGGTGAAGGCGTCATCAAGCCGTACATGTGTTGAACGCGGAGGTGCCGTCCGTTCGGCGCTAGTTCGTGATCGGATCGAGGGACGACTTGCGATTTGGATCGCGGAGACGTTCGACTACATCAACCGCGTTTCTTAAACGCTTCCGCTTAGCGATCTACAAGGGTATGTAGATTTACTCTCCCTCTCGTAGATGCTCATCACCATGGATAGATCTTGTGTGTGCGTAGGAAAATTTTTGTTTCCCATGCAACGTTCCCCAACAGTGGCATCATGAGCCAGGTCTATGCGTAGATGAGATCTCGAGTAGAACACAAACGAGTTGTGGGCGTGGGTGTATACATATGGCTTGCCGTTACTAGTTGATATTTGATTCGGCGGTACTGTGAGATGAAGCGGCCCGGACTGACATTACGCGTACACTTACGCGAGACAGGTTCCTTCGACTGACATGTAACTTCGTTGCATAAAGATGGCTAGCGGGTGTCTGTCTCTCTCACTTTAGTTGAATCGATTTCAATGAAGAGGGTTCTTTTAGAAGATCAAAAAGCAATCACTACACCACGTTGTGGTTTTGCATAGGTAAGAACGGTTCTTGCAAACCCGTAGGAGCCACGTAAAATTTGCAACAACAATTAGAGGACGTCTAACTTGTTTTTGCAGGGTATGATGTGATATGATATGGCCAATTACATGATGAGATATATGTGATGTATGAGATGATCATGTGTTGTATAGAATATCACGACTTGCATGTCGATGAGTACGGCAACTGGCAGGAGCCATAGAGTTGTCTTTAATTATTGTATGACTTGCGTGTCAATCATTAAGCGCTATGTAATGCTTTACTTTATCGCTAAACGTTAGCAATAGTCGTGGAAGCAACAGTCGGCGCGACAACCTTATGGCGACACATTGATGGAGATCAAGATGATGGAGATCATGGTGTCATGCCGGTGACGATGGAGATCATGCCGGTGCTTTGGAGATGGAGATCAAAAGCACAAGTTCATGGCCATATCATGTCACTTATGATTTGCATGTGATGTTTATCCTTTTATGCATCTTATTTTGCTTAGGACGACGGTAGCATTATAAGGTGATCCCTCACTTAAATTTCAAGATAAATTGTGTTCTCCCCGAGTGTGCACCGTTGCGAAAGTTCGTCGTTTCGAGACACGCCGTGATGATCGGGTGTGATAGACTCCATGTTCACATACAACGGGTGCAAGCCATGTTGCACACGTGGAACACTCAGGTTAAACTTGACGAGCCTAGCATGTACAGACATGGCCTCGGAACACAAGAGACCGAAAGGTCGAACATGAGTCATATAGTAGATATGATCAACATGAAGATGTTCACCATTGAAACCACCTCGACTCACGTGAAGATCGGACTTGAGTTGGTGGATTTGGATCATGTTACACTCGAATGACCGGAGGGATGTCAATTTGAGTGGGAGTTTTTAAGTAATATGATTAATTAAACTCATTATCTTGAACAATAGTCTAAGTTGTCTTTGCTATATTTATGTTGTAGATCATGGCTCGCGCAGTAGCACCCCTGAATTTTAATGCGTTCCTAGAGAAAGCTAAGTTGAAAGATGATGGAAGTAACTTTGTGGACTGGGCCCGTAATCTAAGGATTATCCTTACGGCTTCCCAGAAGGCTTATGTCCTTGATGCACCGCTTGGTGATCCACCCGCTCCAGTTGAGTCTCTAGACGTTGTGAACGCCTGGCAGGCTCGTTCTGATGATTACTCAATAGTTCAATGTGCAATGTTGTATGGCTTAGAACCGGGACTTCAAAGACGTTTTGAACGTCATGGAGCATATGAGATGTTCCAGGAGTATAAGTGTATGAAAGCTCAAAAGAAACTAAGTGGGTGTGCATCCAACTTGCTTGCTCACGAAGACCTAGGAAAATTTGAGGAAGCCCATCATTGGAATATGCAAGCCAAGTTCTATAATGAAAAATTCCCACTAGTATATGAAAGTGACAACATAGGAGACTCTCTATATGAAAAACATGGTGCTACTCTGAAGCACAAGTGTGGTAAAGGATAGTAGCATTCCCCTTCTCTTTTTTCTCTCATTTTTATTTTTATTATTTTTTTCTCCTCTTTTTTTTTGGTGGGCTTCTTTGGCCTCTTTTTTTTATTTGGGCTTCTTTGGCCTCTTTTATTTTGCATAAAGTCCGGAGACTCATCCCAACTTGTGAGGGAATCATAGCTTCCATCATCCTTTCCTCACATGGGACAATGCTCTATAATGATGATCATCACACTTTTATTTACTTACAACTCAAGAATTACAACTCGATAATAGAACAAAATATGACTCTATATGAATGCCTCCGGCGGTGTACCGGGATGTGCAATGATCTAGCGTAGCAATGACATCAAAAAAATGGACAAGCCATGAAAACATCATGCTAGCTATCTTACGATCATGCAAAGCAATATGACAATGATGGTGCGTGTCATAATAAATGGAACGGTGGAAGTTGCATGGCAATATATCTCGGAATGGCTATGGAAATGCCATAATAGGTAGGTATGGTGGCTGTTTTGAGGAAGAGAATATGGTGGGTTTAATGCACCAGCGAAATTTGCGCAGTACTAGAGAGGCTAGCAATGGTGGAAGGGTGAGAGTGCGCATAATCCATGGACTCAACATTAGTCATAAAGAACTCACATACCTATTGCAAAAAATTATTAGTCATCGAAACAAGGTACTACATGCATGCTCCTAGGGGAAGGGTTGGTAGGAGTTAACCATCGTGCGATCCCGACCTCCACACAAAGGATGACAATCAATAAATAAATCATGCTCCGACTTCATCACATAATGGTTCACCATACGTGCATGCTACGGGAATCAGAAACTTTAACACAAGTATTTCTACCAATCCACAATTACTCACTAGCATAACTCTAGTATCACCATCTTTATATCGCAAAACTATTGCAAGGAATCAAACTTATCATATTCAGTGATCTACAAGTTTTATGTAGGATTTTATGACTAACCATGTGAATGACCAATTCCTGTTGACTCTCTAAATAGATATAAGTGAAGCATGAGAGTTTAATTTTTTCTACAAAAGATATGCCCACGCTCTAACAAATATAAGTGACGGAAAAGAGCATTCTACAAATGGCGGTTTTCTATGTGTAGAGAAACAGGCAATCCAAACTTCAAATGATATAAGTGAAGCACATGAAGCATTCTATAAAGCCGTACTCAAAAGATATAAGTGAGGTGCAAAGAGCCTTCTATAAATCAACCAAGGACTTTCTCATACCAGCATGGTGCATTATTAAAAGAAAAATAAAAAGCACACGACGCTCCAAGATTTACGCATATCATGTGACGAATAAAAATATAACTCCAAGTAAAATTACCGATGGTTGTTAGATGAAAGAGGGGATGCCTTCCGGGGCATCCCCAAGCTTAGTTTCTTGGGCGTCCTTGAATATTACCTTGGGGTGCCTCGGGCATCCCCAAGCTTGGTCTCTTTCCACTCCTTATTCCTTGATCCATCGTGATCTCACCCAAAACTTGAAAACTTCAATCACACAAAACTTAACAAAACCCTCGTGAGATACGTTAGTATAATAAAACAAATCACCACTTTAAGTACTGTTTCAAACCCATTCATATTTTGCTTTTGAATTTTAGCTACTGTATTATAACTTCTCTATGGCTTAAACCACCGATAAAATCGATAGTTTCATCTAAACTAGCAAAACAATGCATCAAAAACAGAATCTGTCTTAAACAGGACAGTCTGTAGTAATCTGAGCATTTACTATATTTCTGTAACTCTAAAAATTCTGAAAAATTAGGAAAAAATAAAAACTTTGCATATCACTACTGTGTAAAAATTTCAGAAACTTTTGACATTCCAGTAAAAAATGTAAATTCACGCACTACAGCCAAAGTTTCTGTTTTTGCACTGCACACACCAAACAAGCAATCTAATCATCCTAAAGGCAAATCTTGGCGCATTATTTGTATAATACAAGGGATTTATACAAGGGGATAATTATTATTTTTGAAAAGTTTCTGTAATTGTGATTCACAAAGTGCTCGTCCTTCTTACTTTCACTTCTCTTTTTGAAAAAGTTTTAGGTTCCCCTCTTTATTTTATTGTTTTCAAACTACATAAAAGCACACAACAGAATAAAATGACTCTCTAAAACTTCCCGGTTGTCTCCCTGGCAGCGATTTCTTTAAAGCCATTAAGCTAGGCATAAAGTGCTCAAGTAACGGATCCACCCGGATCCCAAGGTATATCAAAGCCAATTTTAATTAACAATGATTTGTAATTTAGTATTGAGCACAAAGTAATATATATCATGCAATGACGAAGTCTAACTCTCTTCCTATGCATCCGCATATCATAAAAGAACAATTCATGCACACAAAGTAAAGGCCAATGCATAGTATAAACAGTTTCTTGCAATTTTATCGTTTTGGAAACATAGAGAGGTGGAGATGTAGTTCCTCTCTCATAATAATTGCAAGTAGGAGCAGCAAGCTCATGCATATTATATCTATCAAAATCATCATGTGTAATAGTAAAAGGCAACCCATCTATATAATCCTTAATAAGTGCAAACTTCTCCGATATAGTGTAGTTGGGAGAATTCAAAAAGATAATAGGACTATCATGTGTGGGTGCAATAGCAACAATTTAACGTTTAACATAAGGAACTATAGCAAGTTCATCTCCATAATCATCATTCATATTGGCATCATGGCCACAAGCATAACAAGCATCAATTTCATCAAAAAGGGATATTTCAAACGAATCCAAGGGATCATTGTAATCATCATAGCATTCATCCTTCGGTGAGCATGAAGGGAAATTAAACAATGTATGAGTTGAAGAGTTACTCTCATTAGAAGGTGGGCACGGGTAGCTAGTCCGCTCTTCCTCCTTTTGTTCTTCGCTCTCCTCGTCATCTTTTTCATCAAATGAGCTCACAGTGTATTCATTTTCTTCTTCCATAGTTTCCCGCAAAATATTAGTCTCCTCTTGGACAGAGGAGGAGTCGTCAATATATGGCTTAACATAAGCATTAGAAGCATAGTTTTCATAGCAATATTTAAGTATGGAAAAACTTTCAGATTTGTAAAGAGTAGCATCATACTTTTCAATCAAAGAAGCAATTTCATAGGCACGCTTAAAAGCAACAAATACTTCAATTTGCTCAATATCATAGTAATTATAAACACCCTTGGCATAAGAAGATACGATTCCATTATCCTTAAACTCACATTGATAGGGAAGGTGTTTTTTAGGGTCTTCAGAACAACAAGTAAAATCATAAATTTCGCATAAATTCCAAGCATAGCATTGCAAAGTATTAATATGATGCCATAAAAGTTTCCCTTTTTGAGATAAGCGGTGTCGCACATAATAAGCATGCTCATTTAATGATTTGCCCTAAACTAAGCTAGTTGGGGTTTCAGCATGAGCACAAACGGATCGAAGATGATCCAAGTAAAAAGCTTCAACAGTGTGATAGATTTTGGGTGGTTCTTCAACCATTGGTGTAGTAGGTTCAACTAATTTTTTTGGTATTTCGTGTTCCATATCCATAACTAAAGATAGAGAACAACTTAGAACAGCAAATGAAATCTACTTAGTGATAAAGCAAACAAGCACCCACGAGAATATTCACCCCACGCTATTGCTCCTCGGCAACGGCGCCAGAAAAAGGTCTTGATAACCCACAAGTATAGGGGATCAATTGTAGCCTTTCTCGATAAGTAAGAGTGTCGAACCCAACGAGGAGCTAAAGGTAGAACAAATATTCCCTCAAGTTCTATCGACCACCGATACAACTCTACGCACGCTTAACGTTCGCTTTACCTAGAACAAGTATGAAACTAGAAGTACTTTCTAGGTGTGATAGAATAGGTTTGCAAGATAATAAAGAGCACGTAAATAAAAACTAGGGGCTGCTTAGATAAATAAACAACTAATTTAGTCTTAGTAGAGAGCTTTTTGTCACAAGAAAGTTATTTGTCCCTAGGCAATCGATAACTAGACCGGTAATCATTATTGCAATTTTATATGAGGGAGAGGCATAAGCTAACATACTTTCTCTACTTGGATCATATGCACTTATGATTGGAACTCTAGCAAGCATCCGAAACTATTGAAGATCATTAAGGTAAAACCCAACCATAGAATTATAAGGTATCAAGTCCTCTTTATTCCCATACGCAAACAACCTACTTACTCGGGTCTGTGCTTCTATCACTCACGCCACCCACCATAAGCGAATCATGAACATATTGCAAACCCTACAGCGGGGATCCCTCATGCTTGCGCAACACGGAGAGCACCATAGGACAGCACCAATAATAAAACATGCAACTCAAACCAATCATGATCATCAACCAACCCATAGGACAAAACGGATCTACTCAAACATCATAGGATAGCCATACATCATTGGGACATAATATATAGCGTTGAGCACCATGTTTAAGTAGAGATTACAGAGGGGAGAAGAGGTGTTGAACCGCTGCATAGAGGGACAGAGAGTTGGTGATTACGGCGGCGAAGTTGTTGGTCTAGATCGCCGTCACAATGATGGCCCCGGCGGCGTTCCGGTCTACCGGGAGAGAGGGTGAGAGAGCCCCCCTCCTTCTTCTTCTTCCTTGACCTCCCCCCTAGATGGGAGGAGGGTTTCCCCTCTGGTCCTTGGCCTCCATGTCAACGAAGGGGCGGGAGCCCCTCCGAGATTGGATCTCTCTCTCTATTTCCTTCTGTTTCTGCCTTCCAGATTCTAGCCTTTCACGGTTTCTTAATGTAGCGTCCCGACTCAAAACGAGTCAAGCCTCTGCGTGTCAGTGCCGTCCCTGGATCAGTATGCGGGCACACACAGTACATCAATGTATATATAAAAGTGCAATCACATGTAAATTACGTAAAATTGATATATACCTCTTAAATCTTAGCGGAAACAGTCAACGGGAGTGGAGTCCCAATGAACACCAACGGCAGGTTGAGTGTAGATCGTAACCCTGAATCGTACTCTTACTCGTCGTAGAAAAGGATCTGCAACATAAGACGTTGCAGCCGTGTAGGTCAGTACATTGAATGTACCGGCAAGATCACCATAGAATGAAATGATAAAAACTATTCTATATGCAAAAGGCTTTATGGCTCTGTGTCTGAGTTTTTGCAGAAAAGCTGGTTTTATTTTCCCTACAACAAAGGAGTCAAACGGAAATATCACTACAAAAGTTGGTTGTTAATGAGATGGTTCCACCAACCAATTCTCATGTCCCAAAAATATTAATAGACCCACTCATCATGAAAATTTATTAATTGTCTTGAGACTGGCTGATAGTATCATCTCCGGTGCTCATGTTGTCCATAACCGGGGACACGGATAATCGATTAGTTTAACACTCTGCAGAGGTTTGTACACTTTACCCGCAAGATTCGATCCCTCTCGTTGTGTCCTCGCACTGCCTGGTGTTTGAGAACGAGACGATCGAAACATGGCCTTCCAAAGCGATCCTCCGGTAGAAAGTCAGTGCCCATCCAATCCTACCGTTCTTCTACATCTCGTAGCAATCTGACCTACCAGAGTCACCACTAAGGTTAACCAAGCCAGAGCCCATATTGACTTGCGGTTGCACACGTAAGCTTTCCGGCCTTGAAGTATCCATCCATCTCTTTGAGCCTGGGTGGCATTCCGTTGGGATGATCACAGGTAGATACCAGGATTCCCGGCATAACCATGATAGATATCAGGTTGCCAAAATGCATGTCCAATCCACCCAGAGGTATATTGAGTCCTTGAAGTCTTGATCATCATGCAGGTCTTGAAATAATTAATTAACCTCACAACACTCCTGAATCTCACAACCAAACCCCGTCTACTAAAGCGTAGCAATTGTGAAGTAACGTCCCTTCCCGGGCAATGATAACAGGATGTTGGGTTTCTCCTACCTCATGATACTACAACAAGTTCAAGCTCAATAACCTACTGGATGTATGATGGAGAGATTGATTCTAATGCAAATAAAACATAGGTAATGTACGATGATCAAAGTGAACTTGCCTGTACTGTTGATGAAGATAAATATCTCTCTCAGAAATAACTTGATAGAACTATTCGTCACTCTCCGATGAAAATCTATATAATCAAACATTGCACTCATATAAGCAATCATACTAGCAATCAATACTAACAATCAAAAGGCAACACAAAAACCAAACACAAAAGTGTTGTGATGAAGGAAAATACTTAAGACAAAAGTTAAAACAACAAAACTTCATCACAACAACCAAATGTAGTTTTCCCTACAAATAAACTATTTTGAATAGCAACAAAACAAAAACAAGGCAAAATCTAACAAAGTATTTTGGTAAATATTTTACTAGCAAAAGAATTACTTTTGAAGAACAACTAAAGAACTATGAAAACAATACACCAAACAACATAGGTTTTTGCCTAATAAACTTAACAACAAGAAAAACAAATAAAATATTAAAATAAGAGAAAACAAAATATAAAACAACTAAGCTAACAGAAAGTAAAACTTATAAAACAATTTATAAACATATTTTCAAATAGGAAATCAAACTAGCAATGAAACCAATTTGCAAGTTATTATGAAACTAGAATTGATTTCATGCTATCAAACATAATAAATGACATAAAAATAAACTTGGTTGAAATGCTACTGCTAACTAACAAAAAAACAAGGTAAAACTTGTCAACTAATATAAAAGAAAATAAATTAAAAACAATTAAAACAAAAGAAATAGAAATAAACCTAAAAAGAACTAAAACAGAATCTGTTTTACTAAAAATCCTAATTTAAGATATGCTAAAAATTCCCACATTGTTCCTACTAATAAACAAAGTCACTAGTGACCAGTAGCAAAAAGATTCACTCAAAAATATATTTTTAAACTCAAGTTATAAGCAAAACAAGTTTGAATTCAAATCTGTTTGAATCTGAATTTAAACTATTCAAATATGGTCAAATTTTATATATACAGAAACTAGATAAAATTTTAGACACAATGCAAAAGGAATAAAATTAAAACAATAAAAATCCTAAGAGATATCTAATTTACAAAACTGAAACTATTCTGTTTTTAGAACAGAAACAGAAAAAGAAAAACTAATCTAACTAACGGACATGGGTACACGTCGCGGCTTGTGATTTGCCGAGAGGTGCGCGTGAGCGAGTGCTTCGGGCGGATGGCCGATAATTAACAGAAAATGATTCGGCCTATTAAGTGATCTAATCTTGGCCTTAGGATCGAGATCTAACGGTGAGAGGGGGCTACGGTGACTTACCGCGGTGGAGAAGTTCTCCGGCGAGGTTCCGGCAATGTCCGAGGCGGCGGGCTTGATGGGGACGGCGTTCCAGGGGTCCTCCGGCGACGGAGAGGTGCTCAGGAGAAGAGGACGACGACGGCGAGCACAATGGTGACCTCGGGGTCGGTTGGGAGCGACAGGGTTGACGACGGCGAGCTCGTGGGCGGCGGATGGCGTTCGGGTGTCGACGGGGAGGTCGCTCCGGGGGTGTTGGGCTCGGGCAAGTGCACGGGGACATGAGCACGAGCGAGGGGGTGCTATTGGTGGGTTCAGGTGGCGTGGAGGTTGCCCAGGGCGAGTAGGGCGATGCAATGGCGCGCCGGTGATGCTCTGACTCCGGCGAGCGATTGCGGTGGCTAGGAGGGCTTGGGGTAGGGGATTCGGGCGAGAAGGAGTTGCGGGAGGGCTGGGCTTTATAGTGCGGGAGTCTTGGGGCAGGGGTGGCCGAAACTGGGAAGGGGAGCGGCGAGATTCGGTCGCCGGGGAGAAAGGAAGAGAGCGAGCGATGGGAAGGAAAGAGGTGATCGGGCGAGGTGTGGGATCGGGCAGGGCCCATGTGTCAGCGGCAGAGAGAGAGGGAGCGGGGGATCGGGTGGCCGATTCGAAAAGATTCGGATCCGGCTGGGGATCCTGGGCCGCCACTATTCCTTCTGGGCTACGGCGTTTTCCTAATAAAGGAAAATCTTTTCCTTTTTATTAAAAACAGGAAATCAAAACTTGATTTGGAAAATCAAATCAAACAGAAACATGGAAGTTTTATATACTAAACTTATCAGCAAAATACAAGCAATACGATGAACATTTTTCCACGGTCAAATAAATATTAAAAAAAATATTTTTCAGAAAATGCCTAAGTTTTTTTATCTCTTTTTGCAAATATTTTTCAAATAACCCCATGGGTTTTATGGTTCAAATATTTCACAAAAATACCCCTGGTTTGGAGGGTCATGTTCCTCCTCTCAATTTTTTTGAATTTGGGCAAGTGAATTTGAATTTATTCAAAAATAGAATCAAATGAAATAAATACCAAAATAGAAAAATTTCAGTAATTTTCAGAATCCAAAATTTTAATTCCTTCACTTGAATAAGTCATGTCATCTTCTCTCATTGTTTTGCATTGGATGGAATTTGAATTCAAAACAAAAGGGAAAGTCATTTTATTCCCTCTCATTCAATTTTTTTTTCAAATTTCACTCAATTTCAAACAATCAATCATTCTAGTAATTAATATAACATTCCAAAATTTGGGATGTTACACTTAAAGTCCCGGAGATCCGTAACTCCGATTGGGCTGAAATTTTAACACGATTTTTATCTGGATATTATCTTTATTGCGGTGACAGAAGGGCACCAACCGCCTTACGGGGTGACCACAAGGGTCCTGGGCGCGCCCTACCCCCTCGGGCGTGCCCCTATGGCTTGTGGGCCCCTCGGGCATCGTCTCGCGTTGATTATTTTTCTCAAAAATCACATATATTCCAAAAAAAATCTCCGTAAGTATTTACCGCATTTGGACTTTGTTTGGTATGGATATTCTGCGAAACAAAAAACATGCAACATACAGGAACTAGCACTGGGCACTGGATCAATATGTTAGTCCCAAAAATAGTATAAAAAGTTGCCAAAAGTATATGAAAGTTGTAGAATATTGGCATGAAACAATCAAAAATTATAGATACTGCTGAACCTCGTGACACGGGGGCCAACCGCGGACGCATCAAGCTAAGCACTCTAACTACAATCGAAGGGAGGCCTTAGTTAACATTAACACAATGACCGTAATGCGTAGCGAGAGTTCTAATAAGAAAGCGCAAGCGCCAAGGTTCGTCATACACCCGAAAGGGTCCCCCATGATTTTGATTACAGGCAGAAGAAAAGAAAGGAAGGCGAAGGGGCCCCCGCCCTGGGGGGCCGCCACTCCTGAGGCCCCAGCCTTGGCGCGCTGGCACTCAGTCGGAGTCCTCCTCCTCCTTGATGGCGCTGTGGTGGCACGTCGGCGTGGCCGTCTCCCGGACGGGGGAGCTGCGCCGCCGCGGCTGGCTTCCCCCTGAAGTCCGGGCGCGACGGCATGGCGGGGCGTCATAGCTGTCATCGCTCGGGCTCCCCTCGGCGGATGTATCGTTGCTGCTGGAAACATGGCGGCCGTCGCCAAGGGAAAGGTCACCTCCAAGATCGCCACTGCCGCCACCCTCCGGGCAGCACTCCAAACGCCTCCCGTCCTCACCGAAGATCTTGACGAATAGCGTGGCGGCGCCGTCATGCTTGAAGTGGAGCGTGGGCCTCCCCTTCAGGCCGTGGGCGTGGGCGAAGGTCTGCCACCCGCGGCCCAAGAAGGCGTTTGAAAGCACATTTGCTCCCTTGGTGGTTTTGGTAATTAATAACAACATATAAGTCATTGAACTAATGTTTCCACTAAGTATATTTCAGGAAAAGTTCAATGATAGGATTGGCAAAAGGATTGTGGAGATTGTGGAGATACCCCAAGATGCAAGGAAATGGATTGGCAAAGCTTCACGCAAGAGGACTCTACATTTTACTTTGTGAGAAATCACTTTGAGTCCATAGGAAAGCCAATACTATTAAAAGGGGGTAAGGTTTTGTTGGTGAACAAAATGCTCATACGTGCACAAGTGATAGTCACCAAAAACACCCACAAGCTCTTCCACAAAAGTCTGTCAAAGCCAAATATTCAAAATCGGTGCAACCAACACTTTCCACTCGGTGCCACCGATTCCCATACTCAGACAGACATAAGCCAAACCCTAGTCTTTCGGTGCCACCATGTTTGGGTTGCCAACTTTCTGTTACGCAAATTCACAATATCGGTACCACCGAGATTGTTGGATCGGCGTCACCGAGAATGGGCAATCTGACCATTGGTCACCTTATCGGTGCAACAGAGTTTCATATATCGGTCTCACCGAGATTCAAAAGTTGCCACCTTTTGGTCACTTCGGTACCACCGAGATTAACACATCGGTGTCACCGAGTTGGTCATTTTGTGTGTAACGGTTGGATTTTTGGGGATGCCTATATATACCCCTTCACCACCACCCACTCGAAAGAGAAGCACTCAGAACTATTCCATACTTGACCCATCCAGTTTTCTGAGAGAGAACCACCTATCCTTGTGTTGAGGTTAAGATCATCCACTCCAACCATATGGATCTAGATTTCTAGCCTCCCCTAGTTGCTTTCCACCAATCCCATCTCTTCCACCAAGCCAAATCTGTGAGAGAGTGATTGTGTGTTGAGGAGTCTATCATCTTGAAGCACAAGAGCAAGGAGTACATCATCATTGCCGAGCCTATTACCTTTTGGAGGGTGGTGCCTCCTAGATTGGTTAGGTGTCGCTTGGGAGCCTCCTACTTCCAGTTGTGGAGTTGAACCAAGAAGTTTGTAAGGGCAAGGAGATCGCCTACTTCGTGAAGATCTACCCATAGTGAGGCTAGTCCTTCGTGGACGGAAGCCGTTATGGAATAGTCAAGGTTGCTACTTCGTGGACCCTTATGGGTGGAGCCCTCCGTGGACTCTCACGACCGTTACCCTCCGTGGGTTGAAGACTCCATAAACGTGGACGTACGATAGCACCACCTATCAGAACCACGGGAAAAATCATCGTGTCTACAATTGTGTTTGATCTTCCAACCCTTCCCTTCTACTCATGCTTGTTGTTGCTTTCCGCTGCTATACTCTTAGACTTGCATGTGTAGGGTGTACTTGACTTGCCATGAATGTTAAAATCTCCCAACTCTGAAATTTGGGAAAAGGTAGAATTTTTATTTGGTCAAGTAGTCTAATCACCCCTGCTCTAGACATAGTTTCGGTCCTACAAGTGGTATCCGAGCATTGGTCTCCATTGCATTGGTCTCACAACCTATGAGAGTATGGTGTCTAGTGAGGGAAATTATCACCGTAGAGGTCCGTACTTTGATGGTACTAATTTTACTAGTTGGAAGCACAAAATGAAAATGCATATTCTTGGTCATAACCCCGCTGTTTGGGCTGTTGTTCGTGTTGGCTTGCAAGGTGAGTTCTTTGGTGATGGAAAGGAACTGCGGATGAGTTGAAGATGTTGCAACACAATTCTCAAGCATGTGACATTCTCTTCAACTGCCTATGCCCCGAAGAATTCAATAAAATCAGCCGTCTTGAGAATGCAAAAGAGATTTGGGATACTTTGGTTGATATGCACGAAGGAACCGAGTCCGTGAGAGAGTCAAAGTTAGATGTTCTTAATAGTCAGCTTGACAAGTTCAAGATGAAGGATGGTGAAGGAGTCGCAAAGATGTACTCTAGGCTAGGTCTCATCACCAATGAGATTGCCGGCTTAGGAAGCAAAGAAATGACCGACAAATTCATCATCAAGAAGATACTTAGAGCTTTGGATGAGAGATACGACACCGTGTGCACATTGATCCAAATGATGCCCAACTACAAAGATCTCAAGCCTACGGAAGTCATTGGAAGGATTGTTGCTCATGAGATGACACTCAAAGACAAAGAAGAGATTCACAACACGTATAGCGGTGCTTACAAAGCCACAAGTGATGCTCCCGCAACTTCAAGCGACAACCTTGTCACCAATGAAGAGATAAGCCTCATGGTCAAGAAATTCAAAAAGTTCTACAAGAATAGAGGCAAGGAACGAAGCTCCAACTCAAGATATGAAGAGAAGCGTTCGTCAAGTCGTGACCGCAATTGCTACAATTGTGGGAAGCCTGGATACCACTCCAATTAGTGCACGGCTCCCTACAAACGAAGAGAAGAGTCACCTAGAAGATGAAGCTCAAGGAATGAATCACCTCAAAGAGAGAGAAGGAGTAGAGATGATCGCTATGAACGAAGACCCTCAAGGAGAAGTAGAGATTCGGAGAAGGACAAATACACCAAGAGCTACACAAGAAGAAAACATCAAGCTCATGTTGGTGAATGGGTTTCCGGCTCCGACTCCGACAACAACTCCGAGAGAAGCTATCACTCCGACTCCGACTATAGTCAAGATGATGGTGTTGCCGGAATTGCTCTAGTGACTACCAACTCCTATGATCTATTTGATTCACCAAACGAAGGGAGTGGAAGTTGCTTCATGGCTAAAGGCCCCAAGGTATCACACCCCGAGTATCTTGATTTCAATAGTGATGAAGATGATTTACTTTGTGATGATGACTTGCTCTTTGATAAAACTAGTGATGTTAGTCAAAGTGAACTTGATAATTCTCATGCTAGTCAAGATAAGTCAATTGATGATGATAAGATGAAAATAGAACAACTAACTAAAGAACTAAACACTCTTAAGTTAGCTCATGAATCTACTCTCGAAGATCATAGAGAGCTTGTAAGGACTCATGAGAAGCTACGCTTCGAGAAGCTCAACTTGGAGCAAGAGCATGAGTTTCTTAAAGCTATCAATGACGATCTCCTAAAGAAGACTTCATGTTATCTAGCCAAACGACTACTCTTGTCTACATTCATGCCACAAGTTAAATCTAAACAAACTAGTAACAAAGGCAAGAAAGGTTCTTCATCTAGTAGCAACAATAAAAATGCTAAACCCAATGATGTTGCTTCTAGTAGTTCTATTGATTCCACTAATGATGATTCTCTTAGCCAAGTTACACTTGAGCAAGAAAATGCTTTATTGAAAGGAATTATAGAGAAAGGTATCTACAAGAGTCTTGCCGGGTGTAAGCAATTTGAGGAAATTGTACGCAAGCACGGAGGATACCGAAGGAACCATGGTGTTGGCTACTTCAACGCTAATGGAGTTGAATGGGAAGAAGGTCAATACCCTGAGCCCAAGTTTGTTCCTCAAAAGGCGAAGTATGAAAATACTCTTCCCAAAGGAACAAACACTCAAGATGACCTTCCACCACAAGACCACAAGCTCAAGGGCAAGAACAAGCTTCAAGAGGACATTGACTCATATGAAGATGAATCCCTAACTTTGGTGGAGTGGGTTCCCAAGGCTACTTCAAGCTCAACTTCTACAAAGGCTACTTCAACACCAAGGATCCCCATCAACTTGATGTGGGTCCCCAAGAAGAAGAACTAGAGAGTTCTTGAGGGGTGACTCCGCCAATGAAATTCACTCACATTCGTTATTGGCAAGAATTATTTGCAATCAACATCAACTCTATGCAATAGTTCAAGGAGTCACACATTCCCTCAAAGGTAAGAAAGGGACATGGTAATCAACAAATCAATGGACATCATAACACATGCTTTGCACTCCATGTCCATAGATATCCTTGTATTTGTCTCTTGTGTGTTGGGACTAACCCATGTAGGTGAGAAGAGTAAGGAAACAACAAGGATGCTCCCAACTCTTGGTGATCTTCATCAACCTTGAGCATCCACAACTACCTCAACAACATGAAGTATTCATCGACAAAACCCAAGGTTAGTTTATCCCTCTTATGGGGGGATGTCACATCAAGGGGGAGATTTACTCTAAGACTTGAGTCAAAGCATCTCTTAGTATGTGAAAACATTAAATGCTTTATGTAAAAGTGGTAACCCCACTTGTGCTTAAACGATGAGTATGACCTATGATCAAGTACTCTTACTTGCTCCTAAGTCAATATACTCATATATAGATGACTTCCTCATCGCCAAAGTGCTTGTTAGATGCTAGTGTGTATGTGCATGTTTGTCATGATTTCATTTGACATCTTATTGTGTGAGCATGTTGGTCTGCATTTATTTTCTCATTCGAGGATATCCAATTGTTGCTATTTGGCTTTTGATTTATCTTTTGCCAATTGGATGGACAAGAATGCCTAGGACCACTCTTTAGCTATCTATGCTTTCTCACCTCATATTCCATTCATGCTGCATCACAAAATTTGAACAAGTACTTTTCGATCCCTCTATGTGTGGAGCACTCGGAGTTCCGTATCGACAAGGACTGACCAATAAAACCTCCCAAGTGCATCTCGGTGGAACCAACCCACAATTCTCGGTCTCACCGAATGCCTAGGGTTGATCTGGTTTTCAATATCGGTACTACCGATTCCATATTCTCGGTTACACCGAGTTTCCCTGTCAGCTGACAGTTGAGGAACTCGGTGACACCGAAAATTTAGAATCGGTGACACCGACAGTGAAGGGTATATATGTTGTGGACCCGACGTTCGAAATTCAATCTTCAAACCGCCGCGCCCCAAACCCTAAGCTGCCACAAAAGGACCCCCTGGTCGTCGCCCTTGTCTTCCCGCGCTCCTCCGCCGCTGGGATCCTCGCTGTCGACGGGCATCTTTGCCGCCGTCGCCGCCATAGCGGATCCGTCGCCAAGATAGGGTACAGATTCGATTCTTCTTGCGCTCCCCGTCCAATTCTTGTGCAATGAAGTTGTTTTTATCTATAAGCCACTGATTGCAAACCCTTCTATCCTCTAAAACTTCCAGTAGATAGCGAATGATCGATTTTCTAGGGTTTACCGTCCGCCCGATGGAACTCGGTGGAACCGAAGCAAACAAATCGGTGTCACCGATTTGCCAATCTGTGCTACTGAGAACTATCTCAGTGAAACCGAGTACTCCTTTTTGGTCTCACCGAAAGGAGTGCCAAGTTTCTGTTAAAGAGAAAGTCAGTGTCGGTAGCACCGAAATCTTTGCTTCGGTTGTACCGATTTTCATATGACAGAATGTAAACCTTGAGAAATCTTTTGTTCAAACTTTCAAAAAAGCTGCATTTTGTGATGACTCATCTTCTTTTGCTCCTCTATATTCTATTCACAGGGTCAGTATGTCAGATGCTGAGGACAGTCAGAATGATCTCAGAGAGCAGAGTATTGAGATGGATTCAGGCACTAGTCCTGAGTCCAGTTCCTCTTCAGATCCAGGCACTCCCAGTTCTGATGTGTTTCCCAAGGCTGCTACTAGGGCCAGGAAGAAGCTGAATTCAGATGAGGAGGATTCAGATTTTGTGCCAGAGGAGATTCTTGCCAAGAAGCAAGAGAAAGCTGCAAAGAAGTCTACAAATGAAGCTACCTCTTCAAGGAGAGCTGTCAGGAAAGAGTATGCTAGCTCTGAAGCTATGAGTGCACCTGAGAGTGCTAGGGCAACTATGTCTCTTCACCTTGAGTCACCCCCAAGGAAATCTATGCCTAAGAAGGCAGGGGAGAAGAAGAGAGCAAGGAAGAGGATTGTTTATGTTGTTGGCAGGCAAACCTCCATGTTTGAGGAACCTGAGGAGGCTGCTGGTGCTGCTGCTGAGGAGGAGGAAGAACATATTGAGAAGGCCCCTCCCAAGAAGAAAAAGAAGCTTATGGCAGATGCTATGCCAAAGTCAGGCACATCCAAGAGCACCAAGTCTGCACCCAAGAAGGCTGCTGCTGAAAAGCCCAAGAGGACATCCAGACAGATTCCAGCTTCTGAAAAGAACAAGGGAACTACCTCCAGAGTTGAGGATGAAGATGCTATGTCTGCTTTGATGAAGCTTAGACCACACCTTCCAGTACATAATGCTAGCTATCCCCTTGCTGAAGATATGAAGAAGAGGAAGGATTCTGGTTTGAGGGCATGGAGAGCTGCTGATCCATATGCCCAAAGAAGGAAGACAGCTGTGGACTACAGATTCTACACCAAAGAGCAACAGGATTTCTATGAAACTGTGTTGTTTGACAAGAGTCCAGCTGTGAGTGACATGAGATATGTTGATTGGAAGTTCATTAAGGAGAATGAAGACTACTTTCCAAGTGTTCAAGACAACTTTCACTGCATTGGCTAGGATGAGTTTGTTGGCAGAGAGTTTACATCATGGAATAATGAGATGATCATGCAATTCTACTCCACGCACATTTCTATGGAGATGGTAGGATTGTATGGATGACTGAAGGAGCATGATATGAGTCCACTGTTGATGAATGGGCTGCAATCTTAGGAGTCCCAGAGGTACAGGATGGTGACTTGCATGTCTACTCAGAATCCAAGGAGAGCCACAATGCTATGGCCAATATGTACAATGAGATCCCTGCTGCTCATGTGAAGTCTCACAAGTTAGGATCCATCTACTTTCTCCAGGCTGTCCTTCGTACTATGAACACCATTCTGAGGCATACTTTGATGCCCAAGTCAGGAGATGACAAGATGATCCGAGGCTACTCCATCAACATGTTGATCCACATTGACAGACACACCAGGATTAGAGTCATGGACTTGATTGTTGAGACAGTTAAGAGGGTTGCTGCTGATCAGAAGCCCTCTTGCTGCTATGCACCCTATATCCATATGCTCATCAACTCCAAGCTGGAGAAGCACATATTTGCTTTGGACAGACCCCATTTGCCCCTACAGCCAGATCTCGAGGACAACATTGTGGTGATGGACCCAGAACATCCCACATCAGCTGCAGCTCAGGCAGAGGCAGAGGCAGCTAGAGCCACTAGTGCTCAAGTCCCTAGATCCAGGAACGAGCAAATGGATCTGTTGATCTCATCAGTTCAGGGCATGTAGTAGGACAATAAGGACATTTTGGACAACCAAAACAGTCTAGTCAGGATCTTTGAGAACAGGATCAAGACCCTTAATGATAAGGTGGATGGGCGGACTAAGACAGTCATTGTGCTCAAGAAGGAAGTTGACTTTGTGCCTCTTCCTAGGTCTTCTTCTTCTGATGATGATGATGATGATGATGACTCTCCTCTCAGGCTAGGCACACACTTCACTACTCAGGCCAGATCAGCCACAGTGCCAGCTCCAGATTTGAGGCCCTCTTCATCAGCTCCTGCTACTGTCACCTCAGCTCCATCAGCTTCAGTTCCTCCAGTTGCCACTCCAACTCCATGCACAACATCAGCTGAGATCTTCGCAGATGCAGTTCTCTCGACTCCTTCATCAACAACCGGAGGAGATCAGCCCAAGAACGCTTAGCTATATCTCTTTGATCTTTTTGGTAACTTGTTGCCAAAGGGGGAGAAGTGTATATAGATCTTTAGGCTTCGAGTGAGAGAGCGTTTGGTTTTTATTGCTTTTTCAAAAACAATTGGTCTTTTGGTTGCTTGTGATACACGTTTGTTGGTGTTTTGATCATACGCTTAATGTGTGCTGCTACTATTTCCTATCATTATGCTACTTATGAGATGATCATTCACCTTGGCTTGATCGTGTTGTGCTATGTTGTTCACTCTTATTATTCTCGCACACCACCAAGTTGTATGTGACATGGAAGAAGTGCCCCATGTACCTAATCGATTGTGCATTTGCATTCAAACGCAAATCTAAAATAATGCACAAATTTAGGGGGAGCTCTTGCTTATCACATACTTCTCAAAGCGACGATTATATTCATTGATTATATCATATGTCGAAGCTTTGATCTATATGTTTTCATCAATTACCAAAAAGGGGGAGATTGAAAGCACATTTGCTCCCTTGGTGGTTTTGGTAATTAATAACAACATATAAGTCATTGAACTAATGTTTCCACTAAGTATATTTCAGGAAAAGTTCAATGATAGGATTGGCAAAAGGATTGTGGAGATTGTGGAGATACCCCAAGATGCAAGGAAATGGATTGGCAAAGCTTCAAGCAAGAGGACTCTACATTTTACTTTGTGAGAAATCACTTTGACTCCATAGGAAAGCCAATACTATTAAAAGGGGGTAAGGTATTGTTGGTGAACAAAATGCTCATACGTGCACAAGTGATAGTCACCAAAAACACCCACAAGCTCTTCCACAAAAGTTTGTCAAAGCCAAATATTCAAAATCGGTGCAACCAACACTTTCCACTCGGTGCCACCGATTCCGATACTCAGGAAGACATAAGCCAAACCCTAGTCTTTCGGTGCAACCGATTCTGCTTCGGTGCCACCGAGTTTGGGTTGCCAACTTTCTGTTACGCAAATTCACAATATCGGTACCACCGAGATTGTTGGATCGGCGTCACCGAGAATGGGCAATCTGACCATTGGTCACCTTATCGGTGCAACCGAGTTTCATATATCGGTCTCACCGAGATTCAAAAGTTGCCACCTTTTGGTCACTTCGGTACCACCGAGATTAACACATCGGTGTCACCGAGTTGGTCATTTTGTGTGTAACGGTTGGATTTTGGGGGATGCCTATATATACTCCTTCACCACCACCCACTCGAAAGAGAAGCACTCAGAACTATTCCATACTTGCCCCATCCAGTTTTCTGATAGAGAACCACCTACCCTTGTGTTGAGATCAAGATCATCCACTCCAACCATATGGATCTTGATTTCTAGCCTCCCCAAGTTGCTTTCCACCAATCCCATCTCTTCCACCAAGCCAAATCTATGAGAGAGTGATTGTGTGTTGAGGAGTCTATCATCTTGAAGCACAAGAGCAAGGAGTTATTCATCATTGCCGAGCCTCTTACCTTTTGGAGGGTGGTGCCTCCTAGATTGGTTAGGTGTCGCTTGGGAGCCTCCAACTTCGTGTTGTGGAGTTGAACCAAGAAGTTTGTAAGGGCAAGGAGATCGCCTACTTCCTGAAGATCTACCCATAGTGAGGCTAGTCCTTCGTGGACGGAAGCCGTTATGGAATAGTCAAGGTTGCTACTTCGTGGACCCTTATGGGTGGAGCCCTCCATGGACTCTCGCGACCGTTACCCTCTGTGGGTTGAAGACTCCATAAACGTGGACGTACGATAGCACCATCTATCGGAACCACGGGAAAAATCATCGTGTCTACAATTGTGTTTGATCTTCCAACCCTTCCCTTCAACTCATGCTTGTTGTTACTTTCCGCTGCTATACTCTTAGACTTGCATGTGTAGGTTGTACTTGACTTGCCATGAATGTTAAAATCTCCAAACTCTAAAATTTGGGAAAAGGTAGAATTTTTATTTGGTCAAGTAGTCTAATCACCCCCCCTCTAGACATACTTTCGGTCCTACAGCGTTGCCTGTGGGGGTGACCTCGACCTCCACCCACAACGCGTCGCTGCAACACCCGTCGGCCTGCAGCCATAGGCCCGTGGGCGCGCCAGCCGGCAGCGCCTCTGCGAAGGAGCACGGGAGCTGCAACCAGGAGCTCGCCGCCCTCTCCACCAACACCAGGAACTCCGTACCCGCGTCGGCCGTGCGGGCTTGCGGACACGGCGGATGGGCACCGGCTGCAAGTCTTTCCCCCCTGCCACGGGCGCCGTGCCCGCCGCCTCCAGCTGTGCCAATGGAAGCGCCGGGCCCCGCGGAGAGGCGCCCACGCCCACGGGGTGTCGCCGGGAGCATCCCAGCATACTTGCGAGGGCGACCCCTACCCCTCTTGGGAGGTTGCTGGCCCGGTGTCCCCTGGCTGGCCTTTCCCTTCTCGGCGGCGGAGAACCTCCTCACTGGGGTCATGATGGGGTAGATGGAAGACAAAGGCGGGGGAGCAAGAAGAAGGAGTGAGCTGGGGGCTCAGTCCCCCCCCCCGCCCATTTATAGCCGGATGGAGGCCAACCGGCGTCTCCCCAGTCCCGGGTATTGATGGCCTCGCAACGTGCGACGGTTGAAGGCCAGCTAAAGCAGTTGCCGGGATGTCGTGGGAAGTGGAGTCACCGTGCACCTCGAGCGGCGCGTGCCAGGCTCGCTTGGCATGCTGTCCTATCTCGCGTCGCTTCCTCTGCTCCCGTTGGGTCACATCCGCGCGGCCCGAGGTGAGAGAGGACGCAAGGGGTCAGCAGCATTCAAAGAGGGGCAATGATGGCCAAGGAGGCGTGCAGGCCAGGCGTCAGTTCGAATCAAGGCGGTTCCCAACGTCTTCGGGGAGTCGAGACACACACGTCTCGTGGTGCGCCACGCATCAAGTCGGACCCGCAGGCGATTGGGCCCACGGCGCTCCGGCCCATCCTCTGTGGCTTCGCCCCGAAGCTGGCTTGAGCACGCCTCGGGCCCGGGGGCTACTGTCGGCGTTCTGGATACCAGGGTACCCAAACTTTCCTGCCTGCGGCCCCAAGAATGGCCCACCTCAACGACCAAGTGCGGCCCGGCGCGGCCTCTCTCGACACAAGGCCCTCGCGAGACCCCGTTCTCGCGAGGGAAGCAGCGCCAAGACCCGCGGGGAGATAGGCCTCCCCAGGCCCCCTCCTAAGAGGTGGAGACTCCAATGCAACACACGACCTCAGGAGGCCAAGGGTGACGCCAACCAGGCCAGGCGGGCGCCAGTACGCCAGAGGGGACAGTTTCCCCTTTGGTGCAAAGGAGGCAAGGACGCACGCGAGTTCCCAAAGCACCCCCCAAAGGTTTCCAATTCGGTGCAACAAGACCAAGACCCCAAGCCCCGCAGGACGAACGTCATCACCGAGCCCACCACTGCATCACTGTCGACTACTTTGCAGGCGAAGACCACCTTTCGTCAGGATAGGGTGTACGCCCTGTCCCTGTAGGACCGAAAGTATGTCTAGAGGGGGGGTGATTAGACTACTTGACCAAATAAAATTTCTACCTTTTCCCAATTTTTAGTGTTGGTAGATTTTAGCATTCATGGCAAGTCAAGTACACCCTACACATGCATGTCTAAGAGTATAGCAGCAGAAAGTAACAACTAGCATGAGTAGAAAGGAAGGGTAGAAGGATCAAACGCAATTGTAGACACGATGATTTTTTCCCGTGGTTCCGATAGGTGGTGCTATCGTACGTCCATGTTTATGGAGTCTTCAACCCACGGAGGGTAACGATCGCGAGAGTCCACGGAGGGCTCCACCCATAAGGGTCCACGAAGTAGCAACCTTGACTATTCCATAACGGCTTCCGTCCACGAAGGACTAGCCTCACTATGGGTAGATCTTCACAAAGTAGGCGATCTCCTTGCCCTTACAACCTTCTTGGTTCAACTCCACAACACGAAGTAGGAGGCTCCCAAGCGACACCTAACCAATCTAGGAGGCACCACCCTCCAAAAGGTAATAGGCTCGGCAATGACGATGAACTCCTTGCTCTTGTGCTTCAAGATGATAGACTCCTCAACACACAATCACTCTCTCATAGATTTTGTTTGGTGGAAGAGATGGGATTGGTGGAAAGCAACTTGGGGAGGCTAGAGATCAAGATTCATATGGTTGGAATGGAATGGCATGATCTCAACACATGAGTAGGTGGCTCTCTCTCAGAAAACTGGATGGGGCAAGTATGGAATAGTTCTGAGTGCTTCATTTTCGAGTAGGTGGTGGTGAAGGGGTATATATAGGCATCCCCAAAAATCCAACCGTTACACACAAAATGACCAACTCGGTGACACCGATGTGTTAATCTCGGTGGTACTGAAGTGACCAAAAGGTGGCAACTTTTGAATCTCGGTGAGACCGATATATAACTCTTGGTTGCACCGATAAGGTGACCAACGGTCAGATTGCGCAAACTCGGTGACGCTGATCTTTACATCTCGGTGGTACCGATTCTTGACCAAGGCTTACCAAAGAATTGGTCCAGAAACTCGGTGGCACCGATCCACACTTCTCGGTGTTACCGATCAGGTGAATGGCTATCCAGAGAGTTGGTCCAGAAACTCGGTGAGACCGAAAGGCAAATCTCGGTGGTACTGAAGACTGAAGATGGCTAAACAGAGAGTTGGCGACCTAAACTCGGTGGCACCGAAGCAGAATCGGTTGCACCGAACAACTAGGGTTTGGCATGGGTCTGTCTGAGTTTGGGAATCGGTGGCACCGAGTGGGAAGTGTTGGTTGCACCGATTTGGGATATTTGGCTTTGGACAGACGTTTGTGGAAGAGCTTGTGGGTGTCTCTGGTGACTATCACTTGTGCACGTATGAGCATTTTGTTCACCAACAATACCTTACCCCCTTTTAATAGTATTGGCTTTCCTATGGACTCAAAGTGATTTCTCACAAAGTAAAATGTAGAGTCCTCTTGCTTGAAGCTTTGCCAATCCATTTCCTTGCATCTTGGGGTATCTCCACAATCTCCACAATCCTTTTGCCAATCCTATCATTGAACTATTCCTGAAATATACTTAGTGGAAACATTAGTTCAATGACTTATATGTTGTTATTAATTACCAAAACCACCAAGGGAGCAAATGTGCTTTCAATCTCCCCCTTTTTGGTAATTGATGAAAACATATAGATCAAAGCTTCGACATATGATATAATCAATGAATATAATCGTCGCTTTGAGAAGTATGTGATAAGCAAGAGCTCCCCCTAAATTTGTGCATTATTTTAGATTTGCGTTTGAATGCAAATGCACAATCGATTAGGTACATGGGGCACTTCTTCCATGTCACATACAACTTGGTGGTGTGCGAGAATAATAAGAGTGAACAACATAGCACAACACGATCAAGCAAAGGTGAATGATCATCTCATAAGCAGCATGATGATAGGAAATAGTAGCACAACACACATTAAGCGTATGATCAAAACACACAAACAAACGAACCAAAAGATCAAATGTTTTTGAAAAAGTCGATAAAAACCAAACGCTCTTTCACTCGAAGCCTAAAGATCTATATACACTTCTCCCCCTTTGGCAACAAGTTACCAAAAAGTTCAAAGGCATATATCTAATCGTTCTTGGGCTGATCTCCTCCGGTTGTTGATGAAGGAGTCAAGAGAACTGCGTCGGCGAAGGTCTCAGCTGATGTCATGGATGGAGTTGGTGTAGCAACTGGAGGAACTGGAGCTGGTGGAGCTGAGGTGACAGAAGCAGGTGCTGTTGCTGATCTGGCCTGGGTAGTGAAGTGTGTGCCTGGCCTGATGGGAGAGTCATCCTCATCATCATCATCATCATCATCATCATCTGAAGACTGAGGAAGAGGCACAGAGTCAACTTCCTTCTTGAGCTCATTGACTGTCTTGGTCAGCCCATCTACCTTGTCATTCAGGGTCTTGATCCTATTCTCAAAGATCCTGACAAGACTGTTTTGGTTTTCCAGTATGTCCTTAATGTCCTTCTGCATACCTTGAACTGATGAGATCAAAAGATCCATTTGCTCATTCCTGGATCTGGGAACCTGAGCACTAGTGGCTCTAGCTGCCTCTGCCTCTGCCTGTGCTTGAGCTACAGCTGATGTGGGAAGTTCTGGGTCCATCACCACAATGTTGTCCTCGAGATCTGGCTGTAGGGGCAAATGGGGTCTGTCCAGAGCAAAGATGTGCTTCTCGAGCTTGGAGTTGATGAGCATCGGAATGTAGGGTGCATAGCTGCATGAGCGCTTCTGATCAGTAGCAACCCTCTTCACTTTCTCTACTATCAAGTCCATGACTCTAATCCTAGTGTGTCTGTCAAGATGGATCAGCATGTTGATGGAGTAGCCTCGGATCATCTTGTCATCTCCTGATTTGGGCATCAAAGTATGCCTCAGAATGGTGTTCATGGTGCGGAGGCCAGCCTGAAGAAAGTAAATGGATCCTAACTTGTGAGACTTCACATGAGCAGCAGGGATCTCATTGTACATATTAGCCATAGCATTGTGGCTCTCCTTGGATTCTGAGTAGACATCCAGGTCACCATCCTGTACCTCTGGGACTCCTAAGATTGCAGCCCATTCATCAACAGTGGACTCATATCTTGCTCCTTCTGTCATCCATACAATTCTACCATCTCCATAGAAGTGAGCAGTGGAGTAGAATTGCATGATCATCTCATCATTCCATGTAGTGAACTCGTTGGCAACAAACTCATCCAAGCCAATGCAGTGAAAGTTGTCTTGAACATTTGGAAAATAGTCTTCATTCTCCTTGATGTATTTCCAGTCAACGTATCTCATATCGCTCACAGCTGGATGATACGTCTCCAACGTATCTATAATTTATGAAGTATTCATGCCATGTTTGCAATAATTTTATATGATTTTGGTATGATTTGATTAGAACTAACCCGGACTGACGCTGTTTTCAGCAGAGCTACCGTGGTGTTGTTTTTGTGCAGAAATAAAAGTTCTCAGAATGGGCTGAAAATTTACGGAGAATATTTTTGGAAAATATAAAAAATACTGGAGAAAAAAGCTGGGCCACGAAGTGACCGAGGAGGCCACAAGCCTGGGGGGCGCCCCCTCCCCTAGGGCGCGCCCCCCAGGCTTGTGGGCCCCTCGAGCACTCCCCTAACGTGATTCCGATGCCAAGACCTCCTATAAATCGAGAAACCTCCAGAAATAAACCTAGATCGGAAGTTCGGCCGCCGCAAGTCTCCAGAGCCATGAAAGATCAATCTTGGCCCTCTCCGGCACCCTGCCGGAGGGGGTCATCATCACCGGAGATCATGGAGGAGGAAGACGGAGGGGCCATCATCGCCATGGAGGCCAAGGACCAGAGGGAGAACCTTCCCCCAACCAGGGGGGGAGGCCATGGAGGAGGAAGCACAAGGGGGAGACCCTCTCCCTCTCTCTCGGTGGCTCCGGAGTGCCATCGGGGGAACCATCGCCGCGGTGGTCGTTTTCATCAACATCACCTTCTTCATCACCATTCTCATCTCCTTTCAGTGATCCACTCTCCCGCACCTCACTGTAATCCCCTACTTGAACATGGTGCTTTATGCCACATATTATGATCCAATGATGTGTTGCCATCCTATGATGTTTTGAGTAGATTTCTTTTGTCCTTTGGGTTGATTGATGATCTAGATTGGTTTGAGTTGTATGTTTATTTTGGTGCTGTCCTATTGTGCCTTCCATGCCGTGCACACATGAAGGATTCCCACTGTAGGGTATTGCAATACGTTCATGATTTGCTTATAGTGGGTTGCTTGAGTGACAGAAGCATAAACCCGAGTAGGTAGGTTGTTGCGTATGGGATAAAGGGGACTTGATGTTTTAATGCTATGGTTGGGTTTTACCTTAATGATCTTTAGTAGTTGTGGATGCTTGCTAGAGTTCCAATCATAAGTGCATATGATCCAAGTACAGAAAGTATGTTAGCTTATGCCTCTCCCTCATATGAAATTGCAATAATGATTACCGATCTTGTTAACAATTGCCTAGGACAATTCCGCACACCGACCCATCATTATTCCACCCTCACTGTTTGTAATACATTGTAATATATTCTAGCTTTATGATAACATCACCTATTTTTATATTTTAGCTCTTCGATATCATGCAAAGCTATCCTCTTCATACCCACAACGTAGTTTTATTTCTCGTTTTTAGTTGAAGGCAAACGTTCGGCGTACGTAGAGTCGTATCAGTGGCAGATAGGACTTGAGAGAATATTGATCTTACCTTTAGCTCCTTGTGGGTTCGACACTCCATATTTATCACTTCCACCTTTGGAAATTGCTATGATGATTCCTTGCACTTGGGAATTATCAAGCTCTTTTCTGGCGCTGTTGCCGGGGAGCAATAGTGTAGGGTTGATATTCTTGTGTGTGCTTGTTTGCTTTCTTCACTAAGTAGATTTTGTTTTCCCTTTTTGCTTTCTTAAGTTGTGGGTGAAACAAACAAAAAAATTAAATAATGAAAAATACAAAAGGAATTAAATGGCTCTTGCCTAAGAAGTTTTTCAAAAAGAGAAGTGATTGGAAAGTTGTGCATTGGAGAAGTGAGGGTCGACCTTGAACACTTGTGTTCATGCTCATGGAAACAGTGTAGAATTTTTCATGGAAGCTTCTCAAAAATAATTATCCCCCTGTATATATCCATTGTATTATAAAAATAATGTGCCAAGATTTGGTTGATTAGATTGCTTGTTTGCATTGTGCGGTGCAAAAACAGAAACTTTGACTGTAGTGCATGAATTTACATTTCTTACTGGAACGTCAAAAGTATCTGAAATTTTTACACAGTACTGATATACAAATTTTTTAATTTGTCCTAAATTTCCAGAATTTTTTGAGTTACAGAAGTATACGAAGTTTCCAGATTGCTACAGACTGTCCTGTTTTAGACAGATTCTGTTTTCTATGCATTGTGCTCTTAGTTTGATGAATCTATGAGTAGTACCGGGGGGTATGAACCATGGTGAAGTTGGACTACAGTATATATAATGCTAATATGAATTTGGAATGAGTTCACAACAGTACTTAAAGTAGTATTTTGCTTTATTATACTAACGGATCTCACGAGGGTTTTGTTAAGTTTTGTGTGAATGAAGTGTTCGAAGACCGAGGAGGTATTGATATAAGAAGAATACGGAGAGACAAGAGTTCAAGCTTGGGGATGCCCAAGGCACCCCAAGTAAATATTTCTAGGATAGTCAAGCATCTAAGCTTGGGGATGCCCCGGAAGCCATCCCATCTTTATTCTTCAACAATTATCGGTATACCTCGGTTTTTGTTTTGTTCACATGATATGCGTCTTTAGTGTTTTTTCTTTTCCTTTTATGCACCCTTCTAGTATGAGTTAGTCCTTCATTAATTTATAGAATGCTTCATGCACTTCACTTATATCTTTTGAGTGTGGCTTTGTAGAATGCTCTTTGTGCTTCACTTATATCTTTTGAGTATGGTTTTGTAGAATGCTCTTTGTGCTTCACTTAAATCTTTTGAGTATGGATTTATAGAATGCTTCGTGTGCTTCACTTATATATTTTGAGCTTGGGTATTGGTTAATCTTCATTAATTGTAGAATGCTCTATGAACTTCACTTATATCTTATAGAGTATGAATAAAATTTCAATCGGAATTAGGCTTGGAAGTGTATCCATGTCATGCCTAGCTAGAAAGGCATTAAAGAAAAGCGCTTGTTGGGAGACAACCCAATATTTACCCTTTCTGTTTCTGTGTTTTAACATGATTAAGATACTGTAGTAATCATGTTTTGTGCCTTTTGTTTCAATAAAGTGCCAAGTAAAGCCTTTGGGATAGTGTGGATGATAGTTGACTTGATTCTGTGCAAAAACAGAAACTTTTGCTCTCAGGCCAGGAATTTTGTAAATTCACTGGAACGTACTTTTGATCTGAATTTTTTACACATGATTTATATACAAATTTCCTAGATTGACCTAATTTTTCAGAATTTGTAGAGACAGGGAAGTATGGCTACACTACAGATATTCACAGACTGTTCTGTTTTTGACAGATTCAGTTTTGCATGCATAGTTTACTTGTTTTAGTGTTTCTATAGCTTATATTTAGTGGTATAAATTATGGAAATGGTAGAATACAGTAGGTATCATGTGGGAACAATTATGAATCTTGTCTTGACAGTACCTAAGTGAATGATTTATCTTTATTACACTAACCCTTCTCACGAAGTTCCATTAAGTTTGGTGTGATTGAAGTTTTCAAGTTTTGGGTGAGACACCGATTTGAGGAGAATAAGGAGTGACAAGAACTTAAGCTTGGGGATGCCCAAGGAACCCCAAGGTAATATCCATGGAAGACTCAAGCGCCTAAGCTTGGGGATGCCCCGGAAGCATCCCCTCTTTCGTCTTCAACATTATCGGTAACATCACTTGGAGCTATATTTTTATTCGTCACATAATATGTGCTTTGCTCGGATCATCATTATATTTTGTTATTATCTGTTAGGTGTTATTTATAATCTTGTTTTTCAATAAAAAGTTCCAAGAATTGCCTTAGGATGCCTGCATTGCATGTTTGATGTGTGCTGTGTAAAAAACAGAAATTTTTGCTGTAGTGTTTGAATTTTCATATTTTACTGGAACGTGGAAACTTTCTGAATTTTTTACACAGTATTTTCATATAAATTACTTAGCATGTCCTAAATATTCATAATTGTTTGAGTTCTGGAAGTGCACTGTTTTCATAAATTGCTACAGACTGTTCTGTTTGGACAGATTGCTGTCATAGTTTCGTTATCTACTTATCCTATAGTTTCCATAGCCTATATTGGTAGATATAAATTGTGGAGATGATAGTATACAATGCCTAATGTTTGAAAATTATTATGCAACTTGTCTTGGCAGTACATAAATAGTTGATTTATTATGTGCACTAACCAATCTCACGAGTCCTTTTCAAGTTTTGTGTGGAAGATGTTTTTGAGAATAGGTGAAACCATGATATGAGAGGATTGAACAAGATACAAAAGCTAAAGCTTGGGGATGCCCAAGGCACCCCAAGTAAATATTGCAAGAAGTCTCAAGCATCTAAGCTTGGGGATGCTATGCATCCCACCTCTCTTCATCAACAATTATCGGTTAGCCTATGTTGAGCCTAAATTTTATTCGTTCACATGATGCGTGCTATCCTTGGAATGATATCTTTCTTTTGCTTGCTATTTGAATAAAATAATTGGATCTGAAATTTTGAATGAAAGAGTGTCCTCACATGGTTATTTGACTACTTGATTACGCATTGATCTTCACTTATATCTTTTTGGAGTAGTTTGTCATTCAATCTCGTGCTTCACTTATATCCTATGAGTAAATGGTTGAATGAATTGAATATCATAAATATGAAATTAAATATGCTTCATATACTTATCCCATGGGGAGTAATTACTTCACACATAATAAGTATAGGTAGTAAAATTTATTGAAAGTTAGCAAACACCGCATTGGTCACTTGAACAATTCATGAAAGAATATTGAAGGAAGATAGATTCCACATATAAATATACTATCTTGGACATCTTCTATGATTGTGAGCTCATTAATTATTTTCAAACTTGAGCAAATTAGTTAAAATTGGACAAGGAAGACAACTTAATGAGTTATATTTGGGTATACATGTATAGAAGTTATATTGTTATGGATCCTCCAACATGTGGTGCTTGCTTCCACCTCATACTAGCCAAAACTTCCGCACCAAGTAGAAATACTACTTGTGCATCCAAACACCCTTAAACCAGTTTTGCCATGAGAGTCCACTATACCAACCTATGGATTGAGTAAGATCCTTCAAGTAAGTTGTCATCGGTGCAAAAAAGCAATAAAAATTGCTCCTAAATATGTATGATCTTTTATTGTAAGGGAAAATAAACGTTGTACGAACTTGTGATGGTAAAGAAATAAAAGCGACGGACTGCATAATAAAGGTTGCTATCACAAAGGGCAATACAACGTGATGTTCCTTTGCATTAAGGGTTGCACATCCAAAAACCAAAAGCGCATGACAACCTCTGCTTCCCTCTGAGAAGGGCCTATCTTTTACTTTTTAGTTCTTACCTTTACGCAAGAGTCATGGTGATCCTCACCACTTCCTATATTTTGCCTTTTTCCCTTGGCAAGCATCATGTGTTGGGGAATGATCTAGACATATATATCCACACAAATATATTTGATCATGAATTATTATTGTTGACAATTATCTATATGATAAATAAGTTGGTAGGCGAAACATTAAGCCCCTATCTTTCTCTGTGTTCGATGGATGCTATTTGTTCTAAAAATATGCTTTGAGTGTCAATAATCATGGAAGACTACATGATAGTTGAGTATGTGGAATTTGTTAAATCAAAGCTCTTACATAGACCCTTCCTGAAAATAAGATAGATTGCAATTGTTCGATGACTAGGAATATGGTTTGTTAGTTTTCAAGAAACTTTTTGGTCTATACTTTAACATGTGAATAGCTTGTTACTTGATCATGAGAAGTTTTATGAGATGAGCTACTGTTTATGGTTTATATTGATGCTAGAAAAAGTGATTGGAATTATCATTGATCAAACTTGTGCACTTGCTAGCATTCACACTTCATAAATTATTTCTTTTATCATTTACCTACTCGAGGATGAGCAGGAATTAAGCTTGGGCATGCTGATACGTCTCCAACGTATCTATAATTTATGAAGTATTCATGCCATGTTTGCAATAATTTTATATGATTTTGGTATGATTTGATTAGAACTAACCCGGACTAACGCTGTTTTCAGCAGAGCTACCGTGGTGTTGTTTTTGTGCAGAAATAAAAGTTCTCGGAATGGGCTGAAAATTTACCGAGAATATTTTTGGAAAATATAAAAAATACTGGAGCAAAAAGCTGGGCCAGGAAGTGACCGAGGAGGCCACAAGCCTGGGGGGCGCGCCCCCCTGGCTTGTGGGCCCCTCGAGCACTCCCCTGACGTGATTCCGACGCCAAGACCTCCTATAAATCGGGAAACCTCCAGAAATAAACCTAGATCGGAAGTTCCACCGCCTCAAGTCTCTAGATCCACGAAAGATCAATCTTGTCCCTCTCCGGCACCCTGTTGGAGGCGGTCATCATCACCGGAGATCGTGGAGGAGGAAGACGGAGGGGCCATCATCGCCATGGAGGCCAAGGACCAGAGGGAGAACCTTCCCCAAACCAGGGGGGAGGCCATGGAGGAGGAAGCACAAGGGGGAGACCCTCTCCCCCTCTCTCTCGGTGGCGCCGGAGTGCCATCGGGGGAACCATCGCCGCGGTGATCGTCTTCATCAACATCACCTTCTTCATCACCATCCTCATCTCCTTTCAGCGGTCCACTCTCCCGCACCTCGCTGTAATCCCCTACTTGAACATGGTGCTTTATGCCACATATTATGATCCAATGATGTGTTGCCATCCTATGATGTTTTGAGTAGATTTCTTTTGTCCTTTGGGTTGATTGATGATCTAGATTGGTTTGAGTTGTATGTTTATTTTGGTCTTGTCATATTGTGCCTTCCATGCCGCGCACACGTGAAGGATTCCCGATGTAGGGTGTTGCAATACGTTCATGATTCACTTATAGTGGGTTGCTTGAGTGACAGAAGCATAAACCCGAGTAGGTAGGTTGTTGCGTATGGGATAAAGGGTACTTGATGTTTTAATGCTATGGTTGGGTTTTACCTTAATGATCTTTAGTAGTTGTGGATGCTTGCTAGAGTTCCAATCATAAGTGCATATGATCCAAGTAATGAAAGTATGTTAGCTTATGCCTCTCCCTCATATGAAATTGCAATAATGATTACCGATCTTGTTAACAATTGCCTAGGACAATTCCGCACACCAACCCATCATTATTCCACCCTCGCTGTTTGTAATACATTGTAATATATTCTAACTTTATGATAACAGCACCTATTTTTATATTTTAGCTCTTCGATATCATGCAAAGCTATCCTCTTCATACCCACAACGTAGTTTTATTTCTCGTTTTTAGTTTAAGGCAAACGTTCGGCGTACGTAGAGTCGTATTAGTGGCAGATAGGACTTGAGAGAATATTGATCTTACCTTTAGCTCCTTGTGGGTTCGACACTCCATACTTATCACTTCCACCTTTGAAAATTGCTACGATGATTCCTTACACTTGGGGATTATCACTTGACTCTTGTCAAACAACACAGTTTCATAGAAATCCTGTTGCTCCTTGGTGTAGAACATGTAGTCCACAGCTGTCTTCCTCCTCTGGGCATATGGATCAATAGCTCTCCATGCCCTCAAACCAGAATCCTTCCTCTTCTTCATATCTTCAGCATGTGGATAGATAGTGTTGTGTTCGGGAAGGTGTGGTCTAAGCTTCATCAAAGCAGACATGGCATCCTCATCCTCATCTCTGGAGGTAGTTCCCTTGGTCTTTTCAGAAGCTGGAATTTGTCTGGATGACCTCTTGGGCTTTTCAGCAGCAGCCTTCTTAGGAGCAAATTTGGTGCTCTTGGATGTGCTAGTCTTTGGCATAGCATCTGCCATAAGCTTCTTCTTCTTCTTGGGAGGTGCCTTCTCAACATGTTCTTCCTCCCCCTCTTCTGCAGCAGCACCAGCAGCCTCCTCTGGATCTTCAAACATAGAGGTTTGCCTGCCAACAACATAAACAATCCTCTTCCTGGATCTCTTCTTCTCCCCTGCCTTCTTAGGCAATGACTTCCTTGGGGGCTCAATGGTCATGGTAGCTCTGGAGCTCTCAGGTGCTCCCAATATCTCAGAGCTAGCATACTCCTTCCTGACAGCTTTCTTCTTCTTGGAAGAGGTAGCAGCAGCAGTGTCCTTGACAGACTTGTCCTGCTTTGACTTGGGAGGCACTTCATCAGGTATGAAGTCCTCATCTTCCTCATCAGAATTTAGCTTCCTCCTAGTTCTTGTAGCAGCCTTGGCCAAATCAGGGGAACTAGGCACATCATCGAAACTCTCTTCAGGACTAGTGCCTGAACTCATGACAATATCCTCCTCTCTGAAGTTTTTCTCACTGTCATCTGATGCACACATCTCTGACCCTGTGAATAGAGTGTAGAGGAGCAGAAGAAGATAAGTCATCACAAAATGCAGCTATTTTTGAAAGGTTGAACTAAGAATTTCTCAAATTTTGCATTCTGCCAAATGTATGTCGGTACAGCCGAGACAAATTTTTCGGTCACACCGAGACTAACAACCTGCTTTCTAAGAACTTGGCACCATTCTCGGTTACACCGAAAATAGGCCCGCGGTTCCACCAAGGTGTTCTCAGTGTGCCAGAAAACCAAATCGGTGATACCGATTATTTTGCATCGGTTCTACCGAGATACATGAGGCGGACGGCAAAACCAAAAAATCCATCATTCACTATTCTATTGAGTTTTCTTGTGGATAGATAGATGTGCAAATGGTGGCTTATAGATAAATCTGACTTCATTGCGCAAGAATCGGATAGGGAGCGCAAGAAGAATCGAATCCGTACCCTAACTTGGCGACGGATCCGCTACGGCGAAGACGGCGGCGAAGATGCCCGTCGACGGCGAGGATCCCAGCGGCGGAGACGCACGGGGAAGCAAAGGCGACGACCAGGGGTCACGAATCGGCAGCGTAGAGTTTTGGGGCGCGACGGTTTGAAGATTGATTTTCAAAGCGTCGGGTCCACAGCATATATACCCTTTGCTGTCGGTGACGCCAATTCTAAATTTTTGGTGTCACCGAGTTCCTCAACTGTCAGTTGACAGGGAAAGTCGGTGTAACAGAGAATATGGAATCGGTAGTACCGAGATAGAAAACTAGATCAACCCTTGGCATTCGGTGAGACCGAGAATTTTGGGTTGGTTCCACCGAGATGCACTTGGGAGGTTTTAAAGGTCAGTCCTTTGTCGCTACGGAACTCCGAGTGCTCCACACACAGAGGGATCGAAAAGTACTTGTTCAAATTTTGTGATGCAGCATGAATGGAATATGAGGTGAGAAAGCATAGATAGCTAGAGAGTGGTCCTAGGCATTCTTGTCCATCCAATTGGCAGAAGATAAATCAAAACCAAATAGCAAAAATTGGATGTCCTCGAATGGGTAAATAAATGCAGACCAACATGCTCACACAATAAGATGTCAAAAGAAATCATGGCAAACATGCACATACATCCTAGCATCTAACAAGCACTTTGGCGATGACGAAGTCATCTATATATGAGTATATTGACTTAGGAGCCAAGTAAGAATACTTGATCATAGGTCATACTCATCGTTTAAGCACAAGTGGGGTTACCACTTTTACATAAAGCATTTAATGTTGCCACACACTAAGAGATGCTTTAACTCAAGTCTTAGAGTAAAGCTCCCCCTTGATGTGACATCCCCCCATAAGAGGGATGAACTAACCTTGGGTTTTGTCGAGGAAGACTTCATGTTGGTGAGGTAGTGGTGGATGATCAAGGTTGATGAAGATCACCAAGAGTTGGGAGCATCCTTGTTGTTTCCTTACTCTTCTCACCTACATGGGTTAGTCCCAACACACAAGAGACAAATGTAAGGATATCTATGGACATGGAGTGCAAAGCATGTGTAATGATGTCCATTGATTTGTCGATTACCTTGTCCCTTGCTTACCTTTGAGGGAATGTGTGACTCCTTGAACTATTGCATAGAGTTGATGTTGATTGCAAATAGTTCTTGCCAATAATGAATGTGAGTGAATTTCATTGGCGGAGTCACCCCTCAAGAACTCTCTAGTTCTTCTTCTTGGGAACCCACATCAAGTTGATGGGGATCCTTGGTGTTGAAGTAGCCTTTGTAGAAGTTATGCTTGAAGTAGCCTTGGGAACCCACTCCACCAAAGCTAGCACTACAGGAATCAGCTGCTTTGCAGTCTGCCATAGCAGACGGCAAAGGCATACTTTGCGGACGGCAAAGCCTTTGCCGTCTGCCAGCAGACGGCCAACCCTCCGGCTGAACGGCTGCCGGCAAAGGCCTCTTTGCCATCTGCTGGCAGACGGCAAAGAAGCAAAGCTCTTTGCCGTCTGCTGGCAGACGGCAAAGCACCTGGACGACAGACAAAAGGTGCCAGCCCCGTTAGGGGGCTAACGGCGCTCTTTGCCGTCTGCCAGCAGACGGCAAAGAGCTGCAGCTGACGTCAGCTGACGTCATGCGTCAGCTGGGCCAACGCAGGCTCTTTGCCGTCTGCCCGCAGACGGCAAAGAAGCAAAGGTCTTTGCCGTCTGCCAGCAGACGGCAAAGAGGCCAAATAGGCCAGCCTAGGTTGCACAGGCTGCTGCCACGTGCCCACTTTGCCGTCTGCTAACAGACGGCAAACCTCTTTGCCGTCTGCTAGCAGACGGCAAAGTGGCTATATAGCAACTGTTTTTTCTGTTTTTTCTTATATCAATTCATTTTCACAGAAATTCAAACACACACACATATATATATTCAGAATCACATAATAAGGCAAAACATTATGTCTTATCCACCACATAATATGTCTCATCCACCACATAATAAACAACACATATGCAAATAATATGCAAGCCATATGGATATGATCATCCAACACATACCAAATCAAAACATATGCAAGTCTCATCCATACATATGCAAGTTTCATTCATCTATACATACATATGCAAGTGTCACATTGTTGATCTTACAAAATCAAAACAAAATGGAAGGACAAGGACTCCATGAACGCAAGCTTCCGTGAAGTGAATCAAATCTGCAAAATGAGAAAGAAGAAAGTTAGAAGAAGAAGACTAGAAGAAGAAGATGAACAAGAAGAAGACTATAATTTTTCTCCTCTTCTTGTTCTTCTTCTTATTGCTTACTTGTGTCATTTTAGAGCTAACCTAGGTAAATAGGCCATTTTTGACCTAAATATGCTAAGTATATCATAATTGAACTAAAAAAAGCTAAGTATAGGTCATTTTTGTGCTAACATAAGTAATTATGCCATTTTTGAGCTAATTAAGCATATTAAGTCATTTTGGAGCTAAATAGGTCATTTCTTAAGCATATTATGTCATTTTTGAGCTAGCTAAGCATATTAAGTCATTTTGGAGGAATAAATGCTAAGTATAGGTCATTTTAGAGCTATCCTAGGTTAAATAGGTCATTTTAGAGCTATCCAAGGTTAAATAGGTCCATTTTTTAGCTAGCTAAGCATATAAATTCATTTTGGAGGAATAAATGCTAAGTATAGGTCATTTTAGAGCTATCATATGTTAAATAGGTCATTTTTGAGCTAATTAAGGTTATTATGTCATTTTTGAGCTAGCTAAGCATATAAATTCATTTTGGAGGAATAAATGCTAAGTATAGGTCATTTTAGAGCTATCCTAGGTTAAATAGGTCATTTTGGAGCTAATTAAGGTTATTATGTCATTTTTGAGCTACCTAAGCATATTAAGTCATTTTGGAGGAATAAATGCTAAGTATAGGTCATTTTAGAGCTATCCTAGGTTAAATAGGTCATTTTGGAGCTAATTAAGGTTTTGATGTAATTTTTGAGCTAGCTAAGCATATAAATTCATTTTGGAGGAATAAATGCTAAGTATAGGTCATTTTAGAGCTATCCTAGGTTAAAGAATGAATACCTGACATGAATAATATGTATATAATTTAAGTGTATCATCATCATGAACATAATGAAAAATTGAATACCTAACATGAACTAATTAATAATATATATTTACATAATAATAATTGAATACCTGGCATGAACTATAATATTAATCTTCATCGTCATCATTAATAAATGCATCATCATCGTCTATATATGCTTCGGGGTCAATAAATGCATCATCATCATCATCACTATCAGTAATGACGTGCTCATCATCATCATCAATAAATGCATCAACATGTGGAAGGCCTCCTGTACGTAATCGGTCAAGCATTGACAGGTCATCCGCAGCAGTAACCTCTTCTTGTTCCGGCTCTTCTTGTTCCGGCTCTTCTTGTTCCGGCTCAGGCTCGGATTCACTACCACTGTCTACTTCAATGTTCTGGTGTGAAGTAGAGCGGTTCTTGAAACGTTTTTTGGAAAGACGTGTTTCTTGGAAGAATTCTCCTTCATATGTGTCTGGGTTAATGTGAGGTTCATAATCCTCTTCATTGGGGGGAGGTGGTCTAACACGTGGCGGCACTTCATAAACGACATCCCAACCATTCAGATTTGGATCAGTTTGGCAGGCCCACGGTAGATAGAAAACTTGGGTCGCCTGTTGAGCCGTAATATAGACATCGGGAACATCCAAATGGGTGCTTTGTTTGATTTCAACTAGCCCTAGATGTTCATGAGTCCTTCTAGTCTCCTTCGGCTGGAACCAATAACATTTGAAGACTACGACGTTCGGTGGGTTTGCACCATAGAATAGAAGTTCATAAATTGCTTCAACTCTTCCATAATACTCGGTACCTCCTTCGCCGATAGCAGAGACACAACAATTTGTAGACTTTTGGTCGGCCATAGATAGCTAGTTGCCATAGGTATGAAAGCGATACCCGTTGATGTCGTATTTGTCAAATCAACGGACCTTATAGTCAAAACCATTTGCGACTTGTCTCAATTCGGCGTCCATAGACTCTGAACTAGCCTACAAGTTTAATACGAAAGGATTATTGCATTAGCCGGAAATTAGACGAAGAAATGAAATGGTCTAATGGAAATTACCGTTTGTTTGAACCAAGAGATGAAACCGGGATAGCCGCCTCCATGCTCATACTCTTCGACGGAATCCTTTTGGATCACCGCTCCATACGAGAATTCGGCGACGTATCGACTATATCAAATATCCGGGAATAAGAGCAGTTCAAAGGAATTAGAGGTTATGAAACAATGTACCGAGAACTTACTCGATGTACGGCCGCACTTCTGTTAGGTTGTTCAAGATATACAACGTAATGGTCCGCCATTCGTCAACATCCAACGGTAAGGAAGTATAAGCACCGGCTGGTGCGAGCTTCCCTTTGAATAGGCTGAGGTTGGATCCACCCTTTTTAGGGTCGCCAGCATTGTACCGAGGCTTCGGATTATGCAAATGATGATTTTTGGCTTCGTAGTGTGCTGTCACGAAGTTTGCCGCCTCCTCAGTAATGAATGCCTCGGCCATCGATGCTTCAATTCGACGTTTATTTTTACATTTTTCTCGAAGCGTCTTCTGCATCCTCTCAGTTGCGTAGCACCAACGATTCTGCTCGGGCCCGGTGGAAAGATCTTCTCTAACTTGCAGATCAACTCCGGCGCCAACTCTTCCAGTTCTTCTAGCAAGCCAGGCGATAGTTCTTTCGCACAAAGAACACAGAAGAAATAGCTCAGCTCTGCCAGTACTAGCCATTCATCCTCAGGGATAAAGCCACACAACATCACCGGCATTACCCGCTCAAGCCATATGTGCCAATCATGACTCTTGAGACCAAATATTTTCAATTTTTCAAGGCTCGCTCCCCTCTTTAGATTCGTTGCATACCCATCGGGGAACATCAACTCATTTTTCACCCACAGGAGTATTTCCCTCATAACTAGCCTTCCAAGATTGAACCATGCCTTTGGCTTCGTCCAGTTCTTCTTTCCTTTCGGTTGTCGCATGTTTTGTAGTGGTCTATCACATAGAGCCTGCTGATCGACTCTAGCCTTAGGATTATCCTTTGTTTTCCCCTCTATGCCGAACAATGTACCAAAGAGGGCCTCGCCGACATTCTTTTCAGTGTGCATCACGTCGATGTTGTCTGGGCAAAGGAGGTCTTTGAAGTAAGGCAGATCCCACAAGCATGTCTTGTGAGTCCAGGCGTGTTCTGAATTATACCCCTTGAAATACCCTGGACGCTCTGGATCCGGCTCGAGATAGTTTAACTGATCCAGGGTCTGTTGGCCAGTCAACGCAGGTGGTGCAGAGTTGTTGACCTTTGATGAAGTTCTTCTTGTCTTTTCTGAACTTATGGCGAGGATCCAGGAACTGTCTATGCATGTCGAAGCAAGAAAACTTGCCACCCGCCTGCAGCCGACGAAACTCAAGAGCTGCCTTGCATGTGGGGCACGGGAACCTTCCATGCACACACCAGCCAACGAATAGCGCATACGCCGGCAAGTCATGCATCGAGTACATGTACCACACACGCATTAGGAAGTTTTTTTTGTAGCGGCGTCGTATGTCTTGATCCCATTATCCCAAGCTTCTTGTAGTTCATCCTTAAGCGGCTGCATGTACACATTCATACTCTTCCCCGGATAGTTGGGCCCCGGAATTATCAACGTCAGGAAAATGTTCTTTCTTTGCATAATCTGTCCGGGGGGGGGGGAGATTGAGTGGAATGACAAATACAGGCCAACAACTGTACTGGGCTGCCATCATACCAAACACATTGAACCCATCCGTGCTTTTGGCGATTCGAGGATGCCTTGGATCTGCCGCTTTAGCATGATGTATTGCATCGAAGCGCTTCCACGCAAAAGCGTCCGATGTGTGTACCAACATCGGCTCCCCATCTGCATCTAGTTCGGTTCTTTTGCCCAATTTGTGCCATGTCATCTGTCTGGCCGTCTCTTCGACCTTGAAAAGACGTTGAAGTCTTGGTATGATTGGCATATACCGAAGAACATTAACTGGGATTTTTGTCTGACTCTTCTCACCCATACCGTTGTCTACCTCAACATACCTGGAAGACTGGAAAACGGGACAATACTTCAAGTCCGCATACTCAAGCCTAAATAAGGCACATCCTTTCTCACAGGCATCTATCTTATCATAGGGCATCTTAAGTACACGGAGGATTTTGTCCGACTGGTATAGGTTTGCAGGCATTACATGGCCTTTGGGTAGAAAACGTCCAAATAGTGTCATCATCGCGTCGTAGCATTCTCTGCCCAAGTTGAATTGAGCCTTTAGAGCCATTACTTGTGCGATGGCATCCAGCTGACAAAGCTCAGTGTGCTCGTGGAGAGGACGTTTTGAAGACTCCAACATATCATTGAAGGCTTTTGCAGATTCCTCCATCTCGTTGTCCGAATCCCGAGCATCATCAAAGTCTTCCACCATGTCTTCCATCCCGGTACCATGCTCGTCGGTGCGACGATGGCCCTCCTCAGCTCTGGCACATTGGGCAGACTCACCATGAAATG
The DNA here is from genome assembly GCA_039707655.1 of Elymus sibiricus. Lineage (NCBI taxonomy): Eukaryota > Viridiplantae > Streptophyta > Magnoliopsida > Poales > Poaceae > Elymus > Elymus sibiricus. The sequence continues at coordinate 326,009,133 of CM077675.1, read as the reverse complement.
TCCAGACCGTATAATTAGGCATAAAACCGAACTTTTGCAGGTGTTTGATCATTTCAAACTCTGACTTCTTATGAAAGTTGTCACACTCGACATAGGGGCACCAGGTTGTTTCCTGTCCATTTGCAAATGCGGCTCTCACAAACCCCTTGGTTTTTCTTATCCATTCATGGGTCATGTCTTTCTGACTAGTGTGACCGGTGTACATCCACCCACGATCACTCATCTTGCCTAGCTACTGGACACACAAGAAATATATACATAATTCAGCGAACCATATTCATCAGTTAATAGAGTTTGTCAGTTTTATTACGTCCATGCAACCTAGACGCTAGTAGGTAAAGATAGGTCCTAATCCCACCCGAGTATGTGTAGATTGGGTTCGTTTCCCATGATCGGCTCTGGATCCGACGCAAAATTTCGGCAGCACCTCCCCGCTGTTCTCCTGATACACGTCACGGTAATAAGCTGAGAGGATGTGTACCCAGAGAACAACAGGGAGGCACTGACGAAATTCTGCATCGGATCCGGAGTAGAGCATATGGGAAAATGAACCCAATCTACACATACTCGGGCTTTCCATGGATAACGTTGGACAATTCGAAAGAATCACGGTTATAAATATGCAAATGCATGCATATTTATAGATGTAACCCTTTCGAACGGGAGACGCATAGTGGTCACGCATACTGATGATTGACACCTATAGCTAGCAAGTTTCATCGGCACGAAGACCGGAACAGAGCAAATGAAGGGGGGAGGAGGAGATGTCATTTTTGCTCACCCACGAACGCAGGGGCGGAGCTCGTCGTACGCACGGGGAGGTCGTCGAACACCAGACCCTCGCAGCAACGAAAGAACTGCATATTTAAATCCACCCGATCAACACAAATATATATGATGTTTTTCATAACAAAATAGGGAAATATATGACCCCGTCGGCCTCTGGAAGGCCGAAGAGCACCTTTTCGGTCAACAGGAGGCCGAAGAGGTGTCGGCGTCAGGGGTGTCGTGGTGTCGGGCTGTCGTGGTGTCGGGGTGTCGGGGTGTCGGGTCGGGGTGTCGGGGTGTCGTGGTGTCGGGGTGTCGGGGTGTCTTGTCGGGGTGTCGGGGTGTGTCGGATGTCGTGTCGGGGTGTCATGTCGGGGTCGGGGTGTCATGTCAGGGTCGGGGTGTCGGGGTGTCGTGTCGGGGTCGGGGTGTCGTGTCGGGGTCGGGGTCCGGGTGTCGGGGTCTTTTTTTCCTCTTTTTCCTTTTCTTCTTCTTCCTCTTCTTCCTTTTCTTCCTTTTCTTCCTTTTTTCCTTCTTCTTCTTCTTCTTCTTCTTCTTCTTCTTCCTTTTTCCTTTTTCCTCTTCTTCTTCTCCTCCTCTCCTCTTTTTTCTTCTTCTTCTTCTTCTTTTCTTCTTCTTCTTCTTCTTCTTCTTCTTCTTCTTCTTCTTCTTCTTCTTCTTTTTTCTTCTCCTCCTCCTCTTCTTTTCTTCTTCCTTTCCTTTTTCCTCTTCTTCTTCTCCTCCTCTCTTCTTCTTCTTCTTCTTCTTCTTCTTCTTCTTCTTTTTTCTTCTCCTCCTCCTCTTCTTTTCTTCTTCCTTTCCTTTTTCCTCTTCTTCTTCTCCTCCTCTTCTTCTTCTTCTTCTTCTTCTTCTTCTTCTTCTTATTCTTATTTTTTCTTCTCCTCCTCCTCTTCTTCTTTTTCTTCTTCTTCTTCTTCTTCTTCTTCTTCTTCTTCTTCTTCTTATTTTTTCTTCTTTTCCTTTTTCTTTTTCCTTTTTTTCCTTTTTCTTTTCTTCTTTTTCTTTCTTCTAGGTTTCTTTCTACCTAAATGTCTAAATATCTAAAAACGTAAACATATAAGTATCTAAACTCCTAAATGTCTAAATATCTAAAACCTAAACAGAAAAAATAAAAAAAAACAGAAAAAAGGAGCAGGAGGGGGAGCTCACCAGAGGGGGGCAGAGGGGTTGGCCGGCGAGGGGGCGGCGACGGGGCTGGCCGGGCCGTGATGGGGCGGCGAGGGGCAGGCCTGGGCGCGGCCGCGCGGGCACGGGGCGGGGCAGTGGGGCGGGGCAGTGGGCGGCGTCGGCGGTCGCGGGTGCGGCGGCGGCGACCGGCGGGAGGCGGGCCGGGGCGGGTCGGGGGCGGCGGCGGGTGCGGCGGCGGCGTGGGGTCGGGGTCGGGAGGGGAGAGGCAGAGAGAGTGGAGAGAGTGGAGGGGGGGTGGGCCGTTAGGGCCGTTAGTAGGTATTTTCTTTGCCGTCTGCTAGCAGACGGCAAAGATTCTTTGCCGTCCGCTAGCAGACGGCAAAGAGGTGGGGTGGGCCGTTGCAGTTAACTGGCCTCCACTGGGCCCCACCCCACCTCTTTGCCGTCTGCTAGTGGACGGCAAAGAAACTTTGCCGTTCGCTAGCAGACGTCAAAGATCTGGCTGATGGCAAACAGTGTCTTTGCCATCAGCCAGATCTTTGTCGTCTGCTTTCCCAAAGCAGACGGCAAACAACCTCTTTGCCGTCTGCCAGCAGACGGCAAAGAGCTGGTAGATGGCAAAGTCCCTGATTCCAGTAGTGTAGGGATTCATCTTCATATGAGTCAATGTCCTCTTGAAGCTTGTTCTTGCCCTTGAGCTTGTGGTCTTGTGGTGGAAGGTCATCTTGAGTATTTGTTCCCTTGGGAGGAGTATTTTCATACTTCTCCTTTTGAGGAACAAACTTGGGCTTGGGGTATTGACCTTCTTCCCATTCAACTCCATTAGCGTTGAAGTAGCCAACACCATGGTTCTTTCGGTATCCTCCATGCTTGCGTACAATTTCCTCAAATTTCTTACACCCGGCAAGACTCTTGTAGATACCTTTCTCTATAATTCCTTTCAATAAAGCATTTTCCTGCTCAAGTGTAACTTGGCTAAGAGAATCATCATTAGTGGAATTAATAGAACTACTAGAAGCAACATCATTAGGTTTAACATTTTTATTGTTGCTACTAGATGAAGAACGTTTCTTGCCTTTGTTACTAGTTTGTTTAGATTTAACTTGTGGCATGAATGTAGACAAGAGTAGTCGTTTGGCTAGATAAGATGAAGTCTTCTTTCGGAGATCGTCATTGATAGCTTTAAGAAACTCATGCTCTTGCTCCAAGTTGAGCTTCTCGAAGCGTAACTTCTCATGAGTTCTTACAAGCTCTCTATGATCTTCAAGAATAGATTCATGGGCTAACTTAAGAGTGTTTAGTTATTTAGTTAGTTATTCTATTTTCATCTTATCATCATCAAATGACTTATCTTGACTAGCATGAGAATTATCAAGTTCATTTTGACTAACATCACTAGTTTTATCAAAGAGCAAGTCATCATCACAAAGTAAATCATCTTCATCACTATTGAAATCAAGATACTCGGGGTGTGATACCTTGGGGCCTTTAGCCATGAAGCAACTTCCACTCCCTTCATTTGGTGAATCAAATAGATCATAGGAGTTGGTAGTCACTAGAGCAATTCCGGCAACACCACCATCTTGACTATAGTCGGAGTCGGAGTTGTTGTCAGAGTCGGAGCCAGAAACTCATTCACCAACATGAGCTTGATGTTTTCTTCTTGTGTAGCTCTTGGTGTACTTGTCCTTCTTCTCCGAATCCCTACTTCTCCTTGAGGGTCTTCGTTCATAGCGATCATCTCTACTCCTTCTCTCTCTTTGAGGTGATTCATTCCTTGAGCTTCGTCTTCGAGGTGACTCTTCTCTTCGTTTGTAGGAAGCCGTGCACTCATTTGAGTAGTGTCCGGGCTTCCCACAATTGTAGCAATTGCGGTCACGACTTGACGAACGCTTCTCATCATATCTTGAGTTGGAGCTTCGTTCTTTGCCTCTATTCTTGTAGAATTTTTTGAATTTCTTGACCATGAGGCTTTTCTCTTCATTGGTGACATGGTTGTCGCTTGAAGTTGCGGGAGCATCACTTGTTGCTTTGTAAGCACCGCTAGACTTGTTGTGAAGCTCTTCTTTGTCTTTGAGTGTCATCTTATGAGCAATAATCCTTCCAATGACTTCCGTAGGCTTGAGATCTTTGTAGTTGGGCATCATTTCGATCAATGTGCACACGGTGTCGTATCTCTCATCCAAAGCTCTAAGTATCTTCTTGATGATGAATTTGTCGGTCATTTCTTCGCTTCCTAAGCCGGCAATCTCATTGGTGATGAGAGCTAGCCTAGAGTACATCTCTGCGACTCCTTCACCATCCTTCATCTTGAACTTGTCAAGCTGACTTTGAAGAACATCTAACTTGGATTCCCTCACGGACTCGGTTCCTTCGTGCATATCAACTAAAGTATCCCAAATCTCTTTTGCATTCTCAAGACGGCTGATTTTGTTGAACTCTTTGGGGCATAGGCAGTTGAAGAGAATGTCGCATGCTTGAGCGTTGTATTGCAACATCTTCAGTTCATCCGCGGTCGCTTCACGATCCGGTTCCCTTCCATCACCAAATAATTCACCTTGCAAGCCAACACGAACAACTGCCCAAACGGCGAGGTTATGATCAAGAATATGCATTTTCATTTTGTGCTTCCAACTAGCAAAATAAGTGCCATGAAAGTAAGGACCTCTACGGTGATAATTTCCCTCACTAGACGCCATACTCTCCTAGGTTGTGAGACCAATGCAATGGAGACCAAAGCTCTGATACCACTTATAGGACCAAAAGTATGTCTAGAGGGGGGTGATTAGACTACTTGACCAAATAAAATTTCTACCTTTTCCCAATTTTTAGTGTTGGTAGATTTTAGCATTCATGGCAAGTCAAGTACACCCTACACATGCATGCCTAAGAGTATAGCAGCGGAAAGTAACAACAAGAATGAGTAGAAAGGAAGGGTAGAAGGATCAAACGCAATTGTAGACACGATGATTTTTTTCCCGTGGTTCCGATAGGTGGTGCTATCGTACGTCCACGTTTACGGAGTCTTCAACCCACGGAGGGTAACGGTCGCGAGAGTCCACGGAGGGCTCCACCCATAAGGATCCACGAAGTAGCAACCTTGACTATTCCATAACGGCTTCCGTCCACGAAAGACTAGCCTCACTATGGGTAGATCTTCACGAAGTAGGTGATCTCCTTGCCCTTACAAACTTCTTGGTTCAACTCCACAACACGAAGTAGGTGGCTCCCAAGCGATACCTAACCAATCTAGGAGGCACCACCCTCCAAAAGGTAATAGGCTCGGCAATGACGATGAACTCCTTGCTCTTGTGCTTCAAGATGATAGACTCCTCAACACACAATCACTCTCTCACAGATTTGGCTTGGTGGAAGAGATGGGATTGGTGGAAAGCAACTTGGGGAGGCTAGAGATCAAGATTCATATGGTTGGAATGGAATGGCATGATCTCAACACATGAGTAGGTGGCTCTCTCTCAGAAAACTGGATGGGGCAAGTATGGAATAGTTCTGAGTGCTTCATTTTCGAGTAGGTGTTGGTGAAGGGGTATATATAGGCATCCCCAAAAATCCAACCGTTACACACAAAATGACCAACTCTGTGACAGCGATGTGTTAATCTCGGTGGTACCGAAGTGACCAAAAGGTGGCAACTTTTGAATCTCGGTGAGACCGATATATAACTCTCGGTTGCACTGATAAGGTGACCAACGGTCAGATTGCGCAAACTCGGTGAAAAGGATTGTGCGAACCCAGGGGCGTGTGCGAAGATCCCCCAACAGCTTCGCCCCCTCCAAGCTCACAACACGATAACCCCGCTCGATGGCGAGGAAGACGATGGCAGACAAGAGTTTACCCAGGTTCGGGCCGCTGCGAAGCGTAAAACCCTACTCCTGCCTTTGGTGGATTGCCTCGCGAGGAGGTTTGTGGATGAACTAGTACAGCGGTGTGTTTGCGGGGTGGTTGCTTCATCTCCCTCTACCGGGCTACCTCGTCTCTATTTATAGCGGCCCGGGTCCTCTTCCCTTATCACAATGGCGGGAAGAGATCCCACACCGGCCAAATTTGAAGGGGGACAGGTGGTACACCCTATCCTGACGAAAGGTGGTCTTCGCCTGCAAAGTAGTCGACGGTGATGCAGTGGTGGGCTCGGTGATGACATCCGTCCTGCGGGGCTTGGGGTCTTGGTCTTGTTGCACCAATGTGGAAACCTTTGGGGGGCGCTTTGGGAACTCGCGTGCGTCCCTGCCTCCTTTGCACCTGCCGTGCGCGCACGGCGACGGGGGCTACCTCAACTTCTTCGACAAGGTGGTGGAGGCGCTGGAGACCGGCGTCTCCCTGGTTAACGAGGACAACGTGTCCAGTGCACGCGACCTCCTAGACCTCGCGCTGACACGCGTCTTCTCCAACCTTCGCCGCTTCGTCCCCGAGCTCAACCTCCTCCGCATCATGGAGCCGGTGCCCGAGGAGCTCCAGAGGCCCCTCAGGGACGAGACGTGCCCACACGTGGAGTCCTTGGTGGAGCGGTTCGTCCAGGAGCCCCTCCCCGACGAGGGCGACGACTCCAGCGCCGCGGCGGGTGACAGCCCGGACGGCGACAACGGCTCCTCCGCCTAGTCCTACCTTGTTTTCTCTTCCCAGCTCCTGTCATGTCAAGCAACACCTGGCCCCTGGGGGCGTTAACTTTAGCATTTTTACCTTCGTATTCCTCCACCCTCCAAGCCGCGCTCAGTGGCGAGGCGGAGGCTCGGGCGGAGCTGGCGTCGCTCCAGACCCTGGTCCAGGGGGCCGTCGACGCCGTGCAGGCCGCCCAGGACGAGGCGACCCACGTGAAGATGCTGGAGGCGTAGCGCGCCAAGCAGTATCGGGACGTCGCCCTCCGTGCAGTCGGCGCGGTGAGCCGGTTCGTCGGGGAGGCCCCTGCGTTGCCGTGCGCGCACGGCGACGGGGGCTACCTCAACTTCTTCGACAAGGTGGTGGAGGCGCTGGAGACCGGCGTCTCCCGGGTTGACGAGGACAACGTGTCCAGTGCGCGTGACCTCCTGGACCTCGCGCTGACACGCGTCTTCTCCAACCTTCCCCGCTTCGTTCCCGAGCTCGACCTCCTCCGCATCATGGAGCAGGTGCCCGAGGAGCTCCAGAGGCCCCTTAGGGACGAGACGTGCCCACACGTGGAGTCCTTGGTGGAGCGGTTCGTCCAGGAGCCCCTCCCCGACGAGGGCGACAACTCCGGCACCGCGGCGGTAGAACAGCCCGGATGGCGACAGCGGCTCCTCCGCCTAGTCCTACCCTGTTTTCTCTTCCCAGCTCCTGTCATGTCAAGCAACACCTGGCCCCTGGGGGTGTTAACTTTTGCGTTTTTACCTTCGCATTCCTCCACCTTTTTGAGCTATTGATTGTTTGTTTTGCGTGGCGCGTCCCCGCCTCTCCTGCGGGGCCTTGCGTTATCGCCGATGCACCGTGGCGCCCCTTGAGAAGTCTGCGAGGGTATTGCGCTAAGACCAGCGACGGCATCCGGTCAGGCCCTCGCGGGGCGGGCCCTCCTGAGGGGGAGCGTGCTGCCCCCAAGGACAGACCCTTAGCCCCGCCGCCTAGAGTGGCCGGACTCCTTCCCCCGCGCTGCTCTCCCTTGCCCCTGGAACCAGAAGAATCCCGATGGGGTTATGTAGCGGACCGTAGTGCCTGCATTTTCACGTTAGCGCTCATGCCTCCTGCCCGGCATTCGGGCCATTAACTGATTAGAAGGTTCTGCCCTCGTTAGGCGGGTGTACTTAGCTCATTGGGTCGCGGCGGGCTCGAGCGTAGCGAAGCATAGGCGGAGCGTCCAGGGAGGTCAAGGATCCCGCCTGGGAGAGCTTCTTCCTTGCTTACGGGGTGGTCCGGAAGCCCTTTCTGCACTCTGTGTCGATGGGGCCCGATCCTGAGCAGACCTCGACCACCGTTGGGACGTCCGGATCACCAGGACGAGACCAAGGGGGCGAGGCCTCAGCCACAATTGGGGCGTCCGGATCACCAGGACGAGACCAAGGGGCGCGGAGCTACACGATCGGTGAGGTTCCCGAGATGTATTGCCTAGGAACCCCCCCTTTAACGCTCAAGTGGCGCTCTGCGTCGGCAGGGCCCGATCTCGAGCAGACCTCGACCACCGTTGGGGCATCCGGATCACCGGACGAGACCAAAGGGAGCGAGGCCTCGGCCACAATTGGGGCGTCCAGATCACCAGGACGAGACCAAGGGGCGCGGAGCTACGCGATCGGTGAGTTTCCTGAGGCCTGTTGCTCAGGAGTCCCCCTTAACGCTCAAGCGACTTCCTTACCTTTCCGCGGGCTACCGCCTCGGGAGGCGCCTGAGCCTCCCGAGGTTCCGTGATGTCATGCCGGGCCGTGGCTGGAGCCCCCAAGCAGGGGTTGACCGTTTAAGTGATGCGTGCCCGCGAGGCGACAGGCCCTTGCCGGCCTGCTCCGAGAGGCCACGAGGAGGGGCCAAAGTGTGCGAGCCGTGCTCGGCAAGGTGTCAATCCAAAAAGGAAAAAGACTTCAAGACCAGAAAGAGGAATAGCAAAGATAGAAAAGTTCCCACCCCTTTTCAAATAGATTTGCGAAATCTTTAGCTTTATTTCAAAAAGTGGCAATACGAACACAAAAAGAAGCAAGCAACAGCCGCGTCTGGCACCTAGGCTAGTCTTCGCCTTCGTCTTCCCCCAGCGCGGAGAGTAGGGCATCCATGTTGCGTGGGCATAGCCATTGGAGGGCAGTGTTGTCCGCCAGCACGGAGCATGGGGCTTCCAGTTGGGCGTGGGGTGGAACCCCTCCGCGTCCTTGGGGGGCTCCGGGCGTATACAGCCCACTCATTATTACGTGATAGTGTCACGGCCGAAGATAGCTGGGCCCAGGTGCTCCCAACTCAGTTTAGAGCCAGCCCACGCATTACTGTGCGGTTGTGTGCCTCTACAGCTCAAACCTGTGTGCATTGCTCCCCGCATAGCCGTGGGATTGCGCTCCCATGGCCCAAACATGAGCGCAATGCACCCAGCGCAGCTGCAGAGGTGTTGTGTTGGTGAAGCCGCCTTGTGAAGTGTCGCGGCGCCGGCCGGACCCCGGCTTGCGGGCCTCATGAGGCCCTGCCTCCCGAGGGCCGCTCCGGCGCCCCCGTTGCCGCGGGTGGCCCGCGTTGCTTGTACCCTGCCGATTCCCCAGGTGGTCGCCCCTGAGGCCCTGGGTTCGGTTGTGCACTGCTTGCTCGTGGGGGCGGCGGCTGCGTCGCGCCCCCGCGTTTCCCGGGACGCTCCCCCCTCTTCCTTGCTCGCATAAACCTGGCCTGGTGCCCCTCCGTGGAAGCCACATGCCCGGGTGGGGGAAGAGCGCCCGGGCACCTCCTTATCCTGGGAGGGTGCCGGCGTCCGTAGAGGGCGCCTGATCCTCCGCGCCCTCTGCAGGTATGACGTAGCTCGGAACGTAGGGCTCCATATAGAGGTTTTGGCCCCCTCCTGAGTCGTCCCCGCGCGCACCAAGGGCAGTCTCCCCGGGTGGCGGGATGACACCTTCCTGGGCGCGCGGGCCACAGACCCTCCTGTGATGGGCCTCTGCCCGAAGTTGCCTGGCTCTACCGCCGCCGTTGGGTGGGCCGCATGTTTCTTGCCGTGAGCTGCCTCCCTGATTTTCCATTGCGCCTCCATTACGGTTACCTGCCTGGCTGGAAGCCTGAGCCACCTGCTCCCTGCGCCGGTTGGCGCGCTCCCACCGGGACAAGCCAGGCTGTTGATGATCCAATTGGGTGCATGGAGCGCTCCGTCGCCTTCCTCAAAGGTGCCACCGACGTGGCCGGCCGGCGCCCTGAAGCCTGTCACCGGGATCCGAAGGAGAAGAAGCACGGCGTGCGGTGGGCCCTGCTTGGGCTCGTCCGGGGATGGAGCGGGCGCGCCGCCCGTAGGCGAGGCGATGAGCACGGCGATTGAGCCCCCGGCGCCCAGCGCCGGTGGTCGTGAAGGAAGGTGAGGGACCCAGGCTCTCCTTGCGACGGCGACCAGCTCGGCGATGTGGTCAGCCCAGGCGTCGAAGCCCCCTAGCGACGTCCTTAGGGTTTCGTCCCCCTGGCGTCCCTTGGACAGGAGCTGCTTCTTCTTCTTGGGGATGTCCTCGCGGGGCAGGACACCTCCTTCGTCGTCCGAGTGCTCGGCCACCGCGGCACGGTAGGCGCGCTCGAGGGAGCAAACGGCGTCCTTTTCATCGTAGGCGACAGTCATGACGCCACAACTTCCCGGCATCTTGAGGACGTTGTAGTCGTGATGGGTCAGTCACGGCAGGGCCTACCCGCGCAACTACGTCAGCATGCCCTTCGGGCTGGTGAACCCGGCCGACACGTTCCAGCGCCTTGCCCGGGTCATGTTCGCGCCATACCGGGCCAGGCACCATGAGGAGTTGGAGGAGGTGATGGGCCCGAGCGGGAGCCCCGAGCCTCCTAAGGCGACGGGCTCGTGAAGGCCGAGCTTGCGGAGGGATAGGGCCAAGCTCCTATGACTACCTCCATGCTTCAGCGGCATCGCCGCCAGGTGATCCTTTTGGCCCGTACCAGGTAACTTTTTGGTTTGCTTAGTTTGAGGGCGCCCATCGGGCTGCATTATCCTCAGGCGGCTAGAACTCATCCCGACCGCGTTTTTCCCGCATGATTTGGACCTTTACATGCTTTCAATCTATTTCCCTAAGTATTCCAACCTGTATCCTCGGTGCTTCGCTGCCATGAATGTCGCTGCGCCCTAATGAGCCTGCCCTCGACCGCCTCATGATTAAGGGCTGGCATGGCATCTGTGCTCGGGTCCGTCCCTGCAGCATCGAAAAATCCAAGTGGTCGAGCTCTCTCTCGTGGGATGGCCCCGTGTATGTCACCTCGCATGGCCCTCGGTGCTTCACCCTTGCATGAGCTAATCGGGAGTGGGTGAGTCAGGGCACGCGGCACGGTTTCGCTCGGCCTTTCGCCGCCCTAGGAGCCGTGCGCCGGGTGTTTTCTCCTCGGAGTTGTCGCATGAGAAGACTGGGCACGGCGTCTGTGCTCGGGTCCGTCCCTGCAGCGTCGATAAACCCAATGGCTGAGCTCTGTCTGGCAGGCCGGCCCCATTCACGTCACCTCCTGGGGTCATTGGTGTTTGGCCTTCTCAAGCGATGGCCCTTGGAAATCCATTCGGCGCAGGTATCTCCAAAATGTACAGGACTTGAAGCGGCGGTTTCCACCAAGTGTTTTCAGGCGCAACCCGCCTTTGAGGTAGGGCCACGTGAGGCCTGAGCTGTCTCACGTCGCCCATATACACATCCCAGTTCTACCGTGCAGGCCACGCGTACGAACTTAATGGGCTGTACACGCCCGGAGCCCCCTGAGGACGCGGAGGGGTTCCACTACAAGAAATATGTCAACTTGTGACTTTCTGTCAGTGACCCTGGAGGAAATGGTCATAAATCTATGACCGTTTGAGACCAATTGGTCGTAAGCTGTTCGGGGGGCTCCAAACCCTAAACCATAACGACCAATTTGGTTAGAAAGGTCATAATTTCCTTACACCAAAAGGTCATAAAGCAGACAACACTGGTCCGGTGCCTTATTTCTAACTGATCACGACCAATATAGATGGTCATAGCCTTGTAAATTGTGGTGCATTGCTATGACTAGGCGCCACCTCATCAGTTTTTGCCTATGTGTCATGTCCATGTGTCAATTTTTGCCCTAGGTTGTGAAGGAGCCTACATTTCTGTCATTCCAAAGATTCCCAAAAAATTCTCATAAATACTTTGGATCATATATTCCTCAAATATGTCAAAACCCTTCCTTGCCTAGTTCAAAAATAATTCAGGAATATTCATTTTCCTATTTTGTTCAGAACAGCACTTTGTGTAGGAAGTGTTATTTATATTTTTTGGATTGCCGTCAAAAATTTTGGGCACCCTTTCCTATCCAAATCATTGCCCAGTAGCAAAATTCAGATCCATTTGCCTATTGAATCTTCCTCAGCAAATTTCCAAAGTTTCTGTTCAGCTAGAAGCTTTGTGAAGTAAGTACTAGATAGGCATCTCCTAATGAGCTGAATTTTTACCACATATTCTGTATGCCAAAATCATATCCCTCCACAAAATTTGATCCACATATAATAATCTATGTGAGCTCACCATCCAATCTTTGTTTCTGGTAATATTTTTAGTTTGTGAAGCAACTATATTTTATATTGCTTTATAATTTCTGAAAATTTACCAGGAGATGACCCTGCCCATAGAACCTCTCTATACCAAATTTTATCTGATTTTAATGTAGCCAATGTTCCTCAATATTTTTTCCAATTTTCTTTTCAGTGGAGAGCATTGTGAAGGAAGTGCCACTTTTATTTATTCAAAAGGTTTGAAATTTGTACAGTACCTTCATATGACCAAGTTGTCATCCTCCACCAAATTACAGCTCAATCCAATAATCTATGCGAGCCCAAATTCAATTTCTATTTTGTGGCCAGATTAGCACATTGCAAAGCAAGTGCTACCTAGACCCCTCATATTGCCCTCAAACTTTTTGGGCACTCTTACATACTCAAATCATTGCCACATGCCAATATTCAGCTCCATTTGCGTAATAAATCTTCCTCGGTAAATTTACAAAGTTTCTATCCAGAGAGAAGCTTTGTGAAGGAAGTACTATCTAGGTTTCTCAAAATTCTCTGAGATTTTATCACATCTTCCATATGCTCAAATCATAACTCTCCACAAAATTTGAGCTCATTTCATTTGGCCAATTTCTCTCAATAATTTTCCCAAGTTTCTGTTCAAGGAAGAGCATTGTGAAGGAAGTACCAGTTTGGCATGTCCAACTGTTATAAAATTTTGACAGTGCTTTTATATGCCCAAATTACCATGCTCCACCAAATTTCAGCTCAATCCATGCATTCATTTGAGCCCAGCTTCAACATCCATAGTTCTGGTCATATTTTCAGTTTGTGAAGCAAATATATTTTATATTGCTTAATTATTTTTGAAAATTTACCAGGGAATGTTCCTACCTGCATAACTTACCTCCACCAAATTTGAGCTCATTTCATTTAGCCAATTCCTCTCAATAATTTTCCCAAGTTTCTGTCCAGAGAAGAGCATTGTGGAAGTGCCACTTTGGCATGTCCAAATGGTATCTAATTTTTACAGTGCTTTTCTATGCCCAAATTAACATGCTCCACCAAAGTTCAGCTCAATACATTCATCCATTTAAGCCCAGCTTCAACATCCACATTTTTGCACAGTGTGGTACTTTGCAAAGCAAGTGCCACCTAGGATTCTTCATTTGAGCTGAAAATTTGTCAAGACATTCTCCTTAGTAGATGATCATCCTCAGCCAAAACTCAGGCCCATTGGCCACGTGAATTTCACCCACCGCTAATCAAACACTTTGCTGCTAATTCATGTTTGAGCTTAGTTCAGTCTCATCGTCAGATTCCTCTGTTGTATTATTCTTCCTAACACCTATCGGGGGAGTGACCAACTCACCAGACATGCCTAGGCCGCCCAAAACGTGTGGCGACGCCATGGTCACTCGGTGACCACGCGGCTGGCATGCCGGTTTACGTGCTCTGGAGTTGGGGCCCTCGGACACCATCCAAACCTCTACGTCTCGTCACCACTCCATGTATTTATGATTAAATGGATACTTATGTACCTACAAAACTTTTGACACCCAACCATTTTGTGAATTATACATTAAATGTGGACTAATATTTTAGAAAAATGATTTGGTACAATTTTGCAATAAATATATGGTAGGTCCTTCACAAAAAAACTCATTTTGGGCATTAGAAAAATGGAAAATGAATTTTTTGTCCAAAGAAAATGAAAACTTCCTTAGGCAACATTGTTTGCCATTACAATATGCACCCGTTTGCACAATATGAGATCATTTGAACAAATTATGCCATGAATGTGGCCATAAGATTGATCATTTGGCTTGAAAGCCATGTATCTTCACACATGATAGCTCATTTTTGAGAACACTTTTTTAAAATAATTACCATATTATATGTTTATTATTTTTCCTGGTAACTTGGTCACATATAATAACACAATGCGAAGGTTTTACAATTTTTGATTTTTTTTGAATTTTGCATGCCAATTTCAAAATGTGCTCAAAAAGACGGGCACGACCGTTCCTAGCTAGGTGTTGAATATTGAAAATCTTTTGGTGTTTCTATGATTAAATAGATACTGTTGTACCTAGAAATGATTTTTCAAAAAATAAAAAGCAATCTATGAGGCAGCTACAGTTCAAATTTGACCCGGTTCCTCTTGAATCGGGAGAAATTTGTCTTTCTCACGAGAGGTGGCTCAAAGCTTTTGACACCCAACCATTTAGTCAATTGTACATTAAATATGACCTAATATTTTATAAAAATGATTCGATCCAATTTTGCAACAAATATATGGTAGGTCCTTCACAAAAAAACTCATTTTGGGCACTAGAAAAATGGCAAATGAATTTTTTGTCCAAAGAAATTGAAAAGTTCCTTAGGCAACATTGTTTGCCATTACAATATGCACCCTTTTGCACAATATGAGATCGTTTGAACAAACTATGCCATGAATGTGGCCATAAGATTGATCATTTGGCTTGAAAGCCATGAATCTACACACATGATAGCTCATTTTTGAGAACAGTTTTTTAAAATAATTACCGTATTATATGTTTATTATTTTTCTTGGTAACTTGGTCACATATAATGACACAATGCGAAGGTTTTACAATTTTTTGATTTTTTTTGAATTTTGCATGCCAATTTCAAAATGTGGTCAAAACCACGGGCACGACCGTTCCTAGCTAGGGGTTGAATATGGAAAAACTTTTGGTGTTTCTATGATTAAATAGATACTTTTGTACCTAGAAATGATTTTTTCAAAAAATAAAAAGCAATCTATGAGGCAGCTACAGTTCAAATTTGACCCGGTTCCTGTTGAATCGGGGGAAATTTGTCTTTTTCACGAGAGGTGGCTCAAAGCTTTTGACACCCAACCATTTAGTCAATTGTGTATTAAATATGACCTAATATTTTAGAAAAATGATTCGATCCAATTTTGCAACAAATATATGGTAGGTCCTTTACAAAAAAACTCATTTCGAAAATGCGGTCAAGTTTGCCGGTATGACCGTTCTTATCTAGGGGTGGAATCTTGTGAAACTTTTGGTGTTTCTATTACAAAATAAACACTTGTGTACCTAAAAAATATTTTGTTCAAAAATTAAAGAGCAAACTATGAGACAACTCTAGTTTAAATTTGACCCGCTTCGAGCTGAATCTGCAGAAATTTCTCTAAATGACCAAAAATAGCTAGAAAGATCGAAATGCATACAACTCGGTGATCATCCATAAAATGCGGTCTAACTTGAGTGAAAATGTTAGTGATGCCCTTTTGCATAATATTTTTGATAGCTGGTTCACAAAATCACCTTATTTTTAGCACTTAATAACTAGTATTTTAAATCACAGATGTCCCAACCAATCAGGACTCTTCCCACGGATCACCCACTGTAGACAATCTGAGCCGTCCACACCCGAAGGATCCAACGTCTCTCAATCACCCCTCAGCAAGCCAACCCCAACCCTAGCACCCCGCAAAACACTCTCCTCGCTCAATCCTCTTCCTTCCCGAGAACAAACACCGCCGCCGCTCTCTCTCCCTCTCCCATCTCGTTGGCAGGTCCCTCCGCCGCCGCCCCTCCCCCTTCCTTCCTCCACCTTCTCCAGTCCCACCGGCGACGTGCTACCCCATCGTTGACGCCTGCCAGATCCAACCCAGCAGCAGCTTAGGTCAAAGCCCTACCCTACAGCGGCTAGGGTTTCGGTAACCTCCATCTCAGGCACTGCTCCGACGAGTCCAGCTGGTCCCCACCTACTAGTCCAAGCGGCGGCGCCGCTTTTTGCCTGACCTGTGACGTTGTCAAGGTCCAGGGCTTGGATCTGGCCACGAAGAAGGCGCCGGGAGAGGAGGAGGAGGCGTCGACGGTGGCCTTCCGGATCTGAGGCGGAGAATGTCCAGCGGCGGCCAGATCCTCCATGGACACATCGGCTCCTCCGGATCCGCGACGGAGGCTACCTTCTTCTCCAACAACCACACGTCGGGTGTGGTTCCCTGACGACGAGGTTTCCGCCACCTCGTGCTTATTCCCAGGACGCCGATCTTCCGCTGCTCCGGCCAGAGCGCGCGGCGACAACACGAAGCTCCTCAAGTTCAAGGTACTCTCTCTCTCTCTCTCTCTCTCTCTCTCTCTGTTCGCTGTGATATGGCAGGAGTGGTTCCATGATGATGTAGTTTCTTCACGCACACAGGTGACCACCATGTGGTGTGCGGGAGGGATTCCTTTTCAACTCCGGCGCCTCCAGCCCTTCCATGCCGACGGTTCATGGAGATGCAGCTCGAACTGCAGAGGTGCATCACGCAGGAGGTCACTGCTCTACTGCACTACTCTGCTCCTTGTCCGTTCATGCTCCGCAAGGTAACTCCTTCCCTTGTCATTCCTCATCCATCTCATGGCGCCTACCCATCTAGACTATCCTATCCATGGTAGCTGACCAAACAACCAGCTGGATTCTGAACCAGTACCAGGGGCAGCTAGATGCTAGATGTATGATGCACGGCCATGGGAATTGGAGCTGGTGAGGAAAGGAACCCGCTGGGACAACCAGGTCGAGTCCCTCCCTTCTCTACATGTTGGTTTTGCTCCCTTGCACAACTGCAAATGCCTCTGTGAACATGATACTATGTGAAGTACTCCCTCTGTACTAATATCAGCTACCTCAGCGACATATATTTCAGTACAGAGGGAGTACTTTGCATGTCATAGTGCACTTAGTGTGTGACAATGAAGTCAACCATTCGCCTCTGTAGCTCGGCTCCATGCAAGTGACCACCTGACATTTGTTTCACTTGTGATGACGAAGGCGTTTTCTATGGGGAACGGCAAGGGGAAGGCCAAGAAGCTATCGCCGCAGGATGCCGCGCTGCTCATCCAGATGAACTACAGGGCGCACCTCGCCCACCGCTCCCAGGTGCTCCGCTGCCTGCGTGATCATTGTCCTGCTCCTCACCGTCGATGCGCTCGAGGTGAGCCCCGTCATGGCCTGTTTACGATTGCGGTTGCTGCATTGTCAATTTGAAATTCAGTTACTACGTATACTGTTAAACGCTATTATTATTAGTGAGAAAATAAAATCAAAGCACACAAAGATGATTACCATGCTATTTAGCTAAGCATCTATCTAACATATGCACTTGAGACGATCTCCATCATCACCTGTTTGTCATTGCCATGGCTGTGTTGTGAATTTGAAGTTTACTTACTACTAGTTAGTAAATTGTTGGTTTGAGGATGGGTTATCAGTGTTCTGTACATAAGTATGATTTTCTAGCAGTGCTTTCGTATCTTAAGGTATTCGTTAGCGATGCATCATCTTTGAAAAATAAACGAAAGCATACTACAAAGATTATAATGCCATTGAACATATGTTCTTGTCACTAATGAGTTTGCATGTTTATGTGCTCAACCAAGTATGCACCACAGAACAAAGTTTAGTTTATACTGATAAATTAGCACAGTAGTACTAAACTTAGTACAGTCTCTGCATTTTATCTGTACTATTTTTTTTTATAGATTCAGTTTATAGTGAAACACTTTTGCACTACAGTATTTTCCTTTTGTTTATACTGTTAAGTGTTATTTATATATCTAGTTTGTACTGATAAACTTGCACAGTCTCTGCCTGTTTACTATTAAATTTTGTTCTATAATTTCCGTTTTTACCATCGAATGAGCTTTTGTGTTTTCCAAAGTGATCTGTACCCAACTGTTTGTATACTTGTTCTGTGTTTTGTTCTTTTACTGTTAGTAGTACTAACAATGTTTATTTCCTCTCACATGAGCTCCATACAAAAGTAGTTTGACAGGAGCAGAAAAGTTTGTGATTGCTATAGAAGTACTGAAGGAGCTTCACTCTGAAGAAGATTCGAGACACATGGAGTTGGTTGGGCCTTGAGTGCGACCTGGAGAAGCAAGACATCATCGGGGCACGTCTCTATCTTATGTCGTGGTAAGAACAGAGCCTCACTCTTTGTCGTGCATGTATTGAATGCCAGAAATGTCGAATACATGTTCGCTTTCAGCTGGGATATTGGATTGTACTTAGTTATGTGATTCATTCATGCTCGTGCTGCTTGTTAAGTGATTATCTTTAGATCGTTGCTACCAGTAGGATGGTCAATACATGCTTGTTCTGTAATTTATCTATTTTTGAATAGTTTGTTTGGTCCTTCATATCTGACTATGTACTATAGAATCTCTACTTTATGCCAATAGCTGCATGTAGCATTGTGCTACCATTTGTGTGATTTGAACAATATGCTCTTAATCTGTTGTTATATTCTCACAAAATACACTGGGTTGCTACTTATCATTTGCCCTTTTACAAATATACCTCAGTTTTGTTGTTATGAGAATGTTATATGCATTGTTTCTTATTAGATCTCATTCTGTAGCTATTTTTCATTGCTAGGAGAATGTTATATGCACGGCTACACTTGATTATGTTCCTAACTTTTCTAACTTATAACTTGCAGATGCTGGCATTCATTTGTCAAAATTTGATGTACAAGAGCTCCAGGAGAAGAATCCTGAAGAAAACTCACACCCAATAATGTGTTTTAGCTCACTAGAGCCGGTCAAGTTAATATTTAGCTGTGTTTTATAGCCGAATACCTGATTTGTACTGCCATAATTGTAAAATACTTTGTTGGGCTGTCGTCTGAAATACTATGTGTTATTGGCTCTGTTTGTATTGGTTATTGCACAAATAGAGAACTGACGTGTGGGACCAAAACATAACTTGGTACTCATTTCAAATAGACAATGGACGTGTGGAAACAAAAGAAAATTGACAAGTGGAACCTAATTGGATGACCTGACTAGTGGGACCTACTCCAAAATGGACCGTAAAATGGCTGAGGCCCAAAGAAGAAATGGACTACAAAAGGCCAAAGGCACCTTCAAATAAAGAGGAAAAAAACATCAAATGGGCTGAATTATTGGGCTTGGCCCATGTAGACGGCCGAAATGGACCGGGCTGATTCTAATTTACGACCTTCTCATTTGGTCGTAATTCTGCCACGTCAGCTTGCCACGGTGGATCTGGCGTGGCGTGGGCGGATTGCTAGTGACCAAAATAATTGGTCGTTGAGCCTATGACCTTTTTTCTGGTCATAAACGTCTACGACCTTTCCAGAAGAAAGGTCCTTAATTTCCATTAACGACGGTAAGCTTTTGACCATCAGTTTTTGGTCACAAAAAGGTCACAAATGGAAAATAGTGACCATTCAGTGACCAATAGTGATGGTCGCAAGTTGACATATTTCTTGTAGTGTTCCATTCCCATGCCCAAGTGGAAGCCCCATGCTCCGCGCTGGCGGATGACACGGCCCACCAATGGCTATGCCCACGCAACGTGGAAGCCCTACGCTCCGCGCTGGGGATAACCAAGTGAGGGCGCCTTAGCGGGTGCTTTCAACCTCAGGATGACCCCTCGCGGCTCCATCTCGCAGCATTCCCCCGGGATGCACGCGTGAGGGCACTGCGTGGGGGCTACACTCAGGCCAGGCCTGGCGCACGCCACCTCACCAGGTCCCTGGCACCTGGTCTTCACGCGTCCCTCTCGGACGAAATCAAAGGTATGGGAGCCGCTCGTACGTCAAGGGGGACCCTTGAGCATCGCGACTCAGGGGCCTCACTTGTCTCGTAGCCCCTCACCCCTTGGCATTGTCCTGGTGATCCGGATGCCCCAATGACGGTCGAGGTATGCGCGGGACCGGGCCCTGCCGACGCAGAGCGCTACAACAAGCAGGAAGGAAACGAAGCGAAGAAATAGAACCTCACAGCTTAGCAGTCATTACAATCATTAAAATGTCTCTGAAAATGCAAACAAGTCTAACGCCTCCACGAGGCACGACAAACTTTACAGGAGAAGGCCCAGGAAAAGAAGCTAAGAGGAGCTGGCACCACCGATCGCCCTGGTCATGGGGAGCTCATCCTCGACGTCGCTGCCGCAATCATCGTCGTCGACAACCCTCGGAGTCGCAGGAGGAGGTGAGGGAACGGTGACGCAGGCAAACTTTTTCATCAGCGCATCCACGGCGCCCTCCACGGCTGTCGCCGTAGCGGCGCGAACCCCAGGATCGACCGGGCGAATCACAGAGCCGAAGTCGAAGCTCGGGTCACGAAGGTAGAGGTGACTGAAGACGCGCGTTGCGGCCTCGGAGAAGTGGTCGCGGCACTCACTCTCCAAGACGTTCTCCACCCTGGCGACGGCACCCTCAAGCGCTTCGGCGAGCTTTGAAGAAAGCCCAACGAAGCCACCCTCAGGAGCTGCCAGGGGCTCTATGAATCCCCCTCGGCAGATGGACTACAACGCTCGGCGGAGCCTGAGCTCGATGGATGGGAAGGCCTCGAGCTCCGCAACCTTCCTCTCCTCAGCCGCGGCAAGGGACTCCTCCCTAAAGGCAAGCCGGGCCTTCTCCGCAGCCACTTCCTCCTTCAACTTGTCCTGCTGCTCGCGCTCGGCGGCTAGGTTGGCCGCCGCCTTGGATAGCGTAGAGTCATGATCGGCGAGCTTGACCTCGCAGGCCTTGAGGTCCTCCTCCCGCTGGCGGAGCTTCTCCGCAAGCGCGGATCTGTCCTCTTGAAGGGCCTTCAGGCGGGCCCCAACTCGGCACATCGCTTCATGACAGACGCTGCGTTAGCCAGTGCAGCGTCTCGGGCTGCCCTGGTCGACGCGGCCTCCTCCCTGCTCACAGCCGCGGCGGATTCGGCTTGGCCCCAAAACGCCACGGCCGACGCGTCAGATTGGAGCCACCCAGGAAGAAGACCCAGACGCTCCCTTGCGAGGCGATCGTCGAGCCACCCAGAGCGCCTCGGACATGATCCAAGATGGAGTAGGCCCCGTCCAGGGCGCCTGACTCAACTAGAGGGCCACGAGTCGGTGGCACCGGGGCATGGCCCGGAGGCGGCATCTGTGCGGTGGCAGGAGCCGCCTCCGAAGGGGAGGAAGCATGAAGGACAAAAGATGCCGGTGGCTGCACCACCACCACAGACAAGGAAGGGGCAGACGACCCAATGCCCAGCTGGCCCTCGGGGGCTGGTCCCTCTGGCTACAGCGCGGGCATGCCCCCAAGGGCAGGGTCGGCCCCTTCAGTAGGCATCGGGGGCTCCGCAGCCGCGACAAGGAGAATCGCCCCGCGGGCCTCCTCGCCCGCGACGTCCGGTGCCTCGTCAGGTGGCGGCAAGGCACCAAGAGCAGGCGTCGCGTTGGAGGGCGCCCTTGGCTTGATGCCGGCCTTCTTCTTCCTCGACTTCGGCACGGCGGCACCCCTGATTGTCAGAGAAAGAGAGACCCATCAGTTCATAAACCACTGGAAGGCGGCATGAAACCAAGCGGGACTACTTACTCCTCGACGTCAACCCACTTCCTCTTTCTCTCCACATCGGCGAAGGCCGGGAGGCCTCTGTCCTTCTCCGAGGAGCTACCGCTGCGTGGAGGAGCGGTGGAACCGCTCGAAGCAGCCACAGCCGGCAAAGTCATGCTAGCTCCGGATGCGGCCGCCTCGCCCACAAGCTGCGGCTCGGGCAGGGGTGAGGCGGGCGCTTCGGCAACCTTGCCGACGCGAGCTGGGGGCTCCGGAGGAGGCCCAGCCTCACGCTTCCTCAGGGTCACCCGGTAGGCGGATCGAGCGGCCCGAGGTGTTGGGCCTGGCCCCCTGAGGACCCTGGCGAGTCGTGGAGGATTTGCAGCAGGGGGCTCGACAGCGTCGTCGTCATCGAAGCTGCGGAGAAAGGCCCTCCGCGACGGAGGAGACACCTCCTCCAGGTCGTCATCCGCCGTCTCCTCCGAGTCCTCTCCATCAACGGTGTCGTCCGAGGACACCGCCACAGGGGCGCCAGAGCTCTCGGTCGGAGAGAGCCCCAGCTCGTCGAAGCTGGGCATCACGGCGACCAGGTCAGCCTTGTCGTCACGGCAGTACAGCAGGGCGTAGGCTTCAGTAAGGTGCCCGGGATCGCCATTGAGCAGGGTCGTCACAACCCTGTTCAACTCCACGGGGGTCAGGAGCGCAGAACGGAGCCTCATGTCGTCGCCGCCACCCTGGTAGTCCCACATGAGCCTTGAGTGGGACTGGAGGGGCACCAGGCGCTGCACCAGGAACTCCTTCACTACCATCCCCCCTGTCAGCTTCCTGGCGCTGATGTCTCGAAGGACCCACTCCAAAATGGGCTTGGCCCAGGGGTCGGAGGGCTTCACGGAGCTCCACGCCGGGATCTTCTCCGGCAGCCCCCTGGGGAGCTCCAGGCGAGGGTTGTTGCCCTTGAGATCCAAGAAGACCCAACGGTTCCTGAAGTTCTCCACCTTCTTCCCGGCCTTGAAGAGCATGTTCCCGCTCTGGACCGCAACGAAGGAGACGCATGCCGACCGCTGAGCTCCGTCATGAAGCCGCAAGCTTAAGAAATGGCGAAACAGGGCCACCGACGGCTTCACGCCCACGAAAGCCTCGTAGTGGAAGGCAAACACGGACAGAAGCAGGATGGAGTTGGGTTGAATATGGAGGGCCTGGATCCCGTAGTGCTCAAGGATGGCGGTGAAGAACGCGGAGAAGGGTGGGACGAGCCCAGAGAAGACACTATGGAGGAAGAAAGGGTAGGCTGACTTGGCCAGGCGATGTCCCTCCACGGAGCCGTACCATATCAAGGTCCGCCCCGACTCATTGGAGTCATCTGCCATCGACGGGAGCACCGGGGCGAGGTCCCCGTCCTTGGCGATGGTGGACTCTGAATGCGCTGGCGAGATAGGAGCAGAAGCCGAGCTCTGGGCTTCGGGTTTCGACTTGCTGCCAAGAGCCATTGAGAAGCTTTTGGGGCCAAGTGAGCAAGAAGGAGTATGGAGAGGTGCCGAGATCTGGGAAGGTTCTTGCAAGGGATGGAGATCTGGAAATAAGAGCAAGGGCGCAGAAGAGGAAAGCAATAATGGCTCAGCGCTGGACGTCAGGCTTTTGTCGGTTTGGGCAGTTGCTGAGGAGACACGGGGTAGGGACGCCCGTGTCCCACCAAGAACCCCACGTCAAACCTAGCCCGCAAGCAATAAGGGCCCGCGGCGCTCCGGGCCATCTCCTTTGACTTTCCCCTTGAAGCCAGCTCGAGCACGCCTTGGGCCCAGGGGCTACTGTCGGCGTTCTGGATACCAGGGTACCCAGACTTGCCTACTTGCGGCCCACGGCGTGGCCCACCTGGCGGTTCATACGGCCTCGTGCGCCCTCACTCAAGACAAGACCCTCGTGAGGAGCCCATCCTTGTGAGAAGGACAGCGCCAAGGTGGAAGGGGACGGCCTCCCCAGGCCTCCTCCCGAGCGGCGGAGATCTCTATGCAACGCAAATGACGGATTTCGGGCTCCGCAAAACCCTAAGGAATTCGAACCCCAGGGCGTGTGCGAAGATTCCCCAACAGCTTCACCCCCTCCTAACTAACACGATGACCCCGCTCGATGGCGAGGAAGATGATGGCACACGAGATGTCGGATTTCGGGCTCCACAAAACCCTCAAGGTTCTAACACAGGGGCGTGTGCGAAGATCCCCTGCAGCCTCGCCCTACTTAGCTCGCTACCCGATGGTTACTACGGCGAACTCGCACGATGACGATGAAGAAGATGAACACGGTGGTTTACCCAGGTTTGGGCCGCTGCGAAGCGTAATACCGTACTCCTGCTTTGGTGGATTGCCTCTCGGGGAGGTGTGGTGGATGAACTAGTACAGTGCTGGGAAGCCTCGTGAGGGCGCTCGAGTGGTGTTCTTGGCTCTCTGCCTTGTCTTGTCGTTCCCCATCTCTACGGTGCAGCCTAGCCTCTATATATAGCAGTGGTCCGGGTCCTCTTCCGTTATCACGATGGCGGGAACGGATCCCACAATGGCCAAATTTGAAGGGGGACAGGAGTACATCCCCGCCCTGTCCAAAGGTGGTCTTCGCCTGCAAAGCGGCTGTTGATGATGCAGAGGTGGGCTCGGTGATGACATCCGCCCTGCTGGGCTCGTGGTCGTGGTCTTGTTGCACCGGAATGGAAACCTCTGGGAGGCGCTTTGGGAACCCGCGTACGTCCCTGCTCCCTTTGCACCAAAGGGGAAACTGCACCGCCTGGCGCGCTGGCGCCCACCTGTCCTTCCTTGCGTCATCCTTGACTCCTGAGGCCAGGTTCTGCATAGAGATCTCCGCCGCTCCGGAGGAAGCCTGAGGAGGCCCACCTCCTGCTGATCCTGGTGTTGTTCTTCCTCGCGAGCCTGGGGTCCTCGCGAGGGCCTTGTCCTGAGTGTAGTCGCACCAGGCCGCGATTGGCTGATGAGGTGGGCCATGTCCTGGGCCGCAAGCAGGCAGGTCTGGGTTTCCCCGTCCCCAGAACGCCGACAGTAGCCCCCGGGCCCAAGGCGCGCTCGAGCTGGCTTCCGGGCGAAGCCTTGAGGACGGCTCGAAGCGCCGCGGGCCCCAAATGCCTGCGGACCAGGACTGGCGCGCGTCGTGCGGTTGATGTCGGGCATCCAACGTCACTTCGGCCACCGCCCGAATGGAGAAAAGCCTGACTTCCAGCGCCGATCCATTACTGCTTTCCTCTTCTGCACACCTGCTCGTACTCCCAGATCCCCGGCCTTAACAGAGACCTCTCCAGATCCGGCGCCGCTCCGTCCTCCTCCTTGCCGCATCGGCCCCGCGATCTTCTCGATGGCTTCCGCCGGCAAGCCGAAGCCAGAGGCCTAGAGCTCAGCCTCCACTCCCATCTCACCGGCGCTATCGTAGTCCACCATTGCCAAGGATGGAGACCTCGTCCCGGTGCTCCCGTCGACGGCAGACGAGACCAACGAGTGCGGGCGGACCTTGATATGGGGCAGCTCCTCGGAGAAGCGGACCTCGTCCAGGTCGGCCTATCCTTTCTTCCTTCATAGCGTCTTCGTCGGGCTCATCCCGCCTTTCTCCTCGTTCTTCACCGCCATCCTCGACCACTACGGGATTCAAGCCCTTCATCTCCAGCCCAACTCCATCCTGCTCTTGTCCGTCTTTGCCTTCTACTGCGAGGCTTTCGTGGGCGTGAAGCCTTCGGTGGCCCTCTTCCGACATTTCTTCAGCTTGGGCGTGCACGACGGCACTCAGCGGTCGGCGTGCATCTCCTTCGTCGTGGTCCAGAGCGGTAACATACTCTTAAAGGCTGGGAAGAAGGTGGATAACTTCAGGCACCGCTGGGTCTTCATGGATCTCAGGGGCTGCCGGAAAGACCCCCGTGTGGAGCTCCGCGAAGCTTTCCGACCCCCGGGCCAAGCCCGTCCTGGAGCGGATTTCTCACGATATCAGTGCCAGGAAGCTGACTGGGGGGATGATAGTGAAGGAGTTCTTGACGGAGCGCCTGTCGCCCCTCCAGTCTCACTCTAGGACCCTGTGGGACTATCAGGGCAGCGGCGATAGCCTCAAGCTTCGGTCCGCACGCATAACCCCCGAGGAATTGAGCAGGGCTGTGACAACCCTGCTCAACGGCGACCCCGGTGATCTCCCCGACGCCTGCGCCCTGCTGTACCACCGCGACGACGGGGCCGATTTGGTCACCAAGATGCCTGTCTTCAACGAACTGGGGCTCTCCCTAGTTGAGGGCCTTTGCTCCCCGGTGATGGTGTCCTCCGGCGACACCACGGGCGGGGAGGATTCGGAGAAGACAGCGGACGACGACCCGGCGGGGGCGTCTCCCCCGTCGCAGAGCATGCTCCTGCGTGACCTCGAGGATGATGACGGTGTTGGTGAAGTTTCTGCTGCGTGTTCTCCATGCCCCGCCAAGGTCCTCAGGGGGCTAGGACCGGCTCCTCGTGCCACATGGTCCGCCTTCCTGGCGACCCCCTGGAAGCGCGGGGCGGAGTCTCCTCTGGCGTGCCCTGCCTCTACCGGCAAGGCGGTTGAGGTGCCGGCCTCGCCCCCGCCCGAATTGCGGCTTGCCGGTAAGGTGGGCGAGGCCGGGGCCATGGCGATCCCTCCAGCGGCTGCCCTTGCGGATAGTGCCCCTGCTCCCCGGCGTGGTGGTGCCCTCACCGAGAAAGGCGAGGGCGCCCCCGTCGTCGTCGGAGCGGAGAGGAAGAGGAAGTGGGTCGACGTTGAAGAGTAAGTGATCTGGCTCGGCCTTGGTCGCCTGCCGGTAGCTTGAGTATTGATGATTTTCCTTACTTGGTAACTAGGAACGCCGCCGCCTGAAGATGAGGAAGAAGAAAGCGGGCGTCAAACCGAAGGCGTCTTCCTATGCACCGCCCGCTCCTGTCGTGCCGCCGTCGCCTGATGAGGCGCCTGCGGGCGAGGGGGTGGGGGCTCACGAGGCAACCCTCCTGGTCACCGCCGCGGAGCCCCCCGAGCCCCCAATGCCTGTTGGCGTGGTCAATCCTGTCCTCGAGGGCGTGTTGGTGCCGCTGTCTAGAGGGCCAACCGCCCATCGATCTGTCTACATCCGTCTTGCCCGTGGTCCCTTCGCAGCCTCCGGAGCCTCCTGCTCCTCATGCTGCTGTCTCCCGGGGGACGTCGCCTGTGATCGCGCAGGCGCCTCCTCCAGAGGAGGCATTGATGCCTTCGTCGCGCGGCCTCGATGTCCTGGACGGGTCCTTCACCGCTCTGGGTCATGTTCGGGACGCCCTCGCGGGTACCGACGATCGCCTCGCGAGTGGGCGCCTGGGGCTCCTCTCCGGGTGGCTCCAGGCCGACGCCTCTGTCGTCGCGGTCCGGGGCCAGGCCGAGGCCGCCGTGGTGAAGAGCGAGAAGGAGGTCGCGTTGGCCAAGGCAGCCTGCAAGGCGGCGCTGTCTGACGCGACGTCTACTGTAGGGCGTCGTGACGAGGCGGAGTCCCGCTTGAAGGTTCTTCAGGAAGAGAAGTCCGCGCTTGAGGAGCAACTATGTCAACACTGCTTGCCGATCGGGACTCCGAGCTGTCCCAGGCGACGGCCGACCGTGTCGCGGGGCGAGAGCGCCTGGACACGCAGGAAAGGGAGGTTGCCCTGGAAAAGGCCCAGCTCGAAATCAAGGAAAAGGCTCTAACTGAGGCCGAGTAGAAAAAGGCCGCGGAGCTCAGCGCCCTTCCCCCGGTCGAGCTCAGGCTTCGCCAAGAGCTCCACTCCCTCTGCCGGGAGGGGTTTACAGAACCCCTGGTGGCTCCGGAGAGCAGCTTTGCCGAGCTCGCTTCGAAGCTTGTCGAGGCGCTGGAGGGCGCCATTGCCAAGGTGGAGGGGGTCTTGGAGAGCAAGTGCCACGACCTCTTTTCTGAGGCTGCGACGCGGGTCTTCAGCCACTTTCACCTTCGCGAGCCAGGGTTTGACTTCGACTGCATGATCCGCCCGGTCATCCTCGAGGTCCGCAGTAGCACTGCGGCGGCAGTGAAGGGCGCCGTGGAGGCGCTGGTGAACAAGTTCACCCGCGTCAGCGTTCCTCCGCCTCCTGAAGCTGCAGGGGTTAGCGGTGAAGAAGACGACGCCAGCGATGTTGACGACGAGTTCCCCGCGGACAGGACGAGTGGTGGCGGAGGCTCCTCCTGATTCCTCTTCCTTGTTCCCTTCCTGCAACGTTCATCGTGCCTCGCGGAGGCGTTAAACTTGTTTATATTTGCGAAAAAATTTAATGCTTGTAATAACTGTTGGACTCTGTGATTGCTCTCTTCGCCTTGTTTACTTCTTGCTTGCTGTGATGCTCTGCGTTGGCAGGGCCCGGCCCCGCGCATACCTCAGCCGCCGTTGGGCCGTCCGGATCACCAAGGACGGTTCCAAGGGGTGAGGGGCTACATGGCCAGTGAGGCTCCTGAGTCGCGATGCTCAGGAGTCCCCCTTGATGTACGAGCAGCCCTCATGAAGGGAACATGGTCAAGATAGGGTTAACTTGGAAATTTTGAACACCTTGCGCTCTGCGTCGGCAGGGCCCGGCCCCGCGCATACCTCAGCCGCCGTTGGGCCGTCCGGATCACCAAGGACGGTTCCAAGGGGTGAGGGGCTACGTGGCCAGTGAGGCTCCTGAGTCGCAATGCTCAGGAGTCCCCCTTGACGTACGAGCGCCAGCGTCCTCCTTAACTTGGAAATTTTGAACACCTTGCGCTCTGCGTCGGCAGGGCCCGGCCCTGTGCATACCTCAGCCGCCGTTGGGCCGTCTGGATCACCAAGGACGGTTCCAAGGGGTGAGGGACTACGTGGCCAGTGAGGCTCCAAAGTCGCGATGCTCAGGAGTCACCCTTGACGTACGAGCTCCAGCGTCCTCGTTAAGGGTTTTGAGTGCTTTGAGCTCTGCGTCGGCAGGGCCCGGCCCCGCACATAACTCAGCTGCTGTTGGGCCGTCCGGATCACCAAGGATGGTTCCAAGGGGTGAGGGGCTACGTGGCCAGTGAGGCTCCTGAGTTGCGATGCTCAGGAGTCCCCCTTGACGTACGAGCGGCTCCCATACCTTTCCTTGCCGGCTTTTCCTGAGAGGGGCGCGTGAAGACCATGTTTGGCAGACCTGGGAAGGTGGCGTGTACCAGGCTCGGCCCGGTAGTAGCCCCCAAGCAGCCCCCTCACGCGAACATCCCAGGGAATGTAGTGAAACGGGGCTGCAAGGAGCCTTCCTGAGGTTGGATGCAGCCGCTGGGGCGCCCTTAGTTGTTTATCCCCAGCACAGGGCGTAGGGCTTCCACATTGCGTGGGCATAGTCATTGGTGGACCGTGTTGTCCGCCAGCACGGAGGTGTGGCTTCCACATTGCGTGGGAAGGAACCCCTCCGCGTCCTCAGGGGGCTCCGGGCATGTACAGCCCATTGAGTTCGTACGCGTGGCTGGCACGGTAGAACTGGGAGGTGTATTTGGGAGCTCACCAGGGCGCTTTGGCCTCGCGAGGTCCCTACCTCAAAGGCGGTTTGCGCCTGGATCTTCTTGTAGATAGCGCCGTCCGAGGTCCTGCAAATTTTGGAGAAGCCTGCGCTGAACGTCCTCCCTAGGGCCATCGCATGAGAGGGCCAAGCACCAGTGACCCCAGGAGGTGACGTGAACGGGGCTAGCCCGCCAGACAGAGCTCAGCCATTGGATTTATCAACGCTGCAGGGACGGACCCGAGCACAGACGCCGTGCCCCAGTCCTCTCACGAGGCGGTCGAAGGTAGGATCATTCGGGTGTGGCGACATTCACGCCGGCAAAGAGCCATGCAGGCAAGGGGAAACGTTAGGAAACAGATCACATGCATGAAAAAATGATGAAATATGCGTAAATGCAGTGGCTGCAGGAGTACGCCCTGATCGCCTGAGGATAATGCGGCCCGGCGGGCACCCTCGAATGGAATAAACCAAAAAGTTACCTGGCACAGACCAACAAAAGGTCACCTGGCGGCCATGCCGCTGAAGAGTTGAAGCTGTCGTCGTAGCCTCATCTTATACCTCCACGAGCGCGGCCCTCACGAGCCCGTCGTCTCCCGGGGCTCGGGACCCATGCTCGGTCCGGGCATCTCATCCAACTCCTCGCCGCGTCTCGCCAGGCAAGGTACGAGCATGGCCCGGGCAAGGCGCTGGAACGTGACGCCGGCATTCGCTAGGCCAAAGGGCATGCAGACGTAGTTGTGCGGGTAGACCCACCCGTGGTCGGCACGTGTTGGCCAAAAGTGGCCCTGGGACGTGGCCCTGTTGATTGCGAGCGTGTTGACGTAGACGCGCGGCTGGTCGACCGGGCCGACGATGGCGGCTGCGGTTGGTGGTGCAGGGCAGTCCCCGCCTCACTGGGCCTGTGCCTCCTGAAGCTCCTCGATCGCTTTGATGACAGACTCTTGCGAGCTCGGCGTCTTGCGCCGTGCTCCTGGCTCTGGCAGTCGCGCGTCAGGACGTGCCTTCAGGTTGTGCCCGAGCGCCTCCCTTGTCTCACCGGCCGAGTCGAGAGCCTCCCGGATGGAAGCCCCCGAGCCCGACCGAAGGGGGGGCGCCGAGCGCGCTTTCCTATGCGATGGAAGTTGGGGCCCCGTCCTTGGGTGCAGAGCCTGAGGCTCCGCCCTTGGAGGATCCAGCCCCCTGGCGCTCCATGGGGAGGGGCTGCTTCTTCTTCTTGCGTGCGTCCTCACGAGGCAGGGCATCCTCCTCCTCGTCCGAGCGCTCGGCCACAGCAGCGCGGTAAGCACGCTCGAGGGAGCAGACGGCATCCTTCTAATCGCAGGCGACGGTGATGACGCTGCCACTCCCTGGCATCTTGAGGACGTTATAGCCGTGATGAGTCGCCGCCATAAACTTGGCGAGGGCCGGGTACCCAAGGATTGCATTGTACGGGAGGTGGATGTGGGTGACGTCGAATACGATGATCTCGGTGTGGTAGTTCTTGCATCCGCCGAAGGTGACGGGCAGGTGTACTTGCCCAATGGGGACGGTGGACCCATCGGTGACTCCCGAGAATGGCTTGGTCGGCATGACCTAGTCGTACGGTACTCGAAGCATGTCGAAGGTCTCAATGGAGAGGACATTGAGCCCCGCTCCACTGTCGATGAGGGTCTTGGTGACGAGGACGTTGCTGATGGTCGGAGTGCACAGCATGGGGAGCCTGCCGGCCATGGCCGAGCACCTGAGCTGATCCCTCGAGCCAAAGGTGATTGTAGTCTGGGACCACTTGAGGGGAAGCCATGCCTCGGGCTTTGGGAGAGCCGCGTTTACATCCCGTGCGAACTGCTTGAAGACGCGGTTCGATGCTGGGGCTTGGGCGCCGCCCAGGATACAGGCTACCGCCCTGACCTCCTGGAAGCCCCCAGCCCCATCGTCCTGCCTGTCCTCTTCCTTCCTTCTGGGTGGTCGTGGTAGTGGCGGTAGGCCGGCCTCACGAGGCTGGCCACGGCGTGACCCCTCCGTAGGGTCATCGCGCCAGTGGTCCTCCTGAGCCTGATCATGCCAGCGGTCCTCCTGAGGCTGGTCTCGCCACCCCTGATGTGGTTCCCGATTGTCTCAACGGCCTCCACCGCAGGCTCCGCCGCATCCGAAGCCACGGTCAGTGCGTCCAGGGCGCCGGCCGAAGTGTTCGGCGCGGACCAGCCTGAGTTCCTGGCAGTCGGCGGTGTCATGGTTGTTGGTGCCATGGAAGATGCAGGTCGGTCCCCCCCCTGCGTGGTGTTCCTCGCCTCAGCTGTGCTTCACCTCAGGCTCGGCCACAAGCACCGCTGGGGCCTTGCGCTTCACCTCCTTGGCTTTGGTCTTCATTTCCTCTGGCTTTGCCGTCAGAGGATCTCGGAGCGACAGGCGGCCATCTTCGGCCTTGGCGCACCTGTTCGCCAGGTTGAACATCTCCAGGGTGGACCACAGTTCGTCGTTCATGGCGAGCTCCTCATTCATCTTGAGGTCCGTGACGCCGTCGGTGAATGCGGAGATGATAGCCTCATCCGACGCCTTCGGGACCTTGAGGCGCGTAGTCGTGAAGTGTTGTATGAACTTGTGCAGGGTCTCTCCCTCCTGCTGCTTTACACGCCGCAAGTCGTTCACGGTGAGCACGCGGTTGCGGGTACCATGGAAGTTGGCGACGAAGCGCTTGCGCGGGTCGTCCCAGGAGGTGATGGACCCCTCCGGGAGGTTGAGGAGCCAGGAGAGCGCACCGCCCTTGAGTGCCATGGGGAACCAGAACGCCATGACCTTGTCGTCTCCACCGGCCGCCCGGATGCTCAGCGAGTAGAGCTGTAGGAACTCGGCGGAATCCGGGGTGCCGTCGTAGCGAGGGGGTAGGTCAGGCTTGAACTTGCAGGGCCACGTGGTTGGGTGGAGCTCCGTGGTGATGGCGAGGCACCCCTCCGGCTCGATGGGTGTTGCGTGTGCGAGAGGGGCCCGGTCTTGACGCCCCTGAGGGGCCGCCTCGAGTGGTGCCTAGTGGCGACGCTGGTTCGGCAGCGCGGGGAGCGCACGCGCGTCGGCGCATGGCCGTGGCACCACCTGGCAACTTACTTCATCTCTTGCCCTTGCCCGCGGTTCGCGGGGCTGGTCGCGCGGGCATGCTTCACGCTTGGGCTTGGGGTCGTCGTCGCGTGGCGGAGGAGGTGGCGGCGCATCATGGGCCACGTCGTCTGCCAGGGAAGGCCGGGGTCAAAACGAGTAGGAGAGCGCTGAAGCGTCGCCAGCAGCACTGACAAGCTCCGCGATGCGCCGGAGCCAGTCATCGTAGCGGTCGGGGGCAGGGTGGTAGCGGAGCAGCTCGTTCGCCATGGCGAGCGCGCCCGAACTGCGCACCGGCCCGGGCCGAACATGGGAGGACGACCCGGTAGCTGGAATGATCGATGGAGTGGCGGTGTGGCCGTCGCGCCGCGTGGTAACTGGCTGGGAGGAGTCTTGTTGTTCGTGGGCATCCGGGCCCATGGCGGCGTAGGCCACAGGTGAAGGGGACCGGCGCGCGCCGGCGCGGCCCATGGGTGCCGTCTGGGCAACGCGGGCAGCTTGGCGCTCGGCGCGGGCTCGGCGGGATAAGAGCTTGGCTTGAGGAAGACTCCGACACGCCCCCTACCTGGCGCGCCAAATGTCGGATTTCGGGCTCCGCAAAACCCTCAAGGTTCGAACACAGGGGTGTGTGCGAAGATCCCCTGCAGCCTCGCCCTACTTAGCTCGCTACCCGATGGTTACTACGGCGAACTCGCACGATGACGAGGAAGAAGATGAACACGGTGGTTTACCCAGGTTCGAGCCGCTGCGAAGCGTAATACCCTACTCCTGCTTTGGTGGATTGCCTCTCGGGGAGGTGTGGTGGATGAACTAGTACAGTGGTGGGAAGCCTCGTGAGGGCGCTCGAGTGGTGTTCTTGGCTCTCTGCCTTGTCTTGTCCTTCCCCCTCTCTACGGTGCAGCCTAGCCTCTATATATAGCGGTGGCCCGGGTCCTCTTCCCTTATCGCAATGGCGGGAAGGGATCCCACAACGGCCAAATTTGAAGGGGGACAGGAGTACATCCCCGCCCTATCCAAAGGTGGTCTTCGCCTGCAAAGCGACTATTGATGATGCAGAGGTGGGCTCGGTGATGACATCCGCCCTGCTGGGCTCGTATTCGTGGTCTTGTTGCACCGGAATGGAAACCTTTGGGAGGCGCTTTGGGAACCCGCGTACGTCCCTGCTCCCTTTGCACCAAAGGGGAAACTGCAACGCCTGGCGCGCTGGCGCCCGCCTGTCCTTCCTTGCGTCATCCTTGACTCCTGAGGCCGGGTTCTTCATAGAGATCTCCGCCGCTCCGGAGGAGGCCTGAGGATGGCCAACTCCTGCTGATCCTGGTGCTGTTCTTCCTCGCGAGCCTGGGGTCCTCGCGAGGGCCTTGTCCTGAGTGGAGTCGCGCCAGGCCGCGATTGGCTGACGAGGTGGGCCATGTCCTGGGACGGAAGCAGGCAGGTCTGGGTACCCCCGTTCCCAGAACACCAACAAGAGAGTTTACCCAGGTTCGGGCCGTTGCGAAGCGTAAAACCCTACTCCTGCTTTTGGTGGATTGCCTCACGAGGAGGTTTGTGGATGAACTAGTACAGTGGTGTGTTACCTTGCGGGTGTGTTTGCGGGGTGGTTGCTTCATACTCCTCTACCGGGCTACCTCGTCTCTATTTATAGCGGCCCGGGTCCTCTTCCCTTATCGCAATGGCGGGAAGGGATCCCACAACGGCCAAATTTGAAGGGGGACAGGTGGTACACCCTATCCTGACGAAAGGTGGTCTTCCCCTGCAAAGTAGACGACGGTGATGCAGTGGTGGACTCGGTGATGACGTCCGTCCTGCGGGGCTTGGGGTCTTAGTCTTGTTGCACCGAAGTGCAAACCTTTGGCGGGCGCTTTGGGAACTCGCGTGCATCCCTGCCTCCTTTGCACCAATGGGGAAACTGTCCCCTCTAGCGTACTGGCGCCTGCCTGGCCTGGCTGGCGTCACCCTTGCCCTCCTGAGGTCACATGTTGCATAGGAGTCTCCGCCGCACAGGAGGGGGCCTGGGAGGCCTACCTCCCCGCGGGTCTTGGCGCTGCTTCCCTCGTGAGCTCAGGGTCTCACGAGGGCCTTATGTCGAGTGAGGCCGCGCCAGGCCATACTTGGTCGTTGAGGTGGGCCACGCGTGGGGCCGCAGGCAGGCAAGTCTGGCTACCCTGGTACCCAAAACGCCGATAGTAGCCCCCGGGCCCGAGGCGCGCTCGAGCTAGCTTTGGGGGGAAGCCACGGTGGATGGGCTAGAGCGCCGTGGGCCCCAATTGCCTACGGGTCCGAATCGACACGTGGCGCACAACGAGACGTGGGCGTCTTGGCTCCCCGAAGACGTCAGGAACTGCCCTGGGTCGAGCTGACGCCTGGCCTGCGCGCCTCCTTGGCCATCATTATCCTTCTTTGAATGTTGTTGACCCCTTGCGTCCTCTCCCGCCTCGGGCCATGCGGATGTGACCCGGCAGGGGCAGGGGAAGCGACGTTAGGCAGGAGAGCACACCAGTCATGTCAGGCACGCGCCGCTCGAGGTGCCTAGCAACTCCACTTCCCACGTCGCCCCGCATGCAGCGGTTGCGCCTATAAACCCACCCCGCTCGGAGGGCCTTGCCATATTGTCACGCCCTCTCCCTTCTTTTCCTTCCAAGTTATCTTCCTTGTCTTCCTCCTTTCCTTTGCTCCCCCATGGCGTCCAGTGGAAGCGCGGCAGGTGCGGGGAAGCGTTCGGAGCCCCCGGCTTCACCGGCGGCCCCCGGAGGCAGCGGTGGGGGGCCCTCAAGGCCAGCCCAAGTCTGCCTTCGCTGGGCCATCCTCGATGAGTAATTTCCTTGTCTCCCACTTCCTTCTCTTATAATCGCAACTACCGCGCCGGATCGTTCCCTCCTCCCAGGGCGCCCACGCCCAAGAGGCACAGGCTCGAGGAACTCCAGGAGGAGGCTGATGCGCTGAGGGTCCAGCTCGCGGACGCTGAGGCCGCCCTCCAAGCAGCGCTCAGGGGCGAGGCAGAGGCTCGGGCGGAGCTGGCGTCGCTCCAGACCCAGCTCCAGGGCACCGTCAACGCCGTGCAGGCCGCCCAGGATGAGGCGGCCCACGCGAAGATACTGGAGGCGCAGCGTGCCAAGCAGTATCGGGACGTCGCCCTCCGCGCAGTCGGCGCGGTTAGCTGTTTCGTCGGGGAGGCCCCTGCGCTGCCTTGCGCGCACGGTGACGGGGGCTACCTCAACTTCTGCGACAAGGTGGTGGAGGCGCTGGAGACCGGCGTCTCGCGGGTTGACGAGGACAACGTGTCCAGTGCGCGTGACCTCCTGGACCTCACGCTGACACGTGTCTTCTCCAACCTTCGGCGCTTCGTCCCCGAGCTCGACCTCCTCTGCGTCATGGAGTCAGTGCCCGAGGAGCTCCAGAGGCCCCTCAGGGACGAGACGCGCCCGCACGTGGAGTCCTTGGTGGAGCGGTTCGTATAGGAGCCCCTCCCCGACGAGGGCGACGACTCCGGTGCCGCGGCTCGGTCTTCATGGCGACAAGTCCATATTTTGGCTGAGACAACAGGCATGCCTTCTATGGGTCTATGTTTATCTTTTTCATCGGGTTTAGCAATTCTAGCAGCTTCATCACAGAAGTAGATAACATGCCCATCAATATTTTCTACCAAGAGATCCTTAACCATAGCAACACTAGGTTCTACTTTAATTTTCTCAGGGGGCTTAGATGTTTTTAGGTTACTCTTACGAACCACAGTTGATACCTTAGCATGTTCCTTTATCCTAACAGGGGAAGGTGGTTTTTCAATATAAGCGGTAGGCACAACTGGATCAACATTGTAAATGATAGTTTCTTCTTTATCTACGACAGGTTCTTTAATTTCTTGTTTAATAGGGGGATGATATTTAAACCACTTCTCCTTAGGGAGATCAACGGGAGTAGAAAATGCTTCGCAAAAATAGGCTACTATCTCAGAGTCAAGTCCATATTTAGTGCTAAACTTGTGAAAAGTATCGGTATTCATAAAAGATTTAACACAATCAAATTCAAGCTTTATACCAGACTCATTACCTTCGTCGAGTACCCAATCTTCAGATTTGCATTTAATTGTTTCTAAGAGATCCCACTTGAATTCAATAGTCTTCTTCATATAAAACCAACAAAAGAAGTATCGAGCATGGATTGATCATTATGAGAAAGCCGAGCATAAAAATTCTGAATGGTAACTTCTCTAAGAATGTCATGATTGGGGCATGAATATAACATTGACTTAAGCCTCCCCCAATCTAGAGCGACACTTTCTCCTTCACGAGGCCAAAAATTATATATATAATTCCAATCACGATGAACTAGATGCATGGGATAAAACTTATGGTGGAATTCCAATTACAAACGATTCCAGTTCCACGATCCAAGATCATCACATAGCCTATACCATGTCAATGCTTTTCCCTCCAAAGATAAAGGGAAAACCTTCTTCTTAACTTCATCTCCGGGTAAACATGCAAGCTTAAATAATCCACATATTTCGTTCACATATAATAGATGCATATGAGGATGTTCAGTTCCATCTCCTGCATAAGGTTTAGCAAGCAGTTGTTCTACCATACCCAAAGGAATTTCATAACCAATATTTTCAGTAGGTGCAGTAGGTTGAGGGGCAAATAATTGTGGTTCTGGTCGAGGTGAAGATACCCCGAACAAACCCCTCAAAGGAATGTTCTCCATAGTAGCAAGTAGCAATAAATTTCAGCACGTAATATAAGGTTTTCCTTACCGATTTCCACTTACCAAGAGCGTTTCACTCCCCGGCAACGGCGCCCGAAAAGAGTCTTGATGACCCACAAGTATAGGGGGTCAATTGTAGTCCTTTCGATAAGTAAGAGTGTCAAACCCAACGAGGAGCAGAAGGAAATGACAAGCGGTTTTCAGCAAGGTAATCTCTGCAAGCACTGCAATTGTAGGTAACAGATAGTTTGGTAGCAAGGTAATTTGTAACGAGCAAGTAACGGTAACGATAAATAAGGTGCAGCAAGGTAGCCCAATCCTTTTGAGGCAAAGGACAGGCCAGAACAATCTCTAGTAATAGGCAAAGTGTTCTTGAGGGTACACGGGAATTCATCTAGTCACTTTTATCATGTTGGTTTGATTCGTGTTCGCTACTTTGAAAATTTGATATGTGGGTGGACCGGTGCTTGGGTGCTGTTCTTACTTGAACAACCTCCCACTTATGACTAACCCCCTTGCAAGCATCCGCAACTATGAGAAAAGTATTAAGATAAAATCTAATCATAGCATTAAACGTTTGGATCCAAATCAGCCCTTACGAAGTAGCGCATAAACTAGGGTTTAAGCTTCTGTCACTCTAGCACCCCATCATCTAATAACTACTCCACAATGCATCCCCTTAGGCCCATGAATGGTGAAGTGTCATGTAGTCGACGTTCACATGACACCACTAAGGGAATCACAACATACATATCATCAAAATATCAAACACATATCAAATTCACATGATTACTTGCAACATGACTTCTCCCGTGACCTCAAGAACGAGGGTAAGTACTCACAAATAATAAACATGCTCAAGATTATAGAGGTATTGAATAGCATACTAGATCTGAACATATAATCTTCCACCAAATAAACCATATAGTAATCAACTACGCAAGGTAATCAACACTACTAGTCACCCACAGGTACCAATCTGAGGTTCCGGTACAAAGACTGAACACAAGAGATGAACTAGGGTTTGAGAGGAGATGTTGTTGTTGAAGATGTTGATGAAGATTGGCCTCCCAAAGATGAGAGGGGTGTTGGTGATAACGATAGCTTCGATTTCCCACTCCGGGAGGGAAGTTCCCCCGGCGGAATCGCTCCGCCGGAGGGCAAAAGTGCTCCTTCCCAAGTTCTGCCTCGAGACGGCGGCGCTTTGTCCCGAAAGTCCTGATTGTTTCTAAGTCAAATGTGACTATATACCAGAAGATGGGCACCGGAGGTGGGCCGAGGTGGCCACAACCCATCAGGGCGCGCCCGGGGGGTCTGGCGCGCCCTGGTGGGTTGTGCCCACCAGGCAGGCCCCCTCTGGTTGTTTTCTGCTCCAGTATTTTTATTTAATTCAAAAATAATCTCCGTAAAATTTCAGCTTCATTGGAGTTGTGCAGAATAGGTATCGCTTATGTGCTTTTCTTAGGTCCAGAATTCCAGCTGCCGGTATTCTCCCTCTTTGTGTAAACATTGCATATTATGAGAGAAAAGGCATTAGAATCACTCCCCAAAGCATTATTATTCAACAAAACATAATAAATAACTGTAGGAAATCATGATGCAAAATGGACGTATCAGTAGTCCACCCTCGGGGCTGACAGTTTGTACCAGTAGCTATGTGTTCAATCTCTCTCTCTCTCGTTCTTGAGATGGCACGATCTTGATGTATCACGGGCTTTGTTAATATAGTCAGATCATATGACGTAATTGCCTTGCTACCTTTTTGTGATGAATTGAATATTTACCTTTGAGATCTCGTTATGTTGGATTGAATATTATGGTTTGAGAACACTTGATGTACGTCTTGCGTGGGATACCCGTAGTGACATTGGGGTATCCTATTGATTCACATGATATATGTTGAGGCATCAACTTGCGGATTCCGGTGACCTAGGGGATCTATGCATAGGGGTTGATTGCACGTTTACATACCATGTTCTCCGATAGAAATCTTGGGGTGCTCCTTGAAGTTCTTTGTGTTGGATTGAATATTATAGATCTGAAATTGTTTGATGCATGTTGCATAATTTACCCACGGATACTTGAGGTGACATTGGAGTATCTAGGTGACATTAGGGTTGATTGATATGTATAATTGGTGTTATTCTAGTAGGAACTCTAGGGATGTTTGTGACACTTATAGGAATGGCCCAATAGATTGATCAGAAAGAATAACTTTGAGGTGGTTCTACTACCTACACCAATTTCATCTTATTGTTCTCCGCTAGATAGCAACTTTGGAGTGATTCATTGTTGCACGTTGAGGGATGATTATATGATTCAACTATGTTAGCATTGTTGGGAGATTGCACTAGCGAAAGTATGAACCCTAGGCCTTATTTCCAAGCATTTATACACCGTTTTGCTTGTTGTGTTACACTTGCTACCTTGCTGTTTTTATATATTCAGATTCCAAAAACCTATATCTATCATCCATATTGCACTTGTATCACCATCTCTTCGCCGAAGTAGTGCACCTGTACAATTTGCCATTGTATTGGGTGTGTTGGGGACACAAGAGATTTCTTGTATTTGGTTGCAGGAATGTTTGAGAGATACCTTCTTCATCCTATACCTCCCACGGATTGATAAACCTTAGGTCATCCACTTGAGGGAAAATTGCTGCTGTCCTACAAAACTCTGCGCTTTGAGGCCCAACACGAGTCTACAAGAATAAAGTTGCGTATTAGACATCAAGCTCTTTTCTGGCGCCGTTGCCGGGGAGGTGAGTGCTTGAAGGTATATCTTTAGATCTTGCAATTAAATCTTTTATTTTATTGTTTTTCACTAGTTTGGTTTTATAAAACAAAACTACAAAATAAATATAAATGGATCCTCACCCACTTGCTAATCTTTTCAAAAGACCCGATTATGTTGGAACAATTGCTAGTGAGAGTTCACTAGATTATCTTTATGAGGTCTTGCTTGAAAATTATGAATCTAAAAATTGTGAAATTTATAAAGTGATTCATGATAGTTCCTTGAATGAAAAGCATGATAGCAATATTGTTAGTATGAATTCTCTGAATATCCATGATGCTAATGATGTGCAAAGCCACAAGCTTGGGGATGCTATGTTTGATGAGGATGATATTTTTAGTCCCCCAAGTTTTTATGAGCAAATTTATTATGATGATGGCATGCCACCTATCTATGATGATTATGATGATGACATGTATGCTATAAAGAATAATTATAACTATGAAACTTGTCATCATGATTTTAATTATCAATTTGGTTATGTCAATCATGTATCTCATGATAGTTATTTTCTTGAGTTTGCTCCCACTATTATGAATGAGAAGAAATATGCTTATGTGGAGAGTAATAAATTTTCTATGCATGTAGATCATGAAAATAATTCTTTATGTGATATTTATATTGTTGAATTACTTCATGATGCTACTAAAAACTATTATGAGAGAGGAACATATGCTTGTAGGAATTGCAATAATATCAAGTTTCCACTCTATGTGTTCAAAGTTTTGAAGTTATGCTTGTTTTGCCTTCCTATGCTAGTTGATTCTTATTACCATAAATTGTTTTCTCACAAAATCCCTATGCATAGGAAGTGGGTTAGACTTAAATGTGCTTGTCATGAGATTCATGATGCTCTCTTGCATGTTTCAATTACTATTCCAATGTGAGCATCATTGAAATCATCATGCCTAGCTAAAAGGCATTAAAGAAAAGCGCTTGTTGGGAGACAACCCAACACTTTTACTTTCTGTTTTTTGTGTGTTCACATGATTAAGCTACTGTAGTAATCATGTTTTGTGGCTTTTATTTCAATAATGTGCCAAGTAAAGGCTTTGGGATAGTATGGATACTTGTTGATTTGATTCTATGCAAAAACAGAAACTTTTGCCTCCAGTAAATAATTTCTCTTATTTTACTGGAGCGTCAAAAAATTCTGAAATTTTTACACAGTATTTATATGCAAATTATTTAAGTTTTCCTAATGTTTCAGAATTTTTAGAGACACGGAAGTATGGTTATATTACAGAGCTTCACAGACTGTTCTGTTTTTGACAGATTCTGTTTTGCATGCATAGTTTGCTTGTTTTAGTGTTCCCATATCTTATATTCAGTGATATAAATTATGTGAATGCTATAATACAGTAGGTATTATGTGAGAACAATTATGAATCTTGTCTTGACAGTACCTAAGTGAATGATCTTTATTTATTATACTAACCCTTCTCACGAAGTTCCGTTAAGTTTTGTGTGATTGAAGTTTTCAAGTTTTGGGTGAGATACCGATATGAGAAGAATAAGCAGTGACAAGAAAATAAGCTTGAGGGATTCCCAAGGCACCCCCAAGGTAATATACAAGGAAGACTCAAGCGCCTGAGCTTGGGGATGCCCCGGAAGGCATCCCCTCTTTCGTCTTCAACATTATCGGTATATCTTACTTAGAGCTATATTTTTATTTTTCACATAGCGTCGGCGCACGGATGCTCACGATCACCTATGGGACCAGAGGCCCCTTTGTGGTTCGGCAAGGGGGTGTCACGTTGCACGAAAATCGGAGAGCATGAGACGGCGCGACGATCAGGACACTGGCATTTTACCCAGGTTCGGGCCGCTGCTAAGCGTAAAACCTTACTCCTGCTTTTGGTGGATTGATCAGAGGAACACGAAGAACACGCAACGCCTAACCCCGGCAAGAACTGCTATTGGGGTGAGCTACTACGCGAGTACTTGGGCCTCCTTTTATGGTGCGAGGGGTTACCACAATGGCAAAACGGTCATTATCTATCGATTACATAGCTTAGCAGAGCTATCATACATAACTCTGGCATTTAGGACAAAATACCATGATTACAAGCCTAGGTGGAGATCGGGGGTGCATCCCCGGCAAGCTCTTGCAACCGCTTGGTCGGTCGTTGCATATGGTCTTGATACGCTGCAGGGCGGGTGTCAACTGAGTATAACTTTCCTCCCGGTGTGTCAACACGTGTTTAGCGAGAGCTGATTAGCTGCTTGAGGGCTCGACACCGCATTGATTAGTGACTGGCGTAGCGATGCGGTGGAGCGGTGGCCGATCAGCTTGCTCCTGCCGGGGGATGGCTTGCTGGGTCTTCAGGAAGGTGCACGTGTCGGTCCCCGGCAAGCGACGGGGGCATGGCTGGCGCATTTTGGGCCCCTCCTGGGCCGTTGTGCTGGTGTTGCCGGCGCTTGCTTAGCCTTCTGCAGGTTGTTGCTCCCGGATGCTGGTTCTTGAATGCTTTCTTGGAGATGTGGTAGCCTTCCCAATGGGTTTTGCTCGCGGGGGCCGGAGGCTGTCTGTTCATGCACAAGTCAGGGGGAATGAACACCCCTGTTAGTATACCCCGATAGAAGCCCTCGGGCCTGAGCCATACGTGTCGCTTGGCACGCTGGGTTAGGCCCCAAACAGTGCACGGACATGCGTCGGATGGATTCTGTCCTCCCACCCCACGTCCACTCCGCGCAATTATCGCGGGTCGTGGGGTCATGGAACGGTAGCCGTTGGAGAATAAAAAGAACTGCCAGTAATAAAATGGCAGTTTTTCGAAAAGATTGCGAAGAGCCAGCCCCCGTGTGGATCCCCTAAAATAAAAAGAACAACGCACAGGGGCGCTGCTCATTCGCATCCTTTTCTCCGTCCTTCATCTTCCTCCTCAAGCCAAAGAACTGCTCCCATCGCCACTCTCAGTTTACTGAGAGCCGCCAGATCATCCGCCACCCTCTAAGGCTTCAAGGATGGGGCGGAAAACGGTTGCCAACAAGGGGAAGCAGGCGGCCACATCCACGGACCTGGTGGATGAGGAAAGGAAGAAGAAAGCGGAAGAGCTCGAGAGGCGGCGACAGGGAGATGTGGTTATCTATCCGTCGAGCCTGGATGGCAACACTCTGATCAAGAGGTATGCCTATATGTGGGGGAGGGCGACGAAGGGGCACGGAGCACCCTAGGTTTTGGTGGACAGCCCCAAGGAGAAGAAGCCCTCAGATTCGTACCACTTCTTTTGTGCGTACTTTTACTGCGGCCTTGCTCCTCCCTTCTCTGATTTCTTCTGTGCCATGATGGCGGCATATGGATTCCACCTTCTGGATTTTACGCCCAATGCAATGTCTTGCATAGCGATATTTGCCCATTTGGGTGAGAACTTTGTCGGAGTTGCCCCCAATGTAGACTTGTTCAGGCACTTCTTCCTTCCTTGGATTGAGGATAAATCCCACCGCTCGGGGAACATAAGCTGGATCCCCCGGGGCAAAAAG
Source organism: Elymus sibiricus (assembly GCA_039707655.1). Classification (NCBI taxonomy): domain Eukaryota; kingdom Viridiplantae; phylum Streptophyta; class Magnoliopsida; order Poales; family Poaceae; genus Elymus; species Elymus sibiricus. The sequence continues at coordinate 325,966,246 of CM077675.1, read as the reverse complement.
GATGATTCGGATTACCTTTTCGGACAGCTGCGTGGGAAGTGGGAAGAATGGAGGGGCGACTGGTGCTGGATCAAGGACGACAAGGCCCCCATGTTCTCACGGGCGCGGACTGAATGCGCTACGCACGGCAGCGACTGGGGGAAGCTGGGCCCTACTGACAGCAAACTCCCCCCGACGTTGAACATGATCGTCCGCCTCAAGACTACTGGGCTGGCCATCGAGCACGTAGTTGCAGACTTCCTCCGTCACCGTATCGCGCCCTTGCAGAAAAGAGACAGGTTTGCTTGGCAGTTCAGTGGTCCCACCGATTGGATGCGCCTGTATCCGGGTCGCGCCAAGAACTTGACAGCTTACGGCCATGGCTGGCTGTGTGATCAGTTGTTTAGCCACTTCAGGACATACCATCTGCCGGCGGGAGTCGTCCCGTTGCATCGCAATTCCGCCCGGAACCGGATCCTCCAATGGATGCCAGATTGCGATGCTTCTCGTGTTAAGTCGGATTAGGAGCTACCCACCCTGGAGAGCGAGATGGAGTGGGTCTCCATCTTGGCTGAGAGAGCCTCCAAACCGGAGGACAGCTTGACCGCGCCAACTAGGGAGGCAGAGAGAGCCTATATCTCCGGACGAATCGCGGAAGATAAGACTGTAAGGACCGCCAGGGGTGCATCCTCCGGAGAAGAGGAGGAGGAGGATTCCGGGGACGACGGTTCTTCCGAGGAGGAGAGCGAAAATCTTGCTCCGGAGGAGTCTGCCGGGCTAGAGCTTGCCGGGGCCAGTGGCTCCCAAGTCGCGGCAACAAGGACCCAGGGGGAGGGCGAGGCGGAGGAGGCGAAGGATCCGGAGGTAGAAGAGGAGGAGCTCGAGGAGGGGCCCCAAGCTCCGGAACTGGGTCGCCGCCTCCGTCTACGCGCCAACCGAGAGTCAACGGCCCCCGCATCTTCAAGAGGCCCCCCGAAGGTGAAGAAGACGACTTCTAAGGGCGACAGGCACGAAGTAGCACGTCACCAATCCTCCCGCCTTTCCCAGGCCAAGGCGTCCCCCGCCAAGCGACAGAAGGTTCATGGGGTGGACCCCAGCCTCCGTCAAGCCCAACTTCTCCGCCAGGCTCGCCTTTGTCAGGGATCACTAGAAGAGTTTCTACAGGGGGGGTGAATAGACTACTAGCAGGAATTTAAAACCTAACCTTTTCCCAAGTTAATTGGTTGGCAAATTTTAACAATTATAGCAAGTCTAGTACACCCAACACATGCATGTCAAAAATTATGGCAGCAGAAAGTAAATACATTGCACATGAAGTAAAGAGTTGAGATAGGGAGATCAAACGCAATTGGAGACGCAAAGATTTTTCCCGTGGTTCCGATAGGGGTGCTATCGTACGTCCACGTTTATGGAGTCTTCAACCCACGGAGGGTAACGGTCGCGAGAGACCACGGAGGGCACCACCCATAAGGGTCCACGAAGTAGCAACCTTGACTATTCCATAACGTCTTCCGTCCACGAAGGACTAGCCTCACTATGGGTAGATCTTCACGAAGTAGGCGATCTCCTTGCCCGTACAAACTTCTTGGTTCAACTCCACAACACGAAATAGGAGGCTCCCAAGCGACACCTAACCAATCTAGGAGGCACCACCCTCCAAAAGGTAATAGGCTCGGTAATGACGATGAACTCCTTGCTCTTGTGCTTCAAGATGATAGACTCCTCAACACACAATCACTCTCTCACAGATTTAGCTTGGTGGAAGAGATTGGATTGGTGGAAAGCAACTTGGGGAGGCTAGAGATCAAGATTCATATGGTTGGAATGGAATGGCATGATCTCAACACATGAGTAGGTGGCTCTCTCTCAGAAAATATGATGGGGCAAGTATGGAATTGTTCTGAGTGCTTCTCTTTCGAGTGGGTGGTGGTGAAGGGGTATATATAGGCATCTCCAAAAATCCAACCGTTACACCTAAAGTGACCAACTCGGTGACACCGATGTGTGAATCTCGGTGGTACCGAGTTGCTCCAAAGGTAGCAACTTTTGAATCTCGGTGAGACTGATATATAAATCTCGGTTGCACCGATAAGGTGACCAACGGTCAGATTGCCCAATCTCGGCGACGCCGATTCAACAAACTAGGTGGTACCGATTTTGTGAATCGAGGTAACAGAAAGTTGGCAACCCAAACTCGGTGGCACCGAAGCAGAATCGGTTCCACCGAAAGGTTAGGGTTTGGCTTAGGTCTGTCTGAGTTTGGGAATCAGTGGCACCGAGTGGAAAGTGTTGGTTGAACCGATTTTGGATATTTGACTTTGGACAGACTTTTGTGGAAGAGCTTGTGGGTGTTTTTGGTGACTATCACTTGTGCACGCATGAGCATTTTGTTCACCAACAATATCTTACCCCCTTTTAATAGTATTGGATTTCCTATGGACTCAAAGTGATTTCTCACAAAGTAAAATGTAGAGTCCTCTTGCTTGAAGCTTTGCCAATCCTTTTCCTTGCATCTTGGGGTATCTCCACAATCTCCACAATCCTTTTGCCAACCCTCTCTGTGGACTTCATCTGAAATACACTAGGTAAAAGTATTAGTCCAAGAGACAATGTATATTGTCATGAATTATCAAAACCACCAAGGGAGCATGTTGTGCCGCTCTTATTGATTCTTGATTTCCATACATCTGTTTTGCCGCTCTAATCTGCAGTTCCGCTTTTTGAAGAGCCTGAACTACTAGAGGAGGTTGCTGGTATTGGGAAGGACACCACCGCGGAAGCAATGAAGATTGCTGCCGCGGAAGAACATGGCTCGGTTGCCGAGAATAATCAGGAGTCTTCAGAAGGAATGGAACAAAATCCCGGCAGTGAGCCCAGCCTGGGCCTAGTGGTCGAAGAGAAGACTCCCCTTCAAACCATGAAGCCTCCCTCGTCCAGTTATCCCCTAGCATCGGCCCTGCAGTCCCCGCAGAGTCATTCGGCATTGGTTATTGCTCCGTTAAGCCACACAGCTCTCGGCTCACCCTTCTCAGTGGGTGCAGACCTTGACGAAGAGATTAACAATATCCTGGCGCCGCTATCTCAGAAGATCGAAGGAACTCACAGTACTACTGACACCGCCAAGGACTTGGCTTTCTTGGAGTCTATAGCAGCAGGGCTTAAGGATGTGCAGAGCAGGTATTGAAAGCACATTTGCTCCCTTGGTGGTTTTGGTAATTAATAACAACATATAAGTCATTGAACTAATGTTTCCACTAAGTATATTTTAGGAAAAGTTCAATGATAGGGATGGCAAAAGGATTGTGAAGATTGTGGAAATACCCCAAGATGCAAGGATATGGATTGGCAAAGCTTCAAGTAAGAGAACTCTACATTTTCATTTGTGAGAAATCACTTTGAGTCCATAGGAAAGCCAATACTATTAAAAGGGGGTAAGGTTTTGTTGCTGAACAAAATGCCCATACGTGCACAAGTGATAGTCACCAAGAACACCCACAAGCTCTTCCACAAAGTCTGTCCATAGCCAAATATTCAAAATCGGTGCAACCAACACTTTCCACTCGGTGACACCGATTCCCAAACTCAGACAGACTCAGCCAAACCCTAGCCACTTCGGTGCAACCGATTCTATTCCGGTGCCACCGAGTTTAGGTTGCCAACTTTCTGTTACGCAAATTCACAATATCGGTACCACCGAGATTGTTGATTCGGCGTCACTGAGAATGCCAATCTCACCGTTGGTCACCTTATCGATGCAACCGAGTTTCCTATATCGGTCTCACCGAGATTCAAAAGTTGCCACCTTTTGGTCACTTCGGTACCACCGAGATTAACACATCGGTGTCACCAAGTTGGTCATTTTGTGTGTAACGGTTGGATTTTTGGGGATGCCTATATATACCCCTTCACCACCACCTGCTCGAAAGAGAAGCACTCAGAACTATTCCATACTTGCCCCCATCCAGTTTTCTGAGAGAGAGCCACCTACCCTTGTGTTGAGGTCAAGATCTTCCACTCCAACCATATGGATCTTGATTTCTAGCCTCCCCAAGTTGCTTTCCACCAATCCCATCTCTTCCACCAAGCCAAATCTGTGAGAGAGTGATTGTGTGTTGAGGAGTCTATCAACTTGAAGCACAAGAGCAAGGAGTTCATCGTCATTACCGAGCCTATTACCTTTTGGAGGGTGGTGCCTCCTAGATTGGTTAGGTGTCGCTTGGGAGCCTCCTACTTCGTGTTGTGGAGTTGAACCAAGAAGTTTGTAAGGGCAAGGAGATCGCCTACTTCGTGAAGATCTACCCATAGTGAGGCTAGTCCTTCGTGGACGGAAGCCGTTATGGAATAGTCAAGGTTGCTACTTCGTGGACCCTTATGGGTGGAGCCCTCCGTGGACTCTCGCGACCGTTACCCTCCGTGGGTTGAAGACTCCATAAACGTGGATGTACGATAGCACCACCTATCGGAACCACGGGAAAAATCATCGTGTCTACAATTGCGTTTGATCTTCCTACCCTATCCTTTCTACTCATGATTGTTGTTACTTTCCGCTGCTATACTCTTAGACATGCATGTGTAGGGTGTACTTGACTTGCCTTGAAATGCTAAAACTGCCAACTCTAAAATTTGGGAAAAGGCAAAACTTTTATTTGGTCAAGTAGTCTAATCCCCCCCCTCTAGACATACTTTCGGTCCTACAATTGGTATCAGAGCTTTGGTCTCCATTGCATTGGTCTCACAACCTAAGAGAGTATGGCGTCTAGTGAGGGTAATTATCACCGTAGAGGTCCGTACTTTGATGGCACTAATTTTGCTAGTTGGAAGCACAAAATGAAAATGCATATTCTTGGTCATAACCCCGCCATTTGGGCTGTTGTTCGTGTTGGCTTGCAAGGTGAATTCTTTGGTGATGGAAAGGAACCGAATCGTGAAGTGACCGCGGAAGAATTCAAGATGTTGCAATAAAATGCTCAAGCATGTGACATTCTCTTCAACTGCCTATGCCCCGAAGAATTCAACAAAATCAGTCGTCTTGAGAATGCAAAAGAGATTTGGGATACTTTGGTTGATATGCACAAAGGAACCGAGTCCATGAGAGAATCCAAGTTAGATGTTCTTCAAAGTCAGCTTGACAAGTTCAAGATGAAGGATGGTGAAGGAGTCGCAGAGATGTACTCTAGGCTAGCTCTCATCACCAATGAGATTGCCGGCTTAGGAAGCGAAGAAATGACCGACAAATTCATCATCAAGAAGATACTTAGAGCTTTGGATGAGAGATATGACACCATGTGCACATTGATCCAAATGATGCCCAACTACAAAGATCTCAAGCCTACGGAAGTCATTGGAAGGATTGTTGCTCATGAGATGACACTCAAAGACAAAGAAGAGCTTCACCACAAGTCTAGCGGTGCTTACAAAGCCACAAGTGATGCTCCCGCAACTTCAAGCGACAACCTTGTCACCAATGAAGAGATAAGCCTCATGGTCAAGAAATTCAACAAGTTCTACAAGAATAGAGGCAAAGAAAGAAGGTCCAACTCAAGATATGATGAGAAGCGTTCGTCAAGTCGTGACCGCAATTGCTACAATTGTGGGAAGCCTGGACACTACTCCAATGAGTGCACGGCTCCCTACAAACGAAGAGAAGAGTCACCTCGAAGACGAAGCTCAAGGAATGAATCACCTCAAAGAGAGAGAAGGAGTAGAGATGATCGTTTTGAATGAAGACCCTCAAGGAGAAGTAGAGATTCGGAGAAGAAGGACAAGTACACCAAGAGCTACACAAGAAGAAAACATCAAGCTCATGTTGGTGAATGGGTTTCCCGCTCCGACTCCGACAAAAACTCCGAGAAAAGCTATCACTCTGACTCCGACTATAGTCAAGATGATGGTGTTGCCGGGATTGCTCTAGTGACTACCAACTCCCATGATCTATTTGATTCACCAAACGAAGGGAGTGGAAGTTGCTTCATGGCTAAAGGCCCCAAGGTATCACACCCCGAGTATCTTGATTTCAATAGTGATGAAGATGACTTGCTTTGTGATGATGACTTGCTATTTGATAAAACTAGTGATGTTAGTCAAAATGAACTTGATAATTCTCATGCTAGTCAAGATAAGTCAATTGATGATGATAAGATGAAAATAGAAGAACTAACTAAAGAACTAAACACTCTTAAGTTAGCTCATGAATCTACTCTTGAAGATCATAGAGAGCTTGTGAGAACTCATGAGAAGCTACGCTTCGAGAAGCTCAATTTGGAGCAAGAGCATGAGTTTCTTAAAGCTATCAATGACGATCTCCGAAAGAAGACTTCATCTTATCTAGCCAAATGACTGCTCTTATCTACATTCATGCCTCAAGTTAAAACTAAGCAATCTAGTAACAAAGGCAAGAAACGTTCTTCATCTAGTAGCAACAATAAAAATACTTAACCTAATTATATTGCTCCTAGTAGTTCTATTGATTCCACTAATAATGATTCTCTTAGCCAAGTTACACTTGAGCAAGAAAATGCTTTATTGAAAGGAATTATAGAGAAAGGTATCTACAAGAGTCTTGTCGGGTGTAAGCAATTTGAGGAAATTGTACGCAAGCACGGAGGATACCGAAAGAACCGTGGTGTTGGCTACTTCAACGCAAATGGAGTTGAATGGGAAGAAGGTCAATACCCCGAGCCAAAGTTTGTTCCTCAATAGGAGAAGTATGAAAATACTCTTCCCAAGAGAACAAGCACTCGAGATGACCTTCCACCACAAGACCACAAGCTTAAGGGCAAGAACAAGCTTCAAGAGGACATTAACTCGTATGAAGATGAATCCCTAGCTATGGTGGAGTGGGTTCCCAAGGCTACGTCAAGCTCAACTTCTACAAAGGCTACTACAACACCAAGGATCCCCATCAACTTGATGTGGGTCCCCAAGAAGAAGAACTAGAGAGTTCTTGAGGGGTGACTCCGCCAATGAAATTCACTCACATTCATTATTGGCAAGAACTATTTGCAATCAACATCAACTCTATGCAATAGTTCAAGGAGTCACACATTCCCTCAAAGGTAAGCAAGGGACAAGGTAATCAACAAATCGATGGACATCATAACAAATGCTTTGCACTCCATGTCCATAGATATCCTTGTATTTGTCTCTTGTATGTTGGGACTAACCCATGTAGGTGACAAGAGTAAGGAAACAACAAGGATGCTCCCAATTCTTGGTGATCTTCATCAACCTTGAGCATCCACCACTACCTCACCAACATGAAGTCTTCATCGACAAAACCGAAGGTTAGTTTATCCCTCTTATGGGGGGATGTCACATCAAGGGGGAGCTTTACTCTAAGACTTGAGTCAAAGCATCTCTTAGTATGTGACAACATTAAATGCTTTATGTAAAAGTGGTAACCCCACTTGTGCTTAAACGATGAGTATGACCTATGATCAAGTATTCTTACTTGGCTCCTAAGTCAATATACTCATATATAGATGACTTCGTCATCGCCCAAGTGCTTGTTAGATGCTAGTGTGTATGTGCATGTTTGTCATGATTTCATTTGACATCTTTTTGTGTGAGCATGTTGGTCTGTATTTATTTTCTCATTCAAGGACATCCAATTGTTGCTATTTGGTTTTTGATTTATCTTTTGCCAATTGGATGGACGAGAATGCCTAGGACCACTCTTTAGCTATCTATGCTTTCTCAGCTCATATTCCATTCATGCTGCATCACAAAATTTGAACAGGTACTTTTCGATCCCTCTGTGTGTGGAGCACTCGGAGTTCCGTATTGACAAGGACTGACCATTAAAACCTCCCAAGTGCATCTCGGTGGAACGAATCCACAATTCTCGGTCTCACCGAATGCCAAGGGTTGATCTGGTTTTCTATCTCGGTACTACCGATTCCATATTCTCGGTTACACCGAGTTTCCCTGTCAGCTGACAGTTGAGAAACTCGGTGACACCAAAAATTTAGAATCGGTGTCACCGACAGTGAAGGGTATATAGCCTGTGGTCCCGACGATTCAAAATTTCAATCTTCAATCGTCGCACCCCAAACCCTAAACTGCCGCAGAAGGACCCCCTGGTCGTCGCCTTGCCACCCCGAGCACCTCCGCCGCTGGGAATCCTCGCCGTCGACGGGCATCTTCGCCGCCGTCGCCGCCGTAGCGAGTCCATCACCGAGTTAGGGTACGGATTCGTCTTTCCTTGAGCTCCCCGTCTGATTCTCGCGCATTGGATTCAATATTATCTATATGCCACCATTTGCAATCCTCTCAATCCCCTAAAACGTCCTGTAGTTAGAGAACGATCGATTTTCTAGGGTTTGCCGTCCGCCCGATGAAACTCGGTGGAACCGAAGCAAACAAATCGGTGTCACCGATTTGCCTGTCTGTGCTGCTGAGAACTTTCTCGGTGAAACCGAGTACTTCTTTTCGGTCTCACCGAAAAGAGTGCCAAGTTTCTGTTAAGGAGAAAGTCAGTCTTGGTAGCACCGAAACTTTTGCTTCGGCTGTACCGATATTCATGTGACAGAATGTAAACCTTGAGAATCTTTTGTTCAAACTTTCAAAAACCTAGCTGATAATTTTGTGATGACTCATCTTCTTCTACTCCTCTATACTCTATTCACAGGGTCAGTATGTCAAGTGCTGAGGACAGTGAGAACAATTTCCAAGAGGAGAACATTGTGATGAGTTCAGGCACTAGTCCTGAGTCTAGTTCATCTTCAGATCCAGGCACTCCCAGTTCCCATGGGTTGCCCAAGGCTGCAACAAGGACCAGGAAGAAGCTGAATTCTGATGAGGAGGATTCAGGCTTTGTGCCAGAGGAGGTTCTTGCTAAGAAGCAAGAGAAGGCTGCCAAGAAAGCTGCAAATGAAGCCACCTCTTCAAGGAGAGCTGTCAGGAAAGAGTATGATAGCTCTCAAGCTATGAGAGCACCTGAGAGTGCTAGAGCTACCATGACTGTTGAGCCCCCAAAGAAGTTATTGCCTAAGAAGGCAGGTGAGAAGAAGGGTGCTAGGAAAAGGATTGTCTATGTCACTGGTAGGCAGACCTCCATGTTTGAGGATGCTGAGGAAGCTGCTGGTGCTGCTGCTGAGGAGGAGGAAGAGCAAGTTGTCAAGGCCCCTCCCAAGAAGAAGCAAAAGAAACTTATGTCTGATGCTATGCCAAAGAGTGGCACTTCCAAGAGCACCAAGTCTGCCCCCAAGAAGGCTGCTGCTGAAAAGCCTAAGAGGTTCTCAAGGCAAATTCCAGCTTCTGAAAAGAACAAGGGAAACACCTCCAGAGTTGAGGATGAATATGCTATGTCTACCCTGATGAAGCTTAGACCACACCTTCCAGTACATAATGCCAGCTACCCACTTGCTGAGGATATGAAGAAGAGGAAGGATTCTGGTTTGAGGGCTTGGAGAGCTGCTGATCCATATGCCCAAAGGAGGAAGACAGCTATGGACTACAGATTCTACACCAAAGAGCAACAAGATTTCTATGAGACTGTGCTTTTTTACAAGAGTCCATCTGTGAGTGATATGAGATATGTGGACTGGAAATTCATCAAGGAGAATGAAGACCATTTTCCAAGTGTCCAAGACAATTTCCACTGCATTGGTTTGGATGAGTTTGTTGGCATAGAGTTTACTGCTTGGAATGATGAGATGATTATGCAATTCTACTCCACTGCACATTTCTATGGAGATGGTAGAATTGTATGGATGACTGAAGGTGCAAGATATGAGTCCCCTGTTGAGGAATGGGCTGAAATCTTAGGAGTCCCTGAGGCACAGGATGGTGATTTGGATGTCTACTCAGAGTCCAAGGAGAGCCACAATGCTATGGCCAACATGTACAATGTGATCCCTGCTGCTCATGTGAAGTCTCACAAGCTAGGATCCATCTACTTTCTTCAGGCTGGCCTCCGCACCATGAACACTATTCTGAGGCATACCTTGATGCCCAAGTCAGGAGATGACAAGATGATCCGAGGCTACTCCATCAACATGCTGATTCATCTTAACAGACACACCAGGATTAGAGTCAAGGACTTAATTGTTGAGACAGTTAAGAGGGTTGCTGCTGATCAGAAGCGCTCTTGCTGCTATGCACCCTACATCCAGATGCTCATCAACTCTAAGCTGGAGAAGCACATATTTGCTCTGGACTGACCCCACTTGCCCCTACAGCCAGATCTCGAGGACAACATTGTGGAGATGAACCCAGATCATCCCACTTCAGCTGCAGCTCAGGCACTGGCAGAGGCAGCTAGAGCCACTAGTGCTCAAGTCCCTAGATCTAGGAACGAGCAAATGGATCTTTTGATCTCATCAGTTCAGGGCATGCAGAAGGACATTAAGGACATCTTGAAGAACCAGAACAGTCTTGTCAGGATCTTTGAGAACAGGATCAAGACCCTTAATGATAAGGTGGATGGGCTGACTAAGACAGTCAATGAGCTCAAGAAGGAAGTTGACTCAGTGCCTCTTCCTCATTCTTCTTCTTCTGATGATGATGATGATGAGGATGGATCACCTCTCAGGCCAGGCACACAGTTTACTACTCAGGCCAGATCAGCCACTGTGACAGCTCCAGACTTGAGGCCCTCTTCATCAGCTCCAGCCACTGTCACCTCAGCTCCTGCTCCATCAGCTTCAGTTCCTCCAGTTGCCACTCCAACTCCATCCCCGACATCTGCAGAGATCTTCGCCGACGCTGTTCTCTCGACTCCTTCATCAACAACCGGAGGAGATCAACCCAAGAATGCTTAGACATATGCCTTTGAACTTTTTGGTAACTTGTTGCCAAAGGGGGAGAAGTGTATATAGATCTTTAGGCTTCGAGTGAGAGAGTGTTTGGTTTTTATTGCCTTTTCAAAAACACACATGGTTCATTTACTTTTGGCTACGCTTTGTGTTTTGATCATACACCTTATGTGTGTTGTGCTACTATTTCCTATCATCTTAATGCTTATGAGATGATCATTATCTTTGTTTGGTTGTGTTGTGCGTTGATGTTCACTCTAATTATTCTCGCACACCACCAAGATGTATGTGACATGGAAGAAGTGCCCCATGTACCTAATCGATTGTGCATTTGCATTCAAACGCAAATTTAAAATAATGCACAAATTTAGGGGGAACTCTTGCTTATCACATACTTCTCAAAGCAACGATTATATTCACTGATTATATCTTTGTCGAAGCTTTGATCTATATGTTCTCGTCAATTACCAAAAAGGGGGAGATTGAAAGCACATTTGCTCCCTTGGTGGTTTTGGTAATTAATAACAACATATAAGTCATTGAACTAATGTTTCCACTAAGTATATTTTAGGAAAAGTTCAATGATAGGGATGGCAAAAGGATTGTGAAGATTGTGGAAATACCCCAAGATGCAAGGATATTGATTGGCAAAGCTTCAAGCAAGAGAACTCTACATTTTACATTTATGAGAAATCACTTTGAGTCCATAGGAAAGCCAATACTATTAAAAGGGGGTAAGGTTTAGTTGGTGAACAAAATGCTCATACGTGCACAAGTGATAGTCACCAAAAACACCCACAAGCTCTTCCACAAAGTCTGTCCATAGCCAAATATTCAAAATCGGTGCAACCAACACTTTCCACTCGGTGCCACCGATTCCCAAACTCAGACAGACTCAGCCAAACCCTAGCCACTTCGGTGCAACCGATTCTATTCCGGTGCCACCGAGTTTAGGTTGCCAACTTTCTGTTACACAAATTCACAATATCGGTACCACCGAGATTGTTGGATCGGCGTCACCGAGAATGTCAATCTGACTGTTGGTCACCTTATCGGTGCAACCGTGTTTCCTATATCGGTCTCACCGAGATTCAAAAGTTGCCACCTTTTGGTCACTTCGGTACCACCGAGATTAACACATCGGTGTCACCAAGTTGGTCATTTTGTGTGTAACGGTTGGATTTTTGGGGATGCCTATATATACCCCTTCACCACCACCTACTCGAAAGAGAAGCACTCAGAACTATTCCATACTTGCCCCATCTATTTTTCTGAGAGAGAGCCACCTACCCTTGTGTTGAGGTCAAGATCTTCCACTCCAACCATATGGATCTTGATTTCTAGCCTCCCCAAGTTGCTTTCCACCAATCCCATCTCTTCCACCAAGCCAAATCTGTGAGAGAGTGATTGTGTGTTGAGGAGTCTATCATCTTGAAGCACAAGAGCAAGGAGTTCATTGTCATTACCAAGCCTATTACCTTTTGGAGGGTGGTGCCTCCTAGATTGGTTAGGTGTCGCTTGGGAGCCTCCTACTTCGTGTTGTGGAGTTGAACCAAGAAGTTTGTAATGGCAAGGAGATAGCCTACTTCGTGAAGATCTACCCATTGTGAGGCTAGTCCTTCGTGGATGGAAGCCGTTATGGAATAGTCAAGGTTGCTACTTCGTGGACCCTTATGGGTGGAGCCCTCCGTGGACTCTCGCGACCGTTACCCTACGTGGGTTGAAGACTCCATAAATGTGGATGTACGATAGCACCACCTATCGGAACCACGGGAAAAATCATCATGTCTACAATTGCGTTTGATCTTCCTACCCTATCCTTTCTACTCATGCTTGTCGTTACTTTCCGCTGCTATACTCTTAGACATGCATGTGTAGGGTGTACTTGACTTGCCATGAAATGCTAAAACTGCCAACTCTAAAATTTGGGAAAAGGCAAAACTTTTATTTGGTCAAGTAGTCTAATCCCCCCCCTCTAGACATACTTTCGGTCCTACAGGTATAGCCTCCAGTGGCAGGCGGTCAAGGAGCAGCGAGACTCGGCCGAGATTGTGGATCAGCAGCTGAGGAGCAAAGGGAGCGATTTGCGGGACTGGTACAACCGGCAGGTTCACTCCCTTAAGAGGCAGCACGGACACTGTCCATGGCCAACGAAGATGTTGCTGCCTGGAAGGTTCGCCTGATGGAGCGCGAGGCGCTTCTGGACGCCAGAGAAGAGGGCATCTCCTTCCGGGAAGGGCCTCTTGAGACTACCCTCCGTGCCAAGGACGAAGAGTTGGAGGCCCTCGTCCGGCAGCGCACCATGGAGCTGGAGGATAGCCACAAGATTGCTCTGGACGGACTTTCCCTGGAGTCTGCTGCTCAGCTAAAGAAGGTGTCTGACGAGCTAGTTGCCGCATCCGCTGCCAAGGTTAAATTTGAAGCCCAACTGACCAAACTGGCAGAGGATCTTGCCGGGACCACCAAGGAGATTGAGGCCCTCAAAGAGGAAGCACGAAAGGCAGCGAAAATTTTCGAAGAGATGCAAGCACAACTTTCCTCCAAGGGCCAGGACCTCGATACTGCTAACTACACCATTTCCGACATGAAATCCAGGCCTGCTTCCTTGGAGAGTGACCTTGAATCGGCTGCGGCTCGCGAGAAACTGCTGCTGACAGACGTGACCCACGTGAAGACCCTTCAGAAGGACGCCGAAGAAAACCTAGAGAACTTGGTTGAGTAGCGTGACCTCTCAATCAAGAGGATGGTTGATATCGCCGAGCGCCTCACTACACAGATTGCCAAGATGGACATGAAGAGTTGGGCCTACTCTGTCGGCAAACATGAAGCTCCAAGCATCAAGCTATCACTCTTCTTCGATGGTCTGATCGAGGGGCTGAAGACGTATGAGGAGGACAGGGTTGCCTCCTTCGCCAACGAATCTCGGAAGCTAGCATGCGATGCCCTCTTCCTAGTCTTGAGCAACCTCTCCTTCTTACATCCGGAGCTCATTCTTTCCGATGGTTTCAAGAAGCTATCGTCGGGTGCCGACACCTCGGCCGCCACGGAGAAGGCCGTTCCTCTCGCCGATAGGATCCTCAAAATTTGAAGGACCCAGGGGAGCCACCGAAGTTAGCTTTATGCCTTCCTTGTCGCCATGTAGCCCTGTACATAAGACACAGTAGGTATCTCGTATTAGGGAGTGAACTTTCTTTATTTTAACGTTTGTTGAACTGATGTTTTTGTGCAATCGCATACTATGCCCCTCGTTTCCCTTCTGGCATTCGTATGATAATCACCTTTACGCGTTTCTAGTCACCCGCCAACGACGTGTTCCCATGAATTGCTTTGTGGAACAGGTCCTTAGCTTTCTGCTGGCAAGAGCACACTGCCGACAAGGTTACCTTTGGCAGTGTTGATGCCGCCGCGCGTTTTGTTGAGCAGGCTCGAAACAAAACACGGGCGCGAACGAACACAGTAAGGTTCTATCACATGCAAGGTTTATCATACGAAACCTTAGGTTCGACGAAGGGACATACAAGCGTATATCCTAATGGGAGTTGATTATTTGTGTCAACTTAGCTTTTGTCATGGCTTTTCATTCCGCCCTGGCATCTTCCCTCTCCCGTGCTCCTCATGGTGCGCGCATAAGCATGTGCTCGCCACAGCCCTGAAATAGAAGGGACGTAGAGAAGAGAAAATGGGGGTACTCGAAGACCCGTCAATCATGAATATGGTCAGCGGCAGGAGTCTGTCGGGTTAATGCAATATTCATGATCAGTTTGGGAATGGAAAAAGAAGTAGGTATGGCCAGTCCTTCCCTCCTTTTCTTCGCGTCCAACGGTCCCGTGATGACCCGTGATAGGCGTACGGGACCTTGTCGTGGTTCGCCTGCCAGGAGCATCGACTAGCGGATGCACTCTAGCATTCGGTTCGGGACTTGTCCCCTGGTGGGACAAATGCAAGACCGAAACTCATGCGAGCTTATCGACACTGATGACGTCGTCGCTGCGCGGAGCTAACCACGGATGTGGAAGGAGGAGGGAGAAGGGTATAGCCAGGTAACTCTTTCCCCCCTTGGCCTGCTGGATTACACCACATCTCCCTAGGGTCGAGCGGACCCATTTCCTTCCGGCGTTCTCCGCTCTGGCCTCGGCCACAGGGGACACGACGGCGGCGCCGCCTGCGCTAGCTGCGTTGCCCATGGCGCCTTCTCCACTTGCAGCCATCGTGACGCCCGCCGCATTCACGGCTGCGTGTGAGGGAGCCTTTGAAGTGGAGGGATGCGTGGCCGTCATTGTTGGGGAAGATGATGATGAATACCGATTCGTCATTCACGAACTCGGGTTCGCGCAAATGATGCACGCCCCCTACCTGGCGTGCCAAAGATGTCGGGGCACGGATGCTCATAATCACCTATGGGACCAAAGGCCCCTTCGTGGTTCGGCAAGGGGGGGGGGTCACGTTACACGAAGAGCAGAGAGCATGAGACGGCACAACGATCAGGACACTGGCATTTTACCCAGGTTCGGGCCGCTGCTAAGCGTAAAACCCTACTCCTGCTCTTTGTGGATTGATCAGAGGAACATTAAGAACACGCAGCGCCTAACCCCGGCAAGAACTGTTGTCGGGGTGAGCTACTACGCGAGTACAAGTGTCCAAAGGTCCGAATCTTGATCTAGGTAGCCTTGGGCCTCCTTTTATAGTGCAAGGGGTTACCACAATGGCAAAACAGTCATCGTCTATCGATTAGATAGCTTAGCAGAGCTATCATACCTAACTCCAGCATTTAGGACAAAATACCATGATTACCAGCCTAGGTGGCGCTTGGGGGTGCATCCCCGGCAAGCTCTTGCCACCGCTTGGACGGTCGTTGCTTATGGTCTTGACACGCTGCAGGGCGGGTGTCAACTGAGTATAACTTGCCTCCCGGTGTGTCGCCACGTGTTTAGCGAGAGCTGATTAGCTGCTTGAGGGCTCGACACCGCATTGATAAGTGACTGGCGTAGCGAAGCAGTGGAGCGGTGGCCGATCAGCTCGCGGCTACCGGGGGATGGCTTGCCGGGTCTTCAGGAAGGTGCACGTGTCGGCCCCCGGCAAGCACCGGGGGCGTGGCTGGCACATTTTGGGCCCCTCCTGGGCTGTTGTGCTAGTGTTGCCACCGCTTGCTTGGCCTTCTGCTGGTTGTTGCTGCCGGATGCTGGTTCTTGAATGCTTGCTTGGAGATGTGGTAGCCTTCCCAATGGGTTTTGCTCGCGTGGGCCAGAGGATGTCTGTCCGTGCACAAGTCATTGGGAATGAACACCCCTGTTAGTATACCCCGACACATAGTATGTGCTTTGCTTGGATCGTCATTATGTTTTGTTATTTTCTATTAGGTGTTATTTATAATCTTCTTTTTCAATAAAAAGTTCCAAGAATGGCCTCTTAGGATGCTTGAGTTACATGTTTGATATGTGCTGTGTAAAAACAGAAACTTTTGCTTTAGTGTTTGAATTTTCCTATTTTACTGCAACGTGAAAAGTTTCTGAAATTGTTACACGGTGTTTTCATATAAATTCTTTATCACGTCTTAAATTTTCATAATTTTATGAGTTACAGAAGTACACTGTTTTCATAAATTGCTAGAGACTATTCTGTTTGGACAGATTGCTGTCATAGTTTTGTTATCTACTTATCCTATAGTTTCCATAGCCTATATTGGTAGATATAAATTTTGGAAACGATAGTAAACAGTAGATGATGTTTGAAAATTATTTTGCAACTTGTCTTGGCATTACATGAAGTGTGTATTTATTCTTATGTGTACTAACCTATCTCACGAGTTCTTTTCGAGTTTTGTGTGGATGAAGTTTTTGAGAACAGGTGAAACCGTGATATGAGAGGATTGAACGAGATACAAAAGCTCAAGCTTGGGGATGCCCAAGGCACCCCAAGTAAATATTTCAAGAAGTCTCAAGTATCTAAGCTTGTGGATGCTACGCATCCCACCTCTCTTCATCAACAATTATCGGTTAGCCTATGTTGAGCCTAAATTTTTATTTGTCCACATGATATGTGCTATTCTTGGAGTACTATTTTTCTTTTTATTGCTGTTTAAATAAAATACTCATATCTAAAAATCTTTATTGAGAGAGAGTCCTCACATAGCTACTTTATTGTTTGACTACTCATTGATCTTCACTTATATCTTTGGAAGAGTAGTTTGATGTTACTCTTGTGCTTAACTTATATCCTATGAGTAAATTGTGAATCAATGAAATATCATAAATATGAAATTATTAATGTGCTTTATTCTTAGTAGTAGCTTCACATCTAGTTTATAAAGTAAAATCTACTGAAGTTTGGTAATCGTCAAATTGGCCATACAAGCAATTCATGAATGATTAGTATAAGAAAGAGAACTTTCACATACAAATATATTATCTTGGACATCTTTTATGATTGTTAATACCCATCAATTATTTTCAAACTTGATCAAATAGTTGAAGTTGAACAAGGAAGACAACATAATGGTTATGTTTGGGTATATTTGCATAGAAGTTATATTGTTATGGATCCTCCAACATGTGGTGCTTGTTTAGAACCTTTTGCTAGCCAACACTTCGAACTAAGTAGAGATACTACTTGTGCATCCAAATCCTTGAGCCAAGTTTATTCCATGAGAGTCCACCATACCTACTTATATATGGTATTTCAATGCCATTCCAAGTAAATTTGCATGTGCCACCTCTAAACATTCAAATAAACATCCGTTTTGTGTGCTCGTACTGCTCATGGAGCGACGGGGCGGTTATTATCTTTCATGCTAAGTGATTTATTCTCAAGATGAGTGTTTATTCACTTGTCATTGCACAAGAGAGGCTGGTAAAAAGGATTCCCAGTCCTGCATAATACAAAAATAATAAAACAAAACTCCCCCTAGAATGTTGATTGTTTGGAGGGTAACCGTGGATTCGGCCAGCCATGGAATGTGTTTGAATGGTGGAGGGGGAGTAAAATTTTAAATTCTGTTTGGGAACCGCCAATAATGTGATTAGAATGGAAGATATTGAATACTCTGTTGTGACATTGACAGGAAAGGCACACCACTCAAAATTACATATTCATCTCTGTTTTAAACAATGAGCTCTGGCACATATGCAAATCCCTGCTTCCCTCTGCGAAGGGACAATATATTTACTTTCATGTTACTTACTTTCATGTCGAGTCAACTTCTTATTCCAACCTCAATCTATTAGTTGGCAAGCACCATGTGGTGGGGAAAGACCCAAACATATATATCCACTCAAATATATTTGATCATGATTCATTATTGTTGACAATTATCTTTACGATAAGTGTGTTGGGAGGCGAAACATCAAGCCCCTATCTTTCTCTGTGATCGATGGATGTTGTTTGTTCTAAAAATATGCCTTGAGTATTAGTAATCATAAAAGACTATATGATAATTGAGTATGTGGAGCTCTTACTTAGACTTGATGACGTATTGAAATTGTTTGGTGACCAAGAACATAGATTGTTAAGTTTCAATAGAATGCATTGTTTGAACCATTACATGTGAATTGATTGCTACTCTATCATGATGATTTTTATGAGAAAAAGTTGCTGGTTATGATGCTAGAAAAGTGAATGAAATTATCAATGATCAAAACTATTCACTAAGCTAGCATTAACACTTCATAAATTATTTCTTTTATCATTTACCTACTCGAGGACGAGCAGGAATTAAGCTTAGGGATATTGATACGTCTCCAACGTATCGATAATTTATGAAGTATTCATGCCATATTCATCTATGTTTACAATACTTTTATATGGTTTTGATGCACTTTATATGATTTATTTAGAACTAACCCGGACTGACGTTGTTTTCAACAGAATTATCGTGGTGTTGTTTTTGTGCAGAAAATAAAAGTTCTCGGTATCGCCCAAAACTTTTTTGTGATTTTTTCTGGAGGAAATAAGCAACATTGGAGCGAAGACCTGCCGAAGGGGGTGTGCGAGTGGGCCACCACGCAACAGGTCGCGCCCCCCTAGTGGCGCGGTGAGATATGTGGTGGGGCCCATGTGGCTCCGTTTGGCGTGATTCCAACAATGAAAAATCCTATAAATCCCAGAAACCCCAGAATTAAAGGGAGACTCCTCGTTCCGCCACCGCGACTCTCTGTATCGATGGAAAACCAATCTGGAGAAGTTCCAGTACTCTGCCGGATAGGGTACATCATCTCCGGTGGCCATCTTCATCATCCCGGTGGAGGCCATGATGAGGAGGGAGTGAACACCCTCGGGGCTGATGGTTTGTACCAGTAGCTATGTGTTCAATCTCTCTCCCTCTCTCTCTCGTGTTCTTGAGATGGCACGATCTTGATGTATCACGGGCTTTGTTAATATAGTCTGATCATATGACGTTATTCCCTTGCTACCTTGTTGTGCTGAATTGAATCTTTACCTTTGAGATCTTGTTATGTTGGATTGAATATTATGGTTTGAGAATAGTTGATGTACGTCTTGCGTGGGATACGCGTAGTGACATTGGGGTACTCTATTGATTCACTTGATATATGTTGAGGCATCAACTTGCAGATTTCGGTGACCTAGGGGATCTATGCATAGGGGCTGATTGCACGTTTTCATACCACGTTCTCCGATTGAAATCTTGGGGTGCTCCTTGAAGTTCTTTGTGTTGGATTGAATATGATAGATCTGAAATTGTTTGATGCATGTGGCATAATTTACCAATGGATACTTGAGGTGACATTGGAGTATCTAGGTGACATTAGGGTTGATTGATATGTATCATTGGTGTTATTCTAATAAGAACTCGAGGACTGTTTGTGACACTTATAGGAATAGCCCAATATATTGATCAAAAAAATAACTTTAAAGTGGTTCTACTACCTACACCAATTTCATCTTATTGTTCTCCGCTAGATAGGAACTTTGGAGTGATTCTTTGTTGCACGTTGAGGGATGATCATATGATTCAACTATGTTAGCATTTTTGGGAGATTGCACTAGCGAAGGTATGAACCCTAGGCCTTATTTCCAAGCAGTGATACACCGTTTTGCTCTCTGTTTTACACTTGCTACCTTGTTGTTTTTATATTTTCAGATTACAAAAACCTATATCTATCATCCATATTGCACTTGTATGACCATCTCTTTGCCAAACTAGTGCACCTATACAATTTGCCATTGTATTGGGTGTGTTGGGGACACAAGAGATTTCTTGTATTTGATTGCAGGATTGTTTGAGAGAGACCATCTTCATCCTACACCTCCCACGGATTGATAAACCTTAGGTCATCCACTTGAGGGAAAATTGCTATTGGCCTACAAAACTCTGCGCTTGGAGGCCCAACATGAGTCTACAAGAATAAAATTGCATAGTAGACATCAGCCAGCACCTCCCCTCAGGCCCAGCAGTGCCCGGACTCGCCCAGCCAACCGCGCCCGCGTGGGCTGGCCCAGCTTCAACCGAGGCCCAACCTCCTTCTCACCGACCGGCCTGATGGCCCATGGGTGAGCGCCCCAAGCCTAGTTATCCCTCGCCCATGGCGCTTGTTTGCTATTGTTCGCTCAGATCCGTTTCGGGCATGTTCCAGATTTGGCCTAGTAGCATGTTTTTTTTCACTGAATGATTTATCTATTAATCCTGGACATGCATATTTTCATATAAATGCCATGTTTTAAAATGCTAATAACTAATTAACCATGCAACGGTTTAAAATTATTTAAACATGTAAGATGTTCAGAATTTCATGTAGATTCACAATATGCCACTTTCATGCATGTTTAAAATATTTAGCTTATTGTTTTCATTAAATTTGCACCATTGCCTTGTTTAAATGGTTTAGTCCATAACTAAATAACTGTAGCTCCAATTTAAATGATCTTTATATGAAACTCGACTAGAAAAACATGTAGAACCACATGGTGCACTTTATTTTCATGTTAACCAAATATAAAATATGCTTAGGACAGATCTGGACCAAATTCATAATTTGCATGTGGGGTCATTTTCGAAATGCTATATGTTGCTTCCGGCCTCATTTAAAATGCCTAGATGATGTAGTTGTGTATGCTTCACCTCTTTCCATGATAAACAACATTTAAATGATTGTTTAGTTACACAACATTAACCACATTTCTCATAATATGGAGATTTATTATTTTGTTTAATGTATGTTGTCCTTCTCCATTTAAAATTTCTTTAATTCCATCTTCACCTTATGCCATGACCACCCATGTTGAATAACATTTAATGTTGATGAGTACCTAAACGAGAGTGAACTAAATAATTCAAACGTGGAGTTTTGTCAATATGCAACTCGTTGCATATTCAACTTCACTTAATTGGTAGTGTTTGATTGTTGCATCTTGCCATGCCATGTCTTGCGTAATTAAACCGGACATGCATCAAATTTTTAGCGCATCATGTCATGCATATGTTGTGGTGTTTATCGTGTGTTGATTGTGGTTTCCGGATTGCTTCTTCTCGATAGAGTTCCGAAAGCATTTCGGAGTGTGAGGATTCATTGGACTATGTCCCGTTCGTCTACTTCACGGATTCGTTCTTCTTCCAAGCGGGATCTCAGGCAAGATGAACATTTCCTTGGATACCACTACTATCATCGCTATGCTAGTTTTCTCGTTTCTATCGCTATGTCTCGCTAGCTACCATTTGTTTGCAAGCCTCCCAAAATGCCATGATAAGCCTCTAACCCTCCACATCCCAGCAAACCATTGTTTGGCTAAGTTACCGCTTGCTCAGCCCCTTCCTATAGCGTTGCTAGTTGCAGGTGCATGTTGTTTCCATGTGCCAACATGGATATTTTTGAGATAGCCCCATATTATTGCTATTTAATCTAATGCACCTATACACTTGGTAAAAGGTGGAAGGTTTGGCCTTTTGCTCAGTGCTTTGTTCCACTTTAGCCGCCCTAGTTACTTGTCTATCGGTGTTATGTTCCATACTGAGCACTCCTAACATGCTTGGGGTTGTTATGGGGACCCCCTTGATTTTCGTTTTGGGATAAACTCTTCTGGCAAGGCCCAACAGTGGTACTACATTTTCCTAATAACCAATAAACTAGCATAGGGCATCCTGACCCCATGGATAATTAATCCACCCCCGGGCCATTGCTCCTCATGAGTGTTGGTCCAAACGGGCAGACTGCGGGGCCACCGTGGGGAAACTCGGGGTTTCGTTTGACTCGTGGTGTGACCCATCCGTCGTGTCCTGAGAACGAGATACGCGGCTCCTATCAGGTTCGTCGACACGTCAGGCAGTCTTGCTGGATTTGTTTTACCTTTCTCGAACATCTTGTGCACGGGATTCCAAGGATACTTTGGGCTATCTCGAGGTTGAGGTTTTCCACCGGAATTCTAAGGATACTACGGGCTATTCCGTGGTTGTGGTTTTCCACGCAGCGTGTGGCTAGTTTGTGATGGATGAGTTAGAGCACCCCTGCAGGGTTAAATCTTTTCGAGAAGCCGTGCCCATGGTTATGTGGCAACTTGGAAATTTGTTTAACATCCGGCCATAGAAAACTTAAAGTAAACTCAAATAAAATACACCAACCATGTGCGTAACCGTGACTGTCTCTACTCGTGAGTTCTGAATCAGGAGAGAACACGATGGGGTTATGTGTGACTGAAAGTAGGTGTTCAACATCACTTAGTGATCATTATTAGTTCACGACCGTTTATGCATAGATCACCCCCCTCTTTTCTTGTAGTCGTAAGTTAGCCACTCAAATAAAATTCTTAGTGCTTTCTGCAGCCTCACCACTTAACCATATCTCACCCATTAAGCTTTGCTAGTCTTGACACCCTTGGAGATGAGATTGCTAAGTCCCCGTGGCTCACAGATTACTACAACAACAGTTGCAGGTACAGGTAATGCGATGCTTTGACGTGAGAGCGGTGCTTGTTTGATTTGGAGTTCTTCTTCTTCTTCATTGATCATAGGATGGGTTCCAGGCCGGCAGCCTGGGATAGCAAGGATGGATGTTGCTTTTATCGTTTGATTTCGTCCGTAGTCGGGCCCTACTCTTCTGTATGGTGATTGAATGTATTGTTGTATTTGATATGACCATGATTTAGCTTGTGGCGAGTGTAAGACAATTCCATATACTCATCTCCTCTTTACATGTACTTGTAACGATATCTATTCTTTCGAAATGACGAGATGCGCTTCTATCCCTGTCGAGGCCCTCGAGCCAAAATAAGGATAGGATCGCATCTTGGGCGTTACACTAGCCGACTTTGGTTTCAATGTGTGTCGGGTCACGATGCCCACGATTACCTATGGGGCCACGGGCCCCTTTGTGGTTCGGCAGGGGTGAGGCCACGTTGCACAAAGAGCAAAGGTTGTGAGACAGCACGACTACGAGACGCTGGTGTTTTACCCAGGTTCGGGCCGCTGGGAAGTGTAAAACCCTACTCCTGCTTTGGTGGATTGATCGAGGGAACACGAAGCACACGTAGTGCTCAAACCCGGCAAGGTTGCCTTCGGGGGAGCTGCTACACGAGTACAAGTGTCCAAAGGTCCGAATCTTTAGCTAGGTTGCCTTGGGCCTCCATTTATAGCTTAAGGGGCAACCACAGTGGCAAAACAGACATTATCTAGTGATTAGATATCTAACAGTGCTATCATACCTAACTCTGGCACTTAGGATAAAATGCCATAAATGCTAGCTTAGGTGGCGTGCGGGGATGCATCCCCGGTAGGCTTTACCACCGCTTTAGCTAACTATTGCTCAATATCTTGACACGCCTCTGGACAGGTGTAAAACGGGCATAATCTGTCTCCCAGCCAGTCGCCACATGCTTAGCGAGAGCCACTTAGCCACCTGAGGGCTCGACACCGCATCGACAAATGACTGGTGTTGCGATGCGGTGGAGCAGTGGCCGGCCGGCTCGCGCCTGCCGGGTCTTCCTGAAGATGTGTGCGCCTCGGTCCCTGGCAGGCACCGGGGATGTGACTGGCGCGGTTCGGGCCCGTTCTGGGCCGTTGCATCGACCTTGCCGGCGTTGCTTGGCTAGCGTAGGCTTCTTCTGTCAGAGTCTTGGTCTTGACTACTGGTTTCGTCTTCTTGATGCGCTCCTTGATCTCACGTAGAGCGGCTTCTCTGGGTTGGACTGGTTCTGACTGGGTAGCAGCTTTCCACGGCAGGCATAGGCCATCGGGTCGGGGGATTATTGTCCGTGCACAAATCAGGGGGAAATAAACACCCCTGTTTGTGTAACCCGACAGAAGCCCCCGGGCCTGAGCCATACATGTCGCTTGGCATCATTGGGTTAGGCCCTATACCGTGCACGTACACGCGTCGAAGAAATGCAGCCCTCACCTCCTTGGTCATGGTGACTTGTCAAACCTACGTCCACTCCGCGTAATTACTGCAAGTCGTGGGGTCATGGAGCAGTAGCCATTGGAGAGTAAAAAAACGCCAGTAAAAGAAATGGCATTTTTCTGAAGAGATAGCGAAGAGCCAGCCCCGCGCGGGTTCCCAATAAAAAAGGTAACGTGCAGGGGCACTGCTCATTCCCGTCCATTTCTCCTTCCTTCATCTTCCTCCTCCAGCCAAGAAACTGCTTCCGCCGCCGCCCGTCCACCAAGCACTGCTAGATCCTCCGCCACCCTTGGAAGCCCAAGAGATGGGGCGGAAGATGAGTGCCGTGAAGGGGAAGCAGACGGCCGCACCGGCGGACCCAGCGGATGAAGAGAGGAAGAGGAAAGCAGAAGAGCTAGAGAGGCGCCGACAGAAAGATGTGGTTTTCTCCCCGTCGAACCTGGATGGCAACACCTTGATCGCAAGGTATGCCTATAAGTGGGGGAGGGAAACAACTGGGCATGGAGCGCTCGTAGTTCTGCCGGACAGTGCCAAAGAAAAGACACCATCAGATTCATACTGCTTCTACTGCGCGTACTTTCTCTGTGGCCTCTCCTCCCCCTTCTCTGATTTCTTTTGTGTCTTGTTGATTCTTGACTTTCATTTTTCCGCTTACTGCTTTTGTCCGCAGCTTCGCCACTTGAAGAGCCTGAGTTGCTGGAAGAAGTGGCCGGCATCGGGAAAGATGCTGCTGAAGAGGCGATGTAGATTTTTGCCGTGGAGGGCCACAAGCAGGTTGCCGGGGACGTTCAAGAATCCTCAGAAAGAACGGAATCAGCCCCCGGCGGCGCATCTGGCCCGGATACAGTCATCGAGGAGAAGGCTCTTCTCCAGTCCATGGGGCCCTTCACTTCGAGCTATCCTCTGGCCTCGGCCCTGCAATCTCCCCTGAGCAAACTTGCACTGGTCACTGCTCAACTTGGTCCCACAACTCCTGGCTCATCCTTCTCAGCGGGCGCGGATTTTGATGAGGAAATCAGACGGATACTGGCGCCGCTGTCTCAAAGGGTTGAAGAAGCTGACGATTCCGTTGATGGCGCCAAAGATTTGGCTTTCTTGGAATCCATGGTGGCAGGGCTCAAGGATGTGCAGAACAGGTACAGTCTCAAATGGCGGGCGGTCAAGGAGCAGCGCAACTCGGCCGAGCTCGTGGACCAGCAGCTGAGGGACAAAGGGAACAAGCTGCGAGAGTGGTACAACCAGCAGGTCCTTTGTCTTAAGAGGCTGTATGAGATGCTGGCCATGGCCAAGGAGGATGTTGTAGCCCGGGAGACTCGACTGGTGGAGCGCCAAGCGCTTCTGAACACCAGAGAGACAAACATCTCCTTCCCGGAAGGGCCCTCGAAGCTACTCTCCACGGCAAGGATGAGGAGTTGGAGGCCCGTGTTCAGTAACACACCAAAGAGCTGGAGGACGGCCACAAGGCCACTCTCGACGCGCTCTCTCTGGAGTCCTCAGCCCAACTGAAGAAAGTGGCCGACGAGCTTGCTGCCGCATCTACCGCCAAGACCAATCTCGAGGCCCAACTGAGCAAGCTGACGGAAGACCTTGCCGGGAGCAACAGGGAGATCGAGGCCCTCAAGGGGGAAGCGCGGAAAGCGAAAGTCACTCTGGAAGAGGCGCAATCGCAGCTTTCCTCCATATAGCTAAGATCTCAACGCCACCAACAACACCATCTCCAGCATGAAATCCAGGCTTGCCTCTTTGGAGAAAGACATTGAATCTATCGGTGTTCGCGAGAAGCTGCTGATGACAGGCCTGACCAATGCGAAAACCCTCCAAAAAGATGCAGAAGACAAGCTGGAGAACCAGATTCAGCAGCGCCTCACTGCTTAGATTGCGAGTATGGACATGAAGAGCTGGGCCTTCTCCGTCGGCAAGCACGAAGTTCCAAACGTCAAGCTGACACTCTTCTTTGAAGTCCTGATCGAGGGGTTGAAGATGTACGAGGACGACAGAGCCGCCTGCTTTGCCAACGAATCCCGAAAGCTGGCTCACGACGCTCTCGTCCTGGTCCTGAGCAACCTCGCCTTCTTCCACCCTGACCTCGACCTCTTTGATGGTTTCAAGAATCTGCCTCCGGGTGCCGACACCTCTGCTACCGCGAAGAAGGCCGGTCCCCTTGCTGACAGGGTCCTCTCAGTCCCAAAGACCCAGGGAAGTCGTCGGGGTTAGCCTTGAGTCACCCTTGCTGCCGTGCTGTCCTGTACTTAAGACACAATATGTATCCCGTATTAGATTATGTACTATCTTTGCTTTAATGTTTGTTGAACTGGTGTCTTTATGTAAACGCATGCTATCCCCCTCGCTTTCCTACTGGCATTCGTATGGTCATTTTCTTTGCGCGCTCTGGTTACCCGCTAACAGCGTGCTGCCGTGATTGCTTTGAGGAATGGGTCCTTAGCATTCTGCTGGCAAGCACACGCTGCTAGTGAGTTTTTCCTTGAAGGTGTCTGACGCTGCCGCATGTTTTGTTGAGCGGACTCGAAATGAAAGCAATGGCGCAAACAAATACGGTAAGGTTCCATCATGCACAACACTCGACATACGAAACCTTGGTTGCTAGGGGGGTATACAAATGTGAGCTCTAATGAAGGTTGACAATCATGTCAACTTAGCTTTCGTCATGGCTCCCCTTCCGTCCTGGTGTGTATTTATTCACGCATATTGTCCCTCCCTCCATTCACAGCCGCCTCTCCTCTTTGTGTTTCCTAATGAATACATGGCCGTGTACCCACCTTTGCCCTGAGATGAAGGGAAAATGAAGAGCGGCAAATGGAGAAACGTGGGGGTCCGTTAGTTATGAGTACAATCCTCGGAACAAGCCTGCTGGGTTAATGTAAATATTCACAACTAAAGAAAAAAAGGGAAGTAAACATGAATGGCCGAGCCTTCTCTCCTTTCCTTTGCGTCCAACGGTCCCGTAGTGACCAATAATGTGATGGAGGCGTTGGCGAACGGGACCTTGTCGTGGTTCGCTTGCCAGGGGTGCCAATCGATGGATTCGCTCTAGCATTTGGATCGGGATTTACCCTTGACGGGATAAATGCAGGAGCGAGCCTCACGCGAGCTTATCGACACTGACGGCACCACCGCTATGCATAACTGATCACAGGTGGGGAAGGAGAGGAGAGAGAGGTATAACCGCGTACCCTTTTTCAGCGTTTCCCGCTGTAGCTTTGGCCGTGGGGGACACGACGGTGGCGCCGCTTGCGCCAGTCGCGTCGCCCACGATGCCCACCCGACTCGTCGCCGCCGTGGTGCCCATGGCATCCACAGCTGCGTGAGAGGGAGCCTTCGAAGTGGAGGGATGCGTGGTCGAGCCGGTCTTCTTCATGGGAGCCATAGATGAAGAAGACGGTGATGAAGATCGACACGCCGCTCACGATCTCAGGTTCGCGCAAATGATACTCCCCCTGCTTGGCACGCCAAAGATGTCGGGTCACGATGCCCACGATCACCTATGGGGCCACGTGCCCCTTTGTGGTTCGGCAGGGGTGAGGCCACGTTGCACAAAGAGCAGAGGTAGTGAGACAGCACGATGACGAGACACTGGTGTTTTACCCAAGTTTGGGCCGCTGGGAAGCGTAAAACCCTACTCCTGCTTTGATCGATTGATCGAGGGAACACGAAGCACACGCAGTGCTCAAACCCGACAAGGTTGCCTTTGGGGGAGCTGCTACACGAGTACAAGTGTCCAAAGGTCTGAATCTTTAGCTAGGTTGCCTTGGGCCTCCTTTTATAGCTCAAGGGGCAACCATAGTGGCAAAATAGGCATTATTTAGTGATTAGATAGCTAATACAGCTATCATACCTAACTCTGGCACTTAGGATAAAATGCCATAAATGCTAGCTTAGGTGGCCTGTGGGGATGCATCCCCAGCAGGCTTTACCACCACTTTAGCTAACTATTGCTCAATATCTTGACATGCCTCTAGACGGGTGTCAAACAGGCATAATCTGTCTCCCAGCCAGTCGCCACGTGCTTAACGAGAGCGACTTAGCCACCTGAGGGCTCGACACCGGATCGACAAATGACTGGTGTCGCGATGCGGTGGAGTGGTGGTCGGTCGGCTCGCGCCTGTCGGGGGATGGCTTGCCGGGTCTTCCTGAAGATGTGTGCACCTCGGTCCCCGGCAGGCACCGGGAACTTGACTGGCACGGTTCGGACCCGTTCCAGGCCGTTGCATCGACCTTGCTGACATTGCTTGGCCAGTGTAGGGTGCTTCTGTCGGAGTCTTGGTCTTGACTGCTGGTTTCGTCTTCTTGATGCGCTCCTTGATCTCACGTAGAGCGGCTTCTCTGGGTTGGACTGGTTCTGGCTGGGTAGCAACTTTCCTCGGCGGGCTTAGGCCATCGAGTCGGGGGCTTATTGTCCGTGCACAAGTCAGAGGGGAATAAACACCCCTGTTTGTGTACCCCGACAATGTGCTATTTACTAAAGTTGATTGCGAAGTGTTTCGTTAAGACAATCATAGCATGGTTTTTATCGGTTTTCGTAGAGGTCATCTATACGTTGTTGATTTCATTAAGATATCCAAACCTTGTACTTGTCTTATTGCAAAATCTTCTAAAGTTTGGCTTTGGCATAGAAGGCTAGGACATGTTGGTATGCGTAATCTACACAAGCCCATCAAAGGTGATCATATACTTGGTGTTAAAGATGTTTTCTTTGACAAATATAGACTTTGTAGTGCTTGCCAAGCTGGAAAGCACGTAAGTGGAAGTCATCCTGTAAAGAATATCATGACTACTAGGAGACCACTTGAGTTGCTTCATATGGATCTATTTGGTCCCAGTGCTTACAAGAGCCTCGGTGGAAATTCCTTTGGTCTAGTTATAGTAGATGGTTTTTCCAGATTTACGTGGGTATTCTTTCTTGATGATAAGTCGCAAGTGCAAAAGATCTTCAAAAACTTCGCTCGCAAGGCTCAAAATCTATTTGAAGTGAAGATCAAGAAAGTTAGGAGCAACAACGCTTCGAAGTTCAAGAACACCAATGTGGACACCTTTCTTGACGAAGATGGGATTTCACATGAGTTCTTGGCTACATACACACCTCAACAAAATGGAGTCGTTGAGAGGAAGGACCGAACTCTTATAGAGATGGCTAGAATGATGCTCGACGAATACAAGATGCCAAGACACTTTTGGGAAGAAGCCGTGAAAACATCTTGTCATGCTACGAACCGACTCTCCCTTCACAAGCTTCTTAGTAAAATGGCATACGAGCTACTCACCGGTAACAAGTCCCAAGTTGGATACTTTCGGGTATTTGGCTCCAGGTGTTACATTCTTGATAAGCATCGTCGTTCTAAATTTGCTCCTAAGTCTCATGAAGGTTTCCTACTCGGTTATGGATCAAACTCTCACACTTACCGTGTCTACAACAACTTCACACGAAAAGTTGAAGAGACGGTAGATGTGAAGTTTGATGAATCTAATGGTTCGCAAGTTGAACAATTGCCTAATGATGTAGGAGATAAGGAACCTTCGGAAGCCATTCAATATTTGTCCATCGGCAAGATTCATCCCATGGAGGTGAAGGAAAGCACTTCATCTACACAAGTGGAAGCTCCAACCTCGCATCAAGGCGAACCTCGAAATGACATGGAAGCGTCCACAAGCGGTAGACGACAAGATGAAGAGGAGGAGGAAGTTCATCATGATGATCGACCACAACCACCTTCACCACCACCTCAAGGAAACGACACCTTCAACAACGATGAAGATGATGAGGATGAGGAAGCTCCACCATCTAACAAGCAAAAGCTACCACGAGTTCTAGCAAGAGTGAACAAAAGTCATCCCTTAGAGCAAATCTTTAGTGACATATAAACCGGGAGGATAACTCGCTCTAAACTCATTTGGCTAACTTTTGTGAGCATTGCTCATTCATCTCTAATATTGAGCCTATGAAGGTGGAAGAAGCGCTTGAGGACCCCGATTGGGTGAATACCTTGCACGAGGATCCCGATTGAGAGGAACGAAGTGTGGACACTAGTGGAGAAGCCCAAGAATGAGCAAAACATCATCGGAACAAAGTGGGTGTTTCGGAACCATCAAGACAAAGACGGTCAAGTGGTATGCAACAAGGCATGTCTCGTGGCTCAAGGCTACACTCAAGTCAAAGGTATGGACTACGGTGAGACCTATGCGCCCGTTGCAAGACTTGAGGCTATTCGCATACTTCTTCCTTATGCAAATCACCATGACATTACTCTTTATCAAATGGATATCAAAAGTGCATTAAATGGTGAAATTGAAGAAGAGGTCTATGTTAAACAACCCCCTGGTTTTGTGAACCCTAAGAAACCTAATCATGTTTACAGGCTTCGTAAATCTCTCTATGGTCTTAAGCAAGCCCCATGATCTTGGTACAAATGCTTACTGAAGTTTCTTATTGAAAGGGTTTTGAAATTGGTAAAATTGACGCAACCTTGTTCACTAAGAGAGCTAACAGTGAATTATTTGTGTGCCAAATTTATGTGGATGATATTATCTTTGTATCTACTAACCCACATTTTAGTGAAAATTTTGGAAGGTTGATGCCCGAGAAGTATGACATGTCTATGATGTGTGAGCTGAAAATTTTCCTTGGTTTGCAAATCAAGCAAACAAGAGAAGGAACATTCATCTCTCAAACCAAGTATACCAAGGACTTGATCAAGAAGTTCAACATGCAAGAGTGTAAAGGTATGAAAACTCCTATGCCTACTAGTGGACATGTTGATCTTACCAAGGAGGACAAACCGGTTGATCAAAAGGTATAGCGATCAATGATTGGTCCATTGCTATATCTATGTGCCTCCCGACTCGATATCATGCTTAGTGTGTGCATGTGCGCTCGATATCAAGCCGCTCCTAAAGAGTGTCATCTTAAGGCCATGAAAAGAATTGTGAGATACTTGATACAAACACCAATCTTTGGCATTTGTTATCCCAAGGGATCTTCTTTTAACTTTGTTGGCTATTCCGACTCGGACTATGCAGAGATAAGGTTGATAGAAAATCAACCTCGGGTACATGTCAATATCTTGGTAGATCTCTTGTGTCTTGGTCATCTAAGCAACAAAATTTGGTATCTCTATCCACCGCCGAAGCAGAATATATTGTCGCTGGATCTTGTTGTGAGCAATTACTATGGATGACTCAAGCTCTTAAGAATTATGGAATCCTTGTGAGACATGTTCCATTGTTGTGTGACAATGAGAGTGCTATTAAGATTGCTCATAATCCCGTGCAACATTCTCAAACTAAACATATTCAAGTTCGTCATCACTTCATTTGTGATCATGTTGCCAAAGGGGACATTAATCTCAAACCTGTTCGCACCAACAAGCAATTGGCCGATATCTTTACTAAGGAGCCACTTGATGAGAAACTGTTTTGTCACTTGAAGAGTGAGTTGAACATCATTGATGCTTCAAACTTCAGCTAGACTAACTCGGATGCATGCAAGGACATGAGCTTACATGACTAATCCTTGATACCTTTGACATAATATCTTATATCATCGAAATCTATGCTCCCTTGTATTGCATCTAACCTTTTGTAGGTACTTGGAAGAACTACATTCCACAAGATTTCCAACAACTCACATCAAAAGAAATCTTGTATTGACCAAGTATCAACAACCCTATGTTGTGATGGAGGAAGAAGACAACACCAAACATATCCTTGACCTACATATGATGAAAATCAAATT
Source organism: Elymus sibiricus (assembly GCA_039707655.1). NCBI lineage: Eukaryota > Viridiplantae > Streptophyta > Magnoliopsida > Poales > Poaceae > Elymus > Elymus sibiricus. The sequence goes on along the minus strand of CM077675.1, from coordinate 325,934,423 downwards.
GTTGTCATTTCGATATATTATGTTCTTAATTGCATGACTAACCCTTGTAGCAGGACCTAGCTTCAAAGAAAAGAAGGATTGCTCCCAACCCAAGATGATCTTCATCAACTTTGAGCATCCACTACAAGCCCTCCTACACGCAATGTCATGTTCATCACGCCAAGGTATGTGATGATATCCTTGAAGGAGCTTTACTCCAAGTCACGAGCTAAAGCAATTCAAGTGATATGAATGCATTAAAATTCTTAAACGAAAAATGGTAAACCCATTTTGAGCTTAACGTAGAGTATGACCTATGATGAAGTATTCTTGCTTGGCTCCTAAGTCAATATACTCTAATATAGGTGACCTAGTCACCGACCATCATTTAGATGAAGTGCTTTGTTTGGTTCATCTTATAGTTGCATGCTTTCTTGGAACCACTCAATCTCCATCTAGATGAAAATTCCTTGCAAATCTTTTGAAAATTCATTGAAAATCCTATTTATTCTATTTGTGACTTCTTGAAAAACTGTTTTTGACAAAATGGCAAAGATCAACTCTGCAAAGTTTCAGTTATGCCTTTTGGACCCTCCGATCAAAGTAACCCGGTCTCACCGGTATTGTAGATAAGATGCACATACACACATCGGTGCCACCAATTCACTTTGCCTTGGAGCCACCGATTTTTCCATCTCTTGTGTTGTTTTTCAAACAAAATCTCAAACGTTCAAGGATCCCTTTGTTAAAGGGGGAGAAATCTTAAGGTTTTCAGATAACTATAGAGGGAGACGTTATCTTCAAGGATCCCTAAGTCTCAATGCTCTCTATGACCCTTACTTTCAATGACCCTTATTCTCAAGGATCCCTTCCCTCTCAATGATCCCTTTCCTCTGACCCTTTGTGTCACCCTTTTTGGAAATTAATGCCAAAAGGGGAGTATTATCAAAGCTTATACTTGCTGACAAAGGGGGGAACTATCAAAGCTTATGCTTGTTAATAGGGGGAAATATCAAAAGCTTATGCTTACGTAAAGGCGGAGAAACAATTCAAGGGGAGAAATGTGAATGCTTATGCCCCAAAGGGAAGTAACTATGAAGGAGGAGAACATTTACTAAGGAAAGAGAGAAGACCACATTCTTACTATCATTTTAAGGAGAAAATGCATACGATCTTGTGCTAGACTTGTCTCACCCTACCTTCTCCCAATATTTACATGCTAAGATTCAGGGGGAGAGGAAGACTTACAAATTCATTTTTAGGGGAGAAAGTTCTAAATGTTCTTGGATACATATCAAGTTTTAAGAATATAATTTTCTATATGTTTTCCAAATCTTGGTAGTGTTGAGCTCTTTTGAATTTGGATGAGTAGAATACTCTTGTGTTCCCTAACATTGTTTTCTCAAGTGTGTTTCTACTAGTAAAATGCTCAAGAACTTCAAGGTAAGTGTATGCATGATATCCTTGGTCAAGATGATCTCCTGCTTCTTGCACATATTGTTTGCAAGCGTGAAGTCTTGACCATGCAAACATCTGATTCATATCTGTTTGATGCATATAGCCAAGGTTCATATGACTTAACATTTTCTCTCTACAATGTGTGTGCTCATGCATTCCAAAGCAACTATTCCTTAAAGGATTGCACACATTTACGGGGAGCTTGTCTTAGTCATATGTCTCTCAAAGCTTTCCTATATTCTTGCATATCTAAATTTGAAGCTTTGATTGTATGTTGTCATCAATTACCAAAAAGGGGGAGATTGAAAGCACATATGATGATCTGGTTGCTCAAGTGCTTAGAGATTAGCCACCAAAAATACACATGAAATTCTCCCACAAATATTCTGTCCAAAACCAAATATCCAAAATCGGTGCCACCAACAATTTCCATTCGGCCCTACCAAGTTTCACTTAGACAGATTCCCATGCCAAACCCTAGCATCTCGATACCACCAAGTTTTGACAATTCAACCGACCAAGTTTTGGACCAACTCACTGGTATCCTATTTTCAAGAATCGGAATTTCCGAGTTTTGAGAATCGGACTCACCGAGTTTTGGACCAACTCTCTCGTTAGCTGTTTTCAAGAATCGGTACCACCGAGATTTATATATCGGTCTCACCGAATCGCCAAAAGTTGCCATATTTTGTACTAGTCGGTGCAACCGAGTTTTTACTCTGGTTTCACCGAGTTGGGCAATAATGTTGTAACGGTTGGATTTTTGGAGATGCCTATATATACCCCTCCACCACCTCTCAGTCGTAGAGGAAGTACTCACAACACACTTACATTTGCCCCATCCATTTTTCTGAGAGAGAACCACCTTCTCATGTGTTGAGATCAAGACCTTCCACTCCAATCATATGAATCTTGATTTCAAGCCTCCCCAAGTTGCTTTCCACCTAATCAATCTTTTCTACCAAGCCAAATATGTGGGAGAGAGATTGTGTGTTGAGGAGACTATCTTTTGAAGCACAAGAGCAAGGAGGTCATCATTGTTACCACATCTATTACCTTTTGGCGGGTGGTGCCTCCTAGATTGGTTAGGTGTCGCTTGGGAGCCTCCTTCTTCGTGTTGTGGAGTTGAACCAAGAAGTTTGTACGGGCAAGGAGATCGCCTACTTCGTCAAGATCTACCCATAGTGAGGCTAGTCCTTCATGGACGGAAGCCATGATGGAATAGATGAGGTTGCTACCCTCCACAGACTCTTGCGACTGCTACCCTCCGTCGGTTGAAGTCTCCATCAGCGTGGACGTACGATAGCACCACCTATCGGAACCACGGGAAAAATCTTCGTGTCATCTATAGCATTTGATCTTCCTATCTCTACTCCTTCTTACATATGCTTGTCTTTACTTTCCGCTGCTATATTTGTTGACTAGCATGTGCAGGGTGCACTAGACTTGTTAGAATTGCTAAAATCTGCCAACCATTAAAATTGGGTAAAGGTTAGGTTTAATTTGTCAAGTAGTCTATTCACCCCCCCCCCTCTAGACGTCCCTTCTCGATCCCACACTGGGCGGACTAACTGAATTGCAGGACTGTGTGCATAGGAACAACCAGACTCTCCACGAGTAGATTCAACATTGGAAGAGGTTGCACAACACTATTTAGAATGTGACGCAGCATCAGGCCATCTGTGCCTTCAAGGCGGGCCTTCGGTATCGCTAGCTCATTCCGAAGTACAGCCGGTGTGACGTTATGTCCCTCAGACAGGCTATGGAAATTGCAAGTTGGTATGCGAACGGTGAAGAAGAAGATAGCCTTAGGAGCGGCAAAAGCCGCATGACTGAAGTCCCTCGGTTGGGCGGCAACTCAGGCAAGAAGAAGTGGAAAGCTGACTCCGCCGGTAAAGCAGAAGCTGTAGCTGTGCCAGGGCAAAGCAAGAGCAAGGGAAAGCAGAGCAGAAGAAAGATTGGGCGGCTCAGAAGAAAAGCGAACCCAAGGGCGACATCCTGCATCAGCCCTGCCAGATTCACACCAAGAGAGATGAAGATGGCAACCCCATTCTGCCGAAGCACACCACTCGGGAAATGCCGTCTGTCGTGGTTTTATCACGGCAGATGTCCTAGTGAAAGGACTTAGGGGTGATGCCATCGCTACGGCGGTCGGGACGAAAGACACGAGTTTACCCAGGTTCGGCCCCTCTCGAAGGAGGTAAAAGCCTACGTCCTGCCTTGACTTGTATTGATTAGGTATCGATTACAAGGGAGCGGATTCGCTTGACCTAGCTCTCCATCAATGGTTTCATATCCTAAGCCGCCACAGGGACTCGCCCTTATATACACAGGTCCAAGCCCTGGGCGTTACAAGAGTCCAGACCGGGTTAAACTAAGTATCCGGTCATGTTTCTAAGTCGCCTTGCCTTCTGTGGCAAGCCATCCCTGGGCGGCTTATGCCACCGGGTCATGCACCATCTTCCGGCTCTGGGCCTCCGCCCGGCCCGTCTAATAAGTTACTTCCAGGCTTGTTGTGGTCTTCAGGCCTATTTACGGCCTTATTGCTTGTCGGATTTCGGGCTCCGCAAAACCCTCAAGGTTCGAACACAGGGGCGTGTGCGAAGCTTCCCTGCGGCCTTGCCCTACTTAGCTCGCTACTCGATGGTGACTACGGCGAACTCGCACGATGACGAGGAAGAAGATGAACGCGGTGGTTTACCCAGGTTCGGGCCGCTATGAAGAATAATAACCAACTCCTGCTTTGGTGGATTGCCTCTCGGGGAGGTGTGGTGGATGAACTAGTACAGTGATCTCGAGCCTCGCGAGGGCGCTCGAGTGGTGTTCTTGGCTCTCTACCTTGTCTTCTGCTCCTGCCCCTATACGGTGCGGCCTAGCATCTATATATAGCAGTGGCCCGGGTCCTCTTCCCTTATCAAAATGGCGGGAAAGGATCCCACAACGGCCAAATTTGAAGGGGGACAGGAGTACATCCCCGCCCTGTCCAAAGGTGGTCTTCGCCTACAAAGTAGCTGTCGATGATGCAGAGGTGGGCTCGGCAATGACATCCGTCCTACGGGGCTCGTGGTCGTGGTCTTGTTGCACCAGAGTGGAAACCTTTGGGGGATGCTTTGGGAACCCGCGTACGTCCTTGCTCCCTTTGCACCAAAGGGGAAACTGCTCTGTCTGGTGCGCTGGCACCCGCCTGTCCTTCCTTCCGTCATCTTTGACTCCTGAGGCCCGGTTCTGCATAGAGATCTCCGCTGCTCCGGAGGGGGCCTGAGGAGGCCTACCCCCTGCTGGTCTTGGCGCTGTTCTCCCTCACGAGCCTAGGGTCCTCGCGAGGGCCTTGCCTTGTGTGGGGTCTCGCCAGGCCGTGCTTGGTTGACGAGGTGGGCCATGTCCTGGGCCGCAGGCAGGCAGGTCTGGGTACCCCCATTCCCAGAACGCCGACAGTAGCCCCCGGGCCCAAGGCGTGCTCGAGCTGGCTTCTGGGCGAAGCCTTGAGGACGGCCCGAAGCGCCGCAGGCCCCAAACGCCTGCGGGCCAGGCCTTACACGCGTCGAACGCATGGGCGGCGACGCCCCCGCTCCCCGAGGGCATCAAGGACCGCCCCAAGTCGAACTGGTGCGACGCCCGTGTGCAGCGCTAACCATCATTGCCCTTCCTTGAATGCTGCTGCCGCCTTGGGCCTCTACTCCTCGGGCCACGCGGAAGCGGCCCATCAATCGGTAGGGGAGGCGATGTGGACGGTACTGCGCTGATCGAACCGCTCCGCGGCGCCCAAGAGGCGCACGACGCTCGCTCTCCCCCAACTCCCCACAGCTGCAGTTACGCCTATAAATCCGCCCCACCCCTGGCAAGGGGGGGGGGAATTGCAGTCTCGAGGTGCCTTCTTGCTTCCTTTGCTCTGCAGAGAAAGCCCTCTCCTCTTCCCAGCTTCTCTTCTCCCATGTCGTCTGGAGGGCACGATGCAGGCACGGGGAAGCGCGTTGCATCGCCGGCCCCCTCACCCTCCTCCGGAGGCAGCGGCGGGGGGGGGGGGGGGGGCTGGGGGTCGGCGCAAGTTCACCGGCGCTGGGCCATGATCGATGAGTGAGTACTCTGCCGCCGTCCTACCTAGTCGTTTCGTCCAGCGCTCCGAGCATGATCCTCTCCTCCTCCCAGGGTGCCTGCGGCCAAGAAGCGCAGGCTCGGCGAGCTCCAAGAGGAGACGGAGGCACCGCGGGCCCAGCTGGCGACCGCCGAGGCCGCCTTCCAAGCCGCCCTCAGGGGCGAAGCGGCCTAGCTGGCGTCCCTCCAGGCCTAGGTTTAGGAGGCGGCCGACGCCGTGCAGGCCGCCCAGGACGAGGCGGCGCACACCAAGATGCTAGAGTCCCAGCACGCTAAGCAGTATCTTGACATCGCCCGCCGCGCGACCAGGGTGAGCCGGTTCGTCGGGGATGCCCCCGCGCTGCCGTGCATGCACGGCGACGGGGGCTATCTCGACTTCTTCCGGAGGGTGGTGGAGGCGCTGGAGGCCGGCGTCTCCCGTGTGAACGCGGACAACGAGTCCGATGCGCGCGACCTCCTGGACCTCGCCCTGACCTTCGTCTTCTCCAACTTGCACCGCCACGCCCCGCAGCTCGACCTCCGACATGTCGTGGAGCGGGTGCCTGACGAGCTCCAGCGCTCCCTCCGGGACGAGGTGCGCCCGCACGTGGAGTCCCTGGTGGAGCGGTTCGTCCAGGTGCCCGCCTCCAACGGGGAGGATGACTCCGACTCCGAGGCGGCCGGCGGCGTGGGTGGCGACGGCGACTCCTCCCCCTAGGCATCTCCTGTTTCCCTTCCATGGTCCCTGTAATACTTTAAGAAGAACTCGCCCTCGGGGGGCATTAATGTTTTGCATGTTACCTTTGCCTTCTTATTTTTCTTCTCTCGAACTCGCCGATTGCTTTCTTGTCGCGACGTGTCTTGGTTTCCTTGCGCGGGGCTCGGCGCTGCTGCCGACGCGGCTTGGTGGTGACGGCTGGCAGGGCCCTCGTGAGGTCTCCTCTCTTGAGGGGCGGCTCATGGCCGTCGAGCCCCGGGTCATTGGCGTCGTTGCTCGTCGAGGCAGAATTCCTTCCTTCGCGCCGTCCCTCCAGGCGCCCGGGACCGCATGGGCTTCCAAGGTGGCACACTGTAGACCGTAGTACCTACATCCTGGCGTCAGTGCGTGCAACCTCTATCCCATATTCGGGCCGCCATTGGGTCAGGGGGGCCGCGCTTGGTTCGGTAGTGTACTTAGCTTGTCAGCCGGTGACGATTTCGTGCACCGCGTGGCGCAGCCGGGTTGCCCAAATAGTCCGTGACTCCGCCCTGGGCGCTTCTTCTTTGCAAGTGGAGCAGGTGGGGAGCCCTTTCGGCACTCTATGTCTACAGGCCCCGGTCTCGCACATTTCCCTTCCAACGTAGTGTACGACCGGATCACCAGGACGCAACCACGAGGTGAGGCCTCAACACCCCCGATGCCGACCGGATCACCAAGGACGACATCGAGGGGCGAGTGGCTATATGACCGGTAAGGCTCCTGAGGCGCGTTGCTCAGGAGCCCCCTTTGACGCTCAAGCAGCTCTACGTCGGCAGGTCCCAGTCCCGCACATTTCCCTACCACCGTAGTATACGACCGGATCACCAAGGATGCAACTACGAGGTGAGGCCTCGACACCCTCGATGCCGACCGGAGCACCAACGACGACATCGAGGGGCGAGTGGCTTTATGACCGGTAAGGCTCCTGAGGCGCATTGCTCAGGAGTCCCCTTTGACGCTCGAGCGACCCCCATTCCGCCCTGCTGGGTACTGCCTCAGGAGGCACTGGGGCCTCTTGAGGCCCCATGCTGTGGTGCCGTGCTGCGGTCGGAGCCCCCGAGCGGGGGTCGACTGCCCAAAGATGCAAGTCCCTGAGGCGACTGGGCCTTGCTATCCAGCTCCGAGGTGCCTCGGGGTGGGCCGGAGTGCATGGCCCCTTGTGAAACACAAATACAGAAAAAAAGGGAGCTCAAGACCGGTAAAAGGAGATAGCAATGAGAGAAAAGTCCCCGCCCCTTTTTCTTTTAAATATAGAGTTCCGAAGTCCTCAAACTCCATTCCAAAAAGTTGCAATTTGAACACAAAAAGAAGCAAGCAACTGCCGCGTCCGGCACCTAGGCTAGTCTTCGTCTTCCCCCAGCGCTGAGCATAGGGCATCAACGTTGCGTGGGCATAGCCATTGGTGGGCAGTGTTGTCCGCCAGCGCGGAGCTGTGGCATCCACGTTGCGTGGGAAGGAACCCCTCCGCTTCCTCGGGGGCTCCGGGCGTATACAGCCCACTCATTATTACGTGAGAGTGTCACGGGTTGGTCCCGGGGGTGTACAGGGAGCTCCATGCCTCGCGGACATGAAGCCCACTCCCAGCCCCCAGGCTTGGCGTGGCGAAGTAGGGTTGGTTCCGGACGGGCCCCCGAGCGTAGGGGGAGCCCCTCGCGCTCTCCGAAGGGAGGGCCCGCCTCGGAAAAGGAGCATGGGCACCCCAGAGCCCATGTCCGGGTGCTGCCGCCGTGGCAACGGTATAGCCCCATGCGTCGCGGGTCAGGTCCAGTGGCTCCCCTCCGTTGCGCGTGAAGTCGGCACCCCGGGTGGTGCCCCAGCGTGCCTCGCTGGGGCACCCCGGGTCCCCACGGAGGTACTCGAGGCCCTGCCCCCAGGCTTGTCGAGCTAGGCCTGGGCACATGGGCGAGTACAGGATTGCCCGCTGGCGATTGAGGGAAGCCCGACCCGGAGACATGGGCGTATGTTCCACCCTCCGTCTCCAGCGAGCGTCGCGTGCCCTGGAGGCGAGGGCGTGTGTTCCACCCCCCGTCTCCAGGTTTGGATCATCTGGCCGGAAGACATGGGCGTGTGTTCCACCCTCCGTCTCAAAGCTAGGGCCACCTGACCCGGGGACGTGGGCGCACGTTCCACCCTCCGTTCCCAGGCTAGTGACCCCCGGTCCCCAGAACAAGATGCTTGCTCAAGGCAGCTCCCTACCAGCGGGTGCGCCTCGCGAAGCTGCCTGCGCCGGGCATCCTCACGAAGCCGATCCCTCAAGCCATCCTCGCGAGGCTGCGTATACCAGCCCGCATGAGAGCTGCTCACGAAGTCACGTACATGCCTCCTGCAGCCGTGGTAGCCGGCGTTGCTTCCTTCGCGGCCCGGATGCTCGTCAACATGGCCGTTGTAGAGTTGCTCGAGCCCCTGGGCGCCAGCGCAGTGGAGCCCCTGGTCCTCCTCCCTGGTTCCGGCAGGCGTGCTGAGGGGTGTGAGGGGACGCCACTCTCGCGCGGGCTGCGCCCCGCACCGGCCTCTGCCGGCACCTACGGCCAGCCTTCGCTCCCACGGCGACCTGGGCCAGGCCCCAGGTGAGCGCGGGTCGTCACGGACGTCCCGAACGCGCCCGTGCGGCTCAAACGCTGAGCCAGCCGGTTGACTGAGTTCATGGGCATGAGCCTCGCCGAGGTACACCAGGGTCCCGCCGGTGGTGGTGGCGTGCCTAGTGGCACGCCTGGCCCAGTCGTTGCGGTGATCACGCGCAGCGCAGTGGCGCTGTAGCTCGTGCCCCACGAGGAGCGCGACGTGTCTGTGCGTCAGGTCGTGGCAGTCCCGGAGAGGCGGCGGTGTGGCCCGGATGCTGGGAAGGGCTGGGGCAGCAAGGGCGTGCCGTGCGGTTGGTGAAGGCGGCAGCCTCCGGCGCCCATTGAGGGACCGGCCGACGATGGCGCCCGCCGACGGGGAGGCGAAACGACGCGGGGCACCGAGGCCCGCCGGCGCCGCCAGCGCCACGTGGGCAGCCCGCCGCTCAGCACGGGCTCGATGTCCTTTTGCCATGTGTGCGGCGAGCAGAGGCGAGGCGAAGCTTGAGGGAGACTTCGGCACGCCCCCTACCTGGCGCGCCAAATGTCGGATTTCGGGCTCCGCAAAACCCTCAAGGTTCGAACACAGGGGCGTGAGCGAAGCTTCCCTGCGTCCTCGCCCTACTTAGCTCGCTACTCGATGGTGACTACGGCGAACTCGCATGATGACGAGGAAGAAGATGAACGCGGTGGTTTACCCAGGTTCGGGCCGCTGCGAAGCGTAATACCCTACTCCTGCTTTGGTGGATTGCCTCTCGGGGAGGTGTGGTGGATGAACTAGTACAGTGATTTCGAGCCTCACGAGGGCGCTCGAGTGGTGTTCTTGGCTCTCTGCCTTGTCTTCTGCTCCTGCCCCTCTATGGTGCGGCCTAGCATCTATATATAGCAGTGGCCCGGGTCCTCTTCCCTTATCACAATGGCGGGAAGGGATCCCACAACAGCCAAAATTGAAGGGGGACAGGAGTACATCCCCGCCCTGTCCAAAGGTGGTCTTCGCCTGCAAAGTAGCTGTCGATGCTGCAGAGGTGGGCTCGGCGATGACATCCCTCCTGCGGGCCTCGTGGTCGTGGTCTCGTTGCACCAGAGTGGAAACCTTTGGGGGATGCTTTGGGAAGCCACGTACGTCCTTGCTCCCTTTGCACCAAAGGGGAAACTGCTCCGTCTGGCGCGCTGGCGCCCGCCTGTCCTTCCTTGCGTCATCTTTGACTCCTGAGGCCGGGTTTTGCATAGAGATCTCTGCCACTCCGGGGGGGGGCCTGAGGAGGCCTACCCCGTGCTGGTCTTGGCGATGTTCTCCCTCACGAGCCTGGGGTCCACGCGAGGGCCTTGCCTTGTGTGGGGTCTCGCCAGGCCGTGCTTGGCTGACGACGTGGGCCATGTCCTGGGCCGCAGGCAGGCAGGTCTTGGTACCCCCGTTCCCAGAACGCCGACATTGCTAAGTCGCCAACTTCCTAACCCGTCCCCTCCTGAGCGGGTTATATCAGGGGGTTATATCCCCAGCATTAGGCCCCAGATTGATTTGAACTTGTTCATGTCAATCTTCAAGTCTTCTAGTTGGCGAGTCTTGTGCTCCTTTAACCTATAAATCTCTGTGACCTGCCATATAAAATGGATGACGTCATCTCTGGGAAATATAGAAAATCTTCATGACATCACAACAGATCTTTGCATTAACTGGTCAACCCGAAAATCGAGGCGTCGTCTTGGTCAATCATTATCATGTCTCCTCGATTCTCGCGTCGGACTATTACTGTTCTGCCTTTTCCTTATAAATAGGCGTGCGGGTACATTCCTTTCACTCTCCCTCGCTGTCGTTCCCTCTTCTTCTTGTTCCTCTGAACGCTCTGCATGACCGAAGCTCCACCGCACCGACCGGACCGCGCCGTCATCCTCAACAAGGCCGCTGCATCAACCGGTTCGTAACCAGAGTTCGCCGGCGCACACCCGCACCCCCCGCATCTTCCAGGTTCCGCTCTTCATTTCTCTCAGATTTACATTAGTTCATAGGACTTATTCCAAGTCCGCTGCTGTTAGTCGGAGTTCATACCATTGATTGGAAAGGAAACATCTTTCGGCTCAGAAACGCTAGCAAAATCGTGCGGTGCTCTATATAGTATATATTTCATATTCAGAATAGATCGCTTCTTCACCAGAACATGCGCATTGACTGCCTGTTCTTCTATCACTGTTTTTAGGGTTAGTAAATATTTCCCCTTTTATCTTTGTCTGTAGATCTGTAATTGTAGTTGTAGCTAGTGAAACTTGTTTGTCTACACTTTAACAATATTCACTGTCTAATTGACCCGCCATCACGCTGCCGGCTCACCCTGGCAAAATATAATCCGCTTCATACCTGCAGTCGATGGTGGCTCATACTTTAACAATGACCCGCCAAATGGCATTGTTGCCTTAGAATCATAGCTGGTTTTGTCATGTAATACTCTTATTCTGCCGTAAATCTATGCCTTTCCACAGCTTTTAACCCGGTCCATCATGGCTAAATCCCCTTCTTCTTGCGATTGGGTGGCCTCCGGGGTTACCGAACTTATACTCAACGAATATGTAGCCATGAGGGTTTTTCCGGCTCAGGAAGCCATCAATTGGTTGGTTCCTGGTCCCGAGACTATCCCTGAACCCAAGGAGGGGGAAGTTGTCGTCTTCACAGATCATCTTCTCCATGGCTTCTCACCGCCCGGGTCAAAAAAATTCTGGGACGCCCTGCATTTTTACAAACTCCATCGTCAAGACATTGGCCCCAACTCTGTCACCAACCTGTGCCAATTCCAAGTATTATGTGAAGCATATCTGCAAGAAGAGCCATCCGTTGACCTCTTCAGAGATTTCTTCTACATCAACTGCCAGACCGAGATCGCTGACGGACCAAGCCTTGAGCTCGGAGGTGTTTCTATCCAGAGGTGAATGGATGTATCCTTTCCCTCAGCGGCTCTGCCCAGCCATCCCAAGGACTAGAATCGCACTTGGTTCTACTGCAGAGACACTGCCCCGACAAAAGAGAATCCATTGCCGGGTTACCACCCCTATCGGCTCTACACCACCACCGAGCTTCCAGACCAGCTAACCGCCACAGATCGCACCCAATATGATCAAACATTTTCAAAGATCAGGGCTTTATTAGTGTCGTGGGAATGAGCCTGACAGTAGAAGGTAGGGGTACGAAAGGAGAGGGCAGAATCCTAGCTACGGTGAGGTTGTACACACAGATGTATGAGTTCAGGCCCCTCTCGTGGAGGTAACAGCCCTACGTCTCAGTGCTCGGGAGCTTGTCGTGTGGAATATGAGAGTTACAGGGGGTGCGAACCCTTGTGCCAGAGTGGAGGGGTGGCTTATATAGAGTGTGCTGCCCCTCATCAATACCCGGCAACCAAGGGTTCGATCGTGGTAATAAAGATAGACGTTACTGATAACGTATGTAATAAATGCTAATTATGGCGACCAGCCGAACGCCTGCCCGTTGGCCTGCCTGGAGTGGCTTCTGATCTTCTGCGGTCGACTGACTTCTAGTTCTTCCGAGTGAAAGGCAACCGTCGAGTGGGAAAAGAAACCTCTGAGTGGATGTTGTCGAGTGACTCATACGCCATGGTGATTTCAGTGGTAGACTTCCTTGCAATCCTTAAGTTCTCTAAGGTAGTGTCCTTAGGTAGGGTATGTAGGTCAGGCCTATGACCCTACCCTAGGTACATATCCCCATCATTAGCCCCCGAATGGATCGGGGTTCGAGTGAAAAGGGATCGATGCGGGTTCTGATAAGACACAAAAATTCCGAGTGCATTTTAGGGCTTCACAGAAGTCTGCGTCGATTGGAGTCTTTGTCATTCACCCTGATCAATTCTGTCTTGAAATCTGTCTGAGTGAACTTGAGCGCTGACTCAGATCCGAGTGATCAACGAAACCTCTTGATGTGACGGGTCGCTTGGCCAGGCCCAGATTTTGTGGGATTTGAAAATTTGGGAAGTACGCGCTGCACGATGATGATGCAACGACTGGGGCAAGTGGGGGCATGACGCCTCGATTATCGCGTCGCTTTTATCGCCACGTACCGCGCTTCCTCTGTAATCGGGATATACAGGGATCCGGCGGGCCCGCAGGTCAGTGACCCACTCGGGCAGTTATAAGACGGAGTGATGCGAGGGCCGGTACAGTGCTTCTCCTCCATTCCCCTCTTTTCCTTCACCTCCCCTGCTCTACGTGCACTGCTCTACTCCACCTTGACCACCGCCACCGCGATGACGAAGGGGAAGACGGAGAAGCTCGAGCGCGCCAAGAAGGGAGCCAAGGCGAAGAAGCCGTCGGGCGCCCCGTCCGCTGTGCCGCCGGGGTGGATCCAAGGGGATTTCCTCCGGTCGACCGTCACGGCGGTGGACGTCCAAAATCTCGTCGCCGACGGGCTGATAGCTGACGGGTCGTGGAGGCTGTCGAAGGGAGAAGCCGAGCCAGAGCCGCGCAAGGGCGAGCGAGTCCTCCTCCTCACCCACGTCGAGCGAGGTTTTTCTCTGCCTCCCCATCCATTCATCTGCGGATTCTTGAATTACTTCAGGGCACAACTTCACCATTTCCCTCCGAATGCCATTGCGTATCTCGCTGCGTTCATAACTCTGTGCGAATGCTTCTTGGGTTGTTCTCCTCACTGGGGTTTGTTCAAACACATATTCACCATCTGATCTCAGTGTGTCAAAAAGGCCAATCCTAGTGATAGTAAGACCCATGTCATCTAGCTATGCGGTGGCCTGGGACTCCAAAAAAGGTGTAGGAGTGTGTTTCCGTCGATGACCTTTCCTGAATCTGTTCGGGGCTGGCAGTCGACATGGTTTTACTGCAAAGATGTTGCATCTCCCAATATGTCGACTGGCCTTCCTCCCTTCACATTGGATCGACCCACTACTCCCAGAACATTGAACGTGACAGAGGGAGAGAAAGTCCAGGTAGGAATTTTAGTGAATGTAGTAGTAGATCTAATCCGTGGCGGAGTGACTGGTATGGACCTCCTAGAGGCGTTTCTCAGTCGGCGAATCCAGCCTCTTCAAGCCTGGGACCACACTATGTGGCACTATTCGAGCCCCGAAGACACCACTCGGACACATCCAGAGGAAGTTTCCGAAGAGACTATTGCCCAGTGGCTCAGAAGCATCACCGGAGCCTGTGATAACCCTCTGGGAGCCAAGCGAATCTTGCCCTTCTCTGCTTTGAACCCACCGACGAACCTGGTGAGTTATATCTTTGTCGAGTGCTTTCATGTTTCGTCGAGTGATTGGGTCTTCAGTCGACTGACTTTACAGTTTGTATCTTGCAGGAGTTTATGAACATGTATTCACCCGTGCCGAATGGAGAGCGTCCTGATGACGAAGAAGGAAGCGCAGGTGGCAGCGCGGACGTTGATTACGTCGAGGATAGTGAAGGCAGTGGTGACGACCCAGAGGGGAGCGAAGAAGAGATTCGGTCTCCTCCGCGCACCGAGAACCGTTCCAAGCAGCACCAAGATCCAGCAGCCGTCCCAAGCAGAACCTTGGCATCGAGCACTAGGAACCCGAAGCGCGACCGTGCTGCAACATCTGGGTCAACTGAAAAAGCTGCGAAACAGCCCAGGTCTGATGCACCAAAACCTCGGAAAGCTCTGCCCCGTATGAAGATCACCGTGCCCGTCGCCTCAATGTGAGTGTTCATTTTCTTTTTTCTATTGTTGTGGAACTTCATGTCTTTGCTGGTCGAGTGGAATTTGTCTGCCAGAGCTGCTACCTCGGTGACGTCGCCTCCACGAGATGAAGAGGATCACATGGAAGTGGACACTGGTGACGCAGCCACCTCTCAGCGAGGTATAACAAATCTTCACTCTACTCTGTTTTTTGAAGAAGGATCGTCGATTGATTGAGTTAAGGTTGTCGATTGGTAGCTGACGGCGTCATCCACGTGGAAGACGATGAAGAGCCACAACAGGGAGCAGAGGATGAAGTTGTGGCCTTGGACACTCCACGCGTACGCACTCACAGGACATCGTCGGGACAAGCACCTCGTAGGTCGACTGCTGCATCGTCTCCAGAACTTGGCGACTCTTCCCGAGCCAGAACCGATCTTGTGGTTCCGCTGTCGAGTGTCCCGCCAACAACTTCAACTCTTGTGGTTTCAGCGCCGATTGGCCAACCTCAAGTAACTCCTGTGACCTCAGCTGCAACACCGACTCACCCGACGCCCGCATACCCTTTGTACCACGTCCCAGAGGACCAGACTGGAGCTGCCAAAGAGGCCATGATCCAGGCTGGGCAAATGATGCAGCATACGAAGGTTGCATATGAGGCCAGCAAGTTGTCTTATGATGCCAGCTCAGCGCTTCGTGCCAATGTCCGAGTAAGTGCGATTGTAAGTTCGTTTCCGATTGAATTCCTGTCCATCTTGACTCTACACCCACTGGGTGCTTTCTTTTGACACATACTTGCTTGTTTTCTCCTCGAGTAGATCAGGTCTTAGTCGAGTGGTCTCTGCTTCAGTGGGGGCACGCTGAGTGCACCCACTGGGTGTAGTCCCCGAGACCGATGTCGAATGACGAAGACATCGGCAGGGGTCTTAGATTCGTTTTGATAGTTGCTTGTCACTCGACAGGTCGGACCTGGTCGAGTGATAGTAGGTCCGGTGGGGGCACGCTGAGTGCACCCACTGGGTGTAGTCCCCGAGACCGCCGTCGAGTGCTTGCATCGGCGGGGGTCTGATAGAGAGAATGTTTGCATGTTTGCCCTCTTTTTTTTTTATTACTCGGACAGGTCGGACCTGGTCGAGTGGTTTCGTATCTAGTGGGGGAATGCTGAGTGCACCCACTGGGTGTAGTCCCCGAGACTACTGTCGATCGTTTACGATGGGCAGTAGTCTTAAGAACTTGGACTCGGGGTCCTTTTTCGTACTTGGAGTACACTTGTCACCTATCCTGCAGGTTTCATGGACATCATTTCCATCGACCATGATATGACGCTTTGCAGGGGTGTGGGGTGGGGCGGCGGGCCACCATCCAGTCGACTGAGCTTGCTCCTTTCCACTCGGGAGTGGAGAAATAGTAATGTCGACTGAATTGTTTCTTTGTTGACTTCAGAAAGCTTGTGAGCTTGGGACTCGGTACGTTGACCTGGAGAAGGAGAAAAACCAACTTCAGCTGGATCTGGAGGTGACCCAGAACGATCTAGACCGTGCACAGACTGAGCTGAAGACCCTGGGAGGTAATCCTTGTTGACCAACTGCACTATCACTTTCATCGTCTATCCTTTGAACCGAGTGTCCTCACTCGAACAGACGTACGTGATCAGAACCGTCGACTCCAAGCGTGACTCAACAATGTTATTTCTTTAGATACCATGAAGAAGGCACTTGAAGATAAAGACAAGGCACTCGCCGATGCTCAGAAGGTGGCGAGGGAGAAAACCGAGGCTGCTGAGAAGAAACTTGCCGCAGCCAATAAGTTGGATTAAGAGAACACCAAACTCAAGCAGGAACAGGCCGATTGGATCCAGAAGGTTGAACAGCTGACCAAGAGAAGGAGCACTCTGGAGAAATACTTGGGAGACTTCGCGAAGAAGATGTTCGGCATGCTTGAAGGTAACTTTCTTCCGTCGAGTGAATTTCTTTGATTTCTTCAGAATAGCAGTGTGACCACCTTTTCATTTTATCTTCGTGCAGAATTCTGCCAAGATTTTGAAAAGGAGACTGAGGAGATCGAGCCAAATCTGGACCCCACCAAGTCACCCGTCGGGGATGTCGTGGCCATGGACATGTTTCGACTTGAAGCTCATCTCAGAAGTGTTCAAGGATATATCACTCGACTGAGGGCTGCGCTGGAGAAGGTCGACAAAGAACTGTGGCCAGAAGACACCCTCCATACTGACCTCGAGTCGATGATGATCTGCCTCAATGAGATTCCTGGTCGAGTGCAGGCATGGAAAAAATCTGCTTCTCGCTGTGGACCTGACGTGGCTCTTTCACTCGTCCGGGTCCATTGCAAGGAGGCCAAGGAGGACAAATTGAAGGCTCTACGGGTGATCAACACGAAGAAACTTCAATTCGAAGATTTCATGGAGACCTTCATCGAAGCAGCCACTCGGATCGCTGATGGGATCGATTTGGACACCTTCGTCGAGCCGTCGAGCCCCACCGGTGCCTGAAAATACTTCGCTTGCAGTTGAAACTTTATTTGCCTCGGTATGCCGAGTGATGGTGTAACCGTTTAAAACTTCGTTCAGGCCTTGGGCCTGAGTACTTCCCTTTGCGTGGGCAACTTTTTTTCCGCGCTAGAGATTTTGGTCTTACTTGCATTTTGCTTTCCGACCTTTTGCTTGGTTTGTTTTGCTCCCGAATGGAATGGATGTTTAGCACTCGGAAGAATTTCGGACTTAGGCGAAGACTGACTCGCAACTAAGCCCCCGAGTGTAAGGATTGCTCGTCACTCGGAGAAGTTTTGAACTTAGATGAAGACTGGTTCGCAGCTAAGTTTCCGAGTGAATGGGATGCTATCCACTCGGAAGGATTTCTGACTTAGGCGAAAACTGGTTCGCAGCTAAGCCCCCGAGTGAGAGGATCGCTCGCCACTCGGAGAAGTTTTGAACTTAGACGAACACCGGTTCGTAGCTAAGTTTCCGAGTGAATGGAATACTATCCACTCGGAAGGGTTTCTGACTTAGGCGAAAACTGGTTCGCAGCTAAGCCCCCGAGTGAGAGGATCGCTCGCTACTCGGAGAAGTTTTGAACTTAGACGAAGACTGGTTCGCAGCTAAGTTTCTGAGTGAATGGAATACTATCCACTCGGAAGGGTTTTGTTTTGAAATTAGATGAAGACTGGTTCGCATCTAAGTTTCCGAGTGAATAGAATACTATCCACTCGGAAGGATTTTTAACTTAGGCGACAGCTGGTTCGCAGCTAAGCCCCCGAGTGAGAGGATCGCTCGTCACTCGGAGAAGTTTTTGAATGCGAAATTGCACAATCGGTATCAACAATAGACTGCGGGAGTCATAACTTTGACAAACGACACTGTCTGGAGTACTCTTATTACATCAAAACAACTCAGTCGTCAAGTATAAAAACGTCGAAGTAAATCCGCGTTCCAGGCGCGCGGCTCGTCGATATTCTTCTTGAGGTTGAAGAGGTGGTAGGCTCCATTGTTCAGTACTTTGGTGACGACGAAAGGGCCTTCCCATGCTGGGGCCAGCTTGTGAGGTCGCTGCTGATCTACTCGGAGCACAAGATCACCTTCATGGAACGACCGACTCTTGACGTGCTTTGCATGGAAGCGGCGCAGATCTTGCTGCTATACAATCGACCGAATTAGAGCCATCTCGCATTCTTCTTCCAGGAGATCTACACCGTCTTTTCGTGCCTGCTCAGCCTCAGCCTCGGAGTAAAGATCTACACGAGGGGAATTGTGAAGGACATCACTCAGCAAAACAGCTTCGGCTCCATATACCATGAGGAAAGGAGTGCGTCCCGTCGACCGATTAGGAGTCGTCCTCAAGCCCCACAGAACAGATGGCAATTCAGTAACCCAAGCTCCAGCTGCATGCTCGAGATCTTGCATGAGTCGAGGCTTCAGCCCTTGAAGGATAAGGCCATTTGCTCGCTCAGCTTGACCATTAGTCTGGGGGTGCGCAACGGATGCGTAATCCACCCGAGTGCCTTGGATGAAGCAAAAGTGTCTGAACTCTTCCGAGTCAAAGTTTGAGCCATTATCTGTAATGATACTGTGGGGAACTCCATATCGGAATGCTATCTCTTTCATGAATTTGATAGCAGTGCGCGAGTTCAGCTTCTTTATGGGTTTAGCCTCAATCCACTTAGTGAACTTGTCGAATGCTACAAGCAAGTGAGTAAATCCACTCTGGCCTGTTCGAAGGGGTCCGACCATATGCAAACCCCATACTGCGAACGGCCAGACGAGTGGAATAGTCTTCAAGGCAGATGCAGGCTTGTGCGACAAGTTTGAATAGAACTGGCACCCTTCACAGTGATCAACAATCTCCTTAGCCATCTCGTTGGTGCGCGGCCAGAAGAAACCAGCTCGGTATGCTTTGGCAACAATCGTCCTAGGGGACGCATGATGACCACAGGTCCCCGAGTGAATTTCCTCCAAAATCAGTCAACCTTCTTCAGGAGAGATACACCGCTGAGTCACGCCAGTTATGCTTTCTCTGTAAAGTTGTCCACCCATAACAGTAAAGGCCTTGGATCTGCGGACGATCTGTCGAGCTTGAACCTCGTCATCTGGGAGTTCTTTGTGGGGACCCCGACTCATAAGTCGTGATCACCGAATGAATGTGCACAGTGATCCCAGAGATCAATGCTCACTGAACACATAGAAACAGAATAACAAGAGTCTTACATCCATTACATACCGTTTGTACTCAAAAATAGCCTTTATGGCCAAGTCTTCATAAACTTGTAGCGTGAACCCATGCCATCAGCCTTAACCCTATAGGCATTCTGACTGGGAAGCGTCCTAGCTCGCATGTCCGTCACCAAGGTAACCTTCTTAATAACCTGATCTTTCATGCCTGGCCAATAAAATAACCAGTGGCAAGCCAATGAGTACTTTGAATGTACTCGCAAGCAACCCATGTTTGGAACAAGGTTCAACAGAGCATGATATAGCACTAATAGGTAATTTTGCGGAAAGCTAATTTTAGTGCAATGACATGATCAAGTAGCTTAAGTAAGCATGCATCAACAGGTTCCAGACATATATATGAACAAGCTACAGATGTCAACATAAGCAGGGTTTGAACATCACATGTTCAATCATTTCATCAAGTCTTCCGACTTAGCTCAAGTATCTCTTTGTCACACACACACCAAGTTTTGCGGAAACATCAGATGCAGTTTAAGCAGGACCTCCAACTGTCCATGACCATGGACACGGCTATTCGAATAGTTTTACACTCTGCAGAGGTTGTACGCTTTACCCACAAGACTCGGGGAACTTCCGTGTCATCCAGGACTCGCGGTATATTACATACCCGAGGTAAGCACCCGAACAATGCCTTTCCCCTGACGATACTAAACAAAGAGTCCACTCGATTGGTACACAGCCCTCATGATGTACATGATACGAGCCTCGCTCCAGATCGTACCATCCATGAAGGGACCAACGGTGTGCCCGGTGCCTATGAAGAAAATGCATGATCGTCCATTCCGGTACGACCCCGTATCGAGAGTGACCACTTCACTCCCGCCACTAGTAATGCGGGCTCTATGCTAGGACCCACCAAGGTAGTCAACAAAGCCCCGTCCCATAAGGGGTATCGTGGTCGTACATGTAAGGTTGGGACGGTCAGCAAATCTTAAAACTCTCCGTTTTCGAAAACACACACACAACTTGCTCCGGTACACCACTTCTTTATCAAGTGGTTACCTAGCTCATCATCATCTCCCTCGGGCATAAGTGGCACCCGACAGGGTTTTCGAAAAGTCTTTGAAATCATTTTGCTTCCATCACCATGCATATTCCCGTCCCACTTTGCGTAGCAACTACTTAGCAACCTAACTACTCCCACCCGCACAACCCTCGTAAGGATGGTAGGGTCACGCACGATGCAAGTATCAATGGTAAAGTATCGGAGGCATCCCACCGAAGGGGGAACACCACATCATGATCAAATCATTGAAACAACAAGTGCTATATGTCATGCATGAAAAAGTTTCTTATCATGGTCAAGGGGCTGCTTGCCTGGCTCAGCAAAGTCTTCGAGGTCTTCACACGCTTCTCGTCCTCTCCGAGCACTTCATCTACTTCGTCAACTATCGCCGGAAACAACAGCAATAAGCAACACAACAAGCAGAGAAATAAAAGTGCTCTATAAATAGGAGTTTTATTTTTCTAGGACACCTCTGGTCATGAGAAGAATAACCAAGGAGGTTTTGGTGGATGTGGGTCAAGGGGGAGTTTTGAATGGTGGAAATGAAGGAAATGATGATCCTATGAGATGTCCACAGAAATATTTTTGTAAAAATGATTGGATGCACCCAACAAATAGGGCACAAATTTAGAAACATCTGGGAAGTGGTTTCACTGGATTTGGAATTGGTATGATTATTCTAAGGATTTGCAAAGTAGGTCACATATGAAGAAATGGTCCAATAATTGACTTAGTAGAATAGGTGTAAGGAAAAATGTTCACCTCTTAGTGCATGAATTTAGATATACGCAGAAATTTTAATCACTCCATTTGGAGTTCATAACAATTCCCTAGGAATTTGCAAAGTGGGGTTCCATACGGTTCAAAGTCAAATTTTAATTTGAACTTAGCAGAAAAGGTTTCTGGAAAAATGTGCAATGCACATATTTGGTTAGGCAATAATTTTAGGAATCTGTAGGAATTTGAATCACCAAATTTGGAGTCCAAATGAATTTAATATGGAATTTACAAGTTTCTGGAAAAAGAAAAAGGATAAAGGATTTACCAAATATATATGGCCTAAAATGCGCTCCTGGGCGCAAGATAGCAAATGGGCCGGCCCGGTGGCCCAGCCAGGTGGAGCAGCAGTGACGATGATGGCGCATTACGTAGAAGGCGCCTTTGCTTGCGGGAAGCGCCTTCCGGGAAAACCATTTCCACTTAAACGGGGGGGCCCGGCCGGCCGGTCGCTGACAGGCGGGGCCCGCCTGTCGGGACCTTCCCCCACCTCCCGCTCGGGTAGAGAAGAAACAGGGGAGACCGGCAGAGCGCTCGCCGGCGCCTGTTCCGGTGGCTCAGGCCACCTCCGGCGACCGTCCGGCCACCAACATGCTCGGGAGGGCGCGACTCACCCATTCCCGTACTGTACGGATGTCGAGGGCCTCTAGCGCGTCGCCAGCGACGGCAGGCGAATGGCGGCGACAACCAGCTTGGGCAGGGAGGCCTGGTCGACAAGAGAAGGAGTGGGGATCTAGGGAGGCTAGCGGTGGTTTCTCGGGCCCCTTCCCATGGTTAGGAGTGGAGGAGGGGCATTGGGGGCCTCCAATTTGAGAAGAGGCCGTTGGCAATGCTTTGGCCATTGTCGTCGATGGAGGGGACGAAAGGGCACAAGGGGAGCTCCGGGAGTTAGTGGAGACGTAGGAGGGTTCGTAGGGCCATCAGGGGTACGCGGAGAGGGGGTTTTAGGCGGGGGCGACCAAGGGGCGGGTCCGGTCCGCCTCGGATGCCTTCGGGTGTGAAGGGCGCACGCGTCAGGGTCGCTTTGGATCCTTCCTAGTGTCGGGGAGGGACGAGAGGGGTCCAGGGGAAGATTCTTACGCGGCACGGGCGGCCGACAGGGTCAGGGGAGGGCGCGCATGTGGGCTCGGTCATTGGCTCGGCCATGGCGGCGGAGCGCGTGTGAGGGCGATCCCAGGGGAGAGAGGGAGGAGGGGGCCGATAGGGAGGAAGGTTGCGTACGTCGAGGGGGAGCTGCTGGCGTGCGGGAGGCGCTCGAGGTGGTCGGGGGGCTCTGGTTGGGCGCTGCTACAGTGCTTTGGTGCACTGTAGCGCGCTCCAGAGCGGCCATATGGCATGCCATGGCATGCCATTGGTGTCTTGGATGCGGCCACCAGTGTCCAGAATGTCTAGGAGGGAGTATACATGGTAGATAGAGCATTGGATGCTCTGGGGTCCCTTAGGAGAGAAGGAAAGTTGGGAGAGAGAGAGAGAAAACTTCTGTCCAGAGGGGTAATTGGGAAAATTACCATGTCAACCTTTGAGCTATGGCCATGAGATTTTTACTGGAGGTAGAAGGGGTCAAGTAGAGACTGTGGTAAAAATTGTGGGTCAAGGAGAATGGTGGAAGGGTGTCAAACAGGGCTTTTTATAGCATAAGCAAAAGTGTTTAATGATGGTTTGGCTAAGCAAATGGGGTTTTCTTGCCATGAGATTTAACAGGATGAAAATATAGGTAGAAATAGAGAGGATCACCAAGTTTGAGGAGTTTTGAAGAAAGTTCACAATGTAACTTTGTGAAACCCTAGAAATCAACAGAATCAGATTTCAGTAGATCTAGGCATGCATTTCACTTCCCACAAATCCACCACTTGGTGTGGTATCATTATTTGGGGTTTAGCACATGCCCACAAAGTTTGGGGTCAAGGGAAGAAACTTCATAATGTAAAGTTGTTCAAATTTGGCTCTGGACAGGAATGGTTTTGGAATATTTTGATGAAACAAATCAATTGGGATTGAGATGAAACTTTGCAAGATCATCACATATGACAATTGTGACTTTCTGGAATTTTCTTGGAATTTATTGATAATATTTCTTATAGAAATATTTCAAAAGCTTGATTTAAGCAGAAAGGGTTTTGAGGGGTTTTGCCCATGATTTTGAACATGACCATGTGTTGAAACTCAAATATATGGAAAATATAGTCCATTGAGTTTCCCTAAGTTTTCTCAAATATTTTTAAAGCATTTAAATTATTTTTCCCTATAAAAACCCATTTCTTGCCTTAAGAAAAAACCTTTAAATAAAATAGCAAAATAATCTTTAAAAATAATTTTTGGTGGTTTTGAGAAGTCATATATATAGTAGGTTCCAAATAAAGCATTTGGGGAAAAAGGATCCACCCAATTTGAGGACTTGCAGTGCAAACCTCAACTCAGGGTTTTTGAAAACCTAATTTGAATAAATCCTGTTTGGCCAAAATAAAATTTGATAAAAATAGTTTTGGGTACTATTCACATGGCATGATCATTGGGCAAGAAGTTTGGATCAAGGAAAAGAGCTTTGAGAGTAGGAGGGAGTTTTATGAATATAGAGCACTAGCAAGCAATCAAACAAGCAAGCAAATAGCACACAAGTCAAGCATTACGAGCAGAGAAAAAGTTTTAATTGGCCCAAATTTTTGAGTCATGTTAACTTAGTCATGAGGCAAAACACAGGGTGTGACATTCTTGCCTCAGAATGTATGCGATATAAGGCACTGTCCAATCAGGCGTGATCACCAAAATCTCCATGACCAGATCTACGACCGCTGGGACATCAACTTCAGTCAGATCAGAGGCGCTCTTTGCTTGCGGGGGCTCTTCAGTGAAGGGATCTTCCTGCACTGAAGGAGAATGTAGGTGTTCTAGAAACACATTGCTGGGGACAGGCTTCCGAGTGGATCCAATCTTTGCTAGATCATCAGCTGCCTGATTCTTCACTCGGGGAACATGATGGAGTTCCAAACCTTCGAACTTCTTCTCAAGCTTTCTTACTACATTGCAGTATCCAGTCATAGCAGGGTTCCTAACATCCCACTCTTTCATCACCTTATTGACCACCAAATCAGAGTCGCCGTATACCATCAGCACCGGACGCCGAGTGAGATGGCCATACGCAACCCGTATAGGAGTGCTTCATATTCAGCTTCGTTATTGGAGGAATCAAAGTGAATCTGCAGGACATAACTGAGTTTGTCACCTTTTGGGGATACCAATACTACGCCAGCACTAGACCCATTCAGCATCTTCGAGCCGTCAAATAACATGGTCCAGCGTGCCGAGTGGATTTGGAATGGCTGCTGCTATTCTATCTACTCGGCCAGGAATGATTGCCTTTTTTGCTTCAAACTTGATATCAAAGTAAAGGAGCTCAATAGCCCATTTGGACACTCGACCAGTCGCATCTCGATTGTTGAGGATCTCAGACAATGGAGCATCACTGACGACTGAACTTGAGTGATCTTGAAAGTAGTGTGCCACCTTCTTCGCTGACAGATATATACCATATACGAGCTTCTGGTAATGTGGGTACCTTTGCTTTGAAGGAGTCAACACTTCAGAAATATAATATACAGGATGTTGGACTTTGTAAGCTTTGCCTTCCTCTTCCCGCTCGACAGTGAGAACTGTACTAACGACCTGATTAGTGGCCGCGATGTACAGGAGCAAGGGCTCTTTGCTGTGTGGAGCAGCAAGCACCGGCTGGGTGGAAAGCAGGGCTTTGAGCTCGACAAATGCTGCTTCAGCTTCTGGAGTCCACTCGAACGTATCAGACTTCTTCATCAGTCGGTATAAAGGCAATGCCTTCTCACCGAGACGAGAAATGAATCGACTCAACGCCGCCAGGCAACCTGTGAGCTTCTGGACATCGTGCACACGCTCAGGGCTCTTCATTCGGGTAATGGCACTAATCTTTTCAGGATTGACGTCGATTCCTCGTTCGGAAACGAGAAAACCGAACAACTTGCCACCAGAATGTGGCACCCCGATAGAGGGCCGACGCACGCCAGTCCCCAGGATAAGACCTGACGCACGCCAAAGACATGATACAGCAATTCCAGACATAAAAATGGCTTTATTAATTATCTTGGAGTGTTACAATACTGTTGCTTACAACAATATTACATAACTCCAAGGCTAACTGAATGGCAGCAGGGGTCTTGGTTCAGGGACAATCTAGCATGACGGATCTTCTCCTGCAACTGGCCACGTGCAAGGCCAGGTGAGTACTTTGAATGTACTCGGAAGACAACCAAATACATAGCATCCAAACAAGCAGGTGACAAAGCAAGCCCTATGCTATGCATGAATTATTCCTAAGCATGGCATGAATTCTAACAAGGAAAGCATGGAATCAAGCATGGCATATCATGGATCAGACATATAATCTATGGCAAGATCATACTAAGTGCTCAGAATACTTACTGTACCAGATACCAACTTACTCTCTTCCGGGTGGTCACACAACCCTCGAAATACTCATGATCCAACCTGAACTGACTCAGATCCCAAACATGTGGTCATCCGACCACTCATCATATAGCCATCCCTTGGCTAACATATCTTATACCCGACATCATCTGATGTCTACCCAAGATGAGTTCTTCCATCATTATCATCCTTATTACGGTTGACCACCTACTGAGGTCTGGACGGGCTGTCCAATACCGTGGACTCGGCTATTCGAATAGATTTGACACTCTGCAGAGGTTGCGCACTTTACCCACACCATGAAGCACCTGGCCCTGGCCTCGAGACCACTCGGGTGGACCAGCATTGCTTCAACAAAACTTGCCTGACATGTGACCTTTCATCGTACCACCGGCACTCTTCCAACCCCGGAGGTCAGCCTTGGGTGGCCTCTGTGTCCTCATGACACCTGCCACCGTCGTGGCAAAACTCTGTAATCCCAAACGGGGATTACTGTCCCAAACGGGGATGGGCCCAAACACACAATCAACTGGGCTCACAGGGTTATCACCGCTTACCTGATCAGGGTAGCACGCCATGCATAACCCTCCCTCTTTGGAGGTACCGGTGAAAGATCACGTAGCCAGACCCGGTGAGGGCCGTCCCATACCGGCAAATGTGGTTGCACGAATATGCCCGGACAGGTGACTCAAGATCAACCGACTAAATATCCTTTATTCAACCCACTCAACATATCCATCATCGTACTATTCCACTGACAATAGTAAGTGCTATCATAAAAAGATCATAGTACTGATAATCATGGCATGAGATCAATCATAATACTAACATGGCAATGATATTAACAATATCATTATTATGGCAATATGGAAATAAGACCTGGCACTAGATGCTAGTGTCTAATACCGATGTCACCACCGGTGTATGCAAGTGCAACCTAACAGGCGATACAGATAAACACACAGGTGCAAGCAAAGTCATCACGCAAGTCCAGAGCTCATGGAAGAGGTTGGCTTGCCTGAGGGTCGACGAGTACGCCGGGAGGAAGCACGATAACCTCGCGGAAGAAATCGCCGGACAGGGGTCTCTCTCAGAGGGCTCGATCGAAGGGCAAGGGCAAAATGGTTATTTCCACTGTGTGAACACATAGTGAAAATGGTACCATCGGAACGGGCTCGACGAGACGAAAACGGGGGCGCTGGTTTTACCTGATTCCGAGCTACCGTCGCGAAGATACGGGCGATTGAACACAGGGACCAATCTGTAAAATATAACTCTACACACGGGTCCCTGAGGATAAAATAGAAAGTGCATTCCAGAAACTACGCTTTCTGAAAGTGAAGGCGCATTTCTGGCCGAACCCACAACGCTTTGCGCTTTCACTAATGTGAAAGCGTAAAGTGGAAGAATACGCTTCCACTTAACTGGCCGCGGGCCCGGTTGACTTTCTCTCTCTCTCACTGACGGGCGGGGCCCGCCTCTCTCTCTCTCCTCCCTGCCCCTGTCTTCTTCCTCCCGATGTGGAAACAGGGGAGAGCCGCGATGGCTCGGTCCTCGTCGGCCGCCGATGCTCCTCTCCTCAACTGCGCACGCCGGCGAGTGGGGAGTGGCCGCCGGGCCTGGCCGCGCCCATTGGGCGAGCTTGCAGCAGCCAGGGACTACCGAGGCCACCGCAACTTGTCCCATGGTGGACCAGCGCCATGGCCATGGTCGAGGCGGGCGAGGAGAGCCTCTCTGGACAGACTGAGGGCGGCGGCAACCCACCGGACTCCTGGGGATGACGAGGGCGAAGAGGGAGAGGAGGGGAAGGTCCAAGGCGCTGGAATCGCTGCGGGCTCCGGCGGTCGCCTTCGGCCATTGGAGGCGCCGGAGCTCCTGGAGCTCATTAGAAGGAGGGGGCTGGGTTGCTGCTGCTAGGGGGGCTCGAGAACGCCTTAAATAGGCTCGGGAGGAGGGCTCTGGAAAGAGGGGGAACGGGGCCGGAGCTTTGGGCCAACGACAGAGGCGGCTATGAGCTTCGGGACGAGGGGGCGAGGGCTCTAGAGGGTTCACGCGCGCGCTGGGCAACTCTACGACACTCCCGGACAGCCTGGAACGCGCTGGAGATCCGCTACCGACGAGATAACGCACAGAGCGCGGTTTTGGCACGCTCTGCCCGTGGTCACCGCGTGTCCACGGCGATGCCACGACGCACTCGATGCCCAACCATGTCTAGGCTATTCATCGTCCTACACTGAGTTGACCTATGCGGCTAAATGACCTGAGAGAGGCCTGAGGTGACTGCACCATGGTCAAACAGTTGCCAACAGCAACCTGTTTTTGCTATGGTGTGGCCACCACAATGCTTCCCTGGGCCTGATCTTGGGCATGGGTCAATCAACTACTAAGGTCACTCACCCGACAAAATCTCAGCTCAAACAATCAACTCTATATGGCACTTCCTTTGTAACTTGGCAGTCTGATCAGATTTGAAGATGATGAAGCTGGGGTCAAATGGCTAGATGGATATGGATGATTTTTGGAGGAGATCAATGATTTAGGCATATGAAGTCACAGTAAAGGTTTCATACCATTTTCAGAAGAAGAAATGGTACTTCCTTCACACTGCTCCAATTTGGACAGAATCTTGAATAATTTGCTGAGGGAGATTGGCTAGATGGAATGGGCTAATTTTTGGAGGACAAGGGTAATTTATCACCATGAATCACCCTGCAAAATTTTAGCCCAAGGAGATCAAGGAATAAGGCACTTCCTTTGCAAATGGCAAATCTGGACAGAATTTGCAAATGGAAGTGGTGCTCAAAATTTGAATTGGGGAACTTGATATTTTGATGGAAATGGAGAATATATGGATATGAGAAGCTCCACAAATTATTTGGGATTTTTCCTAGCTACCAAAATGGTAGTTCCTTTGGAAAGGCCCCAAATTGGAATATTGGCTTTAAATAAGAAAAGGCAATTTCCCTAATTTAATTATGGCCAATATTTTTATGAGAGCTCAATATATCCACCAAGGATATCTCCACAGGTTTTCATGAAATCTGGAGATAGATAGATATTTTTCTGGATTTAATTCCTCAGAAAGGCAGAAGAAAGAATTAATTCTAGATGACAAATATTGCATAGGACTTAGCAATATTTTTGCACATCTAGGGTCTATGAGGGCATAAGGATCTCTGGAAATTTTGGGAAGATCAACAGAGCAAGGGAAATGATAGCTCCTTTGTAAACACAAAGGCAGGATTTCCAGTTCCAATATTTCGGAACTAGGGTTGGGATGAGATTCGGGATTGGCTGACGGAAGGATTGGCTGGCACAAGAGCATGGGCAAGGCACTGTGAGGTTGAGGATAGACTGGATTCATCTGGTCACTTGCCAAATTCCAGAGGAAAAATTCGGGAGAGAAAAGATAGGAAGGAATAATAGCACAAAAATCGATAACCCGATTTTTGGGGTGTTACACAGGAACACCGAAAGTGCACTTAGTCGGGTTTAACTTGATATCATACCTCCTCAGGTTGACGAATGTTTCAGCCAAGTCAGTCAGCAGGTCGGAACCTTTGCGAGACTTGACGACAATATCATCCATGTATGCTTCAACATTCCGAGGGATCTGAACAAGCAGGCATTTTTGAATCATGCGCATGAAAGTAGTGCCAGCGTTTTTCAAACCAAAAGGCATGGTGATATAACAGAAACACCGGAATGGGGTGATGAAGGCTGTCTTTATTTCATCCGGACCAAATAGACGGATCTGATGGTAACAGGAGTATGCATCAAGAAAAGATAAACGCTCGCACCCCGCAGTTGAATGGACAATCTGGTCGAAGCGGGGGAGCGGAAAATGATCTTTCGGGCAGACCCGATTGATATGTTTGAAGTCAATACACATGCGGAGTGACTTGTCTTTCTCGGGGACCATGACGACATTCAAGAGCCACTCGGAGTGGAAAATCTCGCGTATGAACTTAGCCGCCAAGAGACGAGCCACCTCCTCACAGATTGCCTTCCGCTTCTCTGCTGCCGACCGACACAAGTGCTCTTTCACAGGCCTGGCCTTCGGGTCGACTCTCAGTCGGTGCTCAGCCAGTTCCCTGGGTACACCCGGCATGTCAGCAGGCTTCCATGCGAAGATGTCCCAGTTCTCACGGAGGAACTGGATGAGCTCAGCTTTCTATTTGCTATCGAGTGTCGTTGAGATGTTGGTCGGGGCAGCATTTGGATCCGTCGGGTGAATGTGCACTTTCTTCACTTCGCCTGACGACTGGAAAGCTGACTCAGAGGCGGGCTTCTTGGCATGCAGTAGGTCGGCAGGATCAGCACTCTTCTTGTACTCCTACAACTCGACCACAGCCATCTGATGATCGGCAATTTTGGAGCCCTGCTGAAGGCACTCCTCAGCCCTCTGTCGATTGCCAGTGACTGTGATCACACCCTTGGGCCCGGGCATCTTCAGCTTGAGATACACATAGCATGGACTGGCCATGAAACGGGCATAAGCCGGACGACCAAGGATGGCGTGGTATGCGCTCTGGAAGTCCACAACTTCAAACGTCAATTTCTCTTTGCGAAAATTCTTGTCGGTGCCGAACACCACATCCAATGCTATCTGGCTGAGTGACTTGGCCTTCTTCCCAGGGATGACTCCGTGGAACTGCATGTTGCTTTCGCTAAGTCGGGACATCGGAATGCCCATCCCCTTTAGGGTATCTGCATACAAGATGTTCAAACCGCTCCCACCATCCATCGGGACTTTGCGGAGCCGAGTGCCTCCCACAACTGGGTCCACCACCAGCGCTTGTCGACCGGGGGTAGCGATATGAGCAGGGTGGTCTGACTGGTCGAATGTGATAGCAGTCTGAGACCATTTGAGGTATGTGGGGGTGGCAGGAACAGCCATGTTAACTTCTCTGTTGATAACTTTCAGTCGACTCTTGCTTTCTACATTAGCAAAAATCAACAGAGTGGCATTGACCTCAGGAAACTCTTCTTTGTCTTCATCATCCTCCTTTTCAGGAGTTTTCTCACTCGACTAACCTTCCTTGAACTGCTGGATCAGTAAACGACACTGTCAAGTGGTATGCTTCGGCAATATCAAATTGCCTTCCTCACCTTTCTTCGTGTGGATTGCACACGGTAAATCCATAACGTCTGTTCCCGACTGATTCTTTCCTTTCTTGAGGGTAAACTGCCCTTTGGACTTCCCCTTATTTTTTCCTTGTGCCGCCAGAGCGGCCACCTCTGTCTGAGCAGGGCCATCAGCTTTGCGCTTCTGTTTACGACTGGAATTGCCGCCGGCATCATTGTCGACTGCTTTTCCTTTGCCACTGCGAAGGCGGTCTTCCTCTTCGCCATTGGCGTACCGAGTGGCATTCTCCATCATCTTGCTCAGGGAAATATCACCTGTCCGCCCAAACTTCAGGAAAGCTCTCTGTACTTCACACCGGCCTTGAAAGCGCAAACAGCTTGGTGCTCGGAAACATTCTCCACTGTGTGATGCAAGGTGGACCAACGCTGAATGTAATCTCTCAAGGACTCATTGGGCTTCTGAACACAGTGCTGCAAATCGATCAAACCTGCAGGATGCTTGCAAGTGCCCTCGAAAGTTCTGATGAACACTCGGGCAAGATCTTCCCAGCAATAGATGCTAGAAGGGGCCAAACGATTCAACCATGCTTGAGCCGAACCATCCAACATGAAGGATAAATGCTTAATGGCAATGTTGTCATTTCCTCCACCAATCTGCACAGCCACTCGGCAATCATCTAACCATGTTTCCGGCTTTGACTCACCGGAGAACTTGCTTATTCCAGCCGCCAACCTGAAGTTGGGGGGAATCTCTGCAGAGCGAATGGCTCTGCTAAAACATTCGGGGCCAGAAACAACGGTACCACTTCCACTCGGATAGTCTCTGTCATAACCATCCCTGTGGGCTCTGCCTCCGTCGATCCGCCTTTGTGCGACGACATTCCTCGCGTCGAACCCAGGATTCCGCTCATCGCCTAACGGGCGCCTATCGTCATTGTGCCGGGGCACATATGAACCACTCCGCGGAGGAGTAGGCACTCGACGGCGGTCATCACGGTGATAACGAGGTGCAAAATGATCTCGCCCCTGATCTTGGTACTGATCTTCACGGTAACCTCCGCCCCTGTGACGCAGAGGTGACCCCGGACTGTGCGCCGACTGAACTGTGTCTGCTCTGGGCGAATTACTGTGTAACCTATTGCGCGACTGAGAAACAGCCGAATTCCATTGTTGTGCTGCATCAAGCAACGCTCGGATCTGTTGCAAACCTCTGCCAGCCTCTGAACGCGACGGCTGAATGGAGTCTGCAATCCTAGCGGCTGCTGCAACGTTTAAAAATGGAGTACGGAATACCTTGACGTTGTTCTGAGATCCACTCGGAAACAACTGTCTCTGACGTCGACTGGGAAGTGGTGGACGCTGCCAAGCACGCTCATCGAGTTCCTTCTGAATCTCTTCGAGCCAAAGGCACGTGGCCTCCAAGGCCTAGGCCTCAGCAGTCGCACCGACGATGGGTGTATGCAGGATCTCCTCATCCCGGTGCTGCTGCTCATTCGACGCTCCACCAGCCTCGCGTCTGCCGTGGCTGAGGCCAGGCGGCGGACTCTGATGCGAACCAGCCAGAAGAACCTCAGCCGCAGGATCGCAGCTCTCACACTCGGAGGGAACGTCAGACTGATCCGACACTGAGTCGAACACGCCATGAAGTGATTCGGCGGGCTCGATAGCCGCAATCTGCGGAGACGAAGTTTGGCGAGCCGCCGCATGCCTCACCCAGCGCTGGAGCCGCGAGCGACCAGTTCGCTTGTAGCGATGAACAGCGGGGAGAGCCGACAGGTACGGAGTCGACGGCTGCCAAAGAAGAATGCCATAGGAGCTTGCACGGAAGTGCGTCGCTCCACGGATCGGGAGCGCCTCAACGTCCAGAGGCGCTTCTTGCAGCCATGCCGAGTCATCGGCGACGAAGGTGAGCGCACCGAGACGGATCTCGTGACCCAGGAACAAACCGCCGCCAGAAGACATGACGAAGAAGAAAACTTGCAAACTCGCCGGAAGTCGCTTAGACACCTGCCCCACGGTGGGCGCCAACTGTCGTGGGAATGAGCCTGACAGTAGAAGGTAGGGGTACGAAAGGAGAGGGCAGAGTCCTAGCTACGGCGAGGTTGTACACACAGATGTATGAGTTCAGGCCCCTCTCGTGGAGGTAACAGCCCTACGTCTCAGTGCTCGGGAGCTTGTCGTGTGGAATATGAGAGTTACAGGGGGTGCGAACCCTTGTGCCAGAGGGGAGGGGTGGCTTATATAGAGTGCGCTGCCCCTCATCAATACCCGGCAACCAAGGGTTCGGTCGAGGTAATAAAGATAGACGTTACTGATAACGTATGTAATAAATGCTACTTATGGCGACCAGCCGAACGCCTGCCCGTTGGCCTGCCTGGAGTGGCTTCTGATCTTCTGCGGTCGACTGACTTCTAGTTCTTCCAAGTGAAAGGTAACCGTCGAGTGGAGAAAGAAACCTCCGAGTCGATGTTGTCGAGTGACTCATACGCTATGGTGATTTCAGTCGGAGACTTCCTTGTAATCCTTAAGTTCTCTAAGGTAGTGTCCTTAGGTAGGGTATGTAGGTCAGGCCTATGACCCTACCCTAGGTACATATCCCCATCAATTAGCCAATGGGTTAACGGGCGTTGATTTGACCCGCTGCTGGATCTCCTGGAGAATCTTGCCGCTGAGCCGGCGGGGTGGCTTAATGTGTGAATACACAGGCGATGTGGATGACCCTCAGCGCTTCAATCAGATGCCTCTGACGGACAAGGACATCAACTTAATTGTCAAATCACTGCTGGGATAACCTCAGGAGGTTTGCAATAAGACGGGGTTAAACCCCTTCTACGCTCTTAACCTGGCTCCCGCAGTAAGACCTTTTACCTTAACCTTCACCCTTTCCTTTTAGATTCTGCACTTCCCACTTCTTTTAACTTTTTTGCAAATATATGTACGTATGTAGGACGACTCTCCCGTCTGGAAGAGGAGAATAACTACAGCCTCCACTTCGAAGAAGAAAACTAAAGCAATCAAGACCCGGGCTCCGGCTCGTCGAAAGAAACAGACAGCTCAAGAGCTGCTTGAACTGGATGACTCAGAGGTAGAACTTGACTCCCTTGGCCTTCTTTTCATGCAACTTATTGACGCTGACTCCTCTCAGGGTGAAGCGGAAGCGAGCCAAGCTGGCGCCGCAGAGGTAACTACCATCTCCTCTGACTCAGAACCCTTGCCAAGAGAGAAAATACGGTGGGTCATACGGAAATTAAAGTTTTCACACCCCCTTGCTCACTTGGATCCCAACTTTCTTTTGAAGAAGCAGCAACATGACTCCAGGTGTCAGACCCGGAGCGGTGGCTCTGAAGATCTAGTAGCTGGCTTATCTAACACACCGGCTCCTCGGAAACGCCGCAATGAGGTATTTCATAAATTTGCTTTCATCTCTTCTATATGGTATCCTCATGTAGCCATCTTCTTATATTGTCTGACTCTAATTTTTTCAGGAAACACCTCCCTCTTCTGGCGACTCAACCGGCACACAGCTGACTGCCTTCGTTGTCAACCCGGGGTACAGATTTTTCCTTTATTGATATCCAAAGGTTTGCTTTCATATGCTTATAAACTTGTCCACTTCTGGTTCAGGGCCAAGGCAAAAATAAGCAAGAAACAGAAAGTGGGCGACTCCTCCAAGACCTCTAAGGCCTCTGAGCCGGAAGAAGATATTCTGAAGCCTCCTGAAGTCCCAATCCAGAGTTCAGAAGACCCTGCTTCTCATCAGGATGACCCTCCTCCGCAGACTGAGGAGATTTTTTCTGAGGCCATGGACACTGATGTCAACCCGGCCAACATTGGTGACCCGCCAAGCCCTATTCCTCTCCACCCAAATGAAGAAAACCCTTCTGAGAAGGATGATGCTGACATGGTCATCACCGGGGCGGGCTATAAACCACCATGAGCCTCAACCGTGCTGGCCAAGCATAAAGAAGAGACTCCTTTGCTGGAGAAGGGAAAGGCCAAATTGGACCTGCCGGATTACGCAGACTTCAATGTCAACGAGCTGCACGCCGGTTATCTAAACCGGCTTCATACAAGTCGTGATATGGAGGCCGGCTTAGTAAACTTAATGAAGCAGAAGTATGAGGTACGAATTTCAGTCCATTTCCACCTTTGCCGATATATACTTATGTAGCCCCCAAGGGCCGGCTTATCTCGAAAAAGATGAGTCGGGTCTTCCCATAGTCTCTTAAGCAAAAATCTACATGTAGCCCCCAAGGACCGGCTTATCTTGAGAAAGATGAACTGGGTCTTCTAGTAATATAATTGAAAGAATCTGTATGTATCCCCCAAGGGCCGGCTTATTTGGAAAAAGATGAGCCGGGTCTTCCAATTATCACTTATGCAAAAATCCGCTTATAGCCCCCAAGGGCCGACTTACCCTGAAAAGGATGAGCTGGGTCTTTTCAATACTTTGAAATGACCTACATTAGCCCCCAAGTGCTAAGTGGATTGCTCGCAATGTGCTTGGGACTTGAATCTTTGAAACCTGTGAATTAATAATCTTCCACTACCAAACTGTTTGTAGGAGGCATTAAGCTCGAAGGAGTCGCATCTTGGCGACTTAAGCAAGAGAGTGGCGGATCTGGAAACCAAGAACAGCGAGGCTGAGGCAAAGCTAAAACTTGCCTTGGAGGACTTAGAAAAACTGAAGTCTGACTTTACCGCTGAGCGCGCCACCCTTGAAGAGGAGAAGACCGCCTTGCAAAAGCGCGCAGAAGATGCTGAGACACAACTTAAGCCGGTTGCTGAAGAGCTTGCTGGCTTAAAGCAGCAGATATGTCGTATGATAGCCGCCATCTTCGGTAAGTACCAAAAACTTATACTCCGTTGAAGCACTGCATTATCTAGGGTAGTCACAAAATGCTCGACTGATTTTATACTCTTTACTATCTGACAGGCGCTAGGAGTGCTAGCCTTGGTCAGAACATATTGCTGAAATTGAAGGTTGTGTACTCATTGGTGGAGCAATTGTACGCTAGGAGCCTGCGCACACTGGTAGCTGTATCGTCAGGAAAGAAGCCGCCAATGCCCATCAGGGCAGTGCTGGATCAGCTATCCACTGTACAGTCTCAAATTGAAGAGCTAAAGCTGTCAGCCACCCGCATAGGAGCTATCTTTGCTTTAAGCCATGCAAAAGCGTGGCAGTCAGATCTAGACCCGGCTGAGATGGCTGGCGGGTATCCAGAATACAATGATGATGGGACTATCTTCAGCGAGTCAGATTTCTCCAAATGCGTCAAAGAAATAAGGCCGCCCGCATGCGAACTTGCACAAGGGCTAGACTTGGCGAAGTACCAGCCGGCTTACAACAACACCCATACCCGCATCAAGGCGCCTACTTTCGCAGTAGTCGACTTAACACCTCAGCGTTGTAAGCATATGTTTGCCCCTGATCTTGATCCTTCTCTAATTCTGAATGATGAGGCCACCTTTGAGGTGTTAACCAGCATCGACTGGACTTCGGGTAATCTCCAGATAGCCGACGATGAAGAGCCGGCACAGGGTGATCCGGAGCCTTCTACCTCCAAGTGCCAGGGCAACAATGATCCAGCGGATCGTAACCCGGCTGACACTGAAGCCGACTTAGGATGATATAACCCAAAAACACTTGGTTGTAAATTTGAAGGGCCCCGCTACGGCTTTGTAATAGCGTAGTGAAAACAGTTGTGATTCTGCCATGCCTTTGTGCATGTTTTGCTAACTTTATATCCTGGCGGCTTAACTGCTGTAATCTTTACCCATCATGTGTATGCTTGATGTGATCATATTTCTTGATGCTTCATGAGAGTAGAATCAGTATCAATTCACCAACTCCGATGCTGGCGACTTATGGCCACATTCCTGGGCGAGTTAATAACTCAGTATCCCATAATCTTGCAAAGACAAGAAACCAACCCACTGGCGGGTCATGATAGCTGTAAGCTTAAGCAACGAATCCCTCTAAGCCGGATCAACTATCATCCGAAGACTTAGAATTCCCTTAGGAAAAAATCCCTACAAGATAACAAACAGAAAATATATACATGTATATCTTCAATTTTTGTTGTAAGGCGGCTTTGAAGGCACAACCAAAAGAGATCAACCCTTATTTATGTTTTTTGGGAAAACTCAAGGTTTTTGCTTCAAAGAAGCTAGGCATGAACGCCTACAATCCTGTAAGCTGACTCTCACGTGTCATAAATCCATCGTTTTAACCTTAACAAGTTCAGGTTCTTAAAAAGATTGACCGTTAAGAGTACAAATGGGCCACATAGCGGAGAAACTACAGCTGACAGGTGAGTTTATCCTAGCTCTCTATAAGCCGGCTCTTTCGTGACATAAGCCGCCATTTTAACGTTGACTAGTTCAGAGTCTTGAAAAAGGTTGACTGTCAAACGTCCGACGTCGCTCGCTGCTGGAGACCGCTGGCGACTCCAAGCGCCGGCTATAACTGCGGCTTGGGATGGGGGTTGAGTGCACACAACTCCGGCTGTACGTATACTTCTCCTATTGAGCCACTGCTGTCTGCAAATACCCAATGGCATTCCGTGCCTCTTCGGCGAAGGGCGTCCCGTCTGCGAGGGGGAGCGCATTGAGCCTGGCAGCCGCTGCTATCATGTTCTCCACCGGGTTAGTATAATGACCATGTGGTGTCAGAAAACGCTGCAGCGGGGTCTGATTCCTGCGGGGCGGGTCTGGCTGCCGATGCTGAGTTACTGCCCTCCGCCGTTTGGGTCATCGTCAACAGTGCATTCGGTCCTGCTCCCGGGGTGTTAAAGAGATTCCTGGACTCATACTGCTCAGGCAGGCGGGTCTGATGTCTCATCTGAAAAACTGCTTCTGAGGCTTGTTGATCCAGACTGAGGCGAAGATCTTCAGCCTTCAGGCGCTCCGACTCAGCATCCATCTTAGCCTGCATTGCATTGATATCCTCCTGGGCTCTGGTCATCCGGTCTTTCAGCCTCGCAATCTCTGCATTGCGGCCTGCTTGATTCTCAGCCGTGACCTCGGTTCCCATCAGAGTCGTTAGCTCATTCATCAGATCCAGCAAAACCTAAGCCGGTGGCCTGGCTGATCCAAATCCTGACGCGCCGGCAGCCACCGCCGCTCCAGCTGCCGTGCTGTTGATAGCCGGCGCCGTGCCTGCCATGAAGATGGCGGCTTGGCTCGGCGGCTCGTATGGCTCCAGAATACTGTCACCATCGGAATACCTCCCAACCCGCCGTCATGAAGCTGGTAAATTGACTCTCTTTCCCTGCTCGAGGATCCATCCTCCGAGCAGACGAGGGTTTCTCCTCGTGACACGGAATCTTCCACGAGCTCCGAACCTTGGGTGAAACTGACGAAGACGTGTTTCCAACCGGGTTGAATCCGGGCGGGTTGCGCGCGCCGGGCCAACTCAAAAAGGTTGGTGCAGATGTCCGGCCCGGGCTTAGATCCACCGATCTTCCTGTTGAAAACGTGAATTCCGCTGAAGGGGACCCGGTACCAGTACTCGATTGAGTCGGCCTCGGGGCCCCAGCCAGCGTCATCGATGTAGAGCTTGCCGCGGCGGCTCTTAGTCATCCTGCCAACGGCGTATCCCTCGATCCCTGGGAGAGAGCCCTTCGAGTACTCTAAACCACCACGCATCTGCCCCACGGTGGGCGCCAACTGTCATGGTTTTATCATGGTAGATGTCCTAGTGAAAGGACTTAGGGGTGAAGCCATCGCTATGGCGGTTAACTCGAAGGGGTTGGTCGGGACGAAAGACACGAGTTTACCCAGGTTCGGCCCCTCTCGAAGGAGGTAAAAGCCTACGTCCTGCCTTGAGTTGTATTGATTACGTATGGATTACAAGGCAGCGGATTTGCTTGATCTAGCTCTCGATCAATGGTTTCGTACCCTAAGCCGCCGCAGGGACTCGCCCTTATATACACAGGTCGAGGCCCTGGGCGTTACAAGAGTCCAGACTGGGTTAAACTAAGTATCCGGTCATGTATCTAAGTCGCCTTGCCTTCTCTGGCAAGCCATCCCCGGGCGGCTTACGCCACCGGGTCACGCACCATCTTCCGGCTCTGGGCTTCTGCCTGGCCCATCTAATAAGTTACTTCTAGGCTTGTCCTGGTCTTCAGGCCTGTTTACAGCCTTATTGCTAAGTCGCCAACTTCCTAACACGGCCCCTCCTGGGCGGTTTATACCACGGGGTTATATCCCCAACACCGTCTGCTCAAGCAGGAGATGCGAGGAGAACCCTCTGAGAGCAACGACGACACAGAGGGGGAGGATGCCTCTGGGTACCAGAACGTCGAGAAGGTACTCATGATCTTCGCAGACGTCGAAAGCGAGAGCCGACTGAAGGTAATCAACCAAGAATTGAACATGGTAGTCCTGACTGCCACCAAATATTTGGATTGGGCCAAGACGCCCATTACATTTGATCAGTCGGATCACCCAGCCCTGTGCAGCAAGCGCTGGTGGTGGATCCGTTGGTTAATGGAGTCCGACTGCGCAAAGTCCTAATGCACGGGGGCAGCAGGCTCAACGTCATCTACGCCGACACGTTGAATGCGATCGACATCCCCTTATCCCGACTGAGCAAGAGCAACATGCACTTTCACTGGGTCATCCCCGGAAAGAAAGCTAAGTCACTCGGGTAGATCGCTCTCAACGTTGTCTTCGATGGCGAGAAGAACTACAGGAAGGAACGACTGACCTTCAAGATGGTGAACTTCCGCAGTGCATACTATGCCATCCTGGGTAGGCCTTCCTACACACATTTCATGGCCCGACCATGTTACGTTTATCTTAATCTCAAGATGCCAGATCCAAAAGGCGTGATCACGGTCATGGGCAATCAGAGGATCACCGAAGAGTGCCTCAGGTCGAAGAAGCCGGCCACAGAGTCCTCCTTTCAGTCGGCCGGTGAGACGAAGCAAGTTCACATCCACCCATCGGATCCGACTGCGGCAGCAACCAACATCTCCACGACACTCGGCGAGAAATAGTAAGGCGAGCTCATGTAGTTCCTCCGTGAGAACTGGGACATCTTCGCATGGAAGCCGTCTGACATGTCGGGTGTTTCCAAGGAGCTGGCTGAGCATCGACTCTATGTCGACCCGAAGATCAAGCACGTCAAAGAGCATATGTGTCGTTCCTCCATGGAGAAGCACAAGGCAATTGGCTACGAGACTGCTCGGCTCCTAGATGCCAAGTTTATTGGCAAGGTGTACCACTCCAAGTGGATCGCCAACGTCATAATGGTGCCGAAGAAGAGTAACTCACTCCGGATGAGCAACGAATTCAATAAAATCAATCAAGCCCGACCGAAGGATCATTTTCCTTTAACCCGCATAGACCAAATAGTGGATTCTATTGTTGGATGCGAACGCCTATCGTTCCTGGATGTGTACTCTGGGTATGACCAGATCCGAATGTACAGCCCTGATGAAATAAAAACATCCGTCATCACCCCATTCGGGTGTTTCTGCTATATCACTATGCCATTCGGCCTTAAAAATGACGGAGCTACATTCCAACCATGATACAAAAATGTTTGCAAAAACTGATCAGTCGGAACATGGAGGCATACATGGATGACATCATGGTCAAGTCGAGGCAAGGTTCTCACCTCCTGATTGACCTCGCTGAAACCTTTGCAAACCTACATCGCTTCGGAATAAAGCTCAACCTGGCCAAGTGCACCTTCGGGGTCCCAGCTGGCAAGTTACTCGGTTTCCTTGTTTCCAAATGTGGGATCGATGCCAACCCTGACAAGATCGGTGCCATTGTCCAAATGAAACAAGCGGAGCATCTACACGACATACAGAGACTCATGGGCTGCCTCGCAGCCCTGAGCAGATTCATATCAAGACTCGGTGATAAGGCACTGCCTCTTTACCGATTGATGAAAAAATCTGACAAGTTCGAGTGAACGACTGAAGCGCAAGCTGCGTTCCAAGAACTTTAAGCTTTGTCTTCCATCCAGCCAGTGTTAGCTGCTCCGGGCAGACGAGAGCCTTTGCTCTTGTATATCGCAGCCCCAAACCAAGTGGTCAGCATTGTGCTCAATGTGGAACGCGAAGATCAAGGAAAGGCATTCAAGGTTCAACACCCCATCTACTACATATCAGAGGTTCTAACCCCTTCCAAGCAAAGGTACCCACATTACTAGAAGCTGGTCTACAACATTTATCTGACTGTGAAGAAGGTGGTCCATTACTTCCAAGACCACTCGGTGACGGTGATCAGTGATGCTCCCCTGTTGGAGATCCTGAACAACAGAGACGCCTCAGACCGAGTGCCAAAATGGGCAATTGAGCTCCTTCCGTTGGAGACCAAGTTTCAAGCAAAAAAACAATCAAGTCCCATGCCCTAGTGGATTTCCTGGCCAAATGGATCGAACAAGAGCAGCCGGCCCCAAGCCTCCCCAAGCATTGTACGATGTTCTTTGACGGATCCAAGATGCTCCATGGCTCGGGGGTTGGAGTGGTCCTAGTTTCCCCCAGAGGAGACCGGCTAAGTTATGTGCTCCAGATCCACTTTGTTTCGTCAACCAATGAGGCCGAGTATGAAGCCCTCCTGTACGGGCTGCGCATGGGTATCTCACTCGGCATGCGTCGTTTGATGGTCTATGGTGACTCGGACCTCGTGGTAAACCAAGTGATGAAGGAGTGGCACATTCGAATCCCAACACTGACAGGTTACTGCAATGCCGTCAGAAAGCTGGAGAAGAACTTCGAAGGTTTGGAGTTGCATCACATACCCCGAATCAAAAATCAGGCAGCAGATGATTTGGCCAAGATCGGTTCCACTTGGCGAGCCGTACCCAAAGATGTGTTCCTAGAGCACCTATGCGCCCCAACCATCAAAGAAGATACTTTCATAGAGGAGCCCCCACAAACTGTCGGCCCATCCGATCCAACTGAGGTTGACGTCCCAGTAGTGGTCGACCTGGTCCATGAAGTAGTAGTGATCGTTCCCAAGTGGACTCAACCCTACATAGCATACTTGCTCTGGCAAGAACTCCCTGAAGACGAAGTGGAAGCCCGCCAGATTGTCCGATGATCCAAGGCCTTCACAGTGATGGGAGATTAGTTATACAGGAAAAGCACTACCAGAGTCAGTCAGCATTGCATCTCTCTAGAGGAAGGGCTACAAGTCCAGCACCAGATCCACTCGGGCGATAGTCACCAAGGATTTTCGAGCGGGTTTCTACTGGCCCCGCGCCAATGAAGCAGCGAGAGATGTCGTGCATCACTGCCTCGGGTGCCAGTTCTATAAGAACCAGTCCCACAAGCTCGCGTCAACACTGAAGATGATTCCACTCACCTGGCCTTTCACCGTATGGGGACTCGACATCGTCAGACCCCTACGAACCGGGTCGAGTGGTTTCACCCATCTGTTAGTGGCAGTGGACAAGTTCACCAAGTGGATAGAAGCGAAGCCGATAAAGGACCTAAGTTCGGCAACCGCCATTAGCTTCATCAAGCAGATAATCTTCATATTTGGGGTTCCCCATAGTATCATCAAGGATAATGGGTCTAACTTCGACTCGGATGAATTCCATGAATTCTGCTACACCCAAGGCACTCGGGTCGATTATGCCTCTGTGGCTCACCCGCAGTCAAATGGTCAAGCAGCGCGGACGAATGTGATGATCCTACAAGGGCTAAAGCCACGTCTCATGAGAGACCTGAAGCATGTTGCGGGAGCTTGGGTCAACGAACTGCCATCAGTGATGTGGGGTTTGCAAATGACCCCGAATCGGTCCACTCATCTCACCCCTTTCTTCATGGTGTATGGGTGGAAAGTCGGCTTACCTAGTGACTTACTGCACAATTCCCTGCAAGTGGAACTTTACTTTGAAGCCGAAGCCGAAGAAGCACGGCAGGACGGCCTTGATCTCCTGGACAAGGAAAGGGAGCTAGCCCTCATTAGGTCAACACTCTATCAGCAGGAATTGAGGTATTACCACGACAGATAGGTCAGAGGGCGTGCCTTTTAGGAAGGTGATCTTGTCTTCCGACTGGATCAACAAAAGCCTCACAAGCTTGCGCCTTTTGCAATCTCCAAAGTTCTTAACAATGGAGCCTATCGGCTCCACAACTTCGAGAAAGACATGGAAGAGCCCCGGGCTTGGAACGCGGACGTACTCTGCAAGTTCTTCACATAGAACAAAAAACTTTTTCATTTCTGTAATGAATTTCAGAGTGATTTTGATGAATAAAAGTGTTACTTTTTCTATATCT
This sequence comes from Elymus sibiricus, assembly GCA_039707655.1. Taxonomy (NCBI): domain Eukaryota; kingdom Viridiplantae; phylum Streptophyta; class Magnoliopsida; order Poales; family Poaceae; genus Elymus; species Elymus sibiricus. Next base: position 325,891,659 of record CM077675.1, on the reverse strand, counting down.
CGTCAAAATATGTCAAAATTTATTTTCACTCCGGTGATTTTATAACACAAATCCTGTCGGATTTCGGGCTCCACAAAACCATAAGGAATTTGAACCCAGGGGCATGTGCGATGATCTCCAACAGCTTCACCCCCACAACGCCCAAAACACGATAACCCCGCTCGATGGCGAGGAAGACGATGGCACACGAGAGTTTACCCAGGTTCGGGCCGCTGTGAAGCATAAAAGCCTACTCCTGCCTTTGGTGGATTGCCTCGCGAGGAGGTTTGTGGATGAACTAGTACAGTGGTGTGTTTGTGGGGTGGTTGCTTTTCGTGCGGTGGTTTTTTCCCCGCTTTCTATCGGGCTACCTAGCCACTATTTATAGTGGCCCGAGTCCTCTTCCCTTATAGCAATGGCGAGAAGGGATCCCACAACGGCCAAATTTGAAAGGGGACAGGAGGTACATCTTATCCTGACGAAAGGCGGTCTTCGTCTGCAAAGTTGGTGGTGGTGACGCGGTGGTCGGCTCACCGGTGACATCCGTCCTGCCGCGCTTGCTGACCCGGTCCTGTTGCACTGGAATGGAAACCTTTGGTGGGGCTCCTTGGGAACCCGCGTTCGTCCTTGTCTCCTTTGCACTAAAGAGGAAACTATCCCCTCTGGCCGCTGGCGCCCGCCTGGCCTGGCTGTCGTCACCCTTGACCTCCTGAGGCCTAACGTTGCATAGAGATCTCCGCCGCTCGGGAGGAGGCCTGGGGAGGCCTTCCCCTCTCGACTTGATGCTGTCCTCCTCATGAGGATAGGCCCCTCGCGAGGGTCTTGTCTTGAGTGAGGCCGCGTGGGGCCGTACGGACCGCCAGGTGGGCCACGCCCTGGGCCGCAAGTAGGCAAGTCTAGGTACCCTGGTATCCAGAACGCCGACAGTAGCCCCCAGGCCCAAGGCGCGCTCGAGTTGGCTTCGAGGGGAAAGTCAAAGGAGATGGCCCAGAGCGCCGCGGGCCCTTATTGCTTGCGGGCCAGGTTTGGCGTGCGGTGCTTGGTGGGGCGCGGGCATCCCCGCCCCGTGTTTCCTCGGCAACTGTCCGAACCGACAAAAGCCTGACGTCGAGCGCTGAGCCATTATTGCTTTCCTCTTCCCCGCCCTTGCTCTTCTTTCCAGATCTCCATCCCTTGCGAGAACCTCCCTAGATCTCGGCACCGCTCCATCCTCCTTCTTGCCTGCTTGGCCCCAAAAGCTTCCCAATAGCTCCTGCCGGCAAGTCGAAACCTGAGGTCCAGGGCTCGGCTTCTACTCCTTTCTCACCGGCGCTCTCAGAGTCCACCATAGCCAAGGACGGGGACCTCGCCCCGGTGCTTCTGTTGACGGCAGATGACTCCAATGAGTGGGGGTGGACCTTGATATGGTGCGGCTCCGCGGAGAGACATCGCCTGGCCAAGTCGGCCTACCCTTTCTTCCTCCACAGTGTCTTCTCCGGGCTCGTCCCACCCTTCTCCGCGTTCTTCACCGCCGTCCTTGAGCACTACGGGATCCAGGCCCTCCATCTTCAACCCAACTCCATCCTGCTTCTGTCCGTGTTTGCCTTCTATTGCGAGGCTTTCGTGGGCGTGAGGCTGTCGGTGGCTCTGTTCCGCCGTTTCTTTAGCTTGCGGCTTCATGACGGAGCTCAGCGGTCGGCATGCGTCTCCTTCGTCGCGGTCCAGAGCGGGAATATGCTCTTCAAGGTCGGGAAGAAGGTGGAGAACTTTAGGAACCGTTGGGTCTTCTTGGAGCTCAAGGGCAACGACCCTCGCCTGGAACTCCCCAAGGGGCTGCCGGAGAAGATCCCGGCGTGGAGCTCCGCGAAGCTCTCCGACCCCCGGGCCAAGCCCGTTCTGGAGCAGGTCCTTCGAGACATCAGCGCCAGGAAGCTGAAAGGGGGAATGATAGTGAAGGAGTTCCTGGTGCAGTGCCTGGCGCCCCTCCAGTCCCACTCAAGGACCATGTGGGACTACCAGAGTGGCGGCGATGACATGAGGCTCCGTTCTGCGCTCCTGACCCCCATGGAGTTGAACAGGGTTGTGGCGCCCCTGCTCAACGGCGATCCCGGGGACCTTCCTGAGGCCTATGCCCCGCTGTACTGCCGCGACAACAAGGCTGACCTGGTCGCCGCGATGCCCAGCTTCGACAAGCTGGGGCTCTCTCCGGCCGAGAGCTCCGGCGCCCCTGTGGCGGTGTCCTCCGGCGACACCGTTGATGGAGAGGACTCGGAGGAGACAGCGTATGACGACCTGGAGGAGGTGTCACCTCCATCGTGGAGTGCCCTTCCCCGCAGCTTCGATGACGACGACGCCGGCGAGCCCCCTGCTACAAGTCCTCCGTGACTTACCAGGGTCCTCAGGGGGCCAGGCCCCACACCTCGGGCCGCTCGATCCGCCTGCCGGGCGACTCCGAGGAAGCGCGAGGCTGGGCCTCCTTCGGAGCCCCCAGCTCGCGCCGGCAAGGTGGACGAAGCGCCCGCCTCACCCCTCCCCGAGCCGCTGCTTGTGGGCGAGGTGGCCACGTCCGGGGCTGGCATGACCTTGCCGGCCGTGGCTGCTTCGAGCGGTTCCACCGCTCCTCCACGCAGCGGCAGCTCGACGGAGAGGACGGAGGCTTCCTTGCCTTTGTCGATGTGGAGAGAAAGAGGAAGTGGGTTGACGTCGAGGAGTAAGTAGTCTCGCTTGGTTTCATGCCACCTTCCAGCGGTTTATGTACTGATGGGCCTCTCCTTGCCTGACAATCAGGGGGGCTGCCATGCCAAAGTCCATGAAGAAGAAGGCCGGCATCAAGCCGAGGGCGCCTACCGACGCGACGCCCGTTCCTGGTGCCTTGCCACTGCCTGACGAGGCGCCGGACGTCGCGGGCGAGGAGGCCCGTGGGGCAACTCTCCTTGTCGCGGCCGCGGAGCCCCCGATGCCTACTGAAGAGGCCGTCCCTGTCCCTGGGGGCATTCCCACGCTGCAACCTGAGGGCCAGCTAGGTGTAGGGTTGTCCGCTCTTGCCTTGTCTGCGGTGGTGGTATATCCACCGACATCTTCTGCCCTTCATGCTTCCGCCTCTCCGGAGGCGGCTCCTGCCGCCGCATAGACGCCGCCTCCGGGCCATGCCCCGATGCCACCGACTGATGGCCCTCTAGTCGAGTCAGGCGCCTTGGACAGGGCCTACTCCATCTTGGATCAGGCCCGAGGCACTCTGGGTGGCGTCGACGATCGCCTTGCAAGGGAGCGCCTGGGCCTTCTTTCTGGGTGGCTCCAATCTGACGCCTCGGCCATGGCGTTTTTGGGCCACGCCGAATCCGCCGTGGCTGTGAGCAGGGAGGAGGCCGCGTCGGCTAGGGCAGCCCGAGACGCTGCACTGGCTAACGCAGCGTCTGCCATGAGGCGCTGTGATGAGGCGGAGGCCCGCCTGAAGGCTCTTCAAGAGGACAGGACCGCGCTTGCGGAGAGGCTCCGTCAGTGGGAGGAGGACCTCAAGGCCTGTGAGTTCAAGCTCGCCGATCGTGTCTCTGCGCTGTCCAAGGTGGCGGCTGACCTAGCCGCTAAACGTGAGCGGCAGGACAGGTTGAAGGAGGAATTGGCTGTGGAGAAGGCCCGGCTTTCCTCCAGGGAGAAGGTCCTTGACGTGGCCGAGGAGAAGAAGGCTGCAGAGCTCCACGCCTTCCCCTCCGTCGAGTTCAAGCTCCGCTGGGCGTTGTAGTCCATCTGCCGAGGGGGATTCATAGGGCCCCTGGTGGCTTCGTTGGGCTCTCTTCAAAGCTCGCCGTAGTGCTTGAGGGTGCAGTCGCTAGGGTGAAGAACATCTTGGAGGGTGAGTGCCGTGACCTCTTCTCCGAGGCCGCGACGCGCGTCTTCAGCCACCTCTACCTTCGTGAGCCGAGCTTCAACTTCGGCTCCGTGATTCGCCCGGTTGATCCTGGGGTTCGCGCCGCTACGGCGACAGTCGTGGAGGGCGCCGTGGATGCGCTGATGAAGAAGTTCACCTGCGTCGCCGTTCCCTCACCTCCTCCTGCGACTGCGAGGGTTGCCGACGACGATGACAGCGGCAGCGACGTCGACGACGAGCTCCCCACGACCGGGGCGAGCGGTGGTGCCAGCTCCTCTTAGCTTCTTTTCCTGGGCCTTCCCCTGTAATGTTTATCGTGCTTCGTGGAGGCGTTAGACTTGTTTGCGTTTTCAGAGACATTTTAATGCTTGTAATGACTGCTAAGCTGTGTGATTTTATCTCCTCGCTTCGTTTCCTTCCTGCTTGCTGTAGCGCCCTGCGTCGGCAGGGCCCGGTCCCGTGCATACCTCGACCGCCGTTGGGGCGTCCGGATCACCAGGACGATGCCAAGGGGTGAGGGGCTACGACACCAGTGAGGCCCCTGAGTCGCGATGGTCAGGGGTCCCCCATGACATACGAGTAGCCCTTATGAAGGGAACATGGCGAAGACGAGGTTCACTTGGGGATTTGGATCGCCTTGAGCTCTGCGTCGGCAGGGCCCGGTCTCGCGAATACCTCGACAGCCGTTGGGGCGTCCGGATCACCAGGACGATCCCAAGAGGCGAGGGGCTACGAGACCAGTGAGGCTCCTGAGTCGCGATGCTCAGGAGTCCCCCTTGACGTACGAGCGGCTCCCATACCTTTGTTTTCGTCCGAGAGGGACGTGTGAAGACCAGGTGCCAGGGACCTGGTGAGGTGGCGTGCGCCAGGCCTGTCCTGAGCGTAGCCCCCATGCAGCCCCCTCACGCGTGCATCCCAGGGGAATGCTGCGAGATGGAGCCGCGAGGGGTCATCCTGAGGTTGAATGCACCCGCTAAGGCGCCCTCAGTTGTTTATCCCCAGCGCGGAGCATAGGGCTTCCACGTTGCGTGGGCATAGCCATTGGTGGGCCATGTCGTCTGCCAGCGCGGAGCATGGGGCTTCCACTTGGGCATGGGAATGGAACCCCTCCGCATCCTCGGGGGGCTCCGGGCGTGTACAGCCGATTAAGTTCGTACACGTGGCCTACACGGTAGAACTGGGAGGTGTATATGGGCGACGTGAGACAGCTCAGGTCTCACGTGGCCCTACCTCAAAGGCGGGTTGTGCCTGAATCTTCTTGGTGGAAATCGTCGCTTCAAGTCCTATACATTTTGGAGAAACCTACGCCGAATGGATTTCCAAGGGCCATCGCATGAGAAGACCAAACACCAATGACCCCAGGAGGTGACGTGAACGGGGCCGGCCCGCCAGACAGAGCTCAGCCATTGGGTTTATCGACGCTGCAGGGACGGTCCCGAGCACAGATGCCGTGCCCAGTCTGCTCATGCGACAACTCCGAGGATGAAACACACGGCGCGCGGCTCCTAGGGCGGCGAAAGGCCGACCGGAACCATGCCGCGCACCCTGACTCACCCTCTCCCGATTAGCTCATGCGAGGGCGAAGCACCGAGGGCCATGCGAGGTGACGTACACGGGGCTAGCCCGCGAGACAAAGCTCGACTACTTGGATTTGTCGACGCTGCAGGGACGGACCCGAGCACAAACACCATGCCAGCCCTTAATCATGAGGCGGACGAGGGCAGGCTTGTTAGGGCGCAGAGACATTCATGGCGGCGAAGCACCGAGCATGCAGGTTGGAATACTTAGGGAAATAGATCGAAAGCATGTGAAGGCCCAAATTGTGCAGGAAAGATGCGGCCGGGATGAGTTCTAGCCGCCTGAGGATAATGCAGCCCGATGGGCACCCTCGAACTGAGCAAACCAGAAAGTTACCTGGTACGGGCCAAAGGATCACCTGGCGGCGATGCCGCTGAAGCATGGAGGTAGTCGTAGGAGCTTGGCCTTGTGCCTCCGCAAGCTCGGCCTTCACGAGCCCGTCGCCTCAGGAGGCTCGGGGCTCCCACTCGGGCCCGGCACCTCCTCCAACTCCTCATGGTGCCTGGCCCGGTACGGTGCGAACATGGCCCGGTAAGGCGCTGGAATGTGTCGGCCGCGTTCGCCAGCCCGAAGGGCATGCTGACGTAGTTGCGCGAGTAGGCCCTGCCATGGCTGATGCGCATCGGCTAGAAGACATCTGGTGAAGGGGCCCAGTTGATGCTAGGTACATTGGCGCAGATGCGCGGCGCGCCGCCTTGGGTGGTGCAGGGCCACGCCCACCACGCACAGCTTGTGCTTCCTGAAGCTCCTCGATTGCTCTAGTGATGAACTCCCGCGAACTTGGTGCCTCGTGCCGTGCTCCTTGCTTGGATGGGTGCGTGCCGACACACGCCCCCGGCTTGTGCCCGAGCACCTCCCTCGTCTCACTGGTCAGGTTGGTAGTCCTCCGGGTGGAAGCCCCCAAGCCCGGCCCAAGGGAGGCACCGGGCGCGCCTTCCTATGCGAGGGAGGAAGGGGCCAGAGCCCCTGGCGTGGACCCTGAGGCGCCGTCCTTAGAGTTTTCAGCCCCCTGGCATCCCTTGGACAGGAGCTGCTTCTTCTTCTTGGGGATGTCCTCGCGGGACAGGACACCTCCTTCGTAGTCAGAGTGCTCGGCCGCCGCGGCACGGTAGGCGCGCTCGAGGGAGCAGACGGCGTCCTTCTCATCGCAGGCGACAGTGATGACGCCACCACTTCTCGGCATCTTGAGGACGTTGTAGCCGTGGTGGGCCACCGCCATGAACTTTGCAAGGGCTGGGTACCCAAGGATCGCGTTGTACGGGAGGTGGATGTGGGCGACCTCAAAGACGATGATCTTAGTGTGGTAATTGTTGCGCCCGCCGAATGTGACGGGCAGGCGCACCTGCCCGATGGGGACTGTGGAGCCAACAGTGACCCCTGAAAAAGGCTTGGTTGGCATGATCTGGTCATAAGGCACTTGGAGCGTCTCGAATGTCTCGACGGAGAGGACATTGAGTCCGGCGCCACCGTCGATGAGGATCTTGGTGACGAAAACGTTGCTGATGGTGGGCGTGCACAGCATGGGGAGTGCGCCCACCGTGGCTGAACATCTGAGTTGATCCTTGGAGTCGAAGGTGATGGCGCACTAGGACCACTTGAGGGGGCGCGTGGCCTCAAGCTTTGGAAGAGCCGCGTTCACCTCCCGCAAAAACTACTTGAAGACACGGTTCGATGGCGGGGCTTGGGCGCCGCCCAGGATGCAAGCTATTGCCATGACCTCCTGGAAGCCCCCAGCTCCGTCATTCTGCCTGTCCTCTTCCTTCCTTCTGGGTGGAGGCGGCAGCGGGGGAAGACCAGCCTCGCGAGGGCAGACCTCATGAGGCTGTCCTCGACGTGACCCCTCCGGAGGCTCGTCGCGCCAGCGGTCCTCACGAGCTTGATAGCGCCAGCGGTCCTCCCGAGGCTGGTCTCACCACTCCTGACGCGTGTCTCGACTGTCCTAGCAGCCTCTGCCGCGGCCTCCGCCACGTCCATAGCCTCGGTCAGTGTGCCCAGGGCGCCGGCCGAAGTGCTCGTCACGGACCACCCTGAGCTCCAGACAGTCGATGGTGTTGTGGCTGTTGGTGCCATGGAAGATGCAGAATGTTCGCCCGCCCGCGAGGGGTTCTTCGTCCCGGCCACGCTTTGCCTCGGGCTCAGCCGCCAGCACCACGGGGGCCTTGCGCTTTGGCTCCTTGGCCTTGGTCTTTTTGTCTTCGGGTTCCGCCTCCGGAAGCTCGCGGAGGGAGAGGCGGCCCTCCTCGGCCTTCACGCACTTGTTCGCCAAGTTGAACATCTCCAAGGCCGAGCTAAGGTCGTCGTGGATAGCCAGCTCCTCCCTCATCCTCTGAGCCCTGACACCATCGGTGAACGCCGAGATGATGGCCTCATCTGACGCTCTCGGGATCTTGAGGCGGGTAGTCATGAAGCGTTGTATGAACTTGTGCAGGGTCTCTTCAGATTGTTGCTTCATGCGACGGAGGTCACCCACTCCAAGCGCACGGTCGCGGGTGCCTTGGAAGTTGGCGACAAAGCGCTCGCGCAGGCCTTCCCAGGAGGTGATTTACCCCTCCGGAAGGTTGAGGAGCCAGGAAAGCGCACCACCCTTGAGCCCCATGGGGAACCAGGTTGCCATGACCTTGCCGTCCCCACTGGCCGCCTGGATGCTCAGCGAGTAGAGCTGCAAGAACTCGGCGGGGTCTGCAGTGCCGTCGTAGCGAGGAGGTAGGTTAGGCTTGAACTTGCAGGGCCACACGGCCAGATGGAGTTCCGGGGCGCTTGCGTGATAGCCCACCGGGCCCATGGGCGGTGCGCGCTCGGGAGGGACCTGGTCTTGATGCTCTTGCATGGCTGCCTCCAGGGGCGCCCGGTCGCGCCGCTGGTGCGCCGGCGCTGGGAGCGCACGCGCGTCAACGCACGGCCGTGGCACCACCTGGCAGCTTACTTCTTCTCTCATCCTCGCCGGGGGCCCACGCGGCTGGTCGCGCGCTCGTGCTTCACGCCTGGGCTCGGGGTCGACGTCACGCTGGGGTGGAGGAGGCGGCACATCATGAGCTTCGTCACCTGCCAAGGAGGGGTGGGGCCGGAACGAGTAGGTGAACGTCGAAGCGTCGCCAGCTACGCTGACGAGATCCGTGACGTGCCCGAGCCAGTCGTCGAGGCGGTTGTTGGCGGCGCGGTAGCGTAGCAGCTCGCGCGCCATGTTCAGTGCGTCCGATCCATGCGCCGGCCCTGGGCGGGCGTGGGAGGACGACCCAGTAGATGTAATGATTGACGGAGTGGCGGTGCGGCCGTCGCGCCGCGCGGTGACCGGCTCCGACGAATCCTGCTGCTCGTGGGCCTCTGGGCCCGTGGTGGCGTTGGCCACAGGGGAGGGAGAGTGGCGCGCACCGGTGCGGCCCACGGGCGCCGTCTGGGCGACACGGGCAGCACGGCGCTCGGCGCGGGCTCGGCGGGCGTCGGCCATCAGAACGATGAGGCGGAGGAAGAGTGAGGCTTGAGGAAGACTCCGACACGCCCCCTACCTGGCGCGCCAAATGTCAGATTTCGGGCTCCGCAAAACCCTAAGGAATTCGAACCCTGGGGCGTGTGTGAAGATCTCCAATAGCTTCACCCCCACAACGCCCATAAAACGATAACCCCGCTCGATGGCGAGGAAGACGATGGCACACGAGAGTTTACCCAGGTTCGGGCCGCTGCGAAGCGTAAAACGCTACTCCTGCCTTTGGTGGATTGCCTCGCGAGGAGATTTGTGGATGAACTGGTACAGTGGTGTGTTTGCGGGGTGGTTGCTTCTCGTGGGGTGGTTTTTTCCCTGCTTTCTACCGGGCTACCTAGCCACTATTTATAGCGGCCTGGGTCCTCTTCCCTTATCGCAATGGCAGGAAGGGATCGCACAACGGCCAAATTTGAAATGGGACAGGAGGTACATCTTATCCTGACGAAAGGCGGTCTTCATCTGCAAAGTTGGTGGTGGTGACACGGTGGTGGGCTCGCCGGTGACGTCCGTCCTGGCGCGCTCGCTGACCCGGTCATGTTGCACTGGAATGGAAACCTTTGGTGGGGCTCCTTGTGAACCCGCGTTTGTCCTTGTCTCCTTTGCACTAAAGAGGAACCTTAGCTGTGAACCAGACTTCGCCTGAGCTCTAAACGTTCTGAGTGTAAGAAGATTTCTTCACTCGGGAACCTTAGCTGTGAACCAGACTTCGTCTAAGTTCAAAAAATCCGAAATGTGGAAGATGTCCACACTCGGGGGCTTCGCTGCGACCCAGCTGTCATCTAAGCTAAAACATTCTGAGCAAGGAAGTTTTCCTGACTCGGGGGCTTCGCTTGGAACCAGACTTTGCCTGAGCTCTAAACGTTCTGAGTGTAAGAAGATTTCTTTACTCGGGAACCTTAGCTGCAAACAGACTTTGTCTAAGTTGTAAAAATCCTGAGTGTGGAAGATTTCCACACTCGGGGGCTTAGCTGCAACCCAGCTGTCATCTAAGCTAAAACATTCCAAGCGAGGAAGATTTCCTCAGTCGAGGCTTCGCTGCGAACCAGACTTCGCCTGAGCTTTAAACGTTCTAAGTGTAAGAAATTTTCTTTACTCGGGAACCTTGGCTGCGAACCAGAGTTCATCTAAGTTGTAAAATCCTGAGTGTAGAAGATTTCTACACTCGAGGGCTTAGCTGTGACCCAATTGTCATCTAAGCTAAAACATTCCGAGCAAGGAGGTTTTCCTCGCTCGGGGGCTTCGCTGCGAACCAGATTTCGTCTGAGCTCTAAACGTTTCGAGTGTAAGAAGATTTCTTCACTCGGCAACCTTAGCTGCGAACTAGACTTCGCCTAAGTCATAAAAATCGTGACTGTGGAAGATTTTCACAGTCAGGTGCTTAGTTGCGACCTAGTTGTCGTCTAAGCTAAAACGTTCCAAGCGAGGAGGTTTCCCTTGCTCGGGGGCTTCGCTGCGAACCAGATTTCGCCTGAGCTCTAAACGTTCCGAGTGTAAGAAGATTTCTTCACTCGGGAACGTTAGCTACGGACCATACTTCGTCTAAGTTGTAAAATCCCGGGTGTGGAAGATGTCCACGCTCGGGGGCTTAGCTATGACCCTACAATCTTCTAAGCTAAAACATTTCCGACTGTAGGGTACTCCTGCATTCAAAGACTTTGTGGTGAATCTGAATTTGCCCAAGTCCTATCCGCTCAGAATGCGAACACAAATCGCACTCGGGGACTCGACCTAATCCGTTTAAGGCACGAGTCAAAGACATTTAAAAATACGAATGAGGATGAAGCAAATAAACTGTATATTGATCAAAGCAAACGTTTAGATAGAAGGAGCCCTAGGCTCACTTAAGGTTCAATGGTTACAGTAACCACTCGACATCCCGAGGCGAATCAAATTTAAAGTTTTTCCGAGGATCACTCGGACGGTGGGGGAGCAGCTGCGTCAACAAAGGTGTCAAGGTCAATGCCGTCTACTACTGAGTGGAAGCCTCCAGGAACATCTCCATGAAGTCTTCAAACTTGGCATGCTTCCTGTTGACGACCTTGAGAGACTTCAGCTTATCCTCGTCCATGCCCTTGTAATGGACTTGGACGAGGGAGACCTCGACTCCACATCGGGCTGATGACTTCTTCCATGCTTCCACTCAGCTACAAACATCCCTCACTCAGTCCATGATGGACTCCAAGTCATTAGGAAGATCCTCGCCGGGGATGATCTCTTGGCCAATCTTCATGGCGGCCGAATGGAGCCGGTTGAGGTAACCGAGCACCTGCTCGATGCGTTCCTCCAATCGGAGACGACCAAGGATGAGATGTCCCTGAGGAGTTGCCGATACAGATACAGCTCCTTCTCGATCCTCTCGGTCTCAGACCCGACATCCACGCAAAACTCTGAGCATGAAATAGTGAAGAAAATAAGTAACAAAGAAGACACCAAAGCAGTGCAAAAATCACCTGGGTAGGCAGATTACCTTTGAGCTTCTCACTCATCTCATCGCCGAACTCCTCAACATATTGTTCCAGCTCGAGCTTCTTGGAAGAGAGCACCTTGTATTTGGATTCCCACTTGGCGTAGTGCTTCTTCAGCTCAGCAAGCTCCTCCACGGTCTTCTCCGCTTGGAGCTTCAGGGTCTTGTTCTCCTCTTTCAACTTCCCGACTGACTTCAGCTTGTCCTCGGTCGCCTTGGTTCTAGAATTGGCCTCCTTCCATGTCGACGCCAGTTCCATGTCCTTCTTCTCAAGAGCCTCCTTCATAGTTTCTAAAGAAACAGAAGTCATGAGCCTCTTAACAAGTTGAAGACTTTCGCTACGAACATCTAGCGAGGCGAGTTCAATCGGAATGGGAGAAAAACAGGGTTCAAGAGATAGTCGGACAAATTTTGCTTACCTCCGACTGAGCATTTCTCCTGCTCCAGGCGTGTGCTCTTGGCCCTCTTAGCCTCCAGGCTAATCCGAAGGTCCCGCACCTCCTTTTCCAGGGCATTGTATCGATCCCCGAACTCACAGACACTCTGCCAATGGGAAACAAAAATTGACGAACAATATCAATTGGATACAACAAAAGAAATCACTCTAAGACTCCCGCCGACTACTACAGTCGACAGCAGTCCCTGGGACTACACCCAGTGGGTGTGCTCAGCGCGCCCCCACTGGAAGGGTAAATGGTCAAGGTACAAGTACCATGCCGGCTACTTCGGCAAGGTGGGCATGCGGTACTTCCACAAGTTCAGTCGACTAATTCGGCAAGGTGGGCATGCAGTACTTCCCTAAGCTCAGTCGGCTACCCCGACAAGGTGGCCATGTGCTACTTCCATAAGCTAAGTCAACCACTCCGACTACTTCGGCATGGTGGGCATGCGGTACTTCCACAATCTCAGTAGGCTACCTTGACGAGGTGGGATGCGGTACTTCCACAAGCTCAGTCAGCTATCCCGACGAGGGGAACATGCGCTACCTCTACAAGCTCAACGAGGTGTGCAACGACACTAAAGACGCAATAGAATATGAAGAAACTAAGACTACCGCCGACTGCCTCAGTCGGCGGCAGTCTCGGGGACTACACCCAGTGGGTGCACTCAGCGTGCCCCCACTAGAACTAGAGAACACCTAGTGGGTGTGCTCCGTGCAAACCCACTCGGGACCAAAAACAAAAACAAACTATATGCAAGTCATGATTCCCGACTGAAGTTGTTACTTACAAGGGTACTTACTCGGACATTCTTCTTCAAGGCCTAGCTGGGGTCATACGCCTCCTTCAGTCGGCCATTCATCAGATCCACCTGGATCAAGGCCTCCTTGCTCGCACCCACCAGATCCTCCGGGACATGGTGCGTCGTGAAGAGGTTGGCCATTGCAGATATCAGCGAAGGGGATGACATGGTAGCTTCGAGTGCAGCTCCGGCCCTCGGAGTAGCACCATGATCAGCGATCGGGGTCAGAGTCTTGGCTGGAGAGACCCTGGTCACTCGGGGAGGAGAGGTGTCCTGCATCACGACGTTCATGTCAACTGGAGGGTTTGGCGGGTTGACCTTGTCATCTCCGTCGAGCTCGATCACTTCATGCGGCCCTGCAGGCGCTCAGGGTCACTCGGATGTTGCCCATGAAAAAACATGACAATCAAATGAAATCCAAGCGAGTTCGAAGATTAGCTTTTGAAGACGCAACATCCGCATCTGCCTGGCCCTTCTCTGGATCCTTCGTGTCGAGTGAGAAAGTCGAAGTTTCATCACTGCAAAAAAAGTCATTCGGAAAGTCAAATCATTCGGACGACTGTCAAATGTATCAGTTGAAAAGGAAAAAAGCTGGTACGGGCTCCTGGGTCTTGGCATGCTTTGGAGCGGGTCTCAGTCGGAACATTCTCCAACGGAGAGGACTCTGCCTCGTCTCCTTCCTCAGGCACGTCGTCCTCCTCCTCGGATTCGTCCTCTTCATCATCGTCGCCGTCTTCATCTCCCAAGTCGTCCGGATGCTCGGTGTCACTCGCCACGTCAACAGGTGTGCGGTCAACGACCGGCACCATGCTCACCATCTCCGTGAAGGTCTGCCGAGTGAAAAAAGCGAATCAGTTGAGAAGGCAACAATTGACGCCAATATCACTCTAACCAAGAAAACTCAAGATTAGCTCAATCGACAGGTTCTCCTTGTCGAAAAAGACTGTCAGCCTGGTGCCCCGAGGGTTGTCGCAAGCAAAAGTGATGGCCATGAGCTTCGCTTCTACCTCCTTTGCGTCGAGCTCCTTCGGGAGCCCACGTTGGGTCACTCGGCCCCTCGTACATCCACATGGGGTCGATTGTCGCCTGCAGGGGCTGGATCCTCACTGAAGGAAAACCTCCAGAAGATCCATCCTGTTGAGGCCCTTCCTCACTATGGTCACCACGACCATCACTAGGATCTCCACATCTGTCTTCTCCTCCTTAGACACGGTCAGGGACGATGGAGAAGGCGCTCGCTCGGCCGAGTACGACGAGAGGTCTGACTGACCGCCGATGACTACGATATCCTTACGATAAAACCAAGAATCTTGCCAACCCTTCACCAAGATGAGACACGACATCGACGAGAAGCTAACCTTCCCCCTAAGCTATATCCCTAAACTATCACACAGCTGATTAATGTGGGTTTTCTCCACTCTCGGGGAGGCATTCTTCACAGTCATCGACCGACATGTGAAGAGGTCCTTGAAGAGTCCCCAATGAGGGGGCACCCGATGAAATTCTCACATAGAGGGATAAAGGAAGCCAAATAGGAGACGGCGTTGGGGGGAAGATGATGGAGTTGAGCCCCAAAAATAAGCAAGAAAAGCCCGAAAGAATGGATGCGATGGCAGAGAGAAACCTCGCTCAACATGGGTTACCAGGAGGACCCGCTCTTCCCCTTGTGGCGATGGCTCGAGCTTGCCCGCCTTCGGTAGTTGCCAGCTCCCAGCAGCCCAGAGCCCTTGGCTCTCCAGATCTAGCAGGCGACCTTCTGTGACTCGCGGCGCCAACCAATCGCCCTGGATCCGCCCCGCCGACACGCCGGGGCTCAAGGATGACCCGCTGTCACACCCTGTGATTTGCCTCATGACTAAGTTATCATGACTCAAAAACTAGGGCCAATTAAAACTTTTTGAGTGCATATGAATGCTTAACTTGTGTGCTATTTGCTTGCTTGTTTGATTACTTGCTAGTGCTCTATATTCATAAAACTCCCTCCTACCCTCAAGAACTCTTTTCCTTGAATCCAAACTTCTTGCCCAATGATCATGCCATGTGAATAGTACCCAAAACTATTTTTATCAAAATTTATTTTGACCAAAAAGAATTTATTCAAATTAGGTTGTCAAAAACCCCTGAGTTGAGGTTTGTACTAAAAGTCCTCAAATTGGATGGATACTTTTTCCCAAAATACTTTATTTGGAACCTACTATATATATTACTTCCCAAAACAACCAAATATTAATTTTAAAGATTATTTTGCTATTTTACTTAAAGGCTTTTTCTTAAGGACAGAAATGGTCTTTTATAGGTAAAAATTATTTAAATGCATTAAAAATATTTGAGAAAATTTAGGGAAGCTCAGTGGAAATATATTTTCCATATATATGAGTTTCAACACATGGTCATGTTCAAAATCATGGGCAAAACCCCTCAAAACCCTTTCTGCCCAAATCAAGCTTTTGAAATATTTCTATAAGAAATATTCTCAATAAATTCCAAGAAAATTCTAGCAAGTCACACATGTTATATTTGATGATCTTGCAAAATTTCATCTCAATCCCAATTGAGTTGCTTCATCAAAATATTCCAAGACCCTCTCTGTCCAGATTCAAATTTTAACAACTTTACATTGTGAAGTTTGTCCTATTGACCCCAAACTTTGTGGACATGTTCTAATACCCCAATAATGCATCCACACCAAGTGGTGCATCAAGGAGAACAGAATAACTTGTCCAAATTGCCCCAAATCCATTTCTGCTGATTTCAAGAATTGGAAATTCTTGCATTATCAAGTTTCCCCATTTGGTCCCAAACTTTTTGGGTATGCTCTAATACCCAAATTATGCTACCACACCAAGTGGTGCATCAAGGAGAATGGATTTGCTTAGCTAGATCTAAGCAACTCCAATTCTGCCCATTTCTAGGGTTCACCAAGTTTACATTGTGAACTTTCCTCAAATGGGCTCAAACCTTGTGACCCATCTCAGTTTTACCTCCCATTTAATCCTGGTAAATCTCATGGCAAGCTAACCCCATTTGCTTAGCCAAACCATCACCAAACACTTTTGCTTATTTTGGAAACAACCTTGTTTGACCCCCTTCTGCTATTCTCCTTCACTTCAAATTTTTATCACAGCTTGCTAGCATTGCACCTCACCCCCAGTAAAGTTTGCATGGCCATTGCTCAAAGGTTGATTCGGTAAAACCCCATTTTACCCCTCTGGACAGCCCCATTTTCTCTTCCCCCCAACCTCTCTCCTCTTCCTTTGGCCTCACAGGGAATCCAAGGGCCTCCCCACATTGTTTACTTGCCCCTAGACACTCTGGACACAAATGGCCACGACCATGGCGCAATGGGCATGCCATGGCATGCAAAGGCCACGCTCCAGAGCACGCTACAGTGCGCACCCGCACTGTAGCCACTGCCCAATGGAAGCTCCCGACAGCCTCGGGCCTCCCAGCGTGTCCCCCGTGTCCCCCTCGACGTCCACAACACGGAACCTGGTGGGCCCCCTCCTCTCTCCCCCTCTGCAGCCGCTCCTCGCACGCGCACGACGCCGCCCGAGCGCACCAGTGAGCAAGCTCACACGCGCGATGGCCCGGTCCTCCCCTGCTCCCTCTCCTTCCTTCCCTGGACGTGGACCTCGTCCACGAGAGCCGCAGACATGGGCCAGGGGTTCCCCGAGTGCGCCAAAGACGCCCACGACCTCGCCAGTCCTCGGTCCACGGTGCGCCAGTGCCCAGGCTATAACAGCCACCCCCTCAACCCCCTCTCGACTCCCTTGGCTCTCCCTCCCTCCAATGAACCTCCTGGACCGGCCCCTTCCTTCTCCCGTGCCCTCCTTCAACCTCCATGGCCAGAGCCCCCTCGACGGCCTCCGCTTAAATTCAGCCACGGTGGCCTCTCCCAGCCCCTCCGATCCTCACCGGAGCTTCTCCCACGTCACCACGAGCCTCCCCACCGCTCCATTCTCTCTCTTCCGTGCCCGTGGCACCCTGCCCATCTCATCCGGCGCCGTGCCCCACCGTGGTCAATGCTGCGCTCGGGCCCGGTCCTCCCAGGGCGTGGAGACCACCCAGGGAGGTGCGGCTCGTCGCCCCGAGCGCGCCGATGGCCAGAGCGCCACCGGGCATGGCCGGAACCACCGGGACGGGACCGGCGCCCGCTCGGCCCTGCCTCTGTTTGAGTGGGAGGAGAGAGACGGGCCTGACGGGCGGGCCCCACCTGTAAGCGGCACAGAGGCTGGGGCCCGGTGTTTTAAGTGGATACGGTTTCTGCCGTTTACGCCTTCCCGCGGTGGAAGCGCATCCGGGGGAAGACGCCACCGACGTGGCTGGCTGGCCACACGACTGGGCTACTGGGCCGGGCCATGTGCGCACCCCGCGCACTGTGCGTCACTTAGCCCATTGGTAAAATTCCCCCCCTTTCTTTTCTTTTTCTTTTAACAGAAGTCTTCCAAAATTCATAGAAAAATCATTTGAACTCCAATTCAAATGATTCAAATTCCTACTGCTTCCTAAAATTATGTCCTATCCAAATATGTGCATTGCATATTTTTCCTACAAACTTTTTGTTGTGTTCAAACTCAAATTTGTATTTGAACTGGCAAATGCCCTGGTTATAAAATCCCTAAAGCATTCATTATAGCTCCAAATGGAGTGATTCAAGTTGCTAGGTTCATCTAAAATCATGACTTAATATGTGAACATTTTTACTCACACTTATTCTGCTATGTCAAATATTGGGTCATTTCTTTTTATTTATCCTCTTTGCAAATCCCTAGGAAATTCATCCCAACTCCAAATCCAGTGAAACCATTTTATAAATTCTTCTAAAATCATGCCCTATTTGTTGGGTGCATCCACTCATTTTTACCAAAACATTTTCTGTATACTTCTAATAGGATCATCATTTCATTCATTTCCCCCATTCAAAAATCTCCCTTGATCCAGGTCCAATAAAACCTCCTTGGTTATTTTTCTTGTGACCAGAGGTGTCCAAGAAAAATAAATCTCCTATTTATAGAGCACTTTTATTTTCTGCTTGTTGTGTTGCTTATTGCGGTTGTTTCCGGCGATAGTTGACGAAGTAGACGAAGTGCTCGGAGTGGACGAGAAGCGTGTGAAGACCTCGAAGATTTTGCTGAGCCAGGCAAGCAGCCCTTTGACAATGACTATGAAACCCTTTTATTGCATGGCATGTAGCACTTTATTTCTTGATGTTGATCATGTTGATGTGGTGACCTCTACGGTGGGATGCCACCGATACTTTCTTGTTGATACTTGCATCGTGCATGACCCTACCTTCTTATGAGGGTTGTGCGGGTGGGAGTAGTTAGGTTGCTAGTAGTTGCTAACAAAAGTGGGACGGGAATATGCATGGTGATGGAAACAAAATGATTTAAGAGACTTTTCGAAAACCCCGTCGTGTGCCACTAATGCCCGAGGGAGATGATGTTGATCTAGGTAACCACTTGAGAAAGAAGTGGAGTACCGGAGCTAGTTGTGTGTGTGTTTTCAAAAATGGAGAGTTTTAAGATTTGCTGACCGTCCCAACCTTACATGTACAACCACTCTACCCCTATATGGGAAGGGGCTTTGTTAATTACTTTGGTGGGTACTAGCATAGAGCCCGCATTACTAGTGGCGGGAGTGGCGTGGTCACTCTCGATACGGGCTCGTACCGGAATGGACGATCATGCGTTGTCTTTACAGGCACCGGGCACACCGTTGGTCCCTTCATGGATGGTACGATCTGGAGCGAGGCTCGTATGATGTACATCATGAGGGCTAGGTACCAATCGAGTGGACTCTTTGTTTAGTATCGCTAAGGGAAAGGCATTGTTCGGGTGCTTACCTCGGGTATGTGATATACCGCGAGTCGTGGATGACACGGAAGTTCCCCGAGTCTTGTGGGTAAAGTGTGCAACCTCTGCAGAGTGTAAAACTATTCGAATAGCCGTGTTCGTGGTCATGGATAGTTGGAGGTCCTACTTAAACTACGTCCGATGTTTTCACAAACCGGTGTGTGTGTTGGTGGCAAAGATGATACTTGAGTTAAGTCAGATGACTTGACATGATGTCTGAACATGAGATGTTCAACCCCTGCTTATGATGATATCTATAACTGTTCATATGGATATCTGCCAACTTTTGATGCATGCTTTCATAAGTTATTTGATCATGTCATTGCACTCAAAATTAGCTTTCTGCAAAATTACCTACTTAGTGCTATATCATGCTCTGTTGAACCTTGTTCCAAACATGGGTTGCTTGCGAGTACATTAAAAGTGCTCATTGGCTTGCCACTGGTTATTTTATTGGCCAGGCATGAAAGACCAGGTTGTGACGAAGATTACCTAGGTGACGAACATGCGAGCTAGGACGCTTCCCAGTCAGAATGCCTGTAGGGTTAAGGCAGATGGCATGGGTTCACGCTATCATTGAAGATTTTCACTGCAAGTTTATGAAGACTAGGCCTTGAGGGCCATATTCGAGTAAAACGGTATGTAATGGATGTAAGACTCTTGTTATTCAGTTTCTGTGTGTTCAGTGAGCATTGATCTCTGGGATCACTGTGCGCGTACATTCGGTGATCATGACTTATGAGTCGGGGTCCCCACAGAGCTGGTATCAGAGCCATCCTGACTGTAGGAATCCCATAGTTAGCATGGACATTAATTAGGGCAAAACTATTTTTCCAGACCCTTCAAAATCACTTACAAAACCTCTATATTTCTCACCTCTCCTAAATTTTCAAAGGAAGCGAACGTTTGTGCCTTAGCACATCCAACCTTTTTCTCATTGCTCTCCTCATCTGGTTTTTCAAAACTTTGCAAACGGTTGCTACTACCCTTGTGCCCCTGACCACTGGATGCCTTGAAAATCCTCGTGGGTAACCTGGAAGGAAGCCACCTTGCCAGATATTCACACAAGCTTGATGACCCCACGACAAGACGATACCAACGGAAGATACCTTCTCGAGGGATGAAGGCATGAAGACTAGGGAGAAGGTGACACCCTCGACACTGCCGCAAGATGATGCCACCTCGGCCTATGATGACCAGGGCATAAGTTATGCAAGAACGTTATATGCATCGTTAATAGAGCAATCCTTTCATTACCGTTGTTGTGTCGGTAACCATCGGTGGATGAGAACCTCACCATTTGGTCCGCCTCACTATAGTGAGCAGGAAAACGGTTCTCATCATCCCCCGCTCTTGGTGCCGATGATATCGTCAACATGACCGGCAGGATACAACTCTACCAGGCCTTGTTAATGTCATTGCATAAAAGATTTCCTACCTGGAACCCTCGACGTTTCAGAACGGAAGAAGGCATTGTCACGATTACCAAGGCAACCGAAGACCCGTCAACGACCGTCATGGGGAACCACCTTCGTCATCAACTCACCAGACGCGAAGTTGTCAAGGACTCTTCAGGAACAACCTGGATCATTTCAACAAACAACAACAAGAGACTTAGCAACACCTGAAGAAGACTCATAAGATCGAGCGGACTCCTCTCCAAGACACGAAGCAAGCACGACTACCGAGTCCGAGAACCCCTAGGGTAGGATAGGTCGTGTGTCCCCTATGCGAAGTCGAGTCCGTTTGATGGTTCAGATAAAACCATAATTGTGTGTTGCTTGTTTTTGCCTGTTTGTGCTTTGGTGTAGGACGCACTTTTGCCCCAGGCAACAAGTACGCAACTAAATCACCTACCCTACCTTAATATTTGTGTTTGGCCTTTTCGGCACTTGTTTGATTGCACTTGCACTATACAACCCCCTTAGGCACTCTCCTCTATGCTACTTTCCCTCTTCCCCCTCTCGTCAACTGAAGACCAGCAAGGCCAGATACACCAAGGATCCACCTCGACAAACAACTGACACCGAAGACTTCGACTACAACGTACTCAACTAGACGCAACCCCGTAGAGTTATGCTTTTCCTTTAAGATTGGAAACCCCTCCCCAGCCCAACCTAGACCTCACAAGATTCCCCAACACAAGCCTCTGATCACGTGTTTAATACACGAATTTGCCAGAGCACCTGTTGAGCTTCAATAGCCCCTGCTTAGCACTGGGTTCATTATGGGACTAGTGATCATAGTGAACAAACACCTTTCATCCTTAAGCTAGCACTTGATCTAGTGATGCCATGGGATAGATTATCTTGAGGATAAATGATTAGTAGACTAATCGTTTGACGAGGCTAGAGAAGATATCTTGAGGAAGCGGTTGAGACCCTTTGGTGGATTGCGAGATTTTCAGGATGATCGGGAGATTGATGGACCAAGTTGATAGAGTAGCATAACTTACTTCTCCCTTGAGTAACTTGGATTTAGTAGGACAAATATGATTACAAGATGAATTTTTTGGTGGATTAATGACTTGACTTTGGCAAGTAATGTTGACGGTGGATTGATGGTGATATGTTAGTGAATGGAGTAACTAGTAGGGAATTCTTACTAGATGTAAACCTTGGATTTAAATAGGTGATTCTAATAGGTGCTCGGGATCAATTAAACCACATGGTTCGGAGTAATTTGGATTTAGTCCAATGATCTTGATCATGATACCATGTTTCTCGGTGGACGATAAGTAGAAGGAATCGGATGATGTTAGGAATAATTTAGGGATCTATATAAGCTCGTCCTTGGAGTTTAGTTGGTCATGAGATTGGAAGTTTGTGGATATACTGTGACAATAGTCCTTGCAATGATATGTGTATTATATGAACTCGAGGAGATTATATGGGACACCGTCGAAGCTGGATTTGTAGCAGTCATGGATCATGTAATAGTGGATGACATTCGTAGATCGATTAAGTTGGATTCGTAGGAAGGAAACAAGATCTTGGATTGGTAGTGTCATGATCAAGCTTAGCGGCTTGTAAATTATCCCGAGGATTTTTATATAGGGGTATATGTGAGTTAGCTATAGTATACATATGAGATTTTGGGTATAGTCCTTCTCTCAAAACCTTGGAGTTATGAGTAGCACGTGTAATGTTGGAGTTGACTCATATGAGATGATATCTTCGATGGTATAGGGTGATTTTGTTCGGAGTAAATAGTAGGACTATTGGCATCTAAAGAACTGTGCTCGAGGATAAGATGTTAGACGTTCACTCACATCCTGAGCTCCTTGAAACCCCCTAAGCTTCACCAAGCCGTAACACGGTCGGATTATGACCATAGGCCTTGGACTATAAGTCCTTAGACCATGGTCGATACTCCACCTCAACCACCACCAATCCTGTTCAAAAGGAAGGTGGCCACGAAGACTTGTATTAGGTTGGACCACAAACCCTTGATACTAGTGACCATCCGGAGCAAATGCCCGCTCCTCTCACATATTCCATGAGCAATGTGTTTATGTGATACTTGGGGGAATAGGTAGTTACCCTCCGGGATGACATACTTATTTACCCAATAAGAGGAGGAACACCTTAGTCCAGTTTGGACCAGCCCGAGGAACACCAACTACCATGCCTCTCGAGTGTAAGGTTTCACCTTGAAGGAGTTGGACTCCTCGAAGAACCCTCCCTCCATCAAAAGACATTCTCACCCAAGCAAGACGAAGAACCACTACGGTCGAAAGACCACGACAAAGAAGAAGAAGCAAGAGAAGTCAACCACCGCTCCTCTACCGACTACATCAACTAGACTATACCAAGAAGCACCGACGTCCAAGCTCGATGAAGCCCTTGCACATCAAGAGGATTATAGAGCCCCTTGTCTTACCAATCACCTATCAGTTCCATCCTAGGAAGGAACCGAGAAGTTGATGACACCTCTCACTCCACCACCTTGGTGGTATATGATGAGCATGACGTCCCTACTCCCTTCAGATGCCTGGAATGAAGTGGACGACTGTCACGACTTCGTTATCAGCCCTTTTTAGACAATCTAGGGCGTAAACCGTGACTCAATCATGGTAAACCACCTGTCAAAGGTAGTTCACCCCGCTTGCCAAGCCTCAGACCTTGGGGATTAGATGGCTGTTCTATACTCTGGATAGTCAGCTTATTTAGAACCCCTCGGAAACCATCCAGATGGTGGAACCCATTTTCACACCAAGTCTCTAAGCTCAGTCTTAGGGACTAGACTCATCACAGACCTTGCCCCGGAGAGACAAGTAGACCAAACGCTCAAAGACCCTCCAGAAACGTGCGTCCATGACGATGAAGACAAACGACCTAAGAGGAATGGAGAGTCTACCTGGGCAACTTACTCAAGTAGAAGGTCTCGACGAGAAGCCCACGATGATGCGCTTCAACACTCTCAAGGATGAAGACCACCTACGACTGAGGATCTCCTGCCTTAAGGAAGATAAGGACTTCCCCGTCAACGAGAAGCTACACCAAGACTCAACCCTCCTATTCTAACACGAGACATCTAGATGTCACTAACCAACGTGAGCGACCCCAGGACCAGCACAGGACACACTACTTGGCGACATATTCCGACTTTGGAATACACACGCAAGCCAGGCCCTTGCCAGGACCTCATCCACCAAACCCCTAACCATTAGGCAAGCCTAGCAGGTTGCAAGAACCCCGTCCATCCTTAGACGAAGTCAACGATGCACTCGAAGACATATCCTCAGGCACTTCAAGACCTAAGTACAACCACGTCGGAGCAGAAGCAACATGGAACGTGAAGACTACCTCACCTTTGAATTTCCGCATCTTTCCCACGCCTAGCCTAGGAATCTCGGGAACGAGATTCTTGTAAGGGGGGTAGGTCTGTCACACCTTGTGATTTGCCTCATGACTAAGTTATCATGACTCAAAAACTAGGGCCAATTAAAACTTTTTGAGTGCATATGAATGCTTGACTTGTGTGCTATTTGCTTGCTTGTTTGATTACTTCCTAGTGCTCTATATTCATAAAACTCCCTCCAACCCTCAAGAACTCTTTTCCTTGAATCCAAACTTCTTGCCCAATGATCATGCCATGTGAATAGTACCCAAAACTATTTTTATCAAAATTTATTTTGACCAATTTTTTTTTCTTCAAATTAGGTTTTCAAAAACCCCTGAGTTGAGGTTTGTACTACAAGTCCTCAAATTGGGTGGATACTTTTTCCCCAAAGACTTTATTTGGAACCTACTATATATATTACTTCCTAAAACCACCAAATATTAATTTTAAAGATTATTTTGCTATTTTACTTAAAGGCTTTTTCTTGAGGCCAGAAATGGTCTTTTATAGGTAAAAATTATTTAAATGCTTTAAAAATATTTGAGAAACATTAGGGAAACTCAGTGGACATATATTTTCCATATATATGAGTTTCAACACATGGTCATGTTCAAAATCATGGGCAAAACCCCTCAAAACCCTTTCTGCCCAAATCATGCTTTTGAAATATTTCTATAAGAAATATTCTCAATAAATTCCAAGAAAATTCCAGAAAGTCACACATGTTATATTTGATGATCTTGCAAAATTTCATCTCAATCCCAATTGATTTGCTTCATCAAAATATTCCAAGACCCTCTCTGTCCAGATTCAAATTTTAACAACTTTACATTGTGAAGTTTGTCCTATTGACCCCAAACTTTGTGGACATGTTCTAATACCCCAATAATGCTTCCACACCAAGTGGTGCATCAAGGAGAACAGAATAACTTGTCCAAATCCCCCCAAATCCATTTCTGCTGATTTCAAGAATTGGAAATTCTTGCATTATCAAGTTTCCCCATTTGGTCCCAAACTTTTTGGGTATGCTCTAATACCTAAATTATGCTACCACACCAAGTGGTGCATCAAGGAGATTGGATTTGCTTAGATAGATCTAAGCAACTCCAATTCTGCCCATTTCTAGGGTTCACCAAGTTTACATTGTGAACATTCCTCAAATGGGCTCAAAACTTGTGACCCATCTCAGTTTTACCTCCCATTTAATCCTAGTAAATCTCATGGCAAGCTAACCCCATTTGCTTAGCGAAACCATCACCAAACACTTTTGGTTATTTTGTAAACAACCTTGTTTGACCCCCTTCTGCTATTCTCCTTCACTTCAAATTTTTATCACAGCTTGCTAGCATTGCACTTCACCCCCAGTAAAGTTTGCATGGCCATTGCTCAAAGGTTGATGTGGTAAAACCCCATTTTACCCCTCTGGACAGCCCCATTTTCTCTTCCCCTCAACCTCTCTCCTCTTCCTTTGGCCTCACAGGGAATCCAAAGGCCTCCCCACATTGTTTACTTGCCCCTAGACCCTCTGGACACAAATGGCCACGACCATGGCGCAATGGGCATGCCATGGCATGCAAAGGCCGCGCTCCAGAGCGCGCTACAGTGCGCACCCGCACTGTAGCCGCCGCCTAATGGAAGCTCCCGACAGCCTCGGGCCTCCCAGCATGTCCCCCGTGTCCCCCTCGACGTCCACAACATGGCAGCTGGTCGGCCCCCTCCTCTCCCCCTCTGCGGCCGCTCCTCGCACGCGCACGGCGCCGCCCGAGCGCACCAGTGAGCAAGCTCACACGCGCGATGGCCTGGTCATCCCCCGCTCCCTCTCCTTCCTTCCCTGGACGTGGACCTCGTCCACGAGAGCCGCAGACATGGGCCAGGGATTCCCCGAGCGCTCCAGAGACGGCCACGACCTCGCCAGTCCTCGGTCCACGGTGCGCCAGCGCCCAGGCTATAACAGCCACCCCCTCGACCCCCTCTCGGCTCCTTTACCTCTCCCTCCCTCCAATGAACCTCCTGGACCGGCCCCTTCCTTCTCCCGTGCCCTCCTTTAACCTCCATGGCCGGAGCCCCCTCGTCGGCCTCCGCTTAAATTCAGCCATGGTGGCCTCTCCCAGCCCCTCCGATCCTCACCGGAGCTTCTCCCGCGTCACCACGAGCCTCCCCACCGCTCCATTCTCTCTCTTCCGTGCCCGTGGCGCCCTGCCCATCTCGTCCGGCGCCGTGCCCCGCCGTGGTCAATGCTGCGCTCGGGCCCGGTCCTCCCAGGGCGCGGAGACCACCCAGGGAGGTGCGGCTCATCGCCCCGAGCGCGCCGGTAGCCGGACCGCCGCCGGGCGTGGCCGGAACCACCGGGACGGCACCGGCGCCCGCTCGGCCCAGCATCCCCTGCCCTGCCTCTGTTTGAGCGGGAGGAGGGAGACGGGCCAGACGGGCGGGCCCCACCTATAAACGGCACAGAGGCTGGGGCCCGACGTTTTAAGTGGATACGGTTTCTGCCGTTTACGCCTTCCCGCGGTGGAAGCGCATCCGGGGGAAGACGCCACCGACGTGGCCGGCTGGTCACACGACTGGGCTACTGGGCCAGCCCATGTGCGCACCCTGCGCACTGTGCGCCACTTAGCCCATTGGTAAAATTTCCCTCCTTTCATTTCTTTTTCTTTTAACAGAAGACTTCCAAAATTCATAGAAAAATCATTTGAACTCCAATTCAAATGATTCAAATTCCTACTGCTTCCTAAAATTATGTCCTATCCAAATATGTGCATTGCATATTTTTCCTACAAACTTTATGTTGTGTTCAAACTAAAATTTGTATTTGAACTGGCAAATGCCCTAGTTATAAAATCCCTAGAGCATTCATTATAGCTCCAAATGGAGTGATTCAAGTTGCTAGGTTCATCTAAAATCATAATTTAATATGTGAACATTTTTTCTCACACTTATTCTGCTATGCCAAATATTGGGTCATTTCTTTATATTTATCCACTTTGCAAATCCCTAGGAAATTCATCCCAACTCCAAATCCAGTGAAACCACTTTATAAATTCTTCTAAAATCATGCCCTATTTGTTGGGTGCATCCACTCATTTTTACCAAAACATTTTCTGTATACTTCTAATAGGATCATCATTTCATTCTTTTCCCCCATTCAAAAATCTCCCTTGATCCAGGTCCAATAAAACCTCCTTGGTTATTTTTCTTGTGACCAGAGGTGTCCAAGAAAAATAAATCTCCTATTTATAGAGCACTTTTATTTTCTGCTTGTTGTGTTGCTTATTGCGGTTGTTTCCGGCGATACTTGACGAAGTAGACGAAGTGCTCGGAGTGGACGAGAAGCATGTGAAGACCTCGAAGATTTTGCTGAGCCAGGCAATCAGCCCTTTGACCATGACTATGAAACCCTTTTATTGCATGGCATGTAGCACTTTATTTCTTGATGTTGATCATGTTGATGTGGTGACCTCTACGGTGGGATGACCGATACTTTCTTGTTGATACTTGCATCGTGCATGACCCTACCTTCTTATGAGGGTTGTGCTGGTGGGAGTAGTTAGGTTGCTAGTAGTTGCTACGCAAAGTGGGACGGGAATATGCATGGTGATGGAAACAAAATGATTTCAGAGACTTTTCGAAAACCCCGTCGGGTGCCACTAATGCCCGAGGGAGATGATGTTGAGCTAGGTAACCACTTGAGAAAGAAGTGGAGTACCGGAGCTAGTTGTGTGTGTGTTTTCGAAAACGGAGAGTTTTAAGATTTGCTGACTGTCCCAACCTTACATGTACAACCACTCTACCCCTATATGGGAAGGGGCTTTGTTGATTACTTTGGTGGGTACTAGCATAGAGCCCGCATTACTAATGGCGGGAGTGGCGTGGTCACTCTTGATTCGGGGTCGTACCGGAATGGACGATCATGCGCTGTCTTCACAGGCACCGGGCACACCGTTGGTCCCTTCATGGATGGTACGATCTGGAGCGAGGCTCGTATGATGTACATCATGAGGACTAGGTACCAATCGAGTGGACTCTTTGTTTAGTATCGCTAAGGGAAAGGCATTGTTCGAGTGCTTACCTCGGGTATGTGATATACCGCGAATCGTGGATGACACGGA
This sequence comes from Elymus sibiricus, assembly GCA_039707655.1. Lineage (NCBI taxonomy): Eukaryota > Viridiplantae > Streptophyta > Magnoliopsida > Poales > Poaceae > Elymus > Elymus sibiricus. The sequence continues at coordinate 325,864,265 of CM077675.1, read as the reverse complement.
AGTTCCCCGAGTATTGTGGGTAAAGTGTGCAACCTCTGCAGAGTGTAAAACTATTCGAATAGCCGTGTCCGCGGTCATGGACAGTTGGAGGTCCTGCTTAAACTACGTCCGATGTTTTCACAAACCGGTGTGTGTGTGTTGGTGGCAAAGATGATACTTGAGTTAAGTCAGATGACTTGACATGATGTGTGAACGTGAGATGTTCAACCCCTGCTTATGATGATATCTATAACTGTTCATATGGATATCTGCCAACTGTTGATGCATGCTTTCATCAGTTATTTGATCATATCATTGCACTCAAAATTAGCTTTCTGCAAAATTACCTACTTAGTGCTATATCATGCTCTGTTGAACCTTGTTCCAAACATGGGTTGCTTGCGAGTACATTCAAAGTACTCATTGGCTTGCCACAGGTTATTTTATTGGCCAGGCATGAAAGACCAGGTTGTGATGAAGATTACCTAGGTGATGAACATGCGAGCTAGGACGCTTCCCAGTCAGAATGCCTGTAGGGTTAAGGCAGATGGCATGGGTTCACGCTATCATTGAAGATTTCCGCTGCAAGTTTATGAAGACTAGGCCTTGAGGGCCATATTCGAGTAAAACGGTATGTAATGGATGTAAGACTCTTGTTATTCCGATTCTGTGTGTTCAGTGAGCATTGATCTCTGGGATCACTGTGCGCGTACATTCGGTGATCACGACTTATGAGTCGGGGTCCCCACAGAGCTGGTATCAGAGCCATCCTGACTGTAGGAATCCCTTAGTTAGCATGGACGTTAATTAGGGCAAAACAATTTTTCCAGACCCTTCAAAATCACTTACAAAACCTCTATATTTCTCAACTCTCCTAAATTTTCAAAGGAAGCGAACGTTTGTGCCTTAGCATATCCAACCTTTTTCTCATTGCTCTCCTCATCTGGTTTTTCAAAACTTTGCAAACGGTCGCTACTACCCTTGTGCCCCTGACCACTGGATTCCTTGAAAATCCTCGTGGGTAACCTGGAAGAAAGCCACCTTGCCAGATATTCACACAAGCTTGATGACCCCACGACAAGACGATACCAACGGAAGATACCTTCTCGAGGGATGAAGGCATGAAGACTAGGGAGAAGGTGACACCCTCGACACTGCCGCAAGATGATGCCACCTCGGCCTATGATGACCAGGGCATAAGTTATGCAAGAACGTTATATGCATCGTTAATAGAGCAATCCTTTCATTACCGTTGTTGTGTCGGTAACCATCGGTGGATGAGAACCTCACCATTTGGTCCGCCTCACTATAGTGAGCAGGAAAACGGTTCTCATCATCCCCCGCTCTTGGTGCCGATGATATCGTCAACGTGACCGGCAGGATACAAATCTACCATGCCTTGTTAATGTCATTGCATAAAAGATTTCCTACCTGGAACCCTCGACGTTTCAGAAGGGAAGAAGGCATTGTCACGATTACCAAGGCAACCGAAGACCCGTCAACGACCGTCATGGGGAACCACCTTCGTCATCAACTCACCAGACGTGAAGTTGTCAAGGACTCTTCAGGAACAACCTGGATCATTTCAACAAACAACAACAAGAGACTTAGCAACACCTGAAGAAGACTCATAAGATCGAGCGGACTCCTCTCCAAGACACGAAGCAAGCACGACTACCGAGTCCGAGAACCCCTAGGGTAGGATAGGTCGTGTGTCCCCTATGCGAAGTCGAGTCCGTATGATGGTTCAGATAAAACCATAATTGTGTGTTGCTTGTTTTTGCCTGTTTGTGCTTTGGTGTAGGACGCACTTTTGCCCCAGGCAACAAGTACGCAACTAAATCACCTACCCTACCTTAATATTTGTGTTTGGCCTTTTCGGCACTTGTTTGATTGCACTTGCACTATACAACCCCCTTAGGCACTCTCCTCTATGCTACTTTCCCTCTTCCCTCTCTCATCAACTGAAGACCAGCAAGGCCAGATACACCAAGGATCCACCTCGACAAACAACTGACACCGAAGACTTCGACTACAACGTACTCAACTAGATGCAACCCCGTAGAGTTATGCTTTTCCTTTAAGATTGGAAACCCCTCCCCAGCCCAACCTAGACCTCACAAGATTCCCCAACACAAGCCTCTGATCGCGTGTTTAATACACGAATTTGCCAGAGCACCTGTTGAGCTTCAATAGCCCCTGCTTAGCACTGGGTTCATTATGGGACTAGTGATCATAGTGAACAAACACCTTTCATCCTTAAGCTATCACTTGATCTAGTGATGCCATGGGATAGATCATCTTGAGGATAAATGATTAGTATACTAATCGTTTTACGAGGCTAGAGAAGATATCTTGAGGAAGCGGTTGAGACCCTTTGGTGGATTGCGAGATTTTCAGGATGATCGGGAGATTGATGGACCAAGTTGATAGAGTAGCATAACTTACTTCTCCCTTGAGTAACTTGGATTTAGTAGGACAAATATGATTACAAGCTGAAATTTTTGGTGGATTAATGACTTGACTTTGGCAAGTAATGTTGATGGTGGATTGATGGTGATATGTTAGTGACTGGAGTAACTAGTAGGGAATTCTTACTAGATGTAAACCTTGGATTTAAATAGGTGATTCTAATAGGTGCTCGGGATCAAATAAACCACATGGTTCGGAGTAATTTGGATTTAGTCCAATGATCTTGATCATGATACCATGTTTCTCGGTGGACGATAAGTAGAAGGAATTGGATGATGTTAGGAATAATTTAGGGATCTATATAAGCTCGACCTTGGAGTTTAGTTGGTCATGAGATTGGAAGTTCGTGGATATACTGTGAAAATAGTCCTTGCAATGATATGTGTATTATATGACCTTGAGGAGATTATATGGGACATCGTCGAAGCTGGATTTGTAGCAGTCATGGATCATGTAATAGTGGATGACATTCGTGGATCGATTAAGTTGGATTCGTAGGAAGGAAACAAGATCTTGGATTGGTAGTGTCATGATCAAGCTTAGCGGCTTGTAAATTATCCCGAGGATTTTTATATAGGGATATATGTGAGTTAGCTATAGTATACATATGAGATTTTGGGTATAGTCCTTCTCTCAAAACCTTGGAGTTATGAGTAGCACGTGTAATGTTGGAGTTGACTCAAATGAGACGATATCTTCGATGGTATAGGGTGATTTTGTTCGGAGTAAATAGTAGGACTATTGGCATCTAAAGAACTGTGCTCGAGGATAAGATGTTAGACGTTCACTCACATCCTAAGCTTCTTGAAAACCCCTATGCTTCACCAAGCCGTAACACGGTCGGATTATGACCATAGGCCTTGGACTATAAGTCCTTAGACCATGGTCGATACTCCACCTCAACCACCACCAATCCTGTTCAAAAGGAAGGTGGCCACGAAGACCTGTATTAGGTTGGACCACAAACCCTTGATACTAGTGACCATCCGGAGCAAATGCCCGCTCCTCTCACATATTCCATGAGCAATGTGTTTATGTGATACTTGGGGGAATAGGTAGTTACCCTCCGGGATGACATACTTATTTACCAAATAAGAGGAGGAACACCTTAGTCCAGTTTGGACCAGCCCCAAGAACACCAACTACCATGCCTCTCGAGTGTAAGGTTTCACCTTGAAGGAGTTGGACTCCTCGAAGCACCCTCCCTCCATCAAAAGACATTCTCACCCAAGCAAGACGAAGAACCACTACGGTCGAAAGACCACGACAAAGAAGAAGAAGCAAGAGAAGTCAGCCACCGCTCCTCTACCGACTACATCAACTAGACTATACCAAGAAGCACCGACGTCCAAGCTCGATGAAGCCCTTGCACATCAAGAGGATTATAGAGCCCCTTGTCTTACCAATCACCTATCAGTTCCTGCCTAGGAAGGAACCGAGAAGTTGATGACACCTCTCACTCCACCACCTTGGCGGTATACGATGAGCATGACGTCCCTACTCCCTTCAGATGCCTGGAAAGAAGTGGACGCCTATCACGACTTCGTTATCAGCCCTTTTTAGACAATCTAGGCCGTAAACTGTGACTCAATCATGGTAAACCACCTGTCAAAGGTAGTTCACCCCGCTTGCCAAGCCTCAGACCTTGGGGATTAGATGGCTGTTCTATACTCTGGATAGTCAGCTTATTTAGAACCCCTCGGAAACCTTCCAGATGGTGGAACCCATTTTGACACCAAGTCTCTAAGCTCAGTCTTAGGGACCAGACTCATCACAGACCTTGCCCCAGAGAGACGAGTAGACCAAACGCTCAAAGACCCTCCAGAAACGTGCGTCCATGACGATGAAGACAAACGACCTAAGAGGAATGGAGAGTCTACCTGGGCAACTTACTCAAGTAGAAGGTCTCGACGAGAAGACCACGATGACGCGCTTCAACACTCTCAACGATGAAGACCAACTACGACTGAGGATCTCCTGCCTTAAGGAAGATAAGGACTTCCCCGTCAACGAGAAGCTACACCAAGACTCAACCCTCCTATTCTAACGCGAGACATCTAGATGTCACTAACCAACGTGAGCGACCCCAGGACCAGCACACAGACACACTACTTGGCCACATATTCCGACTTTGGAATACACACGCAAGCCAGGCCCTTGCCAGGACCTCATCCACCTAACCCCTAACCATTAGGCAAGCCTAGCAGGTTGCAAGAACCCCGTCCATCCTTAGATGAAGTCAACGATGCACTCGAAGACATATCCTCAGGCACTTCAAGACCTAGAAGTACAACCACGTCGGAGCAGAAGCAACATGGAACGTGAAGACTACCTCACCTTTGAATTTCCGCATCTTTCCCACGCCTAGCCTAGGAATATCGGGGACGAGATTCTTGTAAGGGGGGTAGGTCTGTCACACCCTGTGATTTGCCTCATGACTAAGTTATCATGACTCAAAAACTAGGGCCAATTAAAACTTTTTGAGTGCATATGAATGCTTGACTTGTGTGCTATTTGCTTGCTTGTTTGATTACTTCCAAGTGCTCTATATTCATAAAACTCCCTCCTACCCTCAAGAACTCTTTTCCTTGAATCCAAACTTCTTGCCCAATGATCATGCCATGTGAATAGTACCCAAAACTATTTTTATCAAAATTTATTTTGATCAAAAAGAATTTATTCAAATTAGGTTTTCAAAAACCCCTGAGTTGAGGTTTGTACTACAAGTCCTCAAATTGGGTGGATACTTTTTCCCCAAAGACTTTATTTGGAACCTACTATATATATTACTTCCCAAAACCACCAAATATTAATTTTAAAGATTATTTTGCTATTTTACTTAAAGGCTTTTTCTTAAGGCCAGAAATGGTCTTTTATAGGTAAAAATTATTTAAATGCTTTAAAAATATTTGAGAAAATTTAGGGAAACTCAGTGGACATATATTTTCCATATATATGAGTTTCAACACATGGTCATGTTCAAAATCATGGGCAAAACCCCTCAAAACACTTTCTGCCCAAATCAAGCTTTTGAAATATTTCTATAAGAAATATTCTCAATAAATTTCAAGAAAATTCCAGCAAGTCACACATGTTATATTTGATGATCTTGCAAAATTTCATCTCAATCCCAATTGATTTGCTTCATCAAAATATTCCAAGACCCTCTCTGTCCAGATTCAAATTTTAACAACTTTACATTGTGAAGTTTGTCCTATTGACCCCAAACTTTGTGGAAATGTTCTAATACCCCAATAATGCATCCACACCAAGTGGTGCATCAAGGAGAACAGAATAACTTGTCCAAATCCCCCCAAATCCATTTCTGCTGATTTCAAGAATTGGAAATTCTTGCATTTTCAAGTTTCCCCATTTGGACCCAAACTTTTTGGGTATGCTCTAATACCCAAATTATGCTACCACACCAAGTGGTGCATCAAGGAGAATGGATTTGCTTAGCTAGACCTAAGCAACTCCAATTCTGCCCATTTCTAGGGTTCACCAAGTTTACATTGTGAACATTCCTCAAATGGTCTCAAACCTTGTGACCCATCTCGGTTTTACCTCCCATTTAATCCTGGTAAATCTCATGGCAAGCTAACCCCATTTGCTTAGCCAAACCATCACCAAACACTTTTGGTTATTTTGTAAACAACCTTGGTTGACCCCCTTCTGCTATTCTCCTTCACTTCAAATTTTCATCACAGCTTGCTAGCATTGCACCTCACCCCCAGTAAAGTTTGCATGGCCATTGCTCAAAGGATGATGTGGTAAAACCCCATTTTACCCCTCTGGACAGCCCCATTTTCTCTTCCCCGCAACCTCTCTCCTCTTCCTTTGGCCTCACAGGGAATCCAAGGGCCTCCCCACATTGTTTACTTGCCCCTAAACCCTCTGGACACAAATGGCCACGACCATGGCGCAATGGGCATGCCATGGCATGCAAAGGTCATGCTCCAGAGCGCGCTACAGTGCGCACCCGCACTGTAGCCGCCGCCCAATGGAAGCTCCCGATAGCCTCGGGCCTCCCAGCGTGTCCCCCGTGTCCCCCTCAACGTCCACAACACGGCAGCTGGTCGGCCCCCTCCTCTCTCCCCCTCTGCGGCCACTCCTCGCACGCGCACGGCGCCGCCCGAGCGCACCAGTGAGCAAGCTCACACGCGCGATGGCCTGGTCCTCCCCCGCTCCCTCTCCTTCCTTCCCTGGACGTGGACCTCGTCCACGAGAGCCGCAAACATGGGCCAGGGGTTCCCCGAGCGCGCCAGAGACGGTCACGACCTCGCCAGTCCTCGGTCCACGGTGCGCCAGCGCCCAGGCTATAACAGCCACCCCCTCGACCCCCTCTCGGCTCCCTTGGCTCTCCCTCCCTCCAATGAACCTCCTGAACCGTCCCCTTCCTTCTCCCGTGCCCTCCTCCAACCTCCATGGCCGGAGCCCCCTCGTCGGCCTCCGCTTAAATTCAGCCACGGTGGCCTCTCCCAGCCCCTCCGATCCTCACCGGAGCTTCTCCGGCGTCACCACGAGCCTCCCAACCGCTCCATTCTCTCTCTTCTGTTCCCGTGGTGCCCTGCCATCTCGTCCGGCGCCGTGCCCCGCCGTGGTCAATGCTGCGCTCGGGCCCGGTCCTCCCAGGGCGCGGAGACCACCCAGGGAGGTGCGGCTTGTCGCCCCGAGCGTGCCGGTGGCCGGAGCGCCGCCGGGCGTGGCCGGAACCACCGGGACGGCACCGGCGCCCGCTCGGCCCTGCCTCTATTTGAGAGGGAGGTGGGAGACGGGCCTGACGGGCGGGCCCCACCTGTAAGCGGCACAGAGGCTGGGGCCCGGTGTTTTAAGTGGATACGGTTTCTGCCTTGTACACCTTCCCGCGATGGAAGCGCATCCGGAGGAAGACGCCACCGACGTGGCCGGCTGGCCACACGACTGGGCTACTGGGCCGGCCCATGTGCGCACCCCGCGCACTGTGTGCCACTTAGCCCATTGGTAAAATTTCCCCCCTTTCTTTTCTTTTTCTTTTAATAGAAGACTTCCAAAATTCATAGAGAAATCATTTGAACTCCAATTCAAATGATTCAAATTCCTACTGCTTCCTAAAATTATGTCCTATCCAAATATGAGCATTGCATATATTTCCTACAAACTTTCTGTTGTGTTCAAACTCAAATTTGTATTTGAACTGGCAAATGCCCCAGTTATAAAATCCCTAGAGCATTGTTTATAGCTCCAAATGGAGTGATTCAAGTTGCTAGGTTCATCTAAAATCCTGTTTTAATATGTGAACATTTTTACTCACACTTATTCTGCTATGTCAAATATTGGGTCATTTCTTTATATTTATCCACTTTGCAAATCCCTAGGAAATTCATCCCAACTCCAAATCCAGTGAAACCACTTTCTAAATTCTTCTAAAATCATGCCCTATTTGTTGGGTGCATCCACTCATTTTTATCAAAACATTTTATGTATACTTCTAATAGGATCATCATTTCATTCATTTCCCCCATTCAAAACTCTCCCTTGATCCAGGTCCAATAAAACCTCCTTGGTTATTTTTCTTATGACCAGAGGTGTCCAAGAAAAATAAATCTCTTATTTATAGAGCAATTTTATTTTCTGCTTGTTGTGTTGCTTATTGCGGTTGTTTCCGGCGATAGTTGACGAATTGGACGAAGTGCTCGGAGTGGACGAGAAGCGTGTGAAGACCTCGAAGATTTTGCTGAGCCAGGAAGCAGCCCTTTGGCCATGACTATGAAACCCTTTTATTGCATGGCATGTAGCACTTTATTTCTTGATGTTGATCATGTTGATGTGGTGACCTCTACGGTGGGATGCCACCGATACTTTCTTGTTGATACTTGCATCGTGCATGACCCTACCTTCTTATGAGGGTTGTGCGGGTGGGAGTAGTTAGGTTGCTAGTAGTTGCTACGCAAAGTGGGACGGGAATATGCATGGTGATGGAAACAAAATGATTTCAGAGACTTTTCGAAAACCCCGTCGGGTGCCACTAATGCCCGAGGGAGATGATGTTGAGCTAGGTAACCACTTGAGAAAGAAGTGGAGTACCGGAGCTAGTTGTGTGTGTGTTTTCGAAAACGGAGAGTTTTAAGATTTGCTGACCGTCCCAACCTTACATGTACAACCACTCTACCCCTATATGGGAAGGGGCTTTGTTGATTACTTTGGTGGGTACTAGCATAGAGCCCGCATTACTAGTGGCAGGAGTGGCGTGGTCACTCTCGATACGGGGGCGTACCGGAATGGACGATCATGCGCTGTCTTCACAGGCAACGGGCACACCGTTGGTCCCTTCATGGATGGTACGATTTGGAGTGAGGCTCGTATGATGTACATCATGAGGGCTAGGTACCAATCGAGTGGACTCTTTGTTTAGTATCGCTAAGGGAAAGGCATTGTTCGGGTGCTTACCTCGGGTATGTGATATACCGCGAGTCGTGGATGACACGGAAGTTCCCCGAGTCTTGTGGGTAAAGTGTGCAACCTCTGCAGAGTTTAAAACTATTCGAATAGCTGTGTCCGTGGTCATGGACAGTTGGAGGTCCTGCTTAAACTACGTCTGATGTTTTCACAAACCGGTGTGTGTGTTGGTGGCAAAGATGATACTTGAGTTAAGTCAGATGACTTGACATGATGTCTGAACATGAGATGTTCAACCCCTGCTTATGATGATAGCTATAACTGTTCATATGAATATCTGCCAACTGTTGATGCATGCTTTCATAAGTTATTTGATCATGTCATTGCACTCAAAATTAGCTTTCTGCAAAATTACCTACTTGGTGCTATATCATGCTCTGTTGAACCTTGTTCCAAACATGGGTTGCTTGCGAGTACATTCAAAGTACTCATTGGCTTGACACTGGTTATTTTATTGGCCAGGCATGAAAGACCAGGTTGTGATGAAGATTACCTAGGTGACGAACATGCGAGCTAGGATGATTCCCAGTCAGAATGCCTGTAGGGTTAAGGCAGATGGCATGGGTTCACGCTATCATTGAAGATTTCCGCTTCAAGTTTATGAAGACTAGGCCCCGAGGGCCATATTCGAGTAAAATGGTATGTAATGGATGTAAGAATCTTGTTATTCAGTTTCTGTGTGTTCAGTGAGCATTGATCTCTGGGATCACTGTGCACGTACATTCGGTGATCACGACTTATGAGTCGGGGTCCCCACACCTGCGCGACCCCTTCTTCGCTCGCTCGGCCTTCGCAATCGAGCTCCGCGTCATGTTCTTCGGTCGGGCCGCCAATGAAGGACGAGTCGATGGTGGGAGAGAGGAAGCGGGATTCGGCGGAGTGGCGGAGAAGTCGAAAAGGGGGAATGAGATCTGATGTTCTATCTCTCTCTCCGCTCGCCGCTCTTATACCTCGGTCTGGCGTATCTCCAGCTTTCAATCAGCGAATTGGCCTGAGTGGTCTCCGTGCACACTTGCCCAAATCAATGCATTTTGGTCCGCTGAATACCCCCTGCGGGTCCCTATTCACTTGGAAGCAAACGAGCGTGATCCAAGGAATTCCCCTGGGACACAGAGAAGATTAATCCTCACTCGAACGTGATCACTCGGAGTTCCTAGCATGCTTATACACGAGCTACTGGGCTGCCTCTCTTGAGAGACAACCGAGTGCCATCAGACTGCGCATAGTGGTAAAATTAGTCCAATCATTCACAAATCTTCAATCATGAATCTGTTGTGGTTTCATCTTGGAACCGAGTGAAGAAAGCCCTGAGCTACTTCTCGGGCTCCCCTGAGGCGCCAGGCACACTCCAAAGTGCCATTTACTCTTTCAATTAAACGGCTAATGACATGACCAGACATCCAGGGCCCACCTAGGACCCCACATGGCCATTAAAGTCTCAGGACAACAGATGCATTCGAGGGCTAATGATGGGGTCACCTACTAGTGGTAGGGTCATGGACCAGACATCCAGGCCCCACCTAGGACCCCACATGGCCATTAAAGTCTTAGGACTACAGATGCATACACCGGATCCACTTGGATCAAGAGAGTCACTCAGACGTCCTCCCGCCAGTTGGCCAGGCACTAGCACTCGGATAGAGAAGAGGCGTGGACGGCGTGGGAGCTGCAACGGCCGATGGACTTAACACCATACATGAAGTGCAGTCAAGACTAGTGTTACCTGTAACACTCATAGTTAGGGCTGCAGTTTCTAGTAACGCATGTAGTTACTCGCATTGAATGCCCTTGTAATGAAGAACGGCTAGTCCTGGCGAACTCTATATAAGCCACCCTGGAGCTCCATGAGAAGGGTTCAGCACCCATGTTAATCAGACACCCCTAGAGGAAACACAAAGCCTCCGGGCATGAGACGTAGGGTCTTTACCTCTCCGAGAGGGGCCCAAACTCGCTAAATCCGAGTGAAACACCTGTGCCGAAGCTAGCACTATTGTCAGTATCGTACCCCTAGTACTATTGTTAGGATCGTTCCCTCGACAACGCCCTCACACAATGCGAGGCCGTGATTCCGCTCGTGGTGCCCTTGAAGGCGGTGGTCGAACCTTTGCAAACAAGGTTGGGGCAATCTCCACAACTTAATTGGAGGCTCCCAACACCACCATGAAGCTTCACCGCAATGGATTGTGGCTCCAAGGTGAACTCAACCGTCTAGGGTGCTCAAACACCCAAGAGTAACAAGATCCGCAAGGGATTAGTGGGGGGATCAAATTTCTCTTGGTGGAAGTGTAGATCGGGGCCCTGTCAACCAAACCCTAGAAGATCAACAACTTTTGTTGGCTAGGGAGAGAGATCGAGTGAAAATGGATCTTGGAGCAACTGTGGAGCTTAGGAACGAAAGAGGTGGTCTTCTTGGGGAAGATGACCCCCTTTATATAGTGGGGGAACAAATCCAACCGTTACCCCCTCTCAGCCCGTAGACAAGCGGTACTACCGCTCACGGGAGCAGTACTACCGCTTGGGCGGTTATGCGAGCTACATAGGGCAATGGCACAAGGCCATGAGCCGGTAGTGCCGTCGGAGCGGTACTACCGCTCGCCCCAGTGATACTACCGCTGGGGTTGCAATGCAGAGGCCATCGAACATAGGGCAGTGGTAGAAGCAGAGGCAGTACCGCTGAAGCGGTACTACCACTTATAGGCGGTAGTGCCTCGCCCTATTGCTGCCCAGAGTCCGCTGAGAGTTCGAAAACCAGAAGGTAGGGCGGTAGTGGAGCGGTAGTAATAGGGGGTACTACCGCGCTGTACTACTGTACCAACAACCGCTTAGTCCGACACGAAAAGTCGAGACTCCAGAGCCAGCGGTACAGTGCGCGGCACTAGACAGTGGTACTACTGCCTGGGGGCGATACTACTTCTTGCCTAGAGCGATACTACCGCTTACAGTTGTAGGTGGTACTACCGCTTGCTTGCGTGGTACTGCCACTTGTTCCCTTCAAGACGAGAACAAAGGCATAGTGGAGCAACTCCATTGACACGCGAAAGGAACAAGGGTGCAGATGAAAGTGTACATGTTGATTCCACCCAAACCTTTACGATGCGTACCCCCTCCTAATAGTACGGTTCTCCTATGACTCAATTCCACCAAAAACGAAACGCGGGAGAAACCCCGTCTTCACTATTATTCACCGAGGGGCTAGAATTGTATTGTGCCATATGATGAACTATCTAAAAGGCTTAATGCACACGGTTAGTCCGCAAAAGCATTGTCATCAATCACCAAAACCACAAAGGGAGAAATATGCCCTAACACGTACGGAATACATGCCTACATTACATTGATGAATTGTAGCTAGTTCTGTGTCGCTCTAGTGTGTAACTGTTACATGATAAATGTCATCCAATATACTTATCCTTCACCCATCCAATGCGTACGCTTTTCGGATATTGATTTCTGCTAAGTTACTATTGTTGTTGCTGCTGTTACAATCACTGGAAAACTGCTACTATTATTGTTACTGTTCCTATTACTATTTTTGTTGTGCTACTAAAATTTTGGTGCAGAAATAAATCCCAGGTGTGGTTGAATTGAAAACTCAACTGCTAAGACCAATAAATATTCTTTAGCTCCCCTTGTGTCGAATCATTAAATTTGGGTGAAATACTACCCTCGACGACTGTTGCGATCCCCTATACTTGTGGGTTATCAAGCACACAAGTTTTTGACCCATCTTCGATCTTCTCGTCAAACTTTCAACCAGATAGCTATCTTGTGTGCCTATGACAAAAACAACACATCGGGTTTGCATCTCCATTAGACATCTAGCAAGGCATGAACTGCTGGGGCATTCCCTAGTCCACGACAATTCCAACTCAAAACCTTCATCGCTTCTTCCCGAACGATCAAACCTTAAGAGAAAAAGTAACATGCACCAAGAAGATTGTCACAACCTCTCACAACATTTTTTAGAGAAAAGGCGGCGGGCGAGTCCGAGAAGACCTCAAACCTACCCCAACATTGAACTAACAAAGCCATCAACCGGACATGATTATAGGGTAGCAACATACAAAAGGAACAAGGCAGAAAAAGGGATACAAGGAGCAAAGTAGAACAGATGCAAGGCAACAACCCAGGGAGCAAGAACACACCACGCAGTTGCCAATGGCCGCCGCTACACCTACACCACTTAACCAACTAAGGCCACGGGAGGAGGGAACCACCGTGCGAATATTGTGTTCGCTGACTGCCATCGAAGGACCAAACATGGACAACAAACATTTCTCTCTGCCGCCGCAAAGGGCCACTACCCTTTCACCCAAGCTCGATGGGTGCCTCACCATCGACCATCAGAGTGGTTCCATAAGAACCCAAATCCCAGTGTCCATGATGCCCAAGGGGACACAAAAGGAGCAGACCCACATGCAACGAGGCACCTAACACCCAAGCACCATCGTCGGCAACGGCAAAAAAGAACGCCGTATGTGAGATGTCGAACAAAGGCGCCGAACAACGGAGAAGGCCGAAAATGGCAGCACAATACATCAGTCAAGAGTAGGAATCTCCAGAAACCACAGGTGACGAGAAGGACACCGATCCCCTCACACCAACGTCTAGGACCAACCGCACCAAAAACAGAGCAGGCTACCAAAGATGAAGCTTGGTCAACACATGCCGTCATCGAATCGCCGCCAACTCCACCACTGCTTGAGTAGCCCCCAAACGACGCCTTCAGGAAGGATCATGCCACCATGGTCCCGTTGTCACATGGAACAAGGGGTCTGAGGCTTTCATCTGAGCTCCTGGGATTGGTGGGAGGGAGGGGATCCTCGCAGAAGCCTTCATCAAGGTGAACAACACCCAAAGGCACCCCCTTCAGTGTGGCCGCCGCGTTGGCCAAGGGATTCCCCTGGATCTACTCCTAGGCACCAGATGGGCAGATCCAGCACCTGAGAGCAGTGGCCGAAGCCACCAGGGGCTGAATCTGAAGCAGATCCAAATAGATTAGGGTCCAGGAAGCACTTCTCCATGACAATCCAGCGACCAGCGGGGAGCGCCACAGCAACCGATGTCCACTGCCTCCACGTCTCCTGCATGGCCGGGGAACATGCCCACATGCACCCGATGGCCCCGCCCACCGTACCGGCTAAGCCGCATGCCACCACTCAGGGCTGCCGCCCTAGAAGCCGAGGCTCTCCACCCGAGGTGGAACCACCCTGATTCCTGTCGCCTCCTTCACCGGTGCCACGCGGTTGCGCTGGTGAGCACCTTTGGCGGCAGTGTAGAGGAGAGAAGCATAGGAGGGATGAGGCGCAGGCCTAGGGTTCGCCCCCACATCGCCTCAGAGGAGCCGGCATGGGAAGGAGGGGCTTCTCTCTCCTGCTTTTGAATGTTCCAAGTTTGCGGTAAATCGTTATCAACCCCTCACAACTTCACCCCATCAGCGTGAGATTGATTGGAAGTAAACTTCTCCTCATTGAAATCACAAGCTCATACACAACATATACTCCTTCGATCAAGATGATCGAGTAAAAAACACATGTGCTATGGGAGACCTGTTGCCGAAACGACCAAGACCTCATAGTAGAGAGAGAGAGAGACCAGCTACGATATCGAACGGTGCTTTCCTGGGACAACAATCATTGGCAACCGTGCCGCCGCCAAGGGGGCTGTCGGGACCCCGATCCTAAGCCATAAGAGTCTAGCATGTAACACTTCACATTACTTTGCGGCCTCACGCACGGTTATCCCCACGGCTGCCACCTTACCTGGGCCGGGACCGTTTGCGCCTTTTGGCTCACGAATTTGAATATGTCTCCAGCATTCAAATGTCCAAGAACCCGGGTCGACATGACTAGATGTAGAACCCAAATGGCAAATCCGTACAGGGACAGGCATACGTAACCCAGCAATGCAGGTGTCGGCCTCAGCGTGTGTAGATGAGTCATAGCAAGCTAAAAGGACTCCCTTACACCATGAGACATAAATGTCATCAACTGCACGTAGACGAGTCATAGCAGGCTACATGGACTCCATTACACTGCGAGACATTTCCCCGAAGGGACAGACACAACAGCAAAGAAGGATACATGCCGGTCAATCAATGTGTCCGGAGCAGTAGCAAGCTACGAAGGCTCAGTGGAAGCACAAAGAGGCATTTCCCCGTAAAGAGTACTACTAGAGGCACACAACTTGGTGTCGAATCCCAGACATACCGTTACACATCACACGTACGCACGACATGTCCGATATGCATAGATACAACTATGGCATCACAACATAACCATACAACAATACAACATTTATTTAGAAGGCTCAGAAGAGCCTTGCATAATATGTTCATACAGGTAGGGGGTCACATGACCCAACACTCAAGTCATACAAACATGTTCATACAAACCAAGCGGAAGCTTAAAGCTGTCTGAGTACAGACAGATGAAAAGTAAAAAGGCATAATGCCTGACTATCTACAGCCCATCCCAGGGCATCAGATCGTAGCTGGGATACCAGCTACTCGGCGTCGTCAATGTCTAGATAGAACCCACCAGATGGGTCCATGCTATCATCTGCAACAGTTATTAAGCAAACATGAGTACAATCATACTCAGCAAGTCTTTAAAGCAGACCTAAGCTATTCATGCTCATGTTTCAACAAGGGGAGTAGTGGGATTCATGCAGCAATGCCAGCTTTGACTCTTGGCTATCCTATACTACAACTACCAGTTCTTTGAACAAGTTTTGACATAGCGTACACGAGTCCACTAACACCAAATCAATACACCACCATGGATCCGCTCTCGTCACCCACGAGAGTGCCATCCACGGTCCTCACACTTGTCTTGAGTCTTTTATGAGTAACCATCAATTTATCTATGAACAGCATAAGTTCTCCAAGTAGTCCATATCCGAGGACGCGGCTATTCGAACAGATTCATTACCCTGCAGGGGTGCACTTCTTCACACATGCTCTCGCCACTTATCGCTGTGTCCTCATAAAAATAGGCACCTCAGCAACCTTCAAGCGGAAGCCCAGTGAGGGAGTCGGCCACGACCGTCAAACACACAAGACCCTAGTGCAGGCTATCGCCTATTTGAGACTAAACCCGCACGGAAGTCCGGCCAAAGTTTCCGCTAAGGCCTCAAATGATGTGCGCAGGGTTCCCAAGCCCACCGTTCGGGTGCCACTTGGTACACCGTGCCACTGCCTACCGCGTCGTAGCCCACCCCTAAGGTCAGTGCTACGCACGGCCTCAAGCATGGCTATAAACAGCAGAAACTACTTGCAATTCCTGGACCGAGGACTAGGCGGATGATAAGTCAAGAGGGCTCAAGTTACCGGAACCCAATGTGTGGTAGTAACTAGTCTTGGATCACAAACACGGAACTCAGTTCCTAAGAACGGTCCCAATGAGACAATTCGCTATGTACTCCTACATAGCCTCTCATCGCTACCTTTACCAAATCAGGTTCATCATTTAGCTCATCACATGAGAACAACACCGTTTCA
The DNA here is from genome assembly GCA_039707655.1 of Elymus sibiricus. Taxonomy (NCBI): domain Eukaryota; kingdom Viridiplantae; phylum Streptophyta; class Magnoliopsida; order Poales; family Poaceae; genus Elymus; species Elymus sibiricus. The sequence continues at coordinate 325,847,878 of CM077675.1, read as the reverse complement.
CTCCGGTTCATCACCCAGATGAATCAGACCTGACACAACTCTAAGCATAGAAAGCAAAGCAGGTAAAGCACATCAGGGCTCAAGCATCTACCAGGTATGCTAGGTTGCTTGGTTTAGCTATTTACTATGACAATGACAGGTCATGCAAAGGAATGGGTTCAACTACCGCAACAGATAGACAGTAGAAGTGTTTGTCCTAATGCAATAAACAAGAGTAGGAGCGAGAGAGTGGGATGTTATCGATATGATCAATAGGGTTGCTTGCCTTGCAGGTTGGCCGGGAGGTACTCTCCTTCAGGGGGATACTCGAGGGTATCCGATGGAGCAGAACCTACCACGACATAGACGGAGTAACAATCAATACACGGCATGTGCAACATTATGATGCATGATCATGACATGGCAGTATGATAAGAATGAGCTAATGCATCTATCATTAGAGTTAAATGAAGTAGAGTTGAATATAGGTTCAAAATCGTACTCCATGTGATATTCCACATATTGCATTATTGCAAAATGTCAATGTTCTCCTATTTAGGTTGCTCTAGCATGCATGACAATAGCACCAATGGATTCTTTGGATTTTTCTGATAATTTTTCATATATAAAATATTTTAATCTGAGCTACAGATTAATTTCTATGAATTTTAGAAGTTTTATCCATTTTCTGGAATTAAATTAAATCAGAAAAGCTTTATTGAGTCAGCATGACATCAGCATGACATCAGCAGATGAGCTGGCCGTTGCTAGGTCAAAGCTGACCAGTGGGGTCCATTGGTCAGTGACCCAGGGCCATTTAGAGTCACTGACATGTGGGGTCCACATGTCACTAACTCAGGAACTAATCCCGAGTTGACCCTGGCTTTGACCTGAGCCAGGGCCCACTGTGAGTGTCTATTAGGCCTCCTAATTAGGTGGATTAGTTCGTAATGACGCTCCACGTCGGCCCCCACCGGAGACTGGCTGGCGGCGACCAAAACGGCGGCGGCGCGTCGCCGGAATCACGCTACAAAGCGCTCCTGGGCACGTGGAGGCTACCGGGAAGATGCCTGCACTGGGCCGCATCCAGCCCCGGGGTCAGCTGACCGCGGGGACGCCGGAATCATCATCGGCATTGAGCCTAGCGGCTGCCGGAGCTCGGGCGAGCTCGGAGCCGACGCCACAGCGAGCAAACGGGCTCAAGTTGGGCACCTATGGCATCTACTCGACCCTACGAACTCGATGGTGGCCTCAAGAGGACCACCTGGACACCGGAGCGTCGCCGGCGTTGAGCTCGCATGGCGGAGCTCGTCGGGCGTCGACGCAATCGACTACTAGTGCTTGAAATCGAGTAGGGGAAGAGGGGGAATGGATCCAGTAGCTCACGGCGGTTGCAGTGGCGTTGATAGCGGGCTCGAAGATGAAGTTGCTAAGCTACTCGGGGGCGTCGAGGCGAAGCTGCTAAGCTGCTCGGGGGCGAGAGGGGGGCACTGGAGAGGCGGCGCTGCGGCGGCAAGCTTCAACTGTCGTCGGCCATGGCGGAGCAGAGGCGAGGAGAGGGGCAGGGGGCGAATGGAGGGGAGAGAGCGATCGGGACAGATCTGGCGAGTCTATCCCGCTTGCCAGCAGGAAGGGGAGGTCAGGCAGGCAGCTGCGTGGAGCCCTGGCCAGCTCGTCGTGCTCCCCTTCGCCTCTGCCTTCTGGCAGAGGTTAGGGACGACTGGCAGCTGGGCCAGATGGGCCGGCCAGCTGCTGGGCCACAGGTTAGGTTCCTTTCCTTTTTATTTCTTTTTTGTTCTCCTTTTCTATTTATGACATTTGTTCTATTTTGTTTGGGCCACAACCTTGGGCTCAAAATTACTTAATTATTTTACAGAGCCTAGTTTGAATATTTCAAACCTCCACCAAAGATTTCAGCATTTTTAAAAAGCTATATCATTTGTAGTGCTTTATTTATTGATTTCAGTAGCATTAAAAGGTTATTTTTAAATGCTATATTTGTTGTGAAAAATAAAATGTACTCTGATATGTTGTTGCCAACATTTATCAGAAATATTTAACATTTTTGAAGGGCATTTTGGATTCATTGAAAATCACAAACATTTGGATTGGTTTGTTTAGGTTGAGGTGTTAGGGTTTTTGACAATCCCCATTTCATGTTGATGCAAATTTAAACATGATGCACATCTTAACTAGCACAAACAAGGGGAACTAGGGATGTGACAACTCACCCCCACTCAAAAGAATCTCGTCCCGAGATTTGGAAGTCGTCGGGAAGAGCGCGGGGTACTCTAGTCGAAGACGGTCCTCCCTTTCCCATGTGGCTTCCTTCTCGAAATGGTGTGACCACTGAACCTTGAGAAACTTGATGTTTCGACGTCAAGTGGTACGCTCAGCTTGATCGAGGATACGAACAGGGAATTCTCGATATGTAAGGTTATCTTGGAGATCAAGCATTTCGTGGTCCACTTCGCGTATAGGGTCCGAGAAGCAACGCCTGAGTTGCGAGACGTGGAAAAGATCATGAACCTTGGAAAGATGCGGTGGAAGTTCCAATTGGTAGGCAACCTCTCCTCGCTTAGCAAGAATGCGAAAAGGACCAATGTAACGAGGAGCCAACTTACCCTTGATACCGAATCGTTGGGTACCCTTCAGAGGTGTAACGCGAAGGTAAGCCTTCTCGTCAACTTCATAGGTCACAGCCTTATGATGGCGGTCATATTGGCTCTTTTGACGAGATTGGGCTGTTTTCAACTTTTCACGAATAATGAGAACTTGCTCTTCTGCATCCTGGATCATATCCGGGCCAAAGAGTTGCCTCTCTCCGGTTTCTGACCAGTTAAGAGGTGTTCGACATCTTAGTCCATACAGAACTTCAAAAGGGGTTTTGCCCAAGCTTGACTGATATTATTGTTATAAGCAAATTCGGCGAACGTAAGACATTTCTCCCAATTCATGACGAAAGAGATAACACAAGCTCTAAGCATGTCTTCCAGAATTTGATTGACTCGCTCAACTTGACCACTTGACTACGGATGGAAAGCAGTGCTAAAGAATAGATGAGTCCCCATAGTATTTTGGAAACTTTCCCAGAATCGGGAAGTAAAGATACTCCCACGGTCTGAGTTGATCTCCAAAGGAACACCATGAAGAGACACTATTCGAGAAATATATAGATCCGCTAGCTGAATAGCAGTTATACTCTCCCGAACAGGAAGGAAATGAGCCACTTTGGAAAGACGGTCAATGACCACAAAGATAGCATTATTCCCTCTCTTGGTCCTGGGAAAACCGGTGATGAAATCCATACCGACCTTATCCCATTTCCATTCAGGAATAGCTAAGGGTTGAAGGGTGCCAGCAGGCCTTTGATGTTCTGCCTTAACGCGATTACAGACGTCGCAATTAGCAACGAACTGAGCAATTTCTCTCTTCATTCTGGTCCACTAGAACCTTTGGCGTAGGTCCTGATACATTTTGGTACTACCAGGATGAATCGTGAGAGGAGAATCATGAGCCTCCTTAAGGATCAGCTGTCGTAGATGTTGTTTCTTGGGAACCACCAAGCGATTCTCAAAGAAGACAACACCCCGATCATCTACCGAGAAGCATTTAGCATTACCTCCTTTAATGCTCTTCTTGATCCGGGAAATCCCAGTGTCATGCTTCTGGGCTTCTATGATTTGATCCATAAGAGTAGGTTTCGCCACCAAGGTGGAAAGGAATCCTCGAAGAACAATGTGAAGATTTAACTTCCAAAATTCCTCATAGAGAAGCGGTTGACCTTGTTGTAACATCAAATTGTTACAATAAGACTTACGACTTAGTGCATCAGCCATGACATTAGCTTTCCCCGGGGTGTAAGTTATCCCTAAGTCGTAATCTGTAATCAACTCAACCAAACATCTTTGCCTGAGATTCAAATCCGGTTGGGTGAAAATATATTTCAGACTTTGGTGATCCGTGTATATCTCGCAACGATTACCCAGAAGGTAATGTCGCCATGTTTTAAGTGCATGGACTATAGCTACAAGCTCAAGATCATGTGTTGGATAATTATCCTCATGTGGACGCAACTGTCGAGATGCGTAGGCAATCACATGATGATCTTGCATGAGAATGCAACCTAATCCTTGTCGCGAGGCGTCGCAATAGATAAGAAAGTCCTTGGAAAAATCTGGTGGCACCAATACGGGTGCAGAAGTCAGGCGTCTTTTTAGTTCCTGAAAGCTGTGCTCGCATTGTGGGGTCCACTCGAACCTTTTATCCTTCTTGAGGTGTTTAGTAAGAGGCTTCGCAACCTTGGAGAAATTCTCGACAAAGCGGCGACAATAGCTCGCTAAGCCAAGGAAACTCCGAACTTGCTTAACCGATTCAGGTTGAGTCCAATCAAGCACGGCCTGAACTCGCTCGGGATTGACAGCAATGCCCTTGCCAGAGATTACGTGGCCTAGAAAGGTCATTTCTGGTAGCGAAAATTCACACTTGGAGAATTTGGCATACAGGCGGTGCTCTCGAAGTTTCATCAATACTAGCCTGAGATGCTCGGCAAGATCTCGTTCGTTCTTCGAGTAGATGAGTATATCGTCGAGGTAAACCACGACGAATTTATCCAAATACTCCATGAAGATCGAATTCATCAAACGAGAGAAGGTGGCTGGAGCATTGGTTAATCCGAAGGACATGACGGTGTACTCGTATTGGCCATAACGAGTAACAAAAGCCGTTTTTCGAATGTCCCCATTCCTGATTCTGATTTGATGGTATCCCAACCTCAAATCCATTTTGGAGAAGACTGAGGATCCAGCAAGTTGATCATACAAGTCGTTGATCCTGGGAAGCGGACACTTGTTCTTGATTGTGACCAGGTTCACTGGTCGGTAATCTACAACCATCTGGTCCGTTCCATCCTTCTTCTTGATGAAGAGGACGGGGCAAGCCCAAGGAGAAGAACTAGGTCGGATGAATCCCTTTTTCATGGCCTCATTGAGTTGTTTCTTTAGCTCGGCTAGTTCTAAGGGTGCCATCTTATAGGGTCTTCTGGCTATTGGGACAGTCCCTGGAATGAGGTCTATCACAAACTCTACATCTCTGACAGGTGGAATACCTGGCAGTTCCTCTGGAAAGACATCCGGGAAGTCACGGACCACCGGGATATCCTCAAGCTCTAGAAGTGGGCTAGCATTGAGAGAATAGAGTTGGCGCTTAGCCACTCGAGTTGAAAAGATGACTATCTCACCTGAAGGATGTGTAAGTTGAACATTCCTAATATGAGTATCAATCTTGGCATAATGGCCTTTCATCCATTCCATACCCAAAATGATATTGATGTTCGAAGACTTCAAAGCTATCAGGGAAGCTAAGAAGACTAGCCTATCCACGAGAATCTCATTGTCATGGCTCACTCTAGAAGTTTGCCATTTTGATCCAGGAGTCTGAACTACTAATGGAGTGGGCATATCACAAAAGGTCATGTTATGCAACTGTGCATAACTTTCTGAGATGAATGATTGAGATGGACCAGTGTCAAAAAGAACAGATGTTGGATGACTATTGACAAGGAGTGTACCAAGCACAACGTCGGGGTCATCATGGGCTTATTCAAGGGTGACATTATTCACACGGCCACGAGCAGGAGTTGGCTTCACGTAATAAGCCTTGCCCTGCTTACCACGTCCAGCAGGCTTGGCGCTGTTCTGGGGACACTCACGAGTATAGTGTCCAGGCTCTCCACATTTGTAGCAGATCACAGTTGAAGACCTCGGAGCAGCATTAGCAGTAGGAGCACCATAGGGTTTAGCTGGAGGGTTGGCCTGATTTGGGCGAGGCGCCTCATAGGATGGCCTCGCGGTGTACCTTGATGGCAGGGCAGTGTTGGGCACCCACACCCGGCTCTTATGGGAACCTGAGCCGGATGAGGAGCTGAAGTCACGAGAGTGCTTCTTGGTTGCCTCGTAGTCGGTGTGACCAGTCTCGGCATTGATAGCCTTGTTGACGAAAGCCTGGAAGGTAGCACACTCATGCAGGCGCAGATCACGACGGAGCTCGGGGCTAAGTCCCTTGCGGAACCTAGCTTGCTTCTTAGCGTTAGTTGACACCTCCTCCGGTGCATAGGGTGCAAGATTGCCGAACTCACGGCTGTAAGCATCCACTGTCAGCTTACCCTGAGTGAAGGCACAGAACTCCTCTCTCTTATGGTCCATTAGACCTTCAGGAATATGGTGGGTGCGGAAAGCACTGCAAAAGTCTGTCCATGCAGTAGCGGGGCCCTCTGGGTGCATAGCCTCATAATTTTCCCACCACTGACTGGCGGGTCCTTCAAGGAAGTACGTGGCAAAGTTAACCCTGTCCGCTTAAGCCACATTTGCAGAACGAATCTTGCGAGTCATGCTGGAAAGCCAATCATCCGCATCGAGGGGATCGACAGAATGATGGAACTTTGGTGGATACAGCTTCACGAAGTCATTGAGAGACATTCCATCATTACGCTCATTGCGGGGAGGGCGTGTTGTATTCCGCTCAATACGCTCTAGTAGCCTGTTGGTCTCTCTCTTGTTGCATTCCGCCTCAAGCATCACCTCCGCCAAAGATGGTGGGTGAGGCAGGTTCTCTTGCCTTGCTCCACTGCCCTCTCCCTGCTCATAAGCAGGAATGGGGTTGTTCCTAGTGGAAACCATCCTGGGGAAAACAAAACCCACATCTTAGACAAGGGAGACAACAACTCTAGGATAAGAGGTACGGAATATACTGAACAACATGGAATGCAGGGGTAAGCACCCGAACAACATGGTACAAGCAAACTGCCATATATACACCATGATTCATACACACCATGATATAGTTCAGTACAAACCCAAGCTGAAGTACAAGCTAGTGAGAAGATAAAACAACTCATCGGAGGCATTACAAGCTTCCTATACATTATTTTTCTACACCTCCGGAACTCAACTCACACCTCAGTCATATTCCACAAGACACGCAGGACTGTGGAAATACAACTACTACAATACTACTACCTCCACTCACGAACTCAAGCATCTACGTAGAACATCTCATACAGGTTACCTCCATGACCTGGAAGCTGAACCTGAGGGTCTGGAAACACCCTAGCCTGAGATCCTTGGGGTCCATAAGGACACGGATGTGGCCTAGGCCCCCTGGCTGGCGGCAGCAGAGGTCCTCAAAGAGGAACAATGCCTCCAACGTCGGGCCAGTCTATGCGAGCGGGCAGATGAGTCCGTAAGGGGCTCAACATCTCCAAATCGCCATAACCTGTCTGGACGACGGGTGCAAGCTGTGTCAGTGCGGTCCAAAGACGTGCACGGGTGGCATATACCTCCATACGAAGTGCCCGAGCATCACGATCCCTTTTCTCTAACAACTAAGCAGTCACGTGAAGCCTAGGATCCTCATGAGAGTGATCATAGTAGGCTGCAATAAGATATCCATCCTCTCCGCCTAGTGTCGCTGGAATATAGCAGAACTCTGTGCCCTGAAGTAGGCCATGGTGAGCTCTCATGATGGTCAACATCGTGTAGGCAGCCTCCTGAACTGCCATATCTATGGTGACACCTAGTCCATATGTCCAATGAAGCGGCTCTGCAGCTCCAGGATACGATGGATATATCCTAACGGTACACACATACTGGCTCTGGTTGAAGTCGCGGTACTGTTCCTCCACTGTATATTCTGGGTACCAACGATAATTGGTCTCCATCATGACTCTGAACAACATAGCCGTGTGACCCGGTACATCAATGCACCTGGTCAAACGGACCACCTGACGAGAAGGACGGGGAGGCATCTGAAACAGAGGATAATGCAAAGTGCATTAGAGATCCTAGCAGAAATCGTACAGCATAACGGCTGAAAATGCTCAAAAACAGTTCTGAGACATCCTGAAAAAGATTGGACAGCATAACCACTCAACTTTCTAGCTTCAAGATTCTAACCAAATGATTGTCACACCGAAGCAATACTTGAAAACTAGAGTTGACTCTCAAGCAACTTAGTCTACAAGTCCATGGTTAGTAACTCGTCATCCTGAGAGGTAGATAAGAAGCCTAGTTCTTAACCCCGTAGAAAAGAAAAGGGTGACTCAGAATAGACTGACTCGGGAATAGGAGTAAAAAGAGCCATACGTTCCCTTCCACAATCAATTCCCTTACATAACTAAAGCCTTTCTAGACTCAACTTCGACCAGTTTGGCTTGGTAATCCTACAGTCAGTTAGGCTCTGATACCAACGCTGTTGGGACCCCGATCCTAAGCCATAAGAGTCTACCATGTAACACTTCACATTACTTTGCGGCCTCACGCACGGTTATCCCCACGGCTGTCACCTTACCTGGGCCAGGACCGTTTGCGCCTTTTTGCTCACGAATGTGAATATGTCACTAGCATTCAATGTCCAAGAACCCGGGTCGACATGACTAGTCGTAGAACCCAAGTGGCACATCCGTACAGGGACACGCATACATAACCCAGCAATGCAGGTGTCGGCCTCAGCGTGTGTAGATGAGTCATAGAAAGCTACAGGGACTCCCTTATGCCGTGGGACATAAATGTCATCAACTGCGCGTAGACGAGTCATAGCAGGCTACATGGACTCCATTACACTGCGAGACATTTCCCCGAAGGGACAGACACAGCAGCAAAGAAGGATACATGCCGGTCAATCAATATGTCCGTAGCAGTAGCAAGCTACCAAGGCTCAGTGGAAGCACAAAGAGGCATTTCCCCGTAAAGAGTACTACTAGAGGCACAGAACTAGGTGTCGAATCCCATACATACCGTTACACGTCACACGTATGCACGACATGTCCGATATGCATAGATACAACTATGGCATCACAATATAACCATACAACAACACAACATCTATTTAGAAGGCTCAGAAGAGCCTTGCATAATATGTTTATACAGGTAGGGGTCACATGACCCGACACTCAAGTCATACAAACATGTTCATACAAACCAAGCGGAAGCTTAAAGCTGTCTGAGTACAGACAGATGAAAAGTAAAAAGGCATAATGCCTGACTATCTACAGCCCATCCCAGGGCATCAGATCGTAGCTGGGATACCAGCTACTCGGCGTCGTCAACGTCTAGATAGAACCCACCAGATGGGTCCATGCTATCATCTGCAACAGTTATTAAGCAAACATGAGTACAATCGTACTCAGCAAGTCTTTAAAGTAGACCTAAGCTATTCATGCTCATGTTTCAACAAGGGGAGTAGTGGGATTCATGCACCAATGCCAGCTTTGAGTCTTGGCTAGCCTATACTACAACTACCAGTTCTTTGAACAAGTTTTGAGATAGCGCACACGAGTCCACTAACACCACATCAATACACCACCATGGATCCGCTCCCGTCACCCACGAGAGTGCCATCCACGGTACTGACACTTGTCTTGAGTCTTTTATGAGTAACCATCAAGTTTTTCTTTGAACAACATAAGTTCTCCAAGTAGTCCATATCCGAGGACGTGGCTATTCGAACAGATTCATTACCCTGCAGGGATGCACTTCTTCACACATGCTCTCGCCACTTATCGTTGTGTGCTCATAAAAACAGGCACCTCGGCAACCTTCAAGAGGAAGCCCAGAGAGGGAGTCGGCCACGACCGTCAAACACACGAGACCCTAGTGCATGCTATCGCCTATTTGAGACTAAACCCGCACGGAAGTTCGGCCGAAGTTTTCTCTATGGCCTCAAACGATGTGCGCAGGGTTCCCAAGCACACCGTTCGGGTGCCACTTGGTACACCGTGCCACTGCCTACCGTGTCATAGCCCACCCCTAAGGTCAGCGCTACGCACGGCCTCCAGCATGGCTACAAACACCAGAAACTACTTGCAACTCCTGGACCGAGGACTAGACGGATGATAAGTCAAGAGGGGTCGAGTTACCGGAACCCAACGTGTGGTAGTAACTAGTCTTGGATTACAAACACGGAACTCAATTAATAAGAACCGTCCCAATGAGACAATCTGCTATGTACTCCTACATAGCCTCTCATCGCTACCTTTACCAAATCAGGTTCATCATTTAGCTCATCACATGAGAACAACACCGTTTCACACCGGTTCATCACCTAGATGAATCAGACCTGACACAACTCTTAGCATAGAAATCATAGCAAGCAAAGCAGGTAAAGCACATCAGGGCTCAAGCATCTACCAGGTATGCTAGGTTGCTTGGTTTAGCTATTTACTGTGACAATGACAGGTCATGCAGAGGAATTGGTTCAACTACCGCAACAGATAGACACTAGAAGCGTTTGTCCTAATGCAATAAACAAGAGCAGGAGCAAGAGAGTGGGATGTTATCGGTATGATCAATGGGGTTGCTTGCCTTGCAGGTTGGCCGGGAGGTACTCTCCTTTAGGGGGATACTCGAGGGTACCCGATGGAGCAGAACCTACCACGACATAGATGGAGTAACAATCAATACACGGCAAGTGCAACATTATGATGCATGATCATGACATGGCAGTATGATAAGAATGAGCTAGTGCATCTATCATTAGAATTAAATGAAGTAGAGTTGAATATAGGTTCAAAATCATACTCCATGTGATATTCCACATATTGCATTATTGCAAAATGTCAATGTTCTCCTATTTAGGTTGTTCTAGCATGCATGACAATAGCACCAATGTATTCTTTGGATTTTTTTGATAATTTTTCATATATAAAATATTTCAATCTGAGCTACAGATTAATTTTTATGAATTTTAGAAGTTTTATCCATTTTTTGGAATTAAATTAAATCAGAAAAGCTTTATTGAGTCAGCATGACATCAGCATGGCGTCAGCAGATCAGCTGGCCGTTGCCAGGTCAATCCTGACAAGTGGGTTCCACTGGTCAGTGACCCAGGGCCATTTAGAGTCACTGACATGTGGGGTCCACATGTCATTGACTCAGGGAATAATCCCGAGTTGACCCTGGCTTTGACCTGAGCCAGGGCCCACTGTCAGTGTCTGTTCGGCCTGCTAATTAGGTGGATTAGTTCCTAATGACGCTCCACGTCGGCCCCCACCAGAGACTCGCCGGCGGCGACCAAAATGACGGCGGCTCGTCGCCGGAATCGCGCTACAGAGCGCTCCTGGGCACGCGTAGGCTACCGGGAAGATGCCCGCACTGGGCCGCATCTAGCCACGGGGTCAGCTGACCGCGGGGACGTCGGAATCATCGCCAGCGTCGAGCCTAGCGGCTGCCGGAGCTCGGGCGAGCTCGGAGCCGACACCACAGCGAGCAAACGGGCTCAAGCTGGGCAACTATGGCATCTACTCGACCCTACGAACCCGATGGTGGCCTCGAGTGGACCACCTGGACACTGGAGCTTCGCCTGCGTTGAGCTCGCACGGCGGAGCTCGTCGAGCGTCGACGCAATCGACAGCTAGCACTTGAAATTGAGCAGGGGAAGAGGGGGAATGGATCTAGTAGTTCACGGCGGTTGCAGTGGCATCAATAGCGGGCTCGAAGACGACCTGATGGCGACGAATCGGCGGCGGCAACTTCGGTGGCCGGAGGTTGAAGACGATCTCGTGGCCGTCGATTCGGAAGCTCCTGGCATTGAAGGCCTTGCCAGGGAGGAAGAGGGCGTCGAGGCGAAGCTGCTGAGCTTCTCGGGTGCGAGAGGGGGGGCACGGGAGAGGCGGCGCTGCGGCGGCGATCTTCAACTGCTGTCGGCCATGGCGGAGCAGAGGCGAGGAGAGGGGCAGGGGCGAATGGAGGGGAGAGAGCGATTAGGATGGCTCTGGCGAGTCTATCCCGCTCGCCAGCGCGACGGGGAGGCCAGGCAGGCAGCTACGTGGAGCCCTGGCCAGCTCGCCGTGCTCCCCTTCGCCTCTGCCTTCTGGCAGAGGTTATGGCCAACATTTATCAGAAATATTGAACATTTTTGAAGGGCATTTTGGATTCATTGAAAATCACAAACATTTGGATTGGTTTGTATAGGGTGAGGTGCTAGGGTTTCTGAGAATCCCCATTTCATGTTGATGCAAATTTAAACATGATGCACATCTTAACTAGCACAAACAAGGGGAAACTAGGGATGTGACAGGGGCGGCCAGTGGTGGGCTAGCAAATCCCTAGTCTTTTGGGTGTTCGCCTACCGAGCAGAGAAAACGATTCGTGTCTGCACTTGTCTCTCTCTCTCTCTCTCTCTCCAGTATCTGATGGAGAAGATGTTTAAAAATGATCCTGGTAACAAACTTTCATGCCCCAACGGTCATGGCCCTTAGAGCATCTACAGCCGGACCCCTACTCTCTCCCTAAACGTTCAAAACGTCTATCCGGTCAGTGCCCGATCAAAAAACTGTGATCCAACCGGACCCCTCACTTCATCCTTAAACGCCCGGACTGACCAGCGTAGCTAAAACCCATCTCAAATATGGGGACAATATGAGGGCATCCGTTCACGCCCGGGCAGCCCGTTACATGCTCGTATCGCCCCACTTGCATCGACTTGGTGAGAAGACCGCGGTCGCACAGTGCCATCATGCCCATGTCGGAAGGAAAGCCACTGGAGCTAGGCGGGCTGGGATCGGAGCTCGCCCGCGCCGCTGTCCACTTGCTGCCTGAGGCTGCTTGCACTCGTCTCATGTGCCCGCCGCACACTTCTGTGCATGCACCCACTAGTGCAGGCGTCTCCTATACAAACGGTTTTTACCCCCTTTATGCGATGTAGTTTTAAACCGTCACCTTGCCCGTGTGGGCGATAGGGGGGCCTATCTCACACGACATAGATAAATCGTCGGCGATGCCTCCGTGCAGTCACACACGCCATGCAAAAAGAGAGTGTGTGCGTTTGTGAACGCCATCACAAACAGACATATTGCAGAAGTCGTGTGAGATGTGCTTAGCATCCCACACAGGGAATCCCAAAGATACGTCTCCATTCGTATTGTACATCACACACAATTTTCTGCATAACATCATCTGTGATAGGGGTGGCTATCACACACGGTGCCTAGAAGAAACTGTGTGGCATAGGGTTGTCCATCACACACACTTTCTATGTGGAAACATTTGTGAAAGGGTGGCCTAATACTCATAGTTATCGTGAAGAAGTCGTGTGTGATTGTGCACTGATCCAACAGGCCAACTTTCTAGAAACAGTGTGGCATTGTTGAGGTCATCGCTCACGGTGTTGCGTGAGAAACCGTCAGCAATAGAAAACCCCAATAATCAGCCTAATTGCTCTATTATTTATAATCCTGTTAGTAATCAAATTGACACTTCATATCAAGAACATAATATATTTCATATTCGTATTACAGCAACCAAGATTTCATAATTTAAATAGATCAGAGTACGACAACATATAGGCATAACTACCTAGCTACCCAATTACACGACATGACCAAGTTGCACATGCATCATCTAAAACCTTTGGAAAGTAGCATCATAGACGGTAAATAGACAGATGAATCTCATCTAGAAAGTTGTTGAAGCGGAAGGCAAATATTGAGCCTTCATTGATGTCGAAGGTCCTTGCAACTTTTGGCCATTATCTGTGGATGGTTGCCCGCCCATCCTTCATCCCCTTAAGGAAGACTTCAAGATTATACCGTCGGTGCTGTATGAATACCTTCCTCGCCTCTTGACCATACAGGTGGTTTGAGATGTACTCATTGATGAACTGCTTTGGAAAGGACTAGAAACAAAGATATGCATAAATTTTGTTTCAAAAAAATGAAATGTTGCAAAGGGAAAAAAAGACAAGGTAAAAGAGATGGTACAATCCTATAGTTCACTGATGTCTTCTTCCTTGTGTAGACAAACATCTTGTTGTTTTTCGTTGCTAGTTTCCTTATCTTAACAATCTTTCTGAGTTTCTTGATTTGACTGATACTCGTGAACACCTCATTTCCCCACATACAAAATGGGTCGAGTAGTGGGTCTAAACCTCTTACAGCAGGACCTACATGTGAAAGACCAAATTATTAGAAACCTAAATATTAGAATGGTTCCTGCAATTGCACAATAATGTGATATTAGCCAAAGGATCATGAATGTGCAAACCTCGATGGTAAACTTCAGTGTCTCCCATTGTTCCCCTATAACGTATTTAAGATAGATATTGATCAGGTTATAAGTGAAATTTGGCATGCTATCAGTAAAATATGTCACTGAGAAATAAACGCATTGCAGATCCAACATATTAATTTGAGGCACATGGAAAAGCCCACCGTGCTAAAAATTATGAAATATAGCAATTGTATGTTTCACATGTATTTAGTATATCCAAATTCAATTTTACTTCCCACATGCATAACAATACAAAATTGTACCAACAACAATCGAACATCACATTGCTAAAGGTTGCCAAAACAATGAACCAAACAGTTAACTAAGCATCACATTGAACAATAGAACATACTAGAAGGTCAGATTGCATAGTAGCATTACATTGGATATTTCACTAGAATTTCTTAAGGAAAGGCAGGAGCAACACATGCAACCGGTAAACCAAACATGCTTAACGGGCGTAGCTAGCTGAACACACGTCATTAGTAATTAAGCTAAAAAACAAGCTATTCCTCGTCGTCAGAGATATCGATAATGATGGGCTTGGAAGAGGGTGAGGCCTCCACATCATGGGTGCTTTCCTTGTAGTGGTGAGTAGCCTGAGCCTGTCCGATCACCAACCTGTCAGCTCTGGAGCTGAGGAAAGCACGAGCACACTGCGAAAACAACTCGTAGTCTTTGTCGAAGGTACCAGTGGAACCCTTGAGATAACACCACGAGTTGTTGTTTAAAGCAGCCAACCGCATGGCGGCGGCCCGCACGAGGCTTCGACGGTGGTGTCGACGGCGAGGTGTTGCTCCAAGATTTGGGGGTCGACACGCATGGCAGCCATCGCGGCCTCATCCCCCGCGTGCGGCCGCGATTTGCTTGTCCGTGGCCAGATGCTCCTTGAGATCCTCGCTATATTGCGTGCACCATGTATTTTGGCGGTGATTAATTGGGGGATGGGCTGGTGATTTTGGTGGAAGGTGTCATGCCGGCATTCGGGGCATGTGGGATGGAGGAGGATGGGGTGTAGGGGAGGGGGTATGGGAAGGTGTGGATTACCTGACTAGATGGAGGAGGCCGAGCAGCAGGAAGGAGCGTCGCCGGTAATGAGGCGGCGCTGCAAGCAAGACATGAAGGTTTGAACTTAGGAAAGGAAGGGGGGCAGCGGGAAATGTGGCTTTTGGTTCGTACGAGGGGTGGGGGAGGTAGATCTTTGCGCGGCAGCCCAAAATTTTCGTTCGGTGCGGCGAGAAACTGGCATGCACAGTCACATAGGACACAGTATTTTTATCTGAACTGTGTGCGATATCCAACATCACAAACAAATCCTATAGTTTATCCCATGCGTAAGATATTGGATTCTACATTGCACACGGTACATGCATTTCATTTTCATTTGGAAGAGAAAATGGGGATACAGCGGTAAATTTTGGTCCGAATTTCCCTCGTTACGGTGGTCATCCACGTCATTGCTTAATTTAACATGACTTGCGAATTTGAGTACTACACAATAGAGCCTACAACACTGCCCGCACTTACTAAATCGGTCAATTAAACATAGTTAGTTGACCTAAACATTACTCTAACAAAAGACCAGCGCTCTAAACAGAGACTAATATTCCGCCTGGCACTTGTTGATCACCACTGCCTCCTCAATGAGCAGCTCCCACTCGACGACTTCTGAGGTAAGGAGCTCCATGGCATCCATCACCACATACTCCACCAGCATCTCGAAGTCCGCATCCACCATCTCTTTGGATAAGGCTGCCACGAGCCGGGCGTGGGCGGCCTTGGTCCAGGCATGGACGACCACCATCTTGAATAGGGAGGCCGCCGACAAATGGACGACTGCTCGAGCACACTCGACGATTATCAGCTTATTCGACATGGGTTGTCGACCGGTGTCGGAGAAGGCCGCTATGATTTGTGCAGTGACTGACACAAGATGGGTGTGTGCGGCCTCGAGATGCGTGTGGGCGTCCACCATCAGGGCTATGGCGACCGCCGAGAAACTAACACTTGATGTGCCGCTGTTGCCATTTGTTATCCTCGTCGCGGACGTTGCTGTCGCCCTCTCAGTTGCAGCAGCTACCCTTTTGGTTGTTGCAGCCGCCTTATCAGAGGTAGCGGCCGCGTTCAAGCATGTTGAGAGCGCGCTCATGGCTGATGCGGCCGAGCTCAGGCTGGAGTGGATTGCTGAAGTTGTCCTCATGACGGGGATCCACGTCCCCATCTTTCACCGGCGACGATTGAACAGTAAAATGGTCTTGAAGAGCAAGTGCGGTAAACTTGTCGGCGGTAGACTGTAGCCGATCAAGCTTCTGGCCTAAGCCACGTATGAGGATTGGCCCAAGATATTTTGTACTGCATCACACACGATTCATGCTCATGAATTGTTTGCGATATGAAAAAAGGTTCATCCAAATGAAAAAGGTTGTGCTTTTTTGAAAAAGGAAAAGGTAAATAAAAAGAAAAAGGGAAAAGAGTAAAGAAAAGAAACAAAAATGAAAAGGATAAAGAAGGAGCAAAAGGCAGTCCTGAAAAAACCTAAACGAAATAAAACATCTATCAAAGTTCCAGAAGCTTCATAAAACCGGAGAAAGAACCCTCCCGCTGGAACCTAGATGGGCCGACCCATTTATGAACGCTGCAGGTGCCAGTTAACAAAATGCATGTTAATCGGCACATGCACTGCCAAATAGGAAATGCCGAAGGAGAAATTAGACAAAGGAGGGGGCGAACGTCAATCCTTATTTGGTGCTGCACGCATCGGTTATTTCTGTTTCTGCTAACCGATGCATGCGTTAGCTGGGCTCGGCCCATCATTCTTCCTTTTTTCATTTAAAGCGCAAAAGAGAACAATATCTGGACACGATTCGAACCGCGAATTCCTAACTATCAGAACACTGCGCTAACCAACTCAACCACATCCCTTTCGTGTTACTTAGGGTGTGTTTGGTTGCAGTAATGCATTGGAATGGAACAGATCCAACCCGTTCCCTGGCCCAGTTCTCGTGTTTGGTTGCCCTAAGGAATGGTGACCCACTGGTTCCCATGGACCGAATATTCGGCCCAGATGCGGAATGAGGTGAGACCTCGAAAACGACCGGAACATGCGGAACCGCTCACCCCCTCGCACACTCCGAGACCCATCGCCTCACTCACGTGATGCGCCGCCTCCCCCCTCCTCTCTCCCCTCCATGGATCTGAGCCGCACCGGCCAAATCCTTCGTCCCTCGCCGCGCTAGCTTTTCATTACTTGTCTTCTTTCTTCTCATTTTTTTCTTTTTTTCTTTTTTCTGTGAACGGTTTCGTTCCTTTTTTTATTTTTCTTTTTTCTTGGAACGGTTTCGTTCGATCTTCCTTTTTTTCACTAAATAAGTGAATTTTTTCTTCAAATTCGTGAACTCTTTCAAAACCGATGAACTTTTTTTTCGGAATCGATGACTTTTTTCCGATTCGATGAAATTTTTGACATTTGATAAAAAAAATTCTAATTTTGATGAACTTTTTTAAAGGTTGATAAACTTTTTTATAATTTTCATGAATTTTTTTAAAAATTCGACAAACTTTTTCAAAATTCAATGAACTTTTTTAAAATCCATGAACTTTTTCTAATTTTAAGATTTTTTTAATGGGTACAAACCTTTTTGAAATTTTTTGATTTCTATCAATTCGTGGCTTTTGTGAATGCTTTTTCAAGTTTATGTTTTCTTTATTCAAATAATTATAGTGGGTATATAATACTATTACTGAATGAATGGTCAAAAGAACTCCGTTTCCACAAGTAATTAACGAACCGAGTGTGTCGCAGTGGTTAACGCTTGTTGGCGTTCTCTTTGGCATTGAAAGTTCTAATCACACTTCTCCCTATTAAACTTGAACTTTTTCCTCAGCGGTTTACTTTTCCTGCACGTTGCTGGGCCGGCCCAAGTCGTGGCTGCGTGGGCGCCAGCTACCTGTCCGGGTGCTTAAGGCGCCGAACAGGAGCTCCCGGGGAGAACTGATTGAATTGGTGGTACTAGTAGAACGTTTGTGCATTGCTACGGTCTACAATGCATGCATATAAATAAATCAAAAATGATTAAGGTCGTCTTCAAGGTCAAAGCTCAATTTTGTTTTGATGGGAAAGCTTACTTTATTAATCAAAGGATAGAAACATTGTCTGCCAACAGATTTACAATAAAATCACGTGGGGCATCAACCCAATGAGATGGATTATTAACACGTCCCCATCTAGCCAGCTCATGAGCTATAGAATTTGACTCTCTAATACAATGCTCAATAGTAAAGTTCCCAAAATCTTCTAGATAACTACGACATTCATTAAAGACTAGCGCTACCACTATAGAATAAACTTCATTCAACCTGAGTGCATCCACCACCATGAAATTATCCAACCTCACCACCAAATTATGGCATCCCGTGTCTCTTGCTAGCTTCAGTCCTTCAAGCAAAGCTGCCACTACTGTCGTGAAAACATCAGCAACATGTTCTAATCTCGTTGTGGACGCCTACATGAAAGATCCCCGATGATCACAGATGACAGCCCCACAGGACCCTCCATAATCACCGTCAGTGAATGAAGCATCAACGTTTAGGACTAGCTGGCCTGCTAGGAACGTCGGCCATTTGTTTGTCTTGGGTGTAGTTTTTGCTTGTGCTCCACGCACATAGTTGAGCGTTAGAGCAACCACCACAAGCGCCGTTCATTCTAGAGACAGTATCTCTTCCCCTCGCACAAACTGTCTTCGTTGCCACCATAGGAACCAGCAACCTGTAGATATGAGCTCCGGTAAGTCAACCACTCCAGAGTATTGGCGCCAATAAGACTCATCACATGGAATGAACTCTAAGACTGCTGAACCTGCTCGGTTAGTTAATGACGCAAAGTTGATATCAGTTGCAATTCCCAAAGCTTCCCACACTGCTTGTGATATTGCACACTTAAACAGCATATGGGCTAAATCCTCCGCTCCATCTGTATAGTATGGGCATTGGGATAGTTTGTCCAAATGGCGGTTCATTAGAATACTCTGGCATGGGACGACATTGTGCAAGCATCTCCAGATATGAATTTGAACTTTTGCTGGTACTTTCAAACTCCATAGATTCTTCCAAACTAGATGGGGCATTGTGGAGAAGCGAGCCAGACCGCCGTCCTCTGTATCTTAATTCGCTTCCCATTGCTTATAGTAGGCAGAGCGCACTGAAAAGACGCCCCTCTTCATGAGGTGCCATGCAACATAGTCCTTTGTCTCCACCTGAAATAATGGGATTTGTCGTATGCTTTCAGCGTCAATGGGCCAGAAATTCTCCCGAATTAACACCTCATCCCATTCTCCCATGATTGGGTCAATTAACTCATTCACTTTAGTAAGTACTTGGTTCCGTCTTACTGTTAGGACTTTCTTAGAGGCACTGTTCGCAATCCAACAGTCATCCCATATATTAATCTTTTCTACATTGCCAACTCTCGAAATATAGCCCTTCTTGAAAGTTTGAATTCCATACCAAATGCTTTGCCACACATAGGACGACCCCTTCTTCAGTTGACAGTTCCGAATATCTCATGTATGGTAGTACTTGTCTTTTAGGACTCGAGCACATAAGGAACCAAAATTTTCAATTAGTCTCCAACACTGCTTTGCCAGCATTGCCACGTTAAAACTATGAATGTCCTGGAATCCCATTCCCCCTCTCTCCTTCGGAATACACATTTTCCACCATGCAAACCAATGCATCCTTCATTGGTTCTCCTCATCACCCCACCAATATTGCGACATTGCGTCAGTGATCCCCTTACATATTTTCTTCGGGAATTTAAATACACTCATCGCATAAGTTGGGATGGCCTAGGCCACCGCTTCCAGCAAAGCCTCTTTACCTCCAAATGAAAAAGTTCTCTCCTTCCAACCATTCACCATTGCTTGAATTCCTTCTATAATGTGTTTAAAGCAATCTACACGTTCCACCCCAATCATGGATGGTAGACCCAAGTGAGGGAGTAAGGGATTAAGGGGCCCTCGGGCCGTTGACTTATCTTCTGTGGACCAGCCCGGTGGGCCGCCTTGTGGCATCTGTGGGAAGGCCACACTACAGAATGACCCCATGCTTAGGGGGGAAGGTTCCGAAGACTTGGTGTGCCCTCCAAATAAGAATGGGCGTATCTATTCCCGGATGGAAACCTACCATGTGTAACCCTAGGTACCCCCGGTGTCTATATAAACCATGGGACTTAGTTCGTAGAAGGACAAGTGAACTCATCTAGGGTTTAGCTCATTTGATCCCGAGGTAGATCAACTCTGTAACCATCATACTCATCAATACAATCAAGCAGGACATAGGGTTTTACCTCCTCACGAGGGCCCGAACCTAGGTAAACATCGTCTCCTTCGTCCCATGTTAACCATCGATCCTAGATTCATAGTTCGGGACCCCCTACCAGAGATCCGCCGGTTTTGACACCGACATTGGTGCGTTCATTGAGAGTTTCACTATGAGATCGTCTGTGGATCGATGGCTCGCCTAATCATCAGTGAACAGGTCTGTAACAAGGACATCTTCATCCCCGGACAGATCTTTGCATTCGGCAGCATTGTGCTGCATGCTGACTTGACCGCCCATCTAGGCCAGATCGAAAATTTTGCTCACAGTCAGGAGATCAGGTTCGGGGGCCTAGAGTTCACCGCGGACTCCCGTGGCGATCTGTTCCTTGCCGGTCCCTCGGTTTTATCTGACGGGCCCAAAAGCCCCGAAGCTTTTACTTCGGGCCCTCTAACCGGCTCAACCCTCAGATCTATCCCCGCCGGAGGACAAGCCTTGAGCTCGGATCCACCGATAGTACCTGAGTACCAGGGCCAGGTCCTTGCCGAACACGCCCATCGTGAAAACGCCCTCCAAGGGCCCCCAGGAAGCTGATCCGGTCGACCTCTCATGGTTGAACGAGGCTCTAGACCGGATCCAGACAATGACAATCAAGGACAATCCGACCTTGACCCACGTTCCGGTCGATCTAGAGGCCGGTTACGAGGAATTTTACGGCCCACCCGCCGCCCATTTAGTAGCCACTGTCGAAGATTTAACCGACATGTTGGACTACGCCTCTGAGGAGGCAGAAGACATGGATGAGGAGCTCGGCGCCCCCGCCCCTGTGACTACTGGGTGGTGGACAACCACCTCCACCTATGATGTCTATATGGTGGACACCCCTAATGATAGGGACAACCACACCCCCAAGAAGAACGGCGACAAATCTGGCGAAGCGTCAAAACGCCGGAAACAATGCAAACGATCCAAGACCGACAAGGAAAGGGAAGCCATCGCAGGGACCGTGGAAATCGACACCCCGGAGGACCTCGGCGACCTTGAAGCCCCCGAGGAGCCGCTAGAGGACCCGGAGAGGCTCACAGATCAACAGGACGCCGAGGACCTCAATGATTTCGAGGACGTCAACTACCTCCCCCTCGCCGAGGAGGAGGAAAGCCTCGGAGCCTAAGACTTCACCGTCACCGAAAACCTTGAGGACCAAGAACGATTCAGGCGGCAGCTCATAGCCACCGCTCGGAGCCTAAAGGCAAAGCAGCAGCAGCTCAAAGCCGAACAAGACACCATCAACAACAAATGAACGAAAGTCCTGGCAGCCGAAGAAGGGTTCGGCATTGAGCTGCCAGATCAAAACAAGAGTTGCCCGCGCCATGGCCTGGTGCCGCAATTCAACGACGAGGCCTCGAGCCCTAATATCCTAGGCGTGCTCTGTACGACTAGCCGGACCGTCCCCCCCCCCCCCCCAAGGACGGGGCAGGGCGGCTCCAGATGCCGAATACTGGAGCACAACCTGAGGATCGATATGATCTACGGCAGGATTTGGACTATAGAACAGGTCACACTAGATCCATTTAAGGATCTAGGGTACATTCTCCCACTAGACGGGATGGCTACCAATCGTGGCTCGACCGCAACCACAGAAACCCGGAACAATACCGGGCCCAGACAATAGCCAACTTCCGGCGCGACGTATCCCGGATCAGAGGCGCCGCACACCCACTGTGTTTCACAAATGAGGTCATGCAGCACCAGTTCCTCGAAGGGTTTAAGCCTGTCAACATAGAACCATATGACAGAACGACAGACCCGGCCGTGTGGATCGACGACTTCCTCCATCACATTCATATGGCCAGAGGCGACGGTCTCCATGCTATCAAATACCTATCACTCAAACTGAAAGGACCAGCTCGGCACTGGTTAAACAGTCTCCCTGAAAACTCCATTGGGAGTTGGGAGGAGCTCGAGGACGCCTTCCGATCTAACTTCCAAGGCACTTATGTCTGAACCCCGGACTCTTCGGATTTAAGCAACATCGTCCAGAAAGCCGGTGAATCAGCGAGGCAATTCTAGAATCGGTTCCTGACTAAGAAGGACCAGATCGTTGATTGTCCAGACACCGAGGCAATAGCCTCATTCACACACAACATCCGAGACGAATTGCTAGCCCGCGAGCTCGGCCAGGATAAGCCGGGAACAATGTCCGCCCTCACCTCACTTATGACCTGCTTTTGCACGGGCGAGGACAATTAGCTGACTCGTCGAAGCCACAATCCCGAAGACCCCAGCACCTCTGAAGTTCGGGATGGTAACGGGAAGCCAAGGCACAATAAAAACAAACGCCGCCATAGCAACTGCGACTCAGAAGACACGGCCGTAAACGCCGGTTTCCGCAATTCCAAATCCAGACAACGGAAGAAGCCCTCTAAAGGGAACAAGGACGGACCTATTGCTTTGGACAAAATCATGGATAGGCCCTGCTAGATCCACGGCACAAAAGACAAGACGGCCACCCACACCAACAGAAACTGTTGGGTATTCAAATAGGCCGGCAAGCTCGTGGCCGAGGAGCGGAGGAAGGGCCCGCGCAGTGAGGATAATGAAGAGCCTCGCGGCCCGAGCAATGGCGGGCAGAAGCAAGTCCCTCCCGAGGTAAAAACTGTGAACATGATATATGTCACACATATACCAAAAAAGGAGAGGAAAAGCGCCCTTCGGGAGGTCTACGCCGTAGAGCCCATAGCTCTGAAGTTTAACCCATGGTCAGCTTGCCCGATCACCTTCGATCGTAGGGATCACCTGACCAGTATCCGTCATGGAGGCGCGGCCGCCCTTGTACTAGATCCCATCATCGATGGGTTCCACCTCACTAGAGTCCTCATGGACGGAGGAAGTAGCCTTAACCTGATTTACTCAGACACGGTGAAAAAGATGGGAATTGACACTTCAGGAATTAAACCCAGCAACACTACCTTCAAGGGAGTCATCCCTGGTGTCGAAGCATGCTGTTCGGGTACCGTGACGCTGGAAGTAGTGTTTGGCTCGCCCGACAACTTTCGCAGCGAAGACTTGATCTTCGATATCGTCCCTTTCCGCAGTGGCTATCATGCACTGCTTGGCCGTACATCGTTCGCTCACTTTAACGCCATTCCCCACTACGCATACCTGAAGCTCAAGATGCCTGGACCCAAGGGGGTCATCACCGTCAACGGCAATACGGAACGCTCCCTCCGGACTGAGGAACACACAGTGGCTTTAGCAGCCGAATTCCAGTCCGGCGTCAAGGCGCCAAGTCCCCAACCAGATGAGAAGCTGCGACAGGCGAACAAGCGGGCTCGAGCGCGACCCGATCTACCAGAGCAATCCCATGCTCACCACAAATAGGGATACACCCCCCACAGCACAGCCCCGCTACCCGTCAGGTACGTACCTAGAAGGCACAATTTTGCGCTTAAAATACCATGGGCAGATGGGGGGACACACTATCAAAACCGAGTGGTCGGCTAGACCGAACTACTCTCAACACAGCAGACGCCATCCAGGACTTGGCAAGCGTCAACCTCACACATGCCACGGCGATTCTACATGTACCTCTCTCAAAGGTCTATTCGCCGATAGAAACCACCTTTAATGGAGCACACAACCCCTCAAGAGCAAAGGAGCGGAGGTGCATCGGGACACGCTAGGGACATCAAGCCAACTATCGAGGCCCCGATCGAAACTTCCCTTTGTAGAAGTTTATTTCTAAACAGAATACATGTAATAGTTGTGCCCGCCGTATGAATAGTAAAAATTCATCATATATAAAGATCATCTTTTACGATCCGTTTATGGCATATTATAAAGTGTTTCCCACTCCCCGCCTCCGGCAACAAAATTGTTCGGTACAAGTTAGATGCAATCGGCTAATAGACCGGGGGCTTGACTACAAAACTCGCCCCAAGCATCGTCCCGGGATTATCCTCTATATGTCCAGTATCTCGGATTTCGCATTATATGAATCGGTTCCGAATTATGTCTTAGGTCAACAGTTGGGTTGTCTGGCTCCTGTGCTTACCCTCTTACGTTCCGCTCATTTGGCTAAAAGGGTAAAGGGAGAACCACTACGATTGTATTTCCAGCTCGCCTGATTAAGTACCTCAGTGGAGAAAGCCGAAAATCGACTGTCATAATAAGCGAGAACCGGTCTGCAATCCGAGCACAAGTTTCAAACTAAAAATCGATGGAGGTTATTCCATGTCATACGAGGGGTTTGTATCTACACAAACCATGTGGTAATGGCTTTTCACCTCGGTATATCTGAATATCACAAAACACTGGAGGCTAGTAACCAGCCCCCGCAGTCAAGCTTCTTCAACTAAGTGAAAGCACTAAAGCCATATAGTCTGATTGCCTTGTTCCCCCCTCTCGCATCACTGCCTCTGGGCTCTGATAATTTGGCTAAGGGTAAAATTGCGGAGGTCGTAACACCTCTTGTAATATTTACATGGGGGCTAAAGCCGACAACTAGCAACTTTCAGTTTCAAACGACCAACGGGAGTCAAAATAATCCAAATCTCAAAAGCATGATAAACCGTGCATATGCATTATAAAACAAAATGTTCATTGAGCATACAATAGTGTGTTCAATCATAAATTACATCCTTGGGGCATTGGGTCTCTACTGACCGAGCACCCTCCATCGCAGCAGCGAAGTACAGCTCGGGCGCCTATGCGCTCCTTCCCAGGAGGCGGGGGCGCAGTAGCCCTCTCGAGCAGCTTCATCCCTGGCCAGTGCATCATGGTCCTTGCAAAGGCCATCCGCGCTCCCTCAATGCATACGGAGTGTTTCAGGACCTCAATTCGGGAGGAGGCATCGCAAAGCCTCTGCACCAGGCCGAAATAATTGCTCGGTAGCAGCTCTACAGGCTACAACCGAATGCAGAGGTCCTTTAAGGTCGGCTCTGCCATCCTATGTGAGGGATCACTAGAAGTGTGTCTAGAGGGGGGTGAATAGACTACTAGCAGGAATTTAAAACCTAACCTTTTCCGAAGTTAATTTGTTGGCAGATTTTAACAATTATAGCAAGTCAAGCACACCCTACACATGCATGTCAACAAGTATGGCAGCGGACAGTAAAGACATTGCACATCGAAGTAAGGAGTTGAGATAGGAAGATCAAACGCATGAGGGACACGAAGATTTTTCCCGTGGTTCCGATAGGTGGTGCTATCGTACGTCCATGTTTATGGAGTCTTCAACCCACGGAGGGTAACGGTCGCGAGAGTCCACGGAGGGCTCCACCCATAAGGGTCCACGAAGTAGCAACCTTGACTATTCCATAACGGCTTCCGTCCACGAAGGACTAGCCTCACTATGGGTAGATCTTCACGAAGTAGGCGATCCCCTTGCCCGTACAAACTTCTTGGTTCAACTCCACAAGACGAAGTAGGAGGCTCCCAAGCGACACCTAACCAATCTAGGAGGCACCACCCTCCAAAAGGTAATAGGCTCGGCAATGTCGATGAACTCCTTGCTCTTGTGCTTCAAGATGATAGACTCCTCAACACACAATCACTCTCACAGAGTTTTCTATGGTGGAAGAGATTGAATTGGTGGAAAGCAACTTGGGAAGGCTAGAGATCAAGATTCATATGGATGGAGTGGAATAGCTTTATCTCAACACATGAGTAGGTGGCTCTCTCTCAGAAAATAGGATGGGGCAAGTGTGGAATAGTTCCGAGTGCTTCTCTTGCCCGTGGGTGGTGGTGAAGGGGTATATATAGGCATCCC
The DNA here is from genome assembly GCA_039707655.1 of Elymus sibiricus. Taxonomy (NCBI): domain Eukaryota; kingdom Viridiplantae; phylum Streptophyta; class Magnoliopsida; order Poales; family Poaceae; genus Elymus; species Elymus sibiricus. Next base: position 325,821,772 of record CM077675.1, on the reverse strand, counting down.
CAAAAATCCAACCGTTACACCTAAAGTGACCAACTCGGTGACACCGATGTGTGAATCTCGGTGGTACCGAAGTGATCAAAAGGCAGTAACTTTTGAATCTCGGTGAGACCAATATATAAATCTCGGTGGTACCGATTAGTTGACCAACGGTTAGATTGTGCAACTCGGTCACGCCGATCCAACAAACTCGGTGGTACCGATTTTGTGAATCGACGTAACAGAAAGTTGGCAACCCAAACTCGGTGGTACCGATTTTGTGAATCGACGTAACAGAAAGTTGGCAACCCAAACTCGGTGGCACCGAAGTGGAATCGGTTGCACCGATGTGCTAGGGTTTGGCATGGGTCTGTCTGAGTTTGGGAATCGGTGGCACCTAGTGGGAATTGTTGGTTGCACCGATTTTGGATATTTGACTTTGGACACACTTTTGTGGAAGAGCTTGTGGGTGTTTTTGTTAACTATCTCTTGTGCACGTGGAGCATCTCGTTCACCAACAGTACCTTACCCCCTTTTAATAGTATTGGCTTTCCTATGTACTCAAAGTGATTTCTCGCAAAGTAAAATGTAGAGTCCTCTTGCTTGAAGCTTTGCCAATCCATTTCCTTGCATCTTGGGGCTCTCTCCTCACAATCCTGTTTGCCAACCCATCTCTCTCTATGGACTTTTATTTGAAATACACAAGGTAAAAGTGTTAGTCCAAGAGACAATGTATGTTGTCATGAATTATCAAAACCACCAAGGGAGCACATTGTGCTTTCAATCTCCCCCTTTTTGGTAATTGATGAAAACATACAATCAAAGCTTCAAATAAAGATATGCATGGATATAATGAAGACTTTGAGAGAGACATGACTTAGATTAGCTCCCCCTAAATGTGTGCAATCCCTTTAAAGGATAGTTGCTTTGGAATGCATGGACGCACATATAGTAGAAGGGATATAAAGAGTCATGTGTATCTTGGCTATATGCATCAAACATATATGAATGAGGTGTATCCTTGTTCAAGACTTCACTCTTGCAAACAATATGTGCAAGAAGCAAGAGACCATCTTGATCAAAGATATGATGCATATACTTACCTTGAGTTCTTGAGCATTCTGGTAGTAGAAACACACTTGATAAAACAATGTTAGGAAACACAAGAGTATTCTACCAATCAAAATCAATAGAGCTCAAAAGTACCAAGATATGGAGAACATATAGAAGATAGTATTCCTTAAGATTGATATGTATCCAAGATCTTTCTCCCCTTAGATATGAAAATAGTAGATCATCCTCTCCCCTTGAATCTTAGCAAGTAGATTGGGATTGGATATGGTGAGAAAAGTCTAACATGAGTGGTCAAATGAAATAAACATATTTTCTCCCAAACATATTTTTCTCCCCCTACTTTGGTATTCTCCCCTTGTCTATATAAGCATAAGTTTTGATGTTATCCTCTCCCCCTTAATTATATCTCCCCCTTATGCATAAGCATGTATCTCCCCCTTTAGCATTGAAGCTTTGGTATTTCTCCCCCTTTGGCATTAATTTCCAAAAAGGTCATACACAGGGCTAGATAAGGAATCATTGATTAAGAAGGGATCCTTGAGAACATGGGTCATTGAATGTAGGGTTCATAGAAATGAAAGTTACAGACAGCATTAAATAACTGAGGGAATCATTGAAAATAATTTCTCCCCCTTGGGCTGAACTGAGAGTTTGTAAGACTTGTCCTCCTTTGAGTTACGGATCCTTGAATAGATTTCTCCCCTTTTTTTTAATAATGAAGGGATCATCGAAGAAATGAAAATATCACAATAGGATCACTAAGGAAACAAAGATTTACTAACATGAATGCAGACTGGAGAAGATGTCAAATCGGTGACTCCGAGACAAACAAGTCGGTGGAACCGATATGTTGTTATGCACCTCATCTGCTAAATCGGTAGAACCGAGTTACTTGTATCGGAGGCTCCGAGGCTTAAACAGAAACTTGGCAATGTTTGAGAGCTTGCAAATTAATTTTGAAAATTTGTAACAAGGGGTCAAAATAAATTTTCAAAAGGAAATGCAAAGGACTTTACAAAAAGATATCAACTAGAGAAGATTTGAGTGGTTCCAAGAAATCTTGCAAATAGAGAATGAACCAAACAATATTCTTAATCTAGATGATGGGCGGTGACTAGGTCACCAATATTAGAGTATATTGACTTAGGAGCCAAGCAAGAATACTTGATCATAGGTCATACTCATCGTTAAGCTCAAAATGGGGTTACCATTTTTCGATTAAGCATTTTAATGTTTTCACATCACTTGAGTTGCTTTAACTCATGACTTGGAGTAAAGCCTTTTCAAGGATATGAGTACATACCTTTGAGTGATGTTGATGGCGTGGCTTGTAGGTGAACTTGTTGAGGATGCTCGAGGTTGATGAAGATCATCTTGAGTTGGGAGCAATCCTTCTTGTTTTAGTACACTTGTCACCTACATAGGTTAGTCAAGCAAGGAAGAACATGATATGACACGATACCAATTGTGAAGTTCACATATGTGAAGTACGAATATGTGTCAAGGATATGTTTTTGTTGTCTTCTTCCATCCATCATCAAGAGGGGTTGTGGATACTTGGTCATGACAAGATTGCTTATGATTGGAGTTGATGGCAATCTTGTGGAATGAAGTTCTTCCAAGTACCTACAAAAGGATAGATGCAATACTAGGGAGCATAGAATTCCATGGTATAGAGTAATATGTCAAGTGTATCATGGAGGTATCAAGTAAGCTCATGCCCTTGCATACAACCGAGTGAGTCTAGCTCAAGTTTGAAGCATCAATGATGTTCAACTCACTCCTCAAATGACAAAACACTTTCTCATCAAGTGGCTTAGTAAAGATATCGGCCAATTGCTTGTTAGTGCGAACATGCTTAAGATCAATATCTCCTTTGGCAACATGATCACGAATGAAATGATGTCTAACTTGAATATGTTTAGTTCGAGAATGTTACACAGGATTATGACCAATTTTAATAGCACTCTCATTGTCACAAAGCAATGGAACATTTTTAACATGAATTCCATAATCCTTAAGCGTTTGTGTCATCCATAGTAATTGTGCACAACATGATCCGGCAACAATATACTGAGCTTCAGCAGTAGATAGAGATACCGAGTTTTGTTTCTTGGAGGACCAATACACAAGAGATCTACCAAGAAATTGACAGGTACCTGAGGTGGATTTTCTATCAACCTTGTCACCGGCATAGTCCGAATCGGAATAGCCAACAAGGTTAAAGGAAGATCCCTTGGGATACCAAATGCCAAAGTTTGGTGTTTGTATCAAATATCTCACAATACGTTTCACGGCCAAAAGATGACACTCTTTAGGTGCAGCTTGATATCTAGCACACATACAAACACTAAGCATAAGATCGGGACGGGAGGCACATAGACATAGCAATGAACCAATCATAGATCGATAAACTTTTTGATCAACCGGTTTGTCCTCCTTGGTAAGATCAACATGTCCACTAGTAGGCATAGGAGTTTTCATACCTTTGCACTCTTGCATGTTGAACTTCTTGATCAAGTCCTTGGTATACTTGGTTTGAGAGATGAAAGTTCCTTCTCTCGTTTGCTTGATTTGCAAACCAAGAAAGAATTTCAGCTCGCACATCATGGACATCTCATACTTCTCGGACATCAACCTTCCAAATCTTTCACTAAATTGTGGGTTAGTAGATCAAAAGATAATATCATCCACATAGATTTGGCACACAAAGAGTTCACCACTAACTCTTTTAGTGAATAAGGTTGCGTAAATTTTACCAATTTCAAAACCCTTTTCAATGAGAAACTTTGTTAAACATTTATACCAAGCACGTGGGGCTTGGTTAAGACCATAAAGAGCTTTACAAAGCTTGTAAACATGATTAGGTTTCTTATGATTCACAAAACCAGGTGGTTGTTTGACATAGACCTCTTCTTCAATCTCACCATTTAAAAATGCACTTTTAATGTCCATTTGATAAAGCGTGATATCATGGTGATTAGCATAAGCAAGAAGAATGCGAAAAGCTTCAAGTCTAGCGACGGGGGCATATGTCTCACCATAGTCCATACCTTCGACTTGCGTATATCCTTGGGCTACGAGACGCGCCTTGTTGCGTACAATTTGACCGTCTTCCTCTTGCTTGTTCCAAAACACCCATTTGGTTCCGATGATGTTGTGCTCGTCCTTGGGCTTCTCCACAAGTGTCCACACTTCGTTACTCTCAAAGTTGTGAAGCTCTTCATGCATTGCGTTCACCCAATCCGGGTCTTCAAGAGCTTGTTCTACCTTCAAGGGTTCAATGCTAGAGATGAAATAATAATGCTCAAAAAAATTAGCCAAGCGAGTTTTAGAGCAAGTGATTCTCCCGGTTTGTATGTCACCAAGGATTTGGTTTAGAGGATGGTTCTTGGTCACTCTTGCTCGAACTCGGGGTAGCTTAGGCTTGTTGGATGGTGAAGCTTCTTCATCATCATCATCTCCTTCATCTTCGTTGTTGTTGAAGGTGTCATTTCCTTGAGGTGGTGGTGAAGGAGGTTGTGGTGGATCTTCATGATGTACTTCCTCCTCTTCATCATCTTCTCGTGTACCGCTTGTGGATGCCTCCATGTCATGTTGAGGTTCACCTTGTCGTGAAGTAGGGGCTTCCACTTGAGTTGATGAAGTACTTTCCTTCACCTCCATGGGACGAATCTTCCCGATGGACAAGTCTTGGATAGCTTCCGAAGGGTCCTTATCACCAACATCATTTGGCAATTGTTTGACTTGCGAACCACTAGATTCATCAAACTTCACATATACCATCTCTTCAACTTTTTGAGTGAGGTTGTTGTAGACACGGTAAGTGTGAGAGTTCGATCCGTAACCAAGTAGGAATCCTTCATGAGATTTAGGAGCAAATTTAGTACAACGATGCTTGCCAAGAATGTAGCACTTTGAGCCGAATACCCGAAAGTATCCAACTTGGGGTTTGTTACTGGTGAGTAGCTCACATGCCGTTTTACCGAGAAGCTTGTGCAAGTAGAGTCGATTTATGGCATGACATGCTGTTGCCACGGCTTCTGCCCAAAAGTGTCTTGGCGTCTTGTATTCGTCAAGCATCGTTCTGGCCATCTCAATAAGAGTCCGGTTCTTCCTCTCAACAACTCCATTTTGTTGAGGCGTGTACGTAGCCGAGAACTCATGTGAAACACCTTCTTCGTCAAAAAATGTGTCTACATTGGTGTTCTTGAACTCCGATCCGTTATCGCTCCGAACCTTCTTGATCTTCACTTCAAACTGATTTTGCGCTTTGCGAACGAAGTTCTTGAAGATCTTTTGTACCTGCGACTTATCATCAAGAAAAAATACCCACGTAAATCTGGAAAAATCATCAACTATAACTAGACTGTAGGAATGAGACTCTTGTAAGCATTGGGACCAAAAAGATCCATGTGAAGTAACTCGAGTGGTCTCCTAGTAGTCATGATATTCTTTACGGGATGACTTCCACCTACTTTCTTTCCAGCTTGACAAGCACTACAAAGTCTATCTTTGTCAAAGATAACATCTTTAACACCAAGTATATGATCACCTTTGATAAGCTTGTCTAGATTACGCATGCCAACATGTCCTAGTCTTCTATGCCAAAGCCAACCTTTAGAAGATTTTGCAATAAGGCAAGTACGAGGTTTGGATCTCTTAGTGAAATTGACAATATATAGATCACCTCTACGGAAACCGGTAAAGACCTTGTTATGATTATCTTGACGAAACACTTGGCAATCTACTTTCGTTAATAGCACATTAAAACCAAAGTCGGCAAGTCTAGATACGGAAAGAAGATTGCAGCCAAGGGATTCAACAAGAATGACATTTTGAATAGAGCTACCATGGGATATGGCCACCTTACAAAGACCAAGTACCTTACCCTTGGAGTTGTCTCCAAACGTTACGTACCTTCTCGGTCCATGGTTTGGTGTGATCTCTAGAAACATTTCTCTATCTCCGGTCATATAATCAGTGCATCCGCTATCGAGAATCCACTCTTTTCCTCCGGACATGTAATCCTTGAAGTTTGCCATGAGACTTAGATTATTCATGATCTTCTCATGCTCGATGTCGAACAACTCATCTTTATCCTAGAAGCCATGTTCCACATTGTTATCATCAAGTGGGAAATCCTTGTCACAAGGAACAAGAGATTCGTTAGTGTTGTGATCATGACAGTGTTCAAACTTGTGAATTCGAATGGCTTCTACAATGATGTTGTTGATAGTTATGACGTCTCCTTTAGCACGCATGAGGTCTCTAAGCTCAAATAGATAGTCATCAAACTTGGGATCACTAGGCGTCATTTTGTGAAAGGCAATAGTTTTATGAAGAATTTCATCAAGATTACTCAATGAATAACTTGGATATCGTTTCTCCAAGTCATTCCACAAAGTATAAGCACATTCAAAATTCTTCATTTGATTAAGCACAATCCTAGGCAATCCTCTAACGATAAGATTAATAGTTCTAAGATTGCATAGCATATCAATTTCCTCTTCGTGTGTGGGATGTAAAGGATCAATGGGAGGTACATAGGGGTTCTTAACATACTTGCTCAAATTAAATTCATTAAATAGCTCAAGCATCATATGTTTCTATTGACTATGGTACTCCCCATCAAGAATAGGCACTCTCCAACTCAAACTCCCTATACTAGACACATCCATCTTCCTCCACGGTGATGAAACCGAAGCAATGGAGACCAATGCTCTGATACCAATTGAGGGATCACTAGAAGTGTGTCTAGAGGGGGGGGTGAATAGACTACTAGCAGGAATTTAAAACCTAACCTTTTCTCAAGTTAATTTGTTGGCAGATTTTAACAATTATAGCAAGTCAAGCACACCCTACACATGCATGTCAACAAGATGGCAGCGGAAAGTAAAGACATTGCACATGGAAGTAAGGAGTTGTGATAGGAAGATCAAACGCATGAGGGACACGAAGATTTTTCCCGGGGTTCCGATAGGTGGTGCTATCGTACGTCCACGTTTATGGAGTCTTCAGCCCACGGAGCGTAACGGTCGTGAGAGTCCACGGAGGGCTCCACCCATAAGGTTCCACGAAGTAGCAACCTTGACTATTCCATAACGGCTTCCGTCCACGAAGGACTAGCCTCACTATGGGTAGATCTTCACGAAGTAGGCGATCTCCTTGCCCATAGAAACTTCTTGGTTCAACTCCACAACACAAAGTAGGAGGCTCCCAAGCGACACCTAACCAATCTAGGAGGCACCACCCTCCAAATGGTAATAGGCTCGGCAATGTCTCTGAACTCCTTGCTCTTCTGCTTCAAGATGATAGACTCCTCAACACACAATCACTCTCTCACAGATTGGGCTATGGTGGAAGAGATTGAATTGGTGGAAAGCAACTTGGGGAGGCTAGAGATCAAGATTCATATGGATGGAGTGGAATAGCTTGATCTCAACACATGAGTAGGTGGCTCTCTCTCAGAAAATAGGATGGGGCAAGTGTGGAATAGTTCTGAGTGCTTCTCTTGCAAGTGGGTGGTGGTGAAGGGGTATATATAGGTATCCCCAAAAATCCAACCGTTACACCTAAAGTGACCAACTCAGTGACACCGATGTGTGAACCTCGGTGGTACCGAAGTGATCAAAAGGCAGTAACTTTTGAATCTCGGTGAGACTGATATATAAATCTCGGTGGTACCGATTAGGTGACCAACGGTCAGATTGCGCAACTCAGTGACGCCGATCCAACAAACTCGGTGGTACCGATTTCGTGAATCGAGGTAACAGAATGTTGGCAACCCTAACTCGGTGGCACCGAAGTGGAATCGGTTGCACCAATGTGCTAGGGTTTGGCATGGGTCTGTCTGAGTTTGGGAATCGTTGGCACCAAGTGGGAATTGTTGGTTGCACCCATTTTGGATATTTGGCTTTGGACAGACTTTTGTGGAAGAGCTTGTGGGTGTTTTTGGTGACTATCTCTTGAGCACGTGGAGCATCTTGTTCACCAACAGTACCTTACCCTCTTTTAATAGTATTAGCTTTCCCATGAACTCAAAGTGATTTCTCACAAAGTAAAATGTAGAGTCCTCTTGCTTGAAGCTTGGCCAATCCATTTCCTTGCATCTTGGGGCTCTCTCCTCACAATCCTTTTTGCCAACCATCTCTCTCTATTGACTTTTATCTGAAATACACTATGTAAAAGTGTTAGTCCAAGAGACAATGTATGTTATCATGAATTATCAAAACCACCAAGGGAGCACATTATTCTTTCACTATGCAGCTCCATTAGCTGCTTCATTTGATAGCTGAGAAGGGGACGGGGCTCGGGAGTCTGAAATTGTGCCCAGAACAGTCTCTGTTCCGCAACCCCATCCCGAGTCGCAAAGTTCTTGGCCGCGTCCGCTGCACTCCTTGGGAGATCCGTAAAGGCGCGTGAGGAACGCCACATCCATGTAAGACGAGCAAACCTGTTACCACCAAAAGCACATTGAAGTAAGTATGGCTTACCATCTGTGATCATCCTGACTTGGCGAAGTTCTTCTTCAAAAGTCCGCCTATCTACGCGCTTTGACTTAAGCTCGGAGGACAGCGAGGACAACTCGGCCGCTTCGTGCTTGGTCTCGAGGGCCTCGCACTTGGTGCTTGCATCTTGGAGCTCTTGCTGCACGTCGGCCACCCGAGCTTCGTGCTTGTTGCTGGCAACCTTCAGGGAGCTTAATTCGGCAGCCGCTTGTTCGGCCGCCATCTTATGATCGGCGGCATCTTGCTTGACCCTCTCCATCTAAGCTTTGAGGTTCTCGACCTCGGAATTCACGGCTGCAAATACAATAAGAAGCCAGATTTCAGGAATGAACACCCGAAAACTTGAATTAATGAGGAAGATAAAGGGTCTTCGCGGTATAATTCAAACTTACTTTGCATTTCATCAAACTGTTTGTTCAGGCGGTTAAGCTCCTCGTCGGAACTCTTGAGCTTCCGGTTCAGCTCGGCCAGTTCCACGTCATTGGCAGCCACCACTGAAGACGAGGCCTACAAAGCAAACTTGTGTGAGTACACTTCTGAGCTGTTGGTCCTAGACCCCTTCGCCAAATCATCTCTGGAACCAATCAATTTTCAAGAGACACGAATTGTTTTGCTCGAGACCTTAGGTTCTCTGATCCCCGGGTAAGTTTTTTAAACTAACCCACGGCTCGGGGGGGCTGCTATACCTATACGGAATATATAAACCTCACAAATAAAATTCTCCTAGCGAAAAGGGCATTACATGGCTTACCTTGAAGCCCGCAATAGACCGTCGAAGGCCTCCTTCAGTCCTCCATCAACGGACTGAATGCCTTGCAGAACCGCACCCATAAGGGTGCGGTAATCTTTGGCGACGGAGGAGCTACGCAAAGCCTCCTCCATCATGGTTGGCCACCCGGTTGCGGCCTGCCCCATCACGGGCGGCATCGGTGGCGGCACATCCGCTCCCCCTTCCTGAGAAGGTAGAGTTGTCGACGTCGGAGGCTTGGAGGGCTCCGGAGCTATCTTCGGAGGGAGCTCCGATGAGTCACGGCCTCCCTCTTTGCTCGCTAGGAGGGGCTCGACCTCCTGGTCTTCGATCACTGAGGTATGAGCCTCAGTCATGACCTCCTCACCCCCAGTGTTTGGCCTGGGAGGGGTCCGGCGGCACAACAACTCCACGGCCTCTTCAGCGGCCTGAGGGAGAGAGGTGCGGGACGCGGTTCCGCTCTCCGCCAGCTCAGCTGGCGGGGGATCTCCCTCTGAGACCTGCTCGGTCGGGAGATCGCGAGCCGGGCTGCAATGCGAAAAACATTTGTCCGTTCAGTAACAGAAACTTTGTATAAGTACAACATAAAGTGTTTGGACTCGGTACATTTGGGCCGGGGGCTTGGCCCTGGGGGTTGTCACATCCCTAAGTTATTGCTTGCATTAGTTGCATTGGCATCCATGCATCATGCTAAAATTCAAATGAATTTGAAATAGGGCTGATCAAATCCTAGCACCTAACTTGAACTATACCAATTCCAATAATGGTGTTTTTCAATGAATCCAAAATGCTCTTAAAAAATGTTCCCCCTCTTTGATAAATGTTGGCAACAACATACCAGGGGTGAATTATATTTTCACAACCATTTTGGCAATTTTAACAAATCAGAAATGCATCTGAAAATTATAATTAAATGGATATTAATATTTTAAGCTTCTCCAAAAATGCTGAAATTATTATGGGGCTTGGAAATAATATACTCATACCCCAGAATAAATTCCAGGGTTTTTGTTGTTAGGGCTTTTGCCCAAACATTATAAACCAGAGAGCAGTTAATAGAAAGAAATAAAAGAAAGGAAACAGGCCCACCTCGGCTTACCTGTTGCAGAAATTGGCCCAGCCCAGGGGCAGGGTCATCTTCTACCTCTGCCAGTAGGCAGAGGAGAAGGCGAGCATGGCTGGCGACCGTGCCAGCTCCTGCGTCGCCGTGGCGGCCTCCCCTCCATCCCAATCCATCGCCAGGGGATGTGGGCCGCGTCCCGCACCATTTCCCCCTCCCTCTGCTCATTCCTCCCCTTTCCCCCTCGCTCTCCTCCTCGGATCCACCGGGAACGGAGCACGCCGTCGTGCACCACCGTAGCCACCGGCCATCCCCTGCCTCGACAAAGTGTTCCTGAGCTCCGCTCCATCGCCATAGTCCTCCTCGCCGAAGTAATTGACCAGGGAAGCCCCCCAGCGTCGCCATCGTTGCCGTTCCCTTTGCTGGGCACCGGAGGTCGCCGAGCTCAATTCGCTCTGTCGAGAGCTCCCACGACCTCGACGTCGCCTCTGATAGACCTGCGGTGAGCCGATGCCCCGTATTCCCCTCTCCCCCTGGTTCTTCGCGGCCCCTAGCTAGCTTACCCGCCGTGGCCGAGCTCCGGCCGCCACCGTGAGCTTGCCTCCGGCGAGCCCCGGCCACCCAAGCACCACCTGACTGCTTAGATGGATGCGGGATAGCCCCCGCTCCGCGTAGGTACCCTCCGCCGGTCATTTGGTCGCCGGAGGAGGTTTTCCGGCGCTCCTCCGCCGCGTCGGATGGTTGCCGCCGGCCCAACCCCGGCGAAGCTGACTTGGCAACGTCATTAGGGACTAATCGCACAGTTAATTAAACCATGTGACACTGACAGCTGGGCCCCACGTATAATTAAGCCATGTTTAATTTTTTTAACTCACAGTTAAATGGTGTGACACTGACATGTGGGTCCCTCATGTAAGGTCTAACCTGGACCGGCACTTTGACCTGCTGACCTCACCTTGACGTCATGCTGACGCTATAAAAGCTTTTCTGGATTTTAATTAAGTCCAAATGATTTATTTATTTCCTGAAAATGTTTAAAACTTCTAAAAATCATAGAAATTAATCTATAACTTGGATGGAAATAATCTATATATGAAAATGATCAGAAAAATACAAGGAATATCTTTATGCCATGTTCATGCATGTTTGAACAAGCTAACATCACCAAGTAGGACTTTCATGATTAGGACAATTTAATAAATAGTGTTGGAGTTGGAATTTGGTATATATCTGAATTCCACTTCACTTAATATGACTACTTTTTGCTCTAGGTCAATTCAATGCTTTAACATGCCATATCATACATCATGTTTGTTGCATTGCATTGAATGTGTTCCTTTCCTGTTTTTCCGGTAGTGTTCCTTCCCGGTAGACGATGGTTCCGACGTTGAGATCGTTGTCACCGATGAAGACTCATTGTTATCTTTAGAAGTGTCAGGCAAGCAACCCCTCCTTGAGCATCCCGATAAAATCCTACTCTCTCGCTCTTGCTCTCTTTTACTAAATTAGGACAACAACGATTCAACTGTTACATATTCTCGGTAGTTGAACCCATTCCTTTGCATGACCTGTGTTTGTCACAGCAAAAAGTTGAAACCACTTTGCATGAGCAGCAACTACTTGAGCCTTGTTGTGCTTACTCATCCATGCTTGCTTACTGTGCCTGCTATGCTTAGAGTCTTGTCGGGTCTGATCCATCTGGGCGATGAATCGAAATGGATGTGTTCATGTCCTGCTGTGTGAGAGCTAAGTGTGTGAATTCGATTTGGTAAAGGTAGCGATGAGAGGCCATGTGGGAGTACATGGCGGGTTGTCTCATTGGGACCATCCTTAAGAACTGAGTTCTGTGTTTGTTATCCAAGACAAGATACAACCGCACATTGGGATCCTTAATTGACTCTCTCGGCTTATTAATCGCCTTGGTCTCTGTCCAGGAGTTGCAACTAGTTTCTGGTGTTTGTAGGATGTGCTGGCGGCCATGCATAGCGCTGACCAGAGGGGTAGGCTATGGCGCGGTAGATGCACCGTGGCCCGGTGTACCAAGCGTAGTACCATCCGTCGAGGTGGGCTTGGGAACCTTGCGCACATCGTTTGGGGCCATGATGGAAACTTCGATCGGACTTCCGTTGCGGGTTCAGTCTCAAATAGGCGATAAACCTGGACTAGAGTGTTGTGTGGTTAGTCAGGCCATGGCCGACTCCCTAGCTGGGCTTCCGCTTGAAGGTTGCCGAGGTTCCCTTTTATGTGCACATGGCGGTAAGTGGCGGGAGCGTGTGTGAAGAAGTATACCCCTGCAGGGTGATTTAATCTGTTCGAATAGCCGCGTCCTCGGATATGGACTACTTGGAGAACTTATGTGGTTCATAGACAAGTGAAATGGATACTCTAAAATGCGCAAGATAAGCGTGAGTGCTATGGATGGCCTTCTCGTAGGGAGATGGGAGTGGATCCATAGTGGTGTATTGATTTGGTGAATATGTGGACTCGTGTGCGTTGTCCCACCTCAAAGATACTACTTGTAGTCGTAGTAAAGGTTAGCCAAGAGTCAAAGCTGTCTTGCTGCAATAAACTCCACAACCCCCCTTGTTAATAATGATGCATATGTAGTTAGTTCTGATGTAAGTCTTGCTGAGTACCTTTGTACTCACGTTTTTGCTTATTTATGTTTTGCAGATGAGACTTCAGTCTCATTAGTGATTCTTACGACGTGAAGTTTGATCCAAAGATAATATCATCCACATAGATTTGGCACACAAATAGTTCACCACTAACTCTTTTAGTGAATAAGGTTGCGTCAATTTTACCAATTTCAAAACCCTTTTCAATGAAAAAATTCGTTAAACATTTATACCAAGCGCGTGGGGCTTGGTTAAGACCATAAAGAGCTTTACGAAGCTTGTAAACATGATTAGGTTTCTTAGGATTCACAAAACCAGGTGGTTGTTTGACATAGACCTCTTCTTCAATCTCACCATTTAAAAATGCACTTTTAATGTCCATTTGATAAAGCGTGATATCATGGTGATTAGCATAAGCAAGAAGAATGCGAATAGCTTCAAGTCTAGCGACGGGGGCATTGGTCTCACCGTAGTCCATACCTTCGACTTGCGTATATCCTTGGGCGACGAGACGCGCCTTGTTGCGTACAACTTGACCGTCTTCATCTTGCTTGTTCCGAAACACCCATTTGGTTCCGATGATGTTGTGCTCGTCATTGGGCTTCTCCACGAGTGTCCACACTTTGTTACTCTCGAAGTTGTGAAGCTCTTCATGCATTGCGTTCACCCAATCTGGGTCTTCAAGAGCTTGTTCTACCTTCAAGGGTTCAATGCTAGAGATGAAAGAATAATGCTCAAAAAAATTAGCCAAGCGAGTTTTAGAGCAAGTGATTCTCCCGGTTTGTATGTCACCAAGGATTTGGTTAGAGGATGGTTCTTGGTCACTCTTGCTCGAACTCAGGGTAGCTTAGGCTTGGGGTTTGTTACTGGTGAGTAGCTCACATGCCGTTTTACCGAGAAGCTTGTGCAAGTAGAGTCGATTTATGGCATGACATGTTGTTTCCACGGCTTCTGCCCAAAAGTGTCTTGGCGTCTTGTATTCGTCAAGCATCGTTAGGGCCATCTCAATAAGAGTCCGGTTCTTCCTCTCAACAACTCCATTTTGTTGAGGCGTGTACGTAGCCGAGAACTCATATAAAACACCTTCTTCGTCAAGAAATGTGTCTACATTGGTGTTCTTGAACTCCGATCCGTTATCGCTCCGAACCTTCTTGATCCTCACTTCAAACTGATTTTGCGCTTTGCGAACGAAGTTCTTGAAGATCTTTTCTACCTGCGACTTATCATCAAGAAAAAATACCCACGTAAATCTGGAAAAATCATCAACTATAACTAGACCGTAGGAATTTCCACCGAGACTCTTGTAAGCATTGGGACCAAAAAGATCCATGTGAAGTAACTCGAGTGGTCTCCTAGTAGTCATGATATTCTTTACGGGATGACTTCCACCTACTTGCTTTCCAGCTTGACAAGCACTACAAAGTCTATGTTTGTCAAAGATAACATCTTTAAAACCAAGTATATGATCACCTTTGATAAGCTTGTCTAGATTACGCATGCCAACGTGTCCTAGTCTTCTATGCCAAAGCCAACCTTTAGAAGATTTTGCAATAAGGCAAGTATGAGGTTTGGATCTCTTAGTGAAATCGACAATATATAGATCACCTCTAAGGAAACCGGTAAAGACCATGTTATGATTATCTTGACGAAACACTTGGCAATCTACTTTCATGAATAGCACATTAAAACCAAAGTCGGCAAGTCTAGATATGGAAAGAAGATTGTAGCCAAGGGATTCAACAAGCATGACATTTTGAATAGAGCTATCATGGGATATGGCCACCTTACCAAGACCAAGTACCTTACCCTTGGAGTTGTCTCCAAACGTTACGTACCTTCTCGGTCCATGGTTTGGTGTGATCTCTTGAAACATTTCTCTATCTCCGGTCATATGATCGGTGCATCCGCTATCGAGAATCCACTCTTTTCCTCCGGACATGTAATCCTTGAAGTTTGCCATGAGACTTAGATTCTTCATGATCTTCTCATGCTCGATGTCGAACAACTCATCTTCATCATAGTAGGCATGTTCCACATTGTTATCATCAAGTGGGAAATCCTCGTGACAAGGAACAAGAGATTCGTTAGTGTTGTGATCATGACAGTGTTCAAACTTGTGAATTCGAATGGCTTCTACAATGATGTTGTTGATAGTTATGACATCTCCTTTAGCACGCATGAGGTCTCTAAGCTCAAATAGATAGTCATCAAACTTGGGATCACTAGGCGTCATTTTGTGAAAGGCAATAGTTTTATGAAGAATTTCATCAAGATTACTCAATGAATAACTTGGATATCGTTTCTCCAAGTCATTCCACAAAGTATAAGCACATTCAAAATTCTTCATTTGATTAAGCACAATCCTAGGCAATCCTCTAACGATAAGATTAACAGTTCTAAGATTGCATAGCATATCAATTTCCTCTTCGTGTGTGGGATGTAAAGGAGCAATGGGAGGTACATAGGGGTTCTTAACATACTTGCTCAAATGAAATTCATTAAATAGCTCAAGCATCATATGTTTCCATTGACTATGGTACTCCCCATCAAGAATAGGCACTCTCCAACTCAAACTCCCTATACTAGACACATCCATCTTCCTCCACGGTGATGAAACCGAAGCAATGGAGACCAATGCTCTGACACCAATTGAGGGATCACTAGAAGTGTGTCTAGAGGGGGGGGTGAATAGACTACCAGCAGGAATTTAAAACCTAACCTTTTCCGAAGTTAATTTGTTGGCAGATTTTAACAATTATAGCAAGTCAAGCACACCCTACACATGCATGTCAACAAGTATGGCAGCGGAAAGTAAAGACATTGCACATGGAAGTAAGGAGTTGAGATAGGAAGATCAAACGCATGAGGGACACGAAGATTTTTCCCGGGGCTCCGATAGGTGGTGCTATCGTACGTCCACGTTTATGGTGTCTTCAACCCACGGAGCGTAACGGTCGCGAGAGTCCATGGAGGGCTCCACCCATAAGGGTCCACGAAGTAGCAACCTTGATTATTCCATAACGGCTTCCGTCCACGAAGGACTAGCCTCACTATGGGTAGATCTTCACGAAGTAGGCGATCTCCTTGCCCATAAAAACTTCTTGGTTCAACTCCAAAACACGAAGTAGGAGGCTCCCAAGCGACACCTAACCAATCTAGGAGGCACCACCCTCCAAAAGGTAATAGGCTCGGCAATGTCGATGAACTCCTTGCTCTTCTGCTTCAAGATGATAGACTCCTCAACACACAATCACTCTCTCACAGATTTGGCTATGGTGGAAGAGATTGAATTGGTGGAAAGCAACTTGGGGAGGCTAGAGATCAAGATTCATATGGATGGAGTGGAATAGCTTGATCTCAACACATGAGTAGGTGGCTCTCTCTCGGAAAATAGGATGGGGCAAGTGTGGAATAGTTCTGAGTGCTTCTCTTGCGAGTGGGTGGTGATGAAGGGGTATATATAGGCATCCCCAAAAATCCAACCGTTAGACCTAAAGTGACCAACTCAGTGACACCGATGTGTGAACCTCGGTGGTACCGAAGTGATCAAAAGGCAGTAACTTTTGAATCTCGGGGAGACTGATATATAAATCTCGGTGGTACCGATTAGGTGACCAACGGTCAGATTGCGCAACTTGGTGACGCCGATCCAACAAACTCGGTGGTACCGATTTCGTGAATCGAGGTAACCGAATGTTGGCAACCCAAACTCGGTGGCACCAAAGTGGAATCGGTTGCACTAATGTGCTAGGGTTTGGCATGGGTCTGTCTGAGTTTGGGAATCGGTGGCACCAAGTGGGAATTGTTGGTTGCACCGATTTTGGATATTTGGCTTTGGGCAGACTTTTGTGGAACAGCTTGTGGGTGTTTTTGGTGACTATCTCTTGAGCACATGGAGCATCTTGTTCACCAACAGTACCTTACCCTCTTTTAATAGTATTGGCTTTCCCATGAACTCAAAGTGATTTCTCACAAAGTAAAATGTAGAGTCCTCTTGCTTGAAGCTTGGCCAATCCATTTCCTTGCATCTTGGGGCTTTCTCCTCACAATCCTTTTGCCAACCCATCTCTCTCTATGGACTTTTATCTGAAATACACAAGGTAAAAGTGTTAGTCCAAGAGACAATGTATGTTGTCATGAATTATCAAAAGCACCAAGGGAGCACATTGTGCTTTCACTATGCAGCTCCATTAGCTACTTCATTTGATACCTGAGAAGGGGACGGGGCACGGGAGTGTGAAATTGTGCCCAGAACAGTCTCTGTTCCGCAACCCCATCCCGAGTCGCAAAGTTCTTGGCCGCGTCCGCTGCACTCCTCGGGAGATCCGTAAAGGCGCGTGAGGAACGCCACATCCATGTAAGACGAGCAAACCTGTTACCACCAAAGGCACATTGAAGTAAGTATGGCTTACCATCTGTGATCATCCTGACTTGGCGAAGTTCTTCTTCAAAAGTCCACCTATCTACGCGCTCTGACTTAAGCTCGAAGGACAGCGAGGACAACTCGGCCGCTTGGTGCTTGGTCTCGAGGGCCTCGCACTTGGTGCTTGCATCTTGGAGCTCTTGCTGCACGTCGGCCAACCGAGCTTCGTGATTGTTGCTGGCAACCTTCAGGCAGCTTAATTCGGCAGCCGCTTGTTCGGCTGCCATCTTATGATCGGCGGCATCTTGCTTGACCGTCTCCATCTCAGCTTTGAGGTTCTCAACCTCGGAATTCACGGCTGCAAATACAATAGGAATCCAGATTTCAGGAATGAACACCCGAAAACCTCAATTAATGAGGAAGATAAAGGGTCTTCGCGGTATAATTCAAACTTACTTTGCATTTCATCAAACTGTTTGTTCAGGCGGTTAAGCTCCTCGTCGGAACTCTTGAGCTTCCGGTTCAGCTCGGCCAGTTCCACGTCATTGGCAGCCACCACTGAAGATGAGGCCTACAAAGCAAACTTGTGTGAGTACACTTCTGAGCTATTGGTCCTAGACCCCTTCGCCAAATCATCTCTGGAACCAATCAATTTTCAAGAGACACGAATTGTTTTGCTCGAGACCTTAGGTTCTCTGATCCCCGGGTAAGTTTTTTAAACTCACCCACGGCTCGGGGGGCTGCTATACCTATACGGAATATATAAACCTCACAAATAAAATTCTCCTAGCGAAAAGGGCATTACATGGCTTACCTTGAAGCCCGCAATAGACCGTCGAAGGCCTCCTTCAGTCCACCATCAACGGACTGAATGCCTTGCAGAACTGCACCCATAAGGGTGCAGTAATCTTTGGCGATGGAGGAGCTACGCAAAGCCTCCTCCATCATGGTTGGCCACCCGGTTGCGGCCTGTCCCGTCACGGGCGGCATTGGTGGTGGCACTTCTGCTCCCCCTTCCTCAGAAGGTAGAGTTGTCGACGTCGGAGGCTTGGAGGGCTCCGGAGCTATCTTCGGAGGGAGCTCCGATGAGTCACGGCCTCCCTCTTTGCTCGCCAGGAGGGGCTCGACCTCCTGGTCTTCGACCACTGAGGTATGAGCCTCGGTCATGACCTTCTCACCCCCAGTGTTTGGCCTGGGAGGGGTCTGGCGGGACATCAACTCCACGGCCTCTTCAGCAGCCTGAGGGAGAGTGGTGCGGGACGCGGTTCCGCTCTCCGCCAGCTCAGCTGGCAGGGGATCTCCCTCTGAGACCTGCTCAGTCGGGAGATAGCGAGCCGGGCTGCAATGCGAAAAACATTTGTCCGGTCAGTAACAGAAACTTTGTATAAGTACAACATAAAGTGTTCGGACTCGGTACATCTGGGCCGGGGGCTTGGACCTGGGGGTTGTCACATCCCTAAGTTATTGCTTGCATTAGTTGCATTGGCATCCATGCATCATGTTAAAAATTCAAATGAATTTGAAATAGGGATGATCAAATCCTAGCACCTCACTTGAACTAAACCTATTCCAATAATGGTGTTTTTCAATGAATCCAAAATGCTCTTCAAAAATGTCCCCCCTCTCTAATAAATGTTGGCAACAACATACCAGGGGTGAATTATATTTTCACAACCATTTTGGCAATTTTAACAAATCAAAAATGCATCTGAAAATTATAATTAAATGGATATTAATATTTTAAGCTTCCCCAAAAATGCTGAAATTATGATGGGGCTTGGAAATAATATACTCATACCCCAGAATAAATTCCAGGGTTTTTGTTGTTAGGGTTTTTGCCCAAACATTATAAACCAGAGAGCAGTTAATAGAAAGAAATAAAAGAAAGGAAACAGGCCCGCCTGGGCTTACCTGTTACAGAAATTGGCCCAGCCCAGGGGCAGGGTCAACTTCTACCTCTGCCAGTAGGCATAGGAGAAGGCGAGCACGGCTGGCGACCGTGCCAGCTTCTGCGTCGCTGTGGAGGCCTCCCCTCCATCCCAATCCATCGCCAGGGGATGTGGGCCGCGCCCCGCACCGTTTCCCCCTCCCTATGCTCATTCCTCCCCTTTCCCCCTCGCTCTCCTCCTCGGGTCCACCGGGAACCGAGCACGCCATCGTGCACCGCCGTAGCCACCGGCCATCCCTTGCCTCGACGAAGTGTTCCTGAGCTCCGCTCCATCGCCGTAGTCCTCCCCGCCGAAGTAATTGACCAGGGAAGCCCCCCACCGTTGCCATGGTCGCCGTTCCCTTTGCTGGGCACCGGAGGTCGCCGAGCTCAATTCGTTATGTCAAGAGCTCCCATGACCTCGACGTCGCCTCTGATAGACATGCGGTGAGCCGATGCCCCGTATCCCCCTCTCCCCCTGGTTCTTCGCGGCCCCTAGCTAGCTTACCCGCCGTGGCCGAGCTCCGGCCGCCGCCGTGAGCTTGTCTCCGGCGAGCCCCGGCCACCATAGCACCTCCTGACTGCTTAGATGGATGCGGGATAGCCCCCGCTCCGCGTAGGTACCCTCCGCCGGCCATTTGGTCGCCGGAGGAGTTTTTCCGGCGCTCCTCCGCCGCGTCGGGTGGTTGCCGCCGGCCCAACCCCGGCGAAGCTGACTTGGCAACGTCATTAGGGACTAATCGCCCAGTTAATTAAACCATGTGACACTGACAGCCGGGCCCCGCGTATCATTAAGCCATGTTTAATTTATTTAACTCACAGTTAAACGGTGTGACACTGACATGTGGGTCCCTCATGTCAGGTCTGACCTGGACCGGCACTTTGACCTGCTGACCTCACCTTGACGTCATGCTGACACTATAAAAGCTTTTATGGATTTTAAATAAGTCCAAATGATTTATTTATTTCCAGAAAATGTTTAAAACTTCTAAAAATCATAGAAATTAATCTATAACTTGGATGGAAATAATTTATATATGAAAATGATCAGAAAAATACAAGGAATCTGTTTATGCCATGTTCATGCATGTTTGAACAAGTTAACATCACCAAGTAGGACATTTCATGATTAGGACAATTTAATAAATAGTGTTGGAGTTGGAATTTGGTATATATCTGAATTCCACTTCACTTAATATGACTACTTTTTGCTCTAGGTCAATTCAATGCTTTAGCATG
This sequence comes from Elymus sibiricus, assembly GCA_039707655.1. NCBI lineage: Eukaryota > Viridiplantae > Streptophyta > Magnoliopsida > Poales > Poaceae > Elymus > Elymus sibiricus. Next base: position 325,801,256 of record CM077675.1, on the reverse strand, counting down.
CCATGTCATACATCATGTTTGTTGCATTGCATTGAATGTGTTCCTTTCCTGTTTTGCCGGTAGTGTTCCTTCCCGGTAGACGATGGTTCCGACGTTGAGATCGTTGTCACCGATGAAGACTCATTATTATCTTTAGAAGTGTCAGGCAAGCAACCCCTCCTTGAGCATCCCGATAAAATCCTACTCTCTCGCTCCTGCTCTCTTTTACTACATTAGGACAACAACGATTCAACTGTTACATATTCTCGGTAGTTGAACCCATTCCTTTGCATGACCTGTCTTTGTCACATCAAAAAGTTGAAACCACTTAGCATGAGTAGCAACTGCTTGAGCCTTGTTGTGCTTACTCATCCATGCTTGCTTACCGTGCCTGCTATGCTTAGAGTCGTGTCGGGTCTGATCCATCTGGGCGATGAATCGAAATGGATGTGTTCATGTCCTGCTGTGTGAGAGCTAAGTGTGTGAATTCGATTTGGTAAAGGTAGCGATGAGAGGCCATGTAGGAGTACATAGCGGGTTGTCTCATTGGGACCGTCCTTAAGAACTGAGTTCTGTGTTTGTTATCCAAGACAAGATACTACCGCACATTGGGATCCTTAATTGACTCTCTCGGCTTATTAATCGCCTTGGTCTCTGTCCAGGAGTTGCAACTAGTTTCTGGTGTTTGTAGGATGTGCTGGCGGCCGTGCATAGCGCTGACCGGAGGGGTAGGCTATGGCGCGGTAGATGCACCGTGGCCCGGTGTACCAAGCGTAGTACCATCCGTCGAGGTGGGCTTGGGAACCCTGCGCACATCGTTTGGGGCCGTGATGGAAACTTCGATCGGACTTCCGTTGCGGGTTCAGTCTCAAATAGGCGATAAACCTGGACTAGAGTGTTGTGTGGTTAGTCAGGCCGTGGCCGACTCCCTCGCTGGGCTTCCGCTTGAAGGTTGCTGAGGTGCCCTTTTACGTGCACATGGCGGTAAGTGGCGGGAGCGTGTGTGAAGAAGTATACCCCTGCAGGGTGATTTAATCAGTTCGAATAGCCACGTCCTCGGATATGTACTACTTGGAGAACTTATGTGGTTCATAGACAAGTGAAATGGATACTCTAAAATGCGCAAGATAAGCGTGAGTGCTATGGATGGCCTTCTCGTAGGGAGACGGGAGTGGATCCATAGTGGTGTATCGATTTGGTGAATATGTGGACTCGTGTGTGTTGTCCCACCTCAAAGATACTACTTGTAGTCATAGTATAGGTTAGCCAAGAGTCAAAGCTGGATTGCTGCAATAAACTCCACAGCCCCTCTTGTTAATAATGATGCATATGTAGTTAGTTCTGATGTAAGTCTTGCTGAGTACCTTTGTACTCACGTTTGCTTATTTATGTTTTGCAGATGGGACTTCAGTCTCATTAGTGATTCTTATGACGTGAAGTTCGATGTTGACCGGATTAGCTTGGGAATCCCAGACAGAGGTCTGGCTCCTTTGGTAGGGTCGTTGTAGCTTTTCAGGCTCTTCCAGCCGCTTTTATTAGATGTCTGTACTCAGACATGTAACTTCCGCTTGTTGTTTGTATGCTCTGAATGTTGGGTCTTTTTACCCACCCTGCTTGTAACATTATACTATGTTGGCTCCTCGGAGCCACCTAAATAAATGTTATGTTGTAGAGTTTTGTTGTGATGCCATGTTGTATCTACGCATATCGTGCATATTGCGTGTAAGTTTGAAATGCATTGGTATGTGTGGGATTCGACAACTAGCTGTATACCTTTAGTAGCCTGCCTTACGGGGAAATGCCTCTTTGTGCTTCCACCGAGCCTTGGTAGCTTGCTACTGCTCCGGACACATTGATTGACCGGCGTGTATCCTTCTTGCTGCTGTGTCTGTCCCTTCGGGGAAATGTCTCGCAGTGTAATGGAGTCCATGTAGCCTGCTATGACTCGTCTACGTACCGTTGATGACATATATGTCTCACGACGTAATGGAGTCCCTGGACGGTTGTGCCACATGGGTCTATAACTAGTCATGTCGACCCGGGTTCTTTGACATGTGAATGCTAGCGACATGTTCATATCCGTGAGCCAAAAGGCTCAAACGGTCCCGGCCAAGGTAAGGTGGCAGCCGTGGGTTACCGTGCGTGAGGCCGCAAAGTGGCCGGGACCGTTTATAAGCCATATGAATCCAGCCTGTAACATGTCACACCACTTTGCGGCCTCACGCACGGTAACCCACGGCTGCCACCTTACCTTGGTCGGGACCGTTTGCGCCTTTTGGCTCAAGTATATGAACATGTCGCTAGCATTCACACGTCAAAGAACCCGGGTCAACATGACTAGTTATAGACCCAAGTGGCACAACCATATAGGGACAGGCCACTTTGCGGCCTCACGCACGGTAACCCACGGCTGCCACCTTACCTTGGCCGGGACCGTTTGAGCCTTTTGGCTCACGGATATGAACATGTCGCTAGCATTCACATGTCAAAGAACCCGGGTCGACATGACTAGTTATAGACCCAAGTGGCACAACCGTCCAGGGATAGGCATACGTAACCCAACAATGCAGGTGTCGGTCATCAGCGTGTGTAGACGAGTCATAGCAAGCTACATGGACTCCATTACGCCGTGGGACATAAATGTCATCAACTGCCCGTAGACGAGTCATAGCAGGCTACATGGACTCCATTACACTGCGAGACATTTCCCTGAAGGGACAGACACAGCAGCAAGAAGGATACACGCCGGTCAATCAATGTGTTCGGAGCAGTAGCAAGCTACCAAGGCTCGGTGGAAGCACAAAGAGGCATTTCCCCGTAAGGCAGGCTACTAAAGGTATACATCTAGGTGTCGAATCCCACACATACCAATGCATTTCAATCATACACGCACTATGCACGATATGCGTAGATACAACATGGCATCACAACAAAACTCTACAACATAACATTTATTTAGGTGGCTCCGAGGAGCCAACATAGTATAATGTTACAAGCAGGGTGGGTCACAAGACCCAACATCCAGAGCATACAAACAACAAGCGGAAGTTACATGTCTGAGTACAGACATCTAATAAAAGCGGCTGGAAGAGCCTGAAAAGCTACAACGACCCTACCAAAGGAGCCAGACTCCTGTCTGGGTTAGTAAGCTATTCCGTCGATGTCAACGTCAGAAGAAACATAACTGAACAACGTCTATCTCTGCAAAAATGTAAATAAGCAACAGTGAGTACGAAGGTACTCAGCAAGTCTTACATCAGAACTAACTACATATGCATCATGTATCAATGAACGGGATTGTGGGGTTTACTGCAGAATGCCAGCTTTGACCTTTGGCTAAACTAGACTACGACAATGTATCCATTGTATCACTACTCTCTCGTCTCCCTACGAGAGAGCACACACGAGTCCACATTTTCACCATATCCATACACCACTATGGATCCTCTCTCGTCTTCCTATGAGAAGCCATCCATAACACTCACACTTATCTGCAGTATTTTAGAGTATCCATTTAAATTGTCTATGAACAATGCAAGTCTCCAAGTAGTCCATATCCGCGGATGCGGCTATTCGAATAGATTGTTTACCCTGCAGGGGTGTACTTCGTCACACATGCTCCCGCCACTTATCGCCATGTGCACGTAAAAGGCACCTCGGCAACCTTCAAGCGGAAGCCAGGCGAGGGAGTCGGCCACGGACGTTAACTTACAATGACTCATGGCCAAGGCAGTCGCCTATCTGAGTTGGAACCCATAATGGAAGTCCGGTCGAGGTTTCCAACATGGCCTCAAACGTTGTGAGCAGGGCCCCAAGCCGGTCCCGACTGGGCCGTTCATCCACTTCGCAAGCCGTGCCACACCTATCAACGTTTCGAACTACTGCGACTCCTGGACTGAGAACAGAGTATGTTAATAGGCCGAGAGGGGTCAAGTTACTGGAACCCAATGTGCGGTAGTAGCTAGTCTTGGATCACAAACATTGAACTCAGCTCCTATGAGCGGCTTCAATGAGATAACCCACCATGTACTCCTACATGGCCTCTCATCGCTACCTTTACCAAAACAGGTTCAACATTTAACCCTCATCATCAGGACACAATCATTTCACTCCGGTTCATCACCCAGATGAATCAGACCTGACACAACTCTAAGCATAGCAAAGCATAACAGGGTGATATCACAACATGGCTCAAGCATCTACCAGGTATGCTAGGTTGCATGGTTTAGCTATTTACTATGACAATGACAGGTCATGCAAAGGAGTGGGTTCATCTACCGCAACACAAGTAGCAGTTGAATCGCATTGTCCTAATGCATTGAAATGAGAGCAAGAGCGAGAGAGTGGGATTGTATCGAATATGCTCAAGGGGGGGTTGCTTGCCTGTTTATCGGAAGAACTCAGCTGTTCTTCGATGTCATCGATAACTATGTCTCGCAAGTCTATCGATAAGGACAAACAAGGTATAAATTAAGCACGGCAAATGCTTCACAATGATGCATGAGTATGACATGGCAAAATGATGCGGGTTTGAGCTAATGCACCTATCAACATGTTAAATGAAGATGGTTTGAACCCTAGGTTCAAATTCAACTCCATATGTGATATGGCATAGTGTGATTTGAACAAATTGTCCATGTTTGCCTATTTAGCTTGCTCTAACATGCATGAAAATGCCACCATCAGATTCTTTGGATTTTTCTGATAATTTTTCATATATAAATTATTTCAATCTGAGCTACAAATTATTATCTATGATTTTTCAAAGATTTTACTATTTTCCGGAATTATTTTTATTACAGAAATATATGTATTGCGTCATCACTGCGTCATGCTGGCGTCAGCGAGTCAACCAGGCCAGTCCCAGGTCAAACTTGACCAGTGGGGTCCACTGGTCAGTGACCCAGGGCTAATCCCGCGCTGACCGGGGTTTGACCCGCAGCTGGGGCCTGCTGTCAGCGGCTGGGGGGCTAATTAAGCGGGGGATTAGTGCTAAACGGTCGGCCACGTCGGCGCCCACCGGAGTTGGGCCGGCGGCGACCAAACCCGGGGCGGAGGGTCGCCGGAGTTGGCCGAAAACGTGCCACAGGGCACAGTTTCGCGCACCGAGAGCACTAGGAGGGAGCCCGTGCTCGACCGCATCTAGTGGGGCTGGCCAGAGGGCTTGGGGTCGCCGGAGACGACGGCCACGATGAGCTCGGCGGCGACCGGCGATCGGCTGCGTGCGGATGCGGGGCTGCGGGGCACTAGCGGCCTGGATCAAGGGCTCTACGGCCTCTACGGAGCTCCGTGAGTTCATTCACGAGCTTGGACGCGTGGGTGGAGGACCACAGCGACGGCGGCGACATGGCCGACGTCGAGGAGCTCTCGGCTCCGGTGGCCCTACTAGCTACGGCACGCGAGAGGAGAAACCGGAGGAGGGGATCGACGCGGCAGCTCACCACGATTCCAACAGAAGCAACGGCAGGCTCGGGGAGGTCCTGTGGCCGGCGAATTCGCCGGCGATGCTCCGGCGGCCGAGGCGATGAAATCGGCGACGATGGCGATGATGAGGGGCTCCCGGTTCAATTCCTTTGGCTAGGAGGAGCAGGTGGGGGCGGCGCAACTCGGGGGTAGCTCGGGGAGGCGAGGGTAGGCGGTGGCCGCGACGGCAGCGAGCAGCGGGGGCGGATGTGTGTGGCTGCGAGAGGAGAGAGAAGCAGGGAGAGGGAGGTGAGCACGAGGGGGTCCAGGGGGGCTGCCTGGCGACTTCAGGCGAGGGGGGAGGCAGGCAGAGAGGCAGGAGGTGGCGAGGCGTGTGCCCGCGCGCTCCGGGCGCGTGCCTCTGTCCTCCTGGCGGGAGGAAGAGGATGACTGGCCATTGGGCCAGTTGGGCCTCTTCCTAGCTGGGCCAGGGAGCCAGGTAAGTGGCTCTGCCTTTTTCTTTTATTCTTTTCTATTTTTTTCTGGCATTTGTTTTGGTTTGTTAAAATATCAAACCATTTATAGAAATCTTGAAGATTGTTATGTGAGCTGGGTATAGTTAACTAGTGCCACATAAAAAGTTTCAGAATTATTGGACTTTTATTTTATCCAAAGGAAATAAAATCCAATGCAATTAATATTTGGATTAATTCAAATGCCCAATATAAAATGTTTCTGTGATTCCATAATATTGGTTGGCATTTTTACCTTATGCTAATATTTTATCAAAATACCAGGAACATTTTCTTGGTTCATTTTGAAGCAACTTTTATAATGCTTATTTGACAAAATTTTGAATTGTGTGGCTTGATCATCCCTCATTTCATTTTCATTTGAAAATAAAATGCATGCATGAATGCATTGGCAATCATAATGAAACTAGGGCTGTGACAACTCACCCCCACTAAACAAGAATCTCGTCCCGAGATTCAGGAGTAGTCGGGAAGAGTGCAGGGTACTCAAGTCGAAGACGATCTTCGCGCTCCCAGGTTGCTTCATCCTCGGAATGGTGCGACCACTGAACCTTGAGAAACTTGATGCTGCGATGTCGAGTGATGCGCTCGGCTTCATCGAGAATACGAACAGGATATTCTCGGTATGAAAGGTCATCTTGAAGATCAAGCGTTTTGTGGTCTACTTCGCGGAAAGGATCCTTGAAGCAACGCCTAAGTTGAGAAACGTGGAACACATCATGAACTTTGGAAAGTTGTGGGGGTAGTTCCAGTTGGTAGGCAACTTCTCCTCGTTTGGCGAGAATGTGAAAAGGACCAATGTAACGAGGAGCCAATTTGCCTTTGATACCGAAACGATGGGTACCCTTGAGAGGTGTAACCCGAAGGTAAGCCTTCTCGTCAACTTCATAACTTACGTCCTTATGACGACGGTCATATTGACTTTTTTGACGAGATTGGGCAGTTTTTAGATTCTCACGAATGATGCGAACTTGCTCTTCTGCATCCTGGATCATATCCGGTCCAAAGAATTATCTTTCACCGGTTTCTAACCAGTTTAATGGCGTTCGACATCTTCGTCCATACAACACTTCGAAAGGAGCTTTGCCCAGACTAGACTGGAACCTGTTGTTATAGGCAAACTCGGCGAATGGAAGACATTTCTCCCAGTTCATTCTGAATGAGATAACACAGGCTCTGAGCATATCTTCGAGAATTTGATTGACTCTTTCGACTTGACCACTTGACTGAGGATGATAAGCGGTGCTAAAGGAGAGATGGGTTCCCATAGCATTCCGGAACCTTTCCCAAAATCGAGAAGTGAAAAGGCTTCCACGATCTGAATTGATCTCTAGAGGATAACCATGAAGAGAAACTATTCGAGAGATATATAGGTTTGCTAACTGACTAGTAGTTATACTCTCTCGAACTGGAAGGAAATGAGCAACTTTCGAAAGGCGATCGATGACCACAAAGATGGCATCATTCCCTTTCTTAGTCTTTGGAAAACCGGTGAAGAAATACATACCGACCTTGTCCCATTTCCACTCGGGAATAACCAAGGCCTGAAGAGTGCCAGCAGGCCTTTGATGCTCTGCCTTCACGCGACGACAAACGTCACAGTTAGCAATGAACTGAGTGATTTCTCTCTTCATCCGGGTCCACCAGAACCTCTGGCGTAGGTCCTGAAACATTTTGGTACTACCGGGATGAATCGTGAGAGGAGATTCATGAGCTTCCTTAAGGATCAGATCTCAAAGTTGTTGCTTCTTGGGAACCACCAAGCGGTCATCAAAGAATACAACACCTTGATCATCTACCGAGAAGCATCCAGCAACTCCTTTAGCGAGGTTGCTCCTGATTCGGGAAATTCCCATATCATGCTTCTGGGCTTCTACGATCTGATCCCGAAGGTTCGGTTTCGCCACCAAGGTAGAAAGGGATCCTCGAGGAACAATGTGAAGATTTAACTTACGAAATTCCTCGTGGAGAAGTGGTTGACTTTGTAGCAACATGAGGTTGTTACAATAGGATTTACGACTTAGTGCATCAGCCATGACATTGGCTTTGCCTGGGGTGTAAGATATTCCTAAGTCGTAGTCTGTAATCAACTCAATCCACCGTCTTTTCCTGAGATTCAAATCCGGTTGGGTGAATATATATTTGAGACTTTGGTGATTAGTGTATATTTCGCAATGATTACCCAAAAGGTAATGTCACCAAGTGACAAGTGCATGGACTACTGCGGCAAGTTCCAGATCGTGTGTTGGATAATTCTCCTCATGTGGACGCAACTGTCGAGATGCGTAGGCAATCACATGACGATCTTGCATAAGAATGCAACCTAGACCTTGTCGCGATGCATCACAGTAGATAACAAAGTCCTTTGTGAAATCCGGGGGTACAAGTACCGGGGCAGTAGTCAGTCGTCTCTTCAACTCCTGAAAACTTTCCTCACATTTTGGAGTCCACTCGAAGTTCTTATCTTTCTTGAGGAGTTCAGTTAGAGGTTTGTCAACTTTGGAGAAGTTCTCAATGAAGCGGCGACGGTAGCTCGCTAAGCCAAGGAAACTCCTAACTTGCTTCACCGATTCAGGTTGAGTCCAATCAAGGACAGCTTGAACTCTCTCGGGATTGACAGCAATACCTTTCGCAGAGATTACGTGACCTAGATAGGTCACTTCTGGCAACCAAAATTCACACTTGGAGAATTTGGCGTAAAGGCGGTGCTCTCGAAGTTTCATCAATACCAGCCTAACATGCTCAACATGTTCTTCTTCGTTCTTCGAGTATATGAGGATATCATCGAGGTAAACCATGACAAATTTGTCCAGATACTCCACGAAGATCGAATTCATTAAGCGGGAGAAGGTGGCTGGGGCATTGGTGAGACCGAAGGACATGACGGTGTACTCGTATTGGCCATAACGAGTGACAAAAGCCGTCTTTGGAATGTCCCCGTTCCTGATTTTGATTTGATGATAACCTAATCTCAAATCCATCTTGGAGAAGACTGCGGATCCAGCGAGCTGATCATGCAGATCGTTGATCATGGGGAGCGGATATTTGTTCTTTATCGTGACCAGATTAACCGGTCGATAATCGACAACCATCCGGTCCGTACCATCCTTCTTTTTGACGAAGAAGACAGGCAAGCCCATGGAGAAGAACTAGGATGGATGAAACCTTTCTTCAAAGATTCATCGAGTTGGATTTTGAGCTCAGCTAACTCTTGGGGTGACATCTTATATGGTCTGCTAGCAATTGGAGCGGTTCCTGGGATCAGGTCTATGACAAACTCTACTTCTCTGTCAGGTGGAACACCTGGCAGTTCTTCTAGAAAGACATCCGGAAAGTCATAGACTACCGGTATGTTTTCAAGGTCTAGGAGAGGATTGGCATTGAGAGAATATATCTGCCCTTCTGGAATACGGGTTTGGACTTTGACTATCTGGCCAGAAGGATGGGTAAGCTGAACAGACCTAGAGAAGCAATCAATTTTGGCATGATGGGCTGTCATCCAGTCCATCCCCAAAATGATATTGATGTCTGAAGACTTAAGAGCTATCAGAGAAGCAAGGAATACTAAACCATCGACAAGGATTTGGTTCCCATGGCTTACTGCATTAGTTTGCCATTTGGAACCTGGAGTTAGAATTACTAAAGGAGACGGCATAACTTCAAAAGTAATGTTATGCAAGGAGGCATAACGTTCAGAGATGAAGGAGTGGTATGCTCCTGAGTCAAACAGAACTGAAGCTGGATGAGAATTGACAAGGAGCGTCTTAAGCACGACATTAGCATCATCTTTAGCTTCTTCTGCAGTTACATGGTGCACACATCCATGAGAATAAACCACTGGCCTGACATTAGGCTTCTTGGTTGGCGGCTTGCAACGAACAGCACCACTTGCTGAAGAAGGTGGAACATATCCACGCAGAGGACAATCCCTTGAATAATGCCCTGGCTGGCTACATTTGAAGCATGATCCATAAGTGGGACGTGGATTTGGGTTGATCACTTGCTTGACGAGGTTCTTCTGGGGAGCACATGGCATCGACAGATGAGGCGCCACATAGGATGGCCTCGGTGCATATCTAGCAGGAAGAGCGGCGTTTGGGATCCATATCCTACGCTTCTGGGATATAGAGACTGAGGATGACCCAAAATCACTGTTGCGCTTGCGAGATTCCTCATAGGTCATCCTACCAGTTTCTGCTTGAATGGCTTTGTTCACAAGAACCTGGAAGGCAGCAAACTCATGCAGATTGAGGTTACGATGTAGCTCTGGGTCGAGACCTTTCCTGACCCTTGCTTGCTTCTTGGCATCTGTGGATACTTTCTCTGGGGCATAAGCGTGAGGCGTTCAAACTCTCGACTATAGGCATCCACATCCATCTTGCCTTGGGTCAGATTGCAGAACTCCTCTTGCTTACGATCTATCAGGGCCTCGGGAATATGATGCTCATGGAAAGCCTCACAGAATTCCTTCCATGAAGTAGCTTGGCCTGCAGGTCGCATGGCCTCAAAGTTCTCCCACCATAGGCTAGCGGAACCTTCAAGGTGATATGCGGCATAGGTGACCTTGTCTCCTTCAGCCACATTTGCATAACACAGCTTGTTGTTGATACTTCGAAGCCAATCATCTGTATCCAGTGGCTCAATGGAATGATGGAAGGTGGGTGGTTGCAACTTGATGAAGTCTCTGATGGATACTAGCTCATTGCGACGATGGGCTGTATTCTGCTCGATGTGCTCCAACAGATGGTTGGTGGCACGCTTGTTCCTCTCAACTTCTAGCATAACCTCCGCCAACAGAGGCGGGTTGGGAGGATCTTCTTCATCCCTACCATCTCCATGATTCTGAACACGACTAGCAAATCTCCGGGTTACTGGGGACATCCTGAAGGAAACAACCAGGGTTCAGCACAAGGAAGAACACCGGAACATATCTAAACCTAGAAGAACTCGGACAGCATAACAGCTGTACGGGCATGAAATATGAGGCAACCTGCACAAAACTTGGGCAGCATAACAGCTCAACACCATGGTCCAAGGCACAGGGAGAACATGGGCATCACTTCTCACAACTCTGATGGAACAATACTTGACACAAACAACCATTCTATAAGTCTGCGGTCCAGTAACTCGTCATCCTAGCAGATAGGTAAGAAGCGTAGTCCTTAATCCCCATAGAAAAGGAGAGGGTGACCTAGAATAGAGTAACTTGAGGAAAGGAGTAAAAAGAAGCCTTACGTTCCCTTCCACAATCAATTCCCTTATATAACTAAAGCATTACTAGACTCAACATCGACCAGTTTGGCTTGGTAAACCTACAGACAGTTCAGCTCTGATACCAACGCTGTCGGGACCCCGATCCTAAGCCATATGAATCCAGCCGGTAACATGTCACACCACTTTGCGGCCTCACGCATGGTAACCCACGGCTGCCACCTTACCTTGGCCGGGACCGTTTGCGCCTTTTGGCTCACGGATATGAACATGTCGCTAGCATTCACACGTCAAAGAACCCGGGTCGACATGACTAGTTATAGACCCAAGTGGCACAACCGTACAGGGACAGGCATACGTAACCCAGCAATGCAGGTGTCGTTCATTAGCGTGTGTAGACGAGTCGTAGCAAGCTACATGGACTCCATTACGTCGTGAGACATGTCTGTCATCAACGGTACGTAGACGAGTCATAGCAGGCTACAGGGACTCCACTACACAGCATGACATTTCCCCGTAGGGACAGACACAGCGGCAAAGAAGGATACACGCCGGTCAATCTATGTGTCCGGAGTAGTAGCAAGCTACCAAGGCTCATGGAAGCACAAAGAGGCATTTCCCCACAAAGCAGGCTACTAAAGGTATACAGCTAGGTGTCGAATCCCACACATACCAATGCATTTCAAACATACACGCAATACGCACGATATGTGTAGATACAACATGGCATCACAACAAAACTCTACAACATAACATTTATTTAGAAGGCTCCGAAGAGCCAACATAGTATAATGTTACAAGCAGGGTGGGTCACATGACCCAACATCCAGAGCATACAAACAACAAGCGGAAGTTACATGTCTGACTACAGACATCTAAGAAAAGTGGCTGGAAGAGCCTGAAAAGCTACAACGACCCTACCAAAGGAGCCAGACTCCTGTCTGGGTTAGTAAGCTATTCCGTCGATGTCAATGTCAAAAGAAACATGACTGAACAACGTCTATCTCTGCAAAAATGTAAATAAGCAACAGTGAGTACGAAGGTACTCAGCAAGTCTTACATCAGAACTAACTACATATGCATCATGTATCAATGAACGGGATTGTGGGGTTTACTGCAGAATGCCAGCTTTGACCTTTGGCTAAACTAGACTACGACAATGTATCCATTGTATCACTACTCTCTCGTCTCCCTACGAGAGAGCACACACAAGTCCACATTTTCACCATATCAATACACCACTATGGATCCTCTCTTGTCTTCCTACGAGAAGCCATCGAGAGCACTCACACTTATCTGGAGTATTTTAGAGTATACATTTAAATTGTCTATGAACAATGCAAGTCTCGAAGTAGTCCATATCCACAGACGCGGCTATTTGAATAGATTGTTTACCCTGCAGGGGTGTACTTCGTCACACATGCTCCCGCCACTTATCGCCATGTGCATGTAAAAGGCACCTCGGCAACCTTCAAGCGGAAGCCAGGCGAGGGAGTCGGCCACGGACGTTAACTTACAATGACTCACGCCCAAGGCAGTCGCCTATCTGAGTTGGAACCCATAATGGAAGTCTGGCCGAGGTTTCCAACATGGCCTCAAACGTTGTGAGCAGGGCCCCAAGCCGGTCCCGACTGGGCCGTTCATCCACTTCGCAAGCCGTGCCACACCTATCAACGTTTCGAACTACTGCGACTCCTGGACTGAGAACAGAGTATGTTAATAGGCCGAGAGGGGTCGAGTTACCGGAACCCAATGTGCGGTAGTAGCTAGTCTTGGATCACAAACACGGAACTCAGCTCCTATGAGCGGCTTCAATGAGACAACCCACCATGTACTCCTACATGGCCTCTCATCGCTACCTTTACCAAAACAGGTTCAACACTTAACCCTCATCATGAGGACACAATCATTTCACTCCGGTTCATCACCCAGATGAATTAGACCTGACACAACTCTAAGCATAGCAAAGCATAACAGGGTGATATCACAACATGGCTGAAGCATCTACCAGGTATGCTAGGTTGCATGGTTTAGCTATTTACTGTGACAATGACAGGTCATGCAAAGGAGTGGTTTCATCTACCGCAACACAAGTAGCAGTTGAATCGCATTATCCTAATTCATTGAAATGAGAGCAAGAGCGAGAGAGTGGGATTGTATCGAATATGCTCAAGGGGGGTTGCTTGCCTGTTTATCGGAAGAACTCAGCTGTTCTTCGATGTCGTCGATAACTACGTCTCGCAAATCTATCGACAAGGACAAATAAGGTATAAATTAAGCACGGCAAATGCTTCACAATGATGCATGAGTATGACATGGCAAAATGATGCTAGTTTGAGCTAATGCACCTATCAACATGTTAAATGAAGATGGTTTGAACCCTAGGTTCAAATTCAACTCCATAAGTGATATGGCATAGTGTGATTTGAACAAATTGTCCATGTTTATCTATTTATCTTGCTCTAACATGCATGAAAATACCACCATCAGATTCTTTGGATTTTTCTGATAATTTTCATATATAAATTATTTCAATCTGAGCTACAGATTATTATCTATGATTTTTCAAAGATTTTGCTATTTTCTGGAATTATTTTTATTACAGAAATATATTTATTGCGTCATCACTGCATCATGCTGGCGTCAGCGAGTCAACCGGGCTAGTCCCAGGTCAAACCTGACCAGTGGGGTCCACTGGTCAGTGACCCAGGGCTAATCCCGCGCTGACCGGGGTTTGACCCGCAGCTGGGGCCCGCTGTCAGCTGCTGGGGGGCCTAATTAAGCGGGGGATTAGTGCTAAACGGTCGGCCACGTCGGCGTCCACCGGAGTTGGGCCGGCGGCGACCAAATCCGCAGCGGAGGCTCACCGGAGTTGGTCGAAAACGTGCCACAGGGCATGGTTTCGCGTGCCGAGAGCATTGGGAGGGAGCCCGTGCTCGACCGCATCTAGTGGGGCTGGCCAGAGGGCTTGGGGTTGCCGGAGACGACGGCCACGACGAGCTCGGTGGTGACCGGCGATCGGCTGTGTGCGGATGCGGGGCCGCGGGGCACTAGCGGCCTGGTTCAAGGGCTCTACGGCCTCTACGAAGCTCCGTGAGTTCATTCACGAGCTTGGACGCGCGGGTGGAGGACCACAGCGATGGCGGTGACATGACCGGCATCGACGAGCTCTCGGCTCCGGTGGCCCTGCTAGCTACGGCACGCGAGAGGAGAAACGGGAGGAGGGGATCGACGCGGCAGCTCACCACGATTCCAACAGAAGCAACGGCAGGCTCGGGGAGGTCCTGTGGCCGGCGAATTCGACGGCGATGCTCCGGCAGCCGAGACGGTGGAATCGGCGACGATGGCAACGATAAGGGGCTCCCGGTTCGATTCCTTCAGTTAGGAGGAGCAGGTGGGGGTGGCGCAACTCGTGGGTAGCTCGGGGAGGCGAGGGTAGGCCAGTGGCCGCGACGGCAGCGAGCAGCGGCGGCGGATGTGTGCGGCTGCGAGAGGAGAGAGTAGCAGGGAGAGGGAGGTGAGCACGAGGGGGTCCAGGGGGCCGCGTAGCGACTCCAGGCGAGGGGGGAGGCAGGCAGAGAGGCAGGATGTGGCGAGGCGTGTGCCCGCGCGCTCCGGGCGCGTACCTCTATCCTCCTGGCGGGAGGAAGAGGATGACTGGCCATTGGGCCAGTTGGGCCTCTTCCTAGCTGGGCCAGGGAGCCAGTTAAGTGGCTCTGCCTTTTTCTTTTATTCTTTTCTATTTTTTTCAGACATTTTTTTTGGTTTGTTAAAATATCAAACCATTTATAGAAATCCTGAAGATTGCTATGTGAGCTGGGTATAGTTAACTAGTGCCACATAAAAAGTTTCAGAATTATTGGACTTTTATTTTATCCAAAGGAAATAAAATCCAATGCAATTAATATTTGGATTAATTCAAATGCCCAATATAAAATGTTTCTGTGATTCCATAATATTGATTGGCATTTCTACCTTATGCCAATATTTTATCAGAAAACCAGGAACATTTTCTTGGTTCATTTTGAAGCAACTTTCATAATGCTTATTTGACAAAATTTTGAATTGTGAGGCTTGATCATCCCTCATTTCATTTTCATTTGAAAATAAAATGCATGCATGAATGCACTGGCAATCATAATGAAACTAGGGCTGTGACAGAGAGGGGGGGAGATCGTAGGAGAGATCGAAGGGAGTTGTGAGCGAACGAAAGAAGGAACGAGCGACGACCTACGTACAAGATTTGGCAAGATAAGAAAAGACATGTAAAAAACATGGGATTTCTATTCCTGTGCCCCTCGTTCCTTAGCTCTACTCATTTATCCCCACACTCTTAACATTTGCTCACTTTTCCCCACTCCTTAGTCCGAAATCCTCATAAATGGTCACACGGGGGATGCTGTTGGGTCAATGGTTTGACCGTTAACTACTGACGAGTGGGGCCCTGGTTTTGGTGGACTGTTGGGCCGAAGCGCGCCACTCCCTCCATCCTGTTTTGCAGGCATCTTTTCACAGGCGCCCGCCACGTCGGGCTGACGGCATGGCCCCACACGGACTCGTCGGGAAACCCGATGGTCTGACGGGCGCCTCGACCGTCGGCGCGGAGTGAACGCCGCATGGCGTCGCTTCGAATCGCCGCCCGAGGCCATTAGCCGGCTATTTAAACCGACCATCGTCCCCCAGCCCTTGCACATCCTCCTCCTCCCTCCATGCCACCGCCGCCCAAGCCCATACACCTCCTCTCGCACTTCCATCGCCGTCAGGATGGTTCGGCGCCTCATCACCACGTACGCGCAGCTCACTCCGGAGCGGCGCCTGCAAATCGAGGTGGAAATGCAGGCTCGCCGCGCAGCCCACATCGCTGCGTGTCTCCCTCCGGATTCGCCGGAGGGAGAGGAGGAAGAGGAGGAGCAGGAGGAGGAGCATCAGGCAGCGCCCATGGAGGAGGACGACCCGGAGGCGGAGGCGGAGGTCGCCGTCAACCAGCTGGAGGAGATGGCGGAGCAGCAGGCCATCCTGGATTCTATCTGGGATGAGGCCGAGGTGGAGGCCAACCGCCCGCTCATCCGGCAGAGGCAGGCGGAGGTCGACGCCCTGTTCGACGAACTACAGGCGGAGATAGAGGCAGAGGAGGCTGCAGCGGAGCAACCGCAGGCGCCGGAGGGGGCGGACCCGCAACAAGCGGCCATTTATCCACCGGAGGGCACGGAGATCATCGACATCTCTGACGAAGAGTAGATAGGTTTTATTATGTAGTACGTAGGTTTTACATCTTGCATGCTTTTGTATGAGATGTCCGGTTGTGTAATGATGTTTTCAATCTAACATGAACCATGGTGATGTTAAAAAAGAAGAAGGAAAAGAAACTATTTTTTGCAGGATGAAACTAATTTGGTGCAATCAAATAAAAAAAAGAAACAAACGGTGCAATCAAATCAATAAAGAAAAGGGTGAGGGTGCAATCAAATCAATAAAAAAATAGAACCAGCGCGTGCACCATTTTATAGGCCTCTATTATCCTTGTGGGCCTTCGACAGGTCAACGCCTTGCAAAGGCCCAACAAGGACTTGTTTGCATTTTGGGACACACGAGTGGGCGAGCAGAACCGACCTCTCGCGGATCGCCCAAGGATCCAACGGTGCGGAGCCGTCCATGTGATCCAACGGCGTGCAGCCTGCACGTGGCCGGCCCTGTGAATTCCTTCTAGAAGACCATATCTGAGGGTTGTCGCTTGGCGCTAGGGTATGATCAGACGGCTGCAGTTCGACGCTAGGGTTTGGAGAGATGATGCGGGGTTTTGAGCCGGTCAGCGGGGTTATCTTAGGTTTGACCAACTTTCAAAATGATGTTAACTAATTCAAAAAAAATCAAAAAAATAGCAAACCTTCGCGGTTCGTCCTTTCATAAGACATAGTTACCATAAAAAATATAAACTTGGTTTAGGGATATTTTTATGGAAAATATTTTTTTGAGGTAAGCTACCATCTCCAAGTTCAAATGAGAAGAAAAAATTCAAAAATAATCAAAAAATGGAAGACCTCGCACAATGCCATTGTATGTGACATGGTTATGATAAAAACATCTTGGTTTATGGACATTTCCATGAAAACTCCTTTCACACAAATGAGCTATCACGTACGAGATTGTATAGAGTCCAAGAAGAGAGTGATAGTGGGTTTGGGTTTATGAAATATTAAAAAAAATAAAAAAATCACCATAGATTCATTTCAATGTGAATAAGAAGGATCTTAACTTATTTTTTTATTATTGAAATTTTAAACTGTTTTTATAATGATTTATATTGGAAATGGTCTATTTACCCTAACTTTCGGAGCTCACCAACATAGGCTAACATGATCATTTGTTTGTATTTTTGTTTTATTTGTTGTTAGATCATTGCAACCTAGTCTAACATGATCATTGCAACATCACAGAGCAATGGATTTCAAATGTTGCTTATAATTCAAAGGTCCGTCCAAATTCAAATTCAAACATCACATCATAGTCAAAACATCATATCAAATCACATCAACCTGCGTTAACTTTAATTATACATTAATGCCGGCCACAAAGGCCGGCGAGAGTTCACAAGTCTGCCAGGCATTAACTAAAAATAAAAACGAGGAGGTGCACTGCCCCCTAGGCGTCCTCATCGTCGTCGTCATCGGGGCCGGTGAGGTCGACGAGGGTCGGCACCGGGCCAGCCCAGGGGAACGACGTCTCCCAGGCGGTGGCGACGTCGTCCGCCGGTGGCTGCACCGCCACTGCCTGCGCTTCGGCATGGTGCTCCTCCTCCTCTGCCTCGGCGTCCTTCTCCAACTCCTCAAGCCGCTGACCCTCACGACGCTCCGCCCATAGGTGCTGCTGTCGCCAGAACTCCAGGTAGTCCCGCTCCTGCTTTGGCGTCGCCAGCATCCATATGGGTGGCACGCTCACACACTCCCGCACCACCCCCTCCCAGACGTACTCGTGGGGCGTGAGCGTGGTCGGCGCCTGCTCGAGCCTGGCGGGGGACGGCGGGGCCAGCGGTGGCACGACGCAGTCGCCAGCAGCAGAGAGCGCAATGGCCTCCGCCATCCGCGCCTGGTAAGATGCCTCCTCCTCCTCCTTCTTGTGCTGCTCTTCCTCCTCGCTTTCACGGAGGACAGCTGCCAGCGCCAGTGCCTCCTGGTATGCGGCCTCCGCCTCCTGGTCCTCATCGCGCACGATGAGGGGCGGCGGGAGGCCATCCCGCACGTCGCGGACGCCACGCCGGCGCTGCTCCTCGTGCTCAAACACAAACCAGACCTCCCAATTGGGAGAGTCTGCAGCATAGGCCGGATCGAGCCGCTGCTCGGGCATGAGCTGCTGCCGCCGGCGCCTCACCTCCTCCGCATGCGCCCGCGCCGACCGTGGCACCGCCGGCACTGGGATCCTCTCCGGATCCGGATCCCAGTGCCAGTAGTGTGGCAGGATACGTCTCCAAAGTATCTATAAGTTTTGCTTGTTCCATGCTATTATATTATCATTCATGGATGTTTTACAATCATTTTATAACAACTTTATATCATTTTTTGGGACTAACCTATTGACATAGTGCCAAAGTGCCAGTTGTTGTTTTTGCTTGTTTTTTACTTCACAGAATATCAGTACCAAACGGAGTTCAATCGTGGCGAAACTTTTTGGAGATTTTTTCTGGACCAGAAGACACTCAGTGGGCCAAACAAGAGCCAGGAAGGTGGGCTGTGGAGAGCACAACCCACCAAGGCGCGCCAGAGGGCCCCCGGCGTGCCCTGATGGGTTGTGCCCTCCACGGGGCCCCTCTGCACCGCCTCTGATGCCTATAAATTCCCAAATATTCGGAAACCCTAGGGGAGTCGACGAAACACAATTCTAGCCGCCGCAAGTTCCAGAACCGTGAGATCCAATCTAAACACCATCACAGAGGGGTTCATCTTCTTCATAGGTGCCTCTCCAATGATGCGTGAGTAGTCCACCATAGGCCTGCGGGTCCATAGGCAGTAGCTAGATGGCTTCTTCTCTCTCTCTCTCTCTTATGATTCTCAATACAATGGTCTCTTGGAGATCTATTTGATGTAAACTTTTGTGGTGTGTTTGTTGGGATCCGATGAATTTGAGTTCATGATCAGCTTCTATCCATGAATATTATTTGAGTCTTCTTTGATCTCTTATATGCATGATTGCTTATAGCATCGTATTTCTTCTTCGAATCTTTGGTTTAGTTAGGCCGACTAGATCGATTTTTCTTGCCATAGGAAGAGGTGCTTTGTGATGGGTTCGATCTTGCGGTGTCCTTTCCCAGTGACAGAAGGGGCAGCAAGACACACATGTATCGTTGCTATTAAGGATAACAAGATGGGGTCTATTCCTACATGAATAGATCTTGTCTACATCATGTCATCGTTCTTATTGCATTACTCCGTTGTTCCATGAACTTAATACACTAGATGCATGCTGGATAGCGGTCGATGTGTGGAGTAATAGAGGTAGATGCAGGCAGGAGTCGGTCTACCTATCTTGGACATGATGCCTATATAATGATCATCGCCTTGGATATCGTGATGACTACTCGATTATCTATCAATTGCCTAACAGTAATTTGTTCATCCACCGTGCGCTATACTCATGAGAGAAGCCACTAGTGAACCCTATGGCCCCCGGGTCTACTTTTCCATCATATTGCTTTCCGATCTACGTTTTTGCAATCTTTGTTTTTAGATCTACAAAACCAAAAACCCCAAAAATATATCGCTGCATATTTTATTCGCCCTTTTTATTTTGTGTTCTTGAGAGATCTATCTCTCCTATATATCACTACCTAATCTATCTTTTTATCGTAGAGAGATTGACAACCTCTCTTTCGCGCCGGGTTGCAAGTATTTCTTGTTTGTGTGCATGTGCTGCTTATTAGGTGGTGGTGATCCTCCTACTGGTTCGATAACCTAGGTTTCATAACTAAGGGAAATACTTACCGTCGCTATGCTGCATCATCCCTTCCTCTTTGGGGAAATACCGACGCAGTCCAAGCACGTCAGATCACGTCAGGGTAGGGGAGAGGGATGGTGTGCTCCCAGTGCTACCTCGCTTGGTGCACTGAGACGCTAATCCACTGCCGAGGCGGACGGGAAGAGGACGGCGGGGGTAGCGCGTGTCAATGGACGGCGGGGGCCTTGCCCTTCTTCTTTTCGGAGCTCGAGCCAGCCCCTGAGAAGATGCCCATGGTTGCTACTGGCTAGGGTTTGGCTTTGTCGCCGGCGGGCTAGGGTTTGTAGATCCTGCCGGGGGTGGAGGGGGCAGGCTCGGCTCTGGAAGGATGGAAGCTACTATGGACTGGCTGGTTTCCATTTAAAGAAGGACGACGACCCGAACATGGGTGGCTGACGACCGGGGCCCGCCGCGCGTGCGCATTTACTTTTGGTTGTGGGGGTAGTTGGAAGGCCGCCACGCGTCCCCGAGGCGGACGAGGAGAAAGCGCATGCACGTCCGTTCGGCGTCCGTGTGGCCGGAAATGGGGCGGGACGGACTCACTCGTCAGGTCCAACGGGCGACGCAGTCCAGCGTGGCCCCAGTCGTCAGAGTTAACGGTCAAACCATTGACCCGATGGCATCCTCCATTGTGACCTTTGGTGAGGGTTTCGGGCTAGGGAGTGGGGAAAAGTGAGCAAAATTTAAGGACGTGGGGATGAATGAGCACAGCTAAGGAACTAGGGGCACAGATGTAAAAAACCCAAAAAATATTGCATTAGGAAAATTGTGATTGTGATTCCATAGTATAGATAATGATAGAAAATAAATGCCATAATGCATGGGATTGAATATTTGTTACTGTTGACTATTTTATTTATTTTGGAAGGTTATTAAGAAAAAACTTTACTCTACTTTTTAGGAAGGTGATCTCACATATATGGGCGGTTTTTAAATTCTCAATTACCTTACATGATTTAATTGAATCGGTACCTGCCAAAGCAAACACACAAAAATGGGAGGACCATACAAATTGATTTGGCTTTTAGTGGGAGGAAAATAATCCAATGGGGGTGGTGATGGACGGTGAGACAAAAATAAATCAGTGGGACGAAGTGGTGAGAGGTGAGACGAAAAAAACTAGTCGATGGTGTGAGGAGAGACGAAAATAAACCATGAACGCCGGCTACCAACCACTACTGCAGGATGGTCTAACGACGACACATCAATCAGAGACCCTTCGACCAAACCGTGTGAGATCCATCAATCGCAAACGATATAGTTCAAGCTCTACTGCCAATGACGAAAACCATGTGCGATGGAGGAACCATCAAATACGATTCAAAAAATAGTTGCATGTGTGATGCGTCGCATACAGTTTGTTCTTATGAACTGTTTGTGATTATGGAAGATAACAGAAACGGTTAACAAGCTACATACATGTGCGTAGTGCGGCATATAGTTCACTCGGACAATATGTTTGCGCTGATCCAGAAGAACACAAACGAATTAGCCTAAGAAGGCGTGTGTGATACCCGACAAACAGTTCATTCATCAGAATTGTGTGGGAAGACCAATAATAACCCAAACGATTCATCCTGACAACCGTGTGTGTTGTGGGTACCCAGCAAATAGTTCATTCATCAGAATTGTGTGGAAAGACCAATAATAACCCAAACGATTCATCATGACAACCTGTGTGTGTTGTTGGCAGACGGTTGCTGCTAATAATTTTATGAGATGTGATTTGCTCTGTTTGCACAACATCTATATGTTGTGTCTACAGAACACCAACATTATTGTTGCATAACCAACTTGAACATCCAGTTACATAAGTGACAACACAACACATGTACATTCCTAAATATAAATTTACAAGAAGTAGACAATCACCAAATCATACTGTTCTTCTGACGACGGTTGCCGACACTGCTCTGCTTGTGGGTATCCCTCGCCGTCTGCAGGAAGGAGGCACTTCCTCATGTCAATGATCCTCCTGTACATTATGTTGGCGTTCTGGGATCGGGGGTACCCAGACCTGCATGCCTGCGGACCAGGGCGTGGCCCACCTCGATGGCCCGGTACGGCCAGGCGACGAACCCCACAAGACAAGATCCTCATGAGGGCCCCGGCCTCGCAAGAGAATGACGCCAAGACCCACTGAGGAGTGGTCTCCCAGGCTACGTCCCAAGGAGCAGAGATTCCTATGTAGTGCCCAGCCTTAGGAGGCTGCGATGACGTGAGCCATGACGATCAAGACAGGATGGCGCCAACGGGAGCAGCAGAGATAGTTTCCTCTTTCGTGCTAAGGGGCCAAGGACGAACGCGGGTTCCCAAAGAATCCCCCAAAGGTTTCCATTCCGGTGCAACAAGACCAAGACCACGAGCTCGGCAGGAAGGATGTTATCGCCGAGCCCACCTCTGCGTCACGCTAGGAGCTTTGCAGCCGAAGACCACCTTTAGTCAGGATAAGTTGTACCTCCTGTCCCCTTTAAAATTTGGTCGTTGTGGGATCCCTTCCCGCCAGTGTGATAAGGGAAGAGGACCCAGGCCACTATAAATAGGGACAAGCCTCCACTGTAGAGGGGGACCGAATCCATCCTCACCCAAAGAGCCCTCGCGAGGTCGCTCACCACTGTACCTGTTCGTCACCGAACCTCCTCGTGAGGCCAATCCACCCAAAGCAGGAGTAGGGTTTTACACCGCAAGGTGGCCCGAACCTGGGTAAATCGCTGTGTTCATCTTCTTGCGCTCTGGTGCATCTTCGGCAGGGTCTAGCTGTGGAGCGGCTGGCTTGAAGCTTGAGCTGGTTGGGATCTTCGCACACGCCCTAGAGTTCGAACCTTCTTGGGTGTGCGGAGCCCCGAATCCGACATTTGGCGCGCCAGGTAGGGGCGTGTCGAGGTCTTCCTTCCGGTTCCACTTCGTCTTCGCTTCGTTGCTCCCATGGCCGACGCCCGCCGAGTCCGCGCCGAGCGTCGAGCTTCCCACGTCGCCCAGACGGCGCTTGTGCGCCGCGCCGCCCCGCGCCGCTCCGCCTCTCCCGCAGCTAACGCTACCACTGGTCCAACCGTTCAAGAGCAGCAAGACTCGTCACAGCCGCCCTCCGCGCGGCGCTACGGCCGCACTGCTACTCCGTCCCTCGTCCCCACCTCGGCATAGTCCTCTCACGCCCGCTACGGGTAGGCGAACGCGCAGGCTGCGTTGTTCATGGCGCGCGAGCTGCTGCGCTTCCGCCCCGCCCACGATCGCTACGACGACTGGCTTGGTCGCATCGCCGAGCGGGTCAGCATCGCCGGCGAGGGCCCGGCGCCCACCCACTTGCTCCGTCCACCGCCCTCCCAGGCGATAATATGCCCTAGAGGCAATAATAAATTGGTTATTATTATATTTCCTTGTTCATGATAATCGTTTATTATCCATGCTATAATTGTATTGATTGGAAACTCAAATACATGTGTGGGTACATAGACAACACTGTGTCCCTAGTAAGCCTCTAGTTGACTAGCTCGTTGATCAAAGATGGTTAAGGTTTCCTAGCCATTGACATGAGATGTCATTTGATAACGGGATCACATCATTAGGAGAATGATGTGATGGACAAGACCCAAACTACGAACGTAGCATATGATCGTGTCAGTTTATTGCTATTGTTTTCTGCATGTCAAGTATCTTTTCCTTTGACCATGAGATCATGCAACTCCCTGACATCGGAGGAATACCTTGTGTGTATCAAACGTCGCAACGTAACTGGGTGACTATAAAGGTGCTCTACAGGTATCTCCGAGGGTGTCTGTTGGGTTAGCATGGATCAAGACTGGGATTTGTTACTCCGTGTGACAGAGAGGTATCTCAGGGCCCACTCGGTAATACAACATCACAATGAGCCTTGAAAGCAATGTGACTAAAGTGTTAGCCACGAGATCTTGTTTTACGGAACGAGTAAAGAGACTTGCCGGTAATGAGATTGAACTAGGTATAGAGATACCGACGATCGAATCTCGGGCAAGTAACATACCGAAGAACAAAGGGAACAGTATACGGGATTAACTGAATCCTTGACATAGAGGTTCGACCGATAAAGATCTTCGTAGAATATGTAGGAGCCAATATGGGCGTCCAGGTCCCGCTATTGGTTATTGATCGTAGAGGTGTCTCGGTCATGTCTACATAGTTCTCGAACCCGCAGGGTCTACACACTTAACGTTTGGTGACGATTAGTATAGTTGAGTAATTTTTTGGTCACCGAAGGTTGTTCGGAGTCCCGGATGAGATCCCGGATATGACGAGGATCTCCGGAATAGTCCGGAGGTAAAGATTGATATATGTGATAATAGTGTTTTGGTTTCCGGAAGGGTTCCGGAATTCACCGGAAGAGGTTCCGGATGTTTCCCGAAATGTTCGGATACGAGAACACTTTATTTGGGCCAAGGGGTAAAGCCCACGAGGCTTAGGGAAGGTGCGAAAGGAAGTTTTGCTGGCGTCTGGGGCGGTACTACCGCTTATCGTAAGCGGTACTACCGCTACGGGCGGTACTACCGCTTATCGTAAGCGGTACTACCGCTACGGGCGGTACTACCGCTTATCGTAAGCGGTACTACCGCTTGTACGCGATACTGCAGGAATCCGAGTTGGACTCTTTCCCTGCGGGCCAAACCGACCTTGTGCGGGCAAAACCGACCTGGAGGAGGCTTCTACTCCAAGTTTAGACCCCAAGGCTCAACATATAAATAGAGGGGCAGGGCTAGCACACGGGATACATCAAGATTTCCCAAGCCGTGTGTCGGCAACCCTAAACCTCTAGTTCTCCCGTCATAATCTCCGTAGTGCTTGGCAAAGCCCTGTAGAGATTGTTCCTCACCACCATCACCACGCCGTCGTGCTGCCGGAACTCATCTACTACTTCATCATCGCTCGCTGGATCGAGGAGGTGAAGGCGTCATCAAGCCGTACGTGTGTTGGACGCGGAGGTGCCGTCCGTTCGGCACTAGTTCGTGATCGGATCGAGGGACGACCTGCGATTTGGATCGCGGAGACGTTCGACTACATCAACCGCGTTTCTTAACGCTTCCGCTTAGCGATCTACAAGGGTATGTAGATTCACTCTCCCTCTCGTAGATGCTCATCACCATGGATAGATCTTGTGTGTGCGTAGGAAAATTTTTGTTTCCCATGCAACGTTCCCCAACAGTGGCATCTGAGCCAGGTCTATGCGTAGATGAGATCTCGAGTAGAACACAAACGAGTTGTGGGCGTGGGTGTATACATATTGCTTGCCGTTACTAGTTGATACTTGATTCGGCGGCATTGTGAGATGAAGCGGCCCGGACCGACATTATGCGTACGCTTACGCGAGATAGGTTCCTTCAACTGACATGTAACTTCGTTGCATAAAGATGGCTAGCGGGTGTCTGTCTCTCTCACTTTAGTTGAATCGATTTCAATGAAGAGGGTTCTTTTAGAAGATCAAAAAGCAATCACTACATCACGTTGTGGTTTTGCGTAGGTAAGAACGGTTCTTGCAAACCCGTAGCAGCCACGTAAAATTTGCAACAACAATTAGAGGACGTCTAACTTGTTTTTGCAGGGTATGTTGTGATGTGATATGGCCAATTACATGATGAGATATATGTGATGTATGAGATGATCATGTGTTGTATAGAATATCACGACTTGCATGTCGATGAGTACGGCAACTGGCAGGAGCCATAGAGTTGTCTTTAATTATTTTCGCCGTTTTTGCTTTACTTTATCGCTATGAGTTAGCAATAGTCGTGGAAGCAACAGTCGGCGCGACAACCTCATGGCGACACGTTGATGGAGATCAAGATGATGGAGATCATGGTGTCATGCCGGTGACGATGGAGATCATGCCGGTGCTTTGGAGATGGAGATCAAAAGCACAAGTTCATGGCCATATCATGTCACTTATGAATTGCTTGTGATGTTAATCCTTTTATGCATCTTATTTTGCTTAGGACGACGGTAGCATTATAAGGTGATCCCTCACTTAAATTTCAAGATAAATTGTGTTCTCCCCGAGTGTGCACCGTTGCGAAAGTTCGTCGTTTCGAGACACGCCGTGATGATCGGGTGTGATAGACTCTACGTTCACATACAACGGGTGTAAGCCATGTTGCACGTGCGGAACACTCGGGTTAAACTTGACGAGCCTAGCATGTACAGACATGGCCTCGAAACACAAGAGACCGAAAGGTCAAACATGAGTCATATAGTAGATATGATCAACATGAAGATGTTCACCATTGAAACCACCTCAACTCACGTGATGATCGGACTTGAGTTGGTGGATTTGGGTCATGTTACACTCGAATGATCGGAGGGATGTCAATTTGAGTGGGAGTTTTTAAGTAATATAATTAACTAAACTCATTATCTTGAACAATAGTCTAAGTTGTCTTTGCTATATTTATGTTGTAGATCATGGCTCGCGCAGTAGCACCCCTGAATTTTAATGCGTTCCTAGAGAAAGCTAAGTTGAAAGATGATGGAAGTAACTTTGTGGACTGGGCCCGTAATCTAAGGATTATCCTTACAGCTTCCCAGAAGGCTTATGTCCTTGATGCACCGCTTGGTGATCCACCCGCTCCAGATGAGTCTCTAGACGTTGTGAACGCCTGGCAGGCTCGTTCTGAAGATTACTCAATAGTTCAATGTGCAATATTGTATGGCTTAGAACCGGGAATTCAAAGACGTTTTGAACGTCATGGAGCATATGAGATGTTCCAGGAGTTGAAGTTTATCTTTCAGAAGAATGCCCGGATCGAGAGATATGAGATCTCCAATAAGTTTTATGCTTGCAAGATGGAGGAGAACGGGTCTATCAGTGATCACGTACTCAGAATGTCTGGGTACTCGACCCGTCTGGCTGAATTGGGGATCTCCTTCCGCCAGAGGCTATCACTGACAGAGTTCTTCAATCATTGCCACCTAGCTACAAGAGCTTTGTGTTGAACTATAACATGCACGGGATGAACAAGTCAGTCGCCGAGCTGTTTGCGATGCTGAAAGCCGCTGAGTCTGAAATTCAGAAGGAGCATCAAGTGTTGATGGTCAATAAAACCACTAGTTTCAAGAAAAATGGCAAGGGTAAGAAGGGTAACTCCAAGAAGAGTGGCAAAGCAGTTGCTCCTCTCGTGAAGAAACCCAAGGCTGGACCCAAACCAGAAACTGTGTGCTTTCATTGCAAGGGAACTGGACACTGGAAGCGGAACTGCCCCAAGTATTTGGCTGACAAGAAGGCGGCCAACAACAAACAAGGTATATATGATATACATGTTATTGATGTGTACCTTACCAACTCTCGTTGTAGTGCCTGGGTATTTGATACCGGTGCGCTTGCTCATATTTGCAACTCAAAACAGGAACTGCGGAATAGACAGAGGCTGGCAAAGGACGAAGTGACGATGCACATGGGAAATGGTTCCAAGGTTGTTGTGATCGCCGTCGGCACGCTCGCTCTTCGATTACCATCGGGATTAGTGATGAACCTGAATAATTGTTATTTAGTGCCTGCGTTAAGCATGAACATTATATCTGGATCTTGTTTATTGCGAGACGGTTACTCATTTAAATCAGAGAATAATGGTTGTTCTATTTATATGAGTAATATCTTTTATGGTCATGCACCCAATGTGAGGGGTTTATTCTTATTGAATCTCGATAGTAATGATACACATGTTCATAACATTGATGCCAAAAGATGTAGAATTGATAATGATAATACCACTTTCTTGTGGCACTGCCGTTTAGGTCATATTGGCGTAAAACGCATGAGGAAGCTCCATGCTGATGGACTTTTGGAGTCACTTGATTTTGAATCACTTGACACATGTGAGCCATGCCTCATGGGCAAGATTACTAAAACGCCGTTCTCTTGAACAATGGAACGGGCAAGTGACTTATTGGAAATCATACATACTGATGTGTGCGGTCCGATGAGTATTGAGGCGCGCGGTGGTTATCGTTACTTTCTCACCTTCACTGATGACTTAAGTAGATATGGGTATATTTACTTAATGAAACACAAGTCTGAAACATTTGAAAAGTTCAAACAATTTCAGAGTGAAGTTGAGAATCATCGTAACAAGAAGATTAAATTCCTACGATCTGATTGAGGAGGAGAATATCTGCGTTATGAGTTTGGCAGTCACTTATGACAGTGTGGAATTGTTTCACAATTGACACCGCCTGGAACACCACAGCGTAATGGTGTGTCCGAACGTCGTAATCGAACCTTATTGGATATGGTGCGATCTATGATGTCTCTTGCCGATTTGCCACTATCGTTTTGGGGCTATGCATTAGAGATAGCTGCATTCACTTTAAATAGGGCACCATCGAAATCCGTTGAGACGACGCCATATGAACTTTGGTTTGGCAAGAAGCCAAAGCTGTCGTTTCTTAAAGTTTGGGGATGTGATGCTTATGTCAAAAAGCTTCAGCCTGAAAAGCTAGAACCAAAAGCGGAGAAATGCGTCTTCATAGGATACCCAAAAGAGACAGTTGGGTATACCTTCTACCTCAGATCTGAAGGCAAAGTGTTTGTCGCTAAAAACGGAACGTTTCTTGAGAAAGAATTTCTCTCGAAAGAATTGAGTGGGAGGAAGATAGAACTTGATGAGGTTGTTGAACCTTTACTTCAACCTGAAAGTAGCGCAGCGCAGAAAGATGTTTCTGTAGAGCCTACATCAGCTGAAGAGGAAGTTAATGATGATGATCATGAAGCTTTGGATCAAGTTGCTATCGAACCTCGTAGGTCGACAAGGACGCGTACTGCTCCTGAGTGGTACGGCAACCCTGTCTTAGAAGTCATGTTGTTGGACAACGATGAACCTACGAGCTATGGAGAAGCGATGATGGGCCCGGATTCCGAGAAGTGGTTAGAGGCCATGAAATCCGAGATGGGATCCATGTATGAAAACAAAGTGTGGACTTTGGAAGTATTACCTGAAGGGCGTAAGGCCATTCAGAACAAATGGATCTTTAAGAGGAAGACGGACGCGGACGGTAATGTCACCGTCTATAAAGCTCGACTTGTGGCAAAGGTTTTTTCACAAGTTCAAGGAGTTGACTACGATGAGACCTTCTCACCCGTAGCGATGCTTAAGTCCGTTAGAATCATGTTAGCAATAGCTGCCTTTTTCGATTATGAAATTTGGCAGATGGATGTCAAAACAGCGTTCCTTAACGGTTTCCTTAAGGAAGAGTTGTATATGATGCAACCAAAAGGTTTTGTCGATCCAGAGAATGCTGACAAAGTTTGCAAACTCCAGCGATCCATTTATGGACTGGTGCAAGCATCTCGGAGTTGGAATCTTCGCTTTGATGAGGTGATCAAAGCGTTCGAGTTTATACAAGTTTACGGAGAAGCTTGTATTTACAAGAAAGTGAGTGGGAGCTCTATAGCGTTTCTAATATTATATGTGGATGACATATTACTGATTGGAAACAATATAGAAATGTTGGAAAGCGTGAAGGAATATTTGAACAAGAGTTTTTCAATGAAGGACCTAGGAGAAGCTGCTTTCATATTAGGCATCAAGATCTATAGAGATAGATCGAGACTCTTAATAGGACTTTCACAAAGCACGTACCTTGACAAAGTTTTGAAGAAGTTCAAAATGGATCAGTCCAAGAAGGGGTTCTTGCCTGTATTGCAAGGTGTGAAGTTGAGTAAGACTCAATGCCCAGTGACTGCAGAAGATAGAGAAAAGATGAGTGTCATCCCCTATGCTTCAGCCATAGGCTCTATCATGTATGCAATGCTGTGCACAAGACCCGATGTCAGCCTTGCCATAAGTATGGCCGGAAGGTTTCAAAGTGATCCAGGAATGGAACACTGGACGGCGGTCAAGAATATCCTGAAGTACCTGAAAAGGACTAAGGACATGTTTCTCGTTTATGGAGGTGATCAAGAGCTCGTCGTAAAGGATTACGTCGATGCAAGCTTTGACACTGATCCGGATGACTCTAAGTCGCAAACCGGATACGTATTTATTCTTAATGGGGGTGCGGTTAGCTGGTGCAGTTCCAAGCAAAGCGTGGTAGCTGATTCTACATGCGAAGCGGAGTACATCGCTGCCTCGGAGGCGGCGAACGAAGGTGTCTGGATGAAGGAGTTCATGACAGATCTTGGAGTAGTGCCTAGTGCACTTAACTCAATGACTCTGTTTTGTGATAATACTGGTGCCATTGCTCTAGCCAAGGAACCAAGATTTCACAAGAGGACCAGACACATAAAGCGACGCTTCAATTCCATCCGCGATTACATCAAGGAGGACGACATAAATATTTGCAAAGTACACACGGATCTGAATGTTGCAGATCCGATGACTAAACCTCTTCCAAGGGCTAAACATGAACAACACCAGAACTGCATGGGTGTTCGATTCATTACAATGTAAATCACATAGTGATGTGAACTAGATTATAGACTCTAGTGCAAGTGGGAGACTGTTGGAAATATGCCCTAGAGGCAATAATAAATTGGTTATTATTATATTTCCTTGTTCATGATAATCGTTTATTATCCATGCTATAATTGTATTGATTGGAAACTCAAATACATGTGTGGGTACATAGACAACACTGTGTCCCTAGTAAGCCTCTAGTTGACTAGCTCGTTGATCAAAGATGGTTAAGGTTTCCTAGCCATTGACATGAGATGTCATTTGATAACAGGATCACATCATTAGGAGAATGATGTGATGGACAAGACCCAAACTACGAACGTAGCATATGATCGTGTCAGTTTATTGCTATTGTTTTCTGCATGTCAAGTATCTTTTCCTTTGACCATGAGATCATGCAACTCCCTGACATCGGAGGAATACCTTGTGTGTATCAAACGTCGCAACATAACTGGGTGACTATAAAGGTGCTCTACAGGTATCTCCGAGGGTGTCTGTTGGGTTGGCATGGATCAAGACTGGGATTTGTTACTCCGTGTGATGGAGAGGTATCTCAGTGCCCACTCGGTAATACAACATCACAATGAGCCTTGCAAGCAATGTGACTAAAGTGTTAGCCACGAGATCATGTATTACGGAACGAGTAAAGAGACTTGCCGGTAACGAGTTTGAACTAGGTATAGAGATACCGACGATCGAATCTCGGGCAAGTAACATACCGAAGAACAAAGGGAACAGTATACGGGATTAACTGAATCCTTGACATAGAGGTTCGACCGATAAAGATCTTCGTAGAATATGTAGGAGCCAATATGGGCGTCCAGGTCCCGCTATTGGTTATTGATCGTAGAGGTGTCTCGGTCATGTCTACATAGTTCTCGAACCCGCAGGGTCTACACACTTAACGTTTGGTGACGATTAGTATAGTTGAGTTATTTTGTTGGTGACCGAAGGTTGTTCGGAGTCCCGGATGAGATCCCGGATATGACGAGGATCTCCGGAATAGTCCGGAGGTAAAGATTGATATATGTGATAATAGTGTTTTGGTTTCCGAAAGGGTTCCGGAATTCACCGGAAGAGGTTCCGGATGTTTCCCGAAATGTTCGGATACGAGAACACTTTATTTGGGCCAAGGGGTAAAGCCCACGAGGCTTAGGCAAGGTGCAAAAGGAAGTTTTGCTGGCGTCTGGGGCGGTACTACGGCTTATCGTAAGCGGTACTACCGCTACGGGCGGTACTACCGCTTATCGTAAGCGGTACTACCGCTTATCGTAAGTGGTACTACCGCTTGTACGCGATACTGCAGGAATCCGAGTTGGACTCTTTCCCTGCGGGCCAAACCGACCTTGTGCGGGCAAAACCGACCTGGAGGAGGCTTTTACTCCAAGTTTAGACCCCAAGGCTCAACATATAAATAGAGGGGCAGGGCTAGCACACGGGATACATCAAGATTTCCCAAGCCGTGTGTCGGCAACCCTAACCCTCTAGTTCTCCCGTCATAATCTCCGTAGTGCTTGGCGAAGCCCTGCAGAGATTGTTCCTCACCACCATCACCACGCCGTCATGCTGCCGGAACTCATCTACTACTTCATCATCGCTCGCTGGATCGAGGAGGTGAAGGCGTCATCAAGCCGTACGTGTGTTGAACGCGGAGGTGCCGTCCGTTCGGCACTAGTTCGTGATCGGATCGAGGGACGACTTGCGATTTGGATCGCGGAGACGTTCGACTACATCAACCGCGTTTCTTAACGCTTCCGCTTAGCGATCTACAAGGGTATGTAGATTCACTCTCCCTCTCGTAGATACTCATCACCATGGATAGATCTTGTGTGTGCGTAGGAAAATTTTTGTTTCCCATGCAACGTTCCCCAACACGCTACGGGTAGGCGAACGCGCAGGCTGCGTTGTTCATGGCGCGCGAGCTGCTGCGCTTCCGCCCCGCCCACGATCGCTACGACGACTGGCTTGGTCGCATCGCCGAGCTGGTCAGCATCGCCGGCGAGGGCCCGGCGCCCACCCACTTGCTCCGTCCACCGCCCTCCCAGGAGGGCGACATGGCCCACGGTGCACCTCCCCCTCCTTCTTTGCACGGCGCCAACCCCGAGCCTAGGCGCAAAGCGCGTCTGCGCAACCAGCCGCGTGGGGCGCCAGTGCAAGCAAGGGATGAAGCAAGCTGCCAGGTGGTGCCATGGCCACGAGGTGATGCGTGTGTGCTCCCTGCACTGCCGCGTCGTCATCAGGACCGTGCGCCGCCGGAGGCCATAGTGCACGGGCATCAGGACCCAGCTCCCCTCGTACGCGCCGCGCTTGTGAGTGGAGCAGCTTGCCGCGCTGCGCCGCGTCAACTGGCCCGACAAGTTCAAGCCGGACCTGCCTCCGCGCTATGAAAGCACCCCCGACCCCATGGAATTCCTTCAGCTCTATGCGTTGAGCATCAAGGCGGCAAGCGGCGACGACAAAGTCATGGAGAACTGGTCCCCCAAGGCCCTCAAGGGCGGCGCTCTCTCCTGGCTCCTCAACCTCCCGGAGGGGTCGATCTCTTCTTGGGATGAGCTTCGCGAGCGCTTCATCGTCAACTTCCAGGGCACCCGTGACGCGTGAAGTAGCAGCCGGGCGAGACCCTGCATGAGTACATACAACGCTTCACAAATGTGCGCCTCAAGATCCCGAAGGCATCGGACGAGGCCATCATCCCAGCGTTCACCGATGGCGTCAGGGATGTCAAGATGAAAGAGGAGCTCTCCATCCATGACGAATTGTGCACGGCCCTGGAGATGTTCAACCTGGCGAACAAGTGCGCAAGCGCCAAAGAGGGTCGCCTCTCCCTCCTCGAGCTCTCGGAGGCAGACCCTGAAGACAAGAAGGCCAAGGCTAAGGAGGCGAAGCGCAAGGGGCCCGCAGTGCTGGCGGCAGAGCCTGAGATGAAGCGCGGTCGTGACCAAGACGAACCCCCAAGGGCGGCTGCCCGTTCTGCATCTACCACTACACCCGCAGCCACAACACCGAAGACCGCGAGGAGCTCAGACGCTTCGCGACGAGCGCATCGGCCGCCGCCTCGAGCGCGGCGACCGTGGCTACGGCCATGGAGGGGGGCCGCGGCAGAGGCTGCTGGGACAGCCGCGACCCCGCCAGGACTGGCGTGATCAGCCTTGTGAGGACCGCTGGTGTGACGAGCCTCGGGACGGGCCCCGTCGCGATCAGCCTCGCGAGGCACGCCCTCGGGGCAAGGCTGGCCTCCCTCCGCTGCCGCCGCCACCGCCAAAGAGGAACGACGACGATCAGCGAGATGATGGGGCTGGGGGCTTCCAGGAGCCCCGTGTGATCGCCTGCATCCTAGGCGGTGCTCAGGCACCCGCCTCAAACTGCATCTTCAAGCAGTTCTCTCATGAGGTGAACGCCGTCCTCCCGAAGCTCGAGGCCGCGCGCCCCCTCAGGTGGTCGAAGTGCGCCATCACCTTCGACTCCAAGGATCACCTCAAGTGCTCGGCCACCGCAGGCGTGCTCCCCATGCTTTGCACACCCACCATCAACAACGTCCTCGTCACCAAGACCCTCATCGACGGTGGGGCTGGGCTCAATGTCCTCTCTGTCGAGACATTCGAGATGCTCCAGGTGCCCTACGATCAACTCATGCCAACCAAGACCTTCTCAGGAGTGACCGATGGCTCCACCACTCCCCTGGGGCAGGTGCGCCTCCCGGTCACCTTCGGCAAGCGCGATAACTACCACACTGAGCTCATTGACTGCGACGTCACCCACATCCACCTCCCGTACAATGCCATCCTTGGATACCCTGCACTCGCCAAGTTCATTGCGGCGACCCATCATGGCTACAACATCCTCAAGATGCCGGGGAGCGCCGGTGTCATTATGGTCGCATGTGATGAGAAGGATGCAGTCTGCTCCCTCGAGCGCGCTTACCAGGCTACGACGGCTGAAAACTCTAACGACGAGGGCGGCATCCTGCCTCCTAAGGACACACCCAAGAAGAAGAAGCAGCTCATCCCCAAGAGCCGCCAGGGGACGGAGACCCCCAAGAACGACACCTCAGGCCCCGTGTCCATTGCGGGTATGCCCCTCCCTTCTACATAGGAAGGCAAGCTCGGCGCTTCCCTTAGGGCAGGCTCGGGGGGCTCCCACCTGGAGAGCTCCCGACCTGACCGGTGCGACGAGGGAGTTGCTCGGGCACCATTCGGAGGCGCGTTTCGACGCACACCCCCACAAGCAAGGAGCACGGCGCCAGGCGCCAGGTTCAAGAGAGTTCGTCACCAACGCGATCGAGGAGCTTCAGGAGGCACTGGCCATGCGCGGCGAGCGGCGCCTCACACCACCCAGTGCAGCTGCCCCCTAGAAACGGGCGGCAGGCTGCGCGTCTGCGTCAACATCCCGGGCCCCCACAGGGCCGCATCCCAGGACTTCTTCGGGCCATCGCACGTCGGCCGTAGTGCGGTCTACCCCTGCAACTACGTCTGGATGCCCTTTGGCCTCGCGAACGTGGGAGCCACCTACTAGCGCCTCGCGTAGGCTTCGTTTGCGTCTCACAAGGCTCGACGCCGTGCGGTCCTTCAAGAGGTCACGGACCCTCGCGAGCCCCAGGGCCTCGCGAGCCCCTCAAGCCTCCGGAGCCCTCAGGCCCATGAGGATCAAGCTTCGACGGCTACCCCAACGCTCCAGTGACATCGTGCCAGGTGACTTTTTGGTTTGTTCATTTGAGGGCACCCCTCGGGCTGCATCATCCTCAAGCTGTTAGGGCCTGCCCCGGCAGCTGTATCGTTTCTGCGCATGTATCAGAACTGGTTCCGTATTTGATGAATTTCCTAAGTATTCCAACCCGCATGTCCGGTGCTTCGTCACCATGAATGTCGTGTGCCCTAACAATCCTGCCCTCGACCGCCTCATGATTAAGGGCTGGAACGGCGTCTGTGCTCGGGTCCGTCCGTGCAGCATCAATAAATTCAAGCGACCGAGCTCTGTCTCGTGGGCCATTCCAGTGCACGTCACCTCCCGGGGTCCTTGGTGCTTTGTCCTCGCATGAGATAATCGGGAGTGGGTGAGTCAGGGCGCACGGCCCGGTTCAATAACTGCAGTTCGGCGTTTCGTCGCTGCGGGAGCCGCGCGCCGTGCGTTTTTCCTCGGGTTTGTCACATGAGAAGACTGGGCACGGCGTCTGTGTTCGGGTCCGTCCCTGCAATGTCGATAAACCCAACGGTTGAGCTCTGTCTGACGGGCCGGCCCCATTCTCGGCCTTCTCATGCGGTGGCCTCCGGAGATTCATTCGGCATAGGTTGTCCCCGTCACACAGGTTTTGTAAGCGCGCCCCGCGCCAGAAGACCCAGGCGCAACCTGCCTTGAGGTAGGGCCTCATGAGACCCGTGTTGGCTCACGGGTGCCCAGATACACCTCCTCCAGTTCTCCTGTGACACTCTCACGTAATAACAAGTGGCATCTATACGCCCGGGATCCCCCGAGGACGCGGAGGGGCCCCCACCCATGCCCAAGTGGAAGCCCCATGCTTCGCGCTGGCGGACGACACAGTCCTCCAATGACTATGCCCACGACGAGTGGAAGCCCCATGCTCCGCGCTGGTGGATAAACAACTGAGGGCGCCCTAGCGGCTGCACCAACCTCAGGACGGTCCCATGGCCCCGTCACGCAGCATTTCCCTGGGATGCGCGCGCGAGGGGGCTGGACGGGGGCTACGCTCAGGCCATGCCTGGCGCGTGCCACCTCACCAGGTCCCTGGTACCTAGTCTTCCCGCGCTCTTCCCAGGCAAAGGCTGGCGAGGAAAGGTATGGGAGCCGCTCGTACGTCAAGGGGGACGCCTGGGCATCGCGACCCAGGGGCCTCACTTGTCACGTAGCCCCTCACCCCTTGGTCTCGTCCTGGTGATCCGGACGCCCCAACGGCGGTCGAGGTATGCGCGGGATTGGGCCCTGCCGACGCAGAGCCCTAACGCGCTCCAAATCGACTCCATTGTCGCCATGTCTCCTTCGTGAGGGCTGCTCGCACATCAAGGGGGACCCCTGGGCATCGTGACCCAGGGGCCTCACTAGTCACGTAGCCCCTCGCCCCTTGGTCTCGTCCTGGTGATCCAGACGCCCCAACGGCGGTCGAGGTATGCGCGGGATTGGGCCCTACCGACGCAGAGCACAAAAGCAAGAAGGAAGGAAGCAAGGCGCAAAAGGAAATCATGGAATTCAAACAAGTTATTACAAGCACAGGATGTTTTGCAATTCAAACAAGTCTTACGCCTCCACGAGGCACGATAAATGTTGCAGGTCGGAATCTAGGAAGAGGAACCGTCATCGCCAAAGCCGCCGCCGCCGATTGCCCCGGTCACGTAGAGCTCGTCATGAACGTCACCGTCAATGCCTTCGTCGTCATTGCTCGCCTCCGCCGCAGGGGGCTTGGTGTCAGGGAAGCAGCCAAACTTCTTCATCAACGCATCCACGGAATCCTTCATGGCCGCCACCGCAGTGGCGCGGGACTCAGGAGCAACCGAGGTCATCACCGCGTTAAAATCAAAGTCGGGCTCACGGAGGTAGAGGTGGCTGAAGACACGCGTCGCGCCCGCGGAGAAAAGGCCGCGGCACTCGGCCTCCAGGATGGCATCCACCCTGGCGACCATACCTTCGAGCACCTCAGCGAGCTTGGAGGAGAGCCCGGCGGAGCCGCCCTCAGGAGACGCCAACGGCTCCCCAAATCCTCCCCTGTAGATGAAGCGCAGCGCCCGGCGAAGCCTGAGCTCGATTAAGGGGAAGGTGTCGCGCTCTGCGGTCGCCTTTTCCTCAGCAGCGGCACGGGTCTTTTCCCTAGCATCCAGTTGGGCCATCGTGTCAGAGACATGTCGGGCATGGGACGTCTTGGCTTCCGCTACCTCATCCTTCAGCTTGGCCAGGCAGTCACGCTCTGCGACTTGGTCAGCAGCCGCCTGGGACAGCGCTGAGTCGTGATCGGCGAGCTTCGCCTCACGATCCCTGAGGTCCTCCTCCCGCTGGTGAAGCCGTTGCGCGTCCGCAGCTTGCTCCTCCTAAAGGGCCTTCAGTTTCGCCTCCCCCTCACCGCAGCGCTCCGCGGCAGCCGCCGCCTTGGCCAACGCCTCGTCATGAGCTGCCACGGCTTCGGCGGCCTCCTTCTTGCTCCCTGCAGTGGCAGCCTCAGCCCGACCCCAGGCCGTCTTGATGGCTGCGTCAGCCTGGAGCCACCCGGAGATAAGCTCCAGGCATTCCCCCGCGTTGGAGTGCCGGTCGGCGCCTTGGAGGTCGGCCCAGATCCGGTCAAGCGCGGTGTAAGCCTCGTCCAAGGCGCCGGACTCGACCGAAGGGCCGCTGCCCGCGGACACAAGAGCCTGACCAGGAGGCGGCGCTGGCACTTCGACGGGCGCTGTGTGCAAGGGGGCGGTGGCATGGCTGGCTTGGGGTGCTGGAGGCTCCAATCTCTCCTCGAGCACGACAAGGGCGAAAGACTTCTCAACCTGATGGCTCACGGGGGCTGACTGCTCCTGAGGCCGCATCGCCGCGACCTCAAAGGCGGACTCCGTCAGAAGGGCGGAGGAGATCGCCCCCTCCGCCCGCGCTGGAGTTGTCATGGCCGCGGCAAGGGGTGCCGCCTCGTGAGCCTCCGCACTCTCGGTGATCGGCCTCCCGAGCGGCGCCAACACGACGTCAGGAGAAGGCGCTATGCTCGCAGGCTCGGGTGCGGTGCTGCTAGGGCACTTGAGGGTCACGCTAAGCTGGCGTGACGTGCTTCCTCGCCCACCGTGCCCGCGGCCAGGGGCCGATGGCGCCCTCCGGACAGGGGGCTCCTTCGGCTTGGTGCTCGCTTTCCTCCTCTTCGGCTCGACAATGACCCTGGCCATCAAGGAGAGAAGGGGTCATGAGTATGCGTGCAATTTATAATCGACCAGAGGCAAGGCAAGTTACTTACTCGTCGTCCGCGACCCATCTCCT
This sequence comes from Elymus sibiricus, assembly GCA_039707655.1. Lineage (NCBI taxonomy): Eukaryota > Viridiplantae > Streptophyta > Magnoliopsida > Poales > Poaceae > Elymus > Elymus sibiricus. The sequence continues at coordinate 325,762,783 of CM077675.1, read as the reverse complement.
CATCCTCTCCACGTCGTCGAGGGCCGGGATGCCCCCTCTCTTCTTCAGCGTGGCGCTATCGCCCAGAGGGGTGGCGAGATTGCCCCGAGAGGCCACGGCCGGAGGGGCCACGCCTGCCCCGGCGGCGGCCGCCCTGTCTTTCGGCTGCGGCTCGAGGGGAGATGAGACCGGCGCCTCGGTTGCCCTGTTGGGGCGCGAGGAGTGTGACGGAGGAGGCGTGGTCGCGTGTTTCTTCGGGGTTGCCCAGCCGGATGCTAGTGTGGTCTGGGAGGCAGGCTTTAGCTTCCTGAGGGCCCTGACGAAGCCCTGGGAGCCCGTGGTCGGGGGCTCGTCGGCGTCGTCATCTTCAAGATCACGGAGGAGCACGCTCTGCGACGGGGGAAGCACCTCCTCCAGGCCATCATCCCCAATCTTCTCCGAGTCTCCCTTGTCATTGGCGTCGCCGGAGGACACCGGCACCGGGGAGTTGGGGCGCCTTGGCGGCGTGAGCCCCCGCTCGTCAAAGGCGGTCATGGCGGCAACCAGCTCCCCCTTGTCGTCGCGATGGTACAGCGGGGTGTAGGCCTCGGGGAGGTCCCCGGGGTCGCCGTGGAGCAGGGTGACCACGGCCCTACCCAGATCTTCACCAGTCAGGCTGGTGGGCCGAAGCCTGATGGTGTCCCTCGCACCATCAAACTCCCACATGGGCTTCGAGTGCGCCTAGAGCGGCGCCAGGCGCTGCGTTAGAAACTCCTTCACTATCATCACCCCGGTTAGTTGCTTGGCATCCATGTCCTGGGAAATCCGCTCCAAGACGGGCTTCGCCCGGGGATTGGTGAGCTTCGCGGAGTCCCATGCGAGGGTCTTCTCGGGTAGCCCCGTCGGGAGCTCCAGGCGCGGATCGATGCCTCGGGCGTCCAAAAAGACCGAGCGATGCCTGAAGCCTTCCACCTTCTTCCCGGCCTTCAGGAGCACATTCCCGCTGTGAACCGCAACGAAGGAGGCACACGCCGACCACTGCGCATAGTCGTGGAGCCGCAGGCTGAAGTAGTGGCGGAAGAGGGCCACTGAGGGCCTCATGCCTACAAAGGCCTCGCAGTAGAAGGCGAAGACAGACAGGAGCAGGATGGAGTTGGGCTGAAGATGAAGGGCCTGGATCCCGTAGTGCTCGAGGATGGCGGAGAAGAACCCCGAGAAAGGCGGGACGAGCCCAGAGAAGACGTTGTGAAGGAAGAAGGGATAGACTGTCTTTGCCAAAGTGTGCTGCTCCGTAGAGCCACACCAGATCAATGTCTGCCCCCACTCATTGGTGTGGCCTGCCGTCAATGGGAGCACGGGGTGAGGCCCCCCTCCTTGGCGATGGTGGATTCCGTCAGCGCCGGCGCAGGAGAAGAGGAGGTCGAGGCCTGGGCCTCAGGCTTCGGTTTCTCGGTAGGGGCCATCTGAAGGGTTCTAGAGGTTGAAGGAGCAAGAGGAACAATGGCGCAACACCAAGATCTGGAGGAAGCTCTCGCAAGGGAAAGGGGGTCTGAACAAGGAAGCAAGGGCACAAGGAAGGAGAGCAATGATGGCTCGGCAGCAGGCATCAGGCTTTTGTCAGCCTGGGCGGTTGTCGAGGCGACATGGGAGAGGAGGCGCCCGTGTCCTATTACGCGCCAAGCGTCAAGACTGGCCCACAGGCGGTTGGGCCCGCTGCGTTTCGGCCGTCCATCCTTAGCTTCGCATCGAAGCCAGCCCGAGCATGCCTTGGGCCCGGGGGCTACTGTCGGCGTTCTGGGATCGGGGGTACCCAGACCTGCCTGCCTGCGGCCCAGGGCGTGGCCCACCTTGATGGCCCAGTACGGCCTGGCGATGAACCCCACAAGACAAGACCCTCGTGAGGGCCCCGGCCTCACGAGAAGAACGACGCCAAGACCCCCAGAGGAGCGGTCTCCCCAGGCTACCTCCCGAGGAGCGGATATTCCTATACAGTGCCCAGCCTCAGGAGGCTGCGATGATGTGAGCCATGACGATCAAGGCAGGTGGGCGCCAGCGGGCGCAGCAGAGACAGTTTCCTCTTTCGTGCTAAGGGGGGCAAGGACGAACGCGGGTTCCCAAGGAATCCCCCAAAGGTTTCCATTCCGGTGCAACAAGACCAAGACCACGAGCTCGGCAGGAAGGATGTCATCGCCGAGCCCACCTCTGCATCACGCCAGGAGATTTGCAGGCGAATACCACCTTTAGTCAGGATAAGTTGTACCTCATGTCCCCTTTCAAATTTGGCCGTTGTGTGATCCCTTCCCGCCAGTGCGATAAGGGAAGAGGACCCAGGCCACTATAAATAGGGACTAGCCTCCACCGTAGAGGAGGACCGAATGCATCCTCACCCAAAGAGCCCTCGCGAGGTCGCTCACCACTGTACCTGTTCATCACCGAACCTCCTCGTGAGGCCCATCCACCCAAAGCAGGAGTATGGTTTTACACCGCAAAAAGTGGCCCAAACCTGGGTAAATCGCTGTGTTCATCTTCTTGCGCTCTGGTGCATCTTCGGCAGGGTCTAGTTGTGGAGCGGCTGGCTTGAGGCTTGAGCTGGTTGGGATCTTCGCACACGCCCCAGATTTCGAACCTTCATGGGTCTGCGGAGCCCCGAATCCGACACATTATGTATCTTGTGTACGCGTCCTTGGCTGCGCACTTTGTCACATCCCTACTTTTAGCATGCATTAGGATTTATGATTGTGCTTGCATCATGTTTTAAATTTCTTTAAACCTGAAATGGGGATGATCAAAAGCCCTAGTACCATTTAAATTCAAATAGGTCCACGTAAAATGCTTTTCAATGAACAAGAATGGCTCCCCAAAAATGTTCATCATCCCTGGAAAAATGTGGAACCATAAACCAGATGTGATGAATATTTTTCCATGCCATCTCTGTTTGTTGAATTAATACAATATGTATTTTATTTGGAATTATAAAATACTATAAATAAGTTATAGCTCCAATAAATTTGAAACTTGGCCAGGGCTTTTGGAATATTTCAATTAGTGCCCAGAAAAAGTTTCATATTTTCCTAAAATGATTTAGTGCCTAAAATAAATCAACAAACTACAGAAAATAGAAAATAGAACAAAAATAAAAAAAGGAAAAGGGGGCTACCTGGGCCAACTTACCTGGGGCAGCCCAGCTGGCCCAGCCAGCCCCCCACCATCGTCAACCTCCTGCCAGTAGGCAGGAGGGCGCGTGGCTGCTGTGTGCCGACACATGGCCGGCCACCTCCTGCTTGCCTGCTCGCCGTGGAGACGTCCAGGAGTGCCATGAGGACCCCCAAAGCCGTCCCGTTTCATCCCGCTTCTCAGCTCGCTCTCTCCCTCTCTCCCTCTCGCTCTCCGCCTTGGCCGAAGCCCGTAAGTGCGCCGCCACCACCCGCATAGCCGCTGGCCTCGCCCCGCCCGTCGGTCGTGTCCAGGAGATTCGCCTCGACGCCGTCATCCTCTCCAGCGAGCCAAGCGAGCGCAGAAGCACCGCACCGTCGCCATCTCCGCCGTCTTCGTCCTCGGCGTCGACGGCCCTCGCCGGACGATTCGCCGCCTCCGGTGCCTCCCCAAGCACGCCAAGCCTGCCGTCCGACGCGCCGTGAGCCTCTCCGTCGAACCCCTCTCTGCCCCGTCCGTCTAACTGCCGTTGCCGTCGTTTCCGCGAGCCCGAGCTCCGACCACCGCCATGGCCGCCGAGCTCCCAGCTCCTGAGCTCCTCCGCTTGCTGGGGTAGCCCCGCCGTGTTCGCCGCGCTTCCACGAAGCTGTAGCCGCCTGAAGCTCTCCTCCCGCAGCCCGTAGTGCCGCCCCCGCCCAAGCCGAGCTCCGGCCGCGGCGGGCGAGCTCGCCGCCGTCAGCTCCGGCCATCCCTCGCCTCCCCGCGTGTCCCAGTGGATGCGGGCGAGCAAGGGCTCCGCCCCAGTGCTCACAGCCATCGCTCCCGTGGCCGGAATCGCGGACACCGCCGCGACCAGAGGTCGCCGGCGATGAGCCGTCGCCTGAGCCGCCGACAGGTGGGCCCCGACCGTCAGGTGATTAGCTTAGCGCTAATAACCAGTTAGTTAACCCCCTGAGTCACTGACGAATGGGCCCGGCCCTGTTAAGTTGTTAGTTAGTTTATTTTAAAACCCTGTTTGATGAGTGAGTCAGTGACAGGTGGGGCCCAGCCACTAGGTTTGACCTGGGCTGGCACCTTTGACCTGCTGACGTCAGGGTGACGTCAGGCTGACGCAATAACTATTTTTCTGATTTAATTAATTCCAAAAATTGCTGAAAACTTAGAAAATTCATATAAATTAATCTCTAAGTCAGATTGAAATAATTTATGTACGAAAAATTATCAGAAAAATTCAATGAACCCATCTATACTATTTTCATGCATGATAGAGCAACCTAAATAGGAGAACTTGGACATTTTGTTCAAATGCAATATGGAACTTCACATATGAAATTGAATTTGAACCTTGGGTTGAAACCTAATTCATTTAAATCTGTTGCTAGATGCATTAGCTCAATCACATCATATTGCCATGTCATATTCATGCATCATATTGTCGCATTTGATGTGTATTGATTTGTCCCCCTTCGATGGTTGTTCTTCGTGTTAGGCACTGTTCCGAAGGATACGGTCGAGTCTCCATCTGAGGAGCAGTAACGTGTTGACGTCTTATCAGGCAAGCAACCCCCCTTGAACATCTCCGATACAATCCCACTCTCTCGCTCTTGCTCTCACTTATTGCATTAGGACAAAATGATTCAACTTTTACATGTTCCGGTAGTTGAACCCATTCCTCTGCATGACCTGTCATTGTCACAGTAAATAGCTAAACCAAGCAAACTAGCATACCTGGTAGATGCTTGAGCCATGTTGTGCCTTTTCCCTGCCATGCTTGATATGCTTAGAGTTGTGTCTGGTCTGATTCATCTAGGTGATGAACCGGAGTAAACTGGTTGTGTTCTAATGATGAGAGTTAAGTGGTGAAACTGATTTGGTAAAGGTAGTGATGAGAGGCCATGTAGGAGTACATGGTGGGTTGTCTCATTAAGATTGTCCTTAAGAACTGAGTCATGTGTATGTGATCCAAGACTAGCTACTACCGCACATTGGGATCCTTAATTGACTCTCTCGACTTATTAATCGCCCTGACCTCTGTCCGGGAGTTGCAACTAGTTTCTGGTGTTTGCAGGTCGTGCTAGTAGTCTACTGAGTGGCACCCCGTACAGGTGGGCTTGGGTCAGACTAGGCACCGTGGCCCGGTGTACCAAGCGTGGTACCATCCATCGAGGTGGGCTTGGGAACCCTGCACACATCGTTTGGGACCGTGATGGAAACCTCGGCCGGACTTCCGTTGCGGGTTCAGTCTCAAATAGGCGATAAACCTGGGCTAGAGTCTTGTGTGGTTAGTCAGGTCGTGGCCGACTCCCTCGCTAGGCTTCCGCTTGAAGGTTGCCGAGGTGCCTTTTACGGGTACGTAGCGATAAGTGGTGGGAGCATGTGTGACGAAGTACACCCCTGTAGGGTAACAATCTATTCGAATAGCAGCGTCCGCGGATATGGACTACTTGGAGACTATATGGTTCATAGACAACTTAATGGTTACTCATAAAAGCATCAAGACAAGTGTGAGTACCGTGGATGGCACTCTCGTAGGAAGACGGGAGCGGATCCATGGTAGTGTATTGTTGTGGTGTTAGTGGACTCGTGTGCGCTTTCTCAAAATTATTCAAAGTACTGATAGTCGTAGTACAGGATAGCCACTGAGTCAAAGCTGGCTTGCTGCATTGAACCCCACAACACCCTTGTTGATACCGATGCATATGTAGTTAGTTCTGATGTAAGTCTTGTTGAGTACCTCCGTACTCACCGTTGCTTTATTAATAATTTTGCAGAGGAGACATCAGTCTCGCCAGTGGTTTCTGTGATAAGATCGATGCCGACCAAGTAGCTTGGGAATCCCAGCCACAGGTCTGGTTCCTATGGAGGGTCTTGTAGATAGACAGGCTTCCTCAGCCTTCTTCTTTTCTAGATATCTATACCCAGACATGTTAAGCTTCCGCTTGTTGCTTGTATGACTTGTGTGTTGGGTCATGTGACCCCTGCTTGTAATATCACAATATGTTGGCTCTTCTGAGCCTTCTAAATAAATGTTGTGTTGTTGTATGGTTATGTTGTGATGCCATAGTTGTATCTATGCATATCGGGCATGTCGTGCGTACGTGTGACGTGCAACGGTATGTATGGGATTCGACACCTAGTTGTGTGCCTTTAGTAGTACTCTTTACAGGGAACTGCCTCTTTGTGCTTCCACTGAGCCTTGGTAGCTTGCTACTGCTCCGGACACATTGATTGACCGGCGTGTATCCTTCTTTGCTGCTATGTCTGTCCCTTCGGGGAAATGTCTCGCAGTGTAATGGAGTCCATGTAGCCTGCTATGACTCGTCTACGCGCAGTTGATGACATTTATGTCCCTCGGCGTAATGGAGTCCCTGTAGCTTGCTATGACTCGTCTACACACGCTGAGACCGACACCTGCATTGTTGGGTTACGTATGCCTGTCCCTGTACGGATGTGCCACTTGGGTTCTACGACTAGTCATGTCGACCCGGGTTCTTTGACATTTGAGTGCTAGCGACATATTCACATACGTGAGCCAAAAGACGCAAACGGTCCCGGCCAAGGTAAGGTGGCAGCCGTGGGGATAACCGTGCGTGAGGCCGCAATGTGATGTGATGTGTTACATGCTAGATTCTTATGGCTTAGGATCGGGGTCCCGACAGCGTTGGTATCAGAGCTTGACTAACTGTAGGATTACCAAGCCAAACTAGTCGATGTTGAGTCTAGCAACTCTTTAGTTATATAAGGGAATTGATTGTGGAAGGGAACGTAAGGCTCTTTTTACTCCTTTCCCCATGTTATTCTGATTCTGAGTCACCCTCTTCTTTTCTACGGGGATTAAGAACTAGGCTTCTTACCTATCTATCAGGATCTCGAGTTACTATTCCGTAGACTTATAGGAATGGTTGATCTGAGTTGCATTCCAAGCCTTGAGTGTTATCGGTGTAGCTTGTTAGCTCGATCAGAATCTTGAGATTGTGATGTTGAGGTGTCGTGGCACCTAAATCTTTTGCAGGATGTCTCATTTCTGAGCATTCACAGCCGTTATGCTGTCCAATTTTCCCTAGGATCTCTATGGAGATCTAATGCTTTTGCATTCTTTCCTATCTATCTAGTATGTCATCTTGATTAATCCTAGTTTCTCATCCTCTGGATGTCTCTCAGTAATCGAGCTGCCACTTGCCACAAGAAGGGCAAAAGACGTGGAACCAGAGATGCTGAAGTTCTGCCGGATTCACCTTCGTTGGCACAGTTCATGCTAGACATTGAGAAGGACAAGCGTGAGTCAAATCGCTTGCTGGCACGTATCCAGGAGAACACCGCACATCAGTGTGTTGGGACAGTGACCATCCGTGACTTGATCAAGCTGTACCCACCCACCTTCCATCACTCCATTGATCCACTCGATGCAGATGACTGGCTCCGTAGCATCACCAATAAGCTGTATTCCACGAACGTGGCTGAGGCAGACAAGGTCACCTATGCTACTTATCACCTGGAGGGTCTTGCTAGTATATGGTGGGAGAACTATGAGACTATAATTCCAGCTGGCCAGATTCCTACCTGGGAAGAATTCACAGAGGCTTTCCGTGAGCATCATATCCCTCAGGGTCTTATGGACCAAAAAAGGGAAGAGTTCTGTAACCTTACTCAGGGTAAGATGGATGTAGATGCATACAGTCGAGAGTTTGAGAACCTTGCCCGTTACGCCACAAAAGAAGTGTCCACGGACGCTAAGATGCAAGCTAGGTTCACGAAGGGTCTCAACCCAAAGTTGCGTCGTGATCTTCACCTGCATCATTACGACACCTTCCAGGCTCTTGTGAACAAGGCCATCAATGCAGAGATAGCTCAGCTCACTTATGAAGAGTCTCGCAAGCACAACCGTGACTTGGCTTCTACCTCTGGCTCTGGGTCTCAGAAGCGTCGGATTTGGGTTCCGAACTCATCACTTCCACCAGGATATGCGAGGCCATCCTATGTGGCACCTCGTCCAACTCAGCCAAATGCTCCACCCAAGCCTGTTAGTGGACCGCCTGCCAATGCGGCTCCACGTGCAACCCAAGTGATTTGTTTCAAGTGTGGAGAACCAGGCCACATTGCTCGAAATTGCGCTCAGTCCAATATTGCTTCACCCCAGTCTGGCAAGTCTGTTGGCCGTAATAAGCCACCAGTCAAACCGATTCATGCCAAGCCAGCTATCATTGATCGTGGTTGTGTGAACCACGTCACAGCCGAAGAAGCTAATGAGGATCATGATGTTGTCCTTGGAACGCTCCTCGTTAATTGTCATCCAGCATTAGTTCTGTTTGATACCGGAGCATCACATTCCTTCATCTCGGAAGGCTATGCCCGATTGCATGACATGTCATTTTGCGACATCCAACTGCTCTTGAAGTTCAGACTCCAGGGTCTAGATGGAAGACCACGAGAATAAGCCATGGAAATGAAATCCTTGTTGATAGACTTGTATTCCTTGCTTCGCTGATAGCTCTCAAGTCCTCAGATATTAACATCATCTTGGGTATGGATTGGATGACAGCTCATCATGCCAAGATTGATTGCTCCACCAGGTCTGTTCAGCTTACGTACCCATCTGGCAAGATAGTCAATGTTTCAACTCGAGTTGCAAAGCGTCAGCTCTATTCGCTCAATGCCAACCCTCTTCCTGAGCTTGAAGATATTCCGGTAGTCCGAGATTTTCCGGATGTCTTTCCAGAAGAGTTGCCAGGAATTCCACCTGACAGGGATGTAGAGTTTGTGATAGACCTCATCCCAGGAACTGTTCCAATTTCAAGAAGACCATATAAGATGGCACCCTTGGAGCTAGCCGAGCTTAAGAAACAACTTGATGACTCCTTGCAAAAGGGTTTCATCAGACCAAGCTCTTCTCCTTGGGCTTGTCCCGTTCTCTTTGTCAAGAAGAAGGATGGAACGGACTGAATGGTTGTAGATTACCGACCCGTCAATCTGGTCACCATCAAGAATAAGTATCCGCTCCCCAGGATCAATGATTTGTATGATCAACTTGCTGGATCCTCGGTGTTCTCTAAGATGTATTTGAGGCTAGGCTACCATCAAATCAAGATCAAGAACTGTGACATACCCAAGACAGCCTTTGTCACTTGTTATGGACAGTATGAGTACACGGTCATGTCTTTTGGTCTGACCAATGCACCAGCAACATTCTCTCGTCTGATGAACTCAATCTTCATGGAGTACCTAGATAAGTTTGTTGTGGTTTACCACGATGAGCAGAATGAAGCAGAGCACCTTCTTGTGCTAGAAAAACTCAGAGAGCACCTTCTTTATGCCAAGTTCTCCAAGTGTGAATTTTGGTTACCAGAAGTGACCTATCTAGGTCATGTGATCTCCGATAAGGGCATTGCAGTTAACCCAGAAAGAGTTCAAGCCATTCTTGATTGGACTCCACCTGAAACAGTTAAGCAAGTTAGGAGTTTCCTTGGTTTAGCGAGCTATTGTCGCCGCTTCGTTGAGAACTTCTCCAAAGTTGCCAAGCCCCTGACGGAACTCCTCAAGAAAGATAAGAAGTTTGAGTGGACCCCACAATGTGACCACAGTTTCCAGGAACTAAAAAGACGTCTGACCTCTACTCCCGTGCGTGTGCCACCGGATTTCTCCAAAGACTTTGTCATCTATTGTGATGCTTCAAGACAAGGACTTGGATGTGTTCTTATGCAAGATCAACAAGTGATCGCCTATGCATCTCGACAGTTGCACCCACATGAGGACAATTATCCAACACATGATTTGGAGCTTGCCGCGGTAGTCTATGCACTCAAGACATGGCGACATTACCTCCTTGGTAATCGTTGCAAGATTTACACCGATCATCAGAGTCTGAAGTATATCTTCACCCAACCAGATCTGAACCTCAGGCAAAGATGATGGTTAGAACTGATTACGGATTATGACTTAGGAATTACTTACACCCCAGGCAAGGCAAATGTTATGGCTGATGCTTTAAGTCGTAAGTCGTACTGCAAAAAGGTCAACCCCTTCTGCACGAGGAATTCTGCAAGCTTAACCTTCACATTGTTCCCAGTGGATTGCTTTCTACCTTGGTTGCAAAACCTACTCTGGAGGATCAGATCATATCCAGCCAGCAGTATGATGCGGGTATTACCCGGATCAAGAACAACATTGTGAAAGGAGTTGCTGGTAGTTTCTCCATGGATGGTAGAGGTACAGTGTACTTCGGGAACCGACTGGTAGTTCCTAAGAAGCAACAACTTCGAGAGTTGATCCTTGGGGAGGCTCATGAATCTCCCCTCACAATTCACCCTGGTAGCACCAAGATGTATCAAGACCTACGCCAAAGGTTCTGGTGGACTAGAATGAAGAGGGAAATCGCTGAGTTCGTTGCAAACTATGATGTTTGTCGTCGCGTCAAGGCAGAGCATCACAGACCTACTGGCACCCTTCAGCCTTTAGCTATTCCGGAGTGGAAATGGGATAAAGTTGAAATGGACTTCATCACCGGATTTCCCAAGACCAAGAAAGGAAATGATGCCATCTTCGTGGTTATTGACCGCCTCTCCAAAGTGGCTCATTTTCTTCCTATCAAGGAGAGTATCACTGCTAGTCAGTTGGCTGATTTATACATCTCTCGAATAGTGTCTCTTCATGGTGCTCCATTAGAGATCAATTCAAACCTTGGAAGTCTTTTCACCTCTCGATTTTGGGAAAGTTTCCAGAATGCTATGGGAACCCATCTCTCCTTTAGCACCGCCTTTCACCCTCAGTCAAGTGGTCAGGTTGAATGAGTCAATCAGATTCTCGAAGACATGCTCAGAGCTTGTGTCGTCTCATTCGGAATGGATTGGGAGAAGTGTCTTCCATTTGTCGAGTTTGCGTATAACAACAGCTACCAATCCAGTCTGGGCAAAGCTCCATTCGAAGTTCTTTATGGACGAAGATGTCGAACACCTCTGAACTGGTCAGAAACCGGGGAAAGACAATTCTTTGGACCAGACATGATCCAGGAGGTAGAAGAGCAAGTTCGCGTTATCCGCGAGAATCTCAAGACGGCCCAGTCTCGTCAGAAGAGCTAGTACGATCGCCATCATAAGGAAGTAACTTATGAGGTGGATGAAAAGGCTTATCTTCGGGTTACTCCTCTCAAGGGTACCCATCATTTCGGTATCAAGGGCAAATTGGCTCCTCGTTACATTGGACCTTTTCACATTCTTGCTAAACGAGGAGAAGTTGCCTACCAATTGGAACTACCCCCGCATCTATCCAGAGTTCATGATGTCTTCCACGTGTCTCAACTCAGGCGTTGCTTCAAGGACCATGTCCGTGAAGTGGACCACGAAATGCTTGATCTTCAAGATGATCTTTCATATCAGGAATATCATGTTCGTATTCTCGATCAAGCTGAGCGTGTCACCCGGCGTCGGAACATCAAGTTTCTCAAGGTTCAGTGGTCCCATCATTCTTAGAATGAAGCTACCTGGGAGCGTGAAGACCATCTTCGATTTGAGTATCCGGCCCTCTTCCCGACGACTCCTGAATCTCGGGACGCGATTCTTTTACGTGGGGGTGAGTTGTCACATCCCTACTTTTAGCATGCATTAGGATTTATGATTGCGCTTGCATCATGTTTTAAATTTCTTTAAACCTGGAATGGGGATGATCAAAAGCCCTAGCACCATTTAAATTCAAATAGGTCCACCTAAAATGTTTTTCAATGAACAAGAATGGCTCCCCAAAAATGTTCATCATCCCTGGAGAAATGTGGAACCATAAACCAGAGGTGATGAATATTTTTCCATGCCATCTCTGTTTGTTGAATTAATACAATATGTATTTGATTTGGAGTTATAAAATACTATAAATAAGTTATAGCTCCAATAAATTTGAAACATGGCCAGGGCTTTTGGAATATTTCAATTAGTGCCCAGAAAAAGTTTCATATTTTCCTAAAATGATTTAGTGCCTAAACTAAATCAAATCAAACTACAGAAAATAGAAAACAGAACAAAAATAAAAAAAGAAAGGAAAAGTGGGCTACCTGGGCCAACTTACCTGGGGCAGCCCAACAGGCCCAACCAGCCCCCCCACCGTCGTCAACCTCCTGCCAGTAGGCAGGAGGGCGCGTGGCCGCTGTGCGCCGCCACATGGCCGGCCACCTCCTGCTTGCCTGCTCGCCGTGGAGACGTCCAGGAATGCCACGAGGACCCCTGAAGCCGTCCCGTTTCATCCCGCTCCTCAGCTCGCTCTCTCCCTCTCTCCCTCTTGCTCTCCGCCTTGGCTGAAGCCCATGAGCGCGCTGCCGCCGCCCGCGTAGCCGCTGGCCTCGCCCCACCCATCTGTCGTGTCCGGGGGATTCGCCTCGACGCCGTCGTCCTCTCCAGCGAGCCAAGCGAGCGCAGAAGCACCGTGCCGTTGCCATCTCTGTCGTCTTCGTCCTCGGCACCGACAGCCCTCGCCGGACGATTTGCTGCCTCCGGTGCCTCCCCGAGCATGCCAAGCCTGCCGTCCGACGCGCCGTGAGCCTCTCCGTCGAATCCCTCTCTGCCCCGTCCATTTAACCACCGTAGCCGTCGTTTCCGCGAGCCCGAGCTCTGGCCACCGCCATGGCCGCCGAGCTCCCAGCTCCTGAGCTCCTCCACTTGCTGGGGTAGCCCCGCCGTGTTTGCCGCGCTTCCACAAAGCTGTAGCCGCCCGTAGCTCTCCTCCAACAGCCCGTAGTGCCGCGCCCGCCCAAGCCGAGCTCCGGCCGCCGCGGGCGAGCTCGCCGCCGTCAGCTTCGGCCATCCCTCGCCTCCCCGCGTGTCCCAGTGGATGCGGGCGAGCAAGGGCTCCGCCCCAGTGCTCCCAGCCGCCGCTCCCGTGGCCGGAATCGCGGGCACCGCCGCGACCAGAGGTCGCCGGCTATGAGCCGTCGCCTAAGCCGCCGACAGGTGGGCCCTGACCGTCAGGTGATTAGCTTAGCGCTAATCACCAGTTAGTTAACCCCGTGAGTCACTGATGAATGGGCCCGGCCCTGTTAAGTTGTTAGTTAGTTAGTTAGTTAACCTTGTTTGATGAGTGAGTCAGTGACAGGTGGGGCCGAGCCACCAGGTTTGACCTGGGCTGGCGCCTTTGACCTGCTGACGTCAGGCTAACGCAATAACTGTTTTTCTGATTTAATTAATTCCAGAAATTGTTGAAAACTTAGAAAAATCATATAAATTAATCTGTAAGTCAGATTGAATTAATTTATATATGAAAAAATATCAGAAAAATTCAATGATCCCATCTATACTATTTTCATGTATGATAGAGCAACCTAAATAGGAGAACTTGGACATTTTGTTCAAATGGAATATGGAACTTCACATATGAAGTTGAATTTGAACCTTGGGTTGAAACCTACTTCATTTAAATCTGTTGCTAGATGCATTAGCTCAATCACATCATATTGCCATGTCATATTCATGCATCATATTTTCGCATTTGATGTGTATTGATTTGTCCCCCTTCGATGGTTGTTCTTCATGTTAGGCACTGTTCCGGAGGATACGGTCGAGTATCTGTGATAGCCTGGCATATTAGGGATGATAGACTACTCATATCAATAAGGAATTCCTTCTTTTCCGGGAGCCCATTCAAACAGAACTCCCAGGTTAAGCGTGCTTGGCTTGGAGTAGTTCTAGGATGGGTGACCAACCGGGAAGTTGGTCCCGGGTGCGCATGAGTGAGGACAAAGTGCGCAGAAAAGACTAGTATTGATCTGTGAGGCCAGTCTAGATCCTGCCAGGAGTAACGACCACCGGCGGGTGTGTCCGGGGCGTTACAAGTTGGTATCAGAGCCGACCCTCGCAGTTACACGGATGTTTGCCGACAGGTGCGCGGTCATGTTGATCATGAAGTTGGTGACCCGTCGTGGCACACGGATTGACACATGTATCGGACTGGAAGCACAGACGTTTGTGCCAAGAGGGAACGTTCCTGTGGCCAGACGAGGACGTCGGTTCCTCTGAGTGGTGGTGTATGTGATAGCCTGGCATATTAGGGATGATAGACTACTCATATCAATAAGGAATTCCTTCTTTTCCGGGACCCCATTCAAACAGAACTCCCAGGTTAAGCATGCTTGGCTTGGAGTAGTTCTAGGATGGGTGACCGACCGGGAAGTTGGTCCCGGGTGCGCATGAGTGAGGACAAAGTGCGCAGAAAAGACTGGTATTGATCTGTGAGGCCAGTCTAGATCCTGCCAGGAGTAACGACCACCGGCGGGTGTGTTCGGGGCGTTACAGTATCCATCTGAGGAGCAGTAACGTGTCGACGTCTTATCAGGCAAGCAACCCCCCTTGAACATCTCCGATACAATCCCACTCTCTCGCTCTTGCTCTCACTTATTGCATTAGGCCAAAACATCTTATCAGGCAAGCAACCCCCCTTGAACATCTCCGATACAATCCCACTCTCTCGCTCTTGCTCTCACTTATTGCATTAGGACAAAATGATTCAACTTTTACATGTTTCGGTAGTTGAACCCATTCCTCTGCATGACCTGTCATTGTCATAGTAAATAGCTAAACCAAGCAAACTAGCATACCTGGTAGATGCTTGAGCCATGTTGTGCCTTTTCCCTGCCATGCTTGCTATGCTTAGAGTTGTGTCAGGTCTGATTCATCTAGGTGATGAACCGGAGTAAACTGGTTGTGTTCTAATGATGAGAGTTAAGTAGTGAACCTGATTTGGTAAAGGTAGCGATGAGAGGCCATGTAGGAGTACATGGTGGGTTGTCTCATTAAGACCGTCCTTAAGAACTGACTCATGTGTATGTGATCCAAGACTAGCTACTACCGCACATTGGGATCCTTAATGGACTCTCTCGACTTATTAATCGCCCTGACCTCTGTCCAGGAGTTGCAACTAGTTTCTGGTGTTTGCAAGACGTGCTAGTAGTCTACTGAGTGGCACCCCGTACAGGTGGGCTTGGGTCAGACTAGGCACCATGGCCCGGTGTACCAAGCGTAGTACCATCCGTCGAGGTGGGCTTGGGAACCCTGCACACATCGTTTGGGACCGTGATGGAAACCTCGGCCGGACTTCCGTTGCGGGTTCAGTCTCAACTAGGCGATAAACCTGGGCTAGAGTCTTGTGTGGTTAGTCAGGTCGTGGCCGACTCCCTCGCTAGGCTTCCGCTTGAAGGTTGCCGAGGTGCCTTTTACGGGTATGTAGCGATAAGTGGTGGGAGCATGTGTGACGAAGTACAGCCCTGCAGGGTAACAATCCATTCGAATAGCCGCGTCCGCGGATATGGACTACTTGGAGACTATATGGTTCATAGACAACTTAATGGTTACTCATAAAAGCCTCAAGACAAGTGTGAGTACCGTGGATGGCACTCTCGTAGGAAGACGGGAGCGGATCCATGGTAGTGTATTGTTGTGGTGTTAGTGGACTCGTGTGCGCTTTCTCAAAATTATTCAAAGTACTGATAGTCGTAGTACAGGATAGCCACTGAGTCAAAGCTAGCTTGCTGCATTGAACCCCACAACACCCTTGTTGATACCGATGCATATGTAGTTAGTTCTGATGTAAGTCTTGCTGAGTACCTCCGTACTCACCGTTGCTTTATTAATGTTTTTGTAGAGGAGACACCAGTCTCGCTAGTGGTTTCTATGATAAGATCGATGCCGACCAAGTAGCTTGGGAATCCCAGCCAGAGGTCTGGTTCCTATGGAGGGTCTTGTAGATAGACAAGCTTCCTCAGCCTTCTTCTTTTCTAGATGTCTGTACCCAGACATGTTAAGCTTCCGCTTGTTGCTTGTATGACTTGTGTGTTGGGTCATGTGACCCCTGCTTGTAATATCACACTATGTTGGCTCTTATGAGCCTTCTAAATAAATGTTGTGTTGTTGTATGCTTATGTTGTGATCCCATAGTTGTATCTATGCATATCGGGCAAGTCGTGCGTACGTGTGACGTGCAACGGTATGTATGGGATTCGACACCTAGTTGTGTGCCTTTAGTAGTACTCTTTACAGGGAACTGCCTCTTTGTGCTTCCACTGAGCCTTGGTAGCTTGCTACTGCTCCGGACACATTGATTGACCAGCGTGTATCCTTCTTTCTTGTTGTGTCTGTCCCTTCGGGGAAATGTCTCGCAGTGTAATGGAGTCCATGTCGCCTGCTATGACTCGTCTACGCACAGTTGATGACATTTATGTCCCATGGCGTAATGGAGTCCCTGTAGCTTGCTATGACTCGTCTACACACGCTGAGACCGACACCTGCATTGTTGGGTTGCGTATGCATGTCCCTGTACGGATGTGCCACTTGGGTTCTACGAGTAGTCATGTCGACCCGGGTTCTTTGACATTTGAGTGCTAGCAACATATTCAGATACGTGAGCCAAAAGACGCAAACGGTCCCGACCAAGGTAAGGTGGCAGCCATGGGGATAACCGTGCGTGAGGCCGCAATGTGATGTGATGTGTTACATGCTAGATTCTTATGGCTTAGCATCAGGGTCCCTACACACTTGATGTGTTCTTCATCCAATTCGTTCACCCAGGCCTTGTGCCAGGCAGACTTGTCCTTGTGGCACTCAGCCGTCATGTCTCCGTAGTAGGGGTCGATGATGGCCGCGGTGAGGTCAACAAGGGAGTCCTTCTGCTTCTTCTTTTCGCCGCCCTAGACCCTGTACTGACCTAGGATGTTGACAAGCTTCTGGCAGGACAAGCCCGAAGTCTTGAGCACCTTTAGATCATTGGTGGTGTCCACCGTTGTGAACCTGTAGTCGGGGCTGTTAAAAAACCTGGCGAAACGTTCGCAAGGCCTTGTGGCCAAGCATTAGTGGTAGATGAGCACGTGATGGCACGCACACAACTGGGCAACGACAATTTTCTGATCATGCTGATGGAGTTCACCACCACGACCGGGTCATTGGTGTACACCACCGAGAGGTCCGTCTTCCTGATGTGGGTGTCACTTTGACAATAGTGTCGAACTGCCGCTCAGCACCGGCAGCCGCCGTTGGATCCGCATGGGAAGGTTGAAGCGATGAAGAGATGTGCATCCACTCTCTATTATTTGCCGTCGTGGGTGTGCTTCTTGTGTTGTGTGGCACAATCGGAAGGTGGAAGGGACGAAGGTAAATGGCCACGGGAATAAATTGCGCCGGAGGGCCTGGAATTTTGGCACATCCGCATGGCAGTTTTTGCAGCGCTTAACTGCATGGTGGTGCCGGGAGCGGCGCAACTGCATGCATATGGCGCCCCAAACGTATGTGATCGTTCACGCGTGGACGCCGACAGAGCGAGCGCACACAGACGCGAGCATAGTGCGCCGCGGCCGCATCAACCGTCTCATGCGTAGATTAATTCGCGATGGTGCGTACAGAACGACCGTTTGCTTTCTAATATAACACAAACCTTTTTTTATTATTAACGGTTTGTGTACTTGTCATTTCTCTCACCTCCATCCCGTCTTGTCACCACGTTGCCACCCGAGGATTCCAGTGCACGCTTTGGGAGCACGCAGGTTCCCACGCAAGCTTCCCGCCCGGCTCGCCGAAATCCCCCAAACACCCAATGCTTCGGGAGCGCGCAACGTTTCTTTTGGGCTTCCCGTTCCCATGCAACCGCGTAGGAACGCGCGCAAGCTTCTCGCCCGGCTCGCCTTGGCCGCCTGCTTTATAAACCCTCACGGTCGGCGTCTCCACATCACATTCATCCCCTCCCTGCTCGTAGCTTCCCAAGTTTCCTTCTCCCCCAATCGCCAATGGCACCTGTCCGTCGTCGTCGCTCTGCCACTCTGCCAGAGGGCAGCTCCAGCTGGGAGGCTGCACCATGTCGGCGGTGCAGTACCCGGAAGCGTGTAGTGCGTGTGGCGTCCTTGTTGGCCGTGCGCACGACGCCCACCACACTCTCTTCCACCTTTGCCTGAAGGTAGCTACTGTCGTCGACCGTCATGTCCCCCACCCCATCGCCGGCCGCCATTTTCGCCACCCCACAAGCGGCCTCCTTGGCCGCCACCACACCAGTGTCCGCCTTGGCAGCCACCCCACGGTCAGCCACCGGGGCCATCACCCACTCTGCCACCACGGCCCGAAGGCGGGAGGAGGAGGCTGCCGCCGAAGCCCAGCCGCTCGGCTTTTGCGTCAGCGGCCTAGCACGCAACATCAACTTCCTACATGAGGAGGAGGAGCACCAGGTCGAGCATGCAAAGAGTCTCACCGCCGTTGTAGGATTGAAATTATGTCTAGAGGGGGGTGATTAGACTACTTGAGCAAATAAAAATTCTACCTTTTCCCAATTTTAAGTGTTGGTAGACTTTAGCAATGATAGCAATTCAAGTACACCCTACACATGCATGTCTAAGAGTATAGCAGCGGAAAGTAACAACAAGCATATGTAGTAGAGGGTAGGGAGGAAGATCAAACGCAATTTGAAGACACGAAGATTTTTCCCGTGGTTCCGATAGGTGGTGCTATCGTACGTCCATGTTTATGGAGTCTTCAACCCACGGAGGGTAATGGTCACGAGAGTCCACGGAGGGCTCCACCCATAAGGGTCCACGAAGTAGCAACCTTGACTATTCCATAACGGCTTCCGTCCACGAAGGACTAGCCTCACTATGGGTAGATCTTCACGAAGTAGGCGATCTCCTTGCCCGTATAAACTTCTTGGTTCAACTCCACAACACGAAGTAGGAGGCTCCCAAGCGACACCTAACCAATCTTGGAGGCACCACCCTCCAAAAGGTAATAGGCTCGGTAATGTCGATGAACTCCTTGCTCTTGTGCTTCAAGATGATAGACTCCTCAACACACTATCACTCTCTCACAGATTTGGCTATGGTGGAAGAGATTGATTTGGTGGAAAGCAACTTGGGGAGGCTAGAGATCAAGATTCATATGGATGGAGTGGAATGGCTTGATCTCAACACATGAGTTGGTGGCTCTCTCTCAGAAAATTGGATGGGGCAAGTATGGAATAGTTCTGAGTGCTTCTCTTTCGAGTGGGTGGTGGAGAAGGGGTATATATAGGCATCCCCAAAAATCCAACCGTTACACCTAAAGTGACCAACTCAGTGACACCGAAATGTAAAACTCGGTGGTACCGAGTTGCTCCAAAGGTAGCAACTTTTGATTCTCGGTGAGACCGATACATAAATCTCGGTGGTACCGATTAGATGACCAACGGTCAGAATGCACAACTCGATGACGCCGATCCCGAAAACTCGGTAAGACCGATTTTAGGAAATGAGGTAACAGAAAGTTGGCAAGCTGAACTCGGTGGCACCGATGCAGAATCGGTTGCACCGAAGGGCTAGGGTTTGGCATGGGTCTGTCTGAGTTTGGTAATCGGTGGGACCGAGTGGAAATTGTTGGTAGCACCAATTTTGGATATTTGGTTTTGGACAGAATTTCTGTGGAAGAGTTTTGGGCGTTTTTGGTGACTATCACTTGTGCACGTGGAGCATCTTGTTCACCAACAGTACCTTACCCCCTTTTAATAGTATTGGCTTTCCTATGGACTCAAAGTGATTTCTCACAAAGTAAAATGTAGAGACCTCTTGCTTGAAGCTTTGCCAATCCATTTCCTTGCATATTGGGGTTTCTCCACAATCCTTTTGCCAACCCATCATTGAACTTTTCCTGAAATATACTTAGTGGAAACATTAGTTCAATGACGTATATGTTGTTATTAATTACCAAAACCACCAAGGGAGCAAATGTGCCTTCAATCTCCCCCTTTTTGGTAATTGATGACGACATATAGATCAAAGCTTCGACATATGATATAATCAATGAATATAATCGTCGCTTAGAGAAGTGTGTGATAAGCAAGAGTTCTCCTTAAATTTGTGTATTATTTTGAATTTGCGTTTGAATGCAAATGCACAATCGATTAGGTACATGGGGGCACTCTTCCATGTCACATACAACTTGGTGGTGTGCGAGAATAATATGAATGAGTATCATAGCACAACACAATCAAGCAAAGGTGAATGATCATTTCATAAGCATCACAAGGATAGGAAATAGTAGCAATAGACATCAAGTGTATGATCAAACACGAACAAAGTTTAACACAAACAAACCAACCAAAAGATATCAATGTTTTGAAAAGCGATAAAAAGCAACGCTCTCTCTCTCGAAGCCTAAAGATCTATATACATCTTCTCCCCCTTTGGCAACAAGTTACCAAAAAGTTCGAAGGTATATAACTAAGCGCTCTTCTGGGGCTGATCTCCTCCTGCGGCTGATGAAGGAGTCGAGAGAACGGCATCAGCGAAGACTTCTACAGACGTCATGGACGGAGTCAGAGTACCAACTGGAGGTGCTGGAGGAGCTGAAGGAGCTGCGGCAGGTGCTGATGAAGAAGGTCTAGACTCTAGAACTGGCACTGTGGCAGATCTGGGCTGAGTCCTGAACTGTGTGGCTGTCCGGAGAGGTGGACTATCCTCGTCATCATCAGTAGTGTGGGGACTAGGCACGCCATCAACTTCCTTCCTGAGCTCAGTCACAGTCACTGTGAGCTCATCCACCTTGTTGTTGAGAATATGGAATTTGTTGTCAACAATACTCGAGAGGCTCTCCTGGTTCTTCAATATGTTCCAGATGTCCTTCTGCATGCTGAGCACAGAGCTAAGTAGGAGATCCATCTGTTCACTCCTAGACCTTGGCACCTGAGAACTTGAGTCTCTGGCTGCCTCTGCATGTGCCTGTGCTGTAGCTGAGGTGGGATGATCTGGGTCCATCACCACAACGTTGTCTTCTAGCTCTGGCAAAAGTGGCAAATGTGGTCGGTTAAGTGCAAATATGTGCTTATCCAACTTGGAGTTGATAAGCATCTGGATATATGGTGCATAGCAACATGAGCGCTTCTGATCAGCAGCAACCCTCTTCACAGTCTCCACTATCAGATCCATCACTCTGAATCTCGTATGTTGATCTAGGTGGAGCAGCATGTTGATGGAGTAGCCTCTTATCATCTTCTCATCTCCAGACTTAGGCATCAAGGTATGCCTTAAGATAGTGTTGATCATGCGTAGACCAGCCTGGAGGAAATAGATAGATCCTAGCTTGTGAGACTTCAGATGTGCAGCAGGGATCTCACTGTACATGTTCTTCATGGCATTGTGGCTTGCCTTGGGCTCATTGTATACATCAATGTCACCATCTTCCACCTCTGGGACTCCTAAGATGGCAGCCCACTCCTCAACTGTGGATTCATACCTTGCACCTTCAGTCATCCACACAATTCTACCATCTCCATAGAAATGAGTCGTGGAGTAGAATTGCATGATCATTTCATCATTCCAAGCAGTAAACTCCTTGCCAACAAACTTATCAAGTCCAATGCAATGAAAGTTGTCTTGCACACTTGGGAAGTAATCCTCATTGTCCTTGATGTACTTCCAGTCCACATATCTCATGTCACTCACAGCAGGGATCTTGTCAAGCAAAATTGCTTCATAGAAATCTTGTTGTTCTTTTGTATAGAACATGTAGTCCACAGCAGTCTTCCTCCTCTATGAATATTGATCAATAGCTCTCCACTCTCTCAAACCTGAGTCCTTCCTCTTCTTCATATCCTCATCTAGCAAGTGGCTGGCATTATGCTCTAGAAGGTGTGGCCTTAGCTTCATCAAGGCAGACATAGCATCCTCCTCAGCATCTCTGGAGGTAGATCCCTTGTTCTTCTCAGAAGCTGGAATCTCTCTAGATGTCCTCTTTGGTTTAGGGGCTGTGGGCTTCTTGGATCCAGCTGACTTGCCCTTGGGGCTGCTTGGCTAGGCATAGCATCAGACATCAATTTCTTCTTCTTCTTAGGAGGAGCCTTTGCAGCTGGATCTTCCTCCTCTTCTTCGCAGCAGCCTCTGCTGGGTCATCATACATTGAGGTAGGCCTGCCCATGACATGAATGATCCTCTTCTTGGACTTCTTCTTCTCTCCTGCCTTCTTAGGCATAGACTTCTTTGAGGGCTCAATAGTCATTGTTGCCCTATCACTCTCTGGTGCTCTCACTGACCCTGAGCTAACATACTCCTTCCTTATAGCATTCTTCTTGGAAGTAGTGGCAGCAGTGGTGCTCTTGACAGTTGTGTCTTTCTTGGGCAGCTCTTCTGGAATGAAGTCCTCTTCCTCCTCATCATAATTGAGCTTCCTTCTTGTCCTGGTTGCAGCTTTGGGCAGATCAGCTGAGCTAGGAACATCATCAAAACTCCCTTCAGGACTAGTGCCTGAGCTCATGTCAACATTCCTCTCTCTGAAGTCATTCTGGCTATCATCAGAACCTGACATCTCTGGCCCTGTGAAATAGAGTATAGAAGAGTGGAAGGGTTGAGTCATCACAAAATGCAGACAATTTTTCAAAGATTTGAACTAAAATTTCTCAAGATTTGCATTCTGCCAAGTGAATTTCGATACTACCGATGCAAACTTTTCGGACCCACCGAGACATACAACCTGCTAAATAGAAACTTGGCACCACTTTCGGTGAGACCGAAAATGGGCACTCGGTTTCACCGAGGTTGTTCTCAGTTGACCAGAAAAGGGAATCGGTGATGCCGATTCTTTTGCTTCGGTGTCACCGAGATTCAAGTCGCGGACGGCAAACCCTAAAAAATTGTTCGTTCGCTAGTCTAATGAAATTTCTAGTGGATAGATCGATCTCAAACTTTGTCTTATAGATGGAAAAGTCCTAATGCGCAAGATTCGGAGAGGGGAGCGCACGAGGGGTCAAAATCGTACCCTAACTTGGTGATGATCTCGCTACGGCGGCGACGGGGGTGTAGATTTCGTCGACGGCGTCGACTTCCAACGGCGGAGGCGCTCGGGAAGACGAAGGCGATGACCAGGGGTCTTGTTTGGCAGCTAGGGTTTTTGGAGGGGATGACGTTTGAGAAAGTAATTTCAAAAGTCGGGTCCGCCTCTTTATATACCCGTGGCTGTCGGTGACACCGGTTCTAACTTTTTGGTGTCATCGAGTTTCTCTACTGTCAGCTGACAGGGAAACTCGGTGTAACCGAGAAGATGGAATCGGTGATACCGAGTATGAAAACTAGATAAACCCTAGGCATTCGGTGATACCGAGAATTTGGTATTGGTTCCACCGAGATGCACTTGGGAGGTTTTAATGGTCAGCCCTTTGTCGATACGGAACTCCGAGTGCTCCTCACACAGAGAGATCAAAAAGTACTTGTTCAAATTTTGTGATGCAGCATGAATGGAATATGAGACGAGAAAGCATAGATAGCTAGAGAGTGGTCCTAGGCATTCTTGTCCATCCAATTGGCAAAAGAAAAATCAAAAACCAAATAGAAACAATTGGATGTCCTCGAATGGTTAAAGAAATGCAGACCAACATGCTCACACAATAAGATGTCAAATGAAATCATGGCAAACATGCACATACATGCTAGCATCTATCAAGCTTATTGGTGATGACGGAGTCATCTATATATGAGTATATTGACTTAGGAGCCAAGTAAGAATACTTGATCATAGGTCATACTCATTGTTTAAGCACAAGTGGGGTTACCACTTTTACATAAAGCATTTAATGTTGTCACATTCTAAGAGATGCTTTAACTCAAGTCTTAGAGTAAAGCTCCCCCTTGATGTGACATCCCCCCATAGGAGGGATGAACTAACCTTGGGTTTTGTCGATGAAGACCTCATGTTGGTGAGGTAGTGGTGGATGCTCAAGGTTGATGAAGATAACCAAGAGTTGGGAGCATCCTTGTTGTTTCCTTACTCTTCTCACCTACATGGGTTAGTCCCAACATATAAGAGACAAATACAAGGATATCTATGGACATGGAGTGCAAAGAATACATGATGATGTCCATGGATTTGTTGATTACCTTGTCCCTTGCTTACCTTTGAGGGAATGTGTGACTCCTTGAACTATTGCATGATGTTGATGCGGATTGCAGCTAGTTCTTGCCAATAATGAATGTGAGTGAATTTCATTGGCGGAGTCACCCCTCAAGAACTTCTCTAGTTCTTCTTCTTGGGGACCCACATCAACTTGATGGGGATCCTTGGTGTTGAAGTGGCACTTGTAGAAGTTGATCTTGAAGTTGCCTTGGGAATCCACTCCACCAAAGCTTGGGATTCATCTTCATATGAGTCAATGTCCTCTTGAAGCTTGTCCTTGCCCTTGAGCTTGTGGTCTTGTGGTGGAAGGTCATATTGAGTGTTTGTTCCCTTGGGAAGAGTATGTTCATACTTCTCCCTTTGAGGAACAAACTTGGGCTTGGGGTATTGACCTTCTTCCCATTCAACTCCATTTGCGTTGAAGTAACCAATGCCATGGTTCTTCCGGTATCCTCCGTGCTTGCGTACAATTTCCTAAAATTGCTTACACCCGGCAAGACTCTTGTAGATACCTTTCTCTATAATTCCTTTCAATAAATCGTTTTCTTGCTCAAGTGTGACTTGGCTAAGAGAATCATCATTAGTGGAATCAATAGAACTACTAGAAGCAACATCATTGGATTTAGCATTTTTATTGTTGCTACTAGATGAAGAACCTTTCTTGCCTTTGTTACTAGTTTGTCTAGGTTTAACTTGTGGCATGAATGTAGACAAGAGTAATTTTTTGGCTAGATAAGATGAAGTCTTCTTTCGGAGATCGTCATTGATAGCTTTAAGAAACTCATGTTCTTGCTCCAAGGTGAGCTTCTCGAAGCATAGCTTCTCATGAGTCCTTATAAGCTCTCTATGATCTTCGAGAGTAGATTCATGGGCTAACTTAAGAGTGTTTAATTGTTTAGTTAGTCGTTCTATTTCCATCTTATCATCATCACACGACTTATCTTAACTAGTATGAAAATTATCAAGTTCATTTTGACTAACATCACTAGTTTTATCAAAGAGCAAGTCGTCATCACCAAGTAAATCATCTTCATCACTATTGAAATCAAGATACTCGGGGTGTGATACCTTGGGGTCTTTAGCCATGAAGCAACTTCCACTCCCTTCATTTGGTGAATCAAATAGATCATAGGAGTTGGTAGTCACTAGTGCAAGTCCGGCAACACCTTCATCTTGACTATAGTCGGAGTTGGAGTGATAGCTTCCCTCAGAGTTGTTGTCGGATTCGGAGCCGGAAACCCATTCACCAACATGAGCTTGATGTCTTCTTCTTGAGTAGCTCTTGGTGTACTTGTCCTTCTTCTCCGAGTCCCTACTTCTCCTTGAGGGTCTTCGTTCATAACGATCATCTCTACTCCTTCTCTCTCTTTGAGGTGATTCATTCCTTGAGCTTCGTCTTCTAGGTGACTCTTCTCTTCGTTTGTAGGGAGCCGTGCACTCCTTGAACTTGGGGAGGACATCCAACTTGGATTCTCTCACGGACTCGGTTCCTTCGTGCATATCAACCAAAGTATCCCAAATCTCTTTTGCATTCTCGAGACGGCTGATTTTGTTGAATTCTTCAGGGCATAGGCAGTTAAAGAGAATGTCGCATGCTTGAGCGTTGCATTGCAACATCTTCAATTCATTCGCGGTCGCTTCACGATCCGGTTCCTTTCCATCACCAAAGAATTCACCTTCCAAGCCAACACGAACAACAACCCATACGGCGGGGTTATGACCAAGAATATGCATTTTCATTTTGTGCTTCCAACTAGCAAAATTAGTGCCATCAAAGTATGGACCTCTACGATGATAATTTCCCTCACTAGATGCCATACTCTCCTAGGTTGTGAAACCAATGCAATGGAGACCAAAGCTCTGATACCACTTGTAGGACCTAAAGTATGTCTAGAGGGGGGTGATTAGACTACTTGACTAAATAAAAATCTACTTTTTCCCAATTTTAAGTGTTGGCAGATTTTAGCATTCATAGCAAGTCAAGTACACCCTACACATGCATGTCTAAGAGTATAGCAGCAGAAAGTAACAACAAGCATGAGTAGTAAAGGAAGGGTAGGAAGATCAAACGCAATTTGTAGACACGATGATTTTTCCCGTGGTTCCGATAGGTGGTGCTATCGTACGTCCACGTTTATGGAGTCTTCAACCCACGGAGGGTAACGGTCGCGAGAGTCCATGGAGGGCTCCACCCATAAGGGTCCACGAAGTAGCAACCTTGACTATTCCATAACGGCTTCTGTCCACGAAGGACTAGCCTCACTATGGGTAGATCTTCACGAAGTAGGCAATCTCCTTGCCCTTACAAACTTCTTGGTTCAACTCCACAACACGAAGTAGGAGGCTCCCAAGCGACACCTAACCAATCTAGGAGGCACCACCCTCCAAAAGGTAATAGGCTCGGTAATGACGATGAACTCCTTGCTCTTGTGCTTCAAGATGATAGACTCCTCAACACACAATCACTCTCTCACAGATTTGGCTTGGTGGAAGAGATTGGATTGGTGGAAAGCAACTTGGGGAGGCTAGATATCAAGATTCATATGGTTGGAATGGAATGGCATGATCTCAACACATGAGTAGGTGGCTCTCTCTCAGAAAATATGATGGGGCAAGTATGGAATAGTTCTGAGTGCTTCTCTTTTGAGTAGGTGGTGGTGAAGGGGTATATATAGGCATCTCCAAAAATCCAACCGTTACACATAAAGTGACCAACACGGTGACACCGATGTGTGAATCTCAGTGGTACCGAGTTGCTCCAAAGGTAGCAACTTTTGAATCTCGGTGAGACCGATATATAAATCTCGGTTGCACCGATAAGGTGACCAACGGTCAGATTGCCCAATCTCGGTGACGCCGATTCAACAAACTCAGTGGTACCGATTTTGTGAATCGAGGTAACAGAAAGTTGGCAACCCAAACTCGGTGGCACAGAAGCAGAATCGGTTGCACCGAAAGGTTAGGGTTTGGCTTAGGTCTGTCTGAGTTTGGGAATCGGTGGCACCGTGCGGAAAGTGTTGGTTGCACCGATTTTGGATATTTGACTTTGGACAGACTTTTGTGGAAGAGCTTGTGGGTGTTTTCGGTGACTATCACTTGTGCACGTATGAGCATTTTGTTCACCAACAATACCTTACCCCCTTTTAATAGTATTGGCTTTCCTATGGACTCAAAGTGATTTCTCACAAAGTAAAATGTAGAGTCCTCTTGCTTGAAGCTTTGCCAATCTATTTCCTTGCATCTTGGGGTATCTCCACAATCCTTTTGCCAACCCATCATTGAACCTTTCCTGAAATATGCTTAGTGGAAACATTAGTTCAATGACATATATGTTGTTATTAATTACCAAAACCACCAAGGGAGCAAATGTGCTTTCAAAAGTAACAACAAGCATATGTAGTAGAGGGTAGGGAGGAAGATCAAACGCAATTTGAAGACACGAAGATTTTTCCCGTGGTTCCGATAGGTGGTGCTATCGTACGTCCACGTTTATGGAGTCTTCAACCCACGGAGGGTAACGGTTGCGAGAGTCCACGGAGGGCTCCACCCATAAGGGTCCACGAAGTAGCAACCTTGACTATTCCATAACGGCTTCCGTCCACGAAGGACTAGCCTCACTATGGGTAGATCTTCACGAAGTAGGCGATCTCCTTGCATGTACAAACTTCTTGGTTCAACTCCACAACACGAAGTAGGAGGCTCCCAAGCGACACCTAACCAATCTTGGAGGCACCACCCTCCAAAAGGTAATAGGCTCGGTAATGTCGATGAACTCCTTGCTCTTGTGCTTCAAGATGATAGACTCCTCAACACACTATCACTCTCTCACAGATTTGGCTATGGTGGAAGAGATTGATTTGGTGGAAAGCAACTTGGGGAGGCTAGAGATCAAGATTCATATGGATGGAGTGGAATGGCTTGATCTCAACACATGAGTAGGTGGCTCTCTCTCAGAAACTTGGATGGGGCAAGTATGGAATAGTTCTGAGTGCTTCTCTTTCGAGTGGGTGGTGGAGAAAGGGTATATATAGGCATCCCCAAAAATCCAACCGTTACACCTAAAGTGACCAACTCGGTGACACCGAAGTGTAAAACTCGGTGGTACCGAGTTGCTCCAAAGGTAGCAACTTTTGAATCTCGGTGAGACCGATACATAAATCTCGGTGGTACCGATTAGATGACCAACGGTCAGAATGCACAACTCGTTTACGCCGATCCCAAAAACTCGGTAAGACCGATTTTAGGAAACGAGGTAACAGAAAGTTGGCAAGCTGAACTCAGTGGCACCGATGCAGAATCGGTTGCACCGAAGGGCTAGGGTTTGGCATGGGTCTGTCTGAGTTTGGGAATCAGTGGGACCGAGTGGAAATTGTTGGTAGCATCGATTTTGGATATTCTGTTTTGGGCAGAATTTCTGTGGAAGAGTTTGTGGGTGTTTTTGGTGACTATCACTTGTGCACGTGGAGCATCTTGTTCACCAACAGTACCTTACCCCCTTTTAATAGTATTGGATTTCCTATGGACTCAAAGTGATTTCTCACAAAGTAAAATGTAGAGACCTCTTGCTTGAAGCTTTGCCAATCCATTTCCTTGCATCTTGGGGTTTCTCCACAATCCTTTTGCCAACCCATCAATGAACTTTTCCTGAAATATACTTAGTGGAAACATTAGTTCAATGACATGTATGTTGTTATTAATTACCAAAACCACCAAGGGAGAAAATGTGCTTTCAGCCGTCGTGGCCGCAACAGATGCTGCAGCTGTGGCACGGAATGAGGAGATCTACGCTCAGTCCTGCCGCTTCTAGGAGGTGCGTCTGGAGCGGCGAAGGGCAGCAGCGGCAGCCGACGAATTCAACTTCTCCATCTCGTCGGTAGGCTACTCCTCCTCTGCCTCTTACTGAATGCACTCGACAGAGGAGAAGGCTGCTGGCAGTAGCACAAAGCCCCTCCGGAGTAGTATTTAGAGGCTATTTTGTTCGGTTCATCTAACTACAGATGTGGTTGAACTGTCCCACCTACTTTAAATTAGCTAGTATATATAGTTGAACTAGCTATTTCAGCCATCGTGGCCGCAACAAATGGAGAAAAGTTTGTTCGATTCAGCTATCGAGTTGAACTATTTTGTACAAAGACTAATGCTTAATCTATGAATGAAATATATGCTTACTGAATTTCAGTTGCAAAATTGCACCGTAATAGTGATTTTGTTCCTTCAAATTTTGACAAATGTCAGTGTTTCCAATTTGACAAATGAAAATTTACCCAATATGACAGATTCGAATCTTACCTGACTGCTGCTACCAATGCATCGATCGGTGCTTAGATGGGGTGATAGTGTATTGAATGTCTTAGCAACTCAAGTCCACAATGCATTGTTGCTAAGGTCCCTTCATTTAATGATTTAGCAACTAAACTCTTGCATGCATTGGTGAGTTTCCTTCATTTAAGTGTTTTGCCAAGGTTCACGCGCTTGGCTTTGTTTATTCATGTGGTCACCAAACTCATATCTCTCCTCTTAATTACCTTCCCACATCAAAAAAAATTGCATACATGGCAACCTTAGCAGTTAGCACCAGTACAAGGTGTAGCATTGGGAAGGGCACATGGGTCATCATTCACAACCGTTTGCGATGACGCAATGAAAAAATTCCTTCACGCCAGATTTTCGCTTGGCTTACTAGGGAAGGAACCATTGCCCTCGGTCTGCATACGGGTATTCAGTCTGAAACGTCTTTGATGACTGGCAAAGGACACGCCTCCCAGATGAGTGTGCAGAGGACACTGCTCGCACGCCACCCGTCTACTCAGACACCTGTCCGCAAGCTACCTCCTTGCCAATACATAGAGCAACACGTGGTAGCATGTAAATGGTCTGTAGAACGTCCATGAATTATAAATAATACGCCCGTTTACGATGGTAACATGACAGATTTTTGTTCCAAAATGCCTTTGTTGGCTATTAATAATGCTTGCTCTTTGTCTCAAAGTGGACACCAACAATACCACAGCATATTTGTGCTTTATATGACGAGGCCCTGCCCAACATAGACCTTGTGACTGTAGTTCATATTTGAATTATGTACATTAAATGCACATAAAACTCAATTAGTATATAAAAAAGGTATACGAACCATTAATAATTTCATATTTTTACAATACACACCTATTTCTTTATGTTGTTTCTAGAAAAAAATCATGGAGAGAAGAGGCATCGGATGTCGTTTCACCCGCAGATGTGGCATGCATATGTTCCCTATTGGAACCACGTAGCTTATTGTGTGAGAAGCTTCGGTTTGTAAGAGGATTGTGATAGACCATGTCCAAGTTGGTATTATTTTTTACCACGACATATGTGTGCCTTGTCATGACACCATTCCAAGTTTCATGAATTTCTGACGGAGTTTTTGATTTACAAGAATTTAAAAACCAAGTTTCTCAATGTTTGTGGTCGAGCCATCATGCTGAGATGTTTGAAATTCGTTCTCATTTCTTGCATGTGACTGATACTTGTGATCTGCGTTGGGTTTTCCATGAAGAGGAACGGATAATTGTAGCACAAAGTGGATAAGTATTTCCCTCAGTTATGAAACCAAGGTTTATCGAACCAATAGGAATATCAATCCTCAACTGTCTTCAGCGGCTGCACACAAATGAACAAACAACTTGCACCCAATGCGGGCAAGAGGGTTGTCAATCCCCTTGATCTCGTTATTTGCAAGCAAATGAGTTGTGTAGATAATTGTTGATAAATATAAATTGCAAAATAAAATAAAAGATAAATAAAGGCAGGAAGGTAATTGTAGCGTGTGTAAATATATAAGTGAATAGACCCGGGGGGCATAGTTTTCCCTAGCGGCATCTCTCATGTAGGGAGCATACAGTGGGTAACAAATTGTTGTTGGGCAATTGATAGAAAAGCGGATAGTTATGCGATTTTCATGGCAATGATCATGTGTATATAGGCATCACGTCCATAAACAAATAGGACGACTCCTGCCTGCACCTATTACTATTACTCCACTCATCGACCGCTATCCAACATGCATCTAGAGTATTAAGTAAAACAGAGTAATGCTTGGAGAATGATGACATGATGTACACAAAGTAAACTCAATCAATATGAATGAACCCCGTCATTTTATCCTTAGTAGCAACAACACGAAGACGCATCTTGTCCCCTACTTTGTCACTGGGATATAGAAACTCTCCAGGTTGAACCTACCACAACGCACCACTCCCACCGATGAAATATCAATCTACTTGGCCAAAGCACATAAATAGATAGGAGAGCATTACGAAGCTATAATGATCATGCAATTAAGAGACAATATATATCAGAGGTATCTCAAATACTTTTCATAAATAATATGAACATAAACCCACAATTCATCGGATCCCAACAAACACACCGCATAATAGGATTACATCGGATAGATCAAAGCGAAGATGCGATGATCTTTGTATTGAAGATCATAAGAGAGAGATTGCCATCTAGGTACTAGCTATGGACCCGTAGGTCTGTGGTGAACTACTCACACATCATCATGAGGACAGCAAGGTTGATGAAGAGGCCCTCCGTGATCGATCCCCCCTTCGGCAGGGTGCCGGAACGGAGCTCCTGATGGCCTCGCGACGGAACCTAGACTTGCAGCGGCGAAAAAAGTGTTTCGGGACTGCCTCCAGGGTTTTTGCAATATTAGGGAATTTATAGTCCTAAGAGGGACGTCGGGAGAACCACAAGGGGGCCACCACATATCA
The DNA here is from genome assembly GCA_039707655.1 of Elymus sibiricus. Classification (NCBI taxonomy): domain Eukaryota; kingdom Viridiplantae; phylum Streptophyta; class Magnoliopsida; order Poales; family Poaceae; genus Elymus; species Elymus sibiricus. The sequence goes on along the minus strand of CM077675.1, from coordinate 325,731,060 downwards.
GGGCGCGCCCTGATGTGTGGTGGGGCCCTCGTGTGCCTCCCGACCTCCTTCCGAAGCTTCTAGGTTTTCTTTTGGTCCAGAAAAAATCATCAAAAAGTTTTGTGGCAATTGGACTTCGTTTGGTACTGTAACCTGAAAAGGCAAAAACATGCAGAAAACAGCAACTGGCACTAGGCACTGGGTCAACAGGTTAGTGCTCAAAAATATTATAAATTGGTAAATAAAGACCCAAAAAATGTCCTAGAATGATAATATATCAGCATGGAACAATCAAAAATTATAGATACGTTGGAGACGTATCAAGCATCCCCAAGCTTAATTCCTGCTCGTCCTCGAGTAGGTAAATGATAAAAACAGAATTTTTGATGTCACATGCTATCCACTATGTAATCTTATGCATGTATGCTCATTGAGAAAAGATGAATCAACAAATATTAACATAGCAATAATTAAAATGTAAGAAACAGAATTATTAATCCTTAAAAGTATACGATCCTTAAGAAATGTTTACCCCCCATTCATCTTATTGTATTAGCAAGGGATGACTCCATCTTCACCACATTAATACAAATGTCAAGCACCACGGTGTCCAAGTCAGGCAATTTGATCATACTTTTTCAATATGCCTCAACTTTTTATTCTTCATGCAATACATGAGCGTGAGCCATTGGACAGAGCATTTAAGTGGAATAGAGTATGGTGGTAGATATCAAAGGGGTAAAAAGTGGAGAAGATAGTCTCACATCAACTAGGTGTACCAACGGGCTATGGAGATGCCCATCGATTGATGTCAATGCAAGGAGTAGGGATTGCCATGCAAATGATGTACTAGAGCTATAAGTGTATGAAAGCTCAAATAAAGCTAAGTGGGGTGTGCATCCAACTTGCTTGCTCATGAAGACCTCGGGCATTTGAGGAAGCCCGTCATAGGAATATACAAGCCAAGTTTGTAATAATGAATAAGTGATTCCCACTAGCATGTGAAAGTGATATAACATGAGACTCTCTACATGAGGAGCATGGTGCCACTTTGAGGCACAAGTGTGGTAAAAGATAGTAGTAAAGTCCCTTCTCTCATTTTCTCTCATTTTTTTTGAATGGATGGTGGGCTCATTTGGCCTCCCCCATCTTTATTTTTGTCCAGAGTCTCATCTTCACTTATGGAAGAATCATCGTCTCCATCATTCTTTCCTCACTGGGACAATGCTCTAATAATGATGATCATCACACTCTTATTTACTTAATACTCACTATGGAGAACTGATATGAAGATATGACTCTGTATGAATGCCTCTGGTAGTGTACCAGGATGTGCAATGATCTAGCATGACATGTATCAAAAATATGATGACGGTGGCTTTGCCACAAATACTATGTCAGCTCAATATGATCATGCAAAGTGATATGATGATGAACGAACTAGTCATGTGAAGTGACGATGGAATTTGCATGGCAATATATCTCAGAATGGCTATGGAAATGCCATGATAGGTAGGTATGGTGGCTGTTTTCAGGAACATATAATAAGTCTTATGTGCAACAGAGCGTATCATGTCACGGGGTTTGGATGCACCGGCGAAAGTTGCACCGATCCTCGAGGTGAGAACGGGCTATGCATGGTACCGAAGAGGCTAGCAAATTATGAAAAGGTGAGGTTGCGTATGTCCATGGTTTCACATTAGTCATAAAGAACTCATATACTTATTGCAAAGTTTTATTAGTTTATCATAGAGCAAAGTACTACTCGCCTGCCCCGAGGGAAGAGGTTGGGAGGAGTTAACCATCGCGCGCTTCCGACCCGAAACAACACTAGGATTTCAACGAGGAATAGAAATGTTCACACATCATCACCATGCCTCTTTAATTTTTAGATGAACAAAAAGGTCAACCTTTCTTAATATTGACACTTCTACGGTTTAACAATTATGAACTCACACCTATTTCATATTACTACATCAATATCATTGACCCACAATTTCCCTATATGTGCTACATGATGGTTTTGATTATCACTCATTGAATACCTAATATTTTTGGACTAGTCTTATGACCCATGCAAATTACCGTCACTATTTATTAACTCTCAAACAAATATAAGTGAAGAATGAGAGTGAAATTATTTCTATAAAATCTACACGCCACCATGCTCAAACAGATATAAGTGAAGTACTAGAGCAACTGCTATGCTCAAAAGATATAAGTGAAGCACATAGAGTATTCTAACAAATTATGATGAAGGTGTGTATCTCTTAAATAGGTGTGTCCAGAAAACAATGATTGTGGTAAACTGAAAGTAAAAGCAAACAAAAGCAAACGATGCTCCAAGCAAAACTCATATCATGTGACGAATAAAAATATAGCTTCAAGTGACATACCGATGGATTTGAGACGAAAGAGGGGATGACTTCCGGGGCATCCCCAAGCTTAGACGCTTGAGTCTCCTTTAAAATATTACCTTGGGGTGCCTTGGGCATCCCCAAGCTTAGGCTCTTGCTACTCCTTATTCCTTTGTCCATCAAGATAACACCCAAAACTTGAAAACTTCAATCACACAGAACTCAACAAAACTTTGTGAGATCCGTTAGTATAAGAAAGATATTGCATACTTTATGTACTTTTATAAATTGATTAAAATTTCATAAATGCATAATAGGTACTGTATTCTAACTTCTCCATGGCTTATACCCCCCGATACAATCCATCGCATAATCAAAACAAGCAACTATGCAAGCAAAAACAGAATGTGTTTAAAACAGAACAGTCTGTAGCAATCTTTAGAGAACCTATACTTATGTAACTCTAAAAATTCTTAAAATTTTGGAAAACCTCTCAAATTTGTATATAAACACTGTGGAAAAAATTTAGATCATTATCACGCTCAGTAAAAAATGAAAATTCATGTACTGGAGTTAAAAGTTTCTGTTTTGTTTCAGCATCGATTCTACTCATCTTGTGAGTCATCCCAAAGCCTTTACTTGGCACAAACACTAATTTAAACACAAAAACGTAATCATTACATAGGAAATAATCATGCTATTAAAAATAAACAGAAAGTTTAAAGCAAAAATTTAAAGATAACTATTGGGTTGCCTCCCAACAAGCGATATTGTTTTATGCCCCTAGCTAGGCATAATGCATAGTTTCAAGTATTGTAATATCCACGGAAATGATCCTTCATGCTATAACCATATTCCATTATTTCAGTAGCAAGTTTTCTAATAGGTAAGCAAAAAATAATTGAAGGGACTAAACTTCACAACACAAGGATCCGAGAGATCTATTTCAGGAGGAATAGGAGGCTCTTCTTTAGGTTTCTCATAGGTGATAACTATTTCCTTATTGTAAAGATTTCAATGAAGGTATTTTATTAATTATATCCCAAGCTCATAACCCATTACAAGTTTTGGTATAGCAAATTGATCATTATGTTCAGAGATTTTATCAACTAGGACATTAGGTGGAACCTTCTTTCTAAGGTTTTCATCATAAGCAACATAGTCCGTTGATCTTAGTTTTCTTACCCCTTCCAACTCATAAAGAATTCCTTCTATTGGTGGGCACTCACAATTAATCCTATAATAATCAAATATATCTCTAGCCTCTTGTATAATATTGTCAAATTCTTGAGCAAGAAATATAGTGGCTAGACGTTTAGTAGGAGCTTCCTGAATATTAGAGAATTCTAGAAACAACCATTGTATGAAAGGATGCATATGGACAAATTGTCTTTCCAATTGTGCTATAAGCATAGATATAGCATCCGCATAACTTGTAGTTCTAGTAAACATGGAACCTCCCATCAATGGAAATGATCCCGCACAAATGAAAAAATCTTGAATCACACTCTTTCCAATAATATTCGCACTACCTATACGGAGTTTCTTTGTATGCATAGTGGGTTCACTTTTAGAAGGATCATCGTCCGCAAGATTATCAAGTTTTTGCTTAGCAACCTCATCAAAATTTATTTTAGCATTATTAGCACAAGGTGAAGTTGGGTGTTCAAGGGCTTCCGCACGAGCGGCGGAAACACCACTAATTTCAAAATGAGACATGATAGCAACTTCAAGCAAGCAAAAGAGTAAACATGCAACAAGCAAAGATAAATATTTTTGTATTTTTTATTTTTATGAGACAAGCTAAATATAACAGCAAATAAAAATAAGAACAAGTGAATGAAAATTTGTGTGAAGTTACTTGGTAGTTGATGATGATATTCCCTGGTAACGGCGCCAGAAATCCTTCCTGATACTTTCGATCTACGTTGTGTTTTCCGTGAAGAGGAACGGGTAATTGCAGCACAAAGTGGATAAGTATTTCCCTCAGTTATGAAACCAAGGTTTATCGAACCAATAGGAATATCAATCCTCAACCGTCTTCAGCGGCTGCACACAAATGAACAAACAACTTGCACCCAACGCGGGCAAGAGGGTTGTCAATCCCCTTGATCTCGTTATTTGCAAGCAAATGAGTTGTGTAGATAATTGTTGATAAATATAAATTGAAAAATAAAATAAAATATAAATAAAGGCAGCAAGGTAATTGTAGCATTTGTAAACATATAAGTGAATAGACCCGGGGGCCATAGTTTTCCCTAGCGACATCTCTCATGTAGGCAGCATACAGTGGGTAACAAATTACTGTTGGGCAATTGATAGAAAAGTGGATAGTTGTGTGATTTTCACGGCAATGATCATGCGTATATAGGCATCACGTCCATAAACAAATAAGCTGACTCCTGCCTGCACCTATTACTATTACTCCACTCATCGACCGCTATCCAGCATGCATCTAGAGCATTAAGTAAAACAGAGTAATGCTTGGAGAATGATGACATGATGTAGACAAAGTAAACTCAATCAATATGAATGAACCCCATCGTTTTATCCTTAGTAGCAACAACACAAACACGCATCTTGTCCCCTACTTTGTCACTGGGATATAGAAACTCGCCAGGTTGAACCTACCACAACGCACCACTCCCACCAATGAAATATCAATCTACTTGGCCAAAGCACATCAATAGATCGGAGAGCATTACGAAGCTATAATGATCATTCCATTAAGAGACAATATATATCAGGCGTATCTCAGATACTTTTCATGAATAATCTGAACATAAACCCACAATTCGTCGAATCCCAACAAACGGACCGCACAAAAGGATTACATTGGATAGATCCAAGCGAAGATGCGATGGTCATTGTATTGAAGATCATAAGAGAGAGATTGCCATCTTGGTACTAGCTATGGACCCGTAAGTCTGTGGTGAACTACTCACACATCATCATGAGGGCAGCAAGGTTGATGAAGAGGCCCTCCGTGATCGATCCCCCCTTCGGCAGGGTGCCAGAACGGAGCTCCAGATGGCCTCGCGATGGAACATAGACTTGCGGCGGCGGAAAAAGGGTTTCGGGACTGCCTCCGGGGTTTTTTGCAATATTAGATAATTTATAGGCCGAAGAGGGACGTCGGGGGAGCCACGAGGGGGCCACCACATATTAGCCCCCCCCCCTCAAGGGCGCGCCCTAATGTGTGGTGGGGCCCTCGTGTGCCTCCCGACCTCCTTCCGAAATTTCTAGGTCTTCTTTTGGTCCAAAAAAAATCATCAAAAAGTTTTGTGGCAATTGGACTTCGTTTGGTACTGTAAACGTGAAAGGCAAAAACATGCAGAAAACAGCAACTGGCACTGGGCACTGGGTCAATAGGTTAGTGCTCAAAAATATTATAAATTGGTAAATAAAGAGCCAAAAATTATCCTAGAATGGTAATATATCAGCATGGAATAATCAAAAATTATAGATACGTTGGAGACGTATCAGTGACCTAACACATGCATCCAAGGACACATATATGATTTTTCAACCCATTTTGCTGCCCCGGACCTTGTGATTGTAGATCAAATTTGAATTATGCACATTAAATAATGCACCAAAAACTCAATTAATGTATTTAACAGCCAGATGATCCCTTAATTTATTCATTTTTTTTGCACTTCGCACCTACATGTCTATGTTGTTTCTATAAAAAAAACCAAGGAGAGAAGAGGCATCAGATGTCTTTTCACGTGCATATGTGACATGCATATATAATGTTCCCTATCAAGACCACAAAGCTTCTTGTGAGGAGCTCCGATTTGCAAGGGGATTGTGCAAGAACATGTCCAATTTGGACAATTTTTTACCACGGCATATGTGTGCCCTTGTCACGACACCATGCCAAGTTTCATGAATTTCTGACGAGTTTTGGATTTATGGGAATATGAAAACCAAGTACCTCAATGTTTGTGGCCGAGCCAACAGACAATGAGATGTTAGAAATCCATTCCCATTTCTTGCATGGGACCTAAACATGCATCCAGGGAAAGGCATATGATTTTTCAAACTATTTTTCATGCGCTGGACCTTGTGATTGTAGTTCAAATTCGAATTATGCACATTAAATGGCTAGAAAACTCAATTAATGTATTAAATAGGTCTCACGAACCCTGGAAAAAATCCATATCTTAGCATGACTGTCATGTTGTTCTATGGTGACTCTAGAAATAAACTCAAGGCGAGAAGAGACGGCGGATGTTGTTTCGCACATAAAAGGTGAACTTTCCCTATCGGAACACACGACTTTCTTGTGAGAATCTCCGGTTTCTAAGAGGCTTTGTGACAAAACTTGTCCAAAATTGGGCAATTTTTTACCACAACACACACGACAGGGAATTGATGACACCATGCCCAAATTTCATGAATTTCTATCGAGGTTTGCATTTACATGAATTTAAAAACTAAGTTTCCCAATGTTTGCGGTCGAGCCAAGACGATGATATGTTTGAAATTCATTCCCATTTCTTGCGTGGGACCTAAACATGCAATCAGGGAAACATATATGATTTTTCGACCTATTTTCATGCGCTGGACCGTGTGATTGTAGTTCAAATTTGAATTATGCACATTAAATGCCTAGAAAACTCAATTAATGTACTAAAAAGGCCAAACGAACTCTGTAAGATTCCATTGTTTAGCACGACACATTCATGTTGCTCTATGGAGACTCTAGAAATAAATTCAAGGCGAGAAGAGACATCGGATGTTGTTTCGCACATAAACTGTGAACTTTCCCTATCGGAACCACATGACTTCTTGTGAGAATCTTCGGTTTGTAAGAGGTTTTTGCCAAAACTTGTCGCGAACTGGGCATTTTTTTACCACAACACACATGAGCCATGACATGACACCATGCAAAGTTTCATGAATTTCTGACGATATTTGGATTTACTGGAATTTGAAAACACGGCTTCTCAAAGTCTACGGCCGAGCCAAAATAGCGAGAGGTTTGGAATTCGTTTAATTTCCATTTCTTTCATGGGACTAAAACATGTATCCAGTGACACATAGATGATTTTCAACCCATTCAGGTGCACTCTAGTATGTGCTTAACTGCAGTTTAAATTTGAACTATGCACATAAAAGTCTAAAAAACTCTTTAAATGTTAAAAAGGGCCTAAACAACCTTGAATAATTCCATATTTAACATCCACTCCTATAGTTGCACGTTCACTGCAGATAAATGGTATTGCCATCCAAACACCTTCAATTGCCGATGTAACTTCATTTATCGTTTCAAAGCAATATGAAAATCAAATACATCGCAAACAGTTCTTGATCATGAAACGTGTGTGATGTGGTATAAAAATATCTTGAGCCAATCCTCATATATGGCTTAGGCCGGAAGCTTCAGTCCACTGCCGACGCGTCAACCACAGAGTCACACTTGTTCCCCAAGACAATTGTACTATTCAACCGTCGTCGATGAAAGATGGGGACGCGGATCCGCATTGTGAGGGAAACTTTGGCGACCCACTACGGCCCGAGTGCGGCTGCATCAGCCATGAACGCGCTCACAACATCCTTGAGCATGGCCGCAATCTCCGACAGGGCGACTGCAGCCGTCGAAAGGGCAGCAGTTGCATCTGAGATGGCGGCAGCAACATCCGCGACCGGGATAGCAAATGGCGTGAATGGCACAGCAGTTGTCCATTCCTCGATGGCCGCCGTAGCCCTGATGGCGGCTGCCCACTGATACGTCTCCAGTGTATTGATAATTTATGAAGTATTCATGCCAATATTCTACAACTTTTATATACTTTTGGCAACATTTTATATTATTTTTGGGACTAACTTACTTATCCAGTGCCCAGTGCCAGTTCCTATTTTTTTTGTGTGTTTTGTTTCACAGAAATTCCATATCGAACGAAGTCCAAACGTGTTAAAAATTTACAAAGATTGTTTTGGAATATATGTGAATTTTGGGAGTCGGAATCAACGCAAGACGGTGCCCGAGGAAGGTGCAAGCCAACAGGGCGCGACCCAGAGGGGGGGCGCCCTGATGGCTTGTGCCTCGCCCTTAAGTCGGTTGGCACTCTCCTTCCACCGCAAGAAATATATTTTCGCGATAAAAATCCCCTCAAAATTTCAGCCCGATCGGAGTTACAAATCTCCGGATATTTAAGAAACGGTGAAGGGCCAGAAACCAGCAGCGAAAACAGGAGAGAAAAAGAGAGAGATCCAATCTCGGAGGGGCTCTCGCCCCTCCGGGAGTCATGGAGGTCAAGCACCAGAGGGAGAACCTCTAACTAGATGGGGAGAGGCCATGGAGGAGGAATCCTAAGGGGGGAGACTCTCTCCCCCTCTCTTCTGGCAGCGCCGGAGTGCCGTCGGGGGAGCCATCGCCGCGATGATCATCTTCATCAACATCACCGTCTTCATCACCTTCCTCATCTCTTTTCAACGGTCCACTCTCCCGCACCCCACTGTAATCCCCTACTTGAACATGGTGTTTCATGCCACATATTATTAATCAATGATGTGTTGCCATCCTATGATGTTTCAGTAGATCTATGTTGTCCTTTGGGTTGATTGATGATCTTGATTGGTTTGAGTGTATGTTTTATTTTGGTGCTATCCTAAATTGGCTTCCATGAGGTGCACACATGAAGAATCCACGCTTGAGGGTGTTGCAATATGTTCATGATTCGCTTATAGTGGGTGGCTAGAGTGACAGAAGCTTACACCCAAGTAAGGGATTGTTTACGTATGGTAGTAAAGGGGACTTGATGTTTAATGCTAAGGTTGAGTTTACCTTAATGATTTATAGTAGTTGCGGATGCTTGCTAGAGATCCAATCATAAGTTCATATTATCCAAGTACGAAATGTATGTTAGCTCATGCCTCACCCTCATATAAAATTGCAAGAATGATTACCGATCTTGTTGTCAATTGCCTAGGATGATTCCGCACACCATACCATCATTATTAGACACTTGCTATTTGTAACATATTGTGATATATTCTAAATTTATTTAGGCAGAAACTATTTTCATATTTTAGTTCTCCAATATCATGCAAATCTATCCTCTTTATACCCACAACGCAGTTTTATTTCTCGTTACTAGATAGAAGCAAACATTTGGTGTATGTTGAGTCATATCGGTGGCAGATAGGACTTGCGAGAATATTGATCTTACATTTAGCTCCTTGTGGGTTCGACACTCCATACTTATCACTTCCATCTTTGGAAAGTGCTACGATGATTCCTTGCACTTGGGGATTATCAAGCTCTTTTCTGGCGCCGTTGTCGGGGAGCAATAGTGTGGGGTTAATATTTCGTGTATGCTTGTTTGCTTCTATCACTAAGTAGATTTTGTTTTCCTTTTGTTTCTGTTATTTTGTTTTCTTTCTTTAGTTGTGGTTGAAACAAATAATATTTTTTTGAAAAATTAAAAACACAAAAAAATTACTTAGAGAAGCGATTGGAAAGTTATGCATTGAAGAAGTGAGGGTCGACCTTGAACACTTGTGTTCATCCTCATGGAAACAATGTAGAATTTTTCATGGAAGTTTCTCATAAAAATAATTATCTCCTTGTAAATACCATTGTACCATAAAAATAATGACCATGATGCTCTTTTGCATGTTTCGTCTACTATTCTTATGTGAGCATCATTAAAATCTTCATGCCTAGCTAAAAGGCTTTAAAGAAAAGCGCTTGTTGGGAGACAACCCAACACTTATCCTTTATGTTTTTGAGTGTTCACATGATTAAGCTACTATAGTAATCATGTTTTGTGTCTTTTATTTCAATAATGTGCCAAGTAAAGCCTTTAGGATGATTTGGATGATAAGTAGAATTGATACGGTGCGAAAACAGAAACTTTTGCGTCCAGTGCAGAATTTCTGTGATTTTACTGAAATACCTTTTGGATCTGAATTTTTTACACGGAATTAGCATACAAATTCCTTAGGTTTTTCTAATTTTTTAGAATTTCTGGAGTTACGGAAGTATACTTTCTCTATAGGTCATTACAGACTGTTCTATTTTAGACAGATTCTGTTTTTGCTTGCATAGTTTGCTTGTTTTGATGATACTATGGATTATATCGGGGGGTATAAGCCATGGATAAGTTAGAATACAGTACCGTATGCAATAATAAAATAAAAATCAATTTATAACAGTACCTAAAGTATTTGATATGTTTACTATACTAACGGAGCTCGCGAAGGTTTTGTTGAGTTTGGTGTGATTGAAGTTTTCAAGTTTTGGGTGAGATGCCGATATGAGGAGAATAAGGAGTGTCAAGACCCTAAGCTTGGGGATGCCCAAGGCACCCCCAAGGTAATATCCAAGGAAGACTCAAGCTTCCAAGCTTCGGGATGCCTCGGAAGGCATCCCCTCTTTCGTCTTCAACATTATCGGTATACCTTACTTGGAGCTATATTTTTATTCATTACATAATATGTGTTTTGCTTGGATCATCATTTTATTTTGTTGTTCTCTGTTAAATTTTATCCATAATCATGTTTTTCAATAAAAGGTTCCAAGAATTTCCTTAAGATGTCTCAATTGCATGTTTGATGTGTTACTGAGTAAAAATAGAAACTTTTGCTATAGTGTTTGAATTTTCATATTTTACTGGAACGTGGAAAGTTTCTGAAATCGTACACAGTACTGCCATACAAATTCTTTAGCTTGTCCTAAATTGTCAGAATTTTTGAGCAACATAAGTACACTTTATAAATTAATTGCTACAGACTGTTCTGTCTGGACAGATTGCTGTCATAGTTTTGTTATCTACTTATCCTAGAGTTTTCATGGCTTATATTGGTAGATATAATAGTATACAGTAACTAATGTTTGAAAATTATTATGCAACTTGTCTTGGAAGTACATGAAGTGTTGATTTATTTTTATATATACTAACCTATCTCACGAGTTCTTTTCAAGTTTTATGTGGATGAAGTTTTTGAGACTTAGGTGAAACCGGGATATGAGAGGATTGAAAAAGATAAATAAGCTCAATCTTGGGGATGCCCAAGGATCCCCAAGTCAATATTTCAAGAAGTCTCAAGCATCTAAGCTTGGGGATTCTACGCATCCCACCTCTCTTCGTCAACAATTATCGATTAGCCTATGATGATCATAAGATTTTATTCGTTCACTTGTGCTATTCTTGGAGCATCTTTTGTGTTTATTTTTCCTTTTTATTTTATGCACCATGCTGGTATGAGATAATCCTTGGCTTATTCATAGAATGTTTCATGTGCTTCACTTAAATCTTTTGAGTATGACTTTATAGATTGCTTCATGTGCTTCACTTAAATCTTTTGAGTATGGTTTTATAGAATGCTTCGTGTGCTTCACTTATATATTTTGATCTTGAATATTGGTCTCTCTATATTCATTAAATAATTCTCTATGAACTTCACTTATATCTTTTTGAGAGTAGTTTGATGATCACTCTTGTGCTTCACTTATATCCTAAGAGAAAATGTTGAATGGATTGAATGTCATGAATCGTGAAATTATATATGCTTCATATGCTTGTCCCATGGGGAGTAGTGACTTCACACACTAAGAGTATAAGCAATAAAATTTACTGGAGCTTAGCAAACATAGCATTGGTCACTTGAACAATTCATGAAATAATGTTGAAGGAAGAGAGATTTCCCATTGATTATTTTCAAACATGATCAACTAGTTGACGTTGGACAAGGAAGACAACGTAATGGTTATGTTTGCCTATATTCACATAGTAGTTATATTGTCATGGATTCTCTAACAAGTGGTGCTTGCTTAGGATCTTTTGCTAGCCCAAAAATTCGCACTAAGTAGAGATACTATTTGTGCATCCATAACTCTTAAACCCAGTTTGTTGCCATGAGAGTCCACCATACCCACCTATGGATTGAATAAGATCCTTCAAGTAAGTTGTCATCGGTGCACAAAGCAATAAAAATTGCTCCTAAACATGTAAGATATTTTATTGTAAGGGAAATAAGCTTTGTACGATCTTGTGATGGCAAAGAAATAAAAGCGATGAACTGCATAATAACTATCACAAGGGGCAATATAAAGTGACGTTCCTTTTTCATTAAGAGATTGCACATCCAAAAATAAAAAGTGCATGACAACCTCTGCTTCCCTCTGCGAAGGGCCTATCTTTTACTTTTCTATATTTACTTTCATGCAAGAGTCGATAGTTTTCATCCCTATTCCAATCTATTAATTCTTTAGTTGTCAAGCATCATGTAGTGGGGAAAGATCCAAGCACACATACCCAGTTGGATATAGGTGATCATGATTCATTATTGTTGACATTATCCCTGAGATAAATAAGTTGGGAGGCGGAGCATTAAGCCCCTATCTTCCTATGTGTTTGATTGAAACTGCTTGTTCTAAAAATATGCCTTGAGTGTCAGTAATCATGGAAGACTAAATGATAGTTGAGTATGTGGAATTTGCTAAACCAAAGCTCTTACATAGACCCTTCCTGAAAATAAGATGAATTGTAATTGTTTGATGACTAAAAACATAGTTTGCTAGTTTTCAAGAAAGTTTATGGTCTATACTTTAACATGTGAATAGCTTATTACTTGATCATGAGAAGTTCTATGAGAAAAGAGTTGTTGTTTTATGATGCTAGAAAAAGTGATTGGAGTAACATTGATCAAACTTATATACTATGCTAGCATTCACACTTCATAAATTATTTATTTTATCATTTACCTACTCGAGGACAAGCAGGAATTAAGCTTGGGGATGCTGATACGTCTCCAACATATCGATAATTTATGAAGTATTCATGCCAATATTCTACAACTTTTATATACTTTTGGCAACATTTTATATTATTTTTTTGGGACTAACTTACTTATCCAGTGCCCGGTGCCAGTTCCTATTTTTGTGTGTTTTTTGTTTCGCAGAAATTCCATATCAAACAAAGTACAAACGCGATAAAAATTTACAGAGATTTTTTGGAATATATGTGAATTTCGGGAGTCGGAATCAACGCAAGACGGTGCCCGAGGGAGGCACAAGGCAATAGGGTGCGACCCAGGGGGCGCCTTGATGGCTTGTGCCTCGCCCTTAAGTCAGTTGGGGCTCTCCTTCCGCCGCAAGAAAGATATTTTCGCGATAAAAATCCCTCAAAATTTCTGCCCGATCGGAGATACGGATCTCCGGATATTTAAGAAACAGTGAAGGGCCAGAAATCAGCGGCGAAAACAAGCGAGAAACAGAGAGAGATCCAATCTCGGAGGGGCTCTCGCCCCACCGAGAGTCATGGTGGACAAAGACCAGAGGGGAGACCTCTCCCTAGATGGAGAGAGGCCATGGAGCAGGAAGCCTAAGGGGGGAGACTCTCTCCCCCTCTCTTCCGACAGCGCCGGAATGCCGCTGGGGGAGCCATCGCCGTGGTGATTGTCTTCATCAACATCACCGTCTTCATCACCTTCCTCATCTCTTTTCAGCAGTCCACTCTCCCGCACCCAGCTGTAATCCCCTACTTAAACATGGTGTTTCATGCCACATATTATTAATCAATGATGTGTTGCCATCCTATGATGTTTGAGTAGATCTATGTTGTCCTTTGGGTTGATTGATGATCTTGATTGGTTTGAGTGTATGTTTTATTTTGGTGCTGTCCTGAGGTGCCTTCCATGAGGTGCACACGTGAAGGATCGACACTGGAGGGTGTTGCAATATGTTCATGATTCGCTTATAGTGGGTGGCTAGAGTGATAGAAGCTTACACCCGAGTAAGGGGGTTGTTTACGTATGGGAGTAAAGGGGACTTGATGTTTAATGCTATGGTTGGGTTTACCTTAATGATTTCTAGTAGTTGCGGATGCTTGCTAGAGATCCAATCATAAGTTCATATGATCCAAGTACGGAAAGTATGTTAGCTCATGCCTCTCCCTCATATAAAATTGCAAGAATGATTACCGATCTTGTTGTCAATTGCCTAGGATGATTCCGCACACCATACCATCATTATTCCACACTCCCTATTTGTAACATATTGTGATATATTCTATCTTTATTTAGGCAGCAACTATTTTCATATTTTACTTCTCCAATATCATGCAAAGCTATCCTCTTTATACCCACAATGCAGTTTTATTTCTCGTTACTAGATAGAAGCAAACATTTGGTGTATGTAGAGTCGTATCGGTGGCAGATAGGACTTGAAAGAATATTGATCTTACCTTTATGTTCTTGTGGGTTCGACACTCAATAATTATTGCTTCCATCTTTGGAAAGTGCTATGATGATTCCTTACACTTGGGGATTATCACCCACGCCTATGTCGAGGCCGCCCACGCCCAGCTCGTGTTGGTCACCGCACAAATAGAAGCGGACTTCTCCGACAACGGTCGGCAACCTACGTCCACAGAGTTGGCAATCGTCGAGAGCGCTCAGGTAGCCGTCCATTTGTCGGCAGCCTCCATTGCCGAGATGGAGGCCGTCAATGCCAGGACCGCGGCCGTCCACACTAGACTCGTGGCGGCCTTTTCCAAAGAGATGGCGGACGCGGACTGCAAGATGCTTGCAGAGTATGCGGCGATGGATGCCATGGAGCCCCTTCTCCTCGAGATCGTCGAGCGCGAGCTGGTCATGGAGGATGCGGCAGAGATCGACGAGCATCAGGCCAAACATTAGTCTTTATTTAGAGTGTTGGTCTTTTGTTAGAGTAATGTTTAGGTCAACCAACTCTGTTTAATTGCTCGATTAAGTAAGTGCGGGATGTGGTGTAGGCTCTTTTGTGTAGTACCCAAATTAGCAATTGATGTTAAATTATGCGACGACGTGGATGACCACTATAACCAGGGAAATTTGGACCAAAAAATTGCCGCCATATCCCCATTCCATCTTCCAATTGAAAATGAAACTGAAGTTCATCACACACAATTTTTTGGCATGAACCGTGTGCAATGTAGTACCCAATCTTATGCCGGAAGCTTGGAGACAAACATTTGCACGTCCAAGTTCATCACACACGAGGTATAGCACATGCTTCTTTTGTGATGTGTTGATATCGAGAACTATTCTGAATAGTTTGCACGTTCAAGTTCATCACACACGGGGTATAACAGAGGCTTCGTTTGTGATGTTTTGATATCGCACACGGTTCTGAATAAGGGACTGTGTCCGATGGTGCTTTCCGCGCCAGTTTTTCGCTGCACCGAATGAAAATTGTGGGCTGCCGCGGAAATATCTACCTCCCTCGCCTCCCGGTACCAATCAAAAGCCACATTTCCCCCTTTTCCTCTACCTTTCCTAGTTCAAACCTTCACTGCTTGCTTGCAGCGCCGCCTCCTCGTCGGTGACGCTCCTTCCTGCTGCTCGGCCTCGTCCATCTAGTCAGGTAATCGACACCTCCCCAATACCCCTCACCCCTCCTCCTCCATCCCACATGGCCCGACAGCCGGCGCGACACCTTCCACCCAAATCACCACCCCATCCTCCAAATAATTGCCACCGAAAGCCATAGTGCATGCAGTATAGCCAGGATCTCAAAGAGCATTTGGCAGCGGAGAAGCAAATCGCGGCTGCACGCACAGATGAGGCAGGATTGGCTTCCATGCGTGCCGACCCCCAAATCTTGGAGGAGCACCTCGCCGTCGAGGCCATGATACGTCTCCAACGTATCTATAATTTATGAAGTATTCATGCCATGTTTACAATAATTTTATATGATTTTGGTATGATTTTATTAGAATTAACCCGGACTGACGCTGTTTTCAGCAGAACTACCATGGTGTCGTTTTTTGTGCAGAAATAAAAGTTCTCGGAATGGTCTGAAAATTTACGGAGAATATTTTTGGAAAATATAAAAACTACTGGAGCAAAAAGATACTGGAGAGGAGTCCCGAGGCAGCCACAAGCCTAGGGGGCGCCCCCCCCCTAGGGCGCGCCCCTGGCTTGTGGGCCCCTCGGGAGTCCCCCTGACTTGATTCCAACACCAAGTTCTCCTATAAATCCCGTAACCCCCAGAAAGAAACCTAGATCGGGAGTTCCGCCGTCGTAAGCCTCTGTAGCCACGAAAAACCAATCGGGAGCCCGTTCTGGCATCCTGCCGGAGGGGGAAACCATCATCGGAGGCCATCTTCATCATCCCGACGGTCTCCATGACGAGGAGGGAGTAGTTCACCCTCGGGGCTGAGGGTATGTACCAGTAGCTATGTGTTTGATCTCTCTCTCTCTCTCGTGTTCTTGAGATGACACGATCTTGATGTACCACGAGCTTTATTAACATAGATGAATCAAATGAACTCTAGGGCTGTTCGTGACACTTATAGGGATAGTTCATAAGATTGATCGGAAAAGAAAACTTTGAGGTGGTTTCGTACCCTACAATAATTTCTTCGTTTGTTCTCCGCTATTTGTGACTTTGGAGTGAACTCTTTGTCGCATGTGAGGGATTTACATATGATTCAACTATGTTAGTATTGTTGAGAGAACTTGCACTAGTCAAAGTATGAACCCTAGGCCTTGTTTCTAAGCATTGCAATACTGTTTGTGCTCACTTTTATCATTAGTTACCTTTCTGTTTTTATATTTTCAGATTACAAAAACCTATATCTACCATCCATATTACACTTGTATCACCATCTCTTCGCCGAACTAGTGCACCTATACAATTTACCATTGTATTGGGTGTGTTGGGGACACAAGAGACTCTTTGTTGTTTGGTTGCAGGGTTGTTCGAGAGAGACCATCTTCATCCTACGCCTCCCACGGATTGATAAACCTTAGGTCATCCACTTGAGGGAAATTTGCTACTGTCCTACAAAACTCTGCGCTTGCAGGCCCAACACGAGTCTACAAGAAGAAGGTTCGTAGTAGACATCAAGCTCTTTTCTGGCGCCGTTGCCGGGGAGGTGAGTGCTTGAAGGTATATCTTTAGATCTTGCAATTAAATCTTTTAGTTTCTTGTTTTTCACTAGTTTGGTTTTATAAAAGAAAACTACAAAAAATGGAGTTTAGGCTGCATCAATTGGTTCGTCTTTTTAATGTCTTTCATGAAAATGATGGTTTGGAAAATTGTGCTCAATTGGTAGAGGAAGAATTTATGAAAATACTTAATGAGAATTCCTTGAATGATGAGCATGATTGCAATATTGCTAGTATGAATTCTCTGAATATCCATGATGCTAATGATATGCAAAGCCACAAGCTTGGGGATGCTATATTTGATGAAGATGATATTTTTAGTCCCCCAAGTTTTGATGAGCAAATTTGTTATGATAATGACATGCCTACTATCTATGATGATTATGATGATGACATGTATGCTATAAAGAGTGATAGTAACCTTGAAACTTGTCATCATGATTTTGATATTCAAAGTGGTTATGTCAATCAAGTATCTCATGATAGTTATTTTGTTGAGTTTGCTCCCACTACCATGGATGAAAAGGAATATGCTTATGTGGAGAGTAACAAATTTTCTATGCTTGTGGATCATGAAGATAATGCTTTATGTGATAGTTATGTTGTGAAATTCCTTCATGATGCTACTAAAAACTATTATGAGGGAGGAACTTAGGAATTGCAATAATATCAAGTTTCCTCTCTATGTGTTCAAAGTTTTGAAGTTGCACTTGTTTTGCCTTCCTATGCTAGATGATTCTTGCTCCCATATATTGTTTGCTCACAAAATCCCTATGCATAGGAAGTGGGTTAGACTTAAATGTGCTTGTCATGAGATTCATGATGCTCTTTTGCATGTTTCATCTATTATTCCTATGTGAGCATCATTGAAATCATCATGCCTAGCTAAAAAGGCATTAAATAAAAGCGCTTGTTGGGAGACAACCCAATATTTATACCTACTGTCGTGGATTTGTCACGGCAAGATGTCCTTGTGAGAGAACTTAGGTGTGAGGCCATCGCAACTATGTGGCGGCTTGAGAGGGGTTGGTCGGAATTGAGAGATGCGAGTTTACCCAGGTTCGGCCCCTCCGATGGAGGTAAAAGCCTACGTCCTGCTTTATGTCTATATTGATGATGAGGATGATCTCTATTACAAGGGTGCGGGATCGCTACCTCTAATCTCAAGAGCCTCTAATCTGTCTATCTCTAATGACTTGAACTTGTCCCTCTAGGGGTGCTCTACCCCTCCTTATATAAGTGGAGGGGGTAGGTTTACATGTAGAGTCCTACTAGGAGTAGGATTAGGACTAGTCTCTCTTGAGTCCTAATCCAGGTCTTGTTTCCTTTGTAAGGGAATCCTTCCTCTCCTTTGGGCCTTCTCTGTGAGCCGCCTTGCGCCGGCTTACACGCTAGGCCTTGGGCCTGGTCGTCCTGTGACCCTGTAATAGAGGTGACCTATGAGCCGCCATATAATGGGCCGGGTCAAACCTCCTGCCGGTTCATAACTCCTGCCGGGTCACCAATGAGTCACCAAGCTCGGCTGGCGCAGCAGTGAATTGCCAAGCCCCGGTCGGGTCATAATCCTGGCCGGGTTATACCGCGGGGTAATATCCCCGACATTAGCCCCCAGGTTAGCTTGAATTTATTCATGGTAAGCTCCTGAAATAAGAATAACAAATATGTTAAGTGACCGGCTTGCTCCACTAGCCGTCTTATTGAAGTAGCTCCTTGAAAATCCGAGTTTCTTCATATTAACGAGCCGTCTTCACAATCATATTGCAGGTCCATGTCCTTTGCAAAATATTGGGAATAAAACACCCATATGCCGTTGAGTCGGCCTCCAATGCTTGGGCTTCGATGAAAATATCGGAGATAAGAAAATCATATGAAGTTGAGCCGGCTTTCCATTGCCTTGATTGGGAATAGAAAATCGTCCGTTGTTAAACCACTTCCAACTTGTGAGGCCGGCTTGCTTATATAGACCCTGCCGGGTTATGGTCTTTTGATAATGCCGGGTCTTGATTGTTGGTGACGCCGGGTCAAACAACTGGACTCCGGCTGACTTGATAAAATTATTGGGAATAAAGAAATCCATGTGATATTGAGCCGGTCTTTCAATGCTTCAGCTCCAATAAGAAATGACTTGAAAGTGTTCTTCTATTTTTTGATATATCCATATTACCTGTAGCCCCCAAGCTCCAAGTTTATCCATGATGACTTGGTGCTTTGAAATAATATATCGGACTGTGTAGCCCCCAAGTTCCGGGTTGTCTTGACTGCAGCAGCCTGGGACTTGTAATTATCTTATACTTATAAAACTTCAGCCAGTGTAGCCCCCAAGTGCCGGGTTGCTTGCCTGCAACAGCCTGGGACTTTGAACTTGGTGTTGAATGTTGTAGATATATAGCTTTGGAGAAAATCCGGGTTATCATCTAAGTCGCCCAATGTGGTTGAATGACTTGAATTTCACATGTGTAGCCCCCAAGGGCAAGCTCATCAGTGTGTGATGGGCCGGGTCTTCAATTTGGACCTCATAATCTGTTTAGACAACTGAATACTGTAGCCCCCAAGTGCCGGGTCGCATGCCTGCAGCGACTTGGGACTTTTTAGAAATTTTGATCTGAGTAGTGTAGCCCCCAAGGACCGGGTCATTATGCAATAATGAGCAGGGACTTCTGTAGAGTTGATTTATGTAGACTTGATGAGCAATGTGTAGCCCCCAAGGGCCGGCTCAGTAAGACAATACTGGGCTGGGACTTAGAAAAAGATAGAAAGGCCGGCTCATCTCAGGGTCTTTTGACCATGTAATGATTTGAAAAACAACTTGCATTAGCCCCCAAGTGCCGTGGTGCGTCCTTGCAGCGACATGGGACTTGCATACTTGATATAAACTGTCCTTGAATAATGTAGCCCCCAAGTGCCGGATCGTATGCCCGCAGCGACTCAGGACTATTCTTTCCATTGCATAATAAATCATATCCATTATATGGACGATGTTGCTGAATGCTTGGCATATCAATGTTGAACCATGCTCCCTGTTGTGACATGGTATTTTTGGATGAGGGAATAACAGCCATTACTCTAACGGGGCTTTGAAAACCTCAATCATCCAATATAGGTCATGAAAACTATAATAAAAATCCAGCCACATTGGCTATTTAAGATTTGAAATAATATAACCCGGTTTGAAAACCTCAATTACTCAATACTGGTTATAACAACCATAATGAAAAATCCAGCCATGTTGGCTATTAACGATTGGAATATGTAACCCGGTTTGACAACCGGTTCCTGCAATATAAACCAGGATATCCATGCATATATGATGCATGATATGACGATGTAATGATGATGCAATGTATGATGATGTATGTCTCGTCCTATAAGCCGGCTTTAAAGGCGCGGTAGGACAAGATAATTGTTGTTTTTTATGAAAAAAAATTGTTTCCAAAGAAACTAGGCGGAAAGCCTGAAAACTTGTAAACCGGGCCTCACGTGACATAAATCCGTCGTTTAAACCTTAGCAAGTTCAGGGTCTTTAAAAGATTGACATTGCTAAGAGTACGAACGGGCCACATAGTGGAGGGATTACGGTAGACAAGACGAGTTTATCCTCGCTCACTGTAAGCCGGCTCTCTCGTGACAAAAGCCGTCGTTTAAACCTTGACAAGTTCAGGGTCTTCGTGCGAGAATAACTTAGAAAAGTTCAGGGTCTCTTATCAAGAATAACTGTCAAGAGTTTGGCGGGTCACATGGCGGAGTAGCAAGTTGCAAACAGGCAGGTTTAACTCGAATATGGCATATAAAGCCTGGCCAAGAGGGTATGTAAGCTAAACCCATAGGGTTGGAAGCCCCTAAGTGACCTGATTAAGGATCAACTCCTTTGTATGTAATTCATGTCATATAGAGCCTGGCCAAGAGGGTATGAAAGCTAAACCCAACGGGTTGGAAGCCCCCAAGTGACCATATGATGATCCAATAAATCCGGGCACCCATGTTTGAACGGTCGCAACATGGCGGCTCGTCCTCTTGGGCGACTTTAAATCTTCCGCCAATAAGGTAGTGCACCCATGTTTGAACGGTCGCATTATGGTGGCTCGTCCTCTTGAGAGACTTTAAATCTTCCGCCAATAAGGTAATAGCCCCCGGGACCAGGTTATCTTCCCTATAATGACCCGGGGTTCCAGAATATTTGAGCCCGGTTGTATCTGCCGAGTTATGTCTGTGTAGCCCCCAAGTCTTAAGTCAACTCGTAGAGGCGGCTTGAGATTCTTCACACTTGGCCACGGCATAAGCCGGCATATGGTTGACGGCTGATAACTAAAATTTATTGAAGCCAAAAGCTTGTGGCGAGTTGATGACCTCCGCAACACTCATTGTATGTTCCTGGCGTTGATAACACAACATGAACCCGCGGAATGTTGAGACGGCGGGTTATAAATGATCCCATATGATTTTTGTCAGTAATCCGGCCAGCGGTTCATCCCAGCTGGTTGTTGAAGTTAACCAAAACGCAGTGGCGGCGACTTGCACGCCTATCCATTGAACCATCCGGTGGAGGCAGAGGCTGATAATATCTCATGACTTGCTTCAGAATTGTTGGAATAGACCAGATTGCAGGGGCGGCGTCTTGCGCGCGTCTGTTGGGCGGCTCGTATAAGCGAGCACTGCACCGATGTGTTGATGTAAACCGGACCACGGGCACGGCGGCTTGCGCGCGTCCGTTGGGCGGCTCAAGTGAGCAAGCACGACACTGACGTGTCAATGTAGACTGGACCGCAAGGTGGTGACTCACGAGTGCTCGTAGGGCAGCTCGTACTGGCACATGCGGCCCCTGGCGTGTTGATGTAGACGTAGAAGTCAGCCACAGCGTTTGAAGACGGCGCGGTCATGAGAGACGTCCGCGGCGTTGTAAGCCGGTGTGGCCGCGAAAGATGGCCGCGGCATTGTAAACCGGTGCGGCCACGAGAGACGGCCGCGGCATTGTAAGCCGGTGCGGTCGCGAGAGACGGCTGTGGCATTGTAAGCCGGAGCAAACGGTGAGCCGCCCGTGGCGTTGGAGGCCGGCACGAACGGTGAGTCACCGTGGCGTTGTTAAGCCGGCGCGGTCGATGAGTCGGCCGCGGCATGTATATACCGGCGCGGACGATAAGTTGGCCGCGCAGCACGGCACGGGCGAACACCGGTGTAGAACGATGTTTAGCGCACGCTCCATCTCCACGGTATAATATCACCCTGGTAATAAACAATTGTTCTGCACAAAAATATTGCAAGAGATGGAGTAATTGTTCTTTGATATTTTGATATGTATTGAAAACAGAAAAGGGCAAATAACACCTGATTTAGGATGACAGATGACCCATGTGTGCATTCACCGAAATGTCTGAGACTTGCTCTTATCCATCCAACCGGCCTCCCACTTCCCCTCCTTCAACGGGTGTAATGGCCACAGCACAGTAGCGGGTCGAGGCCGAGGCGAGGGGGTGACTCAGAGGCAGCGGCGGGTTGTGGCAACAGCGGGCCGGTTCGGCGTGCGCAGCGAGTCGGCGGCGGCAGGGGCGCGGACGAGGTAGCGGCGAGCCAGCTGGCGGCTCGAATGCCCGCGCGGCGGAGGCAGAGCCGGTCGTGGCTCAAACGCACGGCGGTGCGGTCGCGAGAGATCGCAGCGGCTGAGAGGCGAAGACCGGCGGGGCGCGGGCGAGGCGGGGCAAGACGGAGTCGAGCCAACTCGTGGTGAGGTCACGGCGTTGACCAGCCACGGCGCCGGAGGCAGGCGAGGCCATGGCCTCGAGTCCGTGGTCGGTCCGGTTTCAGTCGTGGCCCTCTCCTCTCTTTTTTTTTATCTTTGTCAACAGACGCGGACGCTGGGTTCCCCACGTGGATGCTACCACACGGGAGATTTCTTATGATAGATTGCTCGTGATGACGAGCATGTCACCGTCGATTTTCTTCTCGACGCGCTTGGTATCTTCTAGGGTTGAGCGGATTTCGTTGGATATACACATGCGACCTCCGTCGCCGATGGACTCCAAAGCGATGTGAATCCTTCCTCGCTGGCTCTCCTTCATCCGGCAAATCCCTGAACTTCTCGATCCCTGAACAGGTCCCTCCAAGAACAACACCACCATGCGCGAGCCCCAAGGTGGGCGCCAACTGTCGTGGATTTGTCACGGCAAGATGTCCTCGTGAGAGAACTTAGGTGTGAGGCCATCGCAACTATGTGGTGGCTTGAGAGGGGTTGGTCAGAATCGAGAGACGCGAGTTTACCAAGGTTCGGCCCCTCCGATGGAGGTAAAATCCTACGTCCTGCTTTGTGTCTATATTGATGATGAGGATGATCTCGATTACAAGGGTGCGGGATCGCTACCTCTAATCTCGAGAGCCTCTAATCTGTCTATCTCTAATGACTTGAACTTGTCCCTCTAGGGGTGCTCTACCCCTCCTTATATAAGTGGAGGGGGTAGGTTTACATGTAGAGTCCTACTAGGAGTAGGATTAGGACTAGTCTCTCTTGAGTCCTAATCCGGGTCTTGTTTCCTTTGTAAGGGAATCCTTCCTCTCCTTTGGGCCTTCTCTATGAGCCGCCTTGCACCGGCTTACACGTTGGGCCTTGGGCCTGGTCGTCCTGTGACCCGGTAATAGAGGTGACCTATGAGCCGCCATATAATGGGCCGGGTCAAACCTCCTGCCGGGTCATATCTCCTGCCGGGTCACCAATGAGTCGCCAAGCTCGGCTGGCGCAGCAGTGAATTGCCAAGCCCCGGCCGGGTCACCTACTGTTTTTGTGTGTCCACATGATTAAGCTACTGTATAATCATGTTTTATAGCTTTTGTTTCAATAAAGAGCCAAGTAAAACCTTTGGGATGAATCACAAGATGAGTAGAATTGGTGCTGAACCAAAACAGAAACTTTTGACTCCAGTACAGGAATTTTAATTTTTTACTGGAGCGTGATAATGATCTGAAATTTGTACACAGTCTTCATATACAAATTCTTCAGGCTGTCCTAAATTTTCAGAATTTTTCGAGAAAGGGAAGTATGGTTACACTACAGATCTTCACACACTGTTCTGTTTTTGACAGATTCTGTTTTGCATGCATAGTTTGCTTGTTTTAGTGTTTCCATAGCTTCTATTTAGCGGTATAAATTATGGGAATGATAGAATACAGTAGGTATCATGTGGGAACAATTATGAATCTTATCTTGACAGTACCTAAGTGAATTATCTTTATTTATTATACTAACCCATCTCACGAAGTTCCGTTAAGTTTTGTGTGATTGAAGTTTTCAAATTTTGGGTGAGACACCGATATGAGGAGAATAAGGAGTGGCAAGAACCTAAGCTTGGGGATGCCAAAGGCACCCCCAAGGTAATATCCAAGGAAGACTCAAGCGCCTAAGCTTGGGGATGCCCCAGAAGGCATCCCCTCTTTCGTCTTCAACACTATCGGTATATCTTACTTATAGCTATATTTTTATTCGTCACACAATATGTGTTTTGCTCGGAGAGTCATTTTATTTTATTATTTTCTGTTAGGTGTTATTTATAATCTTTTTTTTCAATAAAAAGTTCCAAGAATTGTCTTAGGATGCTTGCATTGCATGTTTTGATGTGTGCTGTGTAAGAACAGAAACTTTTCCTGTAGTGTTTGAATTTTCATATTTTACTGGAACGTGGAAAGTTTCTGAAATTTTTACACAGTGATTTCATATAAATTATTTAGCTTGTCCTAAATTTTCATAATTTTTCGAGTTACATAAATACACTGTTTTCATAAATTGCTACAGACTGTTCTGTTTGGACAGATTGCTGTCATAGTTTCGTTATCTACTTATCCTATAGTTTCCATAGCCTATATTGGTAGATATAAATTGTGGAACTGATAGTATACAGTACCTAATGTTTGAAAATTATTGTGCAACTTGTCTTGGCAGTACATAAAGTGTTGATTTATTATTATGAGTACTAACCTATCTCACGAGTTCTTTTCAAGTTTTGTGTGGATGATGTTCTTGAGAATAGGTGAAACCATGATATGAGAGGATTGAACGAGATACAAAAGCTCAAGATTGGGGATGCCCAAGGCACCCCAAGTAAATATTTCAAGAAGTCTCAAGCATCTAAGCTTGGGGATGCTACGCATCCCACCTCTCTTCATCAACAATTATCGGTTAGCCTATGTTGAGCCTAAATTTTTATTCGTTCACATGATATGTGCTATCCTTGGAATATCATTTTATTTTGTTTTGTTGTTTGAATAAAAGCATTGGATCTGAAATTTTGAATAAGAGAGAGAGTCCTCACATGTCTATTTAACTAATTGACTACGCATTGATCTTCACTTATATCTTTTTGGAGTAGTTTGTCATTCACTCTCGTGCTTCACTTATATCCTATGAGTAAATGGTTGAATGAATTGAATATCATAAATCGGAAATTAAATATGCTTCATATACTTATCCCATGGGGAGTAATGACTTCACACATAATAAGTATAGGTGGTATAATTTATTGAAAGTTAGCAAACACCGCATTGGTCACTTGAACAATTCATGAAAGAATATTGAAGGAAGAGAGATTCCACATATAAATATACTATCTTGGACATCTTCTATGATTGTGAGCTCATTAATTATTTTCAAACTCGAGCAAATTAGTTGAAATTGGACAAGGAAGACAACTTAATGAGTTATGTTTGGGTATATTTGTATAGAAGTTATATTGTTATGGATCCTCCAACATGTGGTGCTTGCTTCCACCTCATACTAGCCAAAACTTCCGCACCAAGTAGAAATACTACTTGTGCATCCAAACACCCTTAAACCAGTTTTGCCATGAGAGTCCACTGTACCTACCTATGGATTGAGTAAGATCCTTCAAGTAAGTTGTCATCGGTGCAAAAAGCAATAAAAATTGCTCCTAAAAATGTATGATCTTTTATTGTGAGGGAAAATAAGCATTGTACGAACTTGTGATGGTAAAGAAATAAAAGCGACGGACTGCATAATAAAGGATGCTATCACAAAGGGCAATACAACGTGACGTTCCTTTGCATTAAGGGTTTGCACATCCAAAAACAAAAAGCGCATGACAACCTCTGTTCCCTCTGTGAAGGGCCTATCTTTTACTTTCTAGTATTTACCTTTATGCAAGAGTCATGGTGATCTTCACCACTTCCTATATTTCGCCTTTTTCTCTTGGCAAGCGTCATGTGTTGGGGCATGATCTAGACATATATATCCACACAAATATATTTGATCATGAATTATTATTGTTGACAATTATCTATATGATAAATAAGTTGGGAGGCGAAACATTAAGCCCCTATCTTTCTCTGTGTTTGATGGATGCTATTTGTTCTAAAAATATGCTTTGAGTGTCAATAATCATGGAAGACTATATGATAGTTGAGTATGTGGAATTTGCTAAATCAAAGCTCTTACATAGACCCTTCCTGAAAATAATATGAATTGCAATTGTTCGATGACTAGGAATATGGTTTGTTAGTTTTCAAGAAACTTTCTGGTCTATACTTTAACATGTGAATAGCTTGTTACTTGATCATGAGAAGTTTTATGAGATGAGCTACTGTTTATGGTTTATATTGATGCTTGAAAAAGTGATTGGAATTATCATTGATCAAACTTGTGCACTTGCTAGCATTCACACTTCATAAATTATTTCTTTTATCATTTACCTACTCGAGGACGAGCAGGAATTAAGCTTGGGCATGCTGATACGTCTCCAACGTATCTATAATTTATGAAGTATTCATGCCATGTTTATAATAATTTTATATGATTTTGGTATGATTTTATTAGAACTAACCCGGACTGACGCTGTTTTCAGCAGAACTACCATGGTGTCGTTTTTTGTGCAGAAATAAAAGTTCTCGGAATGGGCTGAAAATTTACGGAGAATATTTTTGGAAAATATAAAAAATACTGGAGCAAAAAGATACCGGAGAGGAGTCCCGAGGCAGCCACAAGCCTAGGGGGTGCCCCCCCCCTAGGGCGCGCCCCCCTGGCTTGTGGGCCCCTCGCGAGTCCCCCTGACTTGATTCCAACGCCAAGTTCTCCAATAAATCCCGTAACCCCCAGAAAGAAACCTAGATCGGGAGTTCTGCCGCCGCAAGCCTCTGTAGCCACGAAAAACCAATCGGGAGCCCGTTCCGGCATCCTGCCGGAGGGGGAAACCATCACTGGAGGCCATCTTCATCATCCCGGCGGTCTCCATGACGAGGAGGGAGTAGTTCACCCTCGGGGCTGAGGGTGTGTACCAGTAGGTATGTGTTTGATCTCTCTCTCTCGTGTTCTTGAGATGACATGATCTTGATGTACCGCGAGCTTTATTAATATAGATGAATCATATGGAGTTTTCCCCTCTCTATCTTCTTGTGATGAATTGAGTTTTCCCTTTGAAGTTTTCTTATCGGATTGAGTCTTTAAAGGATTTGAGAACACTTGATGTATGTCTTGCGATGGGATATCCGTGGTGACAATGGGATGTTCTATTGATCCACTTGATGTATGTTTTGGTGATCAACTTGCGGGTTCCGTGACCTTGGGAATCTATGCATAGGGGTTGGCACACGTTTTCGTCTTGACTCTCCGGTAGAACCTTTGGGGCACTCTTTGAAGTTCTTTGTGTTGGATTGAACATGATGAATCTGAAATTGCGTGATGCATATCGTATAATCAAGCCCATGGGTACTCGTGGTGACATTGGAGTATCTAGGTGACATTAGGGTTTTGGTTGATGTGTATCTTAAGGTGTTATTTTAGTACAAACTCTAGGGCTGTTCGTGACACTTATAGGGATAGCTCATAAGATTGATCGGAAAAGATAACTTTGAGGTGGTTTCGTACCCTACAATAATTTGTTCGTTTTTTCTCCGCTATTTGTGACTTTGGAGTGAACTCTTTGTCGCACGTGAGGGATTTACATATGATTCAACTATGTTAGTATTGTTGAGAGAACTTGCACTAGTGAAAGTATGAACCCTAGGCCCTGTTTCTAAGCATTGCAATACCGTTTGTGCTCACTTTTATCATTTGTTACCTTGCTGTTTTTATATTTTCATATTACAAAAACCTATATCTACCATCCATATTACACTTGTATCACCATCTCTTCGCCGAACTAGTTCACCTATACAATTTACCATTGTATTGGGTGTGTTGGGGACACAAGACACTCTTTGTTATTTGGTTGCAGGGTTGTTCGAGAGAGACCATCTTCATCCTACGCCTCCCACGGATTGATAAGCCTTAGGTCATCCACTTGAGGGAAATTTGCTATTGTCCTACAAAACTCTGCACTTGGAAGCCCAACACGAGTCTACAAGAAGAAGGTTGTGTAGTAGACATCAGGCCACCATCGACGCCTCGCGCACTGACGCTACCATGCGGTTGGCTACTATAAACGACAGCTCGTGGTCTTTTCTCAAGGGCACCACTGGTGCGTTTGACGAAGACTTCGATGTGTTTTCTCAGCGTGTTCGTGCTTACCTCAACTCCAGAGCCGACATGTTGGTGCCGGGGCAAGATCAGGCCACTCACCACTAGGAGGGGTGCATCCATGGTGTGGAGGCCTCGCCCTCTTCCAAGTTGAAGGAGCCCATCATCATCAATAACTCCGACGATGAGGAATAGCTTGTTTTTCTTAGCTTTGTCACTAAGGACCTATGTTCACCTAGCTATGCCGGTTAAGCATGTTTTGTTTACCTGTTGCATGTGCCGCTACTGCCTTTCATTTAGAAATTCTAGTGAAATGCCCAATGTAATGCTACTGCAACCTGACCTTCTAGTATATATGTTCTATTGTGCAATGTGGTGCTTAGTTAACTATTTCGTTCATTTGTTGTGGTGATCATTTAACTATTTAGTTCAATTCTGCAATGCGATGTTCGATTGTTGTTGGTACAATTTTGTATTGTTATGCATGTGACGAATAAATCGAATTTAGAGGTACTAAATACATGTGAAACATATAGAATTGCTATATTTCCTAGTTCTTAGCACGCTTGGTTTAGTTAACTGGCTTTTCCATATGGCTTGAATTAATCTGTTGGATCCGCAATGTGTTTATTTTCCATTAACATATTTCACTGATAGTATGCCAAATATCACTTATAACCTGATCAATATTTGTCTTAAATATGTTGCAGGGGGAAACAATGGGGGTCACTGAAGTTTACCATCGAGGTTTGCACATCCATGGTCATTTGGCTAATAGCACATTATTGTGCAATTGCAGGGACCATTGTAATATTAATGTTTTTAATAATTTGTTCTTGCACATGTAGGTCCTGCTGTACGAGGTTTAGACCCACTGTTCGACCCTTTTTGCATGTGGGGAAATGAGGTGTCCTTGAATATCAGTCAAATCAAGAAACTCAGAAAGATTGTTAAGATAAAGAAACTAGCTACCAAAAACAACAAGATGTTTGTCTGCACAATGAAGAAGACATCAGTCAACTATAGGATGGTACCATCTCTTTCAACTTGTCCTTTTCCCTGTGCGCCATTTCAAATTTTAGAAAAGATATTTGTGTGTATGTTTGTTTTCAGTCCTTCTCAAGGCAGTTCATCGATGATTACGTCTCAAACCACCTGTATGGTCAAGAGGTGAGGAAGGTATTCATATAGCACCCACGGTATAATCTTGAAGTCTTCCTCAAGAAGACGAAGGATGGGTAGGCAATCATCCACATGCATTGGCCTAAAGTTGCGAGGACCTTCAACATCATTGAAGGCTCAATATTCGCCTTCCGCTTTAACAGTTTTCTAGATGAGACTCATCTGACTATTTACCGTCTATGCTGATACTTAATTTCCAAAGGTTTTAGATGTTGCATTGGAAACTTTGTCCTGTTGTGCAATTGGGTAGCTAGGCAGTATATGCCTATATGATGTTGTACCCTGATGTAATTCAATTATTAAATCCTGGTTGCCGTACTACGAATAAGAAATATATTATGTGCTTGATACGAAATGTTAATTTGATTACTAAATGGATTAGAAGTAATAGAGCAATCAGGCTGATTATTGGGGTTCCCATTGCAGACGGTTTCTAAGACTACACCATGGGCGATGACCTCAACAAACCCACACAGTTTCTAGAAAGTTGGCGTGTTGGATTGGTGAGCAATCACACACGAGTTCTGGTTGACAACTGTGTGCGTTAGGACACCCAATCACAAACGTTTTCACATAGCAAGTGTGTGTGATGGGCAGCCCAATGCCAAACAGTTTCATCTAGACACCGTGAGTCATGTTTTGAATAACGCA
The DNA here is from genome assembly GCA_039707655.1 of Elymus sibiricus. Lineage (NCBI taxonomy): Eukaryota > Viridiplantae > Streptophyta > Magnoliopsida > Poales > Poaceae > Elymus > Elymus sibiricus. The sequence continues at coordinate 325,700,559 of CM077675.1, read as the reverse complement.
AACGATAGAATTATAACTATCGTGCGTGATGACCAGCCCTATCACAAACAATGTTATGTAGAAAATTGTGTGTGATCTGCAATACGAACGGAGACGTACCCTTGGGATTCCCTGTGTGGGATGCTAAGCTCATCTCACACATCTTTCCCAATATGTCTGTTTGTGATGGCCCTTTCAATCGCAAACGATATATTTTTGCCCATCGTGTGTGACCGGGTGCAGGCATCGCCGACAGGTTTTCCCTGTCGTGTGGGATAGGCCCCCCTATCGCCCACACATGCAACGCGACGGTTTAAGACTACGTCATGGAAAAGGGTTAAAAATAGTTTGTATAGCACGCGGCTACACTAGTGAACTCCCCCTTTAGGAGTAGAGATAGTACACGGTAAAGGGGGAGTTGGTAGCCAGCGTTCACGGTTTATTTTCGTCTCTCCTTCCACCTTCGTCTGTTTTTTTCGTCTCTCCTTCCAAAAACCCCTCCCACCCTGGTTCATCGGTTTATTTTTCTCTCCACTCCATTAATACAAACCTGCACTTTCCTAACGTATAAAAAATCACGGATCTAATTTTCTTAAGTTATCCAAATCAATTGATCCCTCTCATTAGTGCAATTAGTTTTAGGAAACAAATAACAGATTTTCAGGAAACAAATAACAGATTATAATCTAACTTTCCTAACTTATCCAAATCAATTGATCCCTCTCATTAGTGTAATTTGTTTTAGGAAACAAATAACAAATTTTCAGGAAACAAATAAGAGATTTTATTCTAACTTTCCTAACTTATCCAATCATCAGTGTAATTTTTTTAGGAAACAAATAATAGATTACAAATAACGGATTTTAAGAAAATTAACATTTAAATCATGACAAACAAATCTCGTTATCTCTACTCCCAAAAGAGGACTTGATAGCCCCGCCTTCACGGTATTTTTGTCCCCCACTTTCGTCTGGGTTTTTTCGTCTCCCCGACTACCACCACCACCCATCCAACCCCCTGGACAGTCACCCACCTATTTTTCCAGTCGAAGCCAATACCCTTACGATAAAAAAATAGTGGAGAAAACCAACCAATGATGCCCCCCTCCCTGGTTCCAAAATCCCTAGCAGATCTCCTCACCTCTCGATCCATGGCGCCCTGATGCGACGGCGGCCTCAAGAGCCGGCACCGTTGCCTAAGCGAGGGCTCCGTGCGGGCCAGCGTCTTCTCGGATCTAGCAATGTCTTCTCTTCTCAACCTGCTACCGAGCTCGTCCGCCTCACCGTGGCCGATGATCGCGTCTGCTATGGCCACGTTCCTCTCTGGATGTTGGCGATGATGGAGGGAACCACTGGCGGTGGCCAGGCTCCAAACCGATGGACACGCTTGCGCCTCTCCATGGGGCCAGCTCTCCCTCCGCGCCGGATCATGCATCGGCTTGGGGACCCCTCATGGATGCCGCCGGTGCGGGAGGCTTCGGCGACAGTGTGATCTGGGGATGGAGCGGCAGGGCATGTCGCGTCCAGGGCTTGGTCGGGCTGGCGTGAGCTGCCATTGATGAATTTTTGGCTGCTTGGCTCCATGTCATTTCGGATTTGGTACTATCCCCATCTCTCTCTCAGAGACACACACACACACACACACCACGCTCTCTCTATCTCTGTCTTGGTGTTTGTGTGTGCTTGCTGACGCAGGTGCATGTGTGTGTGCGCGCATGATGTGCCGATGACCCCTGGTGTGTGCTTGTGGCGATGTTGCCTATGAGTGTGCTTTTTGTCGCTGTCCTGCGTAATCCTTGGTGCCTCAAGGATGAGAGGAAGCCACCCAGAAAATGGCCAGAAGAAAGCACCATATGTGCATGTGTGTTAGAACTTAGAAGGTGAGTGTGTGCTTATAATTTCCTGAACATTCAATGTCGACGAGCATCTTCGCCGCCGTCTTCGCCGTAGCAGACCGTCACCAAGCTAGGGTACGGATCCGATCCTCTCTTGCACTCCATCGTCTAATTCTTGCGCATTGAGATGTTCTTATCTATAAGCCAATGTGTGCAATCCTCCCTATCCACCAGAGTTCTCGTAGATTAGCGAACAATGAAAATTTTAGGGTTAGCTGTCCGCAGATTGCATCTCGGTACCACCAAGTTGAAAAAATCGGTTCCACCGATTGTGTTTTAGGGTTACTGAGAACCATATCGGTGAGACTGAAGCAATCTTTTCGGTTCCACCGAAAAGGCTGCCAGGTCTCCGTTGATGCATATGGTCAGTATCGGTGACTCCGAAAAATACCACTCGGTGACACCGAAATACCTTCTGCAGAAAGCTAAAACTAATGTCTTCCTTGTTCAAATTTTTGAAAATCTCTGTGTTTTGTGATGCTCAACCCCTATGCTCCTCAATATTCTTTTCACAGGGTTAGAGATGTGTGCTTCAGAGGATAGTCAGAACTTGAAAGAGCAAAATGTTGACATGAGCTCAGGCACTAGTCCTGTGGGGAGCTATGATGACATTCCTAGCTCTCCTGATCTGCCCAAAGCTGCAACTAGGGCAAGAAGAAAGCTCAATTCTGATGAGGAAGATGAGGACTTCATACCTGATGAAGTGCCTCCCAAGTCAAAGCAGGACAAGTCTGCCAAGAACACTGCTGCTGCCACTACTTCCAAGAAGAAGACAGCTATCAGAAAGGAATATGCTAGCTCTGAGACAGTGAGAGCACCTGAGAGCTCCAGGGGCACCATGACTATTGAGCCTCCCAGGAAGTCTATGCCCAAGAAGGCTGGTGAGAAGAAGAGATCCAAGAAGAGGATTGTTTATGTTGTTGGCAGGCCTACCTCTATGTATGAGGATCCAGAGGAGGCAGCTGCTGCAGAGGAGGAGGTAGAGCCAGCTGCAAAGGCCCCTCCCAAGAAGAAGAAGAAGCTTATGGCAGATGCTATGCCTAAGGCTACCACTTCCAAGAGCCCCAAATCTACTCCAAAGAAGGCTACTGCTGCTGACAAACCCAAGAGGTTCTCCAGAGATATCCCGGCTTCTTCCAAGAACAAGACCTCCACTTTCAGGGAAGCTGAGGATGATGATGACATGACTGCTTTGATGAAGCTCAGACCACACCTCCCAGAGCACAATGCCAGTCACTTGGTTGCTGAGGAAATGAAGAAGAAGAAAGATTCAGGTCTGAGAGAATGGAGAGCCATTGATCATTACTCTCAGAGGAGGAAAACAGCTGTGGACTATAGGTTCTATACCAAGGAGTAACAGGATTTCTATGAGACTGTGTTCCTTGACAAGAGCCCAGCTGTCAGTGATATGAGATATGTTGATTGGAAGTATATCAAGGAGAATGAAGACTACTTCCCAAGTGTGCAAGACAACTTCCACTGCATTGGCCTAGACAAGTTTGTTGGCAGAGAATTTACTGCATGGAACGATGAGATGATCATGCAATTCTACTCCACTGCTCACTTCTATGGAGATGGTAGGATTGTGTGGATGACTGAAGGAGCAAGATATGAATCCACTATTGATGAATGGGCTGCCATCTTAGGAGTCCCAGAGGTGGAAGATGGAGATGTTTGTGTGTACTCTGAGTCCAAGGCAAGCCACAATGCCATGAAGGACATGTACAATTCTATTCCTGCTGCACATCTTCAGTCTCATAAGCTAGGATCCATCTATTACCTCCAGGCAGGTCTCTGTACCATTAACACCATTCTGAGGCATACTTTGATGCCTAAGTCAGGAGACGAGAAGATGATCCGAGGCTACTCCATCAACCTGTTGCTTCTTATTGACTAGCATCAGAGATTCAGAGTGATGGATCTAACTGTGGAGACTGTGAAGAGGGTTGATGCTGATCAGAAGCGCTCATGCTGCTATGCACCCTACATTCAGATGCTCGTCAACTCCAAGCTGGAGAAGCACATTTTTGCTCTTGACAGGCCCCACTTGCCCCTACAGCCAGATCTTGAGGACAACGTCGTGGAGATGAACCCAGATCATCCCACCTCAGCTGCAGCACAGTTAGAGGCAGCTAGAGCCACTAGTGCTCCAGTCCCTAGATCCATGAACGAGCAAATGGATCTTTTGATCTCTACCGTTCAGGGCATGCAGAAGGACATCAAGGACATACTGGGGAATCAGAATAGTCTTGTGAGGATCTTTGAGAATAGGATCAAGACCCTAAATGACAAAGTGGATGGGCTGACAAAGACAGTGAACGAGCTCAAGAAGGAAGTTGACAGCGTGCCCAGTCCCGACACTTCAGATGATGAGGATGACTCTCCTCTCAGGCCAGGCACTCACTTCACTACCCAGGCCAGATCAGCCACAGTGCCAGCTCCAGATTTGAGGCCCTCTTCATCAGCACCTGCTACAGCCTCCTCAGCTCCATCAGCTCCAGTACCTCCCGTTGCTACTCCAACTCCATCCATGACATCAGCAGAGGTCTTCGCCGACATAGTTCTCTCGACTCCTACATCGACTATCGGAGGAGATCAGCCCCAGAAGAGCGCTTAGATATATACCTTTGAACTTTTTGGTAACTTGTTGCCAAAGGGGGAGAAGTGTATATAGATCTTTAGGCTTCGAGTGAGAGAGCATTTGGTTTTTATCGCTTTCCAAAACATTTGGTCTTTTGGTTGCTTGTGTTCAACTTTTGTTGGTGTTTGATCATACGCCTAATGTGTGTTGCTACTATTTCCTATCATTATGATGCTTATGAGATGATCATTCACCTTTGCTTGATCGTGTTGTGCTATGATGTTCATTCTTATTATTCTCGCACACCACCAAGTTGTATGTGACATGAAAGAGTGCCCTATGTACCTAATCGATTGTGCATTTGCATTCAAACGCAAATTTAAAATAATGCACAAATTTAGGGGGAGCTCTTGCTTATCACATACTTCTCAAAGCGACGATTATATTCATTGATTATATCATATGTCGAAGCTTTGATCTATATGTTGTCATCAATTACCAAAAAGGGGGAGATTGAAAGCACATTTGCTCCCTTGGTGGTTTTGGTAATTAATAACAACATATATGTCATTGAACTAATGTTTCCACTAAGCATATTTCAGGAAAAGTTCAATGATAGGGATGGCAAAAGGATTGTGGATAACCCCAAGATGCAAGGAAATAGATTGGCAAAGCTTCAAGCAAGAGGACTCTACATTTTACTTTGTGAGAAATCACTTTGAGTCCATAGGAAAGCCAATACTATTAAAAGCGGGTAAGGTACTGTTGGTGAACAAAATGCTCATACGTGCACAAGTGATAGTCACCAAAAACACCCACAAGCTCTTCCACAAAAGTCTGTCCAAAGTCAAATATCCAAAATTGGTGCAACCAACACTTTCCACTCGGTGCCACCGATTCCCAAACTCAGACAGACCCATGCCAAACCCTAGCACATCGGTGCAACCGATTCCACTTCGGTGCCACCGAGTTTGGGTTACCAACTTTCTGTTACCTCGATTCACAAAATCGGTACCACCGAGTTTGTTGGATCGGCGTCACCGAGTTGCGCAATCGGATCGTTGGTCACCTAATCGGTGCAACCGAGTTTTATATATCGGTCTTACCAAGATTCAAAAGTTGCTACCTTTGGAGCAACTCGGTACCACCGAGTTTTACACTTCGGTGTCACCGAGTTGGTCACTTTAGGTGTAACGGTTGGATTTTTAGGGATGCCTACATATACCCCTTCACCACCACCCACTCGAAAAGAAAAAGCACTCAGAACTATTCCATACTTGCCCCATCCAATTTTCTGAGAGAGAGCCACCTACTCATGTGTTGAGATCAATCCATTCCACTCCATCCATATGAATCTTAATCTCTAGCCTCCCCAAGTTGCTTTCCACCAATTCAATCTCTTCTACCAAGCCAAATCTGTGAGAGAGTGATTGTGTGTTGAGGAGTCTATCATCTTGAAGCACAAGAGCAAGGAGTTCATCGACATTACCGAGCCTATTACCTTTTGGAGGGTGGTGCCTCCTAGATTGGTTAGGTGTCGCTTGGGAGCCTCCTACTTCGTGTTGTGGAGTGAACCAAGAAGTTTGTAAGGGCAAGGAGATCGCCTACTTCGTGAAGATCTACCCATAGTGAAGCTAGTCCTTCGTGGATGAAAGCCGTTATGGAATAGTCAAGGTTGCTACTTCATGGACCCTTATGGGTGGAGCCCTCCATGGACTCTCGCGACCGTTACCCTCCGTGGGTTGAAGACTCCATAAACGTGGACGTACGATAGCACCACCTATCGGAACCACGGGAAAAATCATCGTGTCCCCAAATTGCGTTTGATCTTCTTACCCTTCCTTTACTACTCATGCTTGTCTTTACTTTTCGCTGTTATACTCTTAGACATGCATGTGTATGGTGTGCTTGACTTGCTATGAATGCTAAAATCTGCCAACACTTAAAATTGGGAAAAAGTAGATTTTTATTTGGTCAAGTAGTCTAATCACCCCCCTCTAGACATACTTTCGGTCCTACAATGTGTAAATTCAACACTTATGGCATAGCAACTCTATTACCTTGGAGTTAATGAACATTAAGTCCATTCTTAGTGTGTTGGTTGTTGAATCAACATTCTAACATTGGTCGTGCTACTCAGTCCGGATTTTGGGTGCACCTTTAGATTAATGTTTAATTGTGGATGTTTTCCTCGGGCATACCTCAATATATCATCTAGCTTAGCCAATGCTATCACCTTGTTCACCCTATTGTGGAAATCCATCTTTTTGGAAATCTCGACGAATTGTTGCTGAGCCCATCAGCCACATCCTCATCTTCTTCGTGGTTCATGATGAACATTTAAGCTAGTGTTGGAAACTTTGAAAGCATTATCTGTGTGCCTAGCACATTAAGAATATGTTTGAAAAAAAAGAAGTGTTTTTCTCTAAGTTCACGTGGATTTTTTTCGCCGTGATTATGAGAAAATTTTGTTTCACTTCCTCTGGAATCGTTCCAATTCATTCATGCATGTGCGAAGTATCCTATGGTTTGATAGATTTGCTACCTTCACTCCATATGTATTTCCTAGCATGCCAAGCCACTGATTGGTTTGATCTGGGAAAAGAAGTCCTACGTAAGAGCTAGTCCAGACTTACACATGGAACTTTGATATCCTCTATGATGGTCCCCAACTAGAACTTGATTGCATTCCATTCTAGAAACTTCCATGTGGGCACGAATGTCTTGACCTTGTGTTCATATGTCTTGCAGTCTGGCTAATGATTCAAGGCTTGCTTCTGTCATTCATTCCGAGATTCTTGCAACCTCATCTCGTAGATCTGTGTTGCATCCTTTTCTTCTCAGGCCTTCTATATCTGAAGTATCCTGACACCAACCAGATCTGAATCTCGGGCAGATACGATGGTTGGATCTTGTCCAAGAATTATGACATTGGTCCTTATGTAACCCGGTGAGATGAATTCATGCATAGCGCACTTGGCCGGAGGACCTATTGTTGTAGTATCTTGTCCAACAAGATTAGCCTTTTCTCCCATGAGGAAATTGTAAGGCTTATGTTATAAGTTGTTCCTGATGGATCCTTTGTGTCCCCAACGTCTGATCTTACCTGATGACCATGTTGAGGCTTCCCCGAAGCATGGATGTGATACTCCAATCATTAACAAGAACATAGGAACCGCAGTGCTAAATGTTTCTTGATCAATTATCCAAACGCCATTGTATGGGTAATATCATGAATTCCTCCCCCCCCCCTTACCTAAATGGTGATGTACTTGATGTCATGTCACGTACGTCATGCTCCTTTTTGTCTTTGGGAAAGGTATACTCAAATACTTGGGTATAAACACATTTCCCTTTCCATTGATCTGTTTAACCTTTCTTATAGTCTAAATTATCTGAATAGTGGTAATTCCCTGCTTAGGTAAACACCTCGGTGATCAATTCTGTCAGTAAGGCCATGTTACTATTGTTGATAACATTCCGGTAACCGCCGTTGGACGAGAACTTTGCCTATTGGTCCGCCTCGTTTCAACGAGCAGGAAAATGGTTCTATTCGTCCCCCGCCCTTGGTACCGACGTTGTTGCCAACATAACTGACAAGCTATCCTCTGACATGTCTTGCTACCATGACCGTGCAAGATGTCACCGCTCTTCCTATTCTTAACCCACCTGGTGGGCCCATAACCCACAGTTCCACAAGATCGAAACCTGACTCTCTTGTACATCTATGTTTCTGAAGTATCCTTTGCACTTGGCTTCGTATGTAATCCCCGAGCCACCGTCCAAGGGATGATCTATTCTAATATCAGACGCAATACTTATTCCAGTTGCTCTGAACACCTTTCACCTTCTCATCAGGCATCAAGTGATTGCCTAGCCGTTTGAAACTTTTGTATCATCACATACTGCCCTCAATGAAATCCCTGAGTTACAACTCGAGAAATGATTCATGTCTTCTTCCCTGAGTTCACCGTCACATGCCTAGCTTTGTGGAGATATGTTCTTCCAGAGTTTTCCCTCTAATTGCATTCGTAGGATGATGAAGATCCCAAAGAAAGGATGACGACTTCATCATGATGACCTGAAGCAGAAAAATGAATACACCAACAAAAGGGATCAGCTTCTTCGAGAAGAACAACCAAGAAAAGGAAGACTCGTTAGAATTTCGTAAACCAAACTTTTTCCCCTTACTTCTACCTCTTAATTCTCGGGACGAGAATTTCTTTTAGTGGAGGAGATTTGTAACACCCCGAGAATCATGCTACAGTAATCTCCCCCTAATGGTGGCCTTGTCATCATGATTACTAAGCCAAATTGCCACTTGATAAAAATCAAAGCCAGACTCGAATTAAAAATAAAGTCAGGTAAATTATTTGTTCAAACTGTAAAAAAATAATGTTGGCTCAGTTCCAAATATTCACTAAGGAATTTTAATGTTGAAACAAGCAATTATTTGACCCTTCAATTAATCCCTAGGAAAATATTAAAGTGGTCTATCAGCAAATAAAATAGCCTTTTCAAGATAAATAAATATTTATACTTCTCCAAATGTCCCCAAACTTTGTGAACCACTTCAGAATATAGCCTTTGATTTATGTGCCTAATTTGATGTTCAACAAAAATCTTTTGATGCACAAACTATTTTGTAAAACAGCAGCTAACTAAATAATAAAGTTATTAAAAGGAAAAAAGGCCTAACAGGCTACTGTGCATGTGGGCTCTAGTGCCCACAGTGCCTAGCCCAGCCCACCTGGGCATCTCCCCTACCTATGTTCACAGAATGGAGGCGTGGCATGCATCCACGCCGCCATGACCGCCGATGGGGGCGTGTCGGCCATCCCGCGGCTCCCCTGGGTGGATAAGACCACTCCTCGCCTCCGCGGTCGAACCCTAGCCTCTTTTCCCCCTCCCACGCGTCGTTGTTCTCACCCCCGCACACGCCCGAGGTCCACCGTCGCCATGGCTTTGTCGTCCTAGCGGCCATCGTCGTCCCCGCGCTCAGCTAGCGCGTCCAGAAGCTGCGCCGCCATCGTCTCCTTCGCCTGCGTGCAACGAATCGAGCTGGGACGTCTCGGACGGTCGCCATCGACCTCGTCTTCACCGCGTACATCGCCGTCGTCCGCCGTCGATTGTCGCCGCTCCGGTCCACCCCGGCCTTTACCGAGCCCGCCAAGAGCTGTGCTGTGAGCTCCTCTACCCTTTCCCCCTCGCCCCTCTGCCGACCCGTCGCCGTATAGTCGCCATCCGCGTTGGCCCGTGGCCGCCATGGCCGGTGGTCGTCGGGGCCGCACCCGAGCTCCTGCGCGCGCCTGCTCCTGCCCATCCTCGCGCACCTCCTGGCCACTAGCGCGCACCCACAGCCGTCTGCGACTGCCGATGCTCCGCGATGTGCTGCTGCGGCTGCGGCTATTCCTGCCGTTGCTGCTGATGCCCGCGCACCGCCGCGCCCGACCGCGCCCGCGCTTGGCCTCGCTGCCCCGCTGGCTGTGCTCTTCCACGCACTAGTCGCGTGACCGCATGCGCCTGGCCGTGCTCCTGCTCGCCCAGCCGCGCCCTCCTGCTCCTCCAGCCACGCGCGCGCTTGCTACTGCCACTTAGCTGTTGCTTGCTGTCGCTGTTCTTTTGCTGCTGCTCTTAACTGCCGATGCCGCTACTGCTTTGCTGCTCACTGCTACGATTGCTCTTGGTTGCGGCTGCTGCCCGTAGCTCCTGGCTGGCCGTGGAGCTCGTGCTCCCGTGCCCGTCGCTACTGCTGGCCATGGGCGTGCGCCATGCATGTGTGTGCTGTGTTGTGTGAGCATGGCCATATGCGTGCGTGTGTGTCCGGCTGGCCGGTCCTCTTCTAATTAGTTAGTGCTAATTGGGTTAGTTGATTATTTATTTAGTCTAATGCACAAATGACAAGTGGACCCCACTAATTAAAGTTAGTTTTAAATTATTTGTTCAGGTATAGTCAATGACATGCGGGCCCCATTGACCATGTTCACCAGTCAACATTGACTGGTCAACTACTGCTAACTAGACCCCTGACCCCACCGTCATACCATTGGCTAGCACAGCCCCATGTGAGAAAAGTATTTCCGTATTTATTTTCGAATTAGGATAATCTAGAATATTGTTAAAACTCTGAAAATTCATTTAAAATAATCTGTAACTTGGATGAAAATAATTTATATATGAAAGTTGTTCAGAAAAATGCCACGAATCCGAATACGCTGTCCGTTCATCTGTCACATGCTCCTAGCATGATGAACATGGACATTTTGCATTAGGATCGTCTGTCCGAAAAATATTTGGAACTGGGAAAATATTACCAGATATTTCCCCCCTTCTTTTAAAATGCTTAGGGATGCATTAGAGCATGTCACCCAAACATCTTGTCGTGCCATTGCATTTGTGTTGCATTTGGTTGCTCCAATATTTATTTGTTCCCCCTCCGTTATTTGTTTTCCGGTAGACCTCGATACTGCGATAGACCCCGAGACTGCTAATGACCCCAAGTACGACTACGTCGATGACGACCCATACTTTTCAGCAAAGCAATCAGGCAAGCAACCCCCCCTTGAGCATTCCGATATCGCCCAATTCTTTCCCTCTCATTCTTGCATTAGATTTTTCTACTATATTCGTTAGCTCCTATTCTGATGCATAGCCTGCTTTTGATAAACTGCTACTATACCTGCTATTAAATCAACTCCTTAGTATAGGTTGATCAATGAATCCCTTGTGACCCCCTTAGTCCCAGTTGCCCCTGCTTCTTCATCGACGACTCGACGACTCGAAGACTCGAAGACTCGGTCAACCGACCGACCAGCCATGCCCGTCACATTCACCGCACACCCCTTAGTTGTACGACTCTGCAGAGCTACTATCGAGTACCGAGGGTGACACCTTGTGAAGTACTCATGATGCTAACTCTGTAGTGCAGCTAGTCGGTCGTGGTTATCGAGGGTGATTCCTCCTTCACCACTCCCGACGACGACTTTGTCGTGCAACCCCTCAAGCGTAGACCATCGAGGATGAATCCTCTCTGGTCACCTTGACGGTTACATTGAGTGGGATCCATCGAGGGTGATTCCTCGGTTTTCCCCTTGGTGTTACAGACACACGGTTATTTTACTGTTGATACATGATGAGGTCAGGATGACCGGAGGATACATGATGAGGTCAGGATGACCGGAGGGTGTTGGTGTAATACGACGGGGCGTGGCCGAGCATTCTTGGCCCTTGCCACAAGACCTCGAGACGGGGCGATGGGACCACATATCGTGTATCGCGCTCGTCACCGCAATTATTAAAATGCTAATGGTTTGGGTATTTGATCTGAGTTGGTCATTTGACCTTTTCGCACTAACCTTCACGTGGGAGAAGTTATGGGTACTCGATGTCGTTGTATCAGCCGAAGCTCTTCGGACGTCGGCAATGGAGCGGCGCGCGCCCGGGTGGCCCGCGTAAAGCACCGTCTTGTATTAAGAGGTGCCAGGACTGACACCGGCCGCGTACGCATCGTGCAGGCGTGCAAAGGGTGAGTGGGCCCATGACCCCTGCGCGCTTAGGATTTAGACCGGCGGGCTGGCCTCTCTGTTGAGCCTAGGTAGGGTGACGACGTGTTGATCTTCGAGGTCGGGCATGACCCAGAAAAGTGTGTCCGGCCAAAGGTGATCAAGCATGATGGAAAACGTGTTGCACCCCTGCAGGGATGAAATTAACTATTCAAATAGCCGTGTCCACGGTAACAGGACGACTTGGAGTTGTATCCGAGCTAATATAACTAAAAGTTATGACTTGAAATAAAATGTTGGCTCCGAGGTTGCTTTCTCGCAGGGAGTCGAGGAAGAATCTCTGGGCGTGGTTACTTAATAAAATTGCTACAATAATATTGTTACCTGTGAGTTACCATTCTACACTCTTCTAATACTGCAAGATGTTGAAGATGCTAGTCTTCGATAGGACTAGGCCTTCCCCCCTATTCTCGCTTTTCTGAAGTCGGTCCAAAGATATAGCCCCATTCCTTTGATAATGCTGCATACTTAGCATAGTTCTGATGTCAGTCTTGCGAGTACTTTGGGTGAGTGCTCACCGCTGCTTTGTTTTCTCCTTCCCCCTCGATATGATTGTTGCGTTCAGACGATGGAGCCCAGGAGTGGAGTACCCCGGAGACGACTACTACACCACCGCTGGAGCTTACTACTACGTGGAGGCTGCCCCTGACCAGTAGTAGGATAGGAGGTTCCCAGGCAGGAGGCCTCGCCTCTTTCGATCCGTGTTATGTTTGTGCTAGCCTTCTTAAGGCAAAACTTGTTTAACATATGTCTGTACTCAGATATTATTTGCTTCCGCTGACTCGTGTTTATGTCGAGCTTATGTATTCGAGCCCTCGAGGCCCCTGGCTTGTAATATGAAGTTGTATGACTTTAATTTGTGTCTAGAGTTGTGTTGTGATATCTTCCAGTGAGTCCCTAATCTTGGTCATACGCATTTGCGTGTATGATTAACGTACGATCAAAATGGGGCGTCACACATAGGAAAGCCAATACTATTAAAAGGGGGTAAGGTACTGTTGGTGAACAAGATGCTCCACGTGCACAAGTGATAGTCACCAAAAGCAGCCACAAACTCTCCCACAAATACTCTATCTAGAACCCTACCAATCAAATCGGTAAGACCAACAATTCCTATTCGGTCTCACCGAGATTCAAACCCTAGACAGATCCTAAGCCAAACCCATCTCGGTACTACCAACATTCCATTCGATGCCATCGAAATCAGTTGCCAACTTTCGGGTATCCTATTTTCAAGCATCGGTACCACCGAGTTTTGCCAATCGGTCTCACCGAGATTTAGACCAACTTTCTGGTTAGCCATTCTCAAGAATCGGTACCACCGAGTTTTGTGAATTGGTCTCATCGAGTTTTGGACCAACTTTCTGGTTAGCCGTTGTCAAGAATTGGTACCACCAAAATTTGAGAATCGGTCTCACCGAGTTGTGCATTCTGACCGTTGGTCATCTAATCAGTACCACCGAGATTTATGTATCGGTCTCACCGAGATTCAAAAGTTGCTACCTTTGGAGCAACTCGGTACCACCGAGTTTTACACTTCGGTGTCACCGAGTTGGTCACTTTAGGTGTAACGGTTGGATTTTTAGGGATGCCTATATATACCCCTTCACCACCACCCACTCGAAAAGAAAAAGCACTCAGAACTATTCCATACTTGCCCCATCCAATTTTCTGAGAGAGAGCCACCTACTCATGTGTTGAGATCAATCCATTCCACTCCATCCATATGAATCTTAATCTCTAGCCTCCCCAAGTTGCTTTCCACCAATTCAATCTCTTCTACCAAGCCAAATCTGTGAGAGAGTGATTGTGTGTTGAGGAGTCTATCATTTTGAAGCACAAGAGCAAGGAGTTCATTGACATTGCCGTGTCTATTACCTTTTGGAGGGTGGTGCCTCCTAGATTGGTTAGGTGTCGCTTGGGAGCCTCCTACTTTGTGTTGTGGAGTTGAACCAAGAAGTTTGTACGGGCAAGGAGATCGCCTACTTCGTGAAGATCTACCCATAGTTAGGCTAGTCCTTCGTGGACGGGAGCCGTTATGGAATAGTCAAGGTTGCTACTTCGTGGACCCTTATGGGTGGATCCCTTCGTGGACTCTCGCGACCGTTACCCCCCGTGGGTTGAAGACTCCATAAATGTGGACGTACAATAGCACCACCTATTGGAACCACGGGAAAAATCTTCATGTCTACAAATGGCGTTTGATCTTCCTTTCTACCCTCTACTTCATATGCTTGTCTTTACTTTCCGCTGCTATACTCTTAGACATGCATGTGTAGGGTGTAGTTGAATTGCTATCATTGCTAAAACTTACCAACACTTAAAATTGGGAAAGGTAGAATTTTTATTTGCTCAAGTAGTCTAATCACCCCCCCTCTAGACATACTTTCGATTCTCCACATCCCCCTCCCCCGAGCCAAGAAGGCAAATCCAGAACTAAACAGACCTACCTCAACCCCCATCCCGCTCACTCTCAACCCTCACTCTTATCACCCTATCCATCAACTTTTGTTTTAAGTGAGCGAGTGATCGACGCCGCCATGGACGACCAGCGTCAAGGGATAAGGGCGGCAACCACCTTTCCATCTTAGTGTTAGTACCTCCTGGTTCTATATTGGACCCACTTTTCATCCTGGGCTCTACCATGACAGCGTCAGGCTCATCTGTTCCCACGGAAAAAGAAAGCTATGAATAAAAATGTTCGTTCAATGCATGAAAAATGTCAGTGTTTCTCTACTCTTCCCTCCCTTTGCGCGCACATGGTTGATTCAATCAGATATTAGTGAATAATATATTTTTATCAGTTTAGTGAATGCTATGGTATGTACCATACGTCATTCATCTACATATTTTTGCACCAGTTGAATTCTACATGTGACATCTTATTACTCTTTCCCATCGCCTTCCTCCACCCACACTCGTGAGTCGTGACCCACCCTCTGACGATAGGTTAACACCCCTACCCCCTCGCCTGTGACCGCTCCTCCATATCTCAACGCCTAATTATTAGACTCGTAGTGCAAGTAATGCATCGGTAGATAGAGATGTATTACTGTTGTATTTTGTTTATGGACGATATGATTATGTAGTGCACAAGCAAGACGTGAAGACAAAATGTTAGTTTTAGAGATTTTTTCTAAGTGCCACGCACACCGTACCTACAAAAATTCTTAAAACAAATAAATTTGAACTAATCAGCCCTTGTGTTACAAACAGGGGTATAAATATGCTAGTGTTTCAACATTAATTGTCCCAAACATACACCTTTTAGTATCCTAATGCACATTAAGCAGGATTGTTGATATCTTTTCTATCCTTAAAGCAGTCTTCTTCTTCGTCATCCTTCTCCACCTCCTATTCACCCACTATCTCTACCTTCCAAATCCAAGCTTGCCTCCAAGCTCGCAACAACCACAAATGGCGCATCCGTCTGAAAATCCCCCAACCTTCTACATCCACACCATGAATCTTGATGGATTATTTGTCTGAAAATTGAACGAAACAAGTCATTCCCTCCACATTGAAACTGATTCATGCATCAAGGAACATCACACAAAGTACATTGGAATCTAAAATAATAACAAGCAATGACAACATGGATAATATCTTATTGCTTTCAAGGTGGATGGCAAGAGCCCTCGCCCGGATGGACAAAACAGTCCCGACTATGCATAGCTAGCTTGAGAAACGTTGGGTTAAAACCAGGGTGTCGATACCTTGAGCAATTGCACACACTACTAGGAGAAAGCCTAGTAGTAGCGCTGGAGTTACCCATACCAGTAGTGCTGGTGGCAACGCTACTGCTAAGGCGCTACAACTAAGTTTTAGCAGTAGCGCTGGTCGCCCAGCACTACAGCTAAAGTTTAGCAGTAGCGCCTGTTAACCAGCGCTAGTGTTAACTTATTTAGCAGTAGCGTTCTTTCCTAACCCGCGCCACTAGTAAACGCACATATTTCTTTTTTTATATTTATATTGTATTTACACACGATTATACATATTAATATACAACATCAATAATTATTGTGCCAGCAACAACATTGGCAACATCATATTTCCCTTTAATTCAACATGATCACTTGCATCCATCCACTTTAATCAAATATATGTCATATAACTCATCATCATCTTACTCATCTAACAACTCATCATCATCTTAATCATATCAAGTTAAAATCTCATAAAACAAAAAAACACCATACTAATAATCATCCTAATCGATCATGCAAGTTAATATAAACCAGAAAAACTTCTCTCTCATAGGACCTAGTCCTCCCTCCTAGGTAAAATGACATAAAACAGAATAATACCTATGTCTCCATGATGAAGCAAAGAGATCCAACGGTCTCCAACTTGTGGCTTGCGATCCTTCTTTATTTTTCCCCATGCTTCAATTTGGAGCCGTCTTGGTGGTTTGCGCTCAGTCGAGTATGCAAAATAGAACTGGGGCCTCATAGGGCTTTTAATTGTCATATTACCTTCGTCATGCATCAACGGAGGCACAACTTCATTTGGCAGTTTCTGTTGAAGAACATAATAGTAGCCTAGTTAGCAATGTAATCAATACCATTTACGCAATAGTAGTGTACTTAATTAGCAACTCTTACCAAGATATTTCGACGAATGTCATCCGCCCTCAACCTATGCACTAGTGGCATGTATAATGTATAATTTGGGCCAGTTCCCAAATTATACGGGATGATCTCCCTACCAACTAGGACACCAATAACAAAGTTAATAAGATCATCATTCTCCTCCCAAGTTAGATGTGATCCATAAGTGTAGTGTGTCGTGTCAATTATTTTCTGTATTTCACTCGAAGAAACGAAATAAGCTGTAAATTATAAATTAACAAATTTAGTATGGACCAACTATTTTAAAATATAGATTGCAAATTACTTGACAAATATGCATGGTTGATAAACTCACATGGAGGTAAAACAGGAAGCATATCGACATCCACCCAAATATCGATGTTACCTTCAATATGATCTTCAGGACGAAGATCGAAGGTTATTTCCATATCCTTCTGAAATCCATATGCCTTGCAAAGAGCTTCCCAATTTGAGCACCCTAATTCTGTGTTATTAACTGCATTCATTACTTTGACCAGAAATGTGTGACCATGTTTAGTCCTCAGGTTAGCTCTCCTCGTCTCCATACTCTCGTGGTCCTCAAAACCGAGCCTCTCCAAGACATACCGTCTTGCATGACAGGGGATGAACTAGTCGAATTGTATTAAACAGAAATTACACGTTGAAGCAAAGAAACAAAAGTCATGCTTAATTACGAAAAAACACTTGTCATCGTTGCGTACCGTAGAAACAATGAAGGTCTCGTCAAGCTTGATGGTGAAGAACCTGTCGTCTCGCAGCACAGGCTGGTCGTAAAGACCCTTATCTTCGCCGCAGAGTTCACACGCTTGGATCCTATCGTCGTCATCAGACGACGACATTTCCTGTTCATGATTCAAAAATTACGGCATGACCATTCCTAATGTAAGACATATTGAGCGCCTAAAATTTGTCGGAACGAAAATAAATCAACATTCCGGCAAAATATAGGCACTAATACATCATAAAGTCACACAAGGAGCAACGACGGACCGAAAGTACCTAATTTTTTTACTAAAAATTTCTTGAATATTATCATATAATATCACTAATACATCATCTCGAATAATCCGTTTAATGCATCATCGAATATTATCACTAATACATCTTGAATATTATCATATAATATCAGTAATACAGATCCAGTTGACGTCTCACGACGCAGGCGGTGGACACCCAAAGAGAAGGAACCATCACCGGATCATAGCTCGGGTGAGATCCCTGAAGAACCTGCCAGGTATTAGAGAACCTGGCGTCCAACGCAGCCATGTAGCGACGGACGTGCTCATCCTCCTGCCTGACACGACGACGTACCACCTTCGCGGGGCCCACTCCCTCCGCACCGATAGTGGCCCACGCGACCGCCACCAAAGAAGCTCCGGGTCGACGACGAGACCCGGATTCCTCACCAAGGTGCGCGCCCCGGAAGGTAGCACCTCCCAGTGCCAGCCCGGCGGAGCCCAGTCCCGGACATGGCGCCTCTCAAGCATGTCGCCGCCGAGTCGACGACGAGGATGCGGGCCAGGTATCGTTGACGTCGAGAACAATTTCCTATGAGAACATTTTCTTATCGTTTAATGTTCGACATGTTTCCTACGATTAAGTCTCCTCGTTTAATTCTTAAACTATAATAAAATGAGTAATGACAAATCCCGGCACTCGATATGCCTACTTTCTAGCACAAGTCATGCCAAAATTCACGGGAAATTTCGACATGACCTTTGCTAAAAAGTGGACACATCGAGCGCCTGAAATTCACCGGAACGAAAATGAATCAACATTCCGGCGAAACATAGGCCACTCGAATCATTTACCCTGCAAACAACAAAAGGCCACTTGGGCACATTCATATATAGGGCACTTGGGCACAATTATCGAACAATTCAAAGTTCTATATAAAAGGACCACTTCAAGAAAATATAGAACTTGAAGAAAATTTCCTATAAACCCTAGAGCATTGGGTCGACAACAACTCTCTCATACTGTCCTAATTTGCAACTCTCTCATACTATCCTAAAAAAATTAGTTAACTACATTGGGTCCAAAGCAAGCTTATTTCTATATTGATTTTTTGCTCTAAACTAATTTTTTCCACTACAACCATCAAGAAAAAATCACTAATTCAAGCGTGAAGATGAAGAAAACTACATTGGGTCCAAAGCAAGCTTATTTCTATATTGATTTTTTGCTCTAAACTAATTTTTTCCACCACCACGAACTAACTATATTGGGTCCCTAGAGAGATTGTTCCTAATATTACAAAACCTAACCCTAGAATCAACCTAACCCCCCTAACCCAAGAATCAAACTGCTCTGCCTATGAACCTGGACGGCCAGATGCGAGAGGGGGTGAAGGGAGTGAGGGGAGAGGGAAGAGGGAGGAAGGAGGGAGTGGTGGCTACCTAGAGGGAGGGGGCGCGACGGTGAGGGAGGGGGCGTGACGGTGGTGGCGTCCGGGTCGGGGCTCGGGGGTAGGCGACGGCGAGGGAAGGGGCGCGACGACGAGTGAGGGGGCACGACAGTGGTGGCGTCGAGGCAATGGCGACGGCGGCGGTCGGGGGAGAGGGAGTGATGAGAGGAAGACGAGATCGAATGGAGAGAGAGAGACGGTGGGGGTAGCGTGGGAAAGCAAAACGCACCACTAGTATTTCGTTAGCAGTAGCGCGTTTCTGGGAGCGGCGCTACTACTACACCTAGCCGGTCGGCAACGGTGTGGCAATTATAGTAGTAGCGCGTTTTATAGTCGACGCGCTACTGCTATGTCGATAGCAGTAGCGCCCTTGCCGTCCACGCGCTACTGATAATTAGCAGTAGCGACTCCTTTTAAAGAGCGCTACTGATAAGCTTCTGTGTATAAGGTTTTCCCTAGTAGTGTCATGTCGACAAGTGCCCCACAAAAATGCTTGCGGTCATCCTCCTCTAGGCCCTGTAGGCGTTTCTAAAGACATCCTCTCCGCCTCCCTATCACGATGGTCGGCCATTGCAACTCCTCCAGAAAGAATCCTTCTAAAGGCACTCCATGTGAAATCGTCCCCGTGGCATTCTCCTTTCTGCTCGTGCCTTTTGCTACTTTGACCTCTTTCCTATGAAATTCTAGCCTCTTCTCCAAGCATGCACTGAAAACTATAGAAAATGTAGAACAATGTACATGTGTGAAGTGGAATATTGGAATAAAACCAACCTTCATCAATAGATATTTTTTGAATTATGGTCGACTCTGTACATCGTCCAACTTAGCTCATATTGAAAAGTAAAATATTGGATAGCCTTTCCCATTTGTTTTTTGAAGAAGAAAATAAGAAGTATCACTTACAACCTGGAAGACTAATCCCTTAAGAAAAGTTTGGCATGTAGATTATGATATTACCCTAGCTTCTTTATGATTCAAATTTCAACCTTATTCAGGCCAATATGAATGGCATCTCAAGGATTCAGTTAAACCAATGGACCAATACTCAATGAACAAACCCAACATCAGTCGAAACTAAACATGAAAACTTAGAACACACTGACTTTATGTCGGTCCAGTGGTAATAGTAGTACAACTACGGCTAGAAAATGTAACACTCAAGGTGCATATAGACATACTAAGAAAATGTAGAACTCAAGGTGCATATCGATATGCTATTGTCTTGCTGTTAAATAGACTGCTTGCTTTGTTAGCTAGATCAGGAAAGCTAAGCTTTCCGGCAATTCCAATTTGCAAGCAAAATCAGACCTCATAGCCTAGAAAAAGAAATAAAAGTCAAGCTAAAAATTTGCGAGAATTCCCGATTGCAGCTTTGAGAGAGATCGAGTCCATTTGTAATTTTGTTAGAAATAAAATAATCCAAATGGAAAAAATCACTTCAGGCTGGGTATGCACTACATCTTGGTATAAGCATGCTTTTGATTTGTACGCCAAGCTCTAAGTTTGCATTTTGAAAATAAAATCAGAAAGATGAACCTCAATATTTACAGAAGGATTATGCTCTTTTGCTGGATATGACCCTTTTTCAGAAGAAAAAAACACGTGTGTATCATTTCAGCAATATACATGAAAGGCAAAAATTCAAAACGATACAACCGTATCTTATTTACCTTGTAAAAAATGGAGTTCCCATATTTTGCTGAAAGAAATCTCAAGTAGTCCCTCCATATCAGCGGAAATAAAACCCTGAAACCATTGCCATGTCAAGAATGGCTGTCCGATATGATTAGAGTGTTCCGTATAGAAGGCTTGAAACATGAAATTGGGCCAGAAAAAGGCACACTAACAAATATGGGGAATCATTTGCTATTCTTCGCCTCTCATATGTCTTAACCTGCATAATGACTAAACATTTAGCACGTGAGAGCTTATAATGTGTGCAGACTACACTAAATATTACCTATTCACAAATATAGCACGACGAAAGATTGTCTAGAGCAAGCCAACAAACTGGTGTAGTCTGGACCAAGCATGTCATTTCTAGTACTCCCTCCGTCCCAAAATAAGTGACTCAACTTTGTACTAAACTTAGTACAAAGTTGAGTCACTTATTTTGGGACGGAGGGAGTATTTTTTTAGACTTTCAGCTGATCATTCTTTCGGAAGTATTCAAGAAC
Source organism: Elymus sibiricus (assembly GCA_039707655.1). Classification (NCBI taxonomy): domain Eukaryota; kingdom Viridiplantae; phylum Streptophyta; class Magnoliopsida; order Poales; family Poaceae; genus Elymus; species Elymus sibiricus. The sequence continues at coordinate 325,679,346 of CM077675.1, read as the reverse complement.
TCTTCCCAAAGCTGCACTATCTCCTCTATGAAATATATTTTCTTCTATAACTACGTACATACGCAAACAATACCAACTGCACATAGATTTGCAAAAACATATCTACCAACTATCGTCGATGGGGCATCCGGCTCGCAACGTGCCACAAAGTTAAATTAAGAACAACATAAATAATCAAGCATTTGGTCGGTCGATCTCATCTCATGATCCCAGTGGACAAGCCCATGTACAATGCACATCAATGGCAATTCAAATGCTCGCTTGCTGACGGATAGTATAGTACGCCATCTCTATTATTACTTCCACTACACCTGTATTGTTATCAAATTAATATACAGATCTTTATATATAGGTAGAAGCAGGTGCATTGCTATAACTCTTTGATCAATATAATGTTACTATGTATTTCCTCTCTTTTTCTCCCTTCTTCCCTCTTCTCCCGCCCGGTTAATCTTCTCTAATTATTTGTTTTTCAGTTTTCTTATCAAGCTTCTAGAAAATAAAAATCAAAATGCTCACATGAAATATAAAGCCAGAGAAAATCGATTATTTTATAGTGGCAAAGAAAATTAAAAGATGAGACAATACCCTGATGACAATATGTGCAGATCCACTTGTGCGACTGCTTGGGTCATTGTTTAAATACATTCCCCAAATGGGCTTGTTGTTCATGGAGAACGGTTCAACAATTGCATTGCACTTGCAACTGTCAAATGAATTTAATCAGTCAAGAATTGTTTAATCACAAAACATGGACGATAGTTCGAGTAGCCTAAGTTGATGATAAATGAAATTAAGAATAACATAGAGCAATTATAATGCCTTGAGTACACTTCCAAACTATGCCCAAAACTTTAAGGCTGAAAGCACAAAATGAAGTTGTGGAAGAATCTTTAACTGCAGTAAGTAGAAAAATTACCATCAGACTATATACCGTGGATAATCCAAGTAAATGACATACATACTTGTATCGCTGCATTGTACTGAGAATCTCTATTCTTGATTAACACCTTCACCCATGTCATAAGCTTCAGTCATTTTTACTAAATATCATGCGATTGATGAACTGAATACACTGGCATCAAGAGATCACGGTGTCATCATTAATCTTCTTCTTGTATCTTGCACACATAAACCGATAAACCGTTAAATGCCCAAGTTTATTTGAAATGCACTGAATAAAGGCCTATGTGTACTCATCTAGCTAAAAGAGAAAGTATGTAGCATAATTATCGATTTATCATATCTGGATAGACAGTTTAGCAAGCACAAGCTAAACTATTTAAAAATTGTGAAGGGTTAAATAGAATTCACAAATAAAAGTAACCAGTAGTTGTTTTTAAAATTTAATTCCATTGCACTATATTTCTTTAAGAGAAAGACATTTAATCAAATGCAGATGAAATGCCGCATAATACTATGCCATCATCTCGCAAGCTATATGGATTTGAATCAGAGAGCTTAAAACTTATCAAGAAGCCTTTCATCACCTCCTTGGCCATGAGCGACCAGATGTAGCACACTGTCAAGAGAAAGGGATTAATAAGATGTGATATTTTGGTCATGTTGCATAATATCATATTTAGAATCCAAACATATTTTTATTCCTCTCCTAACATAGAGGAGCAAACATGAAATGTATTATTATCACTTAGAACATATCTCAGCAACAAAAGCATCAACAAAATACCATGATTTTTAAGGCGTCGTTATCTCGTCGCTATAGCGACGATATAAAGGTATGGCGCGGTCCCAGCCTGAAGCGTCCAGGCTCGCAATACTTTTGGCCTGTGGCGTCCGCCATACACGCATGGCGTCCCCATACTGTCTATATGATGCACGTTTTGTCACCATGCCTGAAACTGGACGCCATGGGCTAGGAGAGTTGGTACACGCGGGGACCAGCAGATAGCGGCGGGAAGGGAAAAGGGATCGGGAGGGAAAAGGGCGGGGGGATTGGCGCGTGAGGGAAGTCAGTGGCAGGAAGGAAAAGGGGATTGGGAGGGAAAAGAGAGAGAGAGGGAGGGGGAGAGAGAGAGGGAGGGAGGCCATGTGCCCATGTTAGGGTGAAACTGCTGTGTCCTGTGTACCTTGACCCTGTCCTCTTTCGTGACCAGCCAACAGCAGCAAGCTCCAGCTCAGCACTACCTCTCCTCCACCCCTGCCACGCCCCCCTCCTCCTGTGATCCCTTTTCCCTCCTCACGTCACCCCCCTTTCCCCTCCAGATCTGTCAGAGTTAGATTATGTCTATGAAGTTATGATTTAATTTGCTATCATACAATATTAGCTTGTGTCTATGATGTCGTCACGTCATACGCCATAAACGTTATAATGTTATGAAGGGGGTCGGTCGCCATAAAACGCGTTACGCCATAAAAACATTGCAAAATACACAATATACTACTTGTAAAAGGGCAAACTTTGAGGCACAACACACAATTCCCATATGTACAATATATCACTTTCAAAAGGTAAACTTTGAGATACCGCAAAAACACCAGATGCCCATATGTAAAAATGACAAAAGAATAAATAGAAACAAGTTCTACAAGCAGGATACAAAATATTTGGATATATCAGTACGTTTTATTTGGCCACAATTAAGATTTGTAGATAGGGAGCTGCATGATTCAAAGATCAAGCGATTGCCATTTTCAACAACATAAATATGGCCAGGGGGGTCACTAATATTCACGTCAAGAATATAACAATGGGAGGTGAAGCTGACTCTAAGAATAAAACAATGAAGTCTACTTGAAACAAGAGTACATAGTTCTTTCCTTCACCACTCCCCACAAAATTTCAGCCTGTTGTCTCACCTGATTTATAAAGCATTTTCACACCTGACTCCTTGATCATGTCATTCATAAATAAATAAAATACATAAGACTGGTTGTAATGGGGAGTATCATGTACTAGTATCATGCATATCATACTAGTGTATGATACTACCTCCCTAATGCATAGTAACATATGTTAGTATCATAAGATAGTTTATTTATTGCCATGCATGACACATAGTAGCACACCATTTAATATGATACGGTATCATGATATGATACTCAACCCTCTCTTCCTTCATTTAATTCTATGCCATCTCATCAAAATTGCCTAGTTGGCATGCATGATACTACTTATGATACTCCCATTACGACCAGCCTAAGTAACTCTCCGCTTCAGAACTGTACCTAGCAATTTGTCATTTTTTTAATCATATGCTATTATGATGAACTACAAAAGGTGAAACAAATGTCTGTCCTTATTTTCAGAACCCTACAATTGATAAAATATAGAAAATATCGAGATAATCATACATTTAACTGAAGTTCGAGGATGCATAAGCAGCAGTAAGAATCAAGTGTGTTAACTTGAGGATCCCCATGTCTCTAAAGTAATAAATTTTAAGGAAGCGCCCTAGTGGGGAAAGGGTGACATATCCAAAATGGCTGGCAATTTAGTGGCATTATTCTTTGACAAACTCAAGGTAGCAGTACTATTTTTATCAAGTTCATGTGCAAAATCATTACAGTATGTACCCTCGACATAGGTTGTCGGGAAAGTGCATATGTGAAATCATTATTGTACCTCATTTTTTTGTTCATACATTCATATATGGCAATGTCATTGCTGTTAGATAACTATTCTTAAAGCAAAGTGCCTAAGATATGAATCAGATTACCTGAATTAGCAGCTGGAAGAACTTTGCCCTGTACTATACAGCCTAAAGTACCTGGTTGACACCTAAGAAATGGATATTTAGAGTTCATATTTCCCTATCTACAGGAGAAGACAAAACTAAATCAAATTAAAGGTGCCCGTGCGTTGTAACAGGATGATAAAATAGACACATGGATCCTTTGCTAAAAGAGAACATCATGCTCTCATCTTAAGATCTACCATGCTTCTCTTTCCTCCGGTGCAGTCTCTCTCTTTTCTCTCAACATCGCATGCTTCGCTATGGAGCAAACACCAGATTCCGAGTCCCCTTCGTCATGCATCGATGACAGGTGCAATTTGGTCGAGTGAGGCAAGTTTCTTCTCGATGACACGGACTTTGGCAGACATCCTGAAGCATTTCACACCTATAAATGCCCAGTTGCGACCGTGGTGACGAGTTAGTCAGGAAGAGCCGAGCTCGGAATCATGAGATCCCCCTCAACTATTAGAAAGCCTTCTCAGTGAAGTGCATAAAATGATTTCTAGAATGATAAAAGTGTCCATTAATATAGACGTCAAGAGCATCAATTTTGCCAAGCTGATACCCTCAAACTTTCTATAGATTAAAATCTACAAATATTCCATCAAGTCAAAGAAACTGTTATATTATATTTTATTCATGGAGAGCTGACCACATTTTCTTCCATACTTGCTTCGAGAAGGCGTTTAATATGTAATCTGCATTAGACTACATAATTTTCTGTGTTGAGCTTCAAAATCATCGCCTAAATTGAAAGCCTAGACAATCTGTGAGATACTAAATGTTTGAACTTCTCTGAACCTTGTACTCATACTACCGTCAAAAAAAATTGCCGACATGATAAATTTTGACATTCGCTGATGATGAAAGGACAACAAAAGTTGCTGCTACATACCTTGATGTACGGCAACAACAACATGCAAACAGAAAGAGCGAGCACCTTCAGCGAGCATAGCATGCAGCTAGCGTCTGGCCAGGGGAAGTGAAGAAACTTCACCACCATAAAACGTTGTTGATGTACACCAACCAAGCCTCACATGTTGTTTGCTCTAGGTCCATCTCTTTTGTAAATATGAAATTAAGGTGAATTGTTGCTCTTGGTCAGTGATAGGCAAGATCCATGGAGGGAGATTGGATATGTGGGTTAGAACTTGGTCTTGAACATGGTGTCGGGACGTTGTGGACACAGTGAGGGCGCAGCTTGTAGAAAGTCAAGGAGGAATCATTTGCCGAGTCCTTGTCCTATAGACCAATGATTATTAGTAAAAATTATTTCAACAACTCATTTTCTAGTGTTAGATATATACTGCAGTAAGAAAAAATATACATAGATGTGGAAGAATATCCAATCTAAAAACTTAGTTAATTTGTAAATTATTTATACTTACTGCATGATGGGATCGAAGTTCACGAGGTTGCTCAACCTAAACGGCCCGCGGTATGGACAAGAATGGATTTCTCGCCTAGGTGTCCTTTAGGAGCTCGGTGGCTGGAGGATCTCCATTAATAAACGGTCTCTAAGCACAACCGGGCTCGCCTCCCGGTCATGGTCATATGCAGATCTAGACACATCTCAAAACTCTTCTGTCATCACCATAAGTCGCAACAGAAAGGATGGTACAACGCCATCATACTTGAGGGCGCTGGGTCCTCGGCGTCCTCAGTCTTCTCGGCCATTGGAGATGCCGACAATGGGCTCCTTCCTGCCACAACCCTCAGTGTGGCGGAAATAGGGTGATTGTGACAACATTCAATAGGTATTTAAAACGGAGAAGCGTTTGAGAGTAGCTAAAAAAGTACCAATTGCTATGGTTAATAGATTGTTATACTGGTGATATATACCTGAACCAACCCATCATATTGTTTGATGTCAAAGAAAAACATGACATTGTTAGTCTGCATCTGAGGGTGATTGGATATGTGGGTTAGAACTTGGTCTTGAACATGGTGTTGGGACGCTATGGACGCAGTTAGGGCGCAACTGGTAGAAAGTCGAGGAGGAATCATCTGCCGAGTCCTTGTCCTATAGACCAATGCTTATTACTAAAGTTATTTTAAGAACTCATTTTCTAGTGTTAGATATATATTGCAGTAAGAAAAAATATACATAGATGTGGAAGAATATCCAATCTAAAAACTTAGTTAATTTGTAAATTATTTATACTTACTGCATGATGGGATCGAAGTTCACGAGGTTGTTCGGCATAAATGGCTCACGGTATGGACAAGCATGGATTTCTCGCCTAGGTGTGCTTTAGGAGCTCGGTGGCTGAAGGATCTCCATTAATAAATTGTCTCTAAGCACAACCAGGTTCGCCTACCGGTCACGGTCATATGCAGATCGAGACTGATCTCAAAACTCTTTAGTCATCACCATAAGCCGTAACATAAAGGATGGTACAACGCCATCGTACTTGAGGGCGCTGGGTCCTCGACGTCCTCGGTCTTCTTAGCAATGGACAATGCTGACGGTGGTCTCCTTCCTGTCACAACCATCAGTGCAGCGGAAATAGGGTGATTGTGACAACATTCAATAGGTATTTAAAACGGAGAAGCATTTGAGAGTGGCTAAAAGAAGTACCAATCATTATGGATAGTAGATTGTTATACTGGTGATATATACCTGAACCAGCCCGTTACATTGTTTCATGTAAAACAACATGACATCGTTAGCCTGCATCTTTGTTTCATTCCAAAAAGAAAGTTCAGATGCTTGTTTTTATGATGACTTTGACTCTCCACAATGATGGATTTACCTTTTTTTATAATGTGGCCAAAGCACTGTCGGAGCATGCATCATATTATAATTGCACAATAAGTATTGCGTATGTTAGTAGTTTGAATTAGGAATCAATCAAAGAACCTGGTAATAGCTGAACATAAATTAGGATAATAAAATGGCAATAATAATGTTCATCAATAGTTGCAACGGGTAGGAAAGGCAGATCGACAGCATGCATGTTTGCAGGTTTACCAATAACAATGTTCACCAATAATTATTATCATCAAGAATAGTTGTTTCCTGTTTGTAATATGAATGTTCAGGAAATTATAAGCACAAACTCGCCTTCTAAGTTCTAACACACATGCACATATGGTGCTTCCTTCTGGCCAATTTCTGGGTGTCTTCCTCTCATCCTTGAGGCAGGCAACATCGCCACAAGCACACACAAGGGGTTATCGGCACATCACGCGTGCACACACTCATGCACCTGCGTCAGCAAGCACACGCAGACACCAAGAGAGAGGCAGAGAGAGCGTGGTGTGTGTGTCTCTGAGAGAGAGATGGGGATAGTACCAAATCCAAAGCGAGATGCAGCCAAGCAGCCAAAAATTCATCGACGGCGGCTCACGCCAGCCCGACCAAGCCCTGGACGCGACATGCCCTGCCGCTCCGTTCCCAGCCCGCACTGTCACGGATTCCTCCCGCACCGGCGGCATCCCCGAGGGGTCCCCAAGCCGATGCATGATCCGACGCGGCGGGAGGGGCTGGCCCCATGGAGCGGCGAGCAGGCGTGTCCATCGGTTTGGAGCCTGGCCAGCGCCAGTGGCTCCCTCCATCATCGCCAACGTCCAGAGAGGAACATGGCCATAGCAGACGCGATCATCGGCCACGGCGAAGCGGACGAGCTCGGTAGCAGGTTGAGAAGAGAAGACGTTGCTAGATCCGAGAAGACGCTGGCCTGCACGGAGCCCTCGCTCAGGCAATGGTGCCGGCTCTTGAGGCCGCCGGTGCATCGAGGCGCCATGGATCGAGAGGCGAGGAGATGTGCTAGGGATTTTGGAACCAGGGAGAGGGGGAAACATTGGTTGGTTTTCTCCACCGTTTTTCTATCTTAAGGGTATTGGCTTCGACTGGAAAAATCGGTGGGCGACTGTCGACGTGGTGGTGGTGGTGGTGGTGGTGGTGGTGATGGCGGCGGCGGTGGTGGTGGTGGGAGGGGAGACGAAAAAATCCAGACGAAAGTGGGGACGAAAAAAAACGTGAAGGCGAGGCTACCAAGTCCTCTTTTGGGAGTACAGATAATGAGATTTGTTTGTCATGATTTAGATGTTGATTTCCTTAAAATCCGTTATTTGTTTCGTGAAAATCTGTTATTTGTTTCCTAAAAAAGTTACACTAATGAGAAGGATTAGTTGATTTAGGATAAGTTAGGAGAGTTAGATTAAAATATGTTATTTGTTTCCTGAAAATCTGTTATTTGTTTTCTAAAACAAATTGCCCTAATGAGATAGATCAATTGATTTGGATAAGTTAGAAAAGGTAGATTATAATCTGTTATTTGTTTCCTGAAAATCTGTTATTTGTTTCATAAAACAAATTGCACTAATGAGAGGGGTCAATTGATTTGGATAACTTAAGAAAATTAGATCCGTGATTTGTTATACACTAGCACAAATGCCCGTGCGTTGCAAGGGGAGAAAAAAATCACATTTCGTAGCCTAATAACATGGTCCAAATTACATGAACGGCGTCGAGGAGGTCCAGCTAGGGAAGCCATGCCGGCATCCAATGAGACAACACGGTAGCAACCCAAGTGGATAAGGTTAGCCTCAAGGCCGCATACGGAGAACGTGTGGGGATTCGCCCGAAGCGAAAATGACTGATTTACGTTGTTGGAGAGCGGCGTAGCGGACAGACAGCGTCAGTCGAGAATGGCGGTCAAGGAAGGAGGAAACGAGAGAGGGGCTAGGTGGCGGAGCGGCCGGAGGTACGACGGAGAAGGTTGCCGGCGGCAGGTTGTGGCGGAGGTGTGGGGTCGCCGGGGAGGCGGCTCGCAAGTGCGAGGGTAGCTCAGGGAGGAGGGAGTTGCGGGCGGCGGCATGGTCCGTTTTTTAGTACGGCAACAACTCGGCTTGGGTTGGGCCTTGGCTTGATGCCGGGCCGGCTGGGGCAGGCAACGGTGGGCAACAGGTTGAGAAGGGTGATGCTCCGGTGGTGACGACAGAGAGGCCTGGTCAGATCTGGGCCGATTTGGATGGGATGGATCCATTTTCGACGGATTTGGTGTGGAGTGGCCGGATCCACGAGATTTAGGGCCAGCGGCGTTATGGCCCTCCACCGAGAAAGAGGGAGAGAGGTGAGAAGAGATCGAGAGGAAGGAGGAAACGGGAGGGGGGCAAGGCGGCGGAGCGGCCGGAGGTACGACGGAGAAGGTCGCCGGCGACGGGGCATGGCGGAGGTGTGGGGTCGCCGGCGAGACGGCTCGCGGACGCGAGGGTAGCTTGGGCAAGAAGGAGCTGCAGGCAGTGGCATGATCCGATTCGGACCCGGGTGGGATTACCATCTTTTTTATGTATGTGTCAAAGAAAAAAAATTGACAGACAAAATTCATGGGAGAAAACGTAAATTCGAGAGAAGAAGCGTATTACAACGGTGAACGGGAAGAAACACTCCGTGCTTTATTATTATATAGGTAGAGATTAGGAAAGTGCCGGTTTGTAATAATAGAGTGGAGAGAAAAATAAACCGATGAACTAGGGTGGGAGGGGCTTTTGGAAGGAGAGACGAAAAAAAACAGACGAAGGTGAAAGAAGAGACGAAGGTGGAAGTAGAGATTGGCATGAGACTTTGGGATTGGCCCAGCAACGGGAAACGGCAAGAAGGCTTATAAAGATGGAAAAAATAGATAGATGCCTAGGGCGACTGGTTCCTGACCTCGAACTCATCACAATGACGCACACTAGTTGTTTGTTAAAAAGTTATGTCGAGGCTGCCTACGTGTTGACACCGATGCCTAGGGTGGATCTGTCAATTGGTCTGAATGCACAAGGATGGGTGATCGGGCCAGCACCATGGCCATCGAGCGTCGCCACTGTGTCGAGCAGGTATGTGGTTCCATGTTCGATGTTGCCACCGCTCCATGTGACGGTGAATCTGGGGTCTTTCCGAATGTTGCGGGAGTCAGCTGCAGGTCTTTCTCTAATGTTATCTCACGTTATCTTTGTGTTGAAAGCGTTTGTCTCCTTTGTGAGACTGAATCCAACTGAAGAAAGTCTCCATAATTTTATTGATCATGCAAGAAAGTCACAGTTACTAGACCTCCGGTGTTAGTGTCTGATAGCTTCAGGTTCAGACATATTTTTTTTTTCGAAATGGCAGTTATCCTGCATTCATTAAGAAGAAAAGAGTTACTCGGTTAATTAAGGAAAACCGAGCAAAAATCAGTTTGCCTAGTTAATTATGGAAAACCGGGCGAAGAGCGTTACAACCATTGAGCGGCACACATAAAAAAGCCCACGCAGACGACTCCAAAAAGGGTCTCGGCGAGAAAGCACACAGGCGTCATCGTCATCACTCCTCCCCTAGAGGCGTCATCGCCATCCCTACACTCTGAGCAAACGAATCCAACTCCGCCGTAGGCGATCATGTGACTCAACCCACACTGTAGCGGACACGTGAAGCTGCGTGAAGATCTATGCCAAAATCTCAACCACCTGCGGCCAGACGACGCAACTCCGACTCTGACGGAGAATTCTGTAGGACAAAACCAGGCACGGCTGGCGCCACGGGAGATCGCCGAACGGGCTACCTACAGCCAGTCATCGTATACCACAGGGCCCCGCCGCCGCAGCTTCGACTCCATAGAAACAAACAAACCGAGGCAAACCATGGACACGCCAAAGAAGAGCTGACTGCCGCAACCATTGCCGCGTCGCCGACATTGCTCCCACCATCATCGTTGCCACAGAAGCCTGGACGCCACACCCACCGCCAAACGCCATCCACCGGTCCCGCTCGCCGACGCCAAGCTCCCAAGACGAAGCCCCCAAAAGGGAATACGACACCAAGGCGCCGCCATCGTCCAATCACAGATCAAGGTTTCCCCCGGAAAGGCTGAAATGGCCAAATCCGCGCAGCAGGGGTGGGAGAACAAAGCAACGATGCCTCCATGAAGGTCAATGACGGCCACAGCCGCCACCATCGTTGCTCACGGCACGAGGCCAAGACATGGTTTTCACCATGCTCCACACCACCTCAGCCGCACACCATCCCGCATTGGCGTCGGCAAGCTCACCAAACATCACCACCATCGAAGCTGCCCATCGACGAAGAAGCACCAAGATCCACTGCAGCCAACCGCACCTGGCGGAGACCACCGACAGCAGGAGACCAGATCCGCATCACATGCCGCCCGAGCGCACTTCCTCGTTTCCATGGACCTCCGATCCGCGCACCCCCAGGGGCGTCCACGCGATGCCAGACCGCGCAGACACACACCGGCCACGCCTCTCGCGGCCGAAGCCGCCGCTCGAGCGCCGTACAGGCCGCTCATGACCCTCCACCATGGGCTCCACCAGGGCAGCAACGCCGCCTGAGCACAAGCACCACGGTAGTCCTCCACCATGTCGTAGCAGGCAGTCACCATGGCGTTGATCCTTGTTGTCAATTCCTCCATCGCACCCCAACGCACCCCACACCCGTGCGTCGGATGCACACATCGCCCGGTCACCTCAGCCGAGCATGCGCAGCATCTGGCCACAGCGAGCCAGCGCCGCGCCGCCCCTACTCCTGGGCCACCGGAGCCTCGCCCGCTGAAAGCACAATGTGCTCCCTTGGTGGTTTTGATAATTCATGACAACATACATTGTCTCTTGGACTAATATTTTTACCTAGTGTATTTCATATACAAGTCCATAGAGGAAGAAGGGATGGCATAAAGGATTATGGAGATTGTGGATAAACCCCAAGATGCAAGGAAATGGATTGGCAAAGCTTCAAGCAAGAGGACTCTACATTTTACCTTGTGAGAAATCACTTTGAGTCCATAGGAAAGCCAATACTATTAAAAGGGGGTAAGGTATTGTTGGTGAACAAAATGCTCATACGTGCACAAGTGATAGTCACCAAAAACACCCACAAGCTCTTCCACAAAAGTCTGTCCAAAGTCAAATATCCAAAATCGGTGCAACCAACACTTTCCACTCGGTGCCACCGATTTCCAAACTCAGACAGACCCATGCCAAACCCTAGCACATCGGTGCAACCGATTCCACTTCGGTGCCACCGAGTTTGGGTTGCCAACTTTCTGTTACCTTGATTCACAAAATCGGTACCGCCGAGTTTGTTGGATCGGCGTCACCGAGTTGCGCAATCTGACCGTTGGTCACCTAATCGGTACCACCGAGAATTATATATCGGTCTCACCGAGATTCAAAAGTTACTGCCTTTTGGTCACTTCGGTACCACCGAGATTCACACATCGGTGTCACCGAGTTGGTCACTTTAGGTGTAACGGTTGGATTTTTGGGGATGCCTATATATACCCCTTCACCACCACCTACTCGAAAGAGAAGCACTCAGAACTATTCCATACTTGCCCCATCATATTTTCTGAGAGAGAGCCACCTACCCTTGTGTTGAGATCATGCCATTCCATTCCTACCATATGAATCTTGATCTCTAGCCTCCCCAAGTTGCTTTCCACCAAATCAATCTCTTCCACCATAGCCAAATCTGTGAGAGAGTGATTGTGTGTTGAGGAGTCTATCATCTTGAAGCACAAGAGCAAGGAGTTCATCGATATTACCGAGCCTATTACCTTTTGGAGGGTGGTGCCTCCTAGATTGGTTAGGTGTCGCTTGGGAGTCTCCTACTTCGTGTTGTGGAGTTGAACCAAGAAGTTTGTAAGGGAAAAGAGATCGCCTACTTCGTGAAGATCTACCCATAGTGAGGCTAGTCCTTCGTGGACGGAAGCCGTTATGGAATAGTCAAGGTTGCTACTTCGTGGACCCTTATGGGTGGAGCCCTCCATGGACTCTCGCGACCGTTACCCTCCGTGGGTTGAAGACTCCATAAACGTGGGCGTACGATAGCACCACCTATCGGAACCACGGGAAAAATCTCCGTGTCCCTCATGCGTTTGATCTCCCTATCTCAACTCTTTACTTCATGTGCAATGTCTTTACTTTCCGCTGCCATACTTGTTGACATGCATGTGTAGGGTGTGCTAGACTTGTTATAATTGTTAAAATCTGCCAACCAATTAACTTGGAAAAAGGTTAGGTTTTAAATTCCTGCTAGTAGTCTATTCACCCCCCCCCCTCTAGACACTCTTCTAGTGATCCCTCAATTGGTATCAGAGCTTTGGTCTCCATTGCTTCGGTTTAATCACCGTGGAGGAAGATGGATGTGTCTAGTATAGGGAGTTTGAGTTGTAGAGTGCCTATTCTTGATGGAGAGTACTATAGTCAATGGAAAACTTTGATGCTTGAGCTATTTAAAGAATTTCAATTAAGCAAATATGTTAAGAGCCCCTATGTACCTCCCATTGATCCTTTACATCCCACACATGAAGAGGAAATTGATATGCTATGCAATCTTAGAACTGTTAATCTCATCGTTAGAGGATTGCCTAGAAATGTGCTTAATCAAATGAAGAATTTTGAATGTGCTTATACTTTGTGGAATGACTTGGAGAAACGATATCCAAGTTATTCATTGAGTAATCTTGATGAAATTCTTCATAAAACTATTGCCTTTCACAAAATGACGCCTAGTGATCCCAAGTTTGATGACTATCTATTTGAGCTTAGAGACCTCATACGTGCTAAAGGAGATGTCATAACCATAAGCAACATCATTATAGAAGCCATTCGAATTCACAAGCTTGAACATTGTCATGATCACAACCCTAACGAATCTCTTGTTCTTTGTGACGAGGATTTCCCACTTGATGATGACAATGTGGAACATGGCTATTATGATGAAGATGAGTTGTTCGACATCGAGTATGAGAAGATCATGAAGAATCTAAGTCTTATGGCAAACTTCAAGGATTACATGTCCGGAGGAAAAGAATGGGTTCTCGATAGCGGATGCACCGATCATATGACCGGAGATAGAGAAATGTTTGAAGAGATCACACCAAACCATGGACCGCGAAGGTACGTAACGTTTGGAGACAACTCCAAGGGTAAGGTACTTGGTCTTGGTAAGGTGGCCATATCCCATTATAGCTCTATTCAAAATGTCATGCTTGTTGAATCCCTTGGCTACAATCTTCTTTCCGTATCTAGACTTGCCGGCTTTGGTTTTAATGTGTTATTCACGAAAGTAGATTGCCAAGTGTTTCGTCAAGATAATCATAAAATGGTCTTTACCGGTTTCCGTAGAGGTGATCTATACATTGTTGATTTCACTAAGAGATCCAAACCTCGTACTTGTTTAATTGCAAAATCTTCTAAAGGTTGGCTTTGGCATAGAAGACTAGGACATGTTGGCATGCGTAATCTAGACAAGCTTATCAAAGGTGATCATATACTTGGTGTTAAAGATGTTATCTTTGACAGAGATAGACTTTGTAATGCTTGTCAAGCCAGAAAGCAAGTAGGTGGAAGTCATCCCGTAAAGAATATCATGACTACTAGGAGACCACTCGAGTTACTTCACATGGATCTTTTTGGTCCCAATGCTTACAAGAGTCCCGGTGGAAATTCCTATGGTCTAGTTATAGTTGATGATTTTTCCAGATTTACGTGGGTATTCTTTCTTGATGATAAGTCGCAGGTACAAAAGATCTTCAAGAACTTCGTTCGCAAAGCGTAAAATCAGTTTGAAGTGAAGATCAAGAAGGTTCGGAGCGATAATGGATCGGAGTTCAAGCACACCCATGTGGATACCTTTCTTGATGAAGAAGGTGTTTCACATGAGTTCTCGGCTACATACACGCCTCAACAAAATGGAGTTGTTGAGAGGAAGAACCGGACGCTTATTGAGATGGCAAGAACGATGCTTGACGAATACAAGACGCCAAGACACTTTTGGGCAGAAGTCGTGGAAACATCATGTCATGCCACAAACCGACTCTACTTACACAAGCTTCTCGGTAAAACGGCATACGAGCTACTCACCGGTAACAAACCCCAAGTTGAATACTTTCGGGTATTCGGCTCAAAGTGCTACATTCTTGATAAGCATCGTCGTACTAAATTTGCTCCTAAATCTCATGAAGGATTCCTACTTGGTTACAGATCGAACTCTCACACTTACCGTGTCTACAACAACTTCACTCGAAAAGTTGAAGAGACGGTAGATGTGAAGTTTGATGAAGCTAATGGTTCTCAAGTCGAACAATTGCCAAATGATGTAGGTGATAAGGACCCTTCGGAAGCTATCCAAGACTTGTCCATCTGCAAGATTCGTCCCATGGAGGTGAAGGAAAGTACTTCATCGATTCAAGTGGAAGCCCGTACTTCACGTCAAGGTGAACCTCAACACGACATGGAGGCATCCACAAGCGGTACACGACAAGATGATGAAGAGGAGGAAGTACATCATGAAGATCCACCACAACCTCCTTCACCACCACCTCAAGGAAACGACACCTTCAACAACAACGAAGATGAAGGAGATGATGAGGATGAAGAAGCTCCACCATCCAACAAGCCTAAGCTACCCCGAGTTCGAGCAAGAGTGACCAAAAACCATCCCCTAAACCAAATCTTTGGTGACATACAAACCGGGAGAATCACTCGCTGTAAAACTCGCCTAGCTAACTTTTGTGAGCATTATTCTTTCATCTCTAGCATTGAACCCTTGAAGGTAGAACAAGCTCTTGAAGACCCGGATTGGGTGAACGCAATGCATGAAGAGCTTCACAACTTCGAGAGGAACGAAGTGTGGACACACGTGGAGAAGCCCGTGGACGAGCACAACATCATCGGAACCAAATGGGTGTTTAGAAACAAGCAAGACGAAGACGGTCAAGTCGTACGCAACAAGGCACGTCTCGTAGCCCAAGGATATACGCAAGTCGAAGGTATGGACTACGGTGAGACCTATGCCCCCGTCGCTAGACTCGAAGCTATTCGCATTCTTCTTGCTTATGCCAATCACCATGATATCACGCTTTATCAAATGGACATTAAAAGTGCCTTTTTAAATGGTGAAATTGAAGAAGAAGTCTATGTTAAGCAACCACCTGGTTTTGTGAATCCCAAGAAACCTAATCATGTTTACAAGCTTCGTAAAGCTCTTTATGGTCTTAAGCAAGCCCCACGTGCTTGGTACAAATGCTTAACGAAGTTTCTTATTGAAAAGGGTTTTGAGATTGGTAAAATTGACGCAACCTTATTCACTAAGAGAGTTAATGGTGAATTATTTGTGTGCCAGATCTATGTGGATGGTATTATCTTTGGATCTACTAACCCACAATTTAGTGAAAGATTTGGAAAGTTGATGTCCGAGAAGTATGAGATGTCCATGATGTGTGAGCTGAAATTCTTTCTTGGTTTGCAAATCAAGCAAACGAGAGAAGGAACTTTCATCTCTCAAACTAAGTATACCAAGGATTTGATCAAGAAGTTCAACATGCAAGAGTGTAAAGGTATGAAAACTCCTATGCCTACTAGTGGACATGTTGATCTTACCAAGGAGGACGAACCCGTTGATAAAAAAGTTTATCGATCTATGATTGGTTCATTGCTATATCTATGTGCCTCTCGTCCCGATATTATGCTTAGTGTTTGCATGTGTGCTAGATATCAAGCTGCACCTAAAGAGTGTCATCTTTTGGCCGTGAAACGTATTGTGAGATATTTGATACAAACACCAAACTTTGGCATTTGGTATCCCAAGGGATCTTCCTTTAACCTTGTTGGCTATTCCGACTCGGACTATGCCGGTGACAAGGTTGATAGAAAATCCACCTCGGGTACTTGTCAATTTTTGGGTAGATCTCTTGTGTCTTGGTCCTCCAAGAAACAAAACTCGGTATCTCTATCTACTGCTGAAGCTGAGTATTTTGCTGCCGGATCGTGTTGTGCACAATTACTATGGATGACACAAACGCTTAAGGATTATGGAATTCATGTTAAAAATGTTTCATTACTTTGTGACAATGAAAGTGCTATTAAAATTGGTCATAATCCTGTGCAATATTCTCGAACTAAGCATATTCAAGTTAGACATCATTTTATTCGTGATCATGTTGCCAAATGAGATATTGATCTTAAGCATGTTCGCACTAACAAGCAATTGGCCGATATCTTTACTAAGCCACTTGATGAGAAAATGTTTTGTCACTTGAGGAGTGAGTTGAACATCATTGATGCTTCAAACTTGAGCTAGACTCACTCAATTTGCATGCAAGGGCATGAGCTTACTTGATACTTCCATGATACTCTTGACATATTACTCTATTCCATGGAAATATATGCTCCCTTGTATTGCAATTAACCTTTTGTAGGTACTTGGAAGAACTTCATTCCACAAGATTGCCATCAACTCCAATCATAAGCAATCTTGTCATGACCAAGTATCCACAACCTCTATTGATGATGGAAGGAAGAAGACAACAAAAACATATCCTTGACACATATTTGTACTTTACAATTGGTATTGTGTCATATCATGTTCTTCCTTGCTTGACTAATCTAATGTAGGTAACAAGTGTACTAAAACGAGAAGGATTGCTCCCAACTCAAGATGATCTTCATCAACCTCGAGCATCCTCAACAAGTTCACCTACAAGCTACGTCATCAACATCACTCAAAGGTATGTACTCATGTCCTTGAAAAGGCTTTACTCCAAGTAATGAGCTAAAGCAACTCAAGTGATATGAAAACATTAAAATGCTTAATCGAAAAATGGTAACCCCATTTTAAGCTTAACGATGAGTATGACCTATGATCAAGTATTCTTGCTTGGCTCCTAAGTCAATATACTCTAATATAGGTGACCTAGTCACCGCCCATCATCTAGATTAAGTATCTTGTTTGGTTCATTCTCTACTTGTAAGATTTCTTGGAACCACTCAAATCTTCTCTAGTTGATATCTTTTTGTAAAATCTTTTGCACTTTCTTGAAAATTTCTTCTTGACACTTTGTTGCAAGTTTTCAAAATTTATTTGCAAGTTTCTCAAACATTGCCAAGTTTCTGTTTTAGCCTCGGAGCCGCCGATACAAATAACTCGGCTCTACCGAGTTAGCAGATGAGCTGCAAAACAATAACTCGCTACCACCGACTTGTTTGTCTCGGAGCCACCGATTTGATTTCTTCTCTCATTTGTGTTCATAATTGCAAATCTGTGTTTCTTTAGTGATCCTACAAAGTGATGTCTTTGTTTCTTCGATGATCCCTTCTTATTAAAAAAACTTAGGAGGAGAAAACTTTATTCAAGGATCCCTAACTCAAAGGAGGAGAAGTTTTACAAGCTATCAGTTTAGACAAAGGGAGAGAAATTATTTTCAATGATTCCCTCAATTCTCATTTCTATGAACCCTACAATCTATGACCCTTATTCTCAAGGATCCCTTCTTAATCAATGATCCCTGTGTCTAACCCTGTGTATGGACCTTTTTAGAAATTAATGCCAAAGGGGGAGAAATACCAAAGCTTCAATGCTACAGGGGGATATACATGCTTATGCAAAGGGGGGGATATAATCAAGGGGGAGAGGTAAACATCAAAAATTACACTTATACAGACAAGGGGAGAACACCAAAGCAGGGTAGAAAAATATGTTTGGAGAAAATATGTTTATTTCACTTGTCTACTCATGTTAGACTTTTCTCACCCTATCCAATCCCAATATTTACATGCTAAGATTCATGGGGAGAGGATGATCTAATATTTTCATATCTAGGGGAGAAAGTTCTAAATGTTCTTGGAGACATATTAATCTCAAGGAATACTATCTTCTATATGTTCTTCATATCTTGGTACTATTGAGCTCTATTGCTTTTGACTGGTAGAATACTCTTGTGTTTCCTAACATTGTTTTCTCAAGTGTGTTTCTACTACTAGAATGCTCAAGAACTCAAGGTAAGTATATGCATCATATCTTTGATCAAGATGATCTCTTGCTTCTTGCACATATTGTTTGCGAGAGTGAAGTCTTGAACAAGGATATATCTCATTCACATATATTTGATGCATATAGCCAAGATACACATGACTCCTTATATCCCTTCAACTATATGTGTGTCCATGCATTCCAAAGCAACTATCCTTTAAAGGGATTGCACACATGTAGGGGGAGCAAATCTAAGTCATGTGTCTCTCAAAGTCTTCATTATATACATGCATATCCTTATTTGAAGCTTTGATTGTATGTTGTCATCAATTACCAAAAAGGGGTAGATTGAAAGCACAATGTGCTCCCTTGGTGGTTTTGATAATTCATGACAACATACATTGTCTCTTGGACTAATATTTCTACCTAGTGTATTTCAGATACAAGTCCATAGAGGAAGAAGGGATGGCATAAAGGATTATCGAGATTGTGGATAAACCCCAAGATGTAAGGAAATGGATTGGCAAAGCTTCAAGCAAGAGGACTCTACATTTTACCTTGTGAGAAATCACTTTGAGTCCATAGAAAGCCAATACTATTAAAAGGGGGTAATGTATTGTTGGTGAACAAAATGCTCATACGTGCACAAGTGATAGTCACCAAAAACACCCACAAGCTCTTCCACAAAAGTCTGTCCAAAGTCAAATATCCAAAATCGGTGCAACCAACACTTTCCACTCGGTGCCACCGATTCCCAAACTCAGACAGACCCATGCCAAACCCTAGCACATCGGTGCAACCGATTCCACTTCGGTGCCACCGAGTTTGGGTTGCCAACTTTCTGTTACCTCGATTCACAAAATCGGTACCGCCGAGTTTGTTGGATCGGCGTCACCGAGTTGCGCAATCTGACCGTTGGTCACCTAATTGGTACCACCGAGAATTATATATCGGTCTCACCGAGATTCAAAAGTTATTGCCTTTTGGTCACTTCGGTACCACCGAGATTCACACATCGGTGTCACCAAGTTGGTCACTTTAGGTGTAACGGTTGGATTTTTGGGGATGCCTATATATACCCCTTCACCACCACCTACTCGAAAGAGAAGCACTCAGAACTATTCCATACTTGCCCCATCATATTTTCTGAGAGAGAGCCACTTACCCTTGTGTTGAGATCATGCCATTCCATTCCTACCATATGAATCTTGATCTCTAGCCTCCCCAAGTTGCTTTCCACCAAATCAATCTCTTCCACCATAGCCAAATCTGTGAGAGAGTGATTGTGTGTTGAGGAGTCTATCATCTTGAAGCACAAGAGCAAGGAGTTCATCGACATTACCGAGCCTATTACCTTTTGGAGGGTGGTGCCTCCTAGATTGGTTAGGTGTCGCTTGGGAGCCTCCTACTTCGTGTTGTGGAGTTGAACCAAGAAGTTTGTAAGGGCAAGGAGATCGCCTACTTCGTGAAGATCTACCCATAGTGAGGCTAGTCCTTCGTGGACGGAAGCCGTTATGGAATAGTCAAGGTTGCTACTTCGTGGACCCTTATGGGTGGAGCCCTCCGTGGACTCTCGCGACCGTTACCCTCCGTGGGTTGAAGACTCCATAAACGTGGACGTATGATAGCACCACCTATCGGAACCACGGGAAAAATCTTCGTGTCCCTCATGCGTTTGATCTCCCTATCTCAACTCTTTACTTCATGTGCAATGTCTTTACTTTCCGCTGCCATACTTGTTGACATGCATGTGTAGGGTGTGCTAGACTTGCTATAATTGTTAAAATTTGCCAACCAATTAACTTGGGAAAAGGTTAGGTTTTAAATTCCTGCTAGTAGTCTATTCACCCCCCCTCTAGACACTCTTCTAGTGATCCCTCACCCGCGCGCCAGACGCACACATCGCTCAGCGCCCGGCCACCTCAGCTGCGCCCGCGCCGCACCTGGCCGCAGCAAGCCACTGTCGCGCCGCCCTACGCCCGGGCCACCGGATCTGCACCAGCCGGCGCCGGAGCCGTGCCCACACGCCTGCTAGAGCCCGACGACCCTAGCGCCACACCTAGAGATGCCTTGCCGCCACCCTCCCTGGAACCTGACCGGGCTTCGCCGGCGGGCTCCTCGGGCGGCGGCGAGGTGAGGGGGGGAGGTTCGGGAGCAAGGGCCGGCGCCTGAGGGAGGTTACCCTCGTGCCGCCCGAGAGAGGAGACGACACGGGGCACAGTTACTGTTCCAGTTTGTAATGGGACAGTCAGGTTCTCTTCAGACATAATATCACGTTCCATAAACACGGTACTAGCAGCACGTGAGTCATGCAAGGCTATTTTGTATCTGGCTCATGCAGTTGATATTTTGTCCACTGGTGCACAACATTTTTCACTTCCTTTAGTTAGCTCATGGCGATAAGGTCACTTGAAGATGGATGATGTGTTCCAGATGCTTAAGAAATGGTGCACACATAATCAATACTAGCTCCACCAAGATCTATGGGTCCATAGTAGTAGCTAGACGACTCAGTCGTTCCGCTCTACTCTTACCCATTCTTCTCTACTCCTACCCAATCCTCTCTCTCTCTCTATCTCTCTCTTTCTCTCTCTCTCTCTCTCTCTCTCTCTCTATATATATATATATATATATATATATATATATATATATATATATATAGGTACGCTAAACTGAGCCTAAGCGCATTAATAACTATCGTACGCGCCGGCCACCCAGCCTCGTGGAATCAGCCCTCCTAATTAGTTAGCCGTAAATCAATGGTAGTTGTGGAATAGACTGTAGTAATAAATGATATACTTTACTAGAAAGAGTTCATGCACGATAATGGTAAATCTAGAGAAGGAAACAGTAATACCAGTCAATTTGATTACTATTTTTTCATGGTCTTGTTACTAACAAGGGGAAGCAGTAGTAATTGAGTTAATTCAGTTACTATGTTTGCTATTGCTTGTTACTACAGGGAGTGAAAGTTGTCGGTACAATAGTAAGTGAACACTGGTGCAGCGACGTGCTATACAAACAGTTTTTAACCCCTTTCTGTGACGTAGTTGTAAACCGTCGCCTTGCATGTGTGGGCGATAGGGGGGTCCATCCCACATGACACGGCAAACCCGTCGGCGATGGTGGCCAACGAACGCAAATGTTTGGCAAAACTAAGCGTATGGGATGTCCGCA
This sequence comes from Elymus sibiricus, assembly GCA_039707655.1. Taxonomy (NCBI): domain Eukaryota; kingdom Viridiplantae; phylum Streptophyta; class Magnoliopsida; order Poales; family Poaceae; genus Elymus; species Elymus sibiricus. The sequence continues at coordinate 325,657,731 of CM077675.1, read as the reverse complement.
TCTTTCACAAACGAGGGTCACCGGGCAATCGTTTGAGATATGGTGTATTTCCCATACGGTTCATCCTTGCAACTCGTGTGAGATCACACTAACATCGCATGCGCTATTTTGTGGTGCGCCGTTTACGATGTGCACTGAATCGCAAACAGTTCACGATTATAAAGGCATGTATGACAAGGGGGCTATCACACACATTTAGTTCCACTATGACCGTCTGTCATATGATATAAGAGTGCATACGTATATCATTATAAAACCGTATGCGAAGGTGGAATATATCCCACACGCGGCGTTTTTGATAAGCGTTTGTGATTTATAAAACGTCCCAAATGTGTGATCCATACTTCCCAAACGTGTCATCCAGACTAACTGTGTCGGATGAAGGCCTATCGCACGCGTTCTTCTTTGACCAACGTTTACGATGGGCACGATATCATACACAGTTCAAAATACGAAATCGTGTGTGATTAGGAGACTAGCACAAATGCTGGTGTTTTTAATCTCACACGTTCTTTCTCGTCTGACCGTGTGCGAAGACGAGACTCATCGCACGCGCCGTGAATGGAGAAACGTGTGTGATGTTGAAGTTGATCGCAGACGTTTTGCTTTCTCAAACTGTGTGCATTGTAATGGCCCGCAGAGCATGATTTGCCCCTAATTAAATACCTTTGTTCATAATTCACATAATTTAAATTTGAAAGTAGGAATTCATGTATTTCATATCGAATCATGTTTAAATGTAGGTTTAAGAACGAATGCATAATTCGATTCACATGTACATATACTCAAGAACTACATAAGGATCAATTCTCAAAAAAAAGGAAAACTATAGAAGGGACAAATAAAGAATGATGGAACCACAGTTGTATTAAAGACGGTAAAGAGAGAGCCGAAAGACATTCTGGTTGCTGGAGAAGGTGAAGCGGAATGCTCATATTGTGCCCTCCTCCATGCCTAACGCACGAACGACTCTAGGCCAGCCCATAGTGATGGCCGCCCGCCCATCCTTCACTGTCTTCATTATGACTTCTCGGTGCTCATTATAGTCTCAATGATATATTTTAACCTTCATTGCATGTCCAGCAATCATGTACTTTGCGAGGTAATCTTGAGTAAACTGCTTTGGGAACCACTGCAAAAGAAAAAGATTCAGACATTGTTGTGTGAGAACTCATTATGGGCAGTACTAACAGAAGCCTACAGAGTTTGTAGTTATCATCCTATAGCTCACTGTTGTGTAGGATAGAGCCTAAATAAATAGTCTAATTGGCATTGTTCGTCTCTTTTCCCTAACAATTATTTTCAGTTTCCTCACTTGATGCTGGTTCATGAATATTTTATTGCCCCACACGCAAAAAGGGTCCAGGAATGGATCTTTACCTAAGACATATATACCTACAAGCAAGAAGCCAATATTAGAAGCTAAAATGCTGTTGCAGAATGGTGTAATATATTACTCCATCAGTTCCACGATGTGTTGCGTATAAACATTTGAGAAGTCAACATTTACTTACTTTAACCAAGTTTGTAGAGAAAAACATTTACATCTAGAATTGCAATTCCATTTCATTAGATACATCACAAATTTCATATTGTATACATTTTAGATGGTATATGTAGATACATCACAAAAATCTATATGCACTACATGATGGAACGGATGGAGTATAAGTGGAGGGATGAAAAAAACCTCGATGGAAAACGTTGGCCACTCCCATTGTTGTCATGTGCAAGTACATGTAAAGTTATGATAAGTACAACAGGCTTAACATCAACCAAGTATACGAGGTATCTTCTTGAAATAAACAAGGCATATATGCTCACTATAACAACCAAATATAGCCATTTGATACTGGACAAATGCTCAATGGAACCAACCTAACAACCAGATAACAAAAAGCAAGGCGTCTGCTTGAAAACTAGACAAATGCTCACTGCAATCAACCTAACAACCAGATACAAAAAAGCAAGGCATCTGCTTAAAAACTAGACAAGTGCTCACTACAACCAACCTGGCAACCAAATTCAGAGAAACAAGGCATAAATGTTTAAAGCGGGAGTTAAGGGCACATGTTAACAACACCAGGCATAAGAGGTGGTATTGATGGAATTGAACTGCACAATTCATACTTGCACATAATGAACATTACATTGTGAATAACTGAAAGAAACAAGGCATTCATGCTCACTGTAACAACCAACTATAGACATTGAAAACTGGACAAATACTCAATGCAACTAACCTAACAACCAGATACAGAAAAGCAAGGCATCTGCTTGACAACTAGACAAATGCTCAATTAAACACTGCATGATTATCGCAAGGCAAAAGCTACTACAACAATGGGTACGAGACGGCTAGCTAGAAAAGGTATGATTTGCTCACAGGATGTTGTCTCACTTGTCATGGATGGGCTCCTTCCACTTGGGATATGAGGTGCCCAGGGTGCGCTCCCTGATGTCGCAGATGGGACGTTTCCCATTGTAACAGCCGTAGTGTGTGACATTATCTTGGTGGATGAGATCTGACTTTGGAGCTAAGGATCCCAAGCCACCATCGTAGAACGTGTCCTTCAGAAATGACAAAAGGGGCTTGATGGCGTAGAAGGATCGCGAATCCATGACCGCGAGGTGGAGGAGATCAGCGGCGGGGCCTTTGAAGAGATCGACGGCGGTTGAACCAGAGGCGTTGCTGGTGGACCACTTAACTTGTGGCATGGCCTGAGTGAAGCCGGTGATGTTGACGAGCTTGATGTCATAGCTGGCTCTCCTGAGATACAAGAATACGCGAGCCAGCAGACTTGAAGCCTTCAGCTTGGCAACGTAGGCATCATCCTCACCGGCTCCCGCGGCGAGGTGTTCGTCCGAGATCGAAGGGTCGGTGCGAACGGCGCCCACCTCGCCAACATACGGCGGAGAGGCCATGATAGACCTCCTTTTGCTCGTACACTCCTCGAGTTCCACGGGAGATGTGGTCGGGCTGATTAGGATGCGACTCTCTGGAGTACGGGACGGGGATCTGGGGGAAAGGGACACCGCCGGCCTCATCTAAAAACTCAGGGTGGCGATGGTGTATGTGGATCAGTGGGGACCCTGCACTTGTTTAACTATGAGGCACGGGCAGACCGGCTGAGGTTGGTGGTGGAAGGCGGCGGCGGGAGCTACGGTTCAAGCGGGGGAGGAAGGGGGAGGGGGGTGTTGTGTGGACGGGAGGTGTTTGGGTATGTGCCGCTGTTGCTGAAAACTTTAGTAGTAATGGTGTGGGTGGAGATGGTGGTGGACGAGGGATGGCAACGGTTCAAATGCCTCGGCAGCTGAAATTTTACTATAGGGTAGGTGCGGTGGGCGAGGAAGGGCGACATGTAGTTGAAATACCGCTTCCACTTAAATTTTGGTAAATGAACTGGGCGGGAGCAACCAAGATCGCACACGGTCCAAACATAATAAAGTGTGTACGCTATAATAAAATATCGTGTCGCGAAACCATGAATTTTTGCGTCACTCAAGGCGGGTAGCTCTTTCTGAGATTTCTCAAGGCGGGTTCATCTCACACGGTTCATCCTCAATTTCAGTCGCGGACGTGAAATTCATCCTAAATTTCCGCATGCCCACAAACAGATGACACAAACATTCGGCAAATTTTAACCACAAAATGCCTTATTTTGCAGCGGATTAGTTGACATTAGTTCATACGCTCAGTAATTTACAAACAGTTCATCAATTTACATGAAGACGAACTGCACAAAATATTCACTATGGCATGGATGCATGCAAACGCCGCGCCTCCACCGTTGTCATGACCTTCCTCGGCTCAGAACGAGTATTCAGAGGAGCTCGTCAAGTCGATGAGCTCCACTGGTTCCACGGCGGCGACCGGCGGGGCTACCTCGGCCAAAGCAACTGCGGCGCCTCTCGCCCGGTCTGCCGCTATCGACGAAGATGTCATGGCATCCACGTGGGCCATCGGGATACAGACGTGCACCGCTCTCGCTAGAGCTGCGTCCCTGGTCGCCGTGGCCACTGTTGCCAGGGCTGCCGCCGTAGCTGCAAGGCCTGCACTGGTCTCCAACACAGCTGAGAGGCATGCGGCGGCCTGCTCCGCTGCCTTCTGGTCCTGCTCCCGCCTCTTTTTGCTCTCTGCATCTAAGTTTCGCTTCCTCTTTGCACTCTCCCTCCGTTTCTGCCGCTTTAGATCCCTAGCCGCGTTGCGGATGGCATCCGCAGATGCGATAGATTATTCCACACCGACACTGAGACGGTGCTCGTCCTCGTCGTGCAGGAACGCATCGAGGCCCGATTCCTGGACAGACGGAGCAATGGCCATTTGCATCCGATGCTGAAACTCGAGGTCGTCGTTGTCATCGGCCGCGACAGATGATGGTTGACCGTTGATCGACATGGAGGACAGCGCGTCGGAATCCTCTATCCCGTCGTCGTCGACCGCGACAGCTGGCTGTTTGCCATTGCCTGCCATGGTGGCCAACGCGTCAGAATCCTCTATCACATCGTTGTCCAACACTATCAGGACGGCGCCATGCACATCCCCATGGTTGAGCACCGGTTACATTTGGTGTGTGTGTGTGGTGGTGACGAGCTATCGGCGGAAAAATTAGCTGTTAGCCGTCGCCGGCAAGATCTTTTGTAGGTTGCTGTCGGGTTTGGGTTTTTACTATGCATATTACCCCTTTGCACTGGCTGATGCTTGCGGTTGCCTCCACTAGGCAAGGCCGATTTTGCTATGTACGGGCATCGCACACGGTTAGAGTAGTACACTCGTGCCTGTTGAGGATACAATCGCATATGATTGTTTCGTCAGTTTCATTTGCTATTTACATAATATTAGCATCTTTGGGATAAATGACAAAAAAACGCAAGAGAGGGTCAAAACACAACCACACCCGCTAGTGGCCCAAATATATACTCCCCCTGTTCCTAAATATAAGTCTTTTTAGAGTTTTCAAAAAAAGTCTTTTTAGAGATTTCAGTACTAACTATATATGTACGGAGTAAAATAAGTGAATCTACACTCTAAAGTATATATATATATATGTAGTTCGTAGTGAAATCTCTAAAAAAGACTTGTATTTAGGAATGGATGAAGTATATATATATATGTGTGTGTGTGTGTGTGTGTGTGTGTGTGTGTGTGTGTGTGTGTACGAACATGGTGTTGTCATGTTTAAATTCGCAATGCGCAACTTTAATGTGTGGCACAAGTTGCATATGTGCATGCCTAAAAGTGTCCAATGTGACAGAAAAGGGTTTCATGACAAACGTAGGGTGTTCCCCCTACACTATGTGCCGGAGGATGGGGTCCTATGAACACATGACTTGTTTCAAACTTTGTCACATATTTATCCATGTCTGACTTTTCGTAATACAACCAAGAGAATTTATACCTTAATTTGGCCAAACCATCACATATATTTGTCGGACAAGAGGGATATATAGATCGCGCGGTCCCACGAGTGTCGTCGAAGAATAGTTGAGCGGGGCTAGAAGAACACCGTCCCCCTGCATATGGCCAAATGTATATGCGAAAATGGTGTGGTCCGGTGTTTCAATTAATACACAATGCACAACACTAGCTATGATGTGGCATGCACCTAGCTGAGATAACTGGACATATATACCCTCCTTAAGATTGGTTATATATATACTACCTAGCTGGGTCGTTATGGATGTGTGTGTGTGTGTGTGTGTGTGTGTCTATATATATATATATATATATATATATCGTTTCCCTCCCCCCACCCCCACCCCCCACACACATGACACGTAGCAGGGTGACGTTCTAGCGTTGTCAGTCAAATGGATGATATATAGCGGCCCATCGATATATAAGCGTGTCGTCGAAAACCGCACAATGGAGGCATGCATGGTCCACACACAAACACACACACACACGCACACACCCACACACACACACGCACACACACACACACACACCGTCACCCATCCTTGGCCTTCCAGCATTGTCAGTAAAAGGCATGACAGACCCTAAGGGCCCACCGATAGGTTTGTCGTCAGAAACCGCACAATGTAGGCACATGGTCCACACACTGGCATGGGTTCACACACACGCACGCACGCACACACGCGCACACACACACACACAAACGCACGCACACGCACGTGCACGCACGCGCACACACACACACACACACAAACAAACCGCCACCCATCCTTGGCCTTCCAGCGTTGTCAGTAAAAGGCATGACAGACCCTAAGGGCCCGCCGATAGGTTTGTCGTCGGAAACCGCACAATGTAGGCACATGGTCCACACACATGCAATGGTTCACACACACACATACACACACACGTCATCGATCCTTGACATTTTCAAAACAGCAAAAGAAAATCATAGATATTTTCAAAACAAAGATCTCAAGATTTATTTAGCCGGAATGACGTATCATGATACGTCTCCAACGTATCTATAATTTTTGCTTGGTCCATGCTGTTATATTATCATTCTTGGATGTTTTACAATCATTTTATAACAACTTTATATCATTTTTTGGGACTAACCTATTGACATAGTGCTAAAGTGCCAGTTGCTATTTTTTCTTGTTTTTTACTTCGCAGAATATCAGTACCAAACGGAGTCCAATCGCGACGAAACTTTTTGGATATTTTTTTGGGTCAGAAGACATCCAGTGGGCCAAAGAAGTGCTAGAGGGGAGGGTCAAGGAGACCACAACCCACTAGGGCGCGCTAGAGGCCCCAGGCGCGCCCTGATGGGTTGTGCCCTCCTCGGGACCCCTCGCCACTGCCTCTGACGCCTATAAATTCCAAAATATTCCAGAAACCCTAAGGGAGTCGACGAAAAACACATCCAGCCGCCACAAGTTCCAGAACCTCGAGATCCGATCTAACACCATCACGGAGGGGTTCATCAACCTCATTGGTGCCTCTCCGATGATGCGTGAGTAGTCCACAATAGACCTACGGGTCCGTAGGCAGTAGCTGGATGGCTTCCTCTCTCTCTTTTGATTCTCAATACAATGGTCTCTTGGATATCTATTTGATGTAAACTTTTGCGGTGTGTTAGTTGGGATCCGATGAATTTTGAGTTCATGATCAGTTTCTATCCATGAATATTATTTGAGTCTTCTTTGATCTCTTATATGCATGATTACTTATAGCCTCATATTTCTTCTTCGAATCTTTGGTTTAGTTAGGCCAACTAGATCGATTTTTCTTGCCATGGGAAGAGGTGCTTTGTGATGGGTTCGATCTTGTGGTGTCCTCTCCCAGTGACAGAAGGGGCAGCGAGGCACGCATGTATCATTTCTATTATGGATAACAAGATGGGGTCTATTCCTACATGAATAGATCTTGTCTACATCATGTCACCGTTCTTATTGCATTACTCCGTTTTTCCATGAACTTAATACACTAGATGCATGTTGGATAGCGGTCGATATGTGGAGTAATAGTAGTAGATGTAGAATCGTTTTGGTCTACTAATCTTGAACGTGATGCCTATATAATGATCATCGCCTTAGATATCGTAATGATTACCTGATCTTCTATCAATTGCCCAACAGTAATTTGTTCACCCACCGCGTGCTATACTCATGAGAGAAGCCACTAGTGAAACCTACGGCCCCCGAGTCTAGTTTTCCAACATATTGCTTTCCGATCTATCTTTTTGCCGCTTTTGTTTTCAGGTCTATTATTCCAAAAACCCAAAAATACCTTGCTGCACTTTTTATTTGCCCATTTTATTTTATGTTCTTGAGAGATCTATCTCTCCAATCTATCACTACCTAATCTATCTTTTTACCGTAGAGAGATTGACAACCTCTCTTCCGCGTCGGGTTGCAAGTATTTGTTCTTTGTGTGCAGGTGTTCTTTACGTAGAGGTGGTGATCCTCCTACTGGTTCGATACCTTGGTTTCATACTGAGGGAAATACTTACTGTCGTTGTGCTGCATCATCCCTTCCTCTTTGGGGAAATACCGATGCAGTCTCAAGCCACGTCAAAGGAATTTCTGGCGCCGTTGCCGGGGAGGAAGCGGTCTCTTCTACGTGCCAATCTCTGGCGCCGAGGAGACACCATCATCATCTACCAGGTTCCTAATCACAAATCTCATCTCCTTGCAATTACATTATTTGCCATTTGCCTGTCATTTTCCTCTCTCCCACTTCACAAATTTGCCATTTTATTCGCCCTCTTTTTCGTTTGCCTTTTTCTCGTCAGATCTCTTGCTTGCTTGCAATCTTGTTTGCGTAGTCACGATGACTCAAGAAAACACCAAATTGTGTGATTTTTCCAATACTAATAATAATGATTTTATTAGTACTCCGATTGCTCCTCCCGCCACTAGTGCGGAGTTTTGTGATATTAATGCCGCTTTGCTAAATCTTGTCTTGAAAGATCAATTTGCCGGTACTCCTAATGAGGATGTCGCGTCCCATCTAAACACGTTCGTAGAATTGTGTGATATGCAAAAGAAAAAAGATGTGGATGATAACCCACAAGTGTAGGGGATCGTTTGTAGCCTTTTTCGATAAGTAAGAGTGTCAAACACAATGAGGAGCTAAAGGTAGAACAAATATTCCCTCAAGTTCTATCTACCACCGATACAACTCTACGCACACTTTAACGTTTGCTTTACCTAGAACAAGTATGAAACTACTTTGCGGGAGTAAAACTAGAAGTACTTTGCAAATAAAATAAAGAACGTGGAAATAAAAGTTAGGTGCTGTTTTAATAAAAGAACAATAAAAGTAAATAACATAGTAGAAAGCTTTTTGTGTAACGCAAGAGAAAGATTTTCCATAGGCAATTGAATATAATATGATAGATACTTGTCATATGCAATGGGGGAGAGGCTTACGCTAACACACTTTCCGTACTTGGATCATATGCGCTTATGATTGGAACTCTAGCAAGCATCCGCAACTACCAAAGTTCATTAAGGTAAAACCCAACCATATCATTAAGTATCAAGTCCTCTTTACTCCCATACGCAACAACCCACCTACTCGGGTTTATGTTTCTGTCACTCAAGCAACCCACCATAGGCAAATCATGAACATATTGCAACACCCTACAGCGGGGACCCCTCACGTTTGCGCGACATGGAGGGCACCATAGGACAGCACCATATCAACATACAACCCACATCCATAACATCATACCACAATTAACCCATAGGACAAAAGAGATCTACTCAAACATCATAGGATAGCCAAATATCATTGGGAAATAATATATGGAGTTGAGCACCATGTTTAAGTAGAGATTACAGCGGGGAAGAGAGGTGTTACACCGCTGCATAGAGGGGAAGAGAGTTGGTGTTGACGGCGGTGAAGTTGTTGGTGTAGATGGCCGTCACGATGATTGCCCCAGCGGCGTTCCGGCGCCACCTGGGGAGAGGGGGAGAGCGCCCCCCTTCTTCTTCTTCCTTGGCCTCCCCCCTAGATGGGAGGAGAGTTCCCCCTCTAGTCCATGGCCTCCATGGCGGCGGAGGGGCAGGAGTCCCTCCTAGATTGGATCTCCCTCTCTATTCTCTTCTGTTTCACGTTCTTGTTTTCTGGCCGAAAACCATTTCTTATATTCCCGGAGATCCGTAACTCCGATCGGGCTGAAATTTTGAGGGGATTTTTATCAAAAAATGAGCTTCCTTGCACCTGAAGGAGAGATCCAACCGACGTACGAGGTGGGCACAACCCACCACGCCGCGCCTGGTCCTTCTGGGCGCGCCCTGGTGTCTCTTGGGGGCTGTGGGCCTCCGTTTGTGTTGATTCCACTTCTCAAAATTCACAAATATTCCAATAAAAATCTCCGTAAATTTTTATCGCGTTTGGACTTGGTTTGATATGGATATTCTGCGAAACAAAAAACATGCAACAAACAGGAACTGGCACTGGGCACTGGATCAATATGTTAGTCCAATAAATCATATAAAACGTTGCCAAAAATATGTGAAAGTTGTATAATATTGGCATGAAACAATCAAAAAAATTAGATACGATGGAGACGTATCAGTGGACAATGATATAGTGAAGTTGAAATGATTTCCTTTCTCTTTGCGGGATCGTGCAAAAATTTGGTTTTCTTCTTTGCCTCGCAATAGTATCGATTCTTGGAATAAGTGCAAGGATGCTTTTATGACTAAGTATTTTCTGCCCGCAAAAATTATTTCCCATAGGACACAAATCATGAATTTTAAGCAACTTGAGCATGAACATGTTGCACAATCTTGGGAAAGAATGAAATTGATGCTAAGAAATTGTCCTACTCATGGTTTAAATCTTTGGATGATCATACAAAAAAATTATGCGGGATTGAGTTTTGTCTCTAGAAATCTTTTAGATTCCGTCGCGGGTGGTACTTTTATGGAAATTACTTTGGGTGAAGCTACTAAATTGCTAGATAATATTATGGCAAATTATTCACAATGGCATACTGAAAGAGCACCTACTAGTAAAAAGGTTAATTCAGTTGAAGAAATTAGTACTTTGTGTGACAAAGTTGATGCTTTAATGAAGTTGGTTGCTAGTAAAATGCTCCTATTGATCTTAATGATGTGCCTTTGTCTACCTTTAAGCAAAATAGTGATTCCGTAGATGTGAACTTCGTCTCGCGAAACAATTTCAATAACAATGCTTATAGAGGTAATTTTAATCCTAGGCCTTTTCCTGGAAATTGCTCTAACAATTATGGTAATTCCTATGGTAATTCTTCTTACAATAATAATAGGAACCCCTCTGATCTTGAGAGTAATATTAAATAATTTATCAATGTGCAAAAGGTTTTCAATACTACGATAGAAGAAAAGTTGAATAAGATTGATGGTATGTCTAGAAGCATTGATAGAATTTCTCATGATGTAGAAAATCTCAAGTTGAAAGCTTTTTCACCTAAGATTGATGAATCAATTAAAGCTTTATATGTCTCTATGGATGAAAGTAAGAAAAGAACCGCTATGCTTAGAGCTAGAAGAGAATTCTTAGAATAATCGTTTTTTAGTGATTGCCTTCAGAAAAATGATGAAGATCTTAAAGTGATTGGTGTTTCTTCTATTGATTCCTTGTTTAGTAATATTAAGATTGATGATAAAGGTACTGAAGTAGAGTCAACTTTAGCTAGAAGGCGGCCCAATAATTTGGAGGGTGAAAATCTTGATGAAAATTTTGATGAAAGTGGGTTTGAAGAGGTCAAAACTTTAACTAGTGATGTGCCCACTATTTTGGAGCAAAGACTTTAATTATGATAGTTGCTCTTTGATTGAATGTATTTCTTTGCTGCAATCCATATTAAATTCACCCCAAGCTTATGAACAAAATAAAGCTTTTACTAAACATATCGTTGATGCGATGATGAAATCTTTTGAAGAAAATTTGGAGTTGGAGATTTCTATTCCTAGAAAATTATATGATGAGTGGGAACCTACCAGTAAGGTCAAGATTAAAAATTATGAGTGCTTTGCTTTATGTGATTTGGGTGCTAGTGTGTCCACGATTCCGAAATCTTTATGTGATGTCCTTGGTCTCACCAATATTGAAGAATGTTCTCTTAATTTGCACTTGGCGGATTCTACTATTAAAAAGTCTTTGGGAAGAATTAATGATGTTCTTATTCTTGAAAATAGGAACTATGTGTTCATAGATTTATTGTTCTTGATATTGATTGCAATCCGTCTTGTCTCATTATACTTGGTAGACCGTTCTTACGCACTATAGGTGCCGTGATTGATATGAAAGAAGGCAATATTATATTTCAGTTTACACTAAGAACGGGGATGGAACACTTCTCTAGAAAAAGAATTAAGCCACCATATGAATCAATCATGAGAGCATCCTATGGAGAAAAAACCAAAGATGACAATACTTGAATCTATGCATTATGCCTAGCTAGGGGCGTAAAACGATAGCGCTTGTTGGGAGGCAACCTAATGAATAAATTTATTTTCTTCTTTTTATTTCTGTTTTTGAGTGTTGACACAATTATGCCTCTGTTATGATTGTGTTTTTATGTTTTATTTAGTGTTTGTGCCAAGTAAAGCCTTTAGGATGATTCATAAGATGAGTAGAAACAATGCTGAATCTGAAATAGAAACTTTGCCTCCAGTGTGCGAATTTTCATTTTTTTACTTGAATGTGATATTGAGCTGAAATTCTAACATAGTATTTCTATACAAATTCCTTACGTTGTCCTAATTTTTCAGAATTTTTAGAGTTACAGAAGTATGGTAAGAGTACAGATTAGTACAGACTGTTCTGTTTAAGACATATTCTGTTTTCGTTGCATTGTGTGCTTGTTTTGATGAATCTATGGGTTGTATTGAAGGGTATAAGCCATGGTAAAGTTAAAATATATTAGGTATAATGCAATAATAAAATTTTAAGAGTTTGTTGAGTTTTGTGTGATTGAAGTTTTCAAGTTTTGGGTGAGATCACGATGGATGAAGGAATAAGTAGTGAAAAGAGCCTAAGATTGGGGATTCTACAACACCCCCAAGATATATCCAAAGAGAAACAAGCAACTAAGCTTGGGGATGCCCCGAGTGGAATCCCCTCTTTCTTCTAACGACCATCGGTATTTTACTTGGAGCTATATTTTTATTCGTCACATATCATGAGTTTTGCTTGGAGCGTCTTGTATCATTTGAGTCTTTGCTTGCTTTGGTTTTTAGTTTGTCACTTGTATCCTTGCTGGACACAACTATTTGAGAGAGACAAAATTATGCTAAGATTTTTTAGAATTGCTCTTTATGCTTCACTTAAACTTTTTGAGCTATAGAATTGCTCTAGTGCTTCACTTATATCTTTTTGAGCACGGTGTGCTTGGAAACATTTTGAAGAAATCCTCTCATGCTTCACTTAGATTAATTTGAGATTTAGTAAATTTTGAAGAAATACTCTCATGCTTCACTTAGATTAATTTGATAGTTAGTAAATTTTGAAGAAATCCTCTCATGCTTCACTTAGATTATTTTGAGAGTTAGTAACTTTTTGAAGAAATCCTATCATGCTTCACTTATACTATTTTGAGAGATGAAATCTCTATGCTCATGTGCTTCACTTAAATTTGTTTGAGCTTGTCAAAAGCAATGGAAATATATGAAACTAGTCCCAAAGTGATAGATATCCAGGGGGATATAATAAAAACTTTCATGAAGATCATTGGACAAATTAAACTTGATTCCTTGTAATAGTTTTGAGACATGATGATAGTAATATGTGAGTCATGTTAGTGAGTAATTATGCTTTAGTAAGAATATTGGTGTTAAGGTTTGTGATTCCCTATGCAAGTGCGAAAGTCAATAGTTATGCAATGAAATTACATCCTACTTATGGTGCATTATTCGGTGTTAGTTATGCTCAATGCTCGCTTATGTGAATTTTTGTTTCTTGGTTGGTTGCTTCTCAATCTATTTGCTAGCCTCCACTTGTACTAAGTAGAAATACTATTTGTGCATCCAAAATCCTTAAACCCGGTTTTGCCTTATGAGTCCACCATACCTACCTATATACGGTATTTCCATGCCGTTCTAAGCAAATTTGTATGTGCCATCTCTAATTTTCAAAATAAATTTCCTTTTTGTGTGCTCGTACCGCTCATGAAATGGTAGGGGTTGTCCAATATTTTCCATGCTAGATGTGTTATTCTCAAGATGAGTGTTTATTCACTTGTCATCGCACGAGAGTACGGCGGTAATAGGGATGCCCAGTCCCGAAATGAAAAAAAGAAAAAAATTACTTTATGTTGTCAAATAATAAATTCCTTGGAAAGTGTTGGTATGGAAGGCAACCGTGGATACGGCCAGCAATGGATTGTGAAAGAATGGTGGAAAAAGGAATAAACTTTATTTTCTGTTTGGGAACCGGCTATGATATATCTAGCATGGAAAGTATTGTGAACTACTTTGTCGTTTTCGTTGACAGGAAAGGCATGCCACTCAAAATATTTTTCTCTCTCAATTTAAAACTTTGAGCTCTGGCACCTCTACAAATCCCTACTTCCCTCTACGAAGGGCCTATCTATTTACTTTATGCAATTTATATTTTTACTTTGAGTATCCATCTTCTCTTATAAAGCACCAACTAGGGGGGCACTATGATCATACTTGAGCATTGGGTGTAGTTAATATTTGAGTGTGTTTCATGAATGGATCAATATTGAGCATGATGGGCTAGGGATAACTTTCTTTAGTGTTGATATTTTGAAAGACATGGTTGCTTGTTGGCATGCTTGAATATTGAAGTCATTATGTCAAAACTAGACTATTGCTTTGAACCATCTAAAAGTCCAAATGTTCATGCTACAAAAGAAAAAACAATATGTGATGAACATGTTAGGCAGCATTCCACATCAAAAGTTCTGTTTTTATCATTTACCTACTCGAGGACGAGTAGGAATTAAGCTTGGGGATGCTGATACGTCTCCAACGTATCTATAATTTTTGCTTGTTCCATGTTGTTATATTATCATTCTTGGATGTTTTACAATCATTTTATAGCAACTTTCTACATTTTTTGGGACTAACCTATTGACATAGTACCAAAGTGCCAGTTGCTGTTTTTTGCTTGTTTTTCACTTCGCAGAATATCAGTACCAAACGGAGTCCAATCGCTACGAAATTTTTTGAGATTTTTTGGGCCTGAAGACATCCAGTGGGCCAAAGAAGTGCCAAAGGGGAGGGTCGAGGAGACCACAACACACTAGGGCGCGCCAGAGGCCCCGGGGATGCCCTGATGGGTTGTGCCCTCCTCGGGACCCCTCTCCACCGCCTCTGACGCCTATAAATTTCCAAATATTCCAGAAACACTAAGGGAGTCGACGAAAAACACATCCAACCGCCACCGCCACAAGTACCAGAACCTCGAGATCCAATCTAACACCATCACGGGGGGGGGGGGGGGGTCATCATCCTCATTGGTGCCTCTCCGATGATGCGTGAGTAGTACACCATAGACCTACGGGAACGTACGCAGTAGCTAGATGGCTTCCTCTCTCTCTTTTGATTCTCAATACAATGGTCTCTTGGAGATCTATTTGATGTAAACTTTTGCGGTGTGTTAGTTGGGATCTGATGAATTTTGAGTTCATGATCAGTTTCTATCCATGAATATTATTTGAGTCTTCTTTGATCTCTTATATGCATGATTACTTATAGCGTCGTATTTCTTATTCGAATCTCCGGTTTAGTTAGGCCAACTAGATCGATTTTTCTTGCCATGGGAAGAGGTGCTTTGTGATGGGTTCGATCTTGCGGTGTCCTCTCCCAGTGACAGAAGGGGCAGCGAGGCACGCATGTATCGTTGCTATTAAGGATAACAAGATGGGGTCTATTCCTACATGAATAGATCTTGTCTACATCATGTCACCATTCTTATTACATTACTCCGTTTTTCCATGAACTTAATACACTAGATGCATGCTGGATAGCGGTCGATGTGTGGAGTAATAGTAGTAGATGCAGAATCGTTTCGGTCTACTAATCTTGGACATGATGCCTATATAATGATCATCGCCTTGGATATCATCATGATTATTTGATCTTCTATCAATTGCCCAACAATAATTTGTTCACCCACCGTGTGCTATACTCATGAGAGATGCCACTAGTGAAACCTACGCCCCCTGGGTCTACTTTTCCAACATATTGCTTTCCGATCTATCTTTTTGCCGCTTTTGTTTTCAGATCTATTATTCCAAAAACCCAAAAATACCTTTCTGCACTTTTTATTTGCCCTTTTTTATTTTGTGTTCTTGAGAGATCTATCTCTCCAATCTATCACTACCTAATCTATCTTTTTACCGTAGAGAGATTGACAACCTCTCTTTCGCGTCGGGTTGCAAGTATTTGTTCTTTGTGTGCTGGTGTTGTTTACGTAGTGGTGGTGATCCTCCTACTGGTTCGATACCTTGGTTTCATAACTGAGGGAAATACTTACCGTCGATGTGGTGCATCATCCCTTCCTCTTTGGGGAAATACCAACGCAGTCTCAAGCCACGTCATATCACTAAGGACATTTATTGATATTTTCAAAACAAGGATCTCAAGATTTATTTAGCCAGAATGACATATCACTACAGGCATTTTATTTCTGCCTATAGTGATCATATCACACCACCTAAATGAACCTTAAAATCTAGCAACTTCCCAACCGGTCACCCATCCTTGACTACTCCACCGAAAGCACGCTTAACTTCCGAGTTCCATTCGACTGGGTTACGGGCTGGGAAGCTGTGTCTTGCTGGTAAGGGTTGCCTCCTATCATTTACAAGGCGTGCCCCAATGGGCACGTGGTGGGACCAGATACGTGTCGCAGACGTTTCTGGTAGTACTAGAAACTG
Source organism: Elymus sibiricus (assembly GCA_039707655.1). NCBI lineage: Eukaryota > Viridiplantae > Streptophyta > Magnoliopsida > Poales > Poaceae > Elymus > Elymus sibiricus. Next base: position 325,641,409 of record CM077675.1, on the reverse strand, counting down.
TGTGTGATGGTGGCATGGGGGTTGATGATGACGTCTCGCTCATGGCACGATGCCGCTTTTGCCTGCTCTCCGGCCTGTTCCGTATCGTCCTCTTCATCCAGGAGGTTGATGACGGGCCCGGTGCTTTGGCGGAAAACCGATTGGGGGAGTGGCGGGAGACCGATTGGGGGAGTGGCGGGAGAAGCGTGTTTGGATAGAACATCATTTTAATACAAATTGGATAACTTATGAAAGAAGAAAGCTCAAGCTAGCACGACACGCGCACACCGTGCTTACACAAGCACGAGCTTCAGACGGGCGTATAGAACTGCTTTAAATCATTCATGGTTCGTTTAGTTTTTGTATACTACACTAATTAAGTTTCTAGACATTTAATGTGCATAATTAAAATTTGAACTAAAAGAACATGCTTCATGTCACCAAAATGGGTTGAAAAGAGATATTTGTGTCCTTGAGTTCCTTGTTTAGGTCCCATGCAATTAGCGTGAATGGATTACAAACATCTCGGAGTCATGACGAGGCCACAAACATTGAGAAACTTGGCTTTTAAATCATCATAAATCCAAAACTTGTCTAAAATTCTTGAAACTTACCCTGGTGTCATGACACGACACTTATACGACATGATAATCTTTTGTCTAATTTGGGACAAGTCTCTTGCACACCAAAACTTCTCTCAAGAACCATCGTGGTTTCGATACGGAACATGTCACCTCTGTGGAGGGAACGACATTCGATGTCTCTTCTTGCATTGATATTTTTTCTACATGCAACATAGACTAATACGAGTGCAATGCTAAAATGTGGAATTATTCATGGCTCATTTGGGGCCCTTTATACATTGATTGAGCTTTTTTATATCCATTTAATGTGCATAATTCAAATTTGAACTACAAGCACATGCTCTAGGGCACCAAAATGGGTTACAAAATCATTTATATGTCCTTAGGTCCCTGTTTAGGTCCCATGCAATGATTAAAAACATCTCGGCATCGTAACTAGGACACAAACGTTGAGAAACATTGCTTTTAAATCCCCATAAATTCGGAACTCGTCTGAAATTAGTGAAACTGGGGTGTCGACACGACACTTATAGGACATGGTAATTTGTTTGACCAGTCTGCGACAAGTTTTGGGACAAACCTCTTACAAATTGGAGCTTCCCACGAGAAGCATGGTGGTTTCGATAGGTAACATGTCGCCTTTGTGGTCAAAACGACATTTGAGTTTTCTAGGCATGCACTTAATGTGAAGAACTCAAGTTTGAATTACAAGCACGGGCTCCAGGGCATCAAAATGGATTAAAAACCATTTTGTATCCTTGGGTCCATGTTTAGATCCCATGCACTGATGGTCACTGAATTACAAACATCTTGGTGTCGTGACTAGGCCGCAAACATTGATAATCTTGGTTTCAAAGTCCGAGAGAACCCAAAGCTAACCAAGAATTCATGAAACTTACACAGTGTCATGCCAAGACACATATATGGTGTGCATTTTTTTGACGAATTTGGGACAAATATTGGGACATGCATCTTACAAGCCAAAGCTTATTCAAGAAGCCTTGTGATTTCAATAGGGAACATCTCACCTTTTTTGGTGAAACTACATTCAATGGGTTGTCTAGTGCACCAATTCGGCCCCTTTTATACATTAATTGAGTTTTCTAGGGATTTAGTATGCGTAGTTCAAATTTTGAACTAGAAGCACATGCTCTGACCTTGTGGTTTGGATAGGGAACATGTCACCTTTGGTGGCGAAACTGCATTCAATGTGTCCTCTAGGGCACCAATTCGGCCCTTTTTATACATTAATTGACTTTTATAGGGCCCTTTTCATACGAATGTGAATGAATTAGAAATATTTAGGCATGATCGCTCGGCCGCAATCATTGATAATATTGGTTTATTGAATTCCCGTAAATACAAAACTTGTATGATAACCATTTGGTGCCACGCGTCCAATTTTTTTTACTCCCTCCGTTTCTTTTTTACTTCGCATATAAGATTTGGTCAAAGTCAAGCTAAACATAGTTTGACTAAATTTATACACAAAACATATCAACATCTACAATGCTAAGGTTATATAGTATGAAAGTTAATTTGACGATGCATCTAATAATATTGATTTTAAATTATAAATATTTATATATTTTTCTATAAAGCTAGTCAAACTTTACAAATTTTGAATTTGACCAAATTTTATATGCTAACTAAAAGAAACGGAGGGAGTACTTGATATGGGGGTGTGTAGCTGCACGTTGATGACAGGACGCATGCGAGCTTTCTGCCACGTAGGCTCGACGGGACGCGTGCGAGCTGTCTGCCGAGCAGGCTTGACTGGATGCGTGAGAGCTGTCCGCCGTGCATGCTCGACAGGACGCATGAGAGTCTACTACGCATGCTCATCGGGAAGCGATCCTTTGACCTCCACCACCCCCCGCTCGCCTCGCTCCCAACTTCTGAATTAATGGCGTCCGACCCACTGTTTATCATGTGGTTAATGTGCCTGGACGAAGGGACTAGTTTGCTTGTGATCACTATTTTGTTCGTGCCTCGCCGAGAACTTTGACGTTTCGTCTGTTTTCGACTCGTATACATGTACAAACGAACAAAATAATATAACAACAAATTCGCACCGGCAAAGGATAATAATTCTCTTACATATGCATGATAATAAAAAATACCACATGTGGCAACTCCCCAAAGACACAGGGGCAAAAGAAGAAGGAAGAGGTTGAAGAAGGAAGACAAAGAAAATGATCTGGCCCGTTGCTATCTAATTCTTCATGGATTGCTGGGCGCGGAGTTCCTCAATCTCCTTCTTCATTGCCTCCACGACCTCCATCTGCTCTCGCATCTCATCCGACATCTTCCGCATTGCGGCCATGGCGCGGGCTCTTTGCTCGAGAGCGTCGATGGTTTGCGTCGCGTACGCATGAAGTTCCTTCACACGCTCCACGGATTCCTTCACCAACCCCTCGCACTCGATGTAGAGCTTCGCCAAGTCTTCCAAAAGTTCCTCGGTGAGTTCTTTCAGCCTCCCCTCCGAGGCACTTTTCTTCTCGAGCAGTTTCTTCCAGGCGTCGTTCTCCTCCATAAGTTTCTCCACGAGGCCGGTCGCCCTGTCAACTGAGGCGTCGCTCTTCTCCAGCAGCTTCACCAAGTCATCGATCATCGCGTCCGTCCTATCGAGCTCAGTGCGCATGTCGTCGCTAGCTAAGGAATCCAAGACTGCCAACTCGTCCAGTTCGCCTCCGAGGCGAATGCACTTGTGATTGTGAGAGCCATCACCTCTCCGCGAGAGATCCTCCCGGGCGTCCGCGGTGCCACCGGATATCTCTGCTGCGGCCAAAGCGGTGTGGCCGGAGCTCTCTGGCGATTCCGCAGCGCGGCGGCGGGACCCCTCGGTTGCTTCCGCGGCCTTGGTCTTTCTTCCCTGGTTATATCTCGACCCAAAACCCCCCTCCTACCGGCCATGGCAGATGGAATGAAGGACTAACAAAGAAAGGCCTGTTTTTTGGTGGTGGGGGTGAGGAATGTGAGGTAATTTTTGAGTACGTGTTTGTGTTTTTATAGCCTACTACAGTAAACAACTGCTAAGTGGGAACACGTTTAGGTTTGGTAGGTGTGAACTGATTTGCAAAAAAATTAGCGCGTGGTAATTTGGAATGTGAAAGGAAACAAGCTCAATATTTATTGATGGTTTTAGTTCCCAAGCACGGAACGCTTTATGGTTTTTAGAAACCGTTTGGGATGGCGTACGTGGGCCTGCATTCTCGGATGTGTGTACGTGTGTGCCCACTATTACTGCGGGGTCGGGGCCAAGACCGATGATGGTGTCGTGGCGGGCTAGACGGCCGCTGCTATGGTGGCGGCCTCGGCGGCTGCCCGTGGGGTGGCAGCCAAGGCGGCCACGACGGCCGCCGACAGCAGCTGCCTTCTGGCAGCCGTGGCGGAGCGTAGTGGGTAGTGATACGTCTCCAACGTATCTATAATTTTTGCTTGTTCCATGCTGTTATATTATCATTCTTGGATGTTTTACAATCATTTTATTACAAATTTATATCATTTTTTGGGACTAACCTATTGACATAGTGCCAAAGTGCCAGTTGCTGTTTTTGCTTGTTTTTTACTTCATAGAAAATCAGTACCAAACGGAGACAAAACGCTTCGAGGATTTTTGTGGATTTTTTATGGACCAGAAGAAAGAAGATGGGACAAAGAACACCAGAAGAGGGGGCCCAGGGTGGCCATCACCCACCAGGGCGTGCCAGAGGCCCCCTGGCGCGGCCTGGTGGGGGATGGGCACCTCGGGCACCTCCTCAACCGACTATCGTGCCTATAAATTCCCAGAAAATCCAAAAACACTGGAGGAGTCGACGAAACACAATTCCAGCCGCCGCAAGTTCCAGAACCTCGAGATCCAATCTAAACACCATCACGGAGGGGTTCATTTTCCTCATAGGTGCCTCTCCAATGATGCGTGAGTAGTCTACCATAGACCTACGGGTCCGTAGGCAGTAGCTAGATGACTTCTTCTTCTCTCTCTCTCTTATGATTCTCAATACAATGGTCTCTTGGAGATCTATTTGATGTAAACTTTTGCGGTGTGTTTGTTGGGATCCGATGAATTTTGAGTTCATGATCAGTTTCTATCCATGAATATTATTTGAGTCTTCTTTGATCTCTTATATGCATGATTACTTATAGCCTCGTATTTCTTCTTCGAATCTTTGGTTTAGTTAGGCCGACTAGATCGATTTTTCTTGCCATGGAAAGAGGTGCTTTGTGATGGGTTCGATCTTGCGGTGTTCTTTCCCAGTGACAGAAGGGGCAGCAAGACACGCATGTATCGTTGCTATTAAGAATAACAAGATGGGGTCTATTCCTACATGGATAGATCTTGTCTACATCATGTCATTGTTCTTATTGCATTACTCCGTTTTTTCCATGAACTTAATACACTAGATGCATGCTGGATAGCGGTCGATGTGCGGAGTAATAGAGGTAGATGCAGGCAGGAGTCGGTCTACCTATCTTGGACGTGATGCCTATATAATGATCATCGCCTTGGATATCGTCATGACTATTCGATTTTCTATCAATTGCCCAACAGTAATTTGTTCACCCACCATGCGCTATACTCATGAAAGAAGCCACTAGTGAACCCTACGGCCCCCCGAGTCTACTTTTCTATCATATTGCTTTCCGATCTATGTTTTTTGCAATCTTTGTTTTCAGATCTACAAAACCAAAAACCCAAAAACATATTGCTGCATATTTACTCTTTTTATTTGTGTTCTTGAGAGATCTATCTCTCCTATCTATCACTACCTAATCTATCTATTTACCGTAGAGAGATTGACAACCTCTCTTTCGCGTCGGGTTGCAAGTATTTGTTGTTTGTGTGCATGTGCTGCTTATTGCGTGGTGGTGATCCTCCTACTGGTTCGATAACCTTGGTTTCATAACTGAGGGAAATACTTACCGTCGCTGTGCTGCATCATCCCTTCCTCTTTGGGGAAATACCGACGCAGTCCAAGCCACGTCAGGTAGCGTGCTTTGGTGCGTGGTTGTGCGCAAAAATGGGCTCATCGAGCAGACGCGTGGCCCTGCCTGTCAGGGAAATGTGAAATTAACGTAAAACTAAGTTTTTTATAAATCTTTAAAAGGTTTGTAAATTCTAATCTCAATAACAAACATAACGTGCTGTGGGTGCAGATTTGATTAGACGGTACGCGTGCGAGGAGCCTGTCGCGCAGGCTCAAAGGGATGCGTGCGAGTATTCCGCCGCGTAGGCGCAACTGGCTCACCAGGAATCAAGCCCTTTGACCTCGGACCTCCACCCACAGCCCTATTCTCTCCCAAGTTCTCCATTAATGCTACACCTTCTCCTCCGGTCTTATCTATAAGGGCCGCCGCCGAGGATCGCCTCCTTTTTCGACGGACGACGAGGCGGCCAACAAGCGGGGGCGGGTCGAGGCTGAACCACACGAGCCTCCGGCGAGCGTGGAGTTCATCAGCAGCATCCCCGATGAGATGTTGGTAACCATCATGTCCCTCCTCCCCATCAAATCTGTTGTGCAGACCACCATCCTCTCCAGGCGGTGGCGCCCCCTATGGCACTTGATGACCCACAAGTATAGGGGGTCAATCGTAGTCCTTTCGATAAGTAAGAGTGTCAAACCCAACGAGGAGCAGAAGGAAATGACAAGCGGTTTTCAAAAAGGTAATTTCTGCAAGCACTGAAATTGTAGGTAACACGTAGTTTGATAGCAAGATAATTGGTAACGAGCAAGTAACGGTAATGGTAAATAAAGTGCAGCAAGATAGCCCAATCCTTTTGTGGCAAAGGACATGCCAAAACGGTCTCTTATAATAAGCAAGCGTTCTTGAGGGTACACGGGAATTTCATCTAGTCACTTTCATCATGTTGGTTTGATTTTAGTTCGCTACTTTGATAATTTGATATGTGGGTGGACTGGTGCTTGGGTGCTGTTCTTACTTGAACAAACCTCCCACTTATGATTAACCCCCTCGCAAGCATCTGCAACTACGAGAAAAGTATTAAGATAAAATCTAACCATAGCATTAAACATTTGGATCCAAATCAGCCCCTTACGAAATAGAGCATAAACTAGGGTTTAAGCTTCTGTCACTCTAGCAACCCATCATCTAATAACTACTCCACAATGCATTCCCTTAGGCCCAAAGATGGTGAAGTGCCATGTAGTCGATGTTCACATGACACCACTAAGGGAATCACAACATTCATATCATCAAAATATCGAACACATATCAACTTCACATGATTACTTGCAACATGACTTCTCCCGTGACCTCAAGAACGAAGGTAACTACTCACAAATGATATTCATGCTCAAGATCAGAGGGGTATTAAATAGCATAATGGATCTGAACATATAATATTCCACCCAATAAACCATATAGTAATCAACTACAAGATGTAATCAACACTACTAGTCACCCACAGGTACCAATCTGAGGTTCCGATACAAAGATTGAACACAAGAGATGAACTAGGGTTTGAGAGGAGATGGTGCTGTTGAAGATGTTGATGAAGATTGGCCTCCCAAAGATGAGAGGGTTGTTGGTGATGATGATGGCTTTGATTCCCCCCTCCGGGAGGGAAGTTCCCCCGGCGGAATCGCTCCGTCGGAGGGCAAAAGTGCTCCTGGCCAAGTTCTGCCTCGAGACGGCGACGTTTCGTCCCGAAAGTCCCCTCCTGATTTTTTCTAGGTCAAAAGACCTTAGGTACCAAAAGATGGGCACCGGAGGTGGGCTGGGCTGGCCACAACCCACCAGGGCATGCCTGGGGGGCCTGACACGCCCTAGTGTCTTGTGGTCACCAGGTGGCCCCCCTCCGGTAGTTATTTGCTCCAGTATTTTTTATATATTCCAAAATAATTCTCCGTGAAGTTTCAGCTTATTTGGAGATGTGCAGACCAGGTGTCTCTGATATGCTTTTTCAGGTCCAGAATTCCAGCTGCCGACATTCTCCCTCTTTCTGTAAACCTTGCATATTATGAGAGAGAAGGCATTAGAATTACTCCATAAAGTATTATTATGCATAAAAACATTATAAATAACAGTAGGAAATCATGAAGCAAAATGGTCGTATCAACTCCCCCAAGCATAGACCTCGCTTGTCCTCAAGCGAAAGCCGATATCGAAAAACATGTCCACATGGTTTGAGAGAGAGAGGTGTCGATAAAAACAACATACAGACATAGTAGCATCATGCTTATTATCATAGCAGCAACAAACTTTGTCATAGGACTTTTTCATATAACTTTTATTATATAACTTCATCATATAACTTCTCATGAACAAGTAACAATTCATCACAACATAGAAGTATAAAGCATAAACCTTATTGAAAACCAACAAACTATGTTCTCAGTCAACTTTGCAACTACAATTCATCATATTTTCAGGAAGGGTCTCGTGTCAGAGCCTTTTGGCAAGTCCACATACTCAACCATCATTTAATCTTGTATGATTGCTAACACTCACAACATACCCATGAGCAAAAAGTTTCAACCGGACACATAGAAAGACAGGGGCTTATAGTTTCGCCTTCCAACGTATTCACCTCAAGGGTGATGTCAACAATAATAACTCATGCTCACTCATATCCAACTGGATATATGTGCCTAGATCTTTCCTCACCACATGATGCTTGCAAAAAGAAAAAGTAAAAAGGAATAGGGAAGAATACTTTGACTCTTGCATAAAAGTAAATACATAAAAGTAAAAGATAGGCCCTTCATAGAGGGAAGCAGAGGTTGTCATGCGCTTTTTGGTTTGTATGCCAAATCCCTTAATGCAAAAGAACGTCATGTTATATTGCCCCTTATGATAGCAACCTTTATTATGCAGTCCGTCGCTTTTATTACTTTGCCATCACAAGTTCGTACAATGCTCAATTTTCTCTTACACTAATTGATCAAACACATTTAGAAGAAATTTTTATTGCCTTAGTGCACCGATGACTACTTACTTGAAGGATCTTACTCAATCCATAGGTAGGTATGGTGGACTCTCAAAACATGAGTTTGGGTTTAGGGTTTTTGGATGCACAAGTAGTATCTCTACTTAGTGCGGAATTTTTGGCTAGCAAGGATATTGAGCAAGCACCACATGTTGAAGGATCTATGACAATATAACTTCTATGTGAATATGAACAAACATAAATAATTACACTGTCTTCCTTGTCCAACGTCAACAATTTTGTCATATAATATTTAATGGGGGCTCACAATCATAAAAGATGTCCAAGATAGTGTATTTGCATGTGAATCTTCTCTTCCCTTATTAATTCTTTCATGAATTACATCATTGACCAATGTTATGTTTGTCAATTTCCAATAAATTTTACCACTTATACTTTTCCTTATGTGATGTCATTACTTACCATAAGATTAGCATATGATCCTTTTCATTTATTTCCTTTTTATTTTGATTGCAACGAGAAAGTAAAGAAGCAAAAGCTCAAACTAAACTTTATTATATAACTCTCACTCGATTACATAGATATATAGATTACGAAACTAGCACTCGAAAATAAATTATACTAAACTTTTATTCAACTAGATCACGAAAGAGCTAAGGATCGAACTAAAATAGGTAAAGGTAAATAAAATTGATGGTGATACGATACCGGTGCATCTCCCCCAAGCTTGGCACAAGCCAAGGGGAGTGCCCATACCCGTGTACTCAAGTCTCCTTTGGTGGTGGAGATGATGAAGCGGTAGCGTTCTTTTTCAGCTTACGCTTGAGGATAAATTCTCCTCCTTCAAGCCATCGATCTCCTACTCAAGCTCTAATATCTTTTCGCATAATGCCTGCTTGTTTTCCTGCAGAAGATGAAAAGGGATAAACTGGATCTTAGGTTTCTTTTCTTTATTAGGAAGACTTGACTTCTTGAATTCCACGCGCATGTCCCCGGGTTGAGGTAGTGGGACTTCTTCATCATCAGAGCTTGTCTCTTCCTTCCCCTTCAAGTCATAATCTTCTTCTTCCTCCGAGGTCTAGTCGTGGCGCTCCACATCCCCATAGACCTTGGGGTCTGCGATATAGTCAGCGACATAGCTCTCACCATCAGAATCTTGAGACGACATATTTTCAGACCTGTCAGGAAAACAACACAAAACAAGAACATGGGATTTTTCTGCGATGCGGTGGTAAAAAACAATCGGGGGTATATATACAGATTTTTATCTTGGGAAGCAAGAATATGGAAGGAAAACGGAGTCGGGAAGGTTCCCGAGGGGGGCACAACCCACCAGGGCGCGCCAGGGAGGCCAGGCGCGCCCTGGTGTATCGTGCTCACCTCGGTTACTTTCCTGTTTATTTCTTATTTTCCTAATTTTTGTAATATTCCAAAACTAACTGAAAATATTTTTGTGGATTTTTCGGAGTCCGTTTACTTACTGTATCACGTACCTCCTCTTTTTTCAGGATTCTGGAGTGTTCCGGAAGGTTTCTTTTATGTGTTCCTCCGGTGTCATGGTTTGGATAATATTGCTTTCAACATTAATAGGTGTACCTAAGATATAGTGTTTAATTCTTTGTCCATTGACTACCTTCGGGTTAGTACCTTTGGCATTATTAATCTTGATAGCTCCAGAACGATAAACCTCTTCGATAATATATGGTCCTTCCCATTTGGAAAGAATCTTTCCTGCAAAAAATCTAAAACGAGAGTTGTACAAAAGAACATATTCTCCAACTTTGAATTCCTGCTTTTGGATTCTTTTTTCATGCCATCTTTTAAATTTTTCTTTGAATAGTTTGGCATTTTCATAAGCTTGGGTTCTCCATTCATCTAGTGAGCTAATATCAAATAACCTCTTTTCACCGGCAAGTTTGAAATTATAATTGAGTTCTTTAATTGCCCAAAATGCTTTATGTTCTAACTCTAGAGGCAAATGACAAGTTTTTCCATATAGCATTTTGTATGGAGACATACCCATAGGATTTTTATAAGCTGTTCTATAGGCCCAAAGTGCATCATCTAGTTTCTTAGACCAATTCTTTCAGGACCTATTGACAGTTTTTTGTAATATTAATTTTATTTCTCTATTGTTAAGTTCAACTTGACAACTAGATAGAGGATGATAGGTTGATGCAATTCTATGGTTAACATCATATTTAGCAAGCATTTTACGAAAAGCACCATGAATAAAGTGTGAACCACCATCAGTCATTAAATATTTAGGGACTACAAACCTTGGGAAAATAACTTCTTTAAGCATTTTAATGGAGGTGTTATGATCAGCACTACTAGTTGGAATAGCTTCTACCCACTTAGTAACATAATCAACAACCAAAATATGAGTATACCCATTAGAGGAAGGAAAAGGTCCCATATTGTCAAAACCCCAAACATCAAATGGTTCAACAACAATTGAATAATTCATGGGCATTTCCTGACGCTTACCGATATTACCAATTCTTTGACATTCATCACAAGACAAGACAAACTTACGGGCATCCTTGAAGAGAGTAGGCCAATAAAAACCAGATTGCAATACCTTGTGAGCAGTTCTATCTCCCGCATGATGTCCTTCATAGGCTTCGGAATGACATTTCCGTTCGATTTGTTCCTGTTCATGCTCAGGTACACAACGTCTAATAATACCATCTACCCCTTCTTTATAAAGATGTGGGTCATCCCAAAAGTAATGTCTTAAATCATAGAAGAATTTTTTCTTTTGTTGGTATGTGAAACTAGGTGGTATATATTTAGCAACATTCTAGTTAGCATAATCAGCATACCAAGGAGTGTTTTGAGAAACATTTATTGCAGCTAACTATTCATCAAGAAAAGTATCATCAATAGGTAGTGGGTCATAAAGAATATTTTCTAACCTAGACAAGTTATCATCTATGGGGTTCTCAGCTCCTTTCCTATCAGTGATATGTAAATCAAATTCTTGAAGCAAGAGAACCCACCTAATGAGTCTAGATTTAGCATCTTTCTTTTCCTTAAGTTATTTTATAGCAGCATGATCAGTGTGAACAATAACTTTGCAATCAACAATGTAAGATCTAAATTTATCACAAGCAAACACAACTGCTAAAAATTCTTTTTCAGTAGTAGCATAATTTCTTTGGGCACTCTCTAGAGTTTTGCTAGCATAATGGATAACATTTAATTTATTATCAATTCTTTGTCCTAGAACAGCACCAACAACATAATCACTAACATCGCACATAATTTCAAAAGGCAAGTTCCAATCAGGTGGTTGAACAATAGGTGCAGAAGTTAAGGCTTTCTTAAGTGTTTCAAAGGCTTCTACACAATAATCATCAAAAACAAATGGAATATCCTTTTGTAAAAGATTAGTAAGAGGCCTAGAAATTTTAGAGAAGTCAATAATAAACCTCCTATAGAAACCAGCATGACCAAGGAAACTTCGAATACCTTTAATATCTTTAGGACATGGCATTTTCTCAATTGCATCAACTTTAGCTTTATCCACCTCAATACCTCGTTCAGATATTTTATGCCCCAAGACAATACCTTCATTGACCATAAAGTGGCGCTTCTACCAATTCAAGATGAGATTAGTTTGTTCACATCTCTGCAAAACTCGATCAAGGTTGCTTAAGCAATCATCAAAAGAAGTTCTGTAAACAGAAAAATCATCCATGAAAACCTTCACAATCTTTTCACAAAAATCAGAGAATATAGCAGTCATACATCTTTGAAAGATAGCAGGTGCATTGCATAAACCAAAAGGCATACGTCTATAAGCATAGGTTCCAAAAGGACAAGTGAAGGTGGTTTTCTCTTGATCGGGTTGTGATACAGGTATTTGAGAGAAACCAGAAAATATCCATCCAGAAAACAAAAGTGTCTGTGCTTAGATAATCTTTCTAGCATTTGATCAATGAAAGGCAAAGGGTAATGATCTTTTCTAGTAGCTTTATTTAATTTTCTAAAATCAATTACCATTCTATAGCCAATGACAATTCTCTATGGGATAAGTTCATTTTTATCATTAGGAACAATAGTAATACCTTCCTTCTTAGGGACACAATGAACGGGGATTTTCATGATATGGTCATTGAGAATGCGCCTTTCCTAGAGAGATTGTTTGTACTTGATAAAGAAGGTCGGACAAGAATCAGGGTCATTGACGCACCGAAATTGACAGTGTTGGGCTATTCGTGTGCTGAATTCTCCGAACTTGTTATAGCTGGATCCATTCCCGTTCAGGTACAACAATCTTCTTCTCATTCTTATTATTGTACATCACATTTTATCTAGTTTTTGTTGATTGTTCGGCTGTCATCCAGAAAATGATTCCCACAAGCCTCGCATTGTCTCTGCGCACAGTGAAGATCTTGGCTCTACAATCTATCGGCCCCAATCTAGATGAAGTTGTTAAGTTCCTTATATGCTTTCCGTGCACGGAGAAGCTATACATCGAGGTGATGTTCCTTTCCTGTTAATTGTTAACCACAACGGAGTTCAATTTGTTGGTACTTTTACCCATGTTTACAATGACAGATGTACTATACAATTTTTTTTGAGATGTTAATCATGAACGATCGAAGATGGCATGTCAATCTATTAGTGTATTTTATAAATCATGCAAATCAAAGAGTCCTGTAGTGTTCAATACTGCATCTAAGCACTGATATGTTGTCTTCGTTTGCATATACAAGCATGACTTGGAGTGGAAAAGGTGGTGCAATATAACAATCCCATCGAATGCCTTGAATTCCATCACATGGAAATTACTTTGAACGAGTACCGAGGCACCAATCCAGAGATTCAATTTGTCAGTTTCTTTGTTCAGAAAGCAAGGGTGCTCAAGGTAATGAGGTTTGCACTGTATTTAGTGCGCCATAATGGATGGTTTACTAACCAGCGGAGGCGTCTACAGCGGAATGGAAAAGGCTCTGCAGAAGCAGATTTTCACTTTGAAAGTTCATATGGCAGATTATTTGGAAGCGATTCTATCGAGCCGATATATGACTTCTCGGTGGATGATATCTTCGCAGAAATATTTCATCCCATGGATCCTGAAGATTGGATTTGATTTCTAATGTCAGTTTGTACCTTGTAATCTTTGAATTTGGGCCTTGTTATGCTGGAATTTGAACATTGTAATATTGCTGGTATTTATGATACAATATTTGAAATTGCATTGTGTTCTTTTTTGTTTATGCAATCATGTTCTTATAAGTACATATGTTGTTGTTCTGTAGGCACATCATTGATGTTGTGCAGACCGAGCAAATCACAGTACATACAGACTAAACTACGAAACCCGTCGGTGATGATTTCATCAATCGCTGACAACTGTATACCAGCAAACGTTTTCCCACAACACACACAAGTTATTAGCACCAATCATCTGTATTATTTCTGGTGTTCGCATACGATTCTCATTATTCACATGTTTGCGGTATATCGCACACATCTTGTTATGCCGAATCGTTTGTGTTCTGCTGTATCAGCGCACACAGTTTATCCAAGTGAACTGTATGCTGTACTTTGCACACGTCTGTAGTTTTGCTAACCGTTTCTGTTATCTTCGCTAATCACAAACGGTTCATAAGAACAAACTGTCTGCCGTAGATCGCACATGCAACTACTTTCTGAATCGTATTTGATGGATCCACCTTCGCACACAGTTCGTGCCATTAGCGACGGAGCTTGAACTATACCGTTTGCGATTCATGCACCACACACAATTTCGTCGAAGGGTCTCTGATTGATGTGTCGTCTTTGGACCATTCTCTAGTAGTGGAATTAGTTTGGTTACCATTATTTGAATGAACTTTTATTATGCGCTCAAATTATTGTGTGGGACAGAGAAGATATGCATGGAGTAGTAGCCTAATTAATTCGGTTACTATTTCTTCAATTGCTTATTACTATGCCCCTTAATTACGATGCAAGTCAGGAAGCCGTATGTGCGGCTGTAATCGAATTAAGTCAGTTACTACCTTTTACAATGGATGTTACTATGAAGGGAGGAGAGAATACGTTACTTTTCCAAGTGGATGGCCCAGCGGTGGTAACTACACGGTCGAAGCGCAGAATTAGCCTTTTTATTGCAGCCAATTTGCATGCATGTGGTAGTTCGTTACTACGTGACGGCAAAGTTTTACTATGTTTTGGGATCAAACCATCGATTATCTCACTGCATGGTAAAAAACCCTTTGTCCAATACCATCTCTCCATTCCCCCTTACTGACCATGCATGGTGAATTCGGAATCAAGGGTAGCGGACCAGCGCATGGTAATAGAATTAATGTGTTACTTTTTGTTGCACACTCTGTTACCCTCAACAAACTAATGGTGAAGAGCGGCCTTCTCCCTGCTTGTTACGCGCCTAATTAGGACCCACCGGAGCGTAGGTTAAGAAAGAATGCGCGCTCGCTCACAATAGCGCTCGCTCACAAATGTTTCCTACCACCCGGTGGTAGTTACCACCACTCACGTTTTGTATGTTGTATGTAGTATCTGTCAAATCGAAGAGTATTTACGCATAGTATGTAGTATATAAAAATGTTTAGGTAGTATATATACTACTTTTTTGGTAGTATGTAACTTATTTTTACTATGCTTATTTTTACGTATAAATATGTACGTATTTCACAAATATTATATAAAGCATGGGACAACTTGTAATTTGTTCATGTGACTCACTTGGAAGTATCTTATATATAGCATATGAACATACTTACAAAGATAAAATAGTATATATACTACCACATGGTAGTATATGAGACATGTGGGGTAACTACCCCTAGGGTTAGGGTTTAGGGTTTAGGGTAGCACTATTCTGATCCTAGGATTAGAATATTATTCTGATAACAGTGGCCTATATAGGGTCCGATGGGGATGTTTCTGAACTCCTGAACAAAACAGCGGACCAACCGCGCTAAACAAAGAAAACAGTCTGGTCAACCCCACCATCTCGCACCAGATTCCTCCCGCACCCACACAACCACCATCACAGATCCCGCAGCCGCCATGGATCCCGTCGTCGTCCACGGATCCCGCCGCCGCCTCACGGTACGCGCCGCCACCGCCTCCACGGGTCGCGCCATCACGGCCCCTCGACCCGCCATGGCCACAGATTCCACCAACACCTTCCGCGCACCGCCGCTGTACTGGTCGACACCGGCTCCTTCCCCGCCCGGCGCACCAGCTAAGCTCCTCCGCCAAGCTCGCCGCGGCTAAGGGCCCCCATCCCAAGCCCCTTTGGCCTTCTTCCATAGCCGGCGGTGGCCTTCTTCCACCGCTCCAGACTTCTTTCACAGAGTCGGCGACCGCCTTCTTCCACCTGGCTCGCCACCACCAAAATCCAGCTGGAGTGGCCTCAGCCGCCAACCTCCGAGAGACGAGCGCTCATCGCTAACCCGACCAAGCCCTCGGGCGCGACCGGATCGAGCCTCCCTCCCCTTCCCAGTGCACCGCCGGCGGCCTGTTGTTCTTCGCGTGTTCCCGTCTTCTTCTGCTACCCATGGCCCGACGCGTTGCTACCCCTCCTCCCAACTGTTTCCACCAACAGAGTTCAGGCGCCGCCCTCTGCCTGCCCATGGCTTCCTCCCGATGGGGGCTTTACACTACAAATCCCAGGTCGTTCACCTTTTCCACCACTGGTCGTCCAATGATGCAGGCCCATGTCATTCATTGTTGTATCGCCTACCTGCTGCTCTTGTGCTGATGGACATCAACTTGTTGTCTTGTAGTGATGAGTCAGATAGGCAAACTTCTGCAGCTGGTGTCTCTTCTTCAACTTCAAGTGTTCGAGAGGATCCTGGTGCAGGCAACGGTGTCCTCATCAGTGACACCACCTGATTGCAAAATGAAAAATCTATTCATTTTCATTTAAAAAGAGTGACACACAATTCAGGGCAATGTGGCCTCCAAAGCTCCCAGTTTACAAGTCGGAGTAAAATGTAACGGTAGAGATTTTTCACTCTCGTTGTCTTCTGTTGAGTTGTGCCCAAGAAAACATGAGGTTATTGCTCATTAGTGAGAGTCATAAAAAGCAATCATTGAACGAGAGTACAAGCTTTTGGTGATTTTGTCTGTACCCAAGAAAACAAGAGGTTTTCACTCTCGTTGTCTGTATGTGATTAGTGAGAGTCCAAATGGTGATGGAATTTGTTTCTCCTCTACTCTTCCATCTAGCACCAGATGCCCTCAAAAACAGGGAGAATGGCTTCTTTGTGTGATCCTCTTCGCATGTTTGTTGTGAAAAAATGAAGTTCACCCTTGACATTCTGAGAGGTTCAACATTATCTGGATTGCGCGAACTGGTTTTTGTGTATTTGACTAACCTTTTCAACACTTTTCTACGAGATGTGCAAAAACTGAGAAAGTTCAAAATTTCTAAGGGCCACCCATTTGTTTTATAAGATGGTCGTGTGTGCGTGCGTTCGGTGTGCTCATGCTATAGGTATGCTTTTCCTTTGGTTTTTGAATAAATCAGAAGTTCATACATACAAAAAACAGAAGTTCAAAATATTTTATAAAAGAAATGTTTGTATGTAAAATTCACATGCCAAAAATGTGTTTTGTGTGTGGGTCTATGCCAACACCACAAGTTCGAATGAGGAAAAAGTAATAAAATAAAACCTAAAAATGTTCATTGCAACAAGTTCGAATAAAGAGGAACACACCATCAAAATTTCCACAATGGAAGGTCAAATTAAAATAACAAAAACTGTTCAAAAAATTTAATTAGAAAATGGATTTCCTCATTTCTAAAACAAACCAAGAAGTTCAAATTAAAATAACGGAGTGGTTCAATGTTAAGTGAGAACTCGGATTGTAACCGCTAATAGAAAATAAAACCAACATGAAGTTCAAACTAAAATAACACGGAAGTTTAGAGTTTATTAAAACCTAGGATTTACTAGGGGTAGAAGTTCAAAGTTCATCACCGATTTCTTGAAGTTCAAATTTAAAAGCAAAAAAATGAGTATTTCTTGAAGACAAAAAAAATGTTGAGGCGAAGTTCATATTCTCTGCCACAGATTGTTCAAAAAGTTCGTTTACGGCAAAACACACACACTGGGTATCGAAAAATAAAGAGGCGAACACAAAAAAACTATGAAGTTCAAATTTTAAAAATAGAGAAGTTCAAAATTTATTAAAAAAATAACAAGAAATTTTCTTCGTTCTGAAAAATAAAACAAAAAGTTCAGGTTAAAATAGCAGAGCAGTTGGATGTTTGTTAAACCACTTGTAGCAAAACAAAAAAGTAAGAAGTTCAATTTTAAAAGATAGAATAGTTTGATGTGTATTAAAAACTCACATTTTCCTCCTTATTAGAATAATAAAACGAGAAGTTCAAACTAAAACAACAAAGTAGTTCAATGTATATAAAAAACTCAATTTTTCCTCATTACTAAAGAATAAAACAAAAGAACTTCAATTTATAATAGTAGGGCGGTTTCATGTTTTTTACAAAACTCGGATTTCTTTCGTCAGTAAAGAAAAGGAGAGTAGTTGAAAATGATAATAGCCAGAATTTCACGTACTCCATGATGTGTGTTTCATGTCCAAAAAAAAGAATATTGCAAAGTCAAAAAATTGGTTGCTAGAAGTTCAAGTGCTCGGCCCGGATAAGTTCAAAAATTCTTGTGAGAGAGGTTCATCGTGTATTTACATGTTTATAAACACACAAAAAGATGTTGTTTTAAAATAATTCTCTCAATATTCTATTCCAAAATAAACGGTTAAAAATAAATTGGTGTATGTTGTTCGAAAAGAAAAGTTTAACCATATTAGAAAAACTTGTGTCTTTTCAACAGGTTTCTAATGGTACATCATTTGTGCAACTCCGGAGAATGGGTGAGGAATTACGAACAAAAATAAGTGACCGAAGTTCAATGTGAAAATGGCGAGCAGTTCAAGTACTACAAGGAATGCGTTTCAGGTGAGAATAAAAGAATAGAAAATTAAAATCTTAAAAGGTTTGTTGGTAGAAGTTCAAGTTCTCTGTCCGGGGAAGTTCAAAAATTCTTACGAGAGAGGTTCACCTTGTATTTCCATGTTCAAAAAGCACAAAAAGATGTTATTTTTGGTGTTTTAAAATAATTCTCTCAATCCACAAAGAAGTTTAGTTATTATTTGGGAGCAATTCAATTTCAAAAAAAAGAAAATTATAAAAACAAAGAAAGTTCACGCACTACATGATTTGTGTTTAGTGTGAGAAAGATGAATAAAAAGGCAAGGTCCAATTTTTTTGTTGCTATAAGTTCAAGTCCTCGGTCGGAGAAAGTTAGGAATTTTTTGTGAGAGAGGTTTGTACAAAAAAGAATATCATTTGTGTAACACCGACGAATGGGCGAGAAATTACAAACGAAAATACGCGACAGAAGTTCAACATGAGAACAGAGGGAAATTCAACTACTACACTGAATGAATTTCAGATGGAAATCTTTTAAACCGTCGCGGGTATGAAAAAAGGATCAACACGGAAAAGTTGTGTGTTTACAGCAGCTTTCTATTGGTATATCACATCCTCAATTTCGGTGAGTGGATGGAAAGCTACAAGCAAAAAACAGCACGTGAAAAACAGAGTGAAGTTCAGGTACACATGCCGAGACGTTCAAGTTCTTCGTGCGGTGCGTTTTCGAAGACTCTGTTTCGCGATAAAGGCAGAACGCGTGATCTTGCTGTTTTCAAAATTGCTTGAAGACGGTGAGGAATCAGAGAAAACCATCTACATGAAAAAGTTTCGCATTTTCCGTAGCTTTTCAACGGTATATTATTTGCCCCATTCCGATAAAGTTTGTAGAAATTATGGCCAAAAAACATTTTCCTCCATTTTCTAAATTGACTTAAAACCGTAAAGAATTGGGAAAAACAATATATATATAAAAGTTTCGCATTTCTTCATGCCTTCCAATGCCATATTATTTGCTGCAATCCGACAAACTGTTGAGAAAATAATGCGAAAATACGAACTCATTGGGACTTCGGCCATTTTCAAAATTAAGTTTAAATAGTTTAAAATTGGAAAAAACTTTATCTACGAAAAATAAGCGCATTTTCATCATCTTTCCAACGCCATATCATTTGCATCAATCGGACTAGCTGTTTTCAAATTAACCCAAAAATACGAACCCGCCTGTTTCTAAAATTCCGCAATTTTTCAAATTCCTCTTTAATCGTAGGGAATTTGGGAAAACGTTCAACATGTGAAATGAGAGGATTGACAGCAGCTATCCAACGCCATCTCATTTGCCTCATTCCGATAAACGGTTTAAAATAGTGTAAAAAATACGATTCACGTTTTTTTTGTATGAAGAAAAACGGTTTTCAAAACTGCTCTTAAACCGTGTACATTTTACTAAAAAATCAACCTAGGCTGTTATACTGGTGTCCATAGCTTTCCAACGGTATATCGCAAGCCCCATTTGGACACTTTTCGCAGAAGTTCAACCTAGCACTCGAGGAAGTTCAAGTGCTACTGCTGCGTCAGGTTATGTAGTTATCAGAATATTATTCTCATCCCGTGGTCAGAATAGTGTTGACAGCAGCTCTCTCTATATATATACATACATACATACATACATACATACATACATACATACATACATATATATATATATATATATATATATATATATATATATATATATATATATATGTAAAATGTTTGGGGCACCTAGGTGCCTGGGCACCTTGATCAAGAATGGTAGGATTTTTATTTTCCATCCACATTAATTAGACCACTTTCCAAATTTTCTATCGCATGCACTAGAACTTCACGACGATTGATTTCTTGCCAAAAAAGTCACATGCCATTTTCTCATTATCAGTTTATTCACATGCCATTATCTCTATTCATGAGTGCATATTCAAGTCGCCCAAAAATAGCATACACGGAAAAAAAATGCATACCTCGACGTGAAATTTATATGTAGTTACCTATAACAATGTACATACCCATGTGAATTTTATGTGCACATACTCATAAATGTATAGACCTAACGTAAATTTATGCGTACATACCTCTGTAAATATATATACCCTGACGTGAAATTATGTGTATATACCTCGATGTAAAATTTATTTGTACATACCTAGCAGAGATGTATTTGAGACATGATACTCATGGAATAAAATAACAAAACTATATTGCTATCTTTGTGAAAATAAAATATTCTGTCATGAATTATGATCTAATAACACATTCATGCTTGAAAAATTGGAAGATTAATGCATTGATTACTATGCCTTAATTTGAACCATAAATGGTTGTCATGCATGCATGCAAGTCGTACCATATCCATTGATTAATGCCATATAAAATCACATTAATGAGCTATCCATTATTACGTGAATCAGCACCGGTGTACACCATCTAACGGTTACTACAAGGTAAGGAGCCTGGACACCTAGGTGTCCCAAACGGTCGTCTTATATATATATATATATATATATATATATATATATATATATATATATATATATATCAGCCGATTCAGCGATTTATCGCTTATCCTATGGCGATCGCTAAGATTAGGCCTTATCTTTGATATTTATCATTTAGACCGATTTATCGCTCTGACAGGCGATTTATCGTCAGATTCCCGATTAATCAGGTTGGGCCCCTAACGTCAGAAAACCCAAAAGGCCAAATTTTGGCTCCCCAAAAGCCCCCATCGGTAGCCCTCCCGCACAGCCGCGCCACACATTTGGGATTTCCCCCGCTCGCTAAGGTTACAGTCCCCCAGCCATCGCGATGCAAGATCCACCACGCCATTGTCTTCCTGCTCGCCTCCGGCGGCCGTAGCTAGCACCACCCCGAGCCGCCCTCTAGATCACCCTCTCCTCTTCAACGGGACATCAACCACCATCGGGCTGTGACGCAAGATTCACCACGCCTTCGTCTATCTGCTCGCCTCCGGCAGCCCTAGCTAGCACCACCCGAGCAAGGCGCCCTCTGGATCCCCCTCCTCTTCCACGGAACTTCAACCACCAGCGCGACAGCACCATCTCCACCCCTCTGCATCGCCGTCGCGACTCCTCTGCATCTGTCCATCGCACGACGACCGGACCTGCTCCCCACCGCCATGCCTTCCTACAACAGCAACAGAGGTGCGCCTCTCTTGTGCTACCAGCACCAGAGCCGTGCCACTCTTCCATCCTTCCTACCAGCACCGTTGTTGTGCCACTCTACCAACATGTAGTTCATCGCTGACGGCTGGTGTTGCTCGCCACCGCCACCCTTCCTCAAGTAGCAGAGGTGCGGCTCCCTCCTCTGCTTCCTACTCCGATGAGCGCCACTCTACTCTTTTTAATTTTCCAAACTGCACGTACTATCATTCTTCAGTCGATAAAAATGAGCGCCAGCTACTTTCATTTATTCAATCAACAACTCTGATTATAAGCAAGCTTTTCATTGTCAATAACTGTAGTTGTAAGCAAGTTTTCATTTCTTTTGTCAACAATTGTACTGTCTTATTGAACAAACTGTAGCTACTGCTAGTGTCTAGTAGCAATAAAATTCAGTCATTTTTCGAGTTTATGCACAGAACAAACTGCAGCTACTGCCTACTAGTGTCTAGTAGTGATAAAATTCAGTCATTTCTTATTGAATAAACTGCAGGTACAGAATAAGTTGCCCTTTTCTTTTATGTACATATTACAGAATCATCAATCATGGAAGATTTCTAGACAAGAGAAAGAAATACTCCTCATCCTGTGATGTTCTCATTGGTGAAGATGCTTCCACAACCCAAGATTGGATACGTGAAGATGCTTATGATGATGAAGAGATGGGAGCTACCGGAGTTGACAATACAACAGAGCCACATGGAAGTCTAAGGGTGAGAGAACTCCATGAAGTGGAAGACTTTGTTTCCGATGATGAAGATGACACTGTGCCTATCAATGAAGATGAGAGAGATTTTGAGTCTGGTGATGATATGGTTGTAGTAGCCCCTCAGGTGGGAGGCTACAAGTTCACCAAGGTGTTGATGGACGGTGGCAGTAGTATCAACATTTTGTACTATGACACTTTCCGCCGGATGAACCTAACTGACAAGGATCTCAAGTCATCATCCACTGTCTTCCATGGCGTAGTACCTGGTAAATCAGCATATCCGGTGGGCAAAATTGCCCTTGAGGTGGCTTTTGGTGATGAGTTCAATTACAGGGTAGAGACTTTATGGTTTGAAGTGGTTAAAATCAAGAGTCCATATCATGCTCTCTTTGGACGGCCGGTTTATGCCAAATTCATGGCTCGGCCCTATTATGTTTACTTGCAGCTCAAGATGCCAGGTCTAAAGGGGACGATTACGGTGCATGGTGATCGGAAGATTGCTCTTGAGTGCGAGGAGGGCGATGCTGCATATGCAGAGTCAAGTTGTGCTGAGGCGGAGCTCAAGTTTTATAAAGATAATGTTGACCCGGCGGGTATGACCCCGTTGAAGAAGCCCAGTACAGAGTCTGACCCGCCCCTGAAATTTGTGGCAGAAGATACCAAGCTGGTGGATTTTGCTCCTGGCGACTCATCGCATCAGTTCACTATAGGGGCCAACATGGACCCCAAATAGGAAGGCGCGCTCATCGAATTCATCCGTGAGAATCGGGACATTTTTGCATGGAAGCCTTCTGACATGCCAGGTGTACCGAGAGAATTCGCTGAGCACCACCTTAATGTGGATCCCAAGTTTAAGCCAGTCAAGCAATTCCTTCGTCGTTTCAATGAAGAGCGGCGTAAAGCTATCGGAGAAGAGGTAGCCCGGCTCTTGGCAGCTGGATTTATTGTGGAGGTTTTTCACCCGGAGTGGTTAGCTAACCCCGTGCTCGTCCTTAAAAAGAACGGCACGTGGCGCATGTGTGTGGATTACACAGACCTTAACAAGGCGTGTCCGGTTGATCCATTTGCTCTCCCCCGTATCGACCAGATCATTGATGCAACGACGAGTTGTGAGAGTCTGTGTTTCCTGGATGCTTATTTGGGTTATCATCAAATCAAGATGGCAGTCAAAGACCGAGAGAAGACATCTTTCATAACACCTTTTGGGGCTTTCTGCTATGTGTATATGCCTTTCGGGCTCAAAAGTGCCCAGGCGACTTATCAGCGCTGTGTACAGAACTGTCTTCATAGTCATATCGGACGCAATGTTCATGCTTATGTGGATGATATTGTGATCAAATCAAGGAAGAAGGAGACTCTACTTGATGATTTGAAGGAAACTTTTGATAACCTACGGATTTAAAAGATGATGCTTAACCCGGCTAAGTGTGTGTTTGGTGTGCCTGCAGGCAAACTCCTGGGATTTTTGGTCTCAGAACAGGGCATTGACGCTAACCCGGATAAAATAAAGGCCATCACCTCATTGTCTAAGCCGGCGTGCATTAATGACGTTCAACGCTTGGCGGGTCGTATTGCCGCTTTAAGCCGGTTCATAAGCCGCCTGGGCGAGAAGGTTATCCCTTTATATCAGATGATGAAAAAGACAAATGATTTTGTCTGGAGTGATGCTGCCAATGATGCGTTTGAGGCGCTCAAAAAGCAGTTAGTTGAGCCGTCTGTCTTGGCCGCTCCTATGGAAAAAGAGCCTTTGCTCCTATACGTGGCGGCTAATAACAAGGCCATCAGCGCTGTAGTTGTTGTGGAACGCAAGGAGGCAGGCAAAGAGTACCCGGTCCAGAGGCCGGTTTACTATGTCAGCGAGGTTTTGACAGAATCCAAGCAAAGATACCCGCATTGGAAAAAGCTGGTGTTTGGAGTGTTCATGGCGAATCGCAAGCTGAAGCATTATTTCCTTGGACATCCAATCACGGTGGTCAGCTCTGCTCCTTTGGGAGATATCATCCAAAATAGAGAAGCCACCGGCAGGATTGCTAAGTGGGCAATTGAGCTAGGGCCTCTTAATATGAAATATGTGCCTCGAACGGCTGTCAAATCTCAAGCCCTGGTGGATTTTATCAATGACTGGACAGAATGTCAAGCACCTGAGGAGAAGCCAGACAATACATATTGGACAATTCACTTTGATGGATCCAGACAGTTGGAAGGCTCAGGGGCTGGAGTTGTTTTGACTTCCCTTAGAGGCGACAAATTTTGTTATGTGTTAAGGTTAATGTTTCCTTGTACTAACAATGCAGCTGAGTATGAAGCCTTGCTTCATGGGCTCTGTGTAGCTATGGAGATGAATTTGAGCCGGGTGAGATGCCTAGGCGACTCAGACCTTGTGGCTCAACAAGTCTCGGGCACGTGGGATTCTAAGGACCCTCGCATGGCGGCTTATCGCCAGGCGGTTGACGTCATTGCTGGTCATTTCAAAGGTTATCAGGTGGATCACATTGATTGTCGGAAGAATGAGGCGGCTGATGCACTATCACGACTGGGGTCTCAGCGCAAGCCGGTACCGCCTAATGTGTTCTTGGATGTGTTACATCACCCGTCAGTCAAATTACCTTCTGAGGAGGATCTTGCCATACCTGATCCGGAGGGACAATTGGTGGCGGTTCTTCGTGCTATTCCTGATTGGATACTGCCTTATCTGCCGTATCTGACTCGTGGCGAGTTACCTGAAGACGAGACCATGGCGCGACAAATCATGAGGCAGTCTAAATCCATGACTATTGTCAATGGCGAGTTGCACAAATGCAGCGTGACTGGCGGTTTTCAACGCTGTGTTTCTCCGGAGGAGGGCCGTGAGATCTTGCAAGAGATGCATGCCGGCGACTGTGGTCATCACGCCGGGTCAAAATCTTTGGTGGCTAAAGCTTTTCGGCACGATTTTTATTGGTTGACGGCTCATGCAGATGCAGAATACTTGGTCAGTAAATGTGATGGGTGTCAGAAATTTGGACGACGTGCCCATGTGCCGGCTCAAGAGTTGCGGATGATTCCAATCACCTGGCCGTTTGCGGTATGGGGGCTTGATATGATTGGACCATTTAAGAGATCTAAAGACAAGAAGACCCACCTGTTGGCGGCGGTTGATAAATTTACTAAGTGGGTTGAGGCAGAGCAGGTCAGTAAGTGCGATGCAGCAACAGTAGTTCAGTTCATCAAAAAGCTGATTTTTTGGTTCGGTTATCCTCACAGTATCATTACTGACAATGGTACAAATCTGTCAAGGGGGCTATGAAAGAGTTTTGCGACAGTGAACACATCCGCCTTGATGTCTCCTCCATGGCTCATCCACAGTCTAATGGTCAAGCAGAGCGTGCTAACCAGGAAATTTTAAGAGGGATAAAACCCCGGCTTATGGTTCCTTTGGAACGAACGCCGGGTTGTTGGGTGGAGGAATTACCTTCAGTCCTTTGGAGCATCAGAACCACCCCCAATAGATCAACAGGCTACACGCCTTTCTTCATGGTTTATGGCGCAGAAGCTGTTCTCCCCAGTGATATCCGTCATGACTCGCCCAGGGTGGCGGCTTATGTTGAAACTGATAATGAGACGGCGCGTCAGGACGCATTGGATGGCTTGGATGAAGAACGGGATCTTGCAGTAGCACGGTCAGCGATTTACCAGCAAGATCTGCGTCACTATCATCGCCGCAGAGTCAAGACCCGGACGTTCCAAGAAGGCGACTTAGTGCTCCGTCTGATTCAAGACCAGACAGATATGCATAAGTTGTCACCTCCCTGGGAAGGACCTTTTGTGATCAGCGGAAATCTCAACAATGGTTCTTAGTATCTCATTGATGTGTGGGAGAGCGACAAATCACGCACTTCTGGGGAGGAGACTGCCAGGCCTTGGAAGATTGCTCATCTTCGGCCTTACTACACTTAAGCCACCGGCTCTCATCAATGTACATACTTCTGTCATTGTATATACCCCTTTTTATAATATAATAAAGCTGGCATCCCCATAATTCAAGGCCTCTGTCATTTTCATCCAACAGTCTCGTGCAAATGTTGGTTCATAATAAAGTCACTTGGGGGCTTCTGACCCACTGGGTTTAGCTTTCATACCCTCTTGACCGGCTTAAAAGCCATATCTGAGTTAAACCTGCCTGTTTGCAACTTGCTACTCCGCCAGGTGACCCGCCGAACGTTTGACAGTCAATCTTTTTCAAGACCTTGAACTTGTCAAAGTTAAAACGGCGGTTTATATCACGTGAGAGCCGGCTTACAGAGAGCGAGGATAAACTCACCTATCTGTTGTAGTCTCTCCGCTATGTGGCCCGTTCGTACTCTTAACAGTCAATCTTTTTTAAGACCCTGAACTGGTTACGGTTAAAACGACGGATTTATGTCATGCGAGAGCCGGCTTATGGGATTTTGGGCAGTCATGCCTAGCTTCTTTGAAGCAAAAAACTTGAGTTTTTCGCAAAAATATAAACAAGGGTTGATCTCTTTGAGGTTGTGCCTTCAAAGCCGCCTAAACTATAATGCGAGATATGCATTTGTTTTCTGCTTCTTATTTTGCAGGAATTTTGTCATGATAAGATTCTAAGTTCTTGGATGATAATTTATCCTTGGCTTAGTATTGATCATGGATCAAAGTCTTTGATCGTTATGACCCGCCCATGGGAATCAGGAAATATGATGGCAACATAACATGCAGATGATGGATAAAATTTATAACTCCAAAGCTGCCGGAATATGAGTTGTTAAAACTCCAAACGTGCATGAAGGCACGGCACAGGCCATCAGTTTAAACTACGGCTATTACAAGGCTACACAGAGCCCAAAATTTGTAGACTCAAGTTTTTCACAAAAATTAAAACCCGGCAGATCAACATGCCCGGGTTAACTTCATCTGAGGCCAACTCCTCGCCTAACTCGTTGACGGGTCATCCTGCGCCGGGTCTTCTGTCTCCTGGATCTGAAGGTTGTCCACATCCCAGTTGCCATTGATTAAGGCTTCAAATTCGGCTTCATCATGCAAGATTGGAGACGGGTCAAAATTAGGGGCAAAGATGTGCTTACGGCGTTGAGGAGTCAGATCTTTCGGCACAGAAGTGGGCCCCCGGATTTGCGCATTGTTGTCATCATAAGCCGCCTGATATGTCGTCAGATCAGCTTCGGCGGCCAGCCGGCTAGCCAATGCTCGCGATGCCTTGACGCAACGAGCATAGTCTTCTTGAGTGAATTCTGACCCGTCATCCTTAAGCTATGGAAAACCGCCGATCATTTCTTCTGGGTTAAGCTCGGGGGCATAAGCCAATGCCCGGCTCGGAGCAGATATTGCTCCTTTACGAGCGGCGGATTTCTTCAATTCTTCAAATTGCTTGGGGATGGTGGAGAGGCACTTCAGCACATCTTTGATAAGCTTTGGCGTGCCCTTTTCACCCATGACAACCCTGATGGTGAAAAGGCTTCCAGCATACAGCTGTTCAGTGAACGCGTATAAAGCTTTCAGCTTCAGCAAGCTGTCATCTGAAAGCTGGCGAGTTCGTCGGCCTACACACGGATAAATTTTATAAGTCGCCGAGCGAATCTTTATAAGAATCTTTGAAAAGAATGATCATAACCAATAACACTTACCAAAGACAGCTTCAGTCATCCGAGCGACATGGCGTTTCAGACCGTTCAGTTCTTCAGCAATGGGCTTAAGTTGGCCCTCGGCGTCTTCTGCGTGTTTGATTAAGGCAGCTTGTTCGGCTTCAACAAATTGTTTGTAGGCTTCAAAATCCGCCTTGGTATTTTCCAGCTCTGTTGAGGAGAGCTGCCATTTTGCGTCAGCTTCAGCTCGGGCGTTTTTTTGCAAGGCTAGATTTTTTCTAAGGTCGGTCAAATTAGACTCGGCCACATTCAACGCTTCCTGCACAATACAATTCTCGAGTATAAGTTTTCCTCATTTTTTAAGCCGCCGGCACGGTTTATAATAACACTTGGGGACACTTAAGAAGGTTGTTGCAAGTCTCAAGCAGATTGCAAGCAATATAATTGACACTTGGGGGCTAATATGTATCAATTCTTTTAACATCTACAATACAAATAAGACCCGGATCATCTTCAAGAAGATGACCCGGCCCTTGGGGGCTACACTTGGCACTTTTCTATCATACAGTAAGTGCCGGCTCATCATTTGCATAATGACCCGACCCTTGGGGGCTACACGCTGGTCTATTGAAATCTACATGTTACTGAAGACCCAGCTTATCTTCAAGAAAATAAGCCGGCTCTTGGGGGCTATGTAAGGATATATGGAAGGCAAAGAAGGTTGAGTACCTCATATTTTTCTTCATCATGCCAACTAAATTGGCCTCCATGTCCCGGCTTGCGGCGAGTCGGCTCAGATATCCCGAGCGCAGCTCATCAGCAGTAAGCTTCTCCAGCACATTGGAAGGAGCTGGAGCTGTATAGGCTGTTCCGGTGATGGTAACCTCTTCTTCGTGAGAAGTCACATCTTGAGTTATGGGCAGAGGGCTGGGCGGCTTAGGATCAGCCGCCGGATGAGCCTCAGAAATTACAATGTCAACATCCGCCAGATCAGTAGGCTGGGGAGTTTCGTCGTGGGCGCCTTGGTCAGCTTCAGAGGGCTCGACTGGAATCTCAGGAGTACCAAGCTTCAGGTTCTCCGGCTCCGGGACATCCGGACGGGCAGATGACCCGCTTAATTTCCTCTTCTTAGCTTGGGCCCTGTGAACAAAGATTTTATTATAAGTTATATGCAAAGGCAAAATATTAGTAAGCAATATGGGATGTAAAAGAAGTTTTACCCTGGGTTGATAACAAGGGGAGGCAACTTTGAGGCGGTTGAGTCGCCGGAAGAAGGAGGTGATTCCTGACAAATTAGATTGAGCAATATGAGCAAGCTACAGCATGAGACTAATATGCAGAAGAGATAAAAACATAAGTGTGAAATACCTCGTTACGGCGTTTCCGAGGAGCTGGAGTGTCGGGTAAGCCGGCCACCAGATCTTCAGAGCCGCCGCTCCAGGTCTGACGTCTAGCGTCATGTTGCTGCTTCTTCAAAAGAAAGTCGGGATCCAAGTGAGCAAGAGGATGTGAAAACTTTACTCTCCGGATGACCCGCCGGATTTTCTCTGTTGGCAGAGGTTCCGAGTCGGAGGAGATGATAGTTACCTCTGCGGCACCGGCTTGGCTTGCCTCCGCGTCACCCTGAGAGGAGTCAGCGTCAATAAGTTGCATGAAAAGAAGACCAAGGGAGTCAAGTTCTACCTCCGAGTCATCCAGCTCCAGCAGTTCTTTGCTGGATTGCTTCTTTTTACGAGCCGGAGCTCGGGCCTTAGTTGCTTTGCTTTTCTTCTTGGAAGTGGAGGCAGTGTTTAGTCTCCTTTTCCAGAAGGGAGAGTCGGCCTATATATGTTTGCAGAAAGGTCGAATGAGGCACATGAAATGCAGCGTCTAAAGAAAAAAGAGTGAAGATTGAGAGGAAAAGTTTCACCTCAGGAGCCGGGTTAAGAACATAAAAGGGACTTAACCCTGTCTTGTTGCAGACTTCTTGAGGTTCTCCCAATAATGATTTAACAATCAGGTTGAGGTCCTTGTCTGTCAGGGGCGTCTGGTTGAAGCGCTGAGGATCATTCACTTCGCCGGTATATTCGCACATTAAGCCGCCACGCCGGCTCAATGGTAAGATTCTCCAAGAGACGCAGCAGCGGGTTAGATCAATGCCAGTCAATCCATTAGCCAACAAGGCCCTGATCTTTGAAAATGTGGGAGCGTATTGGGCGCGCTCTACGGCGGACAGCCGGTCTGGGAGCTCGGTGGTGGTGCAGAGCCGGTAGGGACGGTAACCCGGCAGTGGATTTTCGTCAGCCGGAGAAGTGTCTCTACAATAGAACCAAGTCTTGTTCCAGTCTTTGGGGTGGCTGGGTAGAGTGGCTGAAGGGAAGGATACATCCCTCCGCCTCTGGATGGAGACGCCTCCAAGTTCAAGACTTGGCCCATCTGCAATTTCAGTTTGGCGGTTGATATAGAAGAAATCCCTGAAGAGGTCAACGGTGGGCTCTTCTTGTAGATAGGCTTCACTGAATATTTGGAACTGGCATAGGTTGGTGACTGAGTTGGGGCCAATATCCTGAGGATGAATCTTGTAAAAGTGCAGAGCATCCCGGAAGAACTTTGATCCGGGCGGTGAGAAGCCACATAGAAGATGGTATGTGAAGACGATAACCTCCCCTTCCTTGGGTTCTGGAGTGATCTTGTCACCTGGGACCCGTCAATGGATTACGTCCTGAGCCGGCAAAACTCCCATGACCACGAAATCATTGAGAATTTCCTCAGTAACCCCGGATCCTACCCAGTCGCAAGAGGAGGGGGCTTTAGCCATGACGGCGGGTTGAACACTGTGGAAGGACATGGATACGCGGCGGGTTAAGAACGCTGCATGATCAAAATAGCTATGACTCTAAGACGACGACGTTATATGGCGGGTCATTATTAAATTATGAGCCGCCGACAGCTATGGGTTTAAAGCGGATTATATTTGTCGGGGAGAGCCGACAACATGATGGTGGGTCAGATAGACAAGTGAATGTAAAAAATGTTGCTAAGTATGGACAACAAATTTCACCAGCTACGGCTGCAGTACAAGATCTACGGACGAGGATAAAAGGAAAAATATTTCCTAAACCTAAAAACGTACCGAGGAGGAACAACAGTTCATATACGAATTTCAATGAAGGAAACGATCTATAACGAATATGAAATACATGTTAAGCGGAGCGCCGCGTGATTTGGCTAGCGGTTGAAAGCATAAGGGTGTTTCCCTTTCCCATCTATGGTAAGAACACCGACGAGCGGCGGCAGACTCGGAAGAACACCGATGAGCTAATGCAGATCTAGGAGAAAAGGGGAATGGAACCTGGGAAGATGCAGGAGATGCGGGCGTGCGCCGGCGAGTTCTGGTCACGGTCAGGGTGATGCAGTGGCCTGGTTGATGACGACGGCATGGTCCGAACGGCGCAGCGGAGCTTCGGCTGTGCGAGCGTCTGGAGGAAGAAGAAGAGAGAAGCGGCGGCGGGGGAAAAGTGAAAAAGATGGGACCCCCCCTGCACGCCTATTTATAAGGGGAAATGGAACAACAACAGTCCAGCGCGGGAATCGAGGAGACAAAATGATGATTGACCAAGAAAACGCCTCAATTTTCGGGTTGACCAGTTAATACAAAGATCCGTTGTGATGTCATCAAGATATTTCGGATTCATCAGAGATGACGTCATCCATTTTTACATGGCGGGTCATGAAGGTTTATTTCAGGTCAGGAGATTATGAGGAGCACAAGACCCTCCAACCAGAAGACTTGAAGATTGACATGAACATGTTCAAATCAATCTGGGGCCTAATGTTGGGGATATAGCCCCACGATGAGACCCTCCCTAGTAGGGTCGGGTCATGAAGTTGGCGGCTTAACAGTGAGGCCTTAAACGGGCAAGAAGGATAAGACAAGGCCAGGAAGTAACTTGCCAGACGGGCCGGCCGGAGGCCCAGATCCGGAAGGCAACGTGTGACCCGGAGGCGTAAGCCGCTGGGAGATGACTTGCCAGATAAGGCAAAGCAATTTAGAGATGAGGTCGGTTACTAGATGTAACCCGGCCCGGACTCTTGTAAAGCCCAGGGCCTCGACCTGTGTATATAAAGGCGGGTTCCCTGGGCGGCTTAGGACACGAAACCTTTGATCGAGAGCTAGGTCAAGCGAATCCGCCCCCTTGTAATCGATACCCAATCAATACAACTCAAAGCAGGACGTAGGCTATTACCTCCTTCGAGAGGGGCCGAACCTGGGTAAACCCGTGTCTTTCGTCCCGACCAACCCCTTCGAGTTAACCGCCGTAGCGATGGCTTCACCCTTAAGTCCTTGCACTAGGACATCTGCCGTGATAAAACCACGACAGTTGGGGTGATAGAAGAAAATGATGAGGAAGACCTGATGCAACCTTGAATCCTAGGCCTTTTAACAATCTCATTCCTAGTACTGTGTGTGTTTGCTAGCAGCCTACTGCCTTATTTTGGTTGTGACTTGTTAGAGAATCAGAGAGCTAAGAACTACCTTATTTTGGTTGATTGGTGTTTCGCTGTTCTGCCTAGTACCATCTCAGTTAATTTGTGGACTCATATAGTTATGTAGTTATGTACTGTTGTTCTGCCTATTGTTGCTTGTTATGTAAATGAGTAAATCTATGCACTGTTATCCTATTTGAAAATGCCCAAACAAGATATGTGTTGTTGAAGTGATGTCCAATTTTTATTTGTTATGTCATATTGTAGCATCTATGTACTCTGTCATATTCGAATTTCAAACATGCAAAAACATGAGATGTGTTGTTGTTATATATTGATGTTGTGTTAAAGTCTTAGAGCGTATACTTGTTGATTGTTTACAATTTTGCCTTATTAGTGCTTGAAAATGTTGGTCTTGCAAAAAAAATTACCGATTAATAGTCGACCGATAAAATCGATTAATCGGCCGATTTACCGATTAATCTCTAATCCCCAACCTATCGAGACGATAACGATAAGCGATATCCCGAATTTTTTTTTTTTGGATCTTCAGTATCATGTTCCCGTGAGCTTTCTCACATGATCGGGATCAATTTGATGTAACCGATGGTGTATTTGTTGGGACATGATGAATTGTCACTTTATGATTAGATTGTTCATTGAAATCAATTGAATATTTTTTAGGATTTATTTATTGTATAATTAAGTAGCTTTGCATACTCTCTGAGCTATCTATTTTCTTTGATCAAATTCGATGAGTTTTTGAGAAAGTGGTGCTTTGTGGTGGGTTTAGTTTTCCAGGAATCCCTCCTCCTCCTTCAAGTTCAAGCACCCACTGGACAACATACTCTTTTAGCTCACCTTCCAGGTTACAACATCTGATTCCTCCCTATGCAAACGCTGGTTTACAACATGTAAATAATTCCCTTGTAAAATACCGGTGTTCTCTTTGGATAAGTAAAATACAATGGTGTTCTTTTTACATGTGTAGCAAATTGCATTGCTTCCAATCGGGGCCTCATTCATGGACGAACATGATCTTTGCAAAGTCACTTTGAAGAGACTTGATTGGGGCCGAGCTGGTGACGAAGCGGTATGAAACGATGTGTCGCCTGGCCTGACAATGAACGAACAAAGGTCATCCCGATCGGCCGGTCCGGCCCAACCGAAACTCCTTGAGGCCCAACACATTCGGCATGGAACAACACGTGCACATTGCTTGCTTTCCTCCAAAAAAGGAACACGTACTACACATTGCTATTGAAAATAGAATTCACCATGCTTCAAGCAGTTAGAAAGAAAATCTTATGCTTAGTCTGAAAATACATTTAATCGCTTGCAGGTCTTGAAATATGTGTTACACGAAATAAGAGTTTTGTGATGGTTATTTTTCACAGGAATAGCCCAGATCATGCCTCTCTGCCTGCCTGATGCAGCTGGCACGTCCGGAACGTGCCTTTTTTCTCTTTTTTTGTGGGTAGTCCACAATGGGCCTTCAGTGTGGCAGATCTTATGGGGAGCTCCTATTGGACGCCCACTACGTCCAACAGCAGTGCGACACACGGGGGCAACCCGACTAGCCGTTCCATTGGCATATTATAACTCACGGCGAGTGTAGCGTTTGGTTACTGTCATGTGAAACAATATAACATCATTTTTTTGAAAATGCGGGTGTTTTATAATAATTTTGTATTTCCTGGAAAAGTGAACAATTTGAAACCTGATTTTTTATTCGAAAATTTGAGTTTTTTTTCCAACATTTATGAACATATTTCAAAATTACGATTAAAAAAAAGAACATTTTCCTAAAGGCAATTTTTTTGAAAATGTGAAAAAATTCAAATTGCAAACAATTTTTTGAAAACGCGAATATTTTTTAACAACATGAAAATAATTTGAAATTTATTGTTCAAATCGTATACATTTTTGGGAAAAAAATATTTTTTATGTTTAATTTCTGTTTTTTTTACTTGAACCTTTGCGAAAAACAAGAACAAACATTGAAATTCGAAAGTGTTTCTGAAAATAATTAAACTTGAAAAGGGTAAAAAACAAAAGCAAAAAGCTAACTAGAACAAACAACCTGCAAAATAAACTACAGGAAATAAAAAGTGGAAAACCATAACAGAACCTTCTTGAAAGATCCTTAAACCGAATAAACATTAGCACGAATTGACCTGGCCCATGAATGGGCACCCGGTGCGAATGAATGGTATTCTGCGCGAGAGCTATACTCGTTGTAAGCAAGCAAGATATAGGGCCTATTTGGTTTGCATCCTCATAAGAATTTGCGTGGCCTGAAGTTGTCCCTGGATCTGATAGATGGTTGTTTGGTTGCTAACCTAAGAAAACGAATGCATGCCTGGCCTGGTTCGTACTTAGCCTGGCTAGATTCCCAACGCTGCAATTAGCCTGGTCCAGGCAACCGAATTCGGACGCCTGGGCATGCGGCCACGCTACGAAAACCTGCCTGGCTGGGTATTAAATGAATTAAATAATACTCATACAGAGGTAGTAGCTCCATTGAATGTATTGATGGGACGTTAATCTTCGAACCTGGCCAGGCAGCAACCAAACGCTGCGTCTTCACACATGCCTGGTCAGGCAGAAAAAATTCAAGATCTCACGCCACACCAGGCAGCACTGAACGTTCAGGCACTAGGGCCAGGTCATGAACCAAACTGACCCATAGCTCTCGTCTCGCCTGAAAGAGGGCATATTGGGCCGGACCATTAACTCAGCTAGCTTGCTCACTGCACAAGTAGCTCATGTCGCTTGCTCGCGTCACTGTTAAATGTACTTGTTTTTAGCCCTTTCTTTTCGTTGTCTTTATTTTTTTCTTGGGTTTAATTTGTTTCTTCATCGGTTTTTCTTCGGTTTTTGGTATTTCTTCAGTTTTCTCCAATTCTTTCACGGCTTTTGTTGGGTTTTTTTCATCTTTTTTTTATGTTTTTATTTTTTATTTTATTTTCAGGTTTTCGACATTTTCTTTGTTTTGTTCTCCAGTTTCACTGATTCCAATGTTTGCTTTTCTTTTCTTTGGTTTTTAATATTTTTTGGTTGCATTTTTTTAGTTTCTATTGGTTTTCTTAGTTTTCTGCCGATTTTTGATTTAACAGATGGCAACATTTTTCAGTACAACAATTTTTGGTTACATCAAGAACATATTATAAGCACATAATTAAAAATAAAGTTACATTTTCTGCATATATAAAAAACATTTTTGAAGTGCATGTTAAAGATTTTTAATGTATATTTTGAAGTCCATTGTTTTCATACACATTGTACGTTTTTTTATGTATCTGGAACATTTCTTATACACATAATTAACACTGTACAAATTCTTGATTAATATTTTTAAATGCATGGTCGATGTTTTTGCTATACACATTATACGTGTTTTTCAACAACTTAATTAACATTTATCAAATATAACATTGATTTTTTTAATACATGATCAACATTTTCAACTATACACATTTTCATCATTTTCAAATGCTTGATTAATATTTTTCAAATACAAATTTGATTTTTTAATACATGGTAAATATGTTTTACATACAAATTTTAAAAAATTCAAATTCTTGCTTAATTGTTTTCCGATACTAGTTTAATATTTTTTAAATGCTTCATTAACAGTTTTTTAATGCACGATCAACTTTTTTCACACACATGAAAACGTTTTCTTTAGATACATTTATTTTTTTAGCGATTATTTAGCATTTATCCAATGTTTAAGTTTTTCTTATTAATATAATCGTTTTGAATATTTGGAAGTATAAACGAGAGTAATTTAAAAAAATGAAAACAAAAAAGTGACAAAAAACAAAAAGAGGCAATTACCTCCTGCACCTGGGCCAGTCAAATTAGGGAGGCGTCTGACGCAAGAGCACACTAGGTCTCATTATAAACGAGACATAATGTTGCCCGGCACTACGCCATAACGGCGGCGAATAAGAATTCGGGCGCCCCTATGTCTCGCTTATAGATAGACATAGGGAACACTGGCGTCAAGGGGGCCACATCCTCATTTATTTTTATTTCTTTTTTTACTTTTCTTCATAATTGTAAATATTACATAAAATATATTACCAAAAATAATTTACATAAAATATTTGAAAAAAGTTGACCAAGCATTTGAAAAATATTAAATGTGTAGAGAGAAAATGTATCTCACGTATATAAAAATTATATCAAAATAAGTACAATGTGTATGAAAAAAGTTAGTTATTTATTTTTTTAAATTAATTATGCATTCGAAAAATATGTTAAAGAACTACTTGAAAAATATTAAATGTGTATAGAAAAATGTTGACCATGGTATTCAAAAAGATATTAATCATTTATTTTAAATGTTAATTAATAATTTGAAAAATATTAGGAGTGTACACAAAATTTATAATCATTTATTTCAAAAGTGTTAAACATGCAAATATAAAACATGCTTCAGATGTATATGAAAATTACCAGATATGTGCTGAAGATAAAAACGTGTTGAACAAAAGAGAATAATTTAAATCAAACGAAAAAGAGTAAAATTAATCAAAACGAAAACACAAAGAAAAAAACAAAAGAATGTACATAACCGAAGAAAATAGTGCAAAATAGTAGAAACAGAGAAAATCGAGATAGAAACAAAGAAAATCGATGAAACCCAAGAAAGAAACAAAGTAAAAAAAAGAAAGAAAAAAGAAAAGGAAAACTCATGAAACCGAGAAGGAAACAAGTAAAAATGAAGAAAGAAAACAGCGAACTCAGAGAAAGAAACAAAGAAATCAAATGAACAAAACACAAAAGCAGAGAAACACAGAAAGAAAAAACAGTTAAAACCGAGAAAGAAACAAAAAATTACGGTGAAGAAACAAAGGTAGAAAAAAATAAAACCGAATAAAAACCAAGAAAAAACAAATAAGACTTGTGAAAAGACCAAGGAAAACTTAACCCCCCCCCCCCCCCAAAAAAAACAGCGAAGACATAGAAAAAATAAAACAAACTGGAAATATTATCTAAATGAAACCCAACGAACAAAACCGGGTGCCCTTGTATGTCGATTTAGCAAGAGGGGAGGAACCATGGCAGATCCTATTCAGCACTTAACGTGCCCATTAGAGTTCATTTCGCGAACGGGGGCACACCCCTACTCCGCACTGAGCCAGACCATCTATGATCCCCGGTAAAGAAATAGGTGGTGTGACTCGAACCGCGCCTTCGTGGTTCAAAGTTCACCACGGTCCATGGTAACCACCAATCCGTTTCACGACACTACCTTTATTGCTTACTTTTGGTTCTTTTCTCCTGTCTTCTTTTCTATTTTTTCCTTTCCTTTTCTTTTTTCCATGTTTTTTCTTTTTCTTTTTCCAAAATGCGTCAACTTTATTCCCAAAAAACAATGAACTTTTCTTAAAAATCGAATAATTTTTTCAAAAATCTATAGTTTTTTTAAAAATTTGATGAACTTTTATTTAAATCGATGATTTATTTTTTTGCAAAATTGATGAACTTTGTCTCCATTTGTGAAGTTTCTATTTGAAAATTGATGATTTTTTTTTCTAATTTGATGATTTTTGATTCCAAAATCAACGAACTTTTCTCAAATCCATTATTTGTTTCAAAATTGATGAACTCTTTTTCAAAGTCGATGAACTCTTTGTCAAAATTGGATGAACTTTTGTTCAAAATTAATAAACTCTTTTCAAATTTACGAAGTTTTTTATGAAACTCTATGAACTTTTGGAATTCCATGTAATTGTCAAAATTTTGAACCTTTTTCCCATGCTTGCAAACATTTTAGTTGCAAATCATTGAACTGTTTTTCAAATCATTTTTTTTCCTTTTTTTCAAAGTTGTCAATTTTTTAAAATAGTCAAAACTTCTAGCAAGCGGTCAAAGAAACATCGAGGGAGTATGGGCGCTTGTTGGCCCAGGCCGAAGGTGACCAACGTGAGCAACAGGAGCTGTACGGGCGCTTAAGACGCCAAACAGGGGCTTCCGGGAACCCTCGCTGAAGGGGAGACCAAGATAGCCGGACCAGGAGCGCGAAAGGCCACAACCTCCTTTTTCGTGTTTGTTTACGTTTTCTGTTTTTGTTTTTTGCCTTGTATTCTTACTTGTTTTAAACATTAAAATACTTTAAATATAAATATTCCAAAAAGCTCTCTATAAAAAACTTTTGAATGTTGAACAAGTATTTGAAAAAAGTTGTACAAGCATTCGAAAAAATGTTAATCAAGCATTCGAAAAAATGTGAACATGTATAGAATTTATTTTGATCATGTATTAGAAAATGAAGATTTTGTTTATAATTTATAAAAAATGTAAATCAAGCATTTGAACAAAAATGTTGAAAACTATTTTCAATTTCTTAATCAAGCATACGGAAAATGTTAAATGTGTATACAAAAATGTTGACCATGTATTTACAAAATGTTGATATTGCTTTTGGAAAACCTTAATTGAGCATTTAATAATTTTTAAATGTGCATAGAAAAACGTTAATATTGTATTTAAAAAATGTTGATAATGTGTACAGAAAAAAAGTTGACAATGTATTAAAAAATGTTAAACTTGTATTCAAAAAATATTAAACGTGTATTTGAATAATATTCTTGACATATATGAAAAATGTAGAATGAATACTAAAAGAAAGAGTTGAATTTATAAAAATTATAATCTTCTATTTGAAAAAAGTTAAACAAGCATTTGAAAAATGTTAAATCAAGCATTTTAAAAATATTGAAATTTTCATAGAAAAAATGTTGACCATGTATTAAGAAAAATGAAACGTGTATTTCAAAAGTATTAAACGTGTATTTGAAAAATGTAGAATAAAAAATAAAACAAAGAAAAGAGAAATAAAAAAACAATGAAAATCCAAAAAGAAACTAAAGAAACAAGGAAACAAACAATAAAACCTAAGAAACAAATGCAAAAAAAGAATGCAAAACAGTAGAAATGAATAAACATACAAAGATTAACAAAAAACATTGAAACCAAGGAAGAAACAAAAAAAGGAAGAAAAAAGAAGTAAATGAGTAAGTAAAGAAAAACTAATAAAAATAATGGAAAAACACAAAGAAAAACTAAAATAAAAACACAAAAAAACATGAGAAAAAAAAAAAGAAAACCAAACCAATAACAAAAAAATGAGAAAAAACCTGGAGAAACCCGAATAAAAATGAGGCAAAAAAGAAAAGAGAAAAACAAGTAAAACCAAGAAAAAACCATTGAAAAAGTGGCTGGTTTTGCCTCAAGTAGGTCATGCCCTAGTACTACTAATAGAATGCCCGCTCGTTACCACATGCCTTTTTTTTTTATTGCACTTATGAACAGTGGCGGAGCCACAGGGTGGACAGGGTGGGCCGCGCTCCACCCTAGAATTTCTGGCTCGCCTGTATAGGTATATGCACTCGTACCGTTACGTGCTATACAAACGGTTTGTAACCCCTTTACGCGACGTAGTTCCGAACCGTCGTCTTGCTAGTGTGAGCGATAGGGGGGGTCATCCCACACGACACCAAAACATCGTCTGCGATGGTGCGAGCGCCTGCTGACGATTCGCCTAACGTAAACGTATGCAAAGTCATAGCCTATCCCACACGCCACACTTTGACGTTACGTTTGTGATCAAGAACACATCCGAGACGATGGCACAAATATATTCGTGTGCGACAGTTATTCCGATTACACACGCGAAACGTATGTCAATCTTCTACTTATCGTCCTACATTACACACACACATGTTTGGAACCATTTGTGCTATTGACGGCAAGCGCACACGGTTACGACGTGCAAACACGTGTGTGACAGTGAGCGCACCCAACATACGCAAAATATGCGACCGTGTGTTGTAAAGCTGATAATCACACACACTATTCTTCAAACAATCGT
Organism: Elymus sibiricus; assembly: GCA_039707655.1. NCBI lineage: Eukaryota > Viridiplantae > Streptophyta > Magnoliopsida > Poales > Poaceae > Elymus > Elymus sibiricus. Next base: position 325,601,112 of record CM077675.1, on the reverse strand, counting down.
GTGTGACATATGACACCATCGCACATGGTTTAATCGTTCTAACTGTGTGCGCTGTAATTTATTACTTAATAGCTTTATTTGTTAATTTATTATTAGAATTGGAAATTTTAAAATTTTAATTATGAAATGTGGATTTGACATCCATCAATACATATCCTAATTGCAATAGTTCAACAGCCAATGCATAAATCAAAAGCTCAGTACATGTTCGATGGTCACATAGTTCGATAGAAGATTAAATATGATGAACCACAATATATAGTACTAGAGGCGGTAAAGGTGAAGAGAGAATTGTAAATGCTTTTGGTTGTCGATGGTGTTGAAGAATCGGAATACCCTTAATGTGCCATCCTCCATGCCAAAGGTGCGCACAACCATTGTCCAACCCCTTGTGATGATCGCCCGTCCATCATTCACCGTCTTCAGGAAGACTTCTAGACCATTATCATGTTAGCATGAATTATATACTATAACCTTCGTTGCCTCCACTTCGGTCAGGTAGTTTGCTAGGTAATCTTGAGTAAATTCCTTCGGAAACCACTGAAAAGAGACAACTTTCAGGTATTCATGTCTAATAGAGTAACTTGTTCTGGGCTGGAAAAGAAGGCAACGAATTACTTACCATCCTAAAGTTCACTGATGTCTTGGATAAATTATAAATAAAGAGTTTAATTCCAATCAGATGTCTCTTCTGCCTAACATTTTTTCGTAGTTTCCTCACTTGATGCTTGTTCACGTTTATCTCATTGCCCCATATGCAAAGGGGGTCGAAGCGTGAATCAGTACCGCTGACATATGTACCTACAAGCAACAAATAAATGTTAGAACCTAAGCTGCAATTGCACAAATGATATAAAATATTATAAGAAAATGGGATGTGACTAACCTCGATGGTAAACAACAGCATCACGCATCGTAGCCCTACATAAGCACATAGAAAGGCGTGTTAAATACAACAGGGTTAACATCCACCAAAAATAGCAAATGTTAATTAAACGACAGTATCTCCGGTGATATTTTCATTGCGAGGAGTAGCACGGTAACAAAAGGACAGGTATTGGTGAAATTAAACTGGACAGTTCATACTTGAACAACAGTGCACATTACTGAAATAAACAACGGACGTGTTAACTTCAGAGTAGAGACAACCTAACATAGTCATTAAAACTTGTACCAGTGAAATTGAAATTGACACGGTTAAACATCGCGAGCTAGTTCATACTTGGTAAATCCCGAGGGGTAGTTGTCGGGGTACTTCAACTCGGCTAGAGCCCGTACAAAGTCATGGCTAGGTGTTCCTGCTGGTCGCAGCGTGGATCAGCACCGCTAACATATGTACCTACAAGCAATAAGTAAATATTAGAAGCTAAACTGCAATTGAACAAATGATGTAAAATACTATAAGATATTGGGATGTGACTAACCTCGATGGTAAACAACATCATCGTGCATTGTGACACTGCGTAAGTACATGGAAAGGCATGTCATTTACAACAGGGTTAACATCCACCAAAAATATCTAATGGTAATTGAAGGACATCGTCTCCAGTGATATCTTCTTTGCGAAGAGTAGCACGGTACCGAATGGACAGCGTAAAAATGGATATAACTGTTTACTACAGCAGGCTTAACAACAACCTATCATAGGCATTGTAAGTTTGTATCTGGTATTGGTGAAATTGAACTGGATAGTTCATACTTGAACATCACAGTGCGCATAACTGAAATGAACAACGGATGTGTTAACTACAGAGTACATACAACTTAACATTGCAATTTAAACGTGTACTGTTGAAACTGAAATTGACAGGGTTAAACATTGCAACAAGTATTGGTAAAAATGAACTGGACATTTCATACTTGGTAAATCCCGAGGGGTAGTTGCTTGGGCATTTCATCTCGACTAGAGCCCGTCCAAAGTCGGCGGTGAGGTGTTCCCGCGGATCGAAGCGTGGACCAGTACCGCTACAGTATGTACGTGTACAAACAACAAGTAAGTGTTAGAACCATGGGTCACTTCATCTTGGCCAGAGCCTACACCAAGTTGGCGGCGTCGGCGGCAAGGTGTTCCTCCTGGTCGGCACACATAGCGTCCACCGCGCCATCGACCGCCATGATCAGCTCCTCGACCTCCGCGTGATATGTGGTTGGGTTACGCGGGGATGCTCGGCGATAGGGAGTGGGGATGTGAAGGCACGAGGGTGGTTCGCAGGTGTGACGCCCCCAATTTGACCGTACGCTAATCATACACGCAAATGCGTACGACCAAGATTAGGGACTCACTGATCGATATCACAACACAACTCTAGACACAAATTAAAGCCATACAGCTTCACATTACAAGCGAGGGGCCCCGAGGGCTCGAATACAAAGCTCGACAAGCACGAGTCAGCGGACGCAAATAATATCTGAGTACAGACATAAGTTAAACAAGTTTTGCCTTAAGAAGGCTAGCACAAACATATCAGCGGATCAAAAGAGGCAAGGCCTCCTGCCTGGGAGTCAACCTAACTACTCCTGAGCGTCGGTACTCTCCACGTAGTAGTAGGCTCCAACGCTGGTGTAGTAGTCGTCTCCGGTGTACTCCATCTCCTGGGCTCCGTCATCTGAACGCAGCAATCATATCGAGGGGGAAAGAGAAAGTAAAGCAGCGGTGAGTACTCATCCAAAGTACCCGCATGACTGACATCAGAACTATGCTAAGTATGCATCAGTATCAAGGAATGGGGTTATATCTGGACTGACTGTAGAAAGCAAGAATGAGGGAGAAGGCCTAGTCCTATCAAAGACTAGCATCTTCAACATCTTGCAGCATTAGAAGAGTGTAGATTGGTAACTCATATATAGCAATATGTTTTTTTGCAGTTTTATTGAGTAACCACGCCCAGAGATCCTTCCTCGACTCCCTGCGAGAAAGCAATCTCGGAGCCAACATTTTATTTCAAGTCACCACTTTTATTTATATTAGGTCGGGATACAACTCCAAGTCGTCCTGTTACCGTGGACACGTCTATTCGAATAGTTAATTTCATTCCTGTAGGGGTGCACCACATTTTCCAACACGCTTGATAATCCTTGGCCGGACACACTTTCCTGGGTCATGCCCGGCCTCGAGACATCAACACGGCATCGCCCTACCTAAGCTCAACAGAGAGGCCAGCCCGCCGGTCTAAATCCTAAGCGCGCAGGGGTCATGGGCCCACTCACCCTTTACACTCCTGCACGATGCGAGGGCGGCCGAGGTCAATCCTAGCACACTCTAATACAAGATCAGTGCCGTCGCGCACCACTCGGGCGCGCGCCGCTCCATTGCTGACGTCCAAAGAGGTTCGGCTGATACAACGACGCCGAGTACCCATAACTTCTCCCACGTGAAGGTTAGTGCGAAAAGGTCAAATGACCAACTCAGATGAAATACCCAAACCATTATCATTTTGCTGATTGCGGTGACGAGCGCGATACACGATATGTGGTCCCGTCGCCCCGTCTCGAGGTCTTGTGGCAAGGGCCAAGAATGCCCGGCCACGCCCCGTCGTATTACACCAACACCCTCCGGTCTTCCAAACCTCATCATGTATCAACAGTAAAGTAAAAGTAACAGTGTGTATATAACACCAAGGGGGAAACCCGAGGGATTAACCTCGAAGGATCCCACCCGATGTAACCGTCAAGGTGACCAGAGAGGATTCACCCTCGATGGTCTACGCTTGAGGGGTTGCATGACAGAGTCGTCGTCGGGAGTGGTGAAGGAGGAATCACCCTCGATAACCACGATCGACTAGCTACACTACAGAGTTAGCATCATGAGTACTTCACGAGGTGTCACCCTCGGTACTCGATAGTAGCTCTACAGAGTCGTACAACTAAGGGGGGTGTGCGGTGAATGTGACGGGCATGGCTGGTCGGTCGGTTGACCAAGTCTTCGAGTCGTCGATGTTGAAGCAGGGGCAACTGAGACTAAGGGGTCACAGGGGATCACTAATCAACCTATACTAAGCAGGTGATATAATAGCAAGTACAGTAGCAGTTTAACAAAAACAGGCTATGCATCAGAGTAGGAGCTATCGACAACAGTAGCAAAAACTAGTGCAAGCATGAGAGGGAGAGAGATGGGCGATATCGGAATGATCAAGGGGGATTGCTTGCCTTGCTGCTCTGCTGCAAAAGGATGATTGTCAGTCGCGTAGTCGTACCCGACAGCAGCGTCAGTCTCGGAGTCTACCGGTAAGAAGAGGGGGAAGAAACAATAAATATAAGGTAGACAGATGCAACACGATGCATGACATGGCAATATGCAGAGCTAGGCATGCACTAACGCAGTACTACACGTCGCAGACGGAGCGGGAGAATATCTGACGATATTTCCCGGGTCTTTGGCTTTTACCGGACAGATGAAATCGATGCAAAAGTTCCATGTTCGTTATGATAGGAGCACGTGATAGGCAAACGGACTGCGTATTCGGATTCTTGGGATTTTTCTGAGCAACTTTCCTATATAAAATATTTTCATCGGAGGTACGGTTTATTTTATATGATTTTTCACAATTTATAGATTTTCTGAAATTTCTGGTTTAACTTAATTCGGGTTGACCAAGTCAATTTGACTGGTCAAATAGGGAGGGGATGGCCCACATGTCATATGTTATACTAAAAATAAAATAAATCCAACTTACTTAATTGAGGGCCTACATGTCATTGGGCCAAGGCTAACTAAAATAAATAATTAAACTACTAACTAAAGGGCCCTACTTAGCTTAGACTAATTAGCACCTAATTTAACCTAAACTAATTAGCTCAGGGCCGGCCGGTGGCACAGCCAGCCATGGTTGTGCACCACACACGCAAACACACTCACGCACACACTCTGCACACACAAGGGCTGCACATACTCACGCACACACAGCGCGCGCACACACTCACACTCACACTGCACACACTCACGCACACGCATCCGGCCATGTCCAGTAGCAGCAACACGCAGCCGTAGCAGCGGTGGTAGCCGAGCAGCAGCAGCAACTAGCGACGGCAGCGCAGAGCAGCAGCTAGCGGCAGGAATAGCAGCAGTAATAAGCAGCAGCAGCGCAACAGCAAGCAGCAACGGCTGCGAGAGGCTGCGTGCGAGGGGGGCGGATGGCACGGCCAGGAACGGCTGCGGGAGATGACGGGCGCGGCGGGGCACAACAACAACAACACGGCAGCGGCGAGGCTATGCTCGGGCACGCACGCACGCACGTACATACGCATCGGACGAGCTCGGGGCGGCAGCTACGGCAACGGATCGAGGACGGGAACGAGGGGAATCGGGCGAGGAGCTCACCGCGGAGCTCGTCGACGTGGTTAGGGAGCGCAGGATGGCCGGAATGCGGCGGCCTCATCGAAGAGCAGCGGCGGTGGTGGCGGGAAACCGGCTCGATCCCGAGCATACGACGCGGCCTGGCTCGGGTTCTTTGGTGGGGACGAAGGAGACGACCGTGGGGAGGCTTCTGGACATCTTGGTGCGGCAAGGGGTGGCCGGTGGTCGCGGGGACGGCAACGGCGCTGTAGGATCGAAAGTATGTCTAGAGGGAGGGAGGGTGATTAGACTACTTGACCAATAAAAATCTACCTTTTCCCAATTTTAAGTGTTGGCATATTTTAGCATTCATAGCAAGTCAAGCACACCCTACACATGCATGTCTAAGAGTATAGCAGCGGAAAGTAACAACAAGCATGAGTAGTAAAGGAAGGGTAGGAAGATCAAACGCAATTTGTAGACACGAAGATTTTTCCCGTGGTTTCGATAGGTGGTGCTATCGTACGTCCACGTTTATGGAGTCTTCAACCCACGGAGGGTAACGGTCGCGAGAGTCCACGGAGCACTCCACCCATAAGGGTCCACGAAGTAGCAACCTTGACTATTCCATAACGGCTTCGGTCCACGAAGGACTAGCCTCACTATGGGTAGATCTTCACGAAGTAGGCGATCTCCTTGCCCTTACAAACTTCTTGGTTCAACTCCACAACACGAAGTAGGAGGCTCCCAAGCGACACCTAACCAATCTAGGAGGCACCACCCTTCAAAAGGTAATAGGCTCGGTAATAACGATGAACTCCTTGCTCTTGTGCTTCAAGATGATAGACTCCTTAACACACAATCACCCTCTCACAGATTTGGCTTGGTGGAAGAGATTGGATTGGTGGAAAGCAACTTGGGGAGGCTAGAGATCAAGATTCATATGGTTGGAATGGAATGGCATGATCTCAACACATGAGTAGGTGGCTCTCTCTCAGAAAATTGGATGGGGCAAGTATGGAATAGTTCTGAGTGCTTCTCTTTCGAGTGAGTGGTGGTGAAGGGGTATATATAGGCATCTCCAAAAATCCAACCATTACACCTTAAGTGACCAACTCGGTGACACCGATGTGTGAATCTCGGTGGTACCGAGTTGCTCCAAAGGTAGCAACTTTTGAATCTCGGTGAGACCGATATATAAATCTCGGTTGCAACGATTAGGTGACCAACGGTCAGATTGCCAAACTCGGTGACACCGATTCAACAAACTCGGTCGGACCGATTTTGTGAAATTTGGTAACAGAAAGTTGGCAACCCAAACTCGGTGGCACCGAAGCAGAATCGGTTGCACCGAAAGGTTAGGGTTTGGCTTAGGTCTGTCTGAGTTTGGGAATTGGTGGCACCGAGTGGAAAGTGTTGGTTGCACCGATTTTGGATATTTGACTTTGGACAGACTTTTGTGGAAGAGCTTGTGGGTGTTTTTGGTGACTATCACTTGTGCACGTATGAGCATTTTGTTCACCAACAATACCTTACCCCCTTTTAATAGTATTGACTTTCCTATGGACTCAAAGTGATTTCTCACAAAGTAAAATGTAGCGTCCTCTTGCTTGAAGCTTTGCCAATCCATTTCCTTGCATCTTGGGGTTCTCCACAATCTTTTTTCCATCCCTATCATTGAACTTTTCCTGAAATATGCTTAGTGGAAACATTAGTTCAATGACTTATATGTTGTTATTAATTACCAAAACCACCAAGGGAGCAAATGTGCTTTCAGGCGCGTCGACGGGAGGTGCAGGATGGCTGCCACGCATGGCCTGGCGCGGTCATGGCCGATGGATGGCCGCCATGCCCATCCTCTGCCTCCTGTAGTAGGAGGTTGAAGGAGAGGTGGTGGTGGGCTGGGCCAAAGTGCCCAGGGGGGTTCTTTAGGTTCCAATACCTCTTCTGATTTCTTTTTTTAAGTTTCTTTTTTTAATCCAACAGTATTTGACTTGAGCACTAGTGGCTCTAGCTGCCTCTGCCTCTGCCTGATGTGGGATGTTCTGGGTCCATCACCACAATGTTGTCCTCTAAGTCTGGTTGTAGGGGCAAATGGGGTCTGTCCAGAGCAAAGATGTGCTTCTCCAACTTGGAGTTGATGAGCATCTGAATGTAGGGTGCATAACAACATGAGCGCTTCTGATCAGCAGCAACCCTCTTCACTGTCTCCACAATCAGATCCATTACCCTTATCCTGGTGTGTCTGTCAAGATGGTTCAGCATGTTGATTGAATGGCCTCGAATCATCTTCTCATCTCCTGACTTAGGCATCAATGTATGCCTCAAGATGGTGTTCATGGTGCGGATGCCATCCTGGAGGAAGTAAATAGATCCTAACTTGTGAGATTTCAAGTTAGTAGCTGGAATTGCATTGTACATGTTCTTCATAGCATCATGGCTCTCCTTGGATTCAGAGTAGACATCCAAGTCACCATCTTGCACCTCTGGGACTCCTAAGATGGCAGCCCATTCCTCAACAGTGGACTCATATCTTGCTCCTTCTGTCATCCATACAATTCTACCATCTCCATAGAAGTGAGCAGTGGAGTAGAATTGCATGATCATCTCGTCATTCCATGCAGTGAACTCTTTGCTAACAAACTCATCTAGGCCAATGCAATGAAAGTTGTCTTGAACATTTGGAAAGTAATCTTCATTAGCCTTGATGTACTTCCAGTCAACGTATCTCATATCACTCATAGCTGGGCTCTTGTCAAGCAAGATTGTCTCATAGAAATCTTGTTGCTCCTTGGTGTAGAACCTATAGTCCACAGCTGTTTTTCTCCTCTGGGCATATGGATAAATAGCTCTCCATGCCCTCAAACCAGAATCCTTCCTCTTCTTCATGTCTTCAGCAAGTGGATGGCTGGCATTGTGTTCAGGAAGGTGTGGTCTAAGCTTCATCAATGCAGACATGGCATCCTCATCCACATATCTGGAGGTAGTTCCCTTGTTCTTCTTAGAAGCTGGAATCTATCTGGATGACCTCTTGTACTTTTCAGCAGCAGCCTTCTTGGGGGCAGTCTTGGTGCTCTTGGAGGGACCTTGCTTTGGCATAGCATCTGCCAAAAGCTTCTTTTGCTTCTTCTTGGGAGGGGCCTTGACAACTTGCTCTTCCTCCTCCTCCTCAGCAGCAGCACCAGCAGTCTCCTCTGGGTCCTCATACATGGATGTGGCCCTGCCAGTGACATAGACAATCCTTTTTCTGGCATGCTTCTTCTCTCCTGCCTTCTTAGGCATTGACCTCCTTGGGGGCTCAATGGTCATGGTAGCCCTAGCACTCTCAGGTGCTCTCATAGCCTCCGGAGGGGCATATGTCTTGCTGACAGTTCTCCTGGAAGAGGTGGCTTCATTAGCAGACTTCTTAGCAGCTTTGTCTTGCTTCTTGGCAAGAACTTCCTCTGGAATAAAATCTGAATCCTCCTCATCTGAATTCAGCTTCTTCCTGGCCCTAGTAGCAGCCTTGGGCAACCCATGAGAACTGGGGTTGCCTGGATCTGAAGAGGAACTAGACTCAAGACTAGTGCCTGAATCCAAATCAACGCTCTGCTCTCTGAAGTTGTTCTCACTGTCCTTAACCTTTGACATATCTGACCCTGTGAATAGAGTGTAGAGGAGTAGAAGCAGATAAGTCATCACAAAATGCAGCTATTTTGAAAGTTTGAACAGAAAAATCTTAGATGTAGTTCACTGCAAAATGGAATTTCGGTGTCACCGAGTCAAAACTTTCGGTGCTGCCGAGACTCACAATACTCTTAACAGAAACTTGGCAGCAGTTTCGGTGGGACCGAAAACTGCCACTCGGTTTCACTGAGTACTGTCCTCAGTAGCACAAAAATAAAATCGGTGGAACCGATTTTTCTGACTCGGTATCACCGAGATGCGATTTTGCGGGCAACTAAACCTAATTTTTTTCGATTCGCTAATCTAATGAGATTTCCAGTGGATGGAGAGGTTTGCAAACGGTGGATTATCGATGGAATAAACTTCAGCGCGCAAGATTCGGACAGGGAGCGCGAAGAAGGGTCAGATCCATACCCTAACTTGGCGACGGATCCGCTATGGCGGCGACGGGGGTGAAGATTTCGTCGGCGGCGGTGATTCCCAACGGCGAAGACGCATGGGGAAGCAAAGGCGACGACCAGGGGTCACGAATCGGCAGCGTAGGGTTTTGGAGGGGCGACGGTTTGAAGAAATTTTCAAAGGTCGGGTCCGCCTCTTATATACCCTCGGCTGTCGGTGACACTGATTCAAAATTTTCGGTGTCACCGAGTTCCTCAACTATCAGCTGACAGGGAAACTCGGTGTAACCGAGAATATGTAATCGCTGGTACTGAGATTGAAAACCAGATCAACCCTAGGCATTCGGTGAGACCGAGATTTTTGGGTTGGTTCCACCGAGATGCACTTGGGAGGTTTTAATGGTCAGTCCTTTTTCGATACGGAACTCCGAGTGCTCCTCACACAGAGGGATCGAAAAGTACTTGTTCAAATTTTGTGATGCAGCATGAATAGAATATGAGGTGAGAAAGCATAGATAGCTAGAGAGTGGTCCTTGGCATTCTTGTCCATCCAATTGGCAAAAGAGAAAACAAAAGCCAAATAGCAACAATTGGATGTCCTCTAATGGATAAATAAATGCAGACCAACATGCTCACACAATAAGATGTCAAATGAAATCACGGCAAACATGCACATACATACTAGCATCTATCAAGCAGTTTGGCGATGACGGAGTCATCTATATATGAGTATATTGACTTAGGAGCCAAGTAAGAATACTTGATCATAGGTCATACTCATCGTTTAAGCACAAGTGGGGTTACCACTTTTACATAAAGCATTTAATGTTGTCACATTCTAAGAGATGCTTTAACTCAAGTCTTAGAGTAAAGCTCCCCCTTGATGTGACATCCCCCCATAGGAGGGATAAACTAACCTTGGGTTTTGTCGATGAAGACTTCATGTTGGTGAGGTAGTGGTGGATGCTCAAGGTTGATGAAGATCACCAAGAGTTGGGAGCATCCTTGTTGTTTCCTTACTCTTCTCACCTACATGGGTTAGTCCCAACATACAAGAGACAAATACAAGGATATCTATGGACATGGAGTGCAAAGCATGTGTGATGATGTCCATTGATTTGTTGATTACCTTGTCCCTTGCTTACCTTTGAGGGAATGTGTGACTCCTTGAACTATTGCATAGAGTTGATGTTGATTGCAAATAGTTCTTGCCAATAATGAATGTGAGTGAATTTCATTGGCGGAGTCACCCCTCAAGAACTCTCTAGTTCTTCTTCTTGGGGACCCACATCAACTTGATGGGGATCCTTGGTGTTGAAGTAGCCTTTGTAGACGTTGAGCTTGAAGTAGCCTTGGGAACCCACTCCACCAAAGCTAGGGATTCATCTTCATATGAGTCAATGTCCTCTTGAAGCTTGTTCTTTCCCTTGAGCTTGTGGTCTTGTGGTGGAAGGTCATCTTGAGTGTTCGTTCCCTTGGGAAGAGTATTTTCATACTTCTCCTTTTGAGGAACAAACTTGGGCTTGGGGTATTGACCTTCTTCCCATTCAACTCCATTAGCATTGAAGTAGCCAATGCCATGGTTCTTCCGGTATCCTCCGTGCTTGCGTAAAATTTCCTCAAATTGCTTACACCCGGCAAGACTCTTGTAGATACCTTTCTCTATAATTCCTTTCAATAAAGCATTTTCTTGCTCAAGTGTAACTTGGCTAAGAGAATCATCATTAGTGGAATCAATAGAACTACTAGAAGCAACATCATTAGGTTTGACATTTTTATTGTTGCTACTAGATGAAGAACCTTTCTTGCCTTTGTTACCAGTTTGTTTAGATTTAACTTGTGGCATGAATGTAGACAAGAGTAGTCGTTTGGCTAGATAAGATGAAGTCTTCTTTCGGAGATCGTCATTGATAGCTTTAAGAAACTCATGCTCTTGCTCCAAGTTGAGCTTCTCGAAGCGTAGCTTCTCATGAGTTCTTACAAGCTCTCTATGATCTTCGAGAGTAGATTCATGGGCTAACTTAAGAGTGTTTAGTTCTTTAGTTAGTTGTTCTATTTTCATCTTATCATCATCAAATGACTTATCTTGACTAGCATGAGAATTATCAAGTTCATTTTGACTAACATCACTAGTTTCATCAAAGTGCAAGTCATCATCACAAAGCAAATCATCTTCATCACTATTGAAATCAAGATACTCGGGATGTGATACCTTGGGGCCTTTAGCCATGAAGCAACTTCCACTCCCTTCGTTTGGTGAATCAAATAGATCATAGGAGTTGGTAGTTACTAGTGCAAGTCCGGCAACACCTTCATCTTGACTATAGTCGGAGTTGGAATGATAGCTTCTCTCGGAGTTGTTGTCGGAGTCGGAGCCGGAAACCCATTCACCAACATGTGCTTGATGTTTTCTTCTTGTGTAGCTCTTGGTGTACTTGTCCTTCTTCTCCAAATCCCTACTTCTCCTCGAGGGTCTTCGTTCATAACGATCATCTCTACTCCTTTTCTCTCTTTGACGTGATTCATTCCTTGAGCTTCGTCTTCTAGGTGACTCTTCTCTTCGTTTGTAGGGAGCCGTGCACTCATTGGAGTAGTGTCTGGGCTTCCCACAATTGTAGCAATTGCGGTCACGACTTGACGAACGCTTCTCTTCATATCTTGAGTTGGAGCTTCGTTCTTTGCCTCTATTCTTGTAGAACTTGTTGAATTTCTTGACCATGAGGCTTATCTCTTCATTGGTGGCAAGGTTGTCGCTTGAAGTTGCGGGAGCATCACTTGTGGCTTTGTAAGCACCGCTAGACTTGTTGTGAAGCTCTTCTTTGTCTTTGAGTGTCATCTCATGAGCAACAATCCTTCCAATGACTTCCGTAGGCTTGAGATCTTTGTAGTTGGGCATCATTTGGATCAATGTGCACACGGTGTCGTATCTCTCATCCAAAGCTCGAAGTATCTTCTTGATGATAAATTTGTCGGTCATTTCTTCGCTTCCTAAGCCGGCAATCTCATTGGTGATGAGAGCTAGCCTAGAGTACATCTCCGCGACTCCTTCACCATCCTTCATCTTGAACTTGTCAAGCTGACTTTGAAGAACATCCAACTTGGATTCTTTCACGGACTCGGTTCCTTCGTGCATATCAACCAAAGTATCCCAAATCTCTTTTGCATTCTCTAGACGACTGATTTTGTTGAATTCTTCGGGGCATAGGCAGTTGAAGAGAATGTCGCATGCTTCAGCGTTGTATTGCAACATCTTCAATTCATCCGCGATCGCTTCACGATCCGGTTCCTTTCCATCACCAAAAAATTCACCTTGCAAGCCAACACGAACAACAGCCCATACGGCGGGGTTATGACCAAGAATATGCATTTTCATTTTGTGCTTCCAACTAGCAAAATTAGTGCCATCAAAGTACGGACCTCTACGGTGATAATTTCCCTCACTAGACGCCATACTCTCCTAGGTTGTGAAACCAATGCAATGGAGACCAAAGCTCTGATACCACTTGTAGGATCGAAAGTATGTCTAGAGGGGGGGGTGATTAGACTACTTGACCAAATAAAAAACTACTTTTTCCCAATTTTAAGTGTTGGCAGATTTTAGCATTCCTAGCAAGTCAAGCACACCCTACACATGCATGTCTAAGAGTATAGCAGCGGAAAGTAACAACAAGCATGAGTAGTAAAGGAAGGGTAGGAAGATCAAACGCAATTTGTAGACACGAAGATTTTTCCCGTGGTTCCGATAGGTGGTGCTATCGTACGTCCATGCTTATGGAGTCTTCAACCCACGGAGGGTAACGGTCGCGAGAGTCCACGGAGGGCTCCACCCATAAGGGTCCACGAAGCAGCAACCTTGACTATTCCATAACGGCTTCCGTCCATGAAGGACTCGCCTCACTATGGGTAGATCTTCACGAAGTAGGTGATCTCCTTGCCCTTACAAACTTCTTGGTTCAACTCCACAACACGAAGTAGGAGGCTCCCAAGTGACACCTAACCAATCTAGGAGGCACCACCCTCCAAAAGGTAATAGGCTCGGTAATGACGATGAACTCCTTGCTCTTGTGCCTCAAGATGATAGACTCCTCAACACACAATCAGTCTCTCACAGATTTGGCTTGGTGGAAGAGATTGGATTGGTGGAAAGCAACTTGGGGAGGCTAGAGATCAAGATTCATATGGTTGGAATGGAATGGCATGATCTCAACACATGAGTAGGTGGCTCTCTCTCAGAAAATTGGATGGGGCAAGTATGGAATAGTTCTGAGTGCTTCTCTTTCGAGTGGGTGGTGGTGAAGGGGTATATATAGGCATCTCCAAAAATCCAACCGTTACACCTTAAGTGACCAACTCGGGGACACCGATATGTGAATCTCGGTGGTACCGAGTAGCTCCAAAGGTAGCAACTTTTGAATCTCGGTGAGACCGATATATAAATCTCGGTTGCACCGATTAGGTGACCAACGGTCAGATTGCCAAACTCGGTGACGTCGATTCAACAAACTCGGCCGGACCGATTTTGTGAAATTGGGTAACAGAAAGTTGGCAACCCAAACTCGGTGGCACCGAAGCAGAATCGGTTGCACCAAAAGGTTAGGGTTTGGCTTAGGTCTGTCTGAGTTTGGGAATCGGTGGCACCGAGTGGAAAGTGTTGGTTGCACCGATTTTGGATATTTGACTTTGGACAGACTTTTGTGGAAGAGCTTGTGGGTGTTTTTGGTGACTATCACTTGTGCACGTATGGGCATTTTGTTCACCAACAATACCTTACCCCCTTTTAATAGTATTGGCTTTCCTATGGACTCAAAGTGATTTCTCACAAAGTAAATTGTAGAGTCCTCTTGCTTGAAGCTTTGCCAATCCATTTCCTTGCATCTTGGGGTTCTCCACAATCTTTTTGCCATCCCTATCATTGAACTTTTCCTGAAATATGCTTAGTGGAAACATTAGTTCAATGACTTATATGTTGTTAGTAATTACCAAAACCACCAAGGGAGCAAATGTGCTTTCAGGCGCGTCGACGGGAGGTGCAGGATGGCTGCCACGCATGGCCTGGCGCGGCCATGGCCGATGGATAGCCGCCATGCCCATCCTCTGCATCCTGTAGCAGGAGGTTGAAGGAGAGGTGGTGGTGGGCTGGGCCAAAGTGCCCAGGGGGGTTCTTTCTGTTCCAATACCTCTTCTGATTTCTTTTTTTTTAAGTTTCTTTTTTTAATCCAGCAGTATTTGAATTTTGCAAAAATACATGACCTGGCCCATAAACCATATTGCAATAATAGGGAGAGCCACAAAATTTTTGAGGCCCATTGAAAATGTTTGGAAAATTTCATAATTCAAAAGGGCAAGTAAACAATGTGTTTGCCTCTGTTTTAAATGTTTTAAGACACATAAATACTTTATAAAATGTGGTTTACAATTTGATAAGGGCTTTCTATTCTTGTGCCCCTGGTTCCTTAGTTGTACTCATTCATCCCCACGCTCTTAATGTTTGCTCACTTTTCCCCATTCCTTAGTCCGAAGCCCTCAGAAATGGTCACACGGGGGGATGCCGTCGGGTCAATGGTTTGACCATTAACTCTGGCGTGTGGGGCCGCGTTGGACTGTGTCGCCCGTTGGACCTGCCAAGTGGGGCCACGTTGGAGTATGTCGCCCTCCTTTGACCATTCTGACGTGTGGGGCCGCGCTGGACTGTGTCGCCCGTTGGACCTGCCAAGTGGGGTCGCGTTGGATGGTGGCGCTGGTTGGACCGTTGGGCCGTGGTTTCGTTTGGGCCATTGCATTAAACACCGACGTGCATGCGCTGATGCACGCCGCCACGATAAGCCTGCTATGCATGCGCGACATGATCCAGCCAGCCTGCCTGCCTGCATCGATGCGCGCCGCCACGGACGCAACGTCTGTCGCTGCTGCCAGTTCGTCCCTTCTCGCACGCACCTCCTCGATCAATTAACAGTTCACAGTTCACAGTTCACACCGTCTCAGCCTTTGACCTCCGGCAGCATCAATTCAGCATGGCAATTAAAGTCTAGGGCATACCAATCGACGTGCGGCGTTTGAACGTAGCAAACATGCGGCAGATGCCCTTATTTAAACCGCCCACCCCTACACCTATTCTCCACACATCCATTTGCGCCACTCCCCTTCTCTTCTTCACCCCAATCCAGAGCACTCTCCAAGCTAGGTGAAGATGCAGTACTACGGCCCCACCTTCCAGATGCCACCAGTTAGGCCAGAGGCGCGGTACCCCGCCGGCGTCGTCGTCGAGAAGACGCTTTGCGTGTGGACGATCTCACGCTGGAGGACTGGTTGGGATTTGGCCCACTGGTGGGATCGCCGGTCATGTTCCGACTGGAGGAACTGCGTCCGAACACCAGCTCTCCGCCGTCAGGGCTCATCGCCACCTTCAACAACAGGTTCGATGCGTTCCACCTGCTCGGGAAGGCGTTTTGGTGTGGGTGCGAGCTCATCGCATTCACAACCTATAACATCTTCACGGATGTGGATATGATCTTCTCCAACCACAACGTCATCCACAACCTCCCCTACCTCCTCGGCGAGAACGGCAGGGAGGCAGAGGAGTGAAGAGGAGGCGTGGAGCAGCGAAGAGGAGGCGCGGAGAAGCTTGTCTTGCCCTAGGGTGTTAGACCCTAGGGCTTTATTTCTATGTTATTTTATGTATGTCGTGTTATATAATGTTTTATGTAAGAACTATCTATCTATGTTATGTTTGCTACCCTAAATGAAGAACTATCTATCTATGTTATGCTTCCTAGTTTTCCTTGTTATTTTGTAGCCCATTCGGTGATATTTAGACCTTGGCTTCAAACAACGCATAAAACCTGTTCCCTCACCGTATCAAAACATCAAGCAGAGGAGTCCTCTTCTTCAAAAATGATAAAACCTAAAAACATCACCGTATCAACGCATAAAACCTTTTGTCACGCGCGGCTAATGGGCTAGTTGAAGTGTAAAAAATGATAAAAATGAGCCATGTTGATGTTGAAAAGAAGAATAAAAAAAAGCTAAATTTTTTGAACTGTCGCCGGCGGTCTAGGTTTGTAGATCCTGCCGGGGGTGGAGGGGACAACTGCAAGCTGGGCTTTGGAAGGGTGGAAGCTACTCCCTTTGTCCAGTCGTTTGCATACAATCTGTGCATGCGAACAGCAACCGGTAGTGCATTGTCACAAAATAGTTCATTAAGTGCGCGTAAAAACACATGCTAATTAATGTTTTCAGTCCAATCCATACCATACACGCCTAGGCTATGCACGACGACCCGAACATGGTTTCCACTCAAAGAAGAACTGGAGTACTGTCCACAGTTTCCACTCAAAGAAGAACGACGACCCGAACATGGGTGGCTGACTACCGGGGCCTGCCACGCATGCGCATTTACTTCGAGCTATGGGTGTGGTTGGAAGTTCGCCACGCGTCCCCAAGGCGGACGAGGAGAAAGAGCGTGCACGCACAAATCAAATCAGTAAGCCAAAAAAAACAGAGCCAACGCGTGCACTATTTTGTAGGCCTCTTTTTTCTTTGGGCCTTCGATATCCAACGCCATGCGACGGCCCAACCAGAGCTGGAGACAGTGACATAGTTTTAGCAACCTAGAGAGCACATGATCCACAAATTAAGCTTACACCACAATAATAACATCTCTAACGAGTGATGACCAGCAAGTAAGCAAATCCTAGGGCAACTATACAAAAATAAAATCCTAAAGCTATCAGATTCGCCTGCTTGTTCAATTGAATCATCTCCCTCAAGTTCTTGTTCATCTTCTTTAATTCTCCCTTCAGATCCGCATCCCCAACTGTCGGAGCATCACTTTCAGAGACCAAATTCCGCACGGCTGACGGCAGATTGAGCTCCCGGGTTGCGGCCCCAATGAATTGAATCAAGCCCTCCCCTTGAAGCCTTAGAACGTAGTCATCCAGCCATTCAAAATGTGTGCACTTCTTCACGATCTGAAACGAAATCATGAGCCCTAAATCCCAGATCCAACGAAAAAGTATTAAAAGTAAAGAGGAAAATCATGAGATCTAACCTGCCCCTCTGGCTTGCTGTCGCATTTCACGAACTCGCGCCCAAAGTTGTCGTTCCTGTCCTCCTTCGAAGTCAACCGTTTCAATGGCGCGGTGCGTGGGCAGTCAGGACATGGCTGTATGGGCAGTTGACCATACTGGGTCCACGCGGGGCGGGAGGCTGAGGTGGAGCTCGACAAATCTCGTCGCCGGGGAAGACGAAGCAGACGAGGGGCTCCTGCCGTCGCCACAGAAGAAGAAGAAGAGGAAAGGGGAGGCAATGCCGCATTGGTGGGCGAGCAGAACCAACCTCTTGCCGTCTCGCGGATCGCCCAACGATCCAACGATGCAGAGCAGTCCATGTGATCCAGCGGCGCGTAGCCTGCCCTCGGAATTCCTTCTAGAAGGCCATATCTGAGGGCTAATGCTTGGCGCTAGGGTATGATCGGATGGCTGCAGTTCGACGCTAGGGTTTGGAGAGATGCTGCGGGGTTTTGAGCCGGTCAGCGGGGTTATTTTAGGTTTGACCAACTTTTCAAATGACCTTAACTAAATAAAAAATCAAAAAAATATGAAACCTTCGCGGATCGTCGTTTTATAAGACATATTTACCATTAAAAAATATAAACTTGGTTTAGGGCCATTTTTATGATAAATCTTTTTTTGAGGTGAGCTACCATTTCCAAGTTCAAATGAGCATAACTAATTCAAAAAAATAAAAATAAAATGGAAGACCTGCGCACAATGCCGTTGTCTGTGACATGGTTATGACAAACAATAATAACATTGGTTTATGAACATTTTCATGAAAACTCCTTCACAAAAATGAGCTATCATGTACGAGGTTGTATAGAGTTCGAGAAGAGAGTGATAGTGGGTTTAGGTTTGCGAATTTTTTAAAAAAATCAAGAAAATCACCAAAGCTTCGTCTTAGTGTCAATAAGAAGGATCTGGACTTATTTTTTCATTATTCAAATTTTGTCACGTGTAATAATTCAAAATTTGCCGACATCATCATCATCATCAACAACAAAGCCTTTAGTCCCAAACAATAATTCAAATTTTGCAAACATCACATCACAAATGGACTTCAAATGTTGTCTTCAATTTCAAATTATTACAAATCCTTAAAATTGAAAGGTTAGTTCAAAATCAAATTTAAGGGACCAAATTTTGAATTATTACAAAGCCTAAAAGTTCAAAGTTTACAACTCGCATTCAACGTTCAAAGTTCACATCTTTGCCTTGCTCCTTGTGTTCCTAGACGGTTTAACAGACTTGCTCCTGGTTTCCCTAGCTCGGATATCCACCCATTTCTTCTTCCTTTTGGTCTTCACTTCAGTTGGTTGCTGTCGAGATGATGGCTGAACCGAAGTTTCATTCTCTCTCGGCCTTTTCTCTCCTTTTCCTTTAATTTCCCTAGAGCTAGATCAAACATAAAAAAGAGTATAAGCCATCGATAGAAAACAGAAGAAATGCACAAAAAGGGATGGTTGTTGCACACATACCAAGCTGCCGGCAGTGCTAATTTAGTTGCTTCCTTCTCCTCTAATGCTGCATTATCCTCTGGATTAGCTGCAATCTGCTCTATTGCTTCACCCTCCTTTGGATTAGCTGCAATCTGCTCTAATGCTTCATCCTCCCCTGCATTAGCTGCAATCTGCTCTAATGCTGCATCCTCCCCTGCATTAGCTGCAACCTGCTCTAATTCTGCATCCTCCCCTGCATTAGCTGTAATCTGCTCTAATGCTGCATTATCCTCTGCATTTGTTGTTGCCCATTGTTCCTCTTCTCCGAATGAAGCATCCACTAGATTGGTACATTTCCTAGCAATGTGCCCTAGGGTTCCACATTTTTTGCACTTACGCTGTCTTTTTACATGACCCTCTTCACCTCTTCTGTACCTGTTCTTCCTTGGTCTTCCTGGTGGCCTAGTCCGTACAGGAGAATGTAGTTTGAACCCTGGATCTACTATGTTCCATTGGTCTTTTCCCAAGAGTGCAGGCACATTGGAAGCATAAGCAGCCCTGAATCTGGCAACAGAAAAATATTCAGAGATGTACTGATCAACTTCACCACCGATAACAGTCATCAGATGTAGGGCATGTATGCATGGCTTCCCACGGAGCTGCCATTGCCTACAACTGCATTCCCTAGTTGCTAGGTTAACTAGATACCTCCATTCCCTGTTTTTGCTGTCAGTATATGTTACCTCAGCCTCGTGTGTTGCCGCTCGAATGCATTTCATTCTGCTCAATCCTCTTGCCTTGGCATGCAATGCCTTAATAAGAGATGGGAGCATGAGATGGCCAACATATTCTGTTTCTGCGATTCTTTTGCGAAGAGCCATCTTTATCATGACTATCTGCCGAATCTTATCAAATATTTGCCATATCAGAAGCCCTTTCAATGACTTAATCTTTGAATTGAAACACTCTGCCAGGTTGCTGGTCACATAGTCCACTTTGCATATTGTATTGAATTTGCTTCTTAACCACAACTTTCCATGATGTGCATCTAGGTACTCCTTCACCAGAGGATTGTGAGCATACAACACTCTCAAATGATGCTCATGCTTCCTCTCACTGCATGTGTATGATGCTGGCCATAAGTTCTCATCATAAACTTTACCTTTGAATTTGCTTCTGAAATTCTGCGCTAGGTGTCGCATACATTCCCTATGCTCCACTCCAGGGAATACAATTTCCACTACACTCTCCAAACCCTTGCAAGCATCTGTGTGTATAGCTAAACCTGGGGGTGTACCTATAAGGTTGCGCAAATGCTGCAGAAACCAGACCCAACTTTCCTCGGACTCTGCCTCCGCCACATCAAATGCAACTGGGAATAGCCAGTTGTGTCCATCAACTGCAGAAGCTACCACCAGTTAGCCTCTCCACCTTCCGTTCAAAGCAGTTGCATCAATAGCCAAATAGGGTCTGCAACCATCCAGAAACCCATGCCAACAAGCCTTGAAACAAACAAAAGCCCTCCTGAAGCACTCCTTCTCAAATGACTTCCCTTTTATTTTGTATGGAACTGTATGCTTCTCAATCTCTACAACACTCCCTGGACTAGCAGCTTCCACTTCAGCTTTAAATGTGTAGAGCAACTGAAAGCTCTCATTCCAAGGACCATTAATCCTATCAAGAGCTATTTCCTTACCATAAAAAATCTTCATGTAAGGTACAACAATCTTGTACTTATCAAATAGCTTCCCTTGGAGTTCTGTTGGACCAAGTGTTGGCTTGTCTCTCAACCAATCCAAAATTGCATCTGCCACCCATCTACTCTGTGCTACATTTGTTTTAGCCTTCCCCCCTCCCCCTCCAGGTGGACAAGTGTGCTGGTGTGGGTTCCTTTTTATCTGAAAAAAATATGATCTGAAAACATTACACAATGATCTAAACATAGAATCTGTATATAGTGAAATACACAAACCTGAATGAACCTGCTCCTCAACATACGTGATGCATGCAACGTCCATCTACACCTATCATATGGGCAACAAACAGTGAACCTTGATGGCTCACTCCTTTCAATCACATATGTATTTTGTGTGAGAATGCAGTATGTAGTCACTGCATTACGGCAGTCCACCATCGACTGGAATATGGTGCCCACACCAAGCTGAGGATCTTCCCTGTTCCACTCAATTGTTGGCATGTCCTCATGTAGCGTCCCGACTCAAAACGAGTCAAGCCTCTGTGTGTCAGTGCCATCCCTGGATCAGTATGCTAGCACACACGGTACATCAATGTATATATCAAAGTGCAATCACATGTAAATAACGTAAAATTGATATATACCTCTTAAATCTCAGCGGAAACAGTCAACGGGAGTGGAGTCCCAATAAACACCAACGACAGGTTGAGTGTAGACCGTAATCCTAAATCGTACTCTTACTCGTCGTAGAAAAGATATCTGCAACATAAGACGTTGCAGCCGTGTAGGTCAGTACATTGAATGTACCGGCAAGATCACCATAGAAAGAAATGATAAAAACTATTCTATATGCAAAAGGCTTTATGGCTCTGTGTCTGAGTTTTTGCATAAAAGCTGGTTTTATTTTCCCTACAACAAAGGAGTCAAACGGAAATATCACTACAAAAGTTGGTTGTTAATGAGATGGTTCCACCAACCAATTCTCATGTCCCAAAATTATTAATAGACCCACTCATCATAAAATTTTATTAATTGTGTTGAGACTGGCTGATAGTATCATCTCCGGTGCTCATGTTGTCCATAAACGGGGACACGGCTAATCGATTAGTTTAACACTCTGCAGAGGTTTGTACACTTTACCCGCAAGATTCGATCCCTCTCGTTGTGTCCTCGCACTGCATGATGTTTGAGAACGAGACGATCGAAACATGGTCTTCCAAAGTGATCCTCTGATAGAAAGTCAGTGCCCATCCAATCCTACCGTTCTTCTACGTCTCGTAGCAATCTGACCTACCAGAGTCACCACTAAGGTCAACCAAGCCAGAGCCCATATTGACTTGCGGTTGCACACGTAAGCTTTCCGGCCTTGAAGTATCCATCCATCTCTTTGAGCCTGGGTGGCATTCCGTTGGGATGATCACAGGTAGATACCAGGATTCCCGGCATAACCATGATAGATATCAGGCTGCCAAAATGCATGTCCAATCCACCCAGAGGTATATTGAGTCCTTGAAGTCTTGAAGTCTTGATCATCATGCAGGTCTTGAAATAATTAATTAACCTCACAACACTCCTGAATCTCACAACCAAACCCCGTCTACTAATGCGTAGCAATTGTGAAGTAACGTCCCTTCCCGGGCAATGGTAACAGGGTGTTGGGTTTCTCCTACCTCATGATACTACAACAAGTTCAAGCTCAATATCCTACTAGATGTATGATGGAGAGATTTATGCTAATGCAAATAAAACATAGGTAATGTACGATGATCAAAGTGAACTTGCCTGTACAGTTGATGAAGATAAATATCGCTCTCAGAAATAACTTGATAGAACTATTCGTCACTCTCCGATGAAAATCTATATAATCAAACATTGCACTCATATAAGGAATCATACTAACAATCAATATTAACAATCAAAAAGCAACACAAAAACAAAACACAAAAGTGTTTTGATGAAGGAAATACTTAAGACAAAAGTTAAAATCAACAAAACTTCATCACAACAACCAAAGGTAGTTTTCCCTACAAATAACCTATTTTCAAATGCAACAAAACGATAACAAAGCAAAATCTAAAAAAGGCATTTATCAAATATTTTTACTAGCAAAAGAATTACTTTTGAAGAACAACTAAGAACTAAGAAAACAACACCCTAAACAATGTAAGTTTTCGAGCTAATAGAACATAACAGCAAAGAAAACACTAAGATAATAAAATAACATAAAACAAAATATAAAACAACTAAGTTAACAGAAGATATTTTCTCATAAAACTTTATTACAAAAAAAAACTAATAGAAAAGCTTTAGTAAACTCTTCCTATAGCCTAAACAAAGTTAACCTTGAATTGACCACAAACAATTTCAACTATAATACAAATTGTTTTCTGGTCTAAACTAAAGTTAACAGAAAATAAAATTTATAAAACAATATATGGAAATAATTTTCAAATAGGAAATCAAACTAGCAATGAAATCAATTTGCAAGTTATTATGAAACTAGAATTGATTTCATGCAAACAAAAAGAATAAACAACATAGAAATAAACTTGGTTGAAATACTATTCCTAAATAACAGAAAACAAAGTAAAAAAATTCAACTAATATAAAAGAAAATAAACTAAAACAATTTAAAACAAAAGAAATAGAAATAAACCTAAAAAGAACTAAAACAGAATCTGTTTTGTTAAAAATCCTAATTTAAAATATTCTAAAAATTCTCAAATTCTACATACTGTTAAATAAAGTCACAAATGACTAGTAGCAAAAAGAATCAACTAAAAAGCTATTTTTAAACTCAAGTTATTCACAAAACAAGATTTAAATCAAATCTGTTTGAATTCAAATTTAAAATTTGCAAACATGGTCAAACTTTATATCTACAGAAACTATACAAAAATTGTGACACAATGCAAAAAGAATAAATTAAAAACTCTAAATATCCGAAAAGATAAAGCAAAAACAAAAACAGAACTATTTCTGTTTTTAAAACAGAAAACAGAAAAGAGAAGAAAAACTTAAATAGCGAACGGGCTACGTGGCCGAATGCCATTGGCTACGGGCGTGCGTTGCGGGAGCTAGCGAGCGAACGTGCGCAAAATAAATAAAAACGGTTCGGCCGTTTTAAAACCTCTAATCTGGGCCCTTGGTTTCAGATCTGACGGCTAAGGGAGGGGAAGAGGTGCTCACAGAGGGGGTTGCCAGCGGTGGAGATTCTCCGGCGAGGCAGAGGCGGTGAGGTGGTGCGGGGCAGCGTTCCCGTGGGTCTCCGGGCGCGGGTAAGGCTCCGGCCAACGCAGGCGACGGTGGCGAGGTCGATGGTGGCGTCAGGTAGCGTCGGGAGCGACGGTGGTGAGCGCGGCGTCGACGATGGCGGCTGGGTGCTCGGGTGGTCAACGGGGAGCTTGCTCCGGTGGCTCTGGAGCTCGGGCGGGTGCACGGGGAGGTGCGGGTAAGCGAGGCGAACACGTAGGTGGCCTCGGAGGATCTCGGGAAGGGCGAGGTGGAGCGGGGCGAGGTAATGGCGTGGTGGAGGTGCTCGGACTCCGGCGAGCAATGGCGGCAAAGGCAGGGCACGGGCGAGGGGACTTTGGGGTGGAACGAGGTGCGGGAGGTCTCCGCTATTTATAGATGCGGTCAGGTGCTCCAGAACGGCAGGGAATCGGGAGATCCGGTTGGATTCCGGTCGGCTCCGGCGATGGAAAGAGGAGGAAGAAGAAAGGAAGGAGGTGACCGCGACGGTGGCTCGGTCGGGCGGTGGGATCGGGTGTTAGAGAGAGAGAGGGAGATCGCACGGGATCGGGCGGCCGATCCGGAGAGATTCGGATCTGGTCCGGATTGGATCGGGCCGGATCCTTTCCAAATGGGCCGGATCCTTACCTAACGCACGCGCGCAGCTTTCCTATTTAAAGCATTTTTCCAAATAAAAAATAACAGGAAAGTAAAAGTAGAAAAGGAAACTAAATACTAAACCAAAAATAGAAGTATTATATACTAAAATGATCAGAAAAATAAAATAAATAAGATGAACATTTTTCCACGGCCAAAATAAATGATTTAAAAAAAAATTATTTTTCAGAAAAAGCCTAAATTGATTTTATTTTCTTTTGCAAATAATTTTCAAATAACCCCCTGGGTTTTATGGTTCAAATAAATCACAAAAATACCTCTGGTTTGGAGGGTCTTGTTCCTCATCTCAAATTTTTGAATTTAGGCAGGGGAGTTTGAATTCATTCAAACTTTTAAAATAGAGCCAAATATGAAATGGATTCAAAGTAGTTTTCAAAATCCAAAATTTCAAATACATCGTATTGAAGAAGTCATGTCATCTTCTCTCATTGATTTGAATTGGATGTATTTGAAATCAAAAACAAAGGGGAAAGTCATTTTATTCCCTCTCATTCAAAAGTTTCAAAAGTTTCAAATTTTCACTCAAATTCAATCACTCAATTAAACAAACAATCATTCTAGTAATTAATATAACATTCCAAAATTTGGGATGTTACAAACCTACCACACTTAAAATGAATCTCGTCCTCGAGATTCGAAAGGGCTAGAAAGAAAAGGTTAGGGTTTGGGGGTCTTCTAGCAATTCCAATGGTCTGATAAGTGTGGGTGCTACCACACTTAAAACGAGAGTTACTGGTCTCTCAAAATATTGACAGTCCTCTGGGGTCTTGACATCTGTCTCTTCACATTCTCCATAGAAAACTCTTTTGGTGATGCTCTTCCTTTATATTCACAACGTTTCCAGCAAAATCCAGTGTTTCCTTGGTCAATACAAACTTCTTCCGTTACTGGGTCTTCTTAACTGACAAGTCTCGTGATCATTTCTAATTAACTTATCGATGATCTCATGGTGGTCTACCATTTGTGGCTTTCCAGCAGTGAAATGGCTATTGGCTTCATCCTCACCGTAAAATTCTTACGTTTGGCAACAACTGCCATGTACAAGGGATCCTCATCATACCATTCTAAGGCTTAAAACAAAAGCTTCAAAGAACGTCGTCTCTTTACTATGGGTAAGTCACTCAGATTTACCATTCCAAATAGCAAGAGAAATGATAAGAGTAAGTCGTCATGGTGATCAATCCATTCCGCACCCAAATCATTACTTTGTATAAGGTTTAGCGAATCTCGTATTCTAACACTTGGGCTTCCTCACAAGCATTGCATATTTTCTCTTGTCCATGAACGAAGTTCGGATAAATCCATTGATTCTGCAAGCTGAACAAATGATCTATCGTTTCTTCACAACTCTCAGGTTTTCGTATCTTCCTAAGAAAACGTCTGCTGATCATGCATAGCTTTTTCCAAGTACCTTCCTTCATAAAGGTAGGGCTTGATCCTTATCAATCCTGAGGTCTCTGGGTTGTGGGCTCACTTTAATAGTTGTACAACTCTAACTCACCCTTGGGGTTACTAGCGTTTCCTATTCCATCATTACCTTCAATTCATTTCATCATACCTTCGGGGTAATAAATCACAGACTCATCCTTGTCTAGATTCCACTCGGTGGAATTCATTTTTCCTTTCCATTGGTCTGTTTACCAACAAGGTATTGGCTCATCATAATCATTCTTTCATTTCATCCTTATTTTATTCTCAAGATTCACACCTCAATAGTACTTTATTACAAATGTTGTCATCCACATAGTTTGATATGGTCCAACATTACCTTCAACTGTATTCATTGTGTCCAGACTTATTGGCATGAATAGTACATTATTTTTCCTTGGGTCCTGTGGTTTTACCGGTTACTACCACACTTAAAATGAAATGTACCTATGCATGCACAGACCATATTTTTTTTTCTCATATCCTCGAAATTGGTCGGAGATCTTTGTTTACAGAGTAACAACTCCTACAATTCATCATAGGAAATCATGACACTATAAATTCTATTGATTCATGAAGTTATTACAATCTCTGAGACTTCCGTTACATAATTTATCTTCATAACCTCAATAAGAGTTGTTTCCTATTACATTTATTACTTCCAAAATCCAAAAACTCAACTACTCATGTTTAGTCTTCTTCTCCGGGCAGGTATAGGAGTAGTGTCCTGTCTTGTTGCACCGATGACAAGTGATGTGGCTCAGATCCTTCCGTGTAGAAAACCACGGAGTCCTTTTCTTCTTCTTGGGTTGGGTGCCTTTCCTGATGCTTGGCTCATACCTCTTGCAAAAACAATGGGGCCTCTCCAAGCTACAATGCAAACATCTGGTGCCTCCGCTTACTTGGCCTTTCTTCTTGTCCAGGTTGATCATTCCTTCTATCTCCTGAGGATCATATTGCACTTCTGCTATCGGGAAATCTCCCAGATACTCGTTCGGACAATTCAGGGAAATATGTCCTTCTTCTCCACATGAATAACATGACTTGGTATCTATGATTGGGTCTAGTGTATCTCCCATCGTCATGGGTTCTTCTAACTTTTTCCTGAGGACTTCTTTCATTGCTTCCTTCTGCTGCTTCATCACTTCTTGTACCTTGGGGTATATTTGACATTGTGCCGGAAAATGAGTGGTTCCTTCACACAAGAAACATGTCACCTGCCCAGTTGGGCATTCCTCGGCTGGGTGATTTTCTTCACAATGAGGGCATCCATCCTTGTGTTCTTCCTGGGTGTGTCCTATTTCTCCACAGATCTTGCATGCACAAGGCTTCTTCATAGGGCTATCACAGTGCTTCCGGATGAGACGGGATCTTAATAGAGTCTTCTTGAATTCTTCCCAACTTTTTGCTCTATTAAATCCTTGTATGGCGTGATGCATTTTCCACCAAGTTGCAGCACTTTGGGTAAAGTACTGAAGAGCGTATTGAACCTCATACCTCTTTGCAATCGAGTTCCTCCTGAAGCTATTCTCTATGTTTTGAATCCATACTTATGCCTCCAGCTGGGTCATTGGTCCAGAGAATACAAGTCCAACTTCATTCACCATCTATTGGGTCCAAGGTTTTGGGGATGAGATACGAGAGAGAGAAAGGAGGGGATACACACAATACAAACAATAGTTTTGAAAATAGGTTTTATTTGCGGCTGCCGGAAAAACATCACACAATGACAGCTCACAAATCATCGCATCTAACGTGAGTATACCACAGGGGTTTGGTCTTCTAAAGGTCATAATAATTCTGTTATTCTTCAGGGTCTTCAATCTCTTCGATTCTTCGGAGTCTTCAACCGTTGTAGCTTCAATTATTCTAATGCATGGTGAAATCTTCATTACTCCGAAGTGGCCATCATTTGTCCGATATCTGGTCCTTCTTGGAGTGGCTTTGGTTGATCCTCCGTGTTGTCAAAAGGGAAGGGATATATTCTAACTAATCGAGGTAAGAGGGACCATTTGGTAAAATCAGAAAAGATGAGAAGTAAGCATCTTTGTGAAAATAAAGTTTTAGAGATATCCTGTCCTAGGGCTTTCCAGTTTCTAGGATCACGTCCTACAGTCAACATGTGCTCTGATACCATCTCTGTAGCGTCCCGACTCAAAACGAGTCAAGCCTCTGTGTGTCAGTGCCATCCCTGGATCAGTATGCTGGCACACACAGTACATCAATGTATATATCAAAGTGC
Organism: Elymus sibiricus; assembly: GCA_039707655.1. Classification (NCBI taxonomy): domain Eukaryota; kingdom Viridiplantae; phylum Streptophyta; class Magnoliopsida; order Poales; family Poaceae; genus Elymus; species Elymus sibiricus. The sequence continues at coordinate 325,573,008 of CM077675.1, read as the reverse complement.
AATCACATGTAAATAACGTAAAATTGATATATACCTCTTAAATCTTAGCGGAAACAGTCAACGGGAGTGGAGTCCCAATAAACACCAACGGTAGGTTGAGTAAAGACCGTAACCCTAAATCGTACTCTTACTCGTCGTAGAAAAGATATCTGCAACATAAGACGTTGCAGCCGTGTAGGTCAGTACATTGAATGTACCGGCAAGATCACCATAGAAAGAAATGATAAAAACTATTCTATATGCAACAGGCTTTATGGCTCTGTGTCTGAGTTTTTGCATAAAAGCTGGTTTTATTTTCCCTACAACAAAGGAGTCAAACAGAAATATCACTACAAAAGTTGGTTGTTAATGAGATGGTTCCACCAACCAATTCTCATGTCCCAAAATTATTAATAGACCCACTCATCATAAAATTTTATTAATTGTGTTGAGACTGGCTGATAGTATCATCACCGGTGCTCATGTTGTCCATAACCGGGGACACGGCTAATCGATTAGTTTAACACTCTGCAGAGGTTTGTACACTTTACCCGCAAGATTCGATCCCTCTCGTTGTGTCCTCGCACTGCATGATGTTTGAGAACGAGACGATCGAAACATGGTCTTCCAAAGTGATCCTCTGATAGAAAGTCAGTGCCCATCCAATCCTACCGTTCTTCTACGTCTCGTAGCAATCTGACCTACCAGAGTCACCACTAAGGTCAACCAAGCCAGAGCCCATATTGACTTGCGGTTGCACACGTAAGCTTTCCGGCCTTGAAGTATCCATCCATCTCTTTGAGCCTGGGTGGCATTCCATTGGGATGATCACAGGTAGATACCAGGATTCCCGGCATAACCATGATAGATATCAGGCTGCCAAAATGCATGTCCAATCCACCCAGAGGTATATTGAGTCCTTGAAGTCTTGAAGTCTTGATCATCATGCAGGTCTTGAAATAATTAATTAACCTCACAACACTCCTGAATCTCACAACCAAACCCCGTCTACTAATGCGTAGCAATTGTGAAGTAACGTCCCTTCCCGGGCAATGGTAACAGGGTGTTGGGTTTCTCCTACCTCATGATACTACAACAAGTTCAAGCTCAATATCCTACTGGATGTATGATGGAGAGATTTATGCTAATGCAAATAAAACATAGGTAATGTACGATGATCAAAGTGAACTTGCCTGTACAGTTGATGAAGATAAATATCGCTCTCAGAAATAACTTGATAGAACTATTCGTCACTCTCCGATGAAAATCTATATAATCAAACATTCCACTCATATAAGGAATCATACTAACAATCAATATTAACAATCAAAAAGCAACACAAAAACCAAACACAAAAGTGTTGGGATGAAGGAAATACTTAATACAAAAGTTAAAATCAACAAAACTTCATCACAACAACCAAAGGTAGTTTTCCCTACAAATAACCTATTTTCAAATGCAACAAAACAATAACAAAGCAAAATCTAACAAAGGCATTTATCAAATATTTTTACTAGCAAAAGAATTACTTTTGAAGAACAACTAAGAACTAAGAAAACAACACCCTAAACAATGTAAGTTTTCTAGCTAATAGAACATAACAGCAAAGAAAACACTAAGATAATAAAATAACAGAAAACAAAATATAAAACAACTAAGTTAATAGAAGATATTTTCTCATAAAACTTTATTACAAAAAAAAACTAATAGAAAAGCTTTTAGTAAACTCTTCCTATAACCTAAACAAAGTTAACCTTGAATTGACCACAAACAATTTCAACTATAATACAAATTGTTTTCTGGTCTAAACTAAAGTTAACAGAAAATAAAATTTATAAAACAATATATGGAAATATATTTCAAATAGGAAATCAAACTAGCAATGAAATCAATTTGCAAGTTATTATGAAACTAGAATTGATTTCATGCAAACAAAAAGAATAAACAACATAGAAATAAACTTGGTTGAAATACTATTCCTAAATAACAGAAAACAAAGTAAAAAATTTCAACTAATATAAAAGAAAATAAACTAAAACAATTTAAAACAAAAGAAATAGAAATAAACCTAAAAAGAACTAAAACAGAATCTGTTTTGTTAAAAATCCTAATTTAAAATATTCTAAAAATTCTCAAATTCTACCTACTGTTAAATAAAGTCACTAATGACTAGTATCAAAAAGAATCAACTAAAAAGCTATTTTTAAACTCAAGTTATTCACAAAACAAGATTTAAATCAAATCTGTTTGAATTCAAATTTAAAATTTGCAAACATGGTCAAACTTTATATCTACAGAAACTATACAAAAATTGTGACACAATGCAAAAAGAATCAATTAAAAACTCTAAATATCCGAAAAGATAAAGCAAAAACAAAAACAGAACTATTTCTGTTTTTAAAACAGAAAACAGAAAAGAGAAGAAAAACTTAAATAGCGAACGGGCTACGTGGCCGAATGCCATTGGCTACGGGCGTGCGTTGCGGGAGCTAGCGAGCGAACGTGCGCAAAATAAATAAAAACGGTTCGGCCGTTTTAAAACTTCTAATCTGGGCCCTTGGTTTCAGATCTGACGGCTAAGGGAGGGGAAGAGGTGCTCACAGAGGGGGTTGCCGGCGGTGGAGCTTCTCCGGCGAGGCAGAGGCGGTGAGGTGGTGCGGGGCAGCATTCCCGTGGGTCTCCGGGCGCGGGTAAGGCTCCGGCCGACGCAGGCGATGGTGGCGAGGTCGATGGTGGCGTCAGGTAGCGTCGGGAGCGACGGTGGTGAGCGCGGCGTCGACGACGGCGGCTGGGTGCTTGGGTGGTCAACGGGGAGCTTGCTCCGGTGGCTCTGGAGCTCGGGCGGGTGCACGGGGAGGTGTGGGTAAGCGAGGCGAACACGTAGGTGGCCTCGGAGGATCTCGGGAAGGGCGAGGTGGAGCGGGGCGAGGTAATGGCGTGGTGGAGGTGCTCGGACTCCGGCGAGCAATGGCGGCAAAGGCAGGGCACGGGCGAGGGGACTTTGGGGTGGAACGAGGTGCGGGAGGTCTCCGCTATTTATAGATGCGGTCAGGTGCTCCAGAACGGCAGGGAATCGGGAGATCCGGTTGGATTCCGGTCGGCTCCGGCGATGGAAAGAGGAGGAAGAAGAAAGGAAGGAGGTGACCGCGACGGTGGCTCGGTCGGGCGGTGGGACCGGGTGTCAGAGAGAGAGAGGGAGATCGCACGGGATCGGGCGGCCGATCCGGAGAGATTCGGATCTGGTCCGGATTGGATCGGGCCGGATCCTTTCCAAATGGGCCGGATCCTTACCTAACGCACGCGCGCAGCTTTCCTATTTAAAGCATTTTTCCAAATAAAAAAATAACAGGAAAGTAAAAGTAGAAAAGGAAACTAAATACTAAACCAAAAATAGAAGTATTATATACTAAAATGATCAGAAAAATAAAATAAATAAGATGAACATTTTTCCACGGCCAAAATAAATGATTTAAAAAAAATTATTTTTCAGAAAAAGCCTAAATTGATTTTATTTTCTTTTGCAAATAATTTTCAAATAACCCCCTGGGTTTTATGGTTCAAATAAATCACAAAAATACCTCTGGTTTGGAGGGTCATGTTCCTCATCTCAAATTTTTGAATTTAGGCAGGGGAGTTTGAATTCATTCAAACTTTTAAAATAGAGCCAAATATGAAATGGATTCAAAGTAGTTTTCAAAATCCAAAATTTCAAATACATCGTATTGAAGAAGTCATGTCATCTTCTCTCATTGATTTGAATTGGATGTATTTGAAATCAAAAACAAAGGGGAAAGTCATTTTATTCCCTCTCATTCAAAAGTTTCAAATTTTCACTCAAATTCAATCACTCAATTAAACAAACAATCATTCTAGTAATTAATATAACATTCCAAAATTTGGGATGTTACACCTCACCATCATATTCATCTACAACTAAGCTGTCGATGTTCTCCTCCCTCTCTTCATCGTCAGTGTCATCAAATCTAGCACGACTGATAGGCTGCTCATGAAATTCATCTTCCATTGCTTGTTTACTGGTAATATCTACAAGGTCAGGGAACATATTCTCATCCTCGTCATCATGTTGAGGCACCTCTTCATCTGGCTCTCCATCCTGTACTACATCGGGTGCGGCAGCGATAGGAGAAACGGCACAAGAAACGGCAGCAGATATATTGTGACTTTCAGAACCACTGGCTCTGCTTGGTTTCGACCTACGAGGAGTGCCGGGGCACTCTACGTTAGCAGAGGCAAAAGATTCCTGAACACTCTTCCCCTTCCCACGATCATTGCGTGGCTGAAGCACCTCGATATGGATTTTACCGAAGCGTCTTTTAACATTCAAAGAAAAGAGCAATCCCAGATGCTCATCGCAAGTTAGTGGTATCAATTTTTCCTCGGTACTGCTGAAATATGTCAGTTCAACAGCATCGGCAGGGCTCCATCCATATGAAGAATTTCGGAGCGCCACGAGCAAATCTTTGAACGTCATACTAGTTTCTACCACCTTCGGATAGTAAAATCTAGTAAGCAATTGCCGTTTTCTACCGCGTAGCACACTAACTTCCATCCTAACCGACAGCCGGAAAGCAAGCGCAGGATCAATCCTATTCGATTCAAGTAATGGGTGCTGTTAGGCCGGGAACAATTCAGCAAAATTTGAATGATTCAAGCGACTAGCGTTCAAAAAGGGCCGAATTTACGAATCAGCAAATCAGTTAGGGGGAAAACGATGCTTACCCAGGTGTAATCCATGAATTATCCGCCTCCGATTCCACCCAATCCTCTCCATGGTCCACGGGCTTGAGAACCTGCTCCCCCGACATCGCTGCTAGATCCAGATGGGGATGTGGGTGTATATCTGGTGGAGGGCACGACAGCAGCGGAGGCGGAATGTGCTTAGAGGTTGGAGGGCACGACGACGGCGGAGGGGGCGGAGCACGGCGGCGGAGCGGGCAGAGCAATGCGGTGCTGTAGGGCTCGAACTCGAGGTTCAGACAAGCCCATCCGACGTGTCTCAATGCGGCCCCACGCGTCAGAATGGGCAAAGGAGGAGCCGTTCTGACACGGCCCCAGTCGTCAGGGTTAACGGTCAAACCATTGACCCGACGGCATCCTCCGCTCTGACCATTTCTGAGGGTTTCGGACAAGGGAGTGGGGAAAAGTGAGCAAAAGTTAAGAGCGTGGGGATGAATGAGTACAACTAAGGAACCAAGGGAACCGATGTAAAAAAACCCATTTTATAAATACCAGGGGAATATTTGTAACCCCAACATGATTTTCGTTTTCAGATTTGCAAAACTAATTAATGCACTTTTTTTAAAATAATAATGAAAATCATTAGTGATTTAAAAGAGATAGGATTCTATTGTGATCAAACATTGTTTAGCAAAATAATTGGGCTTAATTCTCATGGTTACTATAGCTTAAACACAAGCATCACTGTAGCTGAATCCAGGGGTGTTACAACTCTCCCCTACTAAAAGAAATTCTCGTCCTGAGAATTAAGAGGTAGACGTAAGGGGGAAAGTTTGGTTACGAAAATCTAACGAGTCCTCTCGTTCTTGGTTGCTCTTCTCAAAGAAGTTGTTCCCTTTCGTTGATGTCTTCAATTCTCTGTTTCAGGTCATCCTGATGAAGTCGTCATCCTTTCTTCGGGATACTCATCGTCCTACGAATGCAATAAGAGGGAAAACTCTGGAAGAACGTATCTCCACAAAGTTGGGCATCTGACGGTGAACTCGAGGAAAAAGACATGAATTATTCCTCGAGTTGTAACTCATGGAATTCATTGAGAGTAATATGCGATGGTACAAAAGTTCCAAAAGGGAGGGGGGTAGGCAACCATTCGATGCCTGATCAGAAGGTAAAAGGGGGGGGGGGGCAGAGCAACGGGAATGAATATTGTGTCTGATACTAGAATAGATCATCCCCTAGATGATGGGTCGGGAATTACATACGAAGATAAATGCAAAAGATACTTGGAATCAAAGATGTACAAGAGAGTCAGGTTCCGATCCTGTGGAACTGGGGGTTATGGGCCCAACCTAGGGGTTAAGAGTAGGAAGAGCCGTGACGTCTTGCATGATCATGGTAGCAAGACTTGCCAGAGGATAGCTTGTCAGTATGTTGGCAACAACGTTGGTACCAAGGGCGGGGGATGAATAGAACCATTTTCCCTCTCGTTGAAACGAGGCGGGCCAATAGGCAAAGTTCTCGTCCCGGTGGTTACCGGAATGTTATAAACAATAGCAACAAGGTCTTACTGACGGATTTGTTCACCGAGGTGTTTACCTAAACAGGGAATTACCACTGCTCTGATAGGTTTAGATTACAAGAAAGGTTAAACAGATCAATGGAATGGAAAATGTGTTTATACTCGCGTATCAAGAGTATATCTTTCCCAATGAAAGGCAGAGCATGATATACATGATAGGTGATGTGCTTGGACTGCGTCAGTATTTCCCCAAAGAGGAAGGGATGATGCAGCACAGCGACGGTAAGTATTTCCCTCAGTTATGAAACCAAGGTTATCGAACCAGTAGGAGGATCACCACCACCCAATAAGCAGCACCTGCACACAAACAACAAATACTTGCAACCCGACGCGAAAGAGAGGTTATCAATCTCTCTACGGTAATAAGATAGATTAGGTAGTTATAGATAGGAGAGATAGATCTCTCAAGAACACAAAATAAACAGGGCAAATAAATTATGCAGCGATATGTTGGGGAACGTTGCATGGGAAACAAAAATTTTCCTACGCACACATAAGATCTATCCATGGTGATGAGCATCTACGAGAGGGAGAGTGAATCTACATACCCTTGTAGATCGCTAAGCGGAAGCGTTAATAAACGCGGTTGATGTAGTCGAACGTCTTCGCGATCCAAATCGCCGAGCGTCCCGCGATCCAATCACGATCCTTCCGATCTAGTGCCGAACGGACGGCACCTCCGCGTTCAACACACGTACGGCTTGATGACGCCTTCACCTCCTCGATCCAGCGAGCGATGATGAAGTAGTGGTTGAGTTCCAGCAGCACGACGGCGTGGTGATGGTGGTGAGGAACAATCTCTGCAGGGCTTCGCCAAGCACTACGGAGATTATGACGGAGGAACTAGAGGGTTAGGGTTGCCGCACACGGCTTGGGGAAATCTTGATGTGTCCCGTGTGCTAGCCCTGCCCCTCTATTTATATGTTGAGCCTTGGGGTCTAAACTTGGAGTAAAAGCCTCCTCTAGGTCGGTTTTGCCCGCACAAGGTCGGTTTGGCCCGCAGGGAAAGAGTCCAACTCGGATCCCTGCCGAACCGTGCACAGCCGCGCACAAGCGGTAGTACCGCTTCACACAAGCGGTAGTACCGCTTGGGCGGTAGTACCGCTTCACACAAGCGGTAGTACCGCTCGGGCGGTAGTACCGCTTCACCAAGCGGTAGTACCGCTTACGCGGCAGCAAAACTACTTTTGCACTTTCCAATACCTCGTGGGCTTTTATCCCTTGGCCCATATAAAGTGTTGCTGCACCCGAACACTTCGGTAAACATCCGGAACCCCTTCCGGTGAACTTCGGAACTCTTCCGGAGATCAAAACACTATTATCACATATATCAATCTTTACCTCCGGACTATTCCGGAGATCCTCGTCATGTCCGGGATCTTATCCGGGACTCCGAACAACTTTCGGTCACCAACATAATAACTCAATTATACTAATCGTCACCAAACGTTAAGTGTGTAGACCCTGCGGGTTCGAGAACTATGTAGACATGACCGAGACACCTCTACGGCCAATAACCAATAGCGGGACCTGGATGCCCATATTGGCTCCTACATATTCTACGAAGATCTTTATCGGTCGAACCTCTATGTCAAGGATTCAGTTAATCCCGTATGCTGTTCCCTTTGTTCTTCGGTATGTTACTTGCCCGAGATTCGATCGTCGGTATCTCTATACCTAGTTCAATCTCGTTACCGGCAAGTCTCTTTACTCGTTCCGTAATACAAGATCTCGTGGCTAACACTTTTAGTCACATTGCTTGCAAGGCTCATTGTGATGTTGTATTACCGAGTGGGCCCTGAGATACCTCTCCGTCATACGGAGTAACAAATCCCAGTCTTGATCCATGCCAACCCAACAGACACCCTCGGAGATACCTGTAGAGCACCTTTATAGTCACCCAGTTACGTTGCGACGTTTGATACACACAAGGTATTCCTCCGGTGTTAGTGAGTTGCATGATCTCATGGTCAAAGGAACAGATACTTGACATGCAGAAAACAATAGCAATAAACTGACACGATCAAATGCTACGTTTACAGTTTGGGTCTTGTCCATCACATCATTCTCCTAATGATGTGATCCCGTTATCAAATGACATCTCATGTCAATGGCTAGGAAACCTTAACCATCTTTGATCAACGAGCTAGTCAACTAGAGGCTTACTAGGAACACAGTGTTGTCTATGTACCCACACATGTATTTGAGTTTCCAATCAATACAATTATAGCATGGATAATAAACGATTATCATGAACAAGGAAATATAATAATAACCAATTTATTATTGCCTCTAGGGCATATTTCCAACAGTCTCCCACTTGCACTAGAGTCAATAATCTAGTTCACATCACTATGTGATTTACATTGTAATGAATCGAACACCCATGCAGTTCTGGTGTTGTTCATGTTTAGCCCTTGGAAGAGGTTTAGTCATCGGATCTGCAACATTTAGATCCGTGTGTACTTTGCAAATATTTATGTCGTCCTCCTTGATGTAATCGCGGATGGAATTGAAACGTCATTTTATGTGTCTGGTCCTCTTGTGAAATCTTGGTTCCTTGGCTAGAGCAATGGCACCAGTATTATCACAAAACAGAGTCATTGGGTCAAGTGCACTAGGCACTACTCCAAGATCTGTCATGAACTCCTTCATCCAGACACCTTCCTTCGCCGCCTCTGAGGCAGCGATGTACTCCGCTTCGCATGTAGAATCTGCTACCACGCTTTGCTTGGAACTGCACCAGCTAACCGCACCCCCATTAAGAATAAATACGTATCCGGTTTGCGACTTAGAGTCATCCGGATCAGTGTCAAAGCTTGCATCGACGTAACCCTTTACGACGAGCTCTTGATCACCTCCATAAACGAGAAACATGTCCTTAGTCCTTTTCAGGTACTTCAGGATATTCTTGACCGCCGTCCAGTGTTCCATTCCTGGATCACTTTGAAACCTTCCGACCATACTTATGGCAAGGCTGACATCGGGCCTTGTGCACAGCATTGCATACATGATAGAGCCTATGGCCGAAGCATAGGGGATGACACTCATCTTTTCTCTATCTTCTGCAGTCACTGGGCATTGAGTCTTACTCAACTTCACACCTTGCAAAACAGGCAAGAACCCCTTCTTGGACTGATCCATTTTGAACTTCTTCAAAATCTTATCAAGGTATGTGCTTTGTGAAAGTCCTATTAAGCGTCTCGATCTATCTCTATAGATCTTGATGCCTAATATGAAAGCAGCTTCTCCTAGGTCCTTCATTGAAAAACTCTTGTTCAAATATTCCTTTACGCTTTCCAGCATTTCTATATTGTTTCCAATCAGCAATATGTCATCCACATATAATATTAGAAACGCTATAGAGCTCCCACTCACTTTCTTGTAAATACAAGCTTCTCCGTAAACTTGTATAAACTCGAACGCTTTGATCACCTCATCAAAACGAAGATTCCAACTCCGAGATGCTTGCACCAGTCCATAAATGGATCGCTGGAGTTTGCAAACTTTGTCATCATTCTCTGGATTGACAAAACCTTCTGGTTGTATCATATACAACTCTTCCTTAAGGTAACCGTTAAGGAACGCTGTTTTGACATCCATCTGCCAAATTTCATAATCGAAAAAGGCAGCTATTGCTAACATGATTCTGACGGACTTAAGCATCGCTACGGGTGAGAAGGTCTCATCGTAGTCAACTCCTTGAACTTGTGAAAAAACCCTTTGCCACAAGTCGAGCTTTATAGACGGTGACATTACCGTCCGCGTCCGTCTTCCTCTTAAAGATCCATTTGTTCTGAATGGCCTTACGCCCTTCAGGTAATACTTCCAAAGTCCAGACTTTGTTTTCATACATGGATCCCATCTCGGATTTCATGGCCTCTAACCACTTCTCGGAATCCGGGCCCATTATCGCTTCTCCATAGCTCGTAGGTTCATCGTTGTTTAACAACATGACCTCTAAGACAGGGTTGCCGTACCACTCAGGAGCAGTACGCGTCCTTGTCGACCTACGAGGTTCGATAGCAACTTGATCCAAAGCTTCATGATCATCATCATTAACTTCCTCTTCAGCTAATGTAGGCTCCACAGAAACAACTTTCTGCGCTGCGCTACTCTCAGGTTGAAGTAAAGGTTCAACAACCTCATCAAGTTCTATCTTCCTCCCACTCAATTTTTCCGAGAGAAACTCTTTCTCAAGAAATGTTCCGTTTTTAGCGACAAACACTTTGCCTTCGGATCTGAGGTAGAAGGTATACCCAACTGTCTCTTTTGGGTATCCTATGAAGACGCATTTCTCCGCTTTGGGTTCCAGCTTTTCAGGCTGAAGCTTTTTGACATAAGCATCACATCCCCAAACTTTAAGAAACGACAGCTTTGGCTTCTTGTCAAACCAAAGTTCATATGGCGTTGTCTCAACGGATTTCGATGGTGCCCTATTTAAAGTGAATGCAGCTGTCTCTAATGCATAACCCCAAAACGATAGTGGCAAATCGGCAAGAGACATCATAGATCGCACCATATCCAATAAAGTTCGATTACGACGTTCGGACACACCATTACGCTGTGGTGTTCCAGGCGGTGTCAATTGTGAAACAATTCCACACTGTCTTAAGTGACTGCCAAACTCATAACTCAGATATTCTCCCCCTCGATCAGATCGTAGGAATTTAATCTTCTTGTTACGATGATTCTCAACTTCACTCTGAAATTGTTTGAACTTTTCAAATGTTTCAGACTTGTGTTTCATTAAGTAAATATACCCATATCTACTTAAGTCATCAGTGAAGGTGAGAAAGTAACGATAACCACCGCGCGCCTCAATACTCATCGGACCGCACACATCAGTATGTATGATTTCCAATAAGTCACTTGCCCGTTCCATTGTTCCAGAGAACGGCGTTTTAGTCATCTTGCCCATGAGGCATGGCTCACATGTGTCAAGTGATTCAAAATCAAGTGACTCCAAAAGTCCATCAGCATGGAGCTTCCTCATGCGTTTTACGCCAATATGACCTAAACGGCAGTGCCACAAGAAAGTGGTATTATCATTATCAATTCTACATCTTTTGGCATCAATGTTATGAACATGTGTATCATTACTATCGAGATTCAATAAGAATAAACCCCTCACATCGGGTGCATGACCATAAAAGATATTACTCATATAAATAGAACAACCATTATTCTCTGATTTAAATGAGTAACCGTCTCGCAATAAACAAGATCCAGATATAATGTTCATGCTTAACGCAGGCACCAAATAACACTTATTTAGGTTCATCACTAATCCCGACGGTAATCGAAGAGCGAGCGTGCCGACGGCGATCACATCAACCTTGGAACCATTTCCCACGCGCATCGTCACTTCGTCCTTTGCCAGCCTCCGTCTATTCCGCAGTTCCTGTTTTGAGTTGCAAATATGAGCAACCGCACCGGTATCAAATACCCAGGCACTACAACGAGAGTTGGTAAGGTACACATCAATAACATGTATATCATATATACCTTGTTTGTTGTTGGCCGCCTTCTTGTCAGCCAAATACTTGGGGCAATTCCGCTTCCAGTGTCCAGTTCCCTTGCAATGAAAACACACAGTTTCTGGTTTGGGTCCAGCCTTGGGTTTCTTCACGAGAGGAGCAACTGCTTTGCCACTCTGCTTGGAGTTACCCTTCTTAACCTTGCCATTTTTCTTGAAACTAGTGGTTTTATTGACCATCAACACTTGATGCTCCTTCTGAATTTCAGACTCAGCGGCTTTCAGCATCGCAAACAGCTCGGCGACTGACTTGTTCATCCCGTGCATGTTATAGTTCAACACGAAGCTCTTGTAGCTAGGTGGCAATGATTGAAGAACTCTGTCAGTGATAGCCTCTGGCGGAAGGGGCATCCCTAACTCAGCCAGACGGGTGGAGTACCCAGACATTCTGAGCACGTGATCACTGATAGACCCGTTCTCCTCCATCTTGCAAGCATAGAACTTATCAGAGATCTCATATCTCTCGATCCGGGCATTCTTCTGAAAGATAAACTTCAACTCCTGGAACATCTCATATGCTCCATGACGTTCAAAACGTCTTTGAAGTCCCGGTTCTAAGCCATACAACATTGCACATTTGAACTATTGAGTAATCATCAGAACGAGCCTGCCAGGCGTTCACAACGTCTAGAGACTCAACTGGAGCGGGTGGATCACCAAGCGGTGCATCAAGGACATAAGCCTTCTGGGAAGCCGTAAGGATAATCCTTAGATTACGGGCCCAGTCCACAAAGTTACTTCCATCATCTTTCAACTTAGCTTTCTCTAGGAACGCATTAAAATTCAGGGGTGCTACTGCGCGAGCCATGATCTACAACATAAATATAGCAAAGACAACTTAGACTATTGTTCTTAGATAATGAGTTTAGTTAATCATATTTAAAAAACTCCCACTCAAATTGACATCCCTCCGATCATTCGAGTGTAACATGATCCAAATCCACCAACTCAAGTCCGATCATCACGTGAGTTGAGGTGGTTTCAATGGTGAACATCTTCATGTTGATCATATCTACTATATGACTCATGTTCGACCTTTCGGTCTCTTGTGTTCCGAGGCCATGTCTGTACATGCTAGGCTCGTCAAGTTTAACCCGAGTGTTCCGCACGTGTAACATGGCTTACACCCGTTGTATGCGAACGTAGAGTCTATCACACCCGATCATCACGGCGTGTCTCGAAACGACGAACTTTCGCAACGGTGCACACTTGGGGAGAACACAATTTATCTTGAAATTTAAGTGAGGGATCACCTTATAATGCTACCGTCGTCCTAAGCAAAATAAGATGCATAAAAGGATTAACATCACATGCAAATCATAAGTGACATGATATGGCCATGAACTTGTGCTTTTGATCTCCATCTCCAAAGCACCGGCATGATCTCCATCGTCACCGGCATGACACCATGATCTCCATCATCTTGATCTCCATCAACGTGTCGCCATAAGGTTGTCGCGCTGACTGTTGCTTCCACGACTATAGCTAACGTTTAGCGATAAAGTAAAGCATTACATAGCTTTTAATGATTGACACATAGGTCATACAATAATTAAAGACAACTCTATGGCTCCTGCCAGTTGCCGTACTCATCGACATGCAAGTCGTGATATTCTATACAAAACATGATCATCTCATACATCACATATATCTCATCATGTAATTGGCCATATCACATCACAACATACCCTGCAAAAACAAGTTAGACGTCCTCTAATTGTTGTTGCAAATTTTACGTGGCTGCTACGGGTTTGCAAGAACCGTTCTTACCTACGCAAAACCACAACGTGGTGTAGTGATTGCTTTTTGATCTTCTAAAAGAACCCTCTTCATTGAAATCGATTCAACTAAAGTGAGAGAGACAGACACCCGCTAGCCATCTTTATGCAACGAAGTTACATGTTAGTTGAAGGAACCTGTCTCGCGTAAGTGTACGCGTAAAGTCGGTCCGGGCCGCTTCATCTCACAGTACCGCCGAATCAAATATCAACTAGTAACGGCAAGCAATATGTATACATCCACGCCCACAACTCGTTTGTGTTCTACTCGAGATCTCATCTACGCATAGACCTAGCTCATGATGCCACTGTTGGGGAACGTTGCATGGGAAACAAAAATTTTCCTACGCACACATAAGATCTATCCATGGTGATGAGCATCTACGAGAGGGAGAGTGAATCTACATACCCTTGTAGATCGCTAAGCGGAAGCGTTAATAAACGCGGTTGATGTAGTCGAACGTCTTCGCGATCCAAATCGCCGAGCGTCCCGCGATCCAATCACGATCCTTCCGATCTAGTGCCGAACGGACGGCACCTCCGCGTTCAACACACGTACGGCTTGATGACGCCTTCACCTCCTCGATCTAGCGAGCGATGATGAAGTAGTGGTTGAGTTCCAGCAGCACGACGGCGTGGTGATGGTGGTGAGGAACAATCTCTGCAGGGCTTCGCCAAGCACTACGGAGATTATGACGGAGGAACTAGAGGGTTAGGGTTGCCGCACACGGCTTGGGGAAATCTTGATGTGTCCCGTGTGCTAGCCCTGCCCCTCTATTTATATGTTGAGCCTTGGGGTCTAAACTTGGAGTAAAAGCCTCCTCTAGGTCGGTTTTGCCCGCACAAGGTCGGTTTGGCCCGCAGGGAAAGAGTCCAACTCGGATCCCTGCCGAACCGTGCACAGCCGCGCACAAGCGGTAGTACCGCTTCACACAAGCGGTAGTACCGCTTGGGCGGTAGTACCGCTTCACACAAGCGGTAGTACCGCTCGGGCGGTAGTACCGCTTCACCAAGCGGTAGTACCGCTTACGCGGCAGCAAAACTACTTTTGCACTTTCCAATACCTCGTGGGCTTTTATCCCTTAGCCCATATAAAGTGTTGCTGCACCCGAACACTTCGGTAAACATCCGGAACCCCTTCCGGTGAACTTCGGAACTCTTCCGGAGATCAAAACACTATTATCACATATATCAATCTTTACCTCCGGACTATTCCGGAGATCCTCGTCATGTCCGGGATCTTATCCGGGACTCCGAACAACTTTCGGTCACCAACATAATAACTCAATTATACTAATCGTCACCAAACGTTAAGTGTGTAGACCCTGCGGGTTCGAGAACTATGTAGACATGACCGAGACACCTCTACGGCCAATAACCAATAGCGGGACCTGGATGCCCATATTGGCTCCTACATATTCTACGAAGATCTTTATCGGTCGAACCTCTATGTCAAGGATTCAGTTAATCCCGTATGCTGTTCCCTTTGTTCTTCGGTATGTTACTTGCCCGAGATTCGATCGTCGGTATCTCTATACCTAGTTCAATCTCGTTACCGGCAAGTCTCTTTACTCGTTCCGTAATACAAGATCTCGTGGCTAACACTTTTAGTCACATTGCTTGCAAGGCTCATTGTGATGTTGTATTACCGAGTGGGCCCTGAGATACCTCTCCGTCATACGGAGTAACAAATCCCAGTCTTGATCCATGCCAACCCAACAGACACCCTCGGAGATACCTGTAGAGCACCTTTATAGTCACCCAGTTACGTTGCGACGTTTGATACACACAAGGTATTCCTCCGGTGTTAGTGAGTTGCATGATCTCATGGTCAAAGGAACAGATACTTGACATGCAGAAAACAATAGCAATAAACTGACACGATCAAATGCTACGTTTACAGTTTGGGTCTTGTCCATCACATCATTCTCCTAATGATGTGATCCCGTTATCAAATGACATCTCATGTCAATGGCTAGGAAACCTTAACCATCTTTGATCAACGAGCTAGTCAACTAGAGGCTTACTAGGAACACAGTGTTGTCTATGTACCCACACATGTATTTGAGTTTCCAATCAATACAATTATAGCATGGATAATAAACGATTATCATGAACAAGGAAATATAATAATAACCAATTTATTATTGCCTCTAGGGCATATTTCCAACACGATATATTTTTGGGTTTTTGGTTTTGTAGATCTGAAAACAATGATTGCAAGGAAGAGTTGTATAGTCATGACGATATCCAAGGCGATGATCATTATATAGGCATCACGTCCAAGATAGGTAGACCGAATCCTGCCTGCATCTACTTCTATTATTCCACACATCGACCGCTATCCAACATGCATCTAGTGTATTAAGTTCATGGAAAAATGGAGTAATGCAATAAGAACAATGACATGATGTAGACAAGATCTATTCATGTAGGAATAGAACCCATCTTGTTATCCTTAATAGCAACGATACATGCATGTCTTGCTGCCCCTTCTGTCACTGGGAAAGAACACCGCAAGATCGAACCCATCACAAAGCACCTCTTCCCATGGCAAGAAAAATCGATCTAGTCGGCCTAACTAAACCAAAGATTCGAAGAAGAAATACGATGCTATAAGCAATCATGCATATAAGAGATCAAAGAAGACTCAAATAATATTCATGGATAGAAACTGATCATGAACTCAAAATTCATTGGATCCCAACAAACACACCGCAAAAGTTTACATCAAATAGATCTCCAAGAGACCATTGTATTGAGAATCATAAGAGAGAGAGAGAGAAGAAGCCATCTAGCTACTGCCTATGGACCCGTAGGTCTATGGTGGACTAGTCACGCATCATCGGAGAGGCACCTATGAAGAAGATGAACCCCTCCGTGATGGTTTTTAGATTGGATCTCGCGGTTCTAGAACTTGCGGCGGCTGGAATTGTGTTTCGTCGACTCCTCTAGGGTTTTCCGAATATTTGGGAATTTATAGGCATCAGAGGCGGTGCAGAGGGGCCCCGTGGAGGGCACAACCCATCAGGGCGCGCCGGGGGCCCCCTGGCGCGCCCTGGTGGGTTGTGCTCTGCACAGCCCACCTTCCTGGCTCTTATTTGGCCCACTGGGTGCCTTCTGGTCCAGAAAAAATCTCCAAAAAGTTTCGTCGCGATTGAACTCCGTTTGGTACTGATATTCTGCGAAGTAAAAAAACAAGCAAAAATAGCAACTGGCACTTTGGCACTATATCAATAGGTTAGTCCCAAAAAATGATATAAAGTTGTTATAAAATGATTGTAAAACATCCAAGAATGATAATATAACAGCAAGGAACAAGCAAAAATTATAGATACATTGGAGACGTATCAGCATCCCCAAGCTTAATTCCTACTCGTTCTCGAGTAGGTAAATGATAAAAACAGAAATTTTGATGTGGAATGCTGCCTAACATGTTCATCACATTCTTTTCTTTTGTATAGCATGGACATTTGGACTTATAATGATTCAAAGCAATAGTCTAGTTTTAACATAATGACTTCAATACTCAAGCATGTCAACAAGCAACCATATCTTTCAAAATATCAACACTAAAGAAAGTTATCCCTAGCCCATCATGCTCAATCATTGATCCATTCATGAAACACACTCAAATATTAACTATGCCCAATGCTCAAGTATGATCATAGTGCCCCCTGGATGGTGCTTATAAGAGAGGATGGAGACTCAAAGCAAAAATAAAAATTGCATAAAGTAAAAGATAGGTACTTCACAGAGGGAAGTAGGGATTTGTAGAGGTGCCAGAGCTCAAAGTTTTAAATTGAGAGAAAAAAATATTTTGGGTGGCATGCTTTTCCTGTCAACGAAAACGACAAAGTAGCTCAGAATACTTTCCATGCTAGATATATCATAGGCGGTTCCCAAACAGAAAATAAAGTTTATTCCTTTTTCCACCAAACTTTCACCTTCCATGGCGGGCCGTATCCACGGTTGCCTTCCATACCAACACTTTCCAAGGAATTTATTATTGAACAACATAAAGTAAATATATTTTTTTCTTTTTCATTTCGGGAATGGGCATCCCTATTACCGCCGCACTCTCGTGCAATGACAAGTGAATAAACACTCATCTTGAGAATAACACATCTAGCATGGAAAAATATTGGACACTCCCCACCGTTTCATGAGCGGTACGGGCACACAAAAGAGAAAAAATATTTTGAAAATTTAGAGATGGCACATACAAATTTGCTTGGAACGACATGGAAATACCGCATATAGGTAGGTATGGTGGACTCATAAGGCAAAACTTGGTTTAAGGATTTTGGATGCACAAGTATTATTTCTACTTAGTACAAATGGAGGCTAGCAAAAAGATTGGGAAGCAACCAAACCAAGAAACAATAATTCACATAAGTGAGCATTGAGCATAACTAACACCGAATAATGCACCACAAGTAGGATGTAACTTCATTGCATAACTATTGACTTTCGTGCATGCATAGGGAATCACAAACCTTAACACCAATATTCCTACTAAGCATAATTACTCACTAACATGACTCACATACTACTATCATCATGTTTCAAAACTATTACAAAGAATCAAGTTTAATTTGTCCAATGATCTTCATGAAAGTTTTTATTATATCCTCCTTGGATATCTATCACTTTGGGACTAGTTTCATATATTTCCATTGCTTTTTGGCAAGCTCAAACAAATATAAGTGAAGCACATGAGCATAAAGATTCAAAAAGGTATAAGTGAAGCATGAGAGGATTTCTTCAAAATTTACCTACTCTCAAATTAATCTAAGTGAAGCATGAGAGTATTTCTACAAAAATTTCCAAGCACACCGTGCTCAAAAGATATAAGTGAAGCACTAGAGCAATTCTATAACTCAAAAAGTTTAAGTGAAGCACATAGAGCAATTCTAACAAATCATAGCATGATTGTGGCTCTCTCAAATAGGTGTGTCCAGCAAGGATACAAAGGAAAAACTAACAAACAAAGCAAGCAAAGATACAAGACGCTCCAAGCAAAACTCATGATATGTGACGAATAAAAATATAGCTCCAAGTAAAATACCGATGGTCGTTAGAAGAAAGAGGGGATGCCACTCGGGGGCATCCCCAAGCTTAGTTGCTTGTTACTCTTTGGATATATCTTGGGGGTGCGGTAGCATCCCCAAGCTTAGGCTTTTATCACTCCTTATTCCTTCATCCATCGTGATCTCACCCAAAACTTGAAAACTTCAATCACACAAAACTCAACAAAATCTTTGTGAGATCCGTTATTATAAGGAAGCAAATCACTACTTTAGGTACTGTTGCAAACTCATTCATATTTTGTTATTGCATTATACCTACTGTATTTTAACTTTACCATGGCTTATACCCCCCAATACAAACCATAGATTCATCAAAACAGGCACACAATGCAACGAAAACAGAATCTGTCTTAAACAGAACAGTCTGTAGTAATCTGTACTCTACCCATACTTATGTAACTCTACAAATTCTGAAAAAGTAGGACAACGTAAGGAATTTGTATAGAAACACTGTGTTCAAATTTCAGCTCAAGATAACATTCCACAAAAAAATGAAAATTCATATACTGGACGCAAAGTTTCTGTTTCAGATTCAGCATCGCTTCTACTCATCCTATGAATCATCCTAAAGGCTTTACTTGGCACAAACACTAAATAAACCATAAAAACACAATCATAACAGAGGCATAATTGTGTCAACACACAAAAACAGAAAGGAAAAGCAAACTTTTATTTATTCATTGGGTTGCCTCCCAACAAGCGCTATCGTTTTACGCCCCTAGCTAGGCATAACGCATAGATTCAAGTATTGTCATTGTCGTCGTTCTGGGAACGGGGGTACCCAGACCTGCCTGCCTGCGGCCTAGGGCATGGCCCACTTCATCAGCCAAACACAGCTAGGCGCGGCCCCACTCAAGACAAGGCCCTCGCGAGGGCCCTAGGCTCGCGAGGAGGAGTGGCGTCAAGACCGGAAAAGGATGGGCCTCCCCAGGCCCCCTCCGGAGCGGCGGAGATCTCTATGCAGAGCCCGGCCTCAGGTGTCAAAGATGACGCAAGGAAGGACAGGCGGGTGCCAGTGCGCCAGGCGGCGTAGTTTCCCCTTTGGTGCAAAGGGAGCAAGGACGTACGCGGGTTCCCAAAGCATCCGCCAAAGGTTTCCATTCCGGTGCAACAAGACCACGACCACGAGCCCCGCAGGACGGATGTCATCGCCGAGCCCACCTCTGCATCATCGACAGCAACTTTGCAGGCAAAGACCGCCTTTGGGCAGGGCGGGCATGTACTCCTGTCCTCCTTCAAAATTGGCCGTTGTGGGATCCCTTCCCGCCATTGCGATAAGGGAAGAGGACCCAGGCCACTGCTATATATAGAGGCTAGGCTGCACCGTAGAGAGGGATCCGAAACCAGTCGATTCACTCATCCACCACCAAGCCGACGGAGGGCCAAGAATACCTCAGGAGTGCCCTCACGAGGCTCCGAAACATTGTACTAGTTCATCCACCAAACCTCCACGAGAGGCAATCCACCAAAGCAGGAGTAGGGTATTACGCTTCGCAGCGGCCCGAACCTGGGTAAACCACCGTGTTCATCTTCTTCCTCGTCATCGTGCGAGTTCTTCGTTGTGTCCATTGAGTAGCGAGCTAGGTTGGGCGAGGCTGCAGGGGATCTTCGCACACGCCCCTGTGTTTGAATCTTAAGGGTTTTGCGGAGCCCGAAATTCGACATTTGGCGCGCCAGGTAGGGGGCGTGTCGGGGTCTTCTCCAAGCTTCGTTCTTCCCACGCTTCACTGCTCCGATGGCCGGCGCTCAACAAGTTTCCCCTGGCCGCGGCGGGTCAGCTTCCGTCGACCTCGCCGCTGCCATCGGGGGCCCATGCCTCGGCAGCATGGTACTGGGCGGTCAGTATCAAGCCACCAGCATCGCCTCCACCGTCACCGCCTCTCGCACCGCCCAAGCACATGGCGGGCGGGCGGCGCCCTCGGCGCCGACGACGCGCCGCACCTACGTGGGGGACCTCGACGCGCACGATGCGCTACTGCTAGCAAGCGAGATGCTCCGCCACCGCCCAACGCACGGGGGCTTCGACGCATGGGCCGACCACATTGTGGAGCTGGTCACCGTCGCGCAAAGGGCCGTGGCCCCTCACTCTTCTTCAAGGCCGCAGGCGTCAGGCGCCGGGGGCTCGTCTGCCACGCCCGCTCCCCAGCCTGTCGGCGGTGTGACCCTTCCAGCACCGAACAGGCCTGAGCGGGGCACACCACATGCTGTGCTCCTTCTCCTCCGAATCCCGATGACCGGTTTCGGGGCGCAGCCCGGCCACGACGACCAAGCGCACGGAGGAAACGACGGGGCGCCCTGAACGCACTCCAACACGCGCCGCCATGACCCGGTAGACCTTCAACAGCCTGGGTTGACCAGGCGGGAGCGCGCCATCCGGCGCAGTGAGCAAGCGGCGCTGGCGTCCGGACAAGCAAGCAACGACGGCGAGGGCGCATCAGGTTGCCAAGGAAGCAACCCACACCAGGAGACGCGCGGCCCACCCAACGGCGGTGGCAGAGGTAAGCAACTCCGCTTGGAGGCCCGTCACAGGAGGGTCTGCGAATGACGCGCGTGGGGCGGCTTCCCGCCGCCGCCAGGAGGGGCCGTCCAAGGCGCTCCGCCGGACAGCTCAGGAGGAGGACCGAGCCCTTACGTGGAGCCTTATGTACCATGCTACGTCGTACCGCATGACGGTGAGATGGGCCAGGCGCTCGCCACAGGCGCCAGCACCCCCAAGAGTGAGGAGCACACTGGCGTCCTCCCCGAGCCGGGCCAAGGGGCTTCCATCGACGGAGCACCGGGCCTGGACGACACGAGCGGGAGGGCACCGTCGGGCCCGCGGGGCGTGGCGCAAGCCGGTGCCCCCGTGGGCAAGCGACGCCGGACCAAGCCCCGAGGCCTCAGGAGTAATGGCCTGGGGGGAGCAGCAAGACACAAACAACGCGGGCCACCCGCGGCAACTACAGCGCCGACACGGCCTCGGGAGGCTGGGCTTCACGAGGCCCTCAGGACGTTGTCTGGCCGGTGCACGGACGCTTCACGAGGTGGCTTCATCGACAAAACACCCTTATGGCTGCGCCGATGCATCGTGCTCATGTTTGGGCCTCGGGAGCGCAATCCTGCGGTCGCGCGGGGAACGATGCATTCGGGTTAGGGTCATAAGGGCGCGCAACCGGGCAGAAATGCACTGGATGGTTCTTGACGGAGTTGGGAGCCACCAGGCCACGCGCCTGGGGGCTTGCCCAGCTATCTACGACCGTGACACTCTCATGTAATAATGAGTGGGCTGTATACGCCCAGGGCCCCCCGAGGACACGGAGGGGTCCCTTCCACGCAACGTGGCAGCCAGAGCTCCGCGCTGGCGGAGAAGTCAACACTGCCCATCAATGGCTATGCCCATGCAACGTGGATGCCCTACACTCAGCGCTGGGGGAAGACGAAGACTAGTCTAGGCGCCGGACGCGGCCGTTATTTGCTTTTCTCGTGTTTGGATTTGCCAACTTTTCTGAAACTAAACTCGGGGTTTTTCCAAATCGTGTTTTGAAAGAAAGGGTCAAAGATTTGTTTTCATCGCCACTTCTTATGTTGGTTTCTCTCTCTTCGAGTCAAGCACTCGCCTACTCCCCTCCCCCTCGTACCCCGCGAGCGGGGGGCTGGGGGGCACGGTGCTTACACCTCGCCAAGGCCTTGGCGTCCGGATCCTCGCGTGGTACTCACGGACGAGTCAGCAGGCGCATGTCGTCTCATGCTCGCTCGGGGGCTCCACTCACGGCCCGACGCGCCATCTTGGAACCTCGGGAGGCCCACCCCTCCCGGGGCAGGAAACAAATTTTTTCTTGGGACAGCTTGAGCGTCAAAGGGGGCTCCTGAGCATCGCGCCTCAGGAGCCTTACCGGTCATAAGGCCACTCGCCCCCCTTGATGTCGTCCTTGGTGATCCGGTCGGCATCAAGGGTGTCGAGACCTCGCCCCATGAAGTGCGTCCAGGTGATCCGGTCGTACCTAACGGTGGTGGGGAAATGTGCAGGACTGTGACCTGCCGACGTAGGGCTACTTGAACGTCAACTCGGAGCTTCAGGAAGTACGCCCCTCCCGGGGAAGGAAGCAAAATTTTCGGGAGCCTCTTGAGCGTCTAAGGGGGCTCCTGAGCATCGCGCCTCAGGAGCCTTACCGGTCATAAGGCCACTCGCCCCCCTTGATGTCGTCCTTGGTGATCCGGTCGGCATCAAGGGTGTCGAGGCCTCGCCCCGTGAAGTGCGTCCAGGTGATCCGGTCATACCTAACGGTGGTGGGGAAATGTGCGGGACTGGGACCTGCCGACGTAGAGCTGCTTGAGTGTCGAAGGGGGCTCCTGAGCATCGCGCCTCAGGAGCCTTACCGGTCGAAAAGCCACTCGCCCCTTGATGTCGTCCTTGGTGATCCGGTAGGCATCAAGGGTGTCGGGGCCTCGCCTCGTGAGGTGCGTCCAGGTGAACTGGTCGTACCTTGCAATGGTAGGGAAATGTGCGGGACTGGGACCTGCAGACACATAGCGCCGACAGGGCTCCCAACCTACCTCGCTCGCAAGAAGAAGAAGCCCGCAGGACGTACGGACTCTCCGAGCGCCACAGCCGCGCCCCCACAACCCAGAAGCCTACCGCGAGCATGTCAAGCTAAGTATCCTAACCACGACCGGAAGGCAACTTCAACCAACAAAACGCGAAGGACAGGACACATGACAAAAGTACTGATAAAGAAGGGCAAGCACCCGAATTCATTACACGCCCGCAGGGCCTTCCTCGGTTCTTTGATTGCAGGAACAGGAGAAGAGGAGGAGAAAGAAAGTGAAAAGCCCCACGGGGGCTGCCGCACCAGGAGCCCCGGCACCGGCACACCAACGCTCAGTCGGTGCCCTCCTCCTCCTTCACGGGACCGTGGGGGCATGCCGACGCGGACGCTCCTGGAGCAGAAGAGCGGCGCCTGGCTACCCCCCGAGGTCCGGGCGCGCCGGCGAGGCAGCGCGTCATAGCTGCTGTCGCTGCTGTCGCTCGGGCTCCCTTCGGAGGGGGTGTCGCTGCTGCTGGAGGCGCGCCGCCCGTTGTGAAGGCCAACCTCATCTCCAAGATCTCCGCGGCCGTCGTCCTCCGGGCAGCACCCCAAGCGCTCGCCCCCCCCCCCCCGAAGATCTTGACGAAGAGCGTCGCCACTCCGTCGAACTTGAAATGAAGGGTGCGCCTCCCCTTCAGGCCACGGGCGCGAGCAAACGTCTGCCTCCCACGGTTCAGGTACACGTAGTCCCCGGGGGTGATCTCGACCTCTACCCACGACGCCGCGCTGCAGCAGCCGTCGGCCTGCAGCCACAGGCCGGCAGGCCCTCCGGCCGACAGCATCCCCGCGAAGAAGCTCGGAAGTTGAAACCAAGCGGCCTCCGGCCTCTCCGCCCACACCACGAACTCCTGGGCTGTGTCGGCCGAATGGAGCCGTGGGCGTGGCGGCCGGGTGGCCACCGACGACCTCCCACCGCAGACGCCACCACCTCGACCACTGTGGCCACCTGCATTGGACGGCGCCCCACCGCGGCCGCCGATGATGACCCTGGGGCGCGCAGAAGCACGGCCGTGCTCACCGGGGATCACTGTCGGCGTCGCGGCATGCTTCCGGGGACGACCGCGGCCCCTCCTGGGCGGCGGAGCGGCAGGACCCTCCCCGAAGGCCTTTCCCTTCTCAGCTGCAGAGAGCTTCCTCACCGACGCCATGACTGGGAAAGCGACGGATTGGAGATGGGGAGGCGAAGAAGACGAAGATGAGTGAGGGCTTTCTCGCCCTCGCCCACTTATATGCAGACAAGGACCGCTCGGCGCCCCCTCGCGTTTCGGAAGGCGTGCGGCCTCTGAAGGGTCACATCCGCGTGGCCCGAAGCGGCAGCAGCATTCAAGGAAGGGCAATGATGGCCAGCGCTACGCGCGGGCGTCCCGTCAATCTGACTTGGAATGGTTTCTGACGCCCTCGGGGAGCGGGGGCGTCGCCGCCCAGGCGCTCGGCGCGTGTGAAGCCTGGCCTGCAGGCGTTTGGGGCCCACGGCGCTTTGGGCCGCCCTCAAGGCTTCGCCCAGAAGCCGACTCGAGCGCCCCTTGGGCCCGGGGGCTACTGTCGGCGTTCTGGGAACGGGGGAACCCAGACCTGCCTGCGGCCCAGGGCGTGGCCCGCTTCATCAGCCAAACACAGCCAGGCGCGGCCCCACTCAAGACAAGGCCCTCGCGAGGGCCCTAGGTTCGCGAGGAGGAGCGGCGTCAAGACCGGCAAAGGATGGGCCTCCCCAGGCCCCCTCTGGAGCGGCGGAGATCTCTATGCAGAGCCCGGCCTCAGGAGTCAAAGATGACGCAAGGAAGGATAGGCGGGTGCCAGCGCGCCAGGCGGCGCAGTTTCCCCTTTGGTGCAAAGGGAGCAAGGACGTACGCGGGTTCCAAAAGCATCCGCCAAAGGTTTCCATTCCGATGCAACAAGACCATGACCACGAGCCCCGCAGGACGGATGTCATCGCCGAGCCCACCTCTGCATCATCGACAGCAACTTTGCAGGCGAAGACCGCCTTTGGGCAGGGCGGGCATGTACTCCTGTCCCCCTTCAAAATTGGCCGTTGTGGGATCCCTTCCCGCCATTGCGATAAGGGAAGAGGACCCGGGCCACCGCTATATATAGAGGCTAGGCTGCACCGTAGAGAGGGATCCGAAACCAGTCGATTCACTCATCCACCACCAAGCCGACGGAGGGCCAAGAACAGCTCAGGAGTGCCCTCACGAGGCTCCGAAACATTGTACTAGTTCATCCACCAAACCTCAACGAGAGGCAATCCACCAAAGCAGGAGTAGGGTATTACGCTTCGCAGCGGCACGAACCTGGGTAAACCACCGTGTTCATCTTCTTCCTCATCATCGTGCGAGTTCTTCGTTGTGTCCATCGAGTAGCGAGCTAGGTTGGGCGAGGCTGCAGGGGATCTTCGCACATGCCCCTGTGTTCGAATCTTAAGGGTTTTGCGGAGCCCGAAATCCGACAGTAATCTTTGGTTTGGGATCCGTAGGATGCCCTCATGATTGATTCATATGGTGGCTTAATTCTTGTTCTAGGGAAGTGTTCCATACCCTTTCTCAAGGGAAATTGAAAATGAATATTGCCTTCTTTCATATCAATCACGACACCTATAGTGCGTAAGAACGGTCTACCAAGTATAATGAGACAAGACGGATTGCAATCAATATCAAGAACAATAAAATCTATGGGCACATAGTTCCTATTTTCAAGAATAAGAACATCATTAATTCTTCCCAAAGGCTTTTTAATAGTAGAATCCGCCAAGTGCAAATTAAGAGAACATTCTTCAATATTGGTGAGACCAAGCACATCACATAAAGATTTCAGAATCGTGGAAACACTAGCACCCAAATCACATAAAGCAAAGCACTCATAATTTTTACTCTTGACCTTAATGGTAGGTTCCCACCATCATGTAATTTTCTAGGAATAGAAATCTCCAACCCCAACTTTTCTTCAAAAGATTTCATCATGGCATCAACGATATGTTTAGTAAAAGCTTTATTTTGTTCATAAGCTTGGGGTGAATTTAACATGGATTGCAGCAAAGAAATACATTCAATCAAAGAGAAACTATCATAATTAAAGTCTTTGCTCCAAAATGGTGGGCACATTACTAGTTAAAGTTTTCACCTCTTCAAACCCACTTTCATCAAAATTTTCATCAAGATTTTCTCCCTCCAAATTATTGGGATGCCTTCTAGCTAAAGTTGACTCTACTTCAGTCCCTTCATTATCGATTTTAATATTACTAAACGAGGAATCAATAGAAGAAACACCAATCACTTTAAGATCTTCATCTTTTTTATCCTCTAGAGAGATCGGTTTGGCGGACATTTGATTTATCAAAGTAGCTTGTGCATCGGAGATTTTACCAAGCAAATTTTCAGCATGAGCATACTTAGATTGTAGATTACAAACTTCTCTACTAATATCATCAAGTTGTTTTGTTATGGCATCTAGCACGGTAGAGTGTTCTCTAAGCTCATTGGTAAAATACTTATTATGCTCAAATTGTGTAGTCATATATTCCTTAGTACTTTTTTCAATTTCAAGCAAAATATTGGGGTAGGGAACTTCATAGTACTTGCGTTGAGGCATCATGACTATGCAAACAAGGTTGCAAGCAAGGAAGAGATCCGGCAAGAAAGAGGGCAAACGAAAAAGAGGGCGAATAAAACGGCAAATTGGTGAAGTGGGGGAGAGGAAAACGAGAGGCAAATGGCAAATAATGTAATTGCAAGGAGATGAGATTTGTGATTAGGAACCTGGTAGATGATGATGGAGTCCCCTCGGCGCCTACGATAGGCACGTAGAAGAGACTGCTTCCTCCCCGACAACGGGGCCAGAAATTCCTTTGACGTGCTTGGACTGCGTCGGTATTTCCCCAAAGAGGAAGGGATGATGCAACACAATGACGGTAAGTATTTCCCTCAGTTATGAAACCAAGGTTATTGAACCAGTAGGAGGATCACCACCACCCAATAAGCAGCACCTGCACACAAACAACAAATACTTGCAACCCGACGCGAAAGAGAGGTTGTCAATCTCTCTACGGTAATAAGATAGATTAGGTAGTGATAGATAGGAGAGATAGATCTCTCAAGAACACAAAATAAAAAGGGCAAATAAAATATGCAGCGATATATTTTTGGGTTTTTGGTTTTGTAGATCTGAAAACAAAGATTGTAAAAACGTAGATCAGAAAGCAATATGATGGAAAAGTAGACCCGGGGGCCGTAGGGTTCACTATTGGCTTCTCTCATGAGTATAGCGCACGGTGGGTGAACAAATTACTGTTGGGCAATTGATAGAAAATTGAATAGTCATGACGATATCCAAGGCGATGATCATTATATAGGCATCACGTCCAAGATAGGTAGACCGACTCCTGCCTGCATCTACCTCTATTACTCCACACATCGACCGCTATCCAGCATGCATCTAGTGTATTAAGTTCATGGAAAAACGGAGTAATGCAATAAGAACAATGACATGATGTAGACAAGATCTATTCATGTGGGAATAGACCCCATCTTGTTATCCTTAATAGCAACGATACATGCGTGTCTTGCTGCCCCTTCTGTCACTGGGAAAGAACATCGCAAGATCGAACCCATCACAAAGCACCTATTCCCATGGCAAGAAAAATCGATCTAGTCGGCCTAAATAAACCAAAGATTCGAAGAAGAAATACGATGCTATAAGAAATCATGCATATAAGAGATCAAAGAAGACTCAAATAATATTCATGGATAGAAACTGATCATGAACTCAAAATTCATCGGATCCCAACAAACACACCGCAAAAGTTTACATCAAATAGATCTCCAAGAGACCATTGTATTGAGAATCATAAGAGAGAGAGAGAGAGAGAGAGAGAGAGAGAGAGGAAGCCATCTAGCTACTGCCTACAGACCTGTAGGTCTATGGTGGACTACTCACGCATCATCGGAGAGGCACCTATGAGGAAGATGAACCCCTCCTTGATGGTGTTTAGATTGGATCTCGAGGTTTTGGAACTTGCGGCGGCTGGAATTGTGTTTCGTTGACTCCCCTAGGGTTTTTGGAATATTTAGGAATTTATAGGCATCAGAGGCGGTGGAGAGGGACGCCGTGGAGAGCACAACCCATCAGGGCACGCCGAGGGCCCCCTAGCGCGCCCTGGTGGGTCGTGCTCTCCACAGCCCACCTTCCTGGCTCTTGTTTAGCCCACTGGGTGTCTTCTGGTCCAGAAAAAATCTCCAAAAGTTCCGTCGTGATTGGACTCCGTTTGGTACTGATATTCTGCGAAGTAAAAAACAAGCAAAAACAGCAACTGGCACTTTGGCACTATGTCAATAGGTTAGTCCCAAAAAATGATATAACATTGTTATAAAATGATTGTAAAACATCCAAGAATGATAATATAACAACATGGAACAAGCAAAAATTATAGATACATTGGAGACGTATCAGGCTCCAAGTATGTAACCATTTAGAAGAAGGGACAAGGAAATTATGAGGTTTACCCATACAACGATGTTTGGAAAATTTATCAAGAAACATTTAGCATTGCGCTTCCAATGTTCTTGTTGATACCTGAAATACCACAGTCATGCTTCAGGATAGCATTGACATGGTTATCATGTAAAGGTCAGATAATGGATACGCAAGGGATCCATCAAGAACAACTTATAAAATAAGTCTTACGATTTCCTCATGGAGAAAGGTAAACCTTGCCGTACAAGATACTATAACAATAGGTCTTTCGGGCAGGTGTGCTAGCCACAACATCCCCTTACCGCGTCATAGGGACCAACATTATAATTCTTGGGAAAAGTTCCAACCATCATATCTTCTTAGATCCAGATATGGTTGTTGTTAGGATACTTCAGACTTAGCCGGCCTGGGAAGAAAAGGATGCAAGATAGACCTACGAGATGATGTTGCAAGAATCTCGAAATGAATGACGAAAGCAGGCCTAGAATCATGAGTCGGATTGCAAGACATATGAACACAACATCAAGACATTCGTGCCCACGTGGAAGTTTTTAGATTGGAATGAAATCAAGTTCTGGTTAAGAACCGTCATAGAGGATATCAAAGTTCCGTGTGCAAGTCTGGATTAGCTCTTGCGAGGAACTTATTTTCCTAGATCAAATCAATCAGTGGTTTGGCATGCTAGGTATACATATGGAGTGAAGGTAGCAAATCAATCAAACCAAATAATGCTTCACCCATGCATGCATGAAATGGGACGATTCCAGAGGAAACGAAACAAAACTTTCTCATATTCTCGGCGGCAAAATGCACGTGAACTTAGAGAAAAACACTTCTTTTATCAAACATATTCTTCATGAGCTAGGCACAAAGATAATGATTTCAAGGTTTCCAACACTAGCTTAAATGTTCACCATGAACCACGAAGAATATGAGGATGTTGCTGATGGGCTCAACAACAATCCGTTGAGATTTCCACAAAGATGGATTTCCACGATTGTGTGAACAAGGTGTTAGCATTGGTCAAACCAGATGATATAATGAGGTATGCCCAAGGGAAGCATCCACAATTAAACATTAACCGAAAGGTGCGCCAAAATCCGAACTAAGTAACACGACCAATGGTTAGAATATTGATTCAACAGCCAACACACTATGAATGAACTTATTGTTCATTAACTCCAAGGTAATAGAGTTGCTAAGCCATAATTGTTGGATTTACACATCACAGTCCATGTGTCGGTTTTCCAGTTAGAAGTAACACGGGGACCAAGAAATGAAAGGTGATGGCAAGAAGTATCACTATATCAAGAATTCTTAAGACGGGTGCAATTCTCTCAACATTCTCGACAAAAGATGGTAATACTCCAAGATAGGCATAACACAAGATGGGTAGCAAGGAACATAAGGTTCAACCAAAACAAGACCAAGTCTGCGTTTGGAAGGAAGGCAAGGATGTCCTCACGTCAGTACCAATTAGCAAGGGCCAAGGATGCTAGTTCCCATCATGAACTTAAATTTTACCCTGGAAGAGCTCAGAATGCCGATGATGATCACGACACATTTGTCGAGAAGTCTCATGAAGATGTAATCGATCAGCAACGACATCAAGGAAAGAAATGGTGAAGCGAAAAGGTTGTCGGAGCCACAAATTAGATTGCTAGCTCAGAATCGAATTTTCCTTTTAAGACAACCAACATGATGTTGAAAGCTCAATGTAAGCTTAGTGCCCTATTGGGAAGGACATAGATAGCATGGTCAAGCTCTAGCATGACGAGGATGATGTAGTCTAACAGCTTGGAAAGACATGATCGAGTACAACTCATAAGCAAAGATGATTACTAAGAGTTGTTGAATCACAATGCGTACTCGATTCAGTTACCAGTGTCCTTGAGTGTCCAACAATTCAGAACACAAGGAAGCTGGAATCAGAGAAAAATCTTACTTGATGGGGAGCTCATAAGAAGTTATATAGCTCCGTGACATTCTCCAGGTACCAGGGATAATACTCGGAGGTAGATCAGAATAGTGGTCAGACTAGTTTATTGATCTGTGGAAGACAAGCACTTTAACTTGTCTGAGAATGAAATCAAAGTAGAACAACATGGTCAGAACCACGATTGCAAAGGACAAGATCACAGATACCGAATCAAATCATACAATGAATGATATTGATACGAGAAGCTTCTATGATAAGATCAACATCGTTTCCATGGGCATGAACACAAAGTTCAAGGTCGACTCCCACTTCATCAATGCATCACCTTCCATTTACACCTCGCCTATGATGAATTTGTAGTTTTCAAAAATTATCTGGCAAAACACCAGAAGAGTAAGACTCGTGAAAACTCTCAGGTTCACGCGGAGTAAGGAAGGCATAGGTTCAACCCATCGTGGCATCTTAGGAACATGTACCACAAGCTTCAAGAGTAATTAACACATGTTTGACAACAGAGCATGGCTGACAAAAGCATAGGATACAACTTATCAGAGGGAGAAGACACAATTTACAGATGGCATCATGTATCAGGGGAAGCACATCACAAGAATTTTGAAGGTGAAGGATGCTATCGGATAATAACCAAACAATGGGTCTGGCGGTCCACAAAGGACCTGATGTGAGTATCGGTACTAAATCAGAGGGAGAAAGAATGCAAGGCGTCAGATTTTAGAACATCCAAATAACTCGATGTTTAAAAAACCAAAGGAATTTAAGTTTTCCAAATTGGTGTATCGGAAACAGATGCTCCGATCAAATACAAGTAAGATGAATGGACTTAGATGGACAATCAATCAAGGTTGATTTGTCGAGAACCAACTCAGGTTTGGAAAGACGTCTTGGCCGGAAAGATAATTTAAGAGAAACAACTGATGATTGCGTGCATTCACACACATGTTGAATCAATAAAATCAAATGACAATCACAAAGGATTCTAATAAATATTGCTAAACATATGGAATTAACCATAATGCAAGCAGATGAGGAAGGTCAAGAGCAATAGGCTACTGAGGATTTCGGAAGATCGAATAGCAATTCAAAGGACTTGCGAAACCCATGACAACTGAGGACGAATGAATCCCCGGTAAGATAATTCGATGTACCTTGTAATAACAAGAGCAACTGGAAATGAAAGTATGAGCGACAATTGTATGTAATCATCCATAGGGGTTGACGGTGGAAGGGAATCACAAAAGCGATGAGCACAAGTTCTCGGGAGAACATCAGAGAGTAACTTCGGAGTCTTCTGATGAATCAACACATCATCTGGGATAAGGGGCCCTCCGGAAGGAAATAGTTACGAGAACCTAGAGTTAGAGTTAGCAAAATCTTTAACCCGAATGAGAATAGAGATCAGAAGCCAGAGTATAGACAAGGAATAAAAGATCCTAATACCACCCATTCAAGATGTGGGCCCGTAAGCCACACAACAATGTTAGTAAAAGTTTTTCAATGACTAGACTCAACTTCGGCCAAGGAGTTGGAAAGGGGGCTACCTACAGGCAGTTGGCTCTCAGACCAACTTGTGACGCCCCCAATTTGACCGTACGCTAATCATACACGCAAATGCGTACGACCAAGATTAGGGACTCACTGATCGATATCACAACACAACTCTAGACACAAATTAAAGTCATACAGCTTCATATTACAAGCGAAGGGCTTCGAGGGCTCGAATACAAAGCTCGACAAGCACGAGTCAGCGAAAGCAAATAATATCTGAGTAGAGACATAAGTTAAACAAGTTTTGCCTTAAGAAGGCTAGCACAAACATAGCAGCGGATCGAAAGAGGCAAGGCCTCCTGCCTGGGAGCCAACCTAACTACTCCTGAGCGTCGGCACTCTCCACGTAGTAGTAGGCTCCAGCGGTGGTGTAGTAGTCGTCTCCGGTGTACTCCATCTCCTGGGCTCCGTCATCTGAACGCAGCAATCGTATCGAGGGGGAAAGAGAAAGTAAAGCAGCGGTGAGTACTCATCCAAAGTACCCGCATGACTGACATCAGAACTATGCTAAGTATGCATTAGTATCAAGGAATGGGGTTATATCTGGACTGACTACAGAAAGCAAGAATGAGGGAGAAGGCCTAGTCCTATCAAAGACTAGCATCTTCAACATGTTGCAGCATTAGAAGAGTGTAGATTGGTAACTCATATATAGCAATATGTTTTTTGCAGTTTTATTGAGTAACCACGCCCAGAGATCCTTCCTCGACTCCCTGCGAGAAAGCAATCTCGGAGCCAACATTTTATTTCAAGTCACCACTTTTCTTTATATTAGGTTGGGATACAACTCCAAGTCGTCCTGTTACCGTGGACACGGCTATTCGAATAGTTAATTTCATCCCTGCAGGGGTGCACCACATTTTCCAATACGCTTGATAACCCTTGGCCGGACACACTTTCCTGGGTCATGCCCGGCCTCGAGACACCAACACGTCGTCGCCCTACCTAGGCTCAAAAGAGAGGCCAGCCCGCCGGTCTAAATCCTAAGCGCGCAGGGGTCATGGGCCCACTCACCCTTTACACTCCTGTACGATGCGAGGGCGGCCGAGGTCAATCCTAGCACACTCTAATACAAGATCAGTGCCGTCGCGCACCACTCGGACGTGCGCCGCTCCATTGCTGATGTCCGAAGAGCTTCGGCTGATACAATGACGCCGAGTCCCCATAACTTCTCCCACGTGAAGCTTAGTGCGAAAAGGTCAAATGACCAACTCAGATGAAATACCCAAACCATTATCATTTTTTTAATTGCGGTGACGAGCGCGATACACGATATGTGGTCCCGTCGCCCCGTCTCGAGGTCTTGTGGCAAGGGCCAAGAATGCCCGGCCACGCCCCGTCGTATTACACCAACACCCTCCGGTCTTCCACACCTCATCATGTATCAACAGTAAAGTAAAAGTAACAGTGTGTATATAACACCAAGGGGGAAACCTGAGGGATTAACCTCGAAGGATCCCACCCGATGTAACCGTCAAGGTGACCAGAGAGGATTCACCCTCGATGGTCTATGCCTTAGGGTTTGCATGACAGAGTCGTCGTCGGGAGTGGTGAAGGAGGAATCACCCTCGATAACCACGATCGACTAGCTACACTACAGAGTTACCATCATGAGTACTTCACGAGGTGTCACCCTCGGTACTCGATAGTAGCTCTGCAGAGTCGTACAACTAAGGGCGGTGTGCGGTGAATGTGACGGGCATGGCTGGTCGGTCGGTTGTCGAGTCTTCGAGTCGTCGATGTTGAAGCAGGGGCAACTGAGACTAAGGGGTCACAGGGGATCACTAATCAACCTATACTAAGCAGGTGATATAATAGCAGGTACAGTAGCAGTTTAACAAAAACAGGCTATGCATCAGAGTAGGAGCTATCTACTCCCTCCGTTCCTAAATATAAGTCTTTTTAGAGATTTCACTAGGGTACTACATACGGAGCAAAATGAGTGAATCTACACTCTAAAATATGTATATATACATCCGTATGTAGTCCTTTAGTGAAAACTCTAAAAAGACTTATATTTAGGAACGGAGGAAGTACAACAGTAGCAAAAACTAGTGCAAGCATGAGAGGGAGAGAGATGGGCGATATCGGAATGATCAAGGGGGTTGCTTGCCTTGCTCCTCTGCTGCAAAAGGCCGATCGTCAGTCGCGTAGTCGTACCCGGCAGCAGCGTCAGTCTCGGAGTCTACCGGTAAGAAGAGGGGGAAGAAACAATAAATATAAGGCAGATAGATGCAACACGATGCATGACATGGCAATATGCAGAGCTAGGCATGCACTAACGCAGTACTACATGTCGCAGACGGAGCGGGAGAATATCTGACGATATTTCCCGGATCTTTGGCTTTTACCGGACAGATGAAATCGATGCAAAAGTTGCATGTTCGTTATGATAGGAGCACGCGACAGGCAAACGGACTGCGTATTCGGATTCTTGGGATTTTTCTGAGCAACTTTCCTATATAAAATATTTTCATCGGAGGTACGATTTATTTTATATGATTTTTCACAATTTATAGATTTTCTGAAATTTCTGGTTTAACTTAATTTGGGTTGACCAAGTCAATTTGACTGGTCAAATAGGGAGGGGATGGCCCACATGTCATATGTTATACTAAAAATAAAATAAATCTAACTTATTTAATTGAGGGCCTACATGTCATTGGGCCAAGGCTAACTAAAATAAATAATTAAACTACTAACTAAAGGGGCCCTACTTAGCTTAGACTAATTAGCACCTAATTTAACCTAAACTAATTAGCTCAGGGCCGGCCGGTGGCACAGCCAGCCATGGTTGTGCACACACACGCAAACACACTCACGCACACACGCTGCACACACAATGGCTGCACACACACAACGCGCGCACACACTCACACTGCACACACTCACGCACACGCATACGGCCATGTCCAGTAGCAGCAACACGCAGCCGTAGCAGCGGTGGTAGCTGAGCAGCAGCAGCAACTAGCGACGGCAGCGCAGAGCAGCAACAGCCATGGCAATAAGCAGAGCAGCAGCTAGCGGCAGGAATAGCAGCAGTAATAAGCAGCAGCAGCGCAACAGCAAGCAGCAACGGCTGCGAGAGGCTGCGCGCGAGGGGGCCGGATGGCACGGCCAGGAACGGCTGCGGGAGACGACGGGCGCGGCGGGGCACAACAGCAACAACACGGCAGCGGCAAGGCTATGCTGGGGCGCGCACGCACGCACGTACATACGCGTCGGACGAGCTCGGGGCGGCAGCTACGACAACGGATCGAGGACGGGAACAAGGGGAATCGGGCGAGGAGCTCACCGCGGAGCTCGTCGACGTGGTTAGGGAGCGCGGGTTCTTTGGTGGGGACGAAGGAGACGACCGTGGGGAGGCTTCTGGACATCTTGGTGCGGCAAGGGGAGGCCGGTGGTCGTGGGGACGGCGACGGCGCGTCGACGGCAGCTCGGGCATGAGGTTCAGAGGAGAAGCGCGAGTGGGAGAGGGGGATTTCGAGGGCTAGGGTTCGGGGGGGGGGGGGGGGGGCATCGCCTTAAGGTCATCGGGGAGGTGCAGGATGGCTGCCACACATGGCCTGGCGCGTCCATGGCCAATGGATGGCCGCCACGCCCATCCTCTGCCTCCTGTATTAGGAGGTTGAAGGAGAGGTGGTGGTGGGCAGGGCCAAAGTGCCCAGGGGGTTCTTTCTGTTCCAATAGCTCTTCTGATTTCTTTTTTTAAGTTTCTTTTTTTAATCCAGCACTATTTGACTTTTGCAAAAATACGTGACCTGGCCCATAAACCATATTGCAATAATAGGCAGAGCCAGAAATTTTTTGAGGCCCATTGAAAATGTTTGGAAATTTTTCATAATTCAAAAGGGCAATTAAACAATGTGTTTGCCTCTGTTTTAAATGTTTTAAGACACATAAATACTTTATAAAATGTGGTTTACAATTTTATAAATACCAAGGGAATATT
Source organism: Elymus sibiricus (assembly GCA_039707655.1). Classification (NCBI taxonomy): domain Eukaryota; kingdom Viridiplantae; phylum Streptophyta; class Magnoliopsida; order Poales; family Poaceae; genus Elymus; species Elymus sibiricus. Next base: position 325,536,860 of record CM077675.1, on the reverse strand, counting down.
TGTAACCCCAACATGATTTTCGTTTTCAGATTTGCAAAACTAATTAACGCACTTTTTTAAAAAATAATAATGAAAATCATTAGTGATTGAAAAGAGATAGGATTCTATTGTGATCAAACATTGTTTAGCAAAATAATTGGGCTTAATCCTCATGGTTACTGTAGCTTAAACACAAGCATCACTGTAGCTGAATCCAGGGGTGTTACAGCAGGGTCCACCTGAGCAATCGGGCCGGGGCGGTGATGGAGATCGGAGGTTACCTCACTAGATTGACGAGCGAGATGGGGCAGAATGTAGATTTGTTTGCGGCGGCGACGGCGGTTTGGGCTGCAGTTAGAGGGGGGCGGTGAGGGATAGGGGGAAATGTGATGAGTGGGTATGGGGTGGGAGGAATAACTTCTAAAATCGCGCGGCTATTGAAAATTTGGCTGTGAAACTAGCACCTTACGAGGGGGAAAACGCAACGCAGACGAAGCGCATCAAATACCCGTGTGCGAGAAAAGAGAAAATTGGTGATCCCGCGTCGAAAAAACTTGCCTTCTCTCTCTCGTGCCATCGGACATTTTGCAAACGGTTCGTTGTAAGAAAACATTTGCCGTTAAAGCTGTATTTTTGGAAAACTGATAGTATTAGACAATACATGATACTTTGCTTGGTGTTCAAATATCTGCCAACACCAGGCCAAAATTGAAGTACAAGCACAAAAGGCATAGAAAGTACACAAAAAACACTAAACACGGTAAACGAGCCTTTAAAAATGTCAAATTTTGGACACGGTGCATTCTATTGGGTATGATGATCGTAAGAAATAAATCAAGTTGAAAGGACCAAGTAAATATGAATTTCCCTTCAAAACATGGTGATTTCGCTCACCAGACCATGAAACTTCATAGGTGATGGTCCGGTATATGAAGAGTGCGTATGACGACATTATCCATACCTCCTCAAATATTTACCGCATCATATTGAGATCATGCCTAGACACCACACAAGGTAACATGTTTTTCAGGCATGTTTTCCATTTTTTCTAGAGTTACAAAACAAATAAACGACACATCTGTGGTTGTCTCTTCCCACACATATCCTTTAAAATTCTATTAATTTCCTGTAAAATACATGAAAAGTTATTCAACGACACAATTAGGAATTTTTGAGTTCTTTTTGAACACCTTTTCATGTACAGAACGTTCGAACTTAAATTATAAGCACAAATGGCCTAAAAAGTATACAAAAAAGGACTAAATACAGTAAACGAGCCTGAAAAAATGTTAAATTTTGGACACAGTGCATTCCAGTGGGTATGTTGATCTTAGAAAATAAATCAAGTTGAAATTACCAAGGAAATATGGGTTCCCCTTCAAAACAAGGTGATTTCGCTTCCCGAACCATGAAACTCCATATGCGATGATCCGGTATATGAAGAGTGAGTATCACAACATTATCCATACCTTATCAAATATTTACCGCATCATACTGAGGTCATGCCTACGCACCACACGAGGTAACATGTTTTTCAGGCATGTTTTCCATTTTTCTAGAGTTACAAAACAAATAAACGACAAATATGTGGTTGCCTCTTCCCACGCGTATCCTTTAAAATTCTATTAATTTCCTGTAAAATACATGAAAAGTTATTCAACGACACAATTACGAATTTTCGAGTTCTTTTTGAACACCTTTTCATGTACAGAACGTTCGAACTTGAATTATAAGCAGTAAATGCTTAGAAAAAGACACAAAAAGACTAAATATGGTAAACGAGCCTGAAAAAATATGAAATTTTGACATGGTGCATTCTAGTGGATATGATGATCGTAGAAAATAAATCAAGTTGAAAGGACCAAGAAATTATGGGTTCCCCTCCAAAACATGGTGATTTCGCTCTCGGAACCATGAAACTCCATAGGTGATGGTCCGGTATATGAAGAGTGCGTATCACGACATTATCCATACCTTCTCAAATATTTACCGCATCATATTGAGGTCATGCCTAGGCACCACACGAGGTAACATGTTTTTCAGGCATGTTTTCCATTTTTCTAGAGTTACAAAACAAATAGACGACACATATGTGGTTGTCTCTTCCCACACATATCCTTTAAAATTCTATTAATTTCCTGTAAAATGCATGAAAAGTTATTCAACGACACAATTAGGAATTTTTGAGTTCTTTTTGAACACCTTTTCATGTACAGAACGTTCGAACTTAAATTATAAGCACAAAAGGCCTAAAAAGTATACAAAAAATGACTAAATATGGAAAACGAGCCTAAAAAATGTTAAATTTTGGACATGGTGCATTCTAGTGGGTATGTTGATCGTAGAAAATAAATCAAGTTGAAAGGACCAAGGAAATATGGGTACTGCTTGAAAACATGGTGATTTCACTCCCCGAACCATGAAACTCCATAGGTGATGGTCCATTTTATGAAGAGTGCGTATCACGACATTATCCATACCTCCTCAAATATTTACCGCATCATATTGATGTTATGCCTGGGAACCACACAAGGTAACATGGTTTTCAGGCATATTTTTTATTTTTCTAGAGTTAGAAAACAAATAAACGACACATCTTTGGTTGCCTCTTCCCACACATATCCTTTAAAATTCTATTAATTCCCTATAAAATACATGAAAAGTTATTCAACGACACAAATATGAATTTTCAAATCCTTTTTGAACATCTTTTCATGTACAGAACGTTCGAACTTGAATTATAAGCAGTAAATGCCTAGAAAAGTACACAAAAGACTAAATATGATAAACGAGCATGAAAAAATGTGAAATTTGGACACGGTGCATTCTAGTGGGTAGGTTGATATTAGAAAAATAATAATGGAGAAACGACCAAGGAAATATGGGTTTCCCTTGAAACTTTGTGTTTTGTTTGGGCAAACAATTACTTTGCGAATGCCGTGTATGTTCACCCCATTCTGCGCTGTGTTCTGATTGGCCAGAACCCCCATCCACATGGATCGCGCATGCACACCGTAGGATGCAATCGCGATCGAATGACAATCCACACTTCTCTCGCCACACCTGTATACTGTAGTTGGGATTTTAGTTCGTACATGCACTAAATTAAGCTACCAACAAAAACTTTAATGGCATTAATCACACACGGTTCATGTTTACGAACCGTTTCCTATGCGGACCCTCTACCCCGGCCCTCTCCCCCTTCGTCCTCATTCGCACTGCTGTATAGTTGCTCGTTCTCGACCTCGGTCCGCCCAAATCTTCGAGCTCGACGACACTTGTCGCAGGCGGCTGCCTCCGTCGAACGCCACCACATTTTGTTTCATCCCCTCGTCGACGCCTATCGGCGCCGACTTTCTCAACGCTGCTCGATTGGGGATTTCTACGGGATTGGGCCGTTTTTATTCTAATGCAAAACCAGGTAATTAAATTTGCGAAATATTTGAGCATTCCTTATCGCAGTTCGTATGTCCGTGTCAATCACCCAGGGGAAAAAAAGCCGTCGTAGTGTCCACAGTGCAAGCACAAATCAGGAATGAACAATTCAATCGAGCATTTACATGCTCAAATTGGTACAGTGCATAGTTGGCAGAGTAATTTACAAAACATTAGCTCACTATTTTATATCAATATAATATATATGAACTGCGCGCGCATAAAAGTGCTACTGCCCCTAACGCCGACGCGGTACGCACAACTGCCATCGTCCATCCATATCGTGTCGTTCCTTGGCTCAGGAGGACAGGAGGTCGCCAAGTCAATGACCTACACCTTGATCGACCGAGGAAGGGTCAGCCTCGACATTGGTGATCGCCACTACTGCCTCGGATGCGGCTCTCACCAGGACTGCGGCGTCCGCCGGGTCTTCGTACATCGTCCTGGCGGCCGATGAGACCCTGGCTATCTACCAGTGCTGCACCAAAGGCCGCCAGAACTTTTCCAGCGTCCGGAGTTGCGTCCTCCTCCATCTGGGACATAAACATGCGCCTCGTGCGGTGACCACTGCCGTAGTTGTCCTTGCGGCGTCGCGGTTCCCGCTCCTTCGCCCGCACCATCCGTCGCACTCTGCGCCGAGCCCTCAATAGCGCCCGTTGGCGATCCCTAGCTGCTTTCAAGACGACCCTGGCTAACCTGCTAGCTTGCTTGTGTCGTGATTCCTGCCTCCTCTGGCTATCTTCGGGAGAGGTGGCGGCATGACCGTCGACCCTCAAGCCGACCATCGCGCCGGCAGCCTGGATTCCACCGTCGCCCAACTCCATCCTGTCATTGTCAATGGGGGTTTGACGGTATGTGTGGCAACTAGCCAGGGGATCATTTACTCAGCTCGCCCCCGCCGTCCATCGTTGTGTTATTTATAGCTAGTTGCTGCCAAGGCCAAGGGCATTGGGGATTTTACAATTTACCGATGTGGCTGGCTCTTGTGCTTGCGCGTGAAGCATTGGCTCGAGGGCGGGAAGAATAATGGAGCCCATGAGCGACGACCAGCCACCATTGGTGAGTGAGGGTATGGCGACGACGGGCGGCGAGTCGTGCCACACAGTTGGTACTTTAACCCGTGTGTGGTTGCGTCACTCATCGGAGGCGATTCGTTTTTTTGGTGCAAACATAATCGCACAAGGAAAAAATGTAGCAACTGTCTGCAATCGTGTATAGGGTCATAAATAAATATCACGACTCTTTGCTCTCCATCGTCTCTTTCACCTCTCGTAGCCCCCAAATCTGGCCTTCTTCTCCCCACTATCCTCGCCCCACAAAATCCTCAACATTAGACATGTCATCCAAATCTAGGCCACACCTCTCCATCTTAGAAAGCACGCGGTTGAGGTAGATCTTATGTGCGGAGGAGCCCGCGGCGGCGGCAGCCGTGTGTTGGAAATATGCCCTAGAGGCAATAATAAAAGTAGTTATTATTATATTTCCTTGTTCATGATAATCGTTTATTATCCATGCTATAATTGTATTAATTGGAAACACTGATACATGTGTGGATACATAGACAACACTGTGTCCCTAGTGTGCCTATAGTAGACTAGCTTGTTGATCAAAGATGGTCAAGGTTTCCTAGCCATAGACATGAGATGTCATTTGATAACAGGATCACATCATTAGGAGAATGATGTGATGGACAAGACCCAAACTATGAAGGTAGCATATGATCGTGTCAGTTTATTGCTATAGTTTTCTGCATGTCAAGTATCTGTTCCTATGACCATGAGATCATGCAACTCACTGACACCGGAGGAGTACCTTGTGTGTATCAAACGTCGCAACGTAACTGGGTGACTATAAATATGCTCTACAGGTATCTCCGAGGGTGTCTGTTGAGTGGGCATGGATCAAAACTGGGATTTGTTACTCCGTGTGATGGAGAGGTATCTCAGGGCCCACTCGATAATACAACATCACAACAAGCCTTGCAAGCAATGTGACTAAAGTGTTAGCCACGGGATCTTGTATTACGGAACGAGTAAAGAGACTTGATGGTAACGAGATTGAACTAGGTATAGAGATACCGACGATCGAATCTCGGGCAAGTAACATACCGAAGAACAAAGGGAATAGCATACGGGATTAACTAAATCCTTGACATAGAGGTTCAACCGATAAAGATCTTCGTAGAATATGTAGGAACCAATATGGGCATCCAGGTCCCGCTATTGGTTATTGGCCGTAGAGGTGTCTCGGTCATGTCTACATAGTTCTCGAACCCGTAGGGTCTGCACACTTAAGGTTCGGTGACGTTTCGGTATAGTTGAGTTATGTATGTTGGTGACCGAAGGTTGTTCGAAGTCCCGGATGATATCCCGGACGTCACGAGGAGCTCCAGAATGGTCCGGAGGTAAAGATTGATATATAGGAAAGTGGTGTTTGAACTCCGGAAAAGTTTCGGGCATTTCCGGCAGTGTACCAGGAGTGACGAATGGGTTCCGAGGGTCCACCAAGTGGGCCCACCACACCCCAATTGGGTCACATGGGCCTGAGGGTGGCACGCCAGCCCCTGGTGGGCTGGGCGGCTGGCCCAAGAGGGCCTATGTGGCTGGAAGTGGGGAAAGGAAAGTCCTAGTGGGGGAAGGGAAGGGGTCCTACTAGGAGTAGGATTGGAGGTGGACTCCTCCACCTCCTCCTCCTTGCGGCCGACTCCTAGGAGGAGCCCTAGGCCGGCCGACCCCTTCCCTCCCTCCTATATATACTAGAGGGAGAGAGGGCCAAAGCACTTCAACTCAATAGACCACGGTGCATCCCTCTCTTCCAATAGATTAGTTCCTCTAGTTTTTCAGCAGTGCTTAGGCGAAGCCCTGCTGGAATAGTTCCACCACCACCGCCGCCGCGCCGTCGCGCTGCCGGAGAACTCGTCTACCTCTCCGCTCCCTCTTGATGGATCGAGAATGCGGAGATCGTCATCGAGCCATACGTGTGATGAACGCGGAGGTGCCGTCCGTTCGGTACTAGATCGTGATTCGATCGCGGGACGCTCGGCGATTTGGATCGCGAAGACGTTCGACTACATCAACCGCGTTTCTTATCGCTTCCCGCTTAGCGATCTACAAGGGTATGTAGATCCACTCTCCCTCTCGTAGATGCTCATCACCATGGATAGATCTTGCGTGTGCGTAGGAAATTTTTTGTTTCCCATGCAACGTTCCCAAACAGTGGCATCTGAGCTAGGTCTATGTGTAGATGAGATCACGAGTAGAACACAAAGGAGTTTGTGGGCGTTGATATTCATATTGCTTCCTCCCTTGGTCTTTTCTTGATTCGGCGGTATTGTGGGATGAAGCGGCCCGGACCAACATTACTCGTACGCTTACGAGAGACCGGTTCCATCACCTGACATGTAACTTCGTTGCATAAAGATGGCTGGTGGGTGTCTGTTTCTCTCACTTTAGTTGGATCGGATTCGACAAAGGCGGTCCTTGAGAAGGTTGAATAGCAATTTTTTATCACCGTTGTGGTTTTTGCGTAGGTAAGAATTGTTCTTGCTAGATACCCGTAGCAGCCACGTAAAACTTGCAACAACAATTAGAGGACGTCTAACTTGTTTTTGCAGGGTATGTTGTGATGTGATGGCCAATTACATGATGAGATATATGTGATGTATGAGATGATCATGTATTGTATAGAATATCACGACTTGCATGTCGATGAGTACGGCAACCGGCAGGAGCCATATGGTTGTCTTTAATTATTTTCGCCGTTTTGCTTTACTTTATCACTATGAGTTAGCAATAGTCGTGGAAGCAACAGTCGGTGCGACAACCTCATGGCAACACGTTGATGGAGATCAAGATTATGGAGATCATGGTGTCATGCCGGTGACGATGGAGATCATGCCGGTGCTTTGGAGATGGAGATCAAAAGCACAAGTTCATGGCCATATCATGCCACTTATGATTTGCATGTGATGTTAATCCTTTTATGCATCTTATTTTTCTTAGGACGACGGTAGCATTATAAGGTGATCCCTCACTAAAATTTCAAGATAAAATTGTGTTCTCCCCGAGTGTGCACCGTTGCGAAAGTTCGTTGTTTCGAGACACCACGTGATGATCGGGTGTGATAGACTCTACGTTCGCATACAATGGGTGCAAGCCAGTGTTGCACAAGAGGAACACTCGGGTTAAACTTGATGAGCCTAGCATGTACAGACATGGCCTCGGAACACAAGAGACCGAAAGGTCGAACATGAGTCATATAGTAGATATGATCAACATGAAGATATTCACCATTGAAACCACCTCAACTCACGTGATGATCGGACTTGAGTTGGTGAATTTGGATCATGTAGCACTCGGATGACCAGAGGGATGTCAATTTGAGTGGGAGTTTTTAAGTAATATGATTAACTAAACTCATTATCTTGAACAATAGTCTAAGTTGTTTTTGCAAAATTTATGTTGTAGATCATGGCTCGCGCAGTAGCACCCCTGAATTTTAATGCGTTCCTAGAGAAAGCTAAGTTGAAAGATGATGGAAGTAACTTTGTGGACTGGGCCCGTAATCTAAGGATTATCCTTACGGCTTCCCAAAAGGGTTATGTCCTTGATGCACCGCTTGGTGATCCACCCGCTCCAGTTGAGTCTCCAGACGTTGTGAACGCCTGGCAGGCTCGTTCTGATGATTACTCAATGGTTCAATGTGCAATGTTGTATGGCTTAGAACTGGGACTTCAAAGACGTTTTGAACGTCATGGAGCATATCTTTCAGAAGAATGCCCGGATCGAGAGGTATGAGACCTCCGATAAGTTCTATGCCTGCAAGATGGACGAGAACGGGTCTATCAGTGAACACATACTCAAAATGTCTGGGTATTCCACACGTCTAGCTGAATTGGGGATGCCCCTTCCAGCAGAGGCGATCACTGACAGAGTTCTTCAATCATTGCCACCTAGCTACAAGAGCTTTGTGGTGAACTATAACATGCACGGGATGAACAAGTCAGTCGCCGAGCTGTTTGCGATGTTGAAAGTCGCTGAGTCTGAGATTCAGAAGGAGCATCAAGTGTTGATGGTCAATAAAACCATTAGTTTCAAGAAGAATGGCAAGGGTAAGAAGGGTAACTCCAAGAAGAGTGGCAAAGCAGTTGCCCCTCCCGTGAAGAAACCCAAGGCTGGACCCAAGCCAGAAACTGAGTGCTTTCATTGCAAGGGACCTGGTCACTGGAAGCGGAACTGCCCCAAGTATTTGGCTGAGAAGAAGGCGGCCAACAACAAACAAGGTATATATGATATACATGTTATTGATGTGTACCTTACCAACTCTCGTTGTAGTGCCTGGGTATTTGATACCGGCGCGGTTGCTCACATTTGCAACTCAAAACAGGAACTGCGGAATAGACGGAGGCTGGCAAAGGACGAAGTGACGATGCGCGTGGGAAATGGTTCCAAGGTTGATGTGATCGCCGTCGGCACGCTCGCTCTTCGATTACCATCGGGATTAGTGATGAACCTGAATAATTGTTATTTAGTGCCTGCATTAAGCATGAACATTATATCTGGATCTTGTTTATTGCGAGACGGTTACTCATTTAAATCAGAGAATAATGGTTGTTCTATTTATATGAGTAATATATTTTATGGTCATGTACCCAATGTGAGGGGTTTATTCTTATTGAATCTCGATAGTGATGATACACATGTTCATAACATTGATGCCAAAAGATGTAGAATTGATAATGATAGTACCACTTTCTTGTGGCACTGCCGTTTAGGTCATATTGGTGTAAAACGCATGAAGAAGCTCCATGCTGATGGACTTTTGGAGTCACTTGATTTTGAATCACTTGACACATGTGAACCATGCCTCATTTGCAAGATGACTAAAACCCCGTTCTCTGGAACAATGGAACGGGCAAGTGACTTGTTGGAAATCATACATACTGATGTGTGCAGTCCGATGAGCATTGAGGCGCGCGGTGGATATCGTTATTTTCTCACCTTCACTGATGACTTAAGTAGATATGGGTATATTTACTTAATGAAACACAAGTCTGAAACGTTTGAAAAGTTCAAGCAATTTCAGAGTGAAGTTGAGAATCATCATAACAAGAAGATTAAATTCCTACGATCTGATCGAGGAGGAGAATATCTGAGTTATGAGTTTGGTAGTCACTTAAGACAGTGTGGAATTGTTTCACAATTGACACCACCTGGAACACCACAGCGTAATGGTGTGTCCGAACATCGTAATCGAACCTTATTGGATATGGTGCGATCTATGATGTCTCTTGCCGATTTGCCACTATCGTTTTGGGGTTATGCATTAGAGACAGCTGCATTCACTTTAAATAGGGCACCATCAAAATCCGTTGAGACGACGCCATATGAACTATGGTTTGGCAAGAAGCCAAAGTTGTCGTTTCTTAAAGTTTGGGGATGTGATTCTTATGTCAAAAAGCTTCAGCCTGAAAAGCTGGAACCCAAAGCGGAGAAATGCGTCTTCATAGGATACCCAAAAGAGACAGTTGGGTATACCTTCTATCTCAGATCCGAAGGCAAAGTGTTTGTCTCTAAAAATGGAACATTTCTTGAGAAAGAGTTTCTCTCGAAAGAATTGAGTGGGAGGAAAATAGAACTTGATGAGGTTGTTGAACCTTTACTTCAACCTGAGAGTAGCGCAGCGCAGAAAGATGTTTTTGTGGAGCCTACATCGGTTGAAGAGGAAGTTAATGATGAGGATCATGAAGCTTCAGATCAAATTGCTATCGAACCTCGTAGGTCGACAAGGACGCGTACTGCTCCAGAGTGGTACGGCAACCCTTTCTTAGAAGTCATGTTGTTGGACAACGATGAACCTGCGAGCTATGGAGAAGCGATGATGGGCCCGGATTCCGAGAAATGGTTAGAGGCCATGAAATCCGAGATGGGATCCATGTATGAAAACAAAGTATGGGCTTTGGAAGTATTACCTGAAGGGTGTAAGGCCATTCAGAAAAAATGGATCTTTAAGAGGAAGACGGACGTGGACGGTAATGTCACCATCTATAAAGCTCGACTTGTGGCAAAGGGTTTTTCACAAGTTCAAGGAGTTGACTACGATGAGACCTTCTCACCCGTAGCGATGCTTAAGTCTGTCAGAATCATGGTTGCAATAGCTGCCTTTTTCGATTATGAAATTTGGCAGATGGATGTCAAAACAACGTTCCTCAACGGTTTCCTTGAGAAAGAGTTGTATATGATGCAACCAGAAGGTTTTGTCGATCCACAGAATGCTGACAAAGTTTGCAAACTCCAGCGATCCATTTATGGACTGGTGCAAGCATCTCGGAGTTGGAATAAGCGCTTTGATGAGGTGATCAAAGCGTTTGGGTTTATACAAGTTTACGGAGAAGCTTGTATTTACAAGAAAGTGAGTGGGAGCTCTATAGCATTTCTAATATTATATGTGGATGACATATTGCTGATTGGAAACAATATAGAAATGTTGGAAAGCATGAAGGAATATTTGAACAAGAGTTTTTCAATGAAGGACCTAGGAGAAGCTGCTTTCATATTAGGCATCAAGATCTATAGAGATAGATCGAGACACTTAATAGGACTTTCACAGAGCACATACCTTGACAAAGTTTTGAAGAAGTTCAAAATGGATCAGTCCCAGAAGGGGTTCTTGCCTGTATTGCAAGGTGTGAAGTTGAGTAAGACTCAATGCCCACTGACTGCAGAAGATAGAGAAAAGATGAGTGTCGTCCCCTATGCTTCGGCCATAGGCTCTGTCATGTATGCAATGCTGTGCACAAGACCCGATGTCAGCCTTGCCATAAGTATGGCTGGAAGGTTTCAAAGTGATCCAGGAGTGGAACACTGGACGGTGGTCAAGAATATCCTGAAGTACCTGAAAAGGACTAAGGACATGTTTCTCGTTTATGGAGGTGATCAAGAGCTCGTCGTAAAGGGTTACGTCGATGCAAGCTTTGACACTGATCCGGATGACTCTAAGTCGCAAACCGGATACGTATTTATTCCCAATGGGGGTGCGGTAAGCTGGTGCAGTTCCAAGCAAAGCGTGGTAGCTGATTCTACATGCGAAGCGGAGTACATCGCTGCCTCGGAGGCGGCGAAGGAAGGTGTCTGGATGAAGGAGTTCATGACAGATCTTGGAGTAGTGCCTAGTGCACTAAACCCAATGACTCTATTCTGTGACAACACTGGTGCCATTGCTCTAGCCAAGGAACCAAGGTTTCACAAGACGACCAGACACATAAAGCGACATTTCAATTCCATCCGCGATTACATCAAGGAGGACGACATAAATATTTGCAAAGTACACACGGATCTGAATGTTGCAGACCCGTTGACTAAACCTCTTCCAAGGGCTAAACATGATCAACACCAGAACTGTATGGGTGTTAGATTCATTACAATGTAAATCACATAGTGATGTGAGCTAGATTATTGACTCTAGTGCAAGTGGGAGACTGTTGGAAATATGCCCAAGAGGCAATAATAAAAGTAGTTATTATTATATTTCCTTGTTCATGATAATCGTTTATTATCCATGCTATAATTGTATTAATTGGAAACACTGATACATGTGTGGATACATAGACAACACTGTGTCCCTACTGTGCCTCTAGTAGACTAGCTTGTTGATCAAAGATGGTCAAGGTTTCCTAGCCATAGACATGAGATGTCATTTGATAACAGGATCACATCATTAGGAGAATGATGTGATGGACAAGACCCAAACTATGAACGTAGCATATGATCGTGTCAGTTTATTGCTATAGTTTTCTGCATGTCAAGTATCTGTTCCTATGACCATGAGATCATGCAACTCAGTGACACCGGAGGAGTACCTTGTGTGTATCAAACGTCGCAACATAACTGGGTGACTATAAAGATGCTCTACAGGTATCTCCGAGGGTGTCTGTTGAGTGGGCATGGATCAAGACTGGGATTTGTTACTCCGTGTGACAGAGAGGTATCTCAGGGCCCACTCGGTAATACAACATCACAACAAGCCTTGCAAGCAATGTGACTAAAGTGTTAGCCACGGGATCTTGTATTACGGAACGAGTAAAGAGACTTGACGGTAACGAGATTGAACTAGGTATAGAGATCCAACGATCGAATCTCGGGCAAGTAACATACCGAAGAACAAAGGGAACAACATACAGGATTAACTGAATCCTTGACATAGAGGTTCAACCGATAAAGATCTTCGTAGAATATGTAGGAACCAATATGGGCATCCAGGTCCCGCTATTGGTTATTGACCGTAGAGGTGTCTCGGTCATGTCTACATAGTTCTCGAACCCGCAGGGTCTGCACACTTAAGGTTCAGGGACGTTTCGATATAGTTGAGTTATGTATGTTTGTGACCAAAGGTTGTTCGGAGTCCTGGATGAGATCCCGGACGTCACGAGGAGCTCTGGAATGGTCCAGAGGTAAAGATTGATATATAGGAAAGTGGTGTTTGAACTCCGGAAAAGTTTCGGGCATTTCCGGCAGTGTACCGGGAGTGACGAATGGGTTCCGGGAGTCCACCAAGTGGGCCCACCACACCCCAAGTGGGTCACATGGGCCTGAGGGTGGCGCACCAGCCCCTGGTGGGCTGGGCGGCCGGCCCAAGAAGGCCTATGCGGCTGGAAGTGGGGAAAGGAAAGTCCTAGTGGGGGAAGGGAAGGGATCCTACTAGGAGTAGGATTGGAGGTGGACTCCTCCACCTCCTCCTCCTTGCGGCCAACTCCTAGGAGGATCCCTGGGCCGGCCGACCCCTCCCCTCCCTCCTATATATACTAGAGGGAGAGAGGTCCAAAGCACTTCAACTCAATAGACCACGGTGCAGCCCTCTCTTCCAATAGATTAGTTCCTCTAGTTTTTCAGCAGTGCTTAGGCAAAGCCCTGCTGGAATAGTTCCACCACCACCGTCGCTGCGCCGTCGCGCTGCCGGAGAACTCATCTACCTCTCCACTCCCTCTTGCTGGATCGAGAAGGCGGAGATCGTCATCGAGCTGTACGTGTGCTGAACGCGGAGGTGCCGTCCGTTCGGTACTAGATCGTGATTGGATCGCGGGACGCTCGGCGATTTGGATCGCGAAGACGTTCGACTACATCAACCGCGTTTCTTAACGCTTCCCGCTTAGCGATCTACAAGGGCATGTAGATCCACACTCCCTCTCATAGATGCTCATCACCATGGATAGATCTTGCGTGTGCATAGGAAATTTTTTGTTTCCCATGCAACGTTCCCCAACTCCGCGTTACGCGCTGCTGAGGGTCTGGAGGCCTTGGTGGCAGTACGCGCTGCTGAGGGTCCGGAAGCATTGGCGGCGGTACGCGCTGCTGAGGGACCGGAGGCTTTGGCGGCAAGAGCGGAAAAGGTGGAGGTTGCATCAGATCGGTTGCGGGCATACGCGGTTGCGTACGCGGAACGCGCGGCTATGGCCTTCGAAAGGGCGGCATGCACCGATCAGTTCGTCATTGTCTTGGCGGCTCGCGCGGATTTGGCCGCGGTAAGGGCAACAGCCTACTTAGAGTCTGCTACCGCTCTAGCAAAGCGTGCCGCTTATGAGTTTCTTGTTTACGACCGCTTTGAAAATCTCCGTCATGAGAGCGTCGTACGCCTGCCTATGGCCGTGGATGGGATTTTCCATGAGACCGGAGCTACTGTGATGGAGCAGGAGAAGAGGAAAGGCCAGGCCTATGAAGCGTTCAAAAACATGGTCCTCGCCGACCCGGAAGTGGATCCTTCTTCCATAGAGAGGATGTTGCATGAGTGCAGAAAATATTTCAACATTGGCGAACCAACAGGCCAGCCCCGCAACAACGCCGACGAGTAGCTGTTTCCATTTTACTGTTTTCTGAACCTTGCTGATATGTAATGTCGCTATTATGTTGTTTAGTCGATTATGTAGGAGTGCGAACGATAATTTGTGCTATCATTTTCTGAATCAGGTGCTTATTACCGGGAATCGTCTATGTTATTATCTGTCTGTCTTATTTTTTGTCTTTCCACACAATTTAGATTACTGACCTGTTTGCTGGGCATCGCACACATCTTGTTACGCCCAATTGTTTTTGTTATTTTGGCTCACACAATTTATATGAGCGCACGGTATGCCGTCTGTCGCACACATCTTGTTGTGTGCAACCGTTTGTGTTATTTTGGCTCATCGCAAATAGTTCACCCGAGTGACCTGTAGGCAGCATAGATGTTGTGCAGACAGAGCAAATCACAGTACACACGGACAAAAGTACGAAACTCGTTGGTGATGATTTCATCAATCGGTGACAAATTGTATACCAGCAAGCGTTTCACCACAACACACATTGGTTATTAACACCAATCGTTTGTGTTATTTCTGGTGTTCGCACACGATTCTGATTACTCGCCTGTTTGCCCTCTATCGCACAAATCTTGTTATGCTGAATCGTTTGTGTTCTGCTATATCATCGCACACAGTTTATGGTACTGAACTGTGTGCCCTATATCGCACACATCTTGTTATGCCGAATCGTTTGTGTTCTGCTATATTATCGCACACAGTTTATGGTAGTGAACTGTGTGCCCTATATCGCACACATCTTGTTATGCCGAATCGTTTGTGTTCTTCTATATCATCGCACACAGTTTATGTTAGTGAACTGTGTGCCCTCTATCACACACATCTGGATCTGTGTAACCGTTTGTGTTATTTTGGCTAATCGCAAACATTTCATATGGAAGAACTGTATGTCAGGAATCGCACATGTAAGTCTTTTTTGAATCATATTTGATGGGTCCGCCATCGCACACAGTTCGTGTTATTGGCGACGGAGGATGGCACCCGCAGGGTATGGGTACGGGTGGAGCCACACCATACCCTTACCCGTCCCCCGTGAGCTTACCCATCACCCTTACCCATACCCGCCAACGGGTATAATTTTTCCCCATACCCGTTACCCAATGATACGTCTCCATCGTATCTACTTTTCCAAACTCTTTTGCCCTTGTTTTGCACTCTAATTTGCATGATTTGAATGGAACTAACCCGGACTGACGCTGTTTTCAGCAGAATTGCCTTGGTGTTATTTTTGTGCAGAAATAAAAGTTCTCGGATTGACCTGAAAATTTACGGAGAATATTTTTGGAATTGATAAAAAATACTGGCGAAAAAATCAACCGGAGGAGGTCCACCACCTGGCCACAAGCCAGGGGGGCGCGTCCCCCCCCTAGGGTGCGCCCCCTGTCTTGTGGGCCCCCTGGAGCTCCGCCGACCTCAACTCCAACTCTATATATTCCTATTCGGGGAGAAAAAAATCAGAGAGAAGAGTTCATCGCGTTTTACGATATGGAGCTGCCACCACCTCCTGTTCTTCCTCGGGAGGGCAGATCTGGAGTCTGATTTGGGCTCCGGAGAGGGGAAATCGACGCCGTCGTCATCACCAACCATCCTTCATCACCAATTTCATGATGCTCTCCACCATTCATGAGTAATTCTATCGTACGCTTGCTGGACGGTGATGGGTTGGATGAGATCTATCATGTAATCGAGTTAGTTTTGTTAGGGTTTGATCCCTAGTATCCACTATGTTCTGAGATTGATGTTGCTATGACTTTGCTATGCTTAATGCTTGTCACTAGGGCCCGAGTGCCATGATTTTAGATCTGAACCTATTATGTTTTCATGAATATATATGTGTTCTTGATCCTATCTTGCAAGTTGTAGACACCTATTACGAGTTATGATCCGCATCCCCCAGGGTGACAATAACTGGGATTCTTTCCGGTGATTACCGTAGTTTGAGGAGTTCATGTATCTATTAAAAGGAGGCCTTAATATCCCTTAGTTTCCTTTAGGACCCCGCTGCCACGGGAGGGTAGGACAAAAGATGTCATGCAAGTTCTTTTCCATAAGCACGTATGACTATATATGGAATACATGCCTACATTACATTGATGAATTGGAGCTAGTTCTGTATCACCCTATGTTATAATTGTTGCATGATGAATGCCATCCGACATAATTATCCATCACACATCCATTGCCTATGAGCTTTTCACATATTGATCTTTGCTAAGTTACTTTTCCGTTGCTACTGTTACAATCGCTACAAAACTGCTACTGTCACTTTTGCCACTGTTACCGTTACTTCCATACTACTTTGCTACTAAATACTTTGCTGCAGATATTAAGTCTTTCAGGTGTGGTTGAATTGACAACTCAGCTGCTAATACTCGAGAATATTCTTTGGCTCCCCTTGTGTCGAATCAATAAATTTGGGTTGAATACTCTACCCTCGAAAACTGTTGCGATCCCCTATACTTGTGGGTTATCAAAACCTTTTTCTGGCGCCGTTGCCAGGGAGCATAGCTCTATTCTCTGAGTCACTTGGGATTTATATCTGTTGATCACTATGAAGAATCTGAAAGACCCAAAAACCAAGATCTATCCCTCTACTACGAGGGGAGGTAAGGAACTGCCATCTAGCTCTACACTTTATTCACCTTCTGTTATGAATAAACTTGTGACACCACCACCTGCTAGTAATTCTGATATGTCGCAAGTAATTGATGATGCCACTTCTGCTATGCATGATGCTTATGATGATACTTTGCTTGATAATACTGTGCCACTGGGTGAATTTCTTGATGAACAAATTGCTAGAGTGAATGCTGAAACTGATGATATTTCTGAATCTGATGAAATTATTGAAACTGAACACTATGATACACCTGCTAGACCTAGCTCTCCTAGATATGAATTGCCTAATATACCTAAGGGTTATGTTATGGAAGGAGAGGTAGCTAGGGACTTTCTTGCTTGTAAGGATAGAGATGATCTTAAGAAATTACTATGCAAGTGGAAGGAAAAATCTTTGAATGCTAGAATGCAATATGATCCTAAGTTTGCTACTTCACCTATCTTTGTTACTGATAAGGATTATGAATTCTCTATCGATCCTGAGTTGATTACTTTGGTTGAATCTGATCCTTTCCATGGTTATGAATCTGAAACTGTTGTGGCACATCTTACTAAATTGAATGATATAGCCACCCTATTCACTCATGAGGAAAAAAATCATTATTACTATATTCTTAAGTTGTTTCCTTTCTCATTAAAGGGTGATGCTAAGATATGGTTTAATTATTTTGCTCCTGGTTGTGTGCGTAGTCCCCAGGATATGATATACTACTTCTCTGAAAAATATTTTCCTGCCCATAAGAAACAGGCTGCCTTGCAGGAAATATTTAACTTTGTGCAAATTGAAGAAGAGAGTCTCCCACAAGCTTGGGGGAGGCTTCTCCAATTACTTAATGCTTTGCCTGATGATCCTCTCAAGAAAAATGAAATACTTGATATCTTTTATAATGGACTAACCGATGCTTCTAGGGACCACCTAGATAGTTGTGCTGGTTGTGTTTTCAGGGAACGAACTGTTGAACAAGCTGAACTACTATTGAATAATATATTGAGCAATGATAATGATTGGACTATTCCCGAACCACCTCCAAAGCCAACTCCGAAGAAAAGAGGTATTCTATTTCTCAGTCCTGAATATATGCAAGAGGCAAAGAAATCTATGAAAGAAAAAGGTATTAAAGCTGAAGACGTTAAGAATCTACCACCTATTGAAGAAATACATGGTCTTGATAACCCGACACAGGTAGTAGAGGTAAATTCTCTCCGTAGATTTGATGAAGGTGATATTCCTTATAATAAGTCTGCTAGCCAATGCTTGGATGAGTTTGATAACTTTATTGTTAAGCAAGAAAATTTCAATGCTTATGTTAGTAGACAATTGAAACACAATGCTTACATGCTTGATCGCTTAGGTGACTATGTGAGTAGAACTATCAATGATCTTAAGCTTATTAGTAAACATGCTTCCATGGTAACTACTCAAGTAGAACAAGTACTTAAGGCACAAAATGATTTGCTAAATGAGATGAATGGTAAGAACAATGATCATTCTGTTAGAGTTGTGACTAGAGGGGGTAAAATGACCCAGGAACCTTTGTATCCTGAGGGCCATCCTAAGAGAATTGAGCAAGATTCTTAGAGAACTAATTCTGATGCACCTAATCGTCCTAAGAAAAGGAATGACGATAGGACTTTGCATGCTGCTAGTGAACCTGTTATAGATACTCATGAAAACCCAAATGATATTTCTATTTCTGATGCTGAGACACAATCTGGCGATGAACATGAGCCTAGTGATAATATTAATGATAATGTTCATGTTGATTCTCAACCTAGTAATGATAATGATGTGGAAATTGAACCTGCTGTTGATCTTGATAACCCACAACCTAAGAATAAAAGATATGATAAAAGAGACTTCGTTGGTAGGAAGCATGGTAAAGAAAGAGAACCATGGGTTCAGAAACCCATGCCCTTTCCTCCTAAGCCATCCAAGAAAAAGGATGATGAGGACTTTGAGCGCTTTGTTGAAATGCTTAGACCTGTCTTTTTGCGTATGTGCTTGACTGATATTCTGAAAATGTCTCCTTATGCTAAGTATATGAAAGATATTGTGAAAAATAAGAGGAAGATACCGGAAGCTGAGATTTCCACTATGCTTGCTAATTATACTTTTAAGGGTGGAGTACAAAAGAAATTAGGAGATCCCGGAGTACCTACTATACCATGCTCTATTAAAAGAAATTATGTTAAAACTGCTTTATGTGATCTTGGAGCTGGTGTTAGTGTTATGCCTTTCTCTTTATATCGTAGACTTGATTTGAATAAGTTGACACCTACTAAAATCTCTTTGCAAATGGCTGATAAATCAACTGCTTTACCCATCGGTATTTGTGAGGATATGCCTGTTGTAGTTGCAAATGTCACTATCTTAACGGACTTTGTTATTCTTGATATTCCCGAGGACGACAGTATGTCGATCATCCTTGGTAGACCCTTTTTGAACACTGCAGGGGCTGTTATTGATTGCTACAAAGGCAATGTCACTTTTCATGTTAATGGTAATGAGCATACGGTACACTTTCCGAAGAAACAACCTCAAGTTCATAGTATCAACTCCATTGGAGAAATTTCAACGATTATTATTGGAGATTTTGAATTCCCTCTCCCTACTGCCAAAAAGAAATATGATATACTTATTGTTGGGGACATGCATATCCCCATTGAGGTAACCTAGTGTTATTCGAAAATTCTCCGGTTCCGTGTCATTCGAAAAAAGTTTGTCAATAAGACTTGATCAACCTTATTGATGGATTCTTTCTGACGGGCATGAGATGGATGAATTTAGAAAGCACAACCTTCTATACCCAACTTTTACTTTCTGTTATTTAGAGTTAATTACAGCAAAAATGCTATTATTTTTCTGTTTTCTGTTTTATCCGTGCAATAAAAAAGTGACCTGAAAATAAAAGTTCCCCAAAGGCCCTGAAAATGTAGTATGATTTTTTTTGGAATATTTAAGAATTTTTGGCACTCAGAACACATCAGGGGGCTGCACCAGTGGGCCACAAGCCTGCAGGGCACGCCCACCCCCCTGGGCGTGCCCCCCTGGCTTGTGGGTCCGACGTAGGCCCCCCTCACTTATTCCAGCCACCATCCAATTCGTATTCCTCCAGAAAAAATCCCACCATTGCTCAAACCCGTGTTCTAGCTCATTTTGCTGCCATTTTCGATCTCCTTGTGCAAAGCTCCATTTGCAAAACTGTTTTGAGGGATTGATCTTCGGTATGTGACTTCTCCAATGGTCCAATTAGTTTTTGCCGTAGTGCTTTTTATATTGCAAATTTTTGCTACTGTGGTGACCTTGTTCTTGAGCTTGCTAGTCAAATTTGTATGGTCCCAAGTAGTTTTGATGCATGATATAGCATCTAGGCACTTGTGGGAGTAGTTGCTATAAGTTTTGTTGAGTTTTGTTCACCTTTACTTTGAGTCACTAAAAATTTCAGAAATTTTTCAGAGAAAGAAAGATGTTGAGGAGAATATACCAAGGTGGTTCCTCGAGCAAGAAGACCCCGAGACTCGCGATACGTGAGCCCGACTTTGAACCACCGAGGGAAGATTAAGTGCGGCCTTGTGAATGGCTGTCGAATCAATTCATGGTTCAAGCCGGTTTCAAGGAAGAATTTTACGCGTACATACAAAATGCTGGCCTTGAAGATTTCGTTTCAGACCAATGGAAGCAATATTATCAACTCACTGATTCCTTCGTGCGGAGGTTTGAATTTTCATCCAGGCGTAATAATCATTCTGTTCTATTTAATCTTTATGATGAATCATATACCATGGACCTGGAAGATTTTAATGATGCATGCAAAATCCCACAATGGGGCAGCCATAGTGATCCTCACAAAACTGAATATAATGATTTCCTTGCTAGCATCACTGTGGGAGAAACTAGAAACATTACACAGGCCACCTTGGGGAGTATTCACTTTCCTGCTATACACTATTTTGCTCTTTTCATAGGTAGATGTATTAACGGTATACATGAACATAGCCACCTTTGTGTACCTGATCTTAGTATTCTTAAGAGTGCGGTAATGGGAGATAGACGATATAACTTGGGGGGCTATTATTGCTAGGAGGCTACATAAAAATGCTAAGGATGGAGATTTCTTTGGCGGGATTTATGCCACCCGTGTAGCTAATTATCTTGGGGTACCCATAAGGGGGAATGATATTGAGTTACCACCTGCTTTTCTTGATAATGAGGCTATGGTGCGCTACCAGTTTCTTGAGAGGAACGAACAGTCCCTCCTGTACCGACTAATTTTTGACAGACAACGTGCTGTCCATATTACCCTTCCTGCTCCTGCCTTCTTTAACTTTCAGGAAAAACGGAGACACTTTATAACCAGAGAGGAGGCAAACGAGTACGAGAGAGAGGCGGAAGCCGCTCGCCACCGCGCTGTAGCCGTTCAAGCGGTAGCCGCTGCAGCCCAGTACAACCCCAACTATGACTTTGGATATTATCCGGGCCAGCCATGGCCCTAGACCAACTTAGGCCAAAAGCCTAAGCTTGGGGGAGTATGTATTTCTCACCGACATTACATTCATGTTCACACACTCATTCCAGTTGTCGGTGCTTATACGTTTTCATTGTATCATCCATGGTATTTTATTTCTTCTTTCCGCTTTCTTCTTGAGTGTTTAAGTAAAATTGAGAAAAATCCAAAAAAATTTAGTTCTAGCTTTACCTTTTAGTTTGTTTGGTTGTATCATTAAAAGAAAACCCAAAAATATTTCTCGTTCTTCTTTTGCTTGTTGGGAGCTTTCCCGTGTAGATAGTTTTTCTCGTTCTTGTTTTGAAATTTCTTTTCTTTGGGTCGTAAGGAGAAGATCACAATGAAAATGTTGAGTGGCTCTCGTATGCATTATTGTTTATCTTACAGAGAGCCCATATTACCTTGCCTTCTCCTTTGAGTTATTGTTTGCAAATTCTAGCTTAGTCCAATGCACGTGCACTCTTATTATTATTCACACCGTTCGGTCATGCAAGTGAAAGGCAATAATGACGATATATGATGAAGTGATTGAGATGGAGAAAAGCTGGTATGAACTCGACAAATTTGTTTTTGTAAATATGATTAGCTCATCGTTCTGGATTCAGCTCATTATGGATGAAACATGTTTGCAATGACAATTAGAGATTATAGTTACTCATGCCATGCTTAATTAGCTAAGAGTATATAATGGTTTGTCTTGAGTGCCAACATGCATTTTAAAATGGTTGTGATGTGGTATGATAGGATGGTATCCTCCTCTGAATGATTCAAGTGGCTTGACTTGGCACATGTTCACGCATGTAGTTGAAACAAAATCAACATAGCCTTCACGATATTTATGTTCATGGTGATTTATATCCTACTCATGCTTGCATTCAATGTTGGTTAATCTCAAAGCATGTTTATGACTGTTGTCGCTCTCTAGTTGGTCGCCTCCCAGTCTCTTGCTAGCCTTCACTTGTACTAAGTGGGAATACTGCTTGTGCATCCACTTCCATAAAGCCAAAGTTGTTCCATATGAGTCCACCATACCTACCTATATGCGGTATTTACCTGCCGTTCCAAGTAAATTTGCATGTGCCAAACTCTAAACCTTCAAATAATTTTCTGTTTTGCATGCCCGAATCGCTCATGTAGTAACTAGGGGATGTCAGTATCTTCCATGCTAGGTGGGTTATTCTCACGATATGTGTTGATTCAATATCATTCACGAGAAAATGGCTGGTATTCGGAATGCCCAGTTCCATGCTCATAATCAAATCAAAATATAATGAAACAGAACTCCCCCAGGACTGTTGTTTGTATGGACGGTACCCGTGGATTCGGCTCGTCGTGGAGTGTGATTGATTGGTGGAGGGGGAGTAAAAACTTTACTATTCTATTTGGGAACCGCCTATAATATATCTAGCATGGAAGATACCGAGATCTCTCGGTTGTTATGTTGACATTGAAAGCATACCGCTCAAAATTATTATTCATCCCTGTTTTAAAAGCTCGAGCTCTGGCACCTCTGCAAATCAATGCTTCCCTCTGCGAAGGGCCTATCTATTTTACTTTACTATTGAGTCATCCTCTTCTTATAAAAAGCACCAGTTAGAGAGCACCACCGTCATTTGTATGCTTTGTTATTAATTGATATTGAGTATGAGTGTGACTGGATCTCTTTTACCATGAATTACAATTTCTAGTCAGTCCTTGTTCTTTAGAGGTGCTCTGCATTTATGTTTTGCGGTCTCAGAAAGGGCTAGCGAGATACCATTGTATCATATTGTATCATGATTGTTTTGATAAAATTGTTGTCATCCAAGATTTATTATTATTGCTCGCTAGTTGATTATGACATTGATATGAGTAAATGTGAGACCTAAATGTTATTGTGAATGTGGTTAGTCTATAATCTTTGCTGAAAATCTGAACAACAGTTAGACATATTTACAACAACAAGATCAAACAGAGTTTGTAAAAGTTTTTCTTTATCACTTTCAGTTTGTCAACTGAATTGCTTGAGGACAAGCAATGGGTTAAGCTTG
This sequence comes from Elymus sibiricus, assembly GCA_039707655.1. Classification (NCBI taxonomy): domain Eukaryota; kingdom Viridiplantae; phylum Streptophyta; class Magnoliopsida; order Poales; family Poaceae; genus Elymus; species Elymus sibiricus. The sequence continues at coordinate 325,513,443 of CM077675.1, read as the reverse complement.
GGGGAGTTGATACGTCTCCATCGTATCTACTTTTCCAAACTCTTTCGCCCTTGTTTTGGACTCTAATTTGCATGATTTGAATGGAACTAACCCGGACTGACGCTGTTTTCAGCAGAATTGCCTTGGTGTTATTTTTGTGCAGAAATAAAAGTTCTCGGATTGACCTGAAAATTTACGGAGAATATTTTTGGAATTAATAAAAAATACTGGCAAAAGAATCAACCGGAGGAGGTCCACCACCTGGCCACAAGCCAGGGGGGCGCGCCCCCCTGTCTTGTGGGCCCCCTGGGGCTCCGCCGACCTCAACTCCAACTCTATATATTCCTATTCGGGGAGAAAAAAATCAGAGAGAAGAGTTCATCGTGTTTTATGATACGGAGCCGCCGCCACCTCCTGTTCTTCCTCGGGAGGGCAGATCTGGAGTCTGATTTGGGCTCCGGAGAGGGGAAATCGACGCCGTCGTCATCACCAACCATCCTTCATCACCAATTTCATGATGCTCTCCGCTGTTCGTGAGTAATTCCATCGTAGGCTTGCTGGACGGTGATGGGTTGGATGAGATCTATCATGTAATCGAGTTAGTTTTTTAGGGTTTGATCCCTAGTATCCACTATGTTCTGAGATTGATGTTGCTATGACTTTGCTATGCTTAATGCTTGTCACTAGGGCCCGAGTGCCATGATTTCAGATCTGAACCTATTATGTTTTCATGAATATATATGTGTTCTTGATCCTATCTTGCAAGTTGTAGACACCTATTATGAGTTATGATGCGCATCCCCCAGGGTGACAATAACTGGGATTCTTTCCGGTGATTACCGTAGTTTGAGGAGTTCATGTATTCACTAAGTGCTAATGTTTTTGTCCGGTTCTCTATTAAAAGGAGGCCTTAATATCCCTTAGTTTCCCTTAGGACCCCGCTGCCACGGGAGGATAGGACAAAAGATGTCATGCAAGTTCTTTTCCATAAGCACGTATGACTATATATGGAATACATGCCTACATTACATTGATGAATTGGAGCTAGTTCTGTATCACCCTATGTTATAACTGTTGCATGATGAATGCCATCCGACATAATTATCCATCACTGATCCATTGCCTACGAGCTTTTCACATATTGATCTTTGCTAAGTTACTTTTCCGTTGCTACTGTTACAATCGCTACAAAACTGCTATTGTCACTTTTGTCACCGTTACCGTTACTTCCATACTTTGCTACTAAATACTTTACTGCAGATATTAAGTCTTTCAGGTGTGGTTGAATTGACAACTCAACTGCTAATACTCGAGAATATTATTTGGCTCCCCTTGTGTCGAATCATTAAATTTGGGTTGAATACTCTACCCTCGAAAACTGTTGCGATCCCCTATACTTGTGGGTTATCACCCGACAGGGTAGATGGGTACCCGCGGGTAAAATTACCCATGTTTACAAAACATCAATTTGAACAACTTATAGTCATAAACATCATCATATTATCATAGTTTACAAAAATATATTATAAAAATAACATATACTTATAAATAAAATCATATAGTCATAAACAACAACACATAATCATACATTTTCACTTCACAAATTCTTGACATAGTGTAGAATGTCGAGATAATTTTGAGTTCACATAGATTTTATATGGGTACATGGGTATGTGGGTATGGGTTATATGGTCCCATACCCGTACCCGCTCTACCTGATGGGTTTTAGATTTTCCTATTTATATACCCATGGGTAAATTTTTATCCCATACCCTTACCCTAATAGGGTTTTCACCCGCAGGGTACGTGGGTAATGGGTACCCATTTCCATCCCTGAACTATACCGTTTGCGATTCGTGCATCGCACATAGTTTCATCGTAGGGTCTCTGATTGATGTGTCGTCTGTGGACCATTCTGTAGTAGTGATGGGCTTGAGGAGGAAAGAAGCCCAGGTAGAAAGAGCAGGCAAACAAAAAACAACGCACACACACAACCGATACCGACGAAGGTCACCCAGCCACTTTCTCTGTCGATCCCAATCTGCCGCCGCCTGCTTCGCCGTCGCCACTGGCGGAGCCACAGGGTGGACAGGGTGGGCCAACGCTCCACTCTGGAATTTCGGGCTGGCCTGCATAGGTATATGGGCTTGAGGAGGAAAGAAGCCCAGGTAGAAAGAGCAGACAAACAAAAAACAACGCACACACATGACCGAGACCTACGCAGGTCATGCAGCCGCTTTCTCTGTCGATCCCGATCGGCCGCCGCCTGCATCGCCGTTGCGGCATCGACTCGCCGGCCACACAGACCACCTGCCCTGCCTGCTTACTGCTCATCCTGCGGCCTTCGTCTGCCTGGTTCGCCCAGCCTGCCTGTGCGGTTGCCCCTGCTCCTCCCTCGAGCCCAGCAAGAAGAAGCAGCAGTGCCGACCGCCCAGAGGCTGGCTCCAGCAACAGTAGGCAGCACCAGAATGGCAGCGGCCAGCGCCCCGCCCAAGCAGCAGCAGAGAGGTAAATCCCCTGTCTCAAATCTGAAATCCCACTGCTTGTCGACCTAAATCTGAAATCCCCAATCCACATAGGCCTATTTCAGTTAAATTTCTTAGTTTCTTTGACAGGGAGGAAAGGGAGCAATGTGTACATATAATATGGATGTTCTTGTATGTTGTCTGTTAACAAACTAGTAGATGAACCGTGGAATGATGAACACATAGACATAATTTTGCAGAATTATTGAAGAATGAAGAGGACATGAAACGTTGCTTCCCTTTTTGAGCGACATGCTCAGAAGACGGGGAAGAAAGCTAGTATGCAGGATATGCAGGGGACTGCGGATATTGCCAAAGAGCAAACCAGGGAATTTGTGGTTCAAGGGCAAACTCAAGAAATAGTCGTGTATATGTCAAATGTGACAGTTGAGTAAACTCCAGAACCAATGGTTCGACTTGAATATGTCTCACCGCCACCGCCGGTTTATGATTTTAGTCGTCTTAAACATGATCCTGGGGAAAGGCCACCTATTGCAAGTTATCATGTCAATGATCAAGACGCAGTTCGGAGAGCATATATCCTTAAGGGTGCATTCAAACCTTATGTACATAACCTTGAAGCAAGAAGAATTGGGAATAGAGTTCGGGCATTTAGTACTTTTTGGCTTCATAAGCATAGTTGGCTTGAATATAGTATCAAGGAGAAATCTGCATTGTGTTTTGTATGCTTCTTGTTCAAAGAGAGAAAAACTAATGGGAAGGGAACTAATGAATTTACTGATGGTGGTTGGAGACATTGGAATAGAGATGATGCTCTTCATAAGCATGCTAGTGGTGTAACAAGTGTGCACAATGCAGCTCAAGAGAAATATAACTTATTTGTGAATCACCGTGCATCAATTGATGATTTTCTTGTGAAGGTGAATAGTGAGGATCTACGTCTTTACAAGATGAGGTTGAAGTATTCACTTAGATGCTTGCAGTTTCTTCTTCATCAAGGATTGGCATTTCATGGGCATGATAAAAGTGAACAGTCTAGCAACAGGGGAAACTTTGTTGAGCTATTGAAATGTCTTGCAACAAATAGTGAGGAGGTGAATAAGTATGTCTTGAAGAATGCACCAGGTATTTGCATATTGACTTCTCACCAGATACAAAATCATATTATTCAATGTTGTGCACTACATACTAGAAATCAAATTATTGAACAAGTTGGTGATGATCATTAAGCTATTCTAGCTGATGAGTCTAGTTGTGTATCACATAAAGAACAACTAGCTTTATGCTTGCGTTTTGTTGATAAAGTAGGAAGGCCAAGTGAGCACTTTCTTGGAGTTGTTCATGTAAGCGACACAACTGCTTTGTCACTTAAGGAAGCAATTGAAACTTTACTTGTCAATCATGGTTTAACTATAACTCAAATTTGTGGGCAAGGTTATGATGGTGCTAGTAATATGAGAGGATAAATTAAAGGACTGAAAACATTGATCATGAAAGACTCACCTTGTGCCTATTACATCCATTGTTTTGCACATCAACTCCAACTAGTTCTTGTTGATGTTGCCAAGGGAAATGATGATTGTGTGTTGTTTTTTGATCGAGCGTCTTTGTTGTTGAACATTATTGGAGTTTCTTGTAAGTGTCATGACATGCTTAGAGATGCTAGACTTCATAATATCATGAAACTACTTGAATGTGGTGAGTTACAAACTGGGAGTGGTCTGAATCAAGAGATGGGGCTACCTAGGCCTGTTCATACTAGGTGGGGCTCTCATTACAAAACTGTTCTCAACATTATTGCTATGTATCCCACAAATCGTGATGTAATCATCACTCTTGGTCAAGATGCTTCACAAAGGAGTGATTGGCCAAAAATCCAAACTATTGTTGGAGTGTTTGAGTCATTTGACTTTATTTTCAATGCCCACTTGATGCTTGTCATTCTTGGATACACAAGTGATTTGTCTGATTGTTTGCAAAGAAGAGACCAAGACATTCTTTTTGCAATGGCAATGGTTAGATTGGTAAAAGATAAAATACAAGAAGTGAGGTCTAATTGGTGGGATGTATTTCTTCAAAAGGTCACACTATTTTGTAACAAGCATAGCATTCAAGTTGCTACAATGGAAGATAATTATGTACCTTATGGAAGATCAACACGGTTTGTTCGACCCCAAAGAAATGATGATCACGTTAGAAGAGAAGTTTTTCTTGGAGTAATTGATCAAATTAGTCAAGAGCTTGAAAATTGGTTTGATGAGATCAATATGGAGTTGCTACCTTGTATGTCTGCTCTGAATCCTGCCAACTTATTTGCTGCTTTTGATGCACACAAGGTACGCAAACTTGCCGAGTTCTATCCCTAAGATTTTTCAAGTGCTAACTTGATACACCTTGAATTACAACTTGATAACTATATTGATGACATGAGAAAAGATGAGAACTTCCAAGGCCTTGGGAATCTTGTTGATCTCTCAGTTAAGCTTGTTCAAACAGGGAGGCATATAGTTCATAATTTTGTGTACTTGCTTCTAAAATTGGTATTGATTCTACCAGTGGCAACGACAATTGTTGAGAGAGCATTTTCTGCCATGAGTTTAGTCAAGAGCAAGTTGAGAAACACGATGGGTGATAGTCTTTTGGATGATTGCCTGGTCACATACATTGAGCGGGATATTTTCTCCAAGGTCAATGAAGATGACATAATTGATACTTTCATGGCCATGCAAAAGCGTAGGCCGGAACATAGTCTTCTTCCAATTCTCAAGGTATTTAGTATGTACTATGTAGTCTTCTTTTATGCAAAAATGAGACATCATTAAGAATTTCAGTGTGTTTGTAAGACCATATTGATCTATTTTTATGTGTTATTGATAATTAGTTAAAGCGTTCACATGTCATATTTGTTGTCAAAATTTGTTTTTGGAAGCGGCCCACTCCTGTGGTCAAATGCTAGCTCTGTCACTGCTTATGAATACAATGTATATATGTCTCTCGCTCCCCCACTCTGTCTACCACCCTTCATCCACCCACTCTCCCCAACCCTCACGCGCTCTTTTTCTAGCCCCCTTATCTCTCACACACACGCGTGCGCATGCATCCCCTCTCCGTCTCTCACGACTCGTAATTTAATTTTGGCTCAACTTATTTTTGTTTAGTGCTAACATTCGACGACTAAAATATATTAAACATTAAAGTGAAACCTTAACCTTTACATCGGGATAAGACAAATTTTCTAACTTCATCCTGACTCATTAAATCCACAACTTTGGAGCACATAAATTAATGGTTATACTTTGTACAACAACAAAAACTGACTTCACATGGTAAATTTCTTAATCCGATGCTAGACTTGACATGGGCACCATGGCATTCTGATACTTATTCTTGCATATGTAATAATTTGTTCAGAAAACAAGTCAAATTAAGACTAAGATGAATACACAAGGATGTATGCAAGATCTCACATCCATAAATACCAGTACGTTTTTTGTGCATCAACACTCCACCAGCAATACGAAGATGAGCGACTCTAAATATGGCACACAGTGTAGACATGTACTGCTCATTGCTTGCTATAATTTGAATGATAAAGGAAAAATCGTTCCCCATGATAACAGAAAATCATGACCCAATGAACACTTCTTTTATCAAACTTTGAGCCCTTTTGCCCTGAAATTGTTTACAAATTAATCAAAATTGTGCAAAGCAATTTCACGTAATGTAAATACAACTCATCAGTTTGAAAGCAAATCCTTGTACAATATTGTAATGGTTGTCCCACAGACAAATAACTTGGATTTTAATGATATAGAAATCCTGAAGTGCGAAACATCAGAATTTAGATCACTAATGCTCCACGAGCTGCATCTTTTGGTGAAGCCTTCTTGAAAGAAATGTGATGAAAGAAGAACTAATGATGACAACTGAATGATCCAAGAAATATTTAGGGGAATAGACAAAGCTAGAACCTTATTTCCTGTAATAAATATATATATCACCATAATTTTATACTTAAGACACTAATTAATTCTCAGAAACAAACTGCACTGGAACGAATAAATAAGAAACTACCCATTCTATTCAACAAAATTACAACCATAACCATCTATGTGTCTAGTGAGCATTTACAGTGGAAGGCTCTCTAAAAAATTATATCTGAATTCTGACAAAACATTAGGTAAACCTCAAGTGCCCAATGAAAATTACAATCAGAAAATATGTGTGTATTTTTCACATTTCCGCCCCTCAAGTGCCGTTTGATTTTTGCACCTAAATTTGTAACCTGTAGTTGTTAAACCCCTCATTCCTCTCTGTCCATGCTGATAGTAAATGTCTGATAAATATTTTATACACCATAGAGTAAACAAATAAAAACATATATATGTAGTTTTAAACCAAATTAGTTAGTCGGATCAACAAGTAATGGTAGTGTAAATACAAAGAATGTTACTTGTATGGATTGCGAAGGGGAATATTGCAGTAGAAAAAGGCATACTGGAAATTGCTACTATCGTTGCCGATTTGCGGACACAACAAATCCTATAGGACGCTGAAAAATCACAACATGATGATTATCAATAGGACTTCATGATAATCATCTTGCTGATCAGATCAATACTCTACTAATACTCGGCTAAATTAATACTCTCCTAGTTCAAAATGTACAAACAATATCATCAGTTGAGTGTAAACAAATGTACAAATAAAGTTCAACCCCAGAGATGAAAGAATATGGCCAAGGTCTGAAGAGTGATTATATCTCCCAAAATTAAAGGTTTATGCATACCTCCTACTCTCAATTTGATAATAGATGCATACATTACTTGAGTGTGAAGCCCCTTCAGAGATATACAGTTCACTGCATAAACATCGGATCCCTCATCCCCCATGCAATAATTGTGTTGTCATGTTTTGGGAAGGCCATGGTAGTAGACAACATTCAACAATGTTAAGCACTGCACCTGGGAACCACGCTTCCTCTGATATATCTGATGCATCTAGAATTGCTTTTGGTTATCGTAGGAACTTCATGGTAAGCTCCTCTAGCACCAATTTCCAGTAGACATATGCCATGATCACCTAGGAGGCTAAGCTTACATTATCAATTATGAACAAATAAAACTTTGAACTGATATTCTACTTGCCTACTTGTACCGTAAAGTAAATTCCAAATTTATAAAGGAAAAACTGACCTCCAGATTCTCAACGTAGAATTTGCGAAAGAGGCCAAAGCTTGAAACTAGATCTTTATATGACATTGCTAAAAGCCTAGGCCCATTATCTTCCATCACTCTCCAAGAATTGGTTGCTTTTAGTCAGTCCTGCAACAATCGCGACAACCATGCCATGAAACCTGGTTACCCAAATATATATATTTATCTCCGACAATATTCTAATGTACCTTTTATCGTAGTCAGAAGTTACCTATATTCCCTTTGTCATAAGCTCCAGATATATTTATTTTGAACAAGATAGAATCTCCAAATCAGAAATATCTACGCTCTCGCACTCCTTGTCTAAAACTATCAGTAACATGAATAAATCTCTCAATCCTCTCCGCTCTCTCACACAATGTCTAAAAGCAACATCAAGAAAGGATGGACGCACATCACCGGCAGGCACACACACGAGCAGCAGTAGCAAGCATAGAGGAAAAATCATTTATCCATCTGTTTCAAAATAACATTCTCTCCAATCTCCTTGTTTCATATGCAAGAATCCATAGATGATGTGAATATAATTGTCAGGGGACTTTTAGAAATTGAGGCGCTCTGCAAAAAAAGGGAAACAACAAATTACTTTACAATAGAGACATAATCGACCAACCAAAAGCAGTGTGGAATATGAAAAATCCCACCATACCTTAAGCTCCTTATGCGCCACCGTTGGTGGTGCCGTCAGAGTCTTTGGGTTCGGCGAGGTCGCTGCATTAGGTTGCGGTCCCGACTAGACTGCGTTCCGGTCTGGCGATGCTTAGTTGTCATCGGTATCTCCGAGCTCTATGGGCGCGGCCTGGTTTCTGTGGTAGCACTTCAGGTCCCCAACCCACCCGGAAGCAAAGAATTGAATATGTCGATGTGGAGAGTTTTTGGTTGTATACACAGAAAGACTACAACATGATCCTGATCTGCGATATGATTTATCTTATATATGGAATGTATGTTATGTGCAGAAGGAAAAGAATCAAAAAATATGTGCTATATATGGAATATACGTTATGTGCAGAAGGAAAAGAATCGGAATGGAATATGTGTTATATATGGAATATATGTTATGTGCATAAGGAAAATAATCGGAATGGCTGCCGATTTACTTCGTTGGTTGAATAATTGAATAGAAACGCTGGGCAAACTATTCATTTTCTTGTAAAGAAAACCGTAGTAATAAAAAACGGTGGGAGGGGGGATCGGTGGGGGGGTGATGGGGAGTCATAACTAAACGATGTACGTCCCGCCTTTTAGGAGTAGAGATTTGAAATACTCAAGTCTAGCTCGCTGGCTAGCACCAACTATCAAGGACACCAGGGATCGAACCGGCCCAGTTGCCTTCAAAGTTGCTATTTTCCTTCAGCAAGAGCAGATTCCATCTCGCTTAGGGCGAGATATAGCTGCCGCAAACGAAACAAGCAACTCCATTAAAACCAACGAATGAGGAAAAAAATGATCCAGCCTTGTAGCAACAAATAGACGGGGTGTAAAAGCTTCGGCCAGTCATGGTAGTCTCGCTGTAAACGAGATATAATATCTGGGTAAGAATTCGCTCACGGTCTGAACGCTACGAGGGTGCATGGGTCGGCCCATTTAGCGCTATGCTTCCAGTCTTTTGTGTGTGTGTTTCTTTTCTGCTGGCTTTTGTTTTCCATTTTTCTCTCTGTTTCCTATTTTATTTTGTTGTTTTCTTTATATCTTTATTTTCCAAATTCGTGTATATTTTTTCAAATCACAGGCATAATTCACATCAACATTTTTTAAATCTGTGAACAATTTTTAAAATATAATCATTTTAAATTCACAAACATTTAATGATTTTTATACTTTTTAATTTTAGTAAAAATCACAAATATTTTTTGAAATTATGAACTTTCTTTTTTTGAAATTTGGGAACACATTCTTTATATATTTTTCAAATTTAGAACAATTTTTTTTATATTGTAAAAGTATAAAATTAATGACTATGTTTTCAAACTTGTGAACTTTTATTAAGTCTAAGAATTTTTTTTCCAATTATGTGAACATTTATTATTTTTTAAGAATGCTTTATCGTAATGTAGAATACTTTAATGTCCCTCGCTTTTTTAAAGTTATCTTTTGTTTTTGTTTTTTCTCCATATGGGGTGGGGCTCAATTTAGCCGACTGGCCAACCAACTAAAGCGAGATCCCATGAGGCGCGTGTTTGCTCGCTCTCATGCGCCCTATGCGAGCATGTGTAATCCTTCAGTGCTTTGTTTTCTACATACAACAATACAGCTGGTGTCATAACTTTTCTCAATTCCCTAATAACACACATACTAATATTTTACTATAAAACAAGGTCCCTATGTGATGCCATTGTCAATATAGAACTGAAATTGAAAATATAAATTATTTATTACATAAATTGTAGAGTTGTAAAATATTTAGTAAATATAGTGGCATAATAAAGTGGAAACGACTTAACCTTTTCTCTATTCATGGTTTCATGTTGATGTGCATATTTGGTTATATACTAGAAGGGTTGGGCGCGCTTTGCTGCGTTGTTGATGTTTTTGAATTTTCATAATTTTTGTACTCATTCTATCTTAAAATATAAGGTGTATTAGTTTTTGAAAAGTCAAACCTCTTTAAATTTGACCACATTTTTGTAGAAATATATCAATACCCATAATATCAAATCAGATTCTTAGATTCATCATGACATGAATTTTTCATATTTTATCAGTATTGTGGATGTCGATATTTTGCCTCTGAACTTGGTCGAAGTTAAAAAAAAAGTTGTTTTTTCAATAAACTAATACACCTTAGATTTTAGAACGGAGTGAGTATTAGGTTTGGTTAGTGGGGAAGATGATGGAGTGTCTTTTCTTTTTTATTCATATAATGCAGTGATCTGGCGGGCTTTCGCAGTGTGATTTTGTGATCTGTTAATCAACTCATACTTATGTTGGAATTTTTTTTTGCGTCGGTGACTATATGCAGTATATTGGTGCTACAATATCACATATTGATGCTATCTTTTTCTAGGTGATGAGAGGGTGCCTAGGATTGATGAGTTTTTATAGACCGTTGCTTCTAATTGATTTGAAAAATTGTTGACCCAGTCAAACAATGAAATAGGAAAGCATAGTGAATTAAATAATTGAGTAAGAGATTGTTGACCCAGTCAAAATTGATGACCCAATTCTAAATTGATAACCTCAATTGAATGAGAGGCCTCCAATTCTAGGGAGTTTAGTGATATAGTATATGTGCAGCTGGCCCATGCAATTTTTGAAGCACGCAGCGAGTTCCATGCTACCAGTGAGGTTTTGACTTTGGTGCTTAACTGGGAAGCTGCACTTTTGCCCACAGATCTCCTATTCAATAATATAGTGAACTAGTGACCTTTGAATGGTATTTTGGTCTTATGCCACCAGTTCATGTTTATTGTCCTCTACCTCTGGCTGCACCTCCTGATCGTGGTGATGGATGTGAAACTATGCTCAATTGTGCTCAATTCCCCTTAAGAGGAGTTAAAGGTATCTCTCGTAAGTTTGCTAGTGCAACTGATTATTCTTGCTACACCATAATTAGTAGTACATGGTGGGTATTATTGGTGACTATGAAAATTATTATGGGAGGCAGATATGGGTTATGGTGTTTCTAGTCACCAGGTTGTCTGCCTTCCCTGATAGAATAGAGTGCAACTCCAAGAAATCTTTGGCTGCTCCGCTAAATTATTCTGAACAATGCCAATGGGTACTTGCATGGCCACTCTTTATTTTCTCTAATTGCAGTGCAAAACATAATATCGTGATGATGGTCACCAACATTTTTGAGAATTTCTACAACACTTGTGCTGCTCCAGTACAAGATGGTGCTCCTGCTTATTGGACTATAGTTTTCTTGTCAGAATTGCTACTGATTTGCGAGTCAGTGCAAGAACGCGGATGTTGGAGCTCATGGATATACGGCAAGTCCATTACATCGGTACTCTGACCAACTGGATGTTGTTCTTATATGTTACTGCGGTGAGATGCTCTCTTGGTCAGGGATCAGGTTTTACGCTCACAGGAACTGTGTCCACTGAATTGCCAGTTAAAAAGGACCCCAACTGAATTGTTTTTTCAAGTTATTGTGTGGGCTAAGGCTATGGACTCCTGATACATTGCAATGGAGTTGTGCACCTCTCATTGGCACTCGACGGGGCTCTCTGATAGGCGATTCAAGTTCCATACTTGCAAATTAAAATGTGGAACAATGGGTGCTTCCTATGGTGACAGGTTCAGCTACTAAACTTTTTTTTTGAAACAAGGCAAAAGATTTTCCATTTTCATTAATTAAGAAGAAAGGTTTAGACATATGCCGCAAAGCAGCGAGATAAAAAAGAAAGTAAACTCTCGCGACATCAGGGTACTCAAGTGGCTGGCCCCAGTCAAGGCCCAAAGATGGGCTTCCTCTTTGATTCTCGAGACGACGATTGCGGTCGGGGCCGTCGTATTTCGGAAAATTCTAGCATTTCGCTCCTTCCCTATTTCCCAAGAGACCAACATCATGGCGGAGGCAATGGCCTTTCTTCAATGGTTAGCCATGCACACCGTGTTTTGCCACCAAGATCTAACAGAGCCTTCATTTCGCCAAGTCATTGGCGAGTAGTCGTGGATGCCCAGCCAAACAGTGATCTCGTTCCAAACTCGAACCGTGAATCTACATTGAAATAGTAAGTGGGCTGGATTCTTGAACTTGCTTGCAAAGGGGGCAAAGGCACAATTAGGCCATCCCCGCCTAGTCAATCGACCGGCTGTCCAAACTCGGTTCTGGAGGATTAACCAAGCAAAGAACTTGCATTTCGGGGGAGCCCACTGTTTCCAAATCAAGGAAGTGTTGGTGCTGAAGGTGAGGCCCGCAAATTGCGCCAAATATGCCGTGGATGCAGAATATTCTCTACAAGATGTGAATTTACAGGCAATAGCGTCTTGTCTATCTTGGCATAGAGTAACACCAGCAACCATCCCCCAAAGGTTGGCAAACTCCTATAAATGAGTCAAGGTGAGGCCCTGCGTGGTGTTGATCTGTCGAATCCAATAGTTGCTGTCCAGAGCCTTGCTAACCACACCGTTCTTTTTTTAATCTTGTAGATTTCAGGAGCGACATCTTTGGGTCGTATACCATTCAGCCAGGAGGATTCCCAAAATTTGGCCTTATTTCCATCACCGATGGTCACCGTAGTGGCCGATGCAAAGAGGTCTTTATCTTTGTCGGAGCAAGGCGTTCCCATATGAGCCCATGTTTTTGGCAGATCAGCCCACTCGAACCACAACCAGCGAAGGCGAAGAGCAGTAGCAATTTTTTCCAGATTGAGCACACCTAGACCCCTATGAGCTTTGGGCTTGCAAACCAGATCCCAGTTCACCTTACACTTGCCTCCCGTCACTTTATCACATCCAGCCCAGAGGTATACGCGTCTGAGACTATCGATCTTCTTCATTACCTTAGTAGGAAGGTCTAAAGGAGTGAGGTGAAAAATAGCAATGGCTGTAAGGACAACTTTGACCAGAACAATGCGTCCCTGGTTGGCCACATGCATGGCCGCCCAGGGTGGGAGCTTGCTAGCCACCTTATCTTCTAAGTATTGGAAATGTTTGCGTTTCAGTCTTGTAACCGAGAGAGGGAGCCCAAGTTATATCATGGGAAAGGTAGCTCAAACCGTCAGGAAGGCCTGCAGAATGTCGTTTAGGTCGAGGTTGGCACAGCGGATGGGGGCCACTTGAGCTTTGCTGCAGTTGGTGACCAGCCTAGTGACTTCACCAAAGGAGTCGAGCGTCGAAGCCAGAAACTGGATATCCTCCTTGATAGGAGCAATGAAGATTGATACGTCTCCAACGTATCGATAATTTATGAAGTATTCATATCATATTTGAATATGTTTTTACTATGGTTTTATGATTTATTGGGACTAACCTATTAATAGTTGTAAAATTGCACAAGTTCTTGTTTCACACTTTGATGTGTAGGAATTAATTGGAAGTTGGCGTAAAAACACAAAAGGAGCCTTGTTGGAGGACTCTGACTTTTCTGAAATCTGTCCACAAACAGTTTTTAGAGATCGTCAGTTTGACCCGCAAAGACGGCGTCAAATGAAAAAAATCTAAAACTAGGAAAGTGTGGGGAATTTTATGGCATTGATTCTGGACTCCAAATTCGTCCAAAACGGAGTTCTGATGCGATCTGTAGACCCATTTTACTGGAGGAAAATATCTGATTACGGGATTATGAGAATTGATGACGTGATTGAGTCCAACTCTTACCATATCTGATGTATTTGGCCAAGCCACGACTTTGAGGAATTGTGAGGGCTGTGAGGAGTCCCTAGGAAGGTTCTAGAGGTGCCCAAGAGCCATTGGATCAAGGGTCCATCCATCGGAGGGCCATAGAGCACCACAGAGGCACATATAAGGAGAGAAAAACCCTAATTTCGGGACAGCCACCAAAAGCCACGAATTTGCCTCTCCCTTTGCAGCCGCAAAGAGGGGGAGAGGCTCCTCCATTGCATCACCAAGACCAAGGAAGAAGGTGGGGCAAGGGGCCGCCGCCCATCGCCGACACCGTGGCCGCCATCGCCTCCATCTCTTTCGGGCTGCACCTCTCCATCAACAACTCTCTCTTTCTCACCATGATAATGTGTGAGTAGTCAACCCACGGGGCTGAGGGTATGTACCAGTAGCTATGTGTTCAATCTCTCTCTCTCGTGTTCTTGAGATGTCACGATCTTGATGTATCACGGGCTTTGTTAATATAGTTGGATCATATGGTGTGTTTCCCTTACTATCTTGTTGTGATGAATTGAATCTTTCCCTTTGAGATATCGTTATGTTGGATTGAATATTGGATTTGAGAACACATGATATATGTCTTGCATGTTGGGTGCAGCATGACTGGATCTTTTCTACCATGAATTACAATGTTTAATCGCAGCTTCAACTTTGGAGGTGCTCTGCATTTATGTTTTGCGGTCTCAGAAAGGGCTAGCGAGATACCCCTATTGTCATATTGTATCATGATTGTTTTGACAAAGTGTTGACGTTGAGATATCTTATTATTGCTCGCTAGTTGCTTATGTTATTGTTATGAGTTAATATAATTTCTAAGAGTTATTGTTGACATGGTTAGCCATAATATTTGCTGAAAACCTGGGTGCTACTTAAGCATATATATGTAAACAAGAACAAAAGAGTTCATAAAAGTTTTTCTTTATCACTTTTAGTTTGTCAACTGAATTGCATTAGGACAAGCAAAGGTTTAAGCTTGGGGGAGTTGATATGTCTCCAACGCATCTACTTTTCCTCACCCTTTTGCCCTTGTTTTGGACTCTAATTTGCATGATTTGAATGGAACTAACCCGGACTGACGTTGTTTTCAGCAGAACTACCATGGTGTTGTTTTTGTGCAGAAATAAAAGTTCTCGGAATGGAACGTAACTTTTTGGAGAATTATTTCAGAATATATATGAATTATTGGAGCAAAAATCCACCGAAGAGGGGGGCCAGGGTGGCCAGCACCCACCAGGGCGCACCAGGCCCCCTAGGCGCGCCCGGGTGGGTTGTGCCCACCTCGTGGCCCCACTGACCCTAATTCCGCCACTATAAATTCCTATTTTCGGAGAAAAAAATCAGAGAGAAAGTTTCATCGCGTTTTACGATACGGAGCCGCCGCCACCTCGTGTTCTTCATCGGGAGGCCAGATCTGGAGCCCGTTTGGGGCTCCGGAGAGGGGAATCTTCGGTCTTCGTCATCACCAACCTTTCTCCATCGTCAATTCCATGATGCTCCCCACCGGGAGTGAGTAATTCCTTCATAGGCTTGCTGGTCGGTAAGGAGTTGGATGAGATTCATCATGTAATCGAGTTAGTTTTGTTAAGGCTTGATCCCTAGTATCCATTATGTTCTGAGATTGATGTTGCTATGGCTTTGCTATGCCTAATACTTGTCACTAGGGCCCGAGTGCCACGATTTCAGATCTGAACCGTTTATGTTACCATATCTATATCTATGTTCTTGATACGATCTTGCCTAGTCATATGCACCTATTACGTGTTATGATCCGTCAACCCCATAGTGACAATATTTGGGATACTTCGCATTGATGACCGTAGTTTGAGGAGTTCATGTATTCACCATGTGTTAATGCTTTGTTCTGGTTCTCTATTAAAAGGAGGCCTTAATATCCCTTAGTTTCCTTATGGACCCTGCTGCCACGGGAGGGTAGGACAAAAGATGTCATGCAAGTTCTTTTCCATAAGCACGTATGACTATTTACGGAATACATGCCTACATTACATTGATGAATTGAGCTAGTTCTGTATCGCCCTAGGTTATGACTGTTACATGACGAATATCATCCAACGAGTTACCGATCCAGTGCCTACGAGCTTTCCACTTATTGTTCTTGCTAAGTTACTATTGATGTTGCTGCTGTTCCAACTACTACAAAACTACTGCTACTACTGTTACCGCTACTGTTATTGTCACTACTGCTATCAGACTATCATATTACTGTGCTACTGATCACCTTGCTGCAGATATTTAATCTCCAGGTGTGGTTAAATTGACAACTCAACTGCTAATTCTCTCAAGTATTCTTTGGCTCCCCTTGTGTCAAATCTATAAATTTGGGTTGAATACTCTACCCTCGAAAACTGTTGCGATCCCCTATACTTGTGGGTTATCAAGACCTTTTTCTAGTGCCGTTGCCGGGGAGCATAGCAATATTTGTTGAGCCACTTGGGATTTATATCAACTTATCACTATGAAGAATCTGAAGGATCTGAAGACTAAGATTTTTCCCTCTAAGATGATGGGAGGTAAGGAACTTCCATCTAGCTCTGCACTTGATTCACCTTCTGTTATGAGTAAGCTTGCAACACCACCACATGCTAGTAATCCTGATATGTCACAAGTTATTGATGATGCTACCTCTACTATGAATTATGCTTATGATGATGCTAGTACCATGCTTGATGATAATTGCTACTAGGAGAATTTCTTGATGAACAAGTTTCTAGAGCTAAAGAGAATGAAACTACTGAAACTGATGAGATTGCTAAAACTGATGAAACCTATGAAACTGATGATGACTATGAAACACCTACTAGTCCTAGCTCTCCTAAGTTTGAAATGCCTAAGATACCTGAAGATTATGTTATGGACGAAGAGATAACTAGAGAAATTCTTTCTTGCAAGGATAGAAATGATCTTAAGAAATTGCTATGAAAGTATAAGGAAAAGACTTTGAATGCTAGAATGAAATGTGATCCTAAGTTTTCTACTTCACCTATCTTTGTTACCGATAAGGATTATGAGTTCTCTGTCGACCCATAGTTAATTAATTTGGTTGAATCTAATCTTTTCCATGGCTATGAAACCGAAACTGTAGTGGCACACCTTACTAAGCTGAATGATATAGCCACCCTCTTTGCTCATGATGAGAAGATTCGCTACTATTATATCCTTAAGTTATTTCCGTTCTCATTAAAGGGTGATGCTAAGACATGGTACAATACTCTTGCTCCTGGTTGTGTGCGTAGTCCCCAGGATATGATCTACTACTTCTCTGAAAAATATTTTCCTGCTCATAAGAAACAAGCTGCCTTACAGAAAATATTTAACTTTGTGCAAATTGAAGAAGAGAGTCTCCCACAAGCTTGGAGGAGGCTTCTCCAGTTGCTTAATGCTTTGCCTGATCATCCTCTCAAGAAAAATGAAATACTTGATATCTTCTATAATGGACTAACCAATACTTCTAGGGACTTCCTAGATAGTTGTGCTGGTTGTGTTTTCAGGGAACGAACTGTTGAACAAGCTGAGGAATTATTGAATAACATATTGAAGAATTATGATGATTGGACTCTTCCTAAACCACCGCCTAAACCCACTACGAAGAAGAGGGGTATCTTATTTCTCAGTCCTGAAGATATGCAAGAGGCAAAGAAATCTATGAAGGAAAAAGGTATTAAAGCTGAGGATGTTAAGAATTTGCCACCTATTGAAGAAATACATGGACTTGACACACCACCACCTCCACAGGTGGTAGAGGTAAATTCTTTATTAAAGTTTAATGAAAGTGACATTCCTCACAATAAGCATCCTAGTCAATGCTTATATGAGTTTAACAACTATATTATGAAGCAAGATCATTTCAATGCCCATGTTCTGAAACAATTGAAATACAATTCTGATATGATTGCTCGCTTGAGTGACTTGCTATTTAGAATCAGTAACGATGTTAGAGGTGTAGGAAAGCATGCCTCTATGGTTCAAACTCAGCTAGGACAAGTTGCTAAGTCTCAAAAAGAAATGCTTGATGAAATGAATAATAATATGCATGATTTTGCTGCTAGAGTAGTAACTAGAGGAGGAAGAATGACCCAAGAACCTCTTTATCCTGAAGGTCATCCTAAAAGAATTGAACAAGACTCTCAGAGAATTAATCCTGATGCACCTATTCCTTCTAAGAAGAAAAAGAAAAGGATGATAGGACTTTGCATACCTCTAGTGAACCTGAGACACAAAAACCTCCTGATAGTAATGATGTCTCTATTTCTGATGCTGAAACTCAATCTGGTAGTGAACATTCACCTAGTGACAATGATAATGATAATGATGATGTTCACATGATGCTCAACCTAGTAATGATAAAGAAGTAGATAATGATGTTGAAATAGAGCCTGCTCTTGATCTTGATAACCCACAACCTAAAAATAAACGGTATGATAAAAGAGACTTTGTGGCTAGGAAACATGGTAAAGAAAGAGAGCCATGGGTTCAGAAACCCATGCCATTTCCACCTAAGCCATCTAAGAAAAAGGATGATGAAGAATTTGAGTGCTTTGCTGAAATGATTAGGCCAGTCTTTTTGCGTACCCACTTAACTGATATTTTGAAGATGGCCCCTTATGCAAAGTATATGAAAGACATCATCACAAATAAAAGAAAGATACCTGAAGCTGAAATCTCCACCATGCTTGCTAACTATTTTTTTAAGGATGGAGTACCTAAAAAACTTGGAGATCCTGGAATACCAACTATACCTTGCTCCATTAAGAGAAACTATATCAAAACTGCTTTGTGTGATTTGGGAGCCGGTGTTAGTATTATGCCTTTCTCCTTATATAAAAGACTTGACTTGAATAAACTCACACCTACCGAGATATCATTGCAAATGGCTGACAAATCAACAGCCATACCTATCGGTATTTGTGAAGATGTGCCCGTTGTTGTTTCAAATGTTACTATCTTAACGGACTTTGTTATTCTCGAGATGCCCGAGGACGACAACATGTCGATTATCCTTGGTAGACCCTTTTTTTAATACTGTAGGGGCTGTTATTGATTGCAATAAAAGCAAAGTCACTTTTCATATCAATGGTAATGAGCATACGGTGCACTTTCCGAAGAAACAATTCCAAGTGAATGGTATAAATGTTATTGAAGAATCTCCGACCATCACTATTGGAAGTTTTCAATTACCTCTGCCTACTGCCAAAAAGAAATATGATATACTTATTATTGGGGATATGCACATCCCCATTGAGGTAACTTAGTGTTTTACGAAAGTTCTTCGGTTTCATGCTAATCGGAAGTGGTTGTTAATAAGACTTGATCAACCTTATTAATGAATCATTTTTGAAAGGTATGAAGTCGATGAATCTAGTAAACACAACTCTGTGCTTCCACCTCTTAATTTCTGTTTTAGTTAGTCAAATGAAATAAAATGCCATGTTTATCATGTTTTCTGTGTTCTCCGTGCAATAAAAAATGACCCAAAAATAAAAATTCTCAGAATGCCCTGAAAATTTAACACGATTTTTTTCCAAATATTTATGAATTTTTGGTGCAAATAATACTAGAGGGGGGTGCCCCTGGTGCCCACAAGATACCAGGGCGCAGCACCCCCAGGCGCGCCCTGGTGGGTTGTGGCCCCCACGTGGGCCCCCTCACTTATCTCTTTAGCCCACATCATCCCCTACCTCCAGAAAAAAATCCCCACAGCCACCATTCTCGTGTTCTTGCTCTCAAACCCACGGATTTCGATCTCTTTGCTCGAAGCCCCGTTTCTGAAACTATTTGGAGGGATTGCTACTTGGTATGTGACTCCTCCATTGCTCCAATTTGTTTTTGTTTTAGTGGGTTATTTTTAGAGTAATTAGCTACTCTTGGTGCTGCTGTAGATGGGCTTGCATGTTGAATTCTTAGAGTTCTAAGTAGTTTGAATGCTCAATATGGCCTCTATGCATGCTTGGGAGTAGTTGCTAACAATCTTACAAAGTTTTGTTGACAAAATTTTTTGTGGACTAAATTTTTTCAGAATTTTTATTGGAATAAAATGCAAATCTTTAGGAAGTTCTCCTCCAAGAAAAATGCCAAGGGAGTCATTGGGGAATCATCGGACAATGACCTTCACACCCCAAGAAAGGTGGAGGTGCGGCCGTGTGAATGGCCGCATGATGCCTTCATGGAGGAGGCCGGGTTCCATCAAGAGTTCGCTCAGTTTTTTGCAAACGCTAGGTTGACCGAGTTCCTCGCAGCTAAGTGTGACCAATATCACATCCTTACAAATTCCTTTGTGCAAAGCTTTTACTATCTAGGAAGAAACGATCCCCCTGAAGTACAGTTTAACCTTTATGCTGAGACTTATAAAATATCGTTAACTGACTTCTGCAACATATGCTTGATCCCTTCTGATGGGGACTTGAAAGAACCTAGGCCATCTGAGTTTGAGGACTTTCTCCTCACGTTAACCGTGGGTGAGGATAGAGGTGTGTCGAGCGCCACTGCTACCAACTTGCAGTTTCCCTCAGTACATTATTTCGCTTTGGTCATCGCTAAGTGTTTAACCGCTAGGGAGAAGGCCGGCGCACTCAGTGCCCCTAACCTTGCTATTTTACGTCATGCACTTTAGGATGATCACACCTTTAGTATGGGGGCTATTATTGCTTGTCGCTTACATCTTAACAAAACTAAGGGAAAGATACATGGTGGTATTTATGCTACTCGTCTAGCGAGCCACTTTAGAGTCCAGTTTCGCCCACATGATTATTTCTTATCCCGAGTTTACCTTGATCACAAGTCACTGCAGGCTCACCAATTCCTAGATGTAACCGATTCTCCCCGTGACATTCATTATAACCTAGTATTTAGCAAGGAAACGCATGATGTTATTTCGTTGCATGCACCTGCTTTGTTTGATTCTATTGCCAAGAACGGACACAGGATCATGCCAGATGACATTATAGCTTACCAGAACAACCTAGCAGCTGCCGAGGAGGAGCCCCAGGGGTGGGATGCTCAGGTGCCGCCTCCGCCTCACTGCGACTTGGGACCAGATGGTTACTACGGATGGTGATTACCAAGATAGGCCAAAAGCCTAAGCTTGGAGGAGTACGTATTTCCACCAACATTACATTCATGTTCACACACTTCATTCCAGTTGTTGGTGTTCACACTTTTTCATTGTAATATCCATGCTATATTTGTTTTCTCTCTTTCTTCTTGTGTGTTTGAAAAACTTTGAGAAAATCCAAAAATATTTCCTACTTCTTTTTAGTTTTTCTTTCTAGCTTAGTTTAATTGTAGCTTCAAAAGAAAACCCAAAAAGATTTCTCGCTTCTTCTTTTTGCTTGTTGGGAGCTTTCCTGTGTAAATAGTTTTTCTCGTTTTTGTTTTTCCTCTTTAATTTGCTTGCTTCAAGAAAAAACAAAAACTCCAAAAATATTTCAGTGTGTTTCTCTGAAGTTGTTTTCTTTTTACTTGAGTCGTACCTAGGAGAAGACCACAATGAAATTGTTGAGTGGCTCTCATCTGCATTATTGTTTATCTAACAAAGAGCCCATTTTACTTTGTCTTCTCCTCTTGAATAAAATGTTTGCAGATTCCAGCTTAGTCCACGGCACTCTTGCACTATTATTATCTTCTTTTCATTCGGTCATGTAAGTGAAAGGCAATAATGACGACATTTGATGAATTGACTGTGGCAGAGAAAGGCGGGTATGAACTCAACTTGTTTTTGTTTTTGTAAATATGTTTAACCTAGTATCCCTTGATTCAACTCATTATGATCAAACATGTTTGCAATGACCATTAGAGATTATAGTTGTTCATGCCATGCTTAAGTAGCTAGGAGTGGATAATGATTTATCTTGGGTGTCAACATGCATTAAAATGGTTGTGATGCGGTATGATGATATGGTATCCTCCTCTGAATGTTTCAAGTGGCATGACTTGGCACATGTTCACACATGTAGTTGAATCAAAACCAACATATATAGCCTTCATGATATTTATGTTCATGGTGTCCATATCCTACTCATGCTAGTATTCAATGTTGATTATATGTAATGCATGTTCATGACCGTTTTTGCTCTCTAGCTGGCCGCTTCTCAAGCTAATTGCTAGCCTTCGCCTGTACTAAGCGGGAATACTGCTTGTGCATCAAAATCCTTAAACCAAGTTGTGCCAAATGAGTCCACTATATCTACCTATATGCGGTATTACCATGCCGTTCCAAGTAAATTTGCATGTGCCACCTCTAAAAATTCAAATGAACATCTGTTTTGTGTGCCTGGACCGCTCATGGAGCAACAGGGGGTGGTCAGTATCTTCCATGCTAAGAGGGTTATTCTCATGACGAGTGTTTATTCACTCGTCCTTACACGAGAGGGGTGGTAATAGGGATTCCCACTCCCGAAATCAAAAATCAAAAATAATTAAACAAAACTCCCCCAGGAATGTTGTTGGTTTGGACGGTACCCGTGGATGCGGCCCGCCGTGGAGTGTGATTGTTGCCGGAGGGAGAGTAAACCTTTACTTTTACCGCTTGGGAACCGCCGCTAATTTGTTTACCATGGAAGATATCGATAACTCTTGGTCGTGACGTTGACAGGAAGGGTGTACCTCCCAAAATTATATCTATCTCTATTTTAAACTTTGAGCTCTGGCACCGCTGCAAATCCATGCTTCCCTCTGCGAAGGGACTATCTATTTACTTTTATGTTGAGTCATCACCTTCTCAAATAAGCGCTAGAACTGAGAGCACTATTTTCATCCTCATGCATTGTGTATAGTTGATGTTGGGTGTAGCATGACTGGATCTTTTCTACCATGAATTACAATGTTTAGTCACTGCTTGAACTTTGGAGGTGCTCTGCATTTATGTTTTGCGGTCTCAGAAAGGGCTAGCGAGATACCACTATTGTCATATTGTATCATGATTGTTTTGACAAAGTGTTGACGTTTGAGATATCTTATTATTGCTCGCTAGTTGCTTATGTTATTGTTATGAGTTAATATAATTTCTAAGAGTTATTGTTGACATGGTTAGTCATAATCTTTGCTTAAAACCTGGGTGCTACTTAAGCATATATATGTAAACAAGAACAAAAGAGTTCATAAAAGTTTTTCTTTATCACTTTTAGTTTGTCAACTGAATTGCTTTAGGACAAGCAAAGGTTTAAACTTGGGGGAGTTGATACGTCTCCAAAGTATATACTTTTCCTCACCCTTTTGCCCTTGTTTTGGACTCTAATTTGCATGATTTGAATGGAACTAACCCGGACTGACGCTGTTTTCAGCAGAACTACCATGGTGTTGTTTTTGTGTAGAGATAACAGTTTTCGGAATGGAACGTAACTTTTTGGAGAATTATTTCAGAATATATGTGAATTATTGGAGCAAAAATCCAATGAAGAGGGGGGCCAGGGTGGCCAGCACCCACCAGGGCGCACCAGGCCCCCTAGGCGCGCCCTGGTGGATTGTGCCCACATCGTGGCCCCACTGACCCTAATTCTGCCACTATAAATTCCTATTTTTGGAGAAAAAAATCAGAGAGAAAGTTTCATCGCGTTTTACGATACGAAGCCACCGCCACCTCGTGTTCTTCATCGGGAGGCCAGATCTGGAACCCGTTTGGGGCTCCGGAGAGGGGAATCTTCGGTCTTCGTCATCACCAACCTTTCTCCATCGCCAATTCCATGATGCTCCCCACCAGGAGTGAGTAATTCCTTCATAGGCTTGCTGGTCGGTGAGGAGTTGGATGAGATTCATCATGTAATCGAGTTAGTTTTGTTAGGGCTTGATCCCTAGTATCCATTATGTTCTGAGATTGATGTTGCTATGACTTTGCTATGCCTAATGCTTGTTACTAGGGCCCGAGTGCCATGATTTCAGATCTGAACCGTTTATGTTATCATATCTATATCTATGTTCTTGATCCGATCTTGCCTAGTCATATGCACCTATTACGTGTTATGACCCGTCAACCCCATCGTGACAATATTTGGGATACTTCGCGGTGATGACCGTAGTTTGAGGAGTTCATGTATTCACCATGTGTTAATGCTTTGTTCCGGTTCTCTATTAAAAGGAGGCCTTAATATCCCTTAGTTTCCTTATGGACCCCGCTGCCACGGGAGGGTAGGACAAAATATGCCATGCAAGTTCTTTTCCATAAGCATGTATGACTATTTACGGAATACATGCCTACATTACATTGATGAACTGAGCTAGTTCTGTATCGCCCTAGGTTATGACTGTTACATGACGAATATCATCCAACGAGTTACCGATCCAGTGCCTACGAGCTTTCCACTTATTGTTCTTGCTAAGTTACTATTGCTGCTGCTGTTCCAACTACTACAAAACTACTGCTACTACTGTTACCGCTACTGTTACTGTCACTACTGTTATCAAACTATCATATTACTGTGCTACTGATCACCTTGCTGCATATATTTAATCTCCAGGTGTGGTTGAATTGACAACTCAACTACTAATACTCTCAAGTATTCTTTGGCTCCCCTTGTGTCGAATCTATAAATTTGGGTTGAATACTCTACCCTCGAAAACTGTTGCGATCCCCTATACTTGTGGGTTATCACTACTGTCCTACAAAACTCTGCGCTTGGAGGCCCAACAAAGTCTACAAGAATAAAGTTGCGTAGTAGACATCAAAGATGGCCGCATCGTCTTCATATAGGGAATCCCAGATGGGGTTACCTCGGAGAGGGTGCAGATTTCCTTGCTCAGTTGCCTTAGCAAGGATGTGATGGAGTGGGTCGATGGCCAGGACAAACAAGAGGGGCGAGAGGGGGTCCCCCTACCTAAGACCACATCCGTGCGAAATGGGGCGCCCGACACACCATTGAGAAGAACTCTGGAGAAGGCCGTGGATAGCAGGGCGAAATCCAGTCACGAAAGTGGCTAGGAAAATGATGATGTCTCAGTAAATCCATTAAATAGTCCCATCTGACCAAGTCAATTCCTTTCTTGATGTCAAGCTTGAAGAGCAAGGTCGGTGAATTGTTGTGATGGAATTGACGTGCCAAGTTCCTGACATACATAAAGTTATCATGAATGCTCTGTTTCTTGACAAACGCACTTTGCGTATTGGAGACAAGGTCGGACATGTGAGGGGCGGGACGTGTGGCCATCATCTTTGCAATGATCTTCGCAACCGCATGGATGAGGCTAATCGGTCTGAAATTTCCGCCCCATCTTTTTCCGGAATGAGGGCAATATCTGCCGAGTTCAGCCAATGAAGGTTTGAAGTGTGGAGGGTAGATAAACTGTTGATTGCTCTCATGATATCCAGCTTGATGATGTCCCAACATTCCTTGAAAAACGCCCCAGTGAAGCCGTCCGGTTCCGGCGCTTTATCCCTGGGCAGACTTTTGATGGCTGCCAAGACCTCCTCCTTGGTGAAGGGATCTCCTAAGTCCGCAAGGTCTAGCTCCGATTGTGGAATGCAATCCCAGTTGAAGTCCTTGGCACGGGGAGGCCCCTTCCCCATGACCTTGGAAAAGTGTTTTCGGATGATCTCTTTCTTGTGTTCATGTTGTGTGACCCAACCCTCATTATGCTTCAGGCGGTGAATGAAGTTTTTCCACCTACAATGATTTATGCGGATGTGGAAAAAATGAGTGTTAGCATCCCCTTCATTGAGTAGAGTGATTCACGAGCTTTGCCCTTTCGAGCTCGCTCAAGGACCGCCAAGGCCACAACCTTTGTTTTCAACTCCTTTCTAAGGTTCCACTCAGCCGGGCTGAGTGACCTTAACTCTTGAGCGACATCAAGATGAAGGATGATTTCGAGTGCCATGTGGAGCTAAACTTTGTGGGTAGAGAAGATCGCTTTGCTCCAGGCCCGTAACTAGTGACTCGTTTGTTTAAGCATGTGGAAGAGAATTTGGTATGGCTCCATGTGGGTCGTCTCTTCAGCCCATGCATCGGTAACCGTCTTCTTGAAATTAGGCATCTTGACCCAGAAGTTTTCAAACCGAAATGTTTTTGGTTGCTTGGGACCCTTGTCGCAGGCTAGATGGAGAGGGCAGTGGTCTGAGAGCGAGGACGACAGTCATTAAGGATGTGAGAGCCAAAGTCAACATCCCAATCTTCCTTGCAGAAAAAACTATCTAACATGCTCAAGGTTGGGTTGGCCTGCTCATTGCTCCAAGTAAATTTCTTGTTCTGTAGATGAATCTCTTTTAGCTCACACGAGTTGAAGACATTTCAAAAGCGAACAAGACGGCTACGGTCAACATTGGTTTGGTTTTTGTCGCGGGCACGATAAATCTAATTGAAATCACCCGTAAACAGCCACCTTGTATCATGTTGGGGCTTTAGACTAACCAGCTCCTGGAAAAAAATGCATCTTTAAGGTTGCTTCTTGTAGGTCCGTAGACCGAAGTGAATTTGAATGATAAGGCGGAGTTGACAAGGGTGATGTTTGCTGAAATACAAAAAATTCCAATATTAATATTGTCCACCTTGATGGAATCATCATTCCAGAGAAGAAGGACTCCTCCTTTTGTTCCATCCGTTGGTTTCTCTGCAAAGCTCTTCAATCTTTGGCCACCAAGGAAACATGCCAGGAAGGGGTCGACCGCTGCTAACTTCGTTTCTTGTAGACAGACAAGGTTGCACGGGGTAGCAACGATAGTCTCGTGGACGGCAGTGCGAAGGTTTGGGTAGTTAAGCCCTCGGACATTCCAGTTTAAATTGAAAGGCTCTCATTCATTGGTAAAATGAGCTACATCATTGCAAATAGGAGGCATACATATCAGCCTTGCCAAGGTAACAACATCAGGTAGCAGTTGAGCAATGCTACAAACAGGCATATCTAGGACTACTACCAGGACTTCATAGTTTAATTTGCTAATCATTAAAACTGGATAACATCTTCTAATCAGATGAGCAGCAGCTTCATGCAGACGTAGCGGCCTCTTCATGGTCTTGGCCATGGGGCTCCGGAACAACATCCCCACCGTGGTCCAGGAATGCGTCTTCGATGGCAGCGGCAAGGTCACAGTCAAGCCTGAATAGGGCTTGTAGAGCAGCAATGGCTATGCCCGGTAGTTGCCCACGGAAGAGGCACTAGTGCAGAAAAGCCTAGCTGTGGCGTGGCAAAAAGGGACCTACTGGCGTGGACACCCTACGCCACCAATATGGCGCCACTGTTAGAATTTAGTTGTGGCGCTGGAGACGACGCCAGCAGTATTTTGAATACCTATGGCGTTTGACATATTTGCACGCCGACACTGTCATATTTCGATAAAAAAAATACTACCAGCTTCACAAACTAAACGTTTCAGCAATTAACAAAAGATGCTAAACGTTTCAGCAATTGACAAAAGATGCTAAACGTTTCTTCACAAAAGATGCTAAACATTTCAGCAATTCACAAAAGATGCTACCGGCTCCACAAACTAAATGTTTCACGATATTCACAAAAGAAAAGTACCAAACTTCTCACAATGTTCACCTTTTGACCTGGGGCTAGGGGAATGGTATCTACATCCGAGGCCACAGGCAGTTGTTCCTGCTATGGGTCCAGAATTGTTGTATAATGGCTTAGACTAAAACAGCACCGAGACTAAACTAAGAGACACTACCTAGTTTTTTTTAAGGACTAACTTAAGCTCACGAAGCTTGTTCCTATTCACCTGCCCCTCCCTTATGTAATGGGCTTTCCCCGTCTTCAATTGAGTCCTCTCGGACTTCAGGACTTCTATGTCCTTCTTGTAATTACTTATGTCCTGCTTCAGCCACGTGATCTGATGTTCGAGACTGTAAATCTTATGAATGACAATAGCATTGTCATTGATAATCTTATCCCTCTCCTTCTTGAGGGAAGCATTAACCTCCTCCAGGGCCTTGATGATACTCTCATGCGATGCGATTAGCTCGTGATTGAGCACTTCGATGTCACATGTCTTCTGCTCATCGGGTGCTGTAGAAGGTAGAGCTCGTACGTATCCCTGGCAAGGGTTTCAAGACATCAGCAATTAATTAATGGTTAGATATATTGATGTTTGCAATGCTCATGCATGTTTTTTGTAACCAGCCTAATTACCCGGTTGGTGCTCACTTCGCCTTTCTCTTCGGCAAAATCCGACCAGTGCAGAGAGGAGCCTAGAAAGATGCTAGAGTCGGCCATGCTGTAGCATCAAACAGAAAACCTTGTGATGTAATGTTTTAGAGTGTATTATCAAAAAAGTTGTAGACAAATTAAAATAGAAACACTTGAAAGCTCTACCATATCAACTATGTAATGTTTTAGCTAGAGTGTGTCATCAACTATTTATTTGAATGTTGTCAAGCTCTACCAACAACAATGTAATGTTTTAGCTAATTAAGGTGTCGCAACTTGTTTACACACTACTCCTACATTTTTTTGCATGGTAATACACTACTCCTCTACATGGCCACCCTTCCATATGTAATGCTTCTTTTTAATTAAGGGTTTTCATAGTTTATGTATTATCGTATTTCTAGCGTAAGGTCTTTAGTTATGTTTAGTATGACCCTTTGCTACTTTGTTAGTTCTTTTGTGTGATAATTTTCTGAACACCAAGATATGTGGGATAGTGAAAGAAAGCAAACACCAAGATATATACTCCCTCCATCCCAAAATAACTGTCTCAAGCTTAGTACAACTTTGTACTAGAGCTAGTACAAAGTTGAGACAGTAATTTTGGGACAGAGGGAGTATATGTTATCAAATGCCCAAATGTATTCCACACAAGTGTATTGTCACACCAGTTGCTTATTGTTACGATATAATTTGGTCTGATACTTATTATACCATTTCATGAAACCTAATTTACATTATACCACTTCTGATCAGCGCACAAAACCTATTTTTTTCATACATTGCAACTCATATACTACTAACACTAAATATAGCATGTAGTATTGAAAAATGGGTTTGGGGAAACTTCTTTCCATACCTCTTTGGAGATGACATGGCGGCGGCGTCAGCGGGGCGGTGGCGGCCGGAGACGGGTGGCGTCTGCGGGCCGGAGACGGGCGGCGTCAGGCGGCAGCGGGGCGGTGGCGGGCGGAGACGCGACGCGTGAGGCGATGACGGCTGGGATGGAGAGGAGGACGTGCCGGTGGAGTTGGGGTCGAGAGTGAGGATAAGTTTTTTTACTGCGTCGGGCTGTTAAAACCCACTAGTGCTGGCGTGGGCCTAATCAGCCTAATATGTGCAATGCCGGCCCTAATTTGCAACGCCAACACTAAGCAAATAGCTATGGCATTCGAATTTGTCCAACGACATAGCTATTTGAAAAAAAAGTAGTGCTGGCGTTGGTGCGAAATGGCGCGCCACGAACAAGAGTTTTTGCTAGCCATTTCTGCACTAGTGAGGGCAACATACTTGCTTATAGCAGCCTCTGTGATCATCTCCCCCTCTTCCACCACTCCCATGCGCTGGCATAGCAACCTCTCAGCCAGCTGGGCGATCGACATATCTCTGTTTTTAGCCTGAAGTCTTGGACTGCTCCGAATCAGATTCAGCCCCGTCGCTCCTGCAAGGGTCTTCCGTGTTGCTGTTGGTGGTCTTGGTGGGGTGGAGTTAGGCATTGGGAGAATGGCAGGGGGCAAGGGCACGAAGAGGGGAGTGCCAGCAACATCGCCTTGTCCCTGGGCCTCATCTTGGCTTTGGTCTTCCTGGCTTTCATCTGAGCAGATTGTAACAGCAGGTTGATGTATTGGAGTGCAGGGGCTGGGAGGCAGGGATTCAGCACGTTGCCGAAGTCGTGCTGGAGAGGCCCAGCCTGGAGGTGCATCTGGAGACCCCGGGGAGCCCAGGCATGGAGCCACATGCCTGAGCCAGTCAGGGATCGTTGGAGAAGGCCTCAGCTCGATGACGTCATAGGAGGTGGTTCTCGGAGAGGGAGGCGGTGATCTTCCACGATTGTCTTCGCTGCGTTGGACACAAGCCGCCTCGCGGGACCGCGAGCGCCTCTCTGGGCAGGCCACGCGGTGCCTAGCCCTCCTTCCCGAGGCCGGGATCACCGCCCCGCCCGGCAGGCGCTGCACTCTGGAGGTATCCACCTTTCGGGCGTCAGACAGCAGGGACTCCATGCCGCGCCTCCTGCTGCCGTCGTAGCGGTCCCTGGAGTCGTGGTCGTCACGGCGCCGGTCATCGCGCGTCCCCCTGCTGCGGTCATCTTCATGCCGAGGGGCCCTAGAGTGGCTTCGGAACAAGCCACGCCAGGAGGATTCCTGACGGTTGTTGTGCCTTCCACGACTGTCTTGATCATTATCTCTGTCGCGGTCGTCGTTGCATCGCACGCGACGCTCGCCCTCATCATCCTGCCAGGCGCGCGCACGGGTCTCGTCGTCCACATCCCCGTGCCTCCAGCCTAGGGGTGGAAGAGTGATTGGGCATCAGGGAACCTTGCTGTCCGCGCTGGGGGTGTAGTCCTCAATCAGGTCCAGGTGGACCAGCACCCGCCGCTTGAGCCCCTGGCACCCGACGACAGGGTTTGGAGTGCTGCTCCCCGCCGGCTGGTTGTTGGTGAAGGTGACTTGCTGCACTTTGGGTATCTTGTTCGGGTCCGCCGACCAGGCCCACATGTTGAGCGTGGAAGCGTCCTCACATTGCACCGAGGCGATGTCGAAGTAGTGGAGGAAGGTATCTGGGCCGAGCACCTATGCAGCGACGGCGACGTTCCGGGCGTTGAGTGGAACATTCTCCACGCAGAGGTGGACATGGTAGTCTGCTTGCACGGCGTCGGCGTGAGCGTTGAGCCTCCATTTGGCGATGTGGATGTCCAGGTTGTCGAAGTCGGAGCTGTAGTGGGAGAAGCAACCTGGGGCAGCCGTCGCCAAGTCTCTGTGGTGTTGGAAGTTGAACCTGACGAGGAAATCCTCTGGGTAGAATGGCACCACCTTGATGTAAGTGCGGTCGATTCCGGCGGAGAGGGCGACCGCATCCCTGATGACAGAGGCGCTCACCGACGGACGGCTACCACCCAACCAGACCACGACCGCAAGGTTGGCGAGGCTGGCAACTTGGCCGTCCATGGCTGGCGTGGAGGTGATGACCACATGGCCCTCCGCAGGGTGCAGCGAGAGGTCTCCAACCCGCGACATTTCCGGGCCTCAAAGCAGGGGCGTGTCGACCAGCAGGCCCGTGGCACCGCAACACTGGAAGCTGTAGGAGCAGGCGGGGTGACCGGCGAGGTTGAGGAAGACGAGCTGCAGCCGGGCGGGGTTGAGGTAGACGAGCTACAGCCGGGCGAGGTTGAGGTAGATGAGCTGCAGCCGGGCGGGGGTGGTGGAGGCAAAGAGCTAGTGCACTGACGCGCCCGGTGTCCTCTGCTTCGACAAATCAGACACTTGAATGGGTTTCGGCAGTCGATCTTGTAGTGGCCTTTCTCGAGACAAGTCTGGCAAATCCTGTGCGTGAGCTTGACGAAGGAACTGCCTGCTGGAGGGGAATAAGAAGGCGAGGCCCGTCGTCTTGAATGGCAGGGATTGGACGAGAACGCTCTCCACCAGCACGACGCCTTAACTAGATGTCACTCCGCCCCCGAGCTGGAATCCACCTCCCGCGGCTCGATTGAAGGCGCCTACGACAGCTCGGGGCTCGAGGGAGCCGCAGCCCGTAGCGCCCTCTGTGCGGCATTGAAGGCCATGGACGAGACCGGCTTGAGGCATGGCTTGGCAGCGCCATGAATGCTCTGTAGAGGGGGATTAAGCATGAGATCTTCAGCGTCAGCCGGTCGTGTCCGTAAGCTACTAAACTATGGGACCCAAGAATCTTTGATGTTCATTGCCTCGGCACTATTAAGTTGCTTTCAACTGCACATGTGTTATACTTATTTGCTCCTGCTATGAAAAATTCTCTTGGTCATGGACTTGAGTGTTGTGCTGTCACACAGTGGGATCCTGGACATCTCAATGCTCGGGCAACACTTATCAAGTGCCGACATAAAAGTGCAGGTGTGCAGATGTTTGAGTTACCTCGTCGAATGCACCATGGTTGTGATTTGATGCTTTTTGGCAGTAATCCTCATAAATTGAAACTCAAAGGCTGTTTCTTTGGAGATCATGATGATTGTGCTCGGAGTGATTATGTTACCGAATGTTGGTATGCACATCCGTCGACCATGGGATCCAGGTGGTTCTGTTGTTCTGTGGTACGACGTCATGGGCTTAAGGACAAGCCGCAATTTAATGTTAGAGTAAAACGTTAATGCAAGATCATAGACGACACATCGAGACACGATATTTGTTAACGAGGTTCATCAATATGGCTACATCCTCGAGGCATGACTACGGGCGCTCCTCCCAAGATACCGCAACACTGGCCGCCCGGGCGCCGGCACAAGCCGCCGGTTCCCCCGCGTACCTGTTGTTATCAAGTCGTCATGGGTTACAACGTGTGGTGCCCCTCGGTATATGAGAGGCCTCGGATACAACGTGTCCGACTCCTACACGACTCGTACCTATCCACACCAATTACAACTCCAAGTCCATGTAACCCCTTGCGTACATAATATTAGACACAAATATAACAAACTCCACCTTGGCGAATATTATCCACCACCTAGAAGTCGTCCATGCGTCAAACCTCCATGTACTCCGGACTTGGGTTGTCTTCTTTGTAGCTTACTTAGAGCTACCTGACAGGCCTAACCCGCCGCCACCGTGAGACTCCACTGCTACTCTTGCATCATCACTCTTCATGACTGGAGAACTGGAGAAGGTGACCATACGCGAAAAATATCGTGGGCAAGATCAAGTCCACACTGCTGCAAACGGTGAAGGTATGAGGATTTGTCACATTGGACATTCAATTATTAAAACCCCCACTCGCAAAATTCATCTTAGAAAAATCTTCCATGTTCCTAGTGCCTCTAAAAACCTTCTCTCCGTTCATCGTATTGCTCTCGATAATCATGTTTTTTCTTGAATTTCACCCCTTCTTCTTTTTGATCAAGGATCAGGTCACGAAGAAAATCTTGTTTCGAGGTAGATGTGTTCGAGGGCTTTACCCATTGATTCCGGAGATTAGGAGGTTCAATAAACAAGCTTATGGTGTCACCAAACTATCTTCAACACGGTGGCACGATCGATTAGGACATGCTTCTTTTTCAGTAGTTGAACGAGTGCTTAGGAAAAATAAGCTCCCGTATGTTGGTGAGCGGAATTGTGAAACAATTTGTGATTCATGTCAGCGTGCTAAGAGTCATCAATTACCTTATCCTGTATCCACTAGTGTTTCTACCAAACCATTGCAACTCATATTTTCTGATGTTTCGGGGCCTGCTCCCACCTCTGTTGGTAGACATTCATATTATTTTAGTTTCATTGATGACTATAGCAAATATACATGGATCTATCTTTTAAAGAAACGATCCAATGTTTTCCAAGTTTTTCACAATTTTCAAGCACTCGTTGAACGCAAGTTTGACTCCAAAATCATTGCACTCCAATCAGATTGGGGTGGCAAAAATCGCAACCTAAATTCCTTTTTTCAACAAATAGGAATATCACATCATGTGTCATGTCCTCATGCTCATCAACAAAACGGTTCGGCTGAACGTAAGCACCGTCATGTTGTAGAAGTAGGTCTAGCTCTTCTTGCCGGCGCATCCATGCCCCTAAAATTTTGGGATGATGCGTTTCTTGCCGCAGTTCATATCATAAACATGCTTCTCATTCGTGTCATAAATAATGAAACTCCGGTAGAACGTCTCTTTCACACTAAACCAGATTACAAATCACTTCGTGTGTTTGGTTGTGCTTGCTGGCCGAATCTTAGACCCTACAACAATCGCAAGCTTATGTTTCGCTCCACCCAATGTGTCTTCCTTGGCTATAGCCCTCAACACAAGGGTGTCAAATGCCTAGATGTGCCCACTGGTCGTATCTATATCTCACGAGACGTTGTGTTTGATGAGACAAAATTTCCATTTGCTCATCTTCATCCAAACGCCGGTGCTCTCCTTACAAAGGAAATCTTTCTTTTACCATCCCATCTCACCGGTTTTGATAGTGTGGCAACTAATAATTGTGATGATCCATTGCTGATTGATTCTTGTGCTAATGATGAGTCTGAGCTTTGTGATGCAGCAGAAAAAAATTCTGGTCAAAATCATGCAGAAACAGCCGAAACTGGCCCTTATTTCATGTGTCCAGGGCCAGGAGACAGCTCGAACGAAATCCGAGGAGGATCTAGCTCGGGATCGGTGCCCTGTCCACCTGCACGGGCTGATGCGCCATCTTCTCCAGGATCTGCGCCCCACCAGGCTGCCAGCGACAACGACCGGCCCGACCGTGCCTGGCCGAGCCCATCTCAGGCTGACCCGCACCAACCGGGCTGCGCCACCTGGCGTCCCGAGGATGGGCAGGCGCACTCGCGGTTCCCCGCCAACCCGCACGTCTACATGCGGCGCACTCACCGCGCAGCGCCCGGTGATGGATCCCATGCTGATCCGGCTGGACCCACCTCATCATTGGTGGATGATTCCGATGCTGGATCACCCAGATCTTCTATGTCGTGTGGCTCGCCCTCACCATCGCCCGCGGTCATAGAAAATCCGACTGGATCGCCCGGATCAGGAGAGGCTGGATCTTCTGCTCCTCACGCTGCTGATGATCTTGGTGCAGAACCTTCACCTCCAAGGACTCGGCTGCAAAGGGGAGTAACACAACCAAAAAATTACAAAACTATAGCTAAATTTGGTTTGGCTTGCAGCACAGATGAACCCAACACTCTTGCAGAAGCACTCATTGCCCCTCAATGGAAGCAGGCCATGGATGATGAGTACATGGCACTTCAGAAAAACAAGACCTGGCATCTTGTTCCTCCACGTCGAGGTAAACATCTGATTGACTGTAAGTGGGTTTACAGAATTAAAAGAAAATCTGATGGTACCATAGATCGTTATAAAGTGAGACTTGTTGCAAAAGGTTTTAAGCAACGTTATGGCATAGACTATGAGGACACTTTTAGTCCTGTTGTGAAGGTTGCCACTATTCATCTTGTTTTGTCTATTGTTGTATCAAGAGGATGGAGCCTAAAACAGCTAGATGTACAAAATGTGTTTCTTCATGGCGTTCTGGAAGAGGAAGTGTTCATGAAACAACCTCCTGGGTTTGAAGATAAAAATAGACCTTTTCATGTGTGCAAACTTGACAAAGCATTGTATGGACTGAAACAAGCTCCTAGGGCATGGTACTCACGTTTGAGCACTAAACTTCAAGCACTTGGTTTTGTTCCGTCCAAGTCTGACACATCATTATTTATCTTCAATAAGCTCAACACATCCATATTTGTGCTTATTTATGTTGATGACATTATTGTTACAAGTTCCTCTGATGATGCAATAGCAGGATTGCTCACAGATTTAAAGTCTGAGTTTGCTCTTAAGGACTTAGGGGATTTGCATTTTTTCCTTGGAATTGAAGTAAAAAGGAGTGGAGGCAATCTTTATCTATCACAAGAGAAATATGCTAAAGATCTTGTGGCAAGAGCAGGATTGAAAGATTGTAAGTCATCTCCAACTCCATTGTCTAGCTCAGAAAAAACTCTCTTACAGAAGGGACACTCTTGGATCAAGAGGACAACACCAAGTATCGAAGTATGGTTGGTGCTTTGCAGTACTTGACTCTGACTAGACCTGATCTCTCATTTGCTGTTAATAAAGTATGCCAATTTCTTCATGCACCCACTACTGCTCATTGGACAACAACACGACGTATCATTAGATATGTTAAAGATACTGCATCTATTGGCTTAACCTTCACCAAGTCATCATCCACTCTTGTTAGTGCATTTTCTGATTCAGACTGGGCAGGTTGCCTAGATGATAGAAGGTCCACCGGTGGTTTTGCAGTCTTTTTTGGGCCAAATCTCATCTCATGGTGTGCAAAGAAACATGCAACTGTATCAAGGTCAAGTACAGAGGCAGAGTATAAGGCATTGGCAAATGCAACAACAGAAATTATTTCGGTTCAGTCTATGTTAAAAGAACTTGGTGTTCACTCTAGACAACCTCCATGCTTGTGGTGTGATAACCTTGGTGCCACATACGTTTATGCTAATCCAGTGTTTCATGCAAGAACTAAACACATTGAGATTGACTTTCACTTTGTCAGAGAAAGAGTTGCTGCCAAGAAACTGGACATTCGCTTCATTCATTCCAAGGATCAAGTTGCGGATGGCTTTACTAAAGCTTTGCCTACAAAGAACTTTAAAGAATTCAAGCGTAATCTCAACTTAGGAAAGTTGTGATTAAGGGAGGATGTTAAACACCATGTTATCACGTATTGTCACGTATACAATATGGTGCGCCTCATACTTCCGCAAGGAGTAGTTCAATGTCAGGTTTAGAGATAGAGATAGGATACTACCTTCCAATGGAATCTTATCTCTAGTTTAGATTCTTTCTTCACTCTCAAGATTGTAATCTATCTCCAACAACCTGTACGCATCAGGGTTTAGCCCCTGCTCTTTATAACACGCAGGCGCTACCTCGATATACGACGCTTATCAAAGTTTACAAGCAAGGTTGTCAGCCGTTAGACATTTGATTTGCCGACCACCGCCAGCCAAGAGAAAACCTTGCACTTAAGCAGCAGGGCCTCCGAGCTCCACAGCCAACTGCCCAAGTGGAACTGCATCAAGTACGCCCAAGAAGCGGACCTTTTCAGTCCACCTCCAAGAGATCTTATCCTCCTGCCCTTGAATCAACCTCGTCGATGCCAGGTTCTCCCAAAGTCCCAAAGTCTGACCAACTGAGCAATCGCCTCGCCGATGGCGATGGTGGCAGAGTCAGAGTCGACCTAAGATGCCGAACCCATCGCCCCATCATCGAGACCGTCAGGTTCTTGCGCGTGGAGTGAGACAGCAGCTCAGCATGGCTGACACGCACACGGACACGGAGGCAGCGGCCGTTAAGCCATGGATCGTGCCTCAGTCTTGGCGTCGATAGGAAGGGGGAGACCAGAGGCATCACCAAACACCTGCAACAGCGACTTGAGGCAGTGGATTTCATCAGGGATTAACCAAAATTCTTGTGGATGCACAAGTTGCAAGCCACTTCTGCCCAAATCCTTTTGCCTCAACTACTTGAAGAAGAAATTGCCACGAGACTGTGTGAAACGCCAATCACTGTCAGCACCCCACTCCTTTGAAGATGCACGCATTGGTCTGCTTCCATACCAGCTGCAGCTGCAGGGAGATGCAGAATTTAGATAGCTCCTTCCCCTGCTGCGCATTTGAAACCACCGACAGTCCAGCGTGGCAGCTGTCGACGAAGCTGCCATTCGGGGGCTACATCTAATCAAATCTTTTACCTTCTGTACATATAATATATAGTACACGGTATAAAAGGCGTGTTACAATCAGTAAACTTCCCTAAGCATGGCATAAGGGCTTACTTGAATTCTAGAAACATTTTTGAGCCTATATATTAAGAAGGAGAAGAACAAAGTACAGAGCAAAGGAATAGGATACAGAGAAAGGCTGTGAGAAGCAGCCAAAAAAAAAAAAAACTGGCAAAACATAGAGGAGTACACTAGTCCGGTCTTCCATCTCACAATTAGATAGCCAATGCATCGAGGTTGTGAGCTGCTGGAGATCTTGTTTGATAAGATGAAATACATTTGCCGGTTGAGAGGCAATCTGTTCAAACACACGCATGTTACGCTCTTTCCACAAGTTCCAGCAAGTATAAATGGTAGCGGCAATGTCCTGGCTGCCGAGTCGCAAGGTGTCGTTCCACCAAGAAGAAACAGATGTGGCTGCCGAGTCGCAAGGTGTCGTTCCACCAAGAAGAAACAGATGTGGCTGCCGAGTCGCAAGGTGTCGTTCCACCAAGAAGAAACAGATGTGGCTGCCTGGGCATTGGAAACCAGGGCCGGGGTGCCTCGCCAATTTGCCACCAATAGCCAGACCTCCCTGGAGAAGGAACACTGTAGAATAAGGTGCAAAGGAGATTCATCTTCTTCATCACAAAGAATACACTTGTCACTGTGCGGCAATCCTCTGGTTGCGAGGTTATCATTGGTAAGGATGCGTCCTCGTAACTACAGCCATGTTCTGCGACCTTTGCTTGCCACAGCCTACTCAAGTTGATGGATGAACAGGAGCCAATGAACTGATTGAGGTAGGCCGAGCTAGCACTGTAAACCTGCATAGGACAGCCGATCCAGTGGAAAGAGTCCTTCATTTCTGGCTAAAGATTGATCAGTTGGAGCTTGTGCCAAAAAAAAAAAAAACGTAAACTGACGGAGCTCAATCACAGTGGAGATGCGCTGCAGGCCCGACATCCAAACATGACTGTAGAGAGCATCATGAACCGAGAAAAAAAAAATCGGGTTCCCAAAGGAAGCAGATTAGGTGCCAAGAATTTTGGGGCGATGCCATGGAGCCACCTGTACCCTATTCTAGAACACACAACTCAACAGGTAAGGCGAGGCTTACCTGAATTCTGAAAACATCGTCAACAAGCAAACATCCTCAACGGGGGCACCAGGAGTTAGTCACCACAAAGCTAACTGTCGGAGTTCACTCGGCATACTTGTATCATCACACAAGCTACGTAGAGGTATAAGCCTCTTGGCATCATCTACTCCTAGCAAACAGGTTAAGATATGAAATCTCTAGCCCAAGTACTCGTCCTAAACTAGCAGATCCTAGCTACTATGAATTTGCCAAGATGCAACTCAAAGGTGATGAATGAGCCAAGTCTTTAAAGGTGGCATAAACGAGTGCAATCACAGTTATCATTGCGCGATTGACCTTGCTTCCAAGCACCAGTTCGACCTGAAACAAAATCCACGGATTCGGTAAGCCACAACAAGTACAGTAGAGTTACTTTGCATTTTATTAGTTAGAATTAGCCGGTCAAGCTAAAACTCAAGCAATGAATTGTATGAAAGTACAATGACAAGGCAAATCATGACAAAGTACATGTTACAAATTTAACAATAAACCTCCCGGAGAATCATATACAAAGTTAAATCTATATCAGGCATGTAATTAAATAAACAACTGGCAAGGAAAAGCTTAATTTAGAATTCCTGAACATTGAAATGGACATCAGATGGAATCTTGCGACGGATGACATGGAAAAACTGCATCAGAATGCATTCAAACTTGTTACTGATACACGTTTAGGTGACACCCTGAAACCAATCTGAGTCTACTCTGGAAAAGGACCACAACATTACAATAGCCATGGAATAAAAACCGTGGGAGTCACCGCTTAGAAAGAGACATTGATTAGGAGCGCTACTTGTTCAGCCAGGACAAATCATATTTGCACATCTCTATTGCATGGGCATGGAATCGGCTCAAACCCCATACTGAAACAACTAGTACATGAACTAGTAGATGAAACATTGCATATGCTAAATGAACAACTATAGACTATATATAATATAATGTCACTGTGGTCTTGGTGATGTTTTATCTTGTATAAGTTTATGAACAAATCATGCAGCCAGCTTGTCTGAACGGTTGCCTCCTATCTAAACAACATTACTACACAGAGTGAACTTGAAAAACAAAAAGGTTTGCAATTGCTATATTCCAAAATGGAGGCTCTGCAGCAATTGTTAAACATGTTTTGCTAACAAAAAATTCAAAGAATTTTTATAAAGGCTACAACCAAACATTCAACCGGACTTAGTGTAATACAGATATTACGATGACAGAAAGAGTAACTGTACCTGATCAGTGGTTGTTATAGATGTTCCACACACTCCTGATTCTACATAAGACAACAGCATATTGATACATCAGAAGGGACAAATAATCAACCATTGCTTGAATGTTGGTCATTTACTTACAATGGATGAATGTCGATGGACTCCAGAATAAACTCCACCAGCTTCTGCAAAGCACCGGGGTATAGATGTTCAATCAGAAAAATCAACTCCATGAAGTCCTTCAGAAGCACATTTCCATACATATCAGCAAATATCTCAGGTCCATGCACGACACAAATTCTGAGATGATAACCCAGATCAGGCAACAGCTCCGAAGGTACCCAGTGTGCTCTATCCTTGTTCTTTCCACTCTGCAATGCTTCCTTAGACTCTGCCAATTTTTGAAGAAAAGCAGAGTTGTACTCAGTATATCGTGACCCTGCAGGCTCCCATCTACCAGGCTGTTCGGTGTATGGTTGAAAACCGGTAAACCTGGGCCTTTTTGCTGCAGCGACAACTTCAAGCATTTCTTTGCAATCTTGGCTCATGCATTTGCATGCCTGACCATAATTAACTAGGAAAGAAAAAATCCTAGACGGAGAAGCAAACGTGACATCATTTCGGATGGTTAGCAAGTAACGATGTCTCACTTCTGGATTTATATCATAGTTATTCGGAGGGTGGTCTAGGAGCTCCACAAGCTTGAGGAAAAAAGGAGGACAGCCATAATTAAGATAGCGGAATATCTCAATCAAAACTTGCCCAAGCCCATGCAGGTCCCTAGAGGCATATTCAAGGACAGTACCATCCTCAATCGGCTTATTTTCCATGAAACACCTCCCTCCAACTACAAGTATTGTGTCAACATCCCAGCATCCTCCCCAGGAATATCCCATTATCAAAGCTTCGATGATAAGAAGAACCAGCGAGTCCAATAAGACTATTGCAATGTCAGTGCAAGGCGCAATCACAATATTTTCTGAAACCTCTCCTAAGGCGTTGGTTGCACTCAAATGCTGGAGGCTCTGTAGGTATTCATGGTTCTCCTCCAGATGGCGGCGAAGCGATCTGATATTAAGGCTGTTGTATGTCCTCTCAATCATCCTTAACCGAATCTGAAACAGAAAAATTCAGTATTTTAGTGACCATTTTTGTTCTAAAGTTTTAGTTTGATTGCAAAATTTGTATTGTCTGTTTGATGACCAACAGGACTTGCCATATTTATCGAATAGCAACTTATAAACCGACAGAGCAGTATAACATTTGACAACTAATTTAACAGAACAACATAAGCTTAACCAGTGAATTGTTTCAGGTTGAAGCACAAGCAAACACAATTTAAGCATGCTGCACTACAATTTGATGTCATTTGGAAATAATACTGAACTGATAGGCAATCATTTTAGTAGTGAGTAGAACAACAAAAAGGACCCATTTGTGATCAGTTGCCATGTGGAGAGATCACAAGATCATGTGAAGAATAAGAAATTACCAGTTCGTCAGAATCAATGAGGACGTAGTTTCGAGAGCCAATCTGGAACACCCGAGACGACACTGCTTGCGTAGCATTCCCCGGCGCTGTCTGCCAAGCTACACTGGGACGAGGCGGCAGCGGCGATGGGAGAAAGCTAGGGAAGCACGCCCCAGCTAGACGAGGATCAGGACGTGGCGGCGGCGGCGGCAGCATGTACGGCCGAGCTACACCACGAGGAGGTGGCGGCGGCAGCGGGGACGGGAGGAAGCTAGGGAAGCACGCCCCGGCTACACGAGGACGAGCAGTAGGTGGCGGCGGCGGTGGTACGAACGGCAGCCGAGCTGCACCACGAGGTGGCGGCGGCGGTGGTACGAACGGCAGCCGAGCTGCACCACGAGGAGGCGGCGGCGGCAGCGGCGGCGATGAGGGGTCTATACGCACATCCTGGCCGTTATTTTGCACAAAGAACATATCTTTGTCCGGCGGCGGTAGGATCAGCAGCTCACGTAGCCCAGCTACATCAGGTGGCGGCGGCGCACGCAGCTCAGCAAGGTGGTTGATTTGAGCAACGAACATGTGAGCCGGCTGCCCCGGTCCTTGTTGGGGCGCTGATGCTGCCATGCTTGGCGTGTAAGGCGCGAATCGGGAGGCGGTGGGGCGGCACAGCGGGGTGGCACCGTAGC
This sequence comes from Elymus sibiricus, assembly GCA_039707655.1. Classification (NCBI taxonomy): domain Eukaryota; kingdom Viridiplantae; phylum Streptophyta; class Magnoliopsida; order Poales; family Poaceae; genus Elymus; species Elymus sibiricus. The sequence continues at coordinate 325,471,635 of CM077675.1, read as the reverse complement.
CCGATGAACGCGGTCGCTGCGGGCGCAGCGGACGCGGTGGCGGCGGGGGCAGCCGAAGCGGCGGCGACGGCGGCAGCCGATGTGGCGGCATCAGAGGAGAAGGTGGGGGGTAAAGTGGCAGTGAGCCTGGATGGAGTGGAGGCCGAGGCGGATCCTCTTCCATGGCCGGCGGCAGTGCGAGTGTAGGAGGGTTTTGGGGAGGGAGAAGAGAGGGACGGAAGAAGAGCCTCGCTGTGTAAGATTAGTGGGAGAAACCTCTTAAAACCGAAACAGGTTAGTACTTTATTAAGTGTGAAAAAATGTGAAAAAATGAATCGAGGCATTTCATCCATTCCAAAATAAATGTGCATTTTAGGACAAGTGCCCTTGTTTTGCGAGTGGGTTTGTATATGAAAAATTAACATCATTGTAGGTATATCTGTATTACTATCTTCGTCCGGTTTATTAGTCCTTATCATATTTTTATGAAATTTTGACCAGCTATTTGACTAAAAAAAATATAAGGTATGTGCTAAAAAACATATGTTATTGGATTTGTATTCAGAATAGCTTTTCTACAATATATTTTTTATGATATACGCCCGGGAAAAAAAAGTTCACCTTGCTCACGCCGGTGACGTCCCCCGTCAATGCGCCCCCTTGGTCTTGGAGCTCCGATGAAGATCTCGTCCGGGGCCGCCGTGGCCAGTTGCAGCAACCGTCATGCCCGATTGTAGCAACGAACATGTCTGGTTCCAGCAAAAGCCCGCCGCGCCAAACTCGACGCTCGTGGCCGTCGGAGAGATGTCGTGGTTGGATGTAGCAAAACGTCGTGCCGATTGTAGCACCGCCGATGCCGGTTCCAGCAAAAAGTCGCCACACCACTATATTCCCAGCAAAAAAAAAATCCTCAGAAACAAAAACTCTTTATTCCCCCATGACAGCAAAAAATTGGTGCTTCCAACAAAAACAATCAACGGTTCCAGCAAAAAAATCTCATCACCGTTGGTAGTAGCAAAAAATCAAGTATAATTTATAATCCCTCCGTTCCTAAATATAAGTCTTTTAAGAGATTTCACTAGAGGACTACATACGGAGCAAAATGAATGAATCTACATTCTAAAGTATGTCTATATACATCCGTATGTAGTCCCCTAGTGAAACCTCTAGAAAGACTTATATTTAGGAACGGAGGGAGTATTTTATTAGTCTCTTCGATCCATATTACTTGTCATCGGAGGGGTTGGTTAAATATACGGCCAAACATCAGCCCAAAATAAGAGGATAACCTGATAAATCAGGACGGAGGAAGTACTATATCGCAAGGAGAACAAAGATATTGTTAGAATCTGTAGTTCTACTAGGACTTGTACGGCCTAAACCAAACCGACCCTCGTCAGTTTTGTAACTTCTACGTGTGTGTTTGCACCACATATAAATATACAACCGACCATGCCCTAGAGGCGCATGCTCGTTCCCCTCCAAACCCTAAACTCTAACATGGTATCAGCCTAAATTCGATCTCCAATGTCTTCTACCACGCCTCAAACATTGTGACCGCCTCTTCTTCTATGATGTCGCCATTACAAGCACCTTCGTCGGCCTCTGATACTTCTCCAACGTATCGATAATTTTTGATTGTTCCATGCTATTATATTATCAATTTTAAATACTTTATATGTAATAAAATGCTATTTTATATTATTTTTGGGAACTAACCTATTAACCCAGTGCCTAGTGCCAGTTGATGTTTTCTGCTTGTTTTTGGTTTTCCAGGAAATTAGTACCAAATGAGGTCCAAACGCTACGAAACTTTTTGGCGATTTTTCTAGACAAAAGAGACCATGGAAGCTTTGGAAGGAGACCATAGGACAAACGAGGAGACGACAAGGTAACAGGGCACGCCCAGGGGGGTAGGTGCGCCTTGATGCCTTGTGGGCCCCTCGTGGCTCCGTCTGACCTAATTCCACCTTCATAAATTCTCTAAAATCGGGAAACCAGCAAAGAGTCACCAGAAACACTTTTTCCGCTGCCGGAAGTCTTTGTTCCGTTGTGTTCCCATCTGGAGACCTTTTCTGGTGCCCTGTCGGAGGGGGAATCGATCATGGAGGTCGTCTACATCATCCTTGCTGCATCAGTGGTGATGTCTGAGTAGTCCGTCACAGACCTACGGGTCCATAGCTAGTACCTAGATGGCTTCTTCTCTCTCTTTGATCTTCAATACAAAGTTCACACCGATTCCCGCGGTGATCTATCTGATGTAATCCTCTTTTGCGGTGTGTTTGTTGGGATCTGATGAATTGTGGGTTTATGATCATATTATTCATGAATATTAATTGGGTCTTCTCTGAATTCTTTTATGCACAATTTTTATAGCTTCGTATTTCTCTTCGATCTATCGGTTTGGTTTGGCCGACTAGATTGATTTATCTTCAGTGGGAGTGGTGCGTTGTAATGGGTTCAATCTTGCGGTGCTCAATCTGAGTGACAGAAAGGGATATGACACGTATTTGTATTGTTGCCATCAAGGAAAAAACGACGGGGTCTGAACATATTGCTTGTCTTACTTTGTCTACATCATGTCACCTTGCTCCAAGCATTACCTTGTTTTATACTTAATACTCTAGATGCATGTTGAATAGCGATCGATGAGTGGAGTAATAGTAGTAGATGCAGGCAGGAGTCGGTCTACTTGTTTATGGAGGTGAGACCTATATACATGACCATTGCCTTGAATAACATGTCATAACTATGCGATGTTCTTTCAATTGCCCAACAGTAATTTGTTTACACACCATATGCTATGTTCGAGAGATAAGCCTCTAGCGAAAACTATGGCCCCGGGGTCTACTTAAACATATCTACTAAAACCCTAAAAATACCTTGCTGCAATTTATTTACTATTTTTACTTTTTATATTTATATTATCTATCTATCAGTATTTGATCCTTGCATGTAACGAGTTCAAGGGTCTTGACAGCCCTCTTGCCCGCGTCGGGTGCAAGTGTTTGGTTCTGTGTCTGCGGGTGCTGCAAAAAGGGAGTTTGTATGAGTCTCCTATTGGTTCGATAACCTTGGTTATCACTGAGGGAAATACTTATCTCTACTGTACTGCATCTCCCCTCCTCTTCAGGGAAAAACCCAACGCAGTTTACAAGTAGCAGGAAGAATTTCTGGCGCCGTTGCCGGGGAGACATCATCAAATTCTCGTCAAATTCTGCTGCAGGTGGTACATTCATGGGAGTTACATTGGGAGAAGCTAAAAAACTTCTGGACAATATCATGACAAATTATTCTCAATGGCATAATGAGCGAGCTCTAACTAGTAAGAAGGTAAACTATGTCGAAGAAATCGCTACTTTGAGTGATAAAATGGATGCTCTTATGAATATGGTTGCTAATAAATATGCTCATGTTGATCCTAGTGATGTGCCACTATCTACTTTGCTTGAACAAAATAATGATGCTATTGATGTGAATTTTGTCTCTCCAAATAATTTCAACAACAATGCTTATAGAGGAAATCTCAATCCTAAACCGTATCCCGGTAATCATTCTAATAATTATGGTAATTCCTATGGAAATTCTTCTTCTAATAATAATAATAATAATAGGATACCCTCTGATCTTGAGAACACCATTAAAGAATTTATTAGTTCTTAAAAGATTTTCAACACTATGGTAAAGGAAAAATTACATAAAGTTGACGATATTGCTAGAAACACGGATATGATTGCTCTTGATGTGCACACTCTTGAAAGTAAAGGTTGCCCCACCTAAACATGATATTAACGAGTCCATAAAATCTATTCAAATATCTATTAATGTAAGTAAGGAGAGGACTGCTAGGCTGAGGGCCAAGCAAGAATTCCTAGAAAAGGCTCTTCCACCCGGTTTTTACCGTAATCCTGATGAAGATATTAAAATGATTGATGTTTATCCCATTGAATCTTTGTTCACTAATCTGAAAATTGATGAAAATGGGACTAGAGATGAATCAGCTTTAGCTAGAAGGCATCCCGCTTGTTCGGAGGGTGATGATCCTAATGATAAAAATGAAATAATTGGGTTTGGAGAGGTAAAAAATTTACGTAGTGATGTACCCACTACTTTGGATTACAAGGACTTTAATTATTAAATTCGTTGTTTAGTTGAATGTATTTCCTTGTTGCAATCCATGATTAGCTCACCTAATGCTTATGAATGAAATAACGCTTTTACTAAACATATCATAGAAGATATGGTAAAAGCTCACGAGGAGAAACTTGAACTAGAGGTTTCAATACCTAGAAATTTGCATGATGAGTGGGAACCTACTTTTAAAATCAAGCTTAAAGATTATGAATGTAATGCTTTGTGTGACCTTGATGCTAGTGTTTCTACTATACCTAAATCTATATGTGATGTGCTAGGTCTCACCGATATAAATGAATGTTCCCTTAACTTGCATCTTGCGGATTCCTCTATTAAGAAACCTTTGGGTAGAATAAATGATGTGCTTATTCTTGCTAATAGAAATTATGTGCATGTAGATTTCATTGTGCTTGATATTGAATGCAATCCGTCTTGTCCAATAATACTTGGTAGACCTTTCTTACGAACTATAGGTGCTATTATTGATATGAAGGAAGGAAATATAAGATTTTGATTCACAAAAAAAAGGGATGGAACATTTCCCTAGAAAGAGAATTAAACCACCTTATGAATCTATAATGAGGGCCACCTATGTAGTGAACATGAAGGATGACAACACTTGATACTATGCATTATGCCTAGCTAGGGGAATAAAGCAATAGCGATTTTTGGGAGGCACCTCAATAGTTATCTTAATTTTTGTTGTTTTACTTTATGTTTTGGTGTGTTGACATAATTATTGCTACTGTAGTGAATGTTTTTTATCTTTTATTTAGTGTTTGTGCCAAGTAAAGTCTTTGGGATGATTTGGATGATAGTAGAATTGATCCTGTGCAAAAACAGAAACTTTTACGTCCAATGGTTTTACTAGAACGTCTTTTTGATCTGAATGATTTATACAGTATTGGTATATTTCCCGAGTTTTCCAAAATTTTCTGAAATTTCGGAGTTACAAAAGTATGGTTTTAGTGCTGATCATTAGAGACTGTTCTGTTTTAGACAAAATCTGTTTTTGCTTGCATAGTTTGCTTATTTTGATGATGCTATGGATTATATCGGGGGGTATAAGTCATGGAGAAGTTAGAATACAGTATCTTATGAAATAATTAAATATGAATCAATTTATAACAGTACCTAAAGTTTATTATTTTCCTATTGTACTAACGGATCTCACGAGGTTTCTGTTGAGTTTTGTGTGCCGAAGTTTTCAAGTTTTGGGTGAGACAACAATGGATGAAGGAATAAGGAGCGGCGGGACCCTAAGCTTGGGGATGCCCAAGGCACACCAAGGTAATATTCAAGGAAGACCCAAGCGTCTAAGCTTGAGACGCCCCGGATGGCATCCCCTCTTTCGTCTCCATTCTATCGGTATGTCACTTGGAGCTATATTTTTATTCATCACATGATATGAGTTTTTCCTGGAGCATCGTGTATTATAGTTTGATTTAATTTTAGTTTGCCACAATCATCGTTTGCTAGACACACATATTTGAGATAGACACATGTTCATCATAATTTGTTAGAATACCCTATATGCTTCACTTATATCCTTTGAGCTAGGCATATGCTCTAGTGCTTCACTTATATCTTTTAGAGCATGACGGTGTTCAGATTTTAGAGAAATATTTGTACTCTCATGCTTCACTTAAATCTTTTTGAGAGTCTAAGAAATAGTGAAGGTAATGTGCATGTGTTATAATACTAGTCCAAAAAGGATAGGTATTCAAGGGGGATATAATAAAAACTTGCATGTAGCTCACCAGATAATAGATGTGTGGGTTAATTATATTGATGTAGTAATATGAAAGGGCATGAGTACATGATCATTTGTTAGTAGAAATATCGGTATGAAATCTTGTTATTTGTTACTCATCTAAATATTGGTTATGGCATGGTGATGATGTGTGAGCGTTCTTATACGTGATTGAAATCATATCGTGTTGTTCGGGTCGGAGGCGCGCGATGGTTAACTCCTACCAACATCCTCCCTAGGGGCATGCGGTAGTACTTTTCTTAGAGAGGGCTAATAAGGCTTTATAATAAGTATGTGAGTTCTTTATGACTAATGTGAATCCATGTATATACACACACTCTCACCTCTCCATAATTGCTAGCCTCCTTGGTACCGTGTATTGCCCATTCTCACCTCGAGAGTCGGTGCCGCCTTTGTCGGTGCATCCAAACCCCATGATATGATATGCTCTACGCACATAAGCCACCCTATATCTTCCTCAAAACATCCACCATACCTACCTATCATGGCATTTCCATAGCCATTCCGAGATATATTGCCATGCAACTTCCACCGTTCCATCACATGACTTGTGTGTTCATGATCATATTGTTTTGCATGATCATGTAGCTGACATAGTATTTGTGGCAAAGCCACCGTTCATCATTATCTACATGTTATGCTAGATCATTGCACATCCTGATACACCACCAGAGGCATTCATATAAAGTCATCATGTATAGTTTTTTATATCGAGTTGTACGTAAATAAAAGTGTGATGATCATCATTATTAGATCATTGTCCCAATGAGGAAAGGATGATGGAGACTATGATTCCCTGACAAATCGGGATGAAACTCCGAACAAAAAATAAAATAAAAATGAAAAAGAAGAAAGAAAAAAAGAATGAAAATGAGAGAAAATAGAGAAGGGGCACTGTTGCTATCTCTTTTTCCACACTTGTGCTTAGAGGGAGCACCATGTTCTTCATATAGAGAGTCTCATGAGTTGTCATTTTCATATGCCAGTGGGAATTTATCGTTATAGAAATTGGCTTGTATATTCCATGAGCAAGCAAGTTGAATGCATGCCCACTTAGCTTCCGTTGAGCTTTCATACACTTGTAGCTCTAGTGCATACGTTGCATGCCAATCCCTACTCCTCGCATTCATATCGATTGATGGGCATATCCATACCCCGTTGGTCCGCCTAGTTGATGCGAGACTTTCTTTCCACTTTGACTCATTTTGATCTCTACCACCATACTCTATTCCACCCATATGCTATATCCACGGTTCATCCTCATGTATTGAGTGGAGTTGAAAATGCAGAAGCCCATTATAAGTACGATCCAATTTCCTGACTTGACACCGAGGTGCTCATGATTTATACTTAAGCGGTGAAAACAGAGTCATGCCATGCTAATATGATAAAATGAGTATGGAATAACATTCTTTAAGCATTGTGTATTTTGAATATGAATGATTATGCTTCTTATGTTTACGGGTATTATTATGTTGATATCAATTAGTTCATGTTGGTCCAGTGGAACTAGGGTACCACGGCGCATCTACTGTCGGCCTAGTCGTCCATGCGAAGAAGGCCTAGTGCGACACTTAGCCCACTAGAAGACTTCGAAGGCCGCCCCGCAAGGCTCTGGCTTCGTGAGGATCCACCTCTCTTTAAGAGGGACCCACCGGACGCTCGTCCATCAGCATCAAGAGGCCTCGTGAGGTCTCCCCCATAAGGATGCTTCCTGCAAGGCCCTCCGCTTGGACGGGCCATTCAAGACTGGCCACACAACGGTCTGCACTCCACATGGATGACATGCAACGCTAGCAGAGGAGGCAAGGACGGCGCTACCGGGCGTCCTAGAACAATTTTTCCCTTTCGTGATACAAGGATGGCAAGTAGCTATCCCCCCGGAAGGTGGTTTCCAATGCTTACCCAATTGGTGCAAGGAGACCAATGTGACACCGGTTGCACGCACGGGTGTCACTGACGAGCCCACGAGCGCGTCATGGACGGTGTCTTTGGCAGGACAAAGACCACCTTCGTCAGGAAAGACTGCTGGCTTGTCCCCCTTCAAATTACCGCCCTCTGGTCGCCCTTTTCTCGCCGATATTTTGGGAAGAGGGGCCAATGGCAAGGATAAGAGGGGCATGCAGCCACCGTAGACAGGGATGAATGATTGAGCCTCCATTCCCCTCCCCCAAGAGCTATTCTTCTTCCTTGTAGCTTGTAATACTTGTGCAACCCAACAGAGAAGAGAACACACAAAGCAGGAGTAGGGTTTTACACCGCAAGGTGGCCCAAACCTGGGTAAACTCCGGTGTCCCCCTTGTGTTCTACGTGCGTGTTTTGGTCATGGTCGAGGCGAGGTTGTAGAGGCGTCCAGCTCCCCTGAGTTCAAACAAGGTTCTTGAGAGGTTTCCCACAGGCACAAAACCAATCTCCGCATTTGGCGTGCTAGGTAGGGGAGCTGATTTCTCGTCTCCGGCATCTGCATCGACATGACTGACACACGTCTCCCGCACCAACTGTCGTGCCCACGCCGGCACCGCCACCGAGCCCGCAGCTGGGGAGGAGCAGGCTTCCTCCCTCCACCCATCCGTGCAGCTGCCTCCGCTGCCTCCTGCACGCACTGCTATGGAATCCTCCCACAGCCGGCCTGACCCTCCGGCTCCGCAGGTCGCGCTCCTCATGGTGCGTGAGCTACTGCACTACCGCCCCATCGAGGCTGGCTACGACACATGGTTGTCTCGCATCACCGAACTGGTCAACACCGCTGGAGATGCTCTGGCTATCTCCCACTCCCTGCATCCTCTGTCGTCGCATGGTGCAAGGGCAGGCCATGGCATGCCTCCTTGAAAACACATATGCTTCCTTGGTGGTTTTGATAATTCATGACAACATACATTGTCTCTTGGACTAATATTTCTACCTAGTTTATTTCAGGTTTAGTCCAGAGAGAGTGTTGGCAAAAGGGTGTGAGGAGATTCCCCAAGAAGAAGAAGAGGAAGGAATAGGATTGGCCAAGCTACAAGCATGAAGACTCTACATTTTACTTAGTTAGAAATCACTTTGAGTCCATAGGAAAGCCAATACTATTAAAAGGGGGTGAGGTAATGTTGGTGAATAAATTGCTCCACGTGCACAAGTGCTAGCCACCAATATCACCCACAAGCTCTCTCACAAAAATACTGTCTAAACCCTACCATACAAAACCGGTGCCACCAAGTTTCCACTCGGCCCTACCGATTTTCACCTCAGACAGAACCCTAGCCAAACCCTAGCTTCTTAGTACAACCAAGTACTACATCGGTGCAACCGAGTTTCGTTGACCAACATTCGGATGACCCAGTTTATAAAATCGGAATTTCTGAGTTTTATGGATCGGTCTCACCGAGTTTGGAAACTGCCCTCGGCCACTCATATCGGTACTACCGAGAATCATATATCGGTCTCACCGAGATTCCTAAAGTTTCCACATTTTGAACAAATCGGTACGACCGAGTTTTACTTCGGTTTCACTTTCACCGAGTTGGTCAAATGGTGTAATAGTTGGATTTTTGGAGATGCCTATATATACCCCTCCACCACATCCCACTCACAAGGGAAAGCACTCAGAACAGTTCCCGACTTCCCATATCCAAATTTCTGAGAGAGAACCACCTACCCTTGTGTTGAGATCAAGATCATCCACTCCAACCATATGGATCTTGATTTATAGCCTCCCCAAGTTGCTTTCCATCCAATCAATCTCTTCTACCAAGCCAAATCTTTGAGAGAGTGATCGAGTGTTGAGGAGTCTATCATCTTGAAGCACAAGAGTAAGGAGTTCATCATCACTATCAAGCCTATTACCTTTTGGAGGGTGGTGCCTCCTAGATTGGTTAGGTTTTGCTTGGGAGCCTCCTACTTCGTGTTGTGGAGTTGAACCAAGAAGTTTGTACGGGCAAGGAGATCGCCTACTCTGTGAAGATCTACCCATAGTGAGGCTAGTCCTTCGTGGACGGAAGACGTTATGGAGTAGTCAAGGTTGCTACTTCGTGGACCCTTATGGGTGGAGCCCTCCGTGGAATCTCGCGACCGCTACCCTCCGTGGATTGAAGACTCCATAAACGTGGATGTACGATAGCGCCACCTATCGGAACCACAACAAAAATCTTCGTGTCTACAATTGCATTTGATCTTCCTATCTCTATTCTCTTACATATGCTTGTCTTACTTTCCGCTACCATATTTGTTGACTAGCATGTGTAGGGTGCATTAGACTTGTTATAATTGCTAAAATCTACCAACCAATTAACTTGGGAAAAGGTTAGGTTTTAATTCTTGCAAGTAGTCTATTCACACCCCTCTAGACGTCTCTTCTATCGATCCCCTCAATTGGTATCAGAGCCAGGTTTCCATAGCTTCGGTTTCATCATCGTGGAGGAAGATGGATGTGTCTAGTTTGGGGAGTATCAGTTGTAGAGTGCCCGTTCTCGATGGGGAGTACTATAGTCAATGCAAATATGAGATGCTTGAGCTATTCAATGAATTCCATTTGAGCAAGTATTTTAAGATCCCCTATGTACCTCCCATTGATCCCTTACATCCCACACACGAAGAGGAAATTGATATGCTTCGCAATCTTAGAACTGTTAACCTCATTATCAAAGGATTGCCTATAATTGTGGTTGATCAAATGAAGAATTTTGAATGTGCTTATACTTTGTGGAATGATTTGGAGAAACGATATCCAAGTTATTCATTAAGTAATCTTGATGAAATTCTTCATAAAGCTATTGCCTTTCACATAATGAAGCCTAGTGATCCTAACTTTGATAAATGCATATTTGAGCTTCGTGACCTCATGCGTGCTAAAGGAGATGTCACTACCATCAATAAAATTATCTTTGAAGCCATTCACATTCATAAAATTGAACATTGTCATTATCTCAATCCTAACGAATCTCTTGTCTCTCATGAAGAGGATATCCCACTTGATGATGACAATGTGGAACATAGCTATTATGAAGAAGATGAGTTATTCAACATCGAGTGTGAGAAGACTATGAAGAGTCTAAGCCTCATGGCAAATTTCAAAGATTACATGGCCGGAGGAAAGGAATGGATTCTCGACAGTGGATGCACCGATCATATGACCGGAGATAGAGTCATGTTCCAAGAAATCACACCAAACCATGGACCACGAAGGTATGTAACTTTTGGAGACAACTCCAAGGGTAAGGTACTTAGTCTTGGTAAGGGGGCCATATCTCATGATAGCTCTGTTCAAAATATCATGCTTGTTGAATCCATTGGCTACAATCTTCTTTCCGTATCTAGATTTGCCGACTTCGGTTTTAATGTGCTATTTACCAAAGTAGATTGCCGAGTGTTTCATCAAGATAACAATAGCATTGTATTTACTGGTTTTCGTAGAGGTGATCTATACATTATTGATTTCACTAAGAGATCCAAATCTTGCACTTGTCTTATTGCAAAATCTTCTAAAGGTTGGCTTTGGCATAGAAGATTAGGACATGTTCGTATGCGTAATATAGACAAGCTCATCAAAGGTGATCATATACTTGGTGTTAAAGATGTTATCTTTGACAAAGATAGACTTTGGAGTGCTTGTCAAGCCGGAAAACAAATAGGTGGAAGTCATCCCGTAAAGAATATCATGACTACTAGGAGACCACTCGAGTTGCTTCATATGGATCTTTCTAGTCCCAATGCTTACAAGAGCCTCGGTGGAAATTCCTTTGGTCTAGTTATAGTTGATGATTTTTCCAGATTTATGTGGGTGTTCTTTCTTGATGCTAAGTTGCAGGTGCAAAAGATCTTCAAGAACTTCGCCCGCAAAGCTCAAAATCAGTTTGAAGTGAAGATCAAGAAAGTTCGGAGCGACAACGGAACAGATTTCAAGAACACAAATGTGGACACCTTTCTTGACGAAGAAGGGATTCTACATGAGTTCTCGGCTACATACACGCCTAAACAAAATGGAGTTGTTGATAGGAAGAACCAAACTCTTATTGAGATGGCAAGAACGATGCTCGACGAATACAAAACGCCAAGACACTTTTGGGCGGAGGCCGTGGAAACAGCTTGTCATGCCACAAACCGACTCTATCTTCACAAGCTTCTCGGTAAGACGACATATGAGCTACTCACCGGTAACAAACCCCAAGTTGGATACTTTCGGGTATTCAGCTCCAAGTGTTACATTCTTGACAAGCATCATCGTTCTAAATTTGCTCCTAAATCTCATGAAGGTTTCCTACTCGATTACGGATCAAACTCTCACACTTACCATGTCTACAACAACTTCACTCGAAAAGTTGAAGAGATGGGTAGATGTGAAGTTTGATGAATCTAATGGTTCGCAAGTCGAACAATTGCCAAATGATGTAGGAGATAAAGAACCTTCGGGAGCTATCCAAGACTTGTCCATTGGCAAGATTCGTCCCATGGAGGTGAAGGAAAGTACTTCATCAACCCAAGTGGAAGCTCCTACTTCGCGTCTAGGAAAACCTCAACACGACATGGAAGCATCCACAAGCGGTACACGACGAGATGAAGAGGAGGAAGAAGTACATCATGATGATCCACCTCAACCTCCTTCACCACCACCTCAAGGACACGACACCTTCGACAACAACAATGAAGAAGAGGATGATGATGAGGAAGCTCCACCATCCAACAAGCAAAAGCTACCTCGAGTTCGAGCAAGAGTGAACAAAAATCATCCCTTAGAGCAAATTTTCGGTGACATTCAAACCGGGAGAATCACTCGCTCTAAAACCCGCTTAGCTAATTTTTGTGAGCACTACTCATTAATTTCTAGTATTGAGCCTATGAAGGTGGAACAAGCGCTCGAAGATCCGGATTGGGTGAATGCTATGCATGAAGAGCTTCACAACTTCGAGAGGAACGAAGTGTGGACACTTGTGGAGAAGCCCAAGGACGAGCAAAACATCATCGGAACCAAATGGGTGTTTCAGAACAAGCAAGACGAAGACGGTCAAGTCGTTCGCAAGAAGGCACGTCTCGTGGCGCAAGGCTACACGCAAGTCGAAGGTATGGACTACGGTGAGATCTATGCCCCCGTTGCTAGACTTGAAGCTATTCGTATATTGCTTGCCTATGCGAATCATCATGACATCACTCTTTACCAAATGGATATTAAAAGTGCATTTCTAAATGGGGAGATTGAGTAAGAAGTCTATGTTAAGCAACCCCCTGGTTTTGTGAATCCTAAGAAACCCAACCATGTTTACAAGCTTCGTAAAGCTCTTTATGGACTTAAGCAAGCCCCTCGTGCTTGGTATAAGTGCCTAACAAAGTTTCTTCTTGAAAAGGGGTTTGAGATTGGTAAAATTGATGCAACCTTATTCACTAAGGGAGTTAATGGTGAATTATTTGTGTGCCAAGTTTATGTGGATGATATTATCTTTGGATCTACTAACCCACAATTTAGTGACAAATTTGGAAGGTTGATGTCCGAGAAGTATGAGATGTCCATGATGTGTGAGCTGAAATTTTTCCTTGGTTTGCAAATCAATCAAAAGAGAGAAGGAACTTTCATCTCTCAAACCAAGTATACCAAGGACTTGATCAAGAAGTTCAACATGCAAGAGTGTAAAGGTATGAAAACTCCTATGCCTACTAGTGGACATGTTGATCTTACCAAGGAGGACAAACCGGTTGATCAGAAGGTTTATCGATCAATGATTGGTTCATTGCTATATCTGTGTGCCTCCCATCCTGATATCATGCTTAGTGTTTGCGTGTGTGCTAGATATCAAGCTGCTCCTAAAGAGTGTCATCTTAAGGCCGTGAAAATAATTGTGAGATACTTGATACATACACCAAACTTTAGCATTTGGTATCCCAAGGGATCTTCTTTTAACCTTGTTGGCTATTCCGACTCGGACTACACCGGAGATAAGGTTGACAGAAAATCCACCTCAAGTACTTGTCAATTTATTGGTAGATCTCTTGTGTCTTCGTCCTCCAAGAAAGAAAACTCGGTATCTCTATATACCGCTGAAGCGGAATACATAGCCGATGGATCATGTTGTGCTCAATTGCTATGGATGACTCAAACTCTTAAGGATTATGGCATACATGTGAGACATGTACCATTGTTATGTGACAATGAGAGTGCAATCAAAATTGCTTATAATCCCATGAAACATTCGCGAACTAAGCATATTCAAGTTCGACATCATTTCATTCGTGATCATGTTGCCAAAGGAGATATAAAACTCAAGCATGTTCGTAGTGACAAACAATTGGCCGATATCTTTACTAAGCCACTTGATGAGAAAGTGTATTGTCACTTGAGGAGTGAGTTGAACATCATTGATGCTTCAAACTTTAGCTAGACTCACTCGGTTGCATGCAAGGGCATGAGCTTACATGACTATTCCATGATACCTTTGACATATTATCATATACCTTGGAAATACATGCTCCCTTGTATTGCAACTAACCTTTTGTAGGTACTTGGAAGAACTTCAATCCACAAGATTGCCAAGAACTAATATCATAAGCAATCTTGTCATGGCCAAGTATCCACAACCCTTCTTTGATGATGGAAGGAAGAACACAACATAAACCATATCCTTGACATATATTTGATGAGATCACAATTTATATTCATAATTGGTATCATGTCATTTGGATATATCTTGTTCTTCCTTGCATGACTAACCCATGTAGGTGAAAAGATAACCAAAATGATCAAGGATTGCTCCTAACTCAAGATGATCTTCATCAACATCGAGCATCCACAACAAGTTCTCCTACATGCTATGCCATTAACATCACTCAAAGGTATGTGCTCATATCCTTGAAAAAGCTTTACTCCAAGTCATGATATAAAGCAACTCAAGTGATCTGAAAACATTAAAGTGCTTAATCGAAAAATGGCAATCCCATTTTGAGCTTAACGATGAGTATGACCTATGATCAAGTATTCTTGCTTGGCTCCTAAGTCAATATAATCTAATATAGGTGACCTAGTCACCGACCATCATCTAGATGAAGTTTCTTGTGTGGTTCATCTTATAGTTGATTGATTTCTGGGAACCACTCAACCCTCATCTAGTTGATATTTCTTTGTAAATTCATTTCTATTTCCTTTGCGAATCCTTTTGAAATTTTATTGCAAGTTTTCTAAAATCATTTGAGATTTTCTGAAAGTTGCCAAGTTTCTGTTTTGACCTCGGAGCCTCCGACTCAAATTACTCGGCGTCACCGATTATGCAGATAGGCTGCACATACACAATTCGGTTCCACCGACAATTTTGCCTCGAAGCCACCGATTTTGCTATCTTATATGTTATGTGTTAAGTTTAGCAAATCTTTATTTCTTCAATGATCCCTTTGTTTAAAAAAACCTTGAAGGGGGAGAAACTTTATTCAAGGATCCCTATGTCAAAGGGGGAGAAATCTTCAAGCTTTGAGATAAGTGAAAGGGGGAGAAATTGTACTCTATGATCCCTCAGTCTTAAATGCTCTCTATGATTCTTATCTTTCCATGATCCCTACATTCTATGACGCTTGTTCTCTAGGATCCCTTCTAACTCAATGATCCCTGTGTCTGACCCAGTGTATGAACCTTTTTGGAAATTAATGCCAAAGGGGGAGAAATACCAAAGCTTCACTGGAAAGGGGGAGATACAACAGAGGGGGAGATATAAACTAACGGGGAGAACATCAAAGCTTATGCTTATATAGATAGGGGGAGAATACCAATACAGGGGGAGAATACCAAAGTCTGTGTCTATCCATAGGGGGAGAAACACTACTTAAGGGGGAGAGAGCATGTCTAATCTATTCTATCATCTGTGTCTATCGATATGTTTATTCTATTTGCCTAATCATGTTAGACTTGTCTCACCTTACCTACTCCCAATATCTACATGCTAGGATTCAGGGGGGGAGGATGACCTAAAATTTCACATTTAGGGGAGAAAGTTCTAAATGATCTTGGAGACATAGCACTCTTAAGGAATACTATCTTCTATATGTTCTCCACATCTTGGTATTGTTGAGTTATATTGCATTCTTGGTTTATAGAATACTCTTGTGTTTCCTAACATTCTTTTCTCAAGTGTGTTTCTACTATTAGGATGTTCAAGAACTCAAGGTAAGTATATGCATCATATCTTTGATCAAGATGATCTCTTGCTTCTTGCACATATTGTTTGCAAGAGTGAAGTCTTGAACAAGGATACATCTCATTCACATATATTTGATGCATATAGCCAAGATACACATGACACATCTTATCCCTTCTACTATATGTGTGTCCATGCATTCCAAAGCAACTATCCCTCAAAAGGATTGCACACATTTAGGGGGAGCATATTTTAGTCATGTGTCTCTCAAAGTCTTCATTATATCTTTGCATATCTTTATTTGAATCTTTGATTGTATGTTGTCATCAATTACCAAAAAGGGGGAGATTGAAAGCACATATGCTCCCTTGGTGGTTTTGTTAATTCATGACAGCATACATTGTCTCTTGGAATAATATTTCTACCTAGTTTATTTTAGGTTTAGTCCATAGAGAGTGTTGGCAAAAGGGTGCGAGGAGATTCCCCAAGAAGAAGAAGAGGAAGGAATAGGATTGGCCAAGCTACAAGCATGAAGACTCAACATTTTACTTTGTGAGAAATCACTTTGAGTCCATAGGAAAGCTAATACTATTAAAAGGGGGTGAGGAAATGTTGGTGAAAAAATTGCTCCACGTGCACAAGTGCTAGCCACCAAAACACCCACAAGCTCTCTCACAAAAATACTCTGTCTAAACCCTATCATACAAAATCGTTGCCACCAAGTTTCCACTCGGCCCTACTGATTTTCACCTCAAACAGAACCCTAGCCAAACCCTAGCTTCTCGGTACAACCAAGTACTACATCGGTACAACCGAATTTTGGTGACCAACATTCGGATGACCTAGTTTATAAAATCGGAATTTCCGAGTTTTATGGATCGGTCTCACCAAGTTTGGAAACCGCCCTCGGCCACTCATATCGGTACTACCGAGAATCATATATCGAGCTCACCGAGATTCCTAAAGTTTCCACATTTTAAAGAAATCGGTACGACCGAGTTTTACTTCGGTTTCACCGAGTTGGTCAATAATGGTGTAACGATTGGATTTTTGGAGATGCCTATATATACCCCTCCACCATATCCCACTCACAAGAGAAGCACTCAGAACAGTTCCTCACTTCCCATATCCCAATTTCTGAGAGAGAACCATATACCCTTGTGTTGAGATCAAGATCATCCACTCCAACCATATGGATCTTGATTTGTAGCCTCCCCAAGTTGCTTTCCACCCAATCAATCTCTTCTACCAAGCCAAATCTGTGAGAGAGTGATTGAGTGTTGAGGATTCTATCATCTTGAAGCACAAGAGAAAGGAGTTCATCATCACTATCAAGCCTATTACCTTTTGGAGGGTGGTGCCTCCTAGATTGGTTAGGTGTTGCTTGGGAGCCTCCTACTTCGTGTTGCGGAGTTGAACCAAGAAGTTTGTACAGGCAAGGAGATCGCCTACTTCGTGAAGATCTACCCATAGTGAGGCTAGTGCTTCGTGGACGGAAGCTGTTATGGGATAGTCAAGGTTGCTACTTCGTGGACCCTTATGGGTGGAGCCCTCCATGGACTCTCGCGACCGCTACCCTCCGTGGGTTGAAGACTCCATAAACGTGGATGTACGATAGCGCCACCTATCGGAACCACAGCAAAAATCTTCGTGTCTACAATTGCGTTTGATCTTCCTATCTCTACTCTCTTACATATGCTTGTCTTACTTTTCGCTGCCATATTTGTTGACTAGCATGTGTAGGGTGCATTAGACCTGTTATAATTGCTAAAATCTACCAACCAATTAAATTGGGAAAAGGTTAGGTTTTAATTCTTGCAATTAGTCTATTCACCCCCCTCTAGACATCTCTTCTATCGATCCCCTCACTCATCCGCCCGACGAGGGTGATGGACGACGCCCCCGTGCGCGCGCACTTGTGCCGTCCCATGGAGCGTCATCACCACCCCATGAGGATCCCAACTGCAGGGTCGTCCAGCGCGCGGAGCTTGACGCGCGCGTGCTACTCGAGAAGCGCAGTGAGTGCCAGAACCGCACTCTCCGGGACATCGCAGCGGTCGGACGCCAGAACCATGCCGCCCTTGCTGGTGGTGTTCCCTCCAACAGCGGTGGGTGTCACGCCTTTACCCCTGAGCTGCACCGCGTGGTGTGGCCCATGCCATTCAAGCCGGAGTTGCCTCCACGCAACAACGGCACCCCCAACCCCATAGAGTTCTTACAGCTCTACGCCATCGGCATCGAGGCCGTCAGTGGCTACGACAATGTCTTGGAGAATTGGTTTCCCATGGCCCTCAAGGATGCGGCGCGCTTGTGGCTGATGAACCTCCCCGAGGGCTCCATCTCTTCGTGGTCCGAGCTGTACACGTAGTTCGTCTCCAACTTCAAGGGCACATACGAGCACCCCCTCACCCTCAACGACCTGCGCGCCATGCGCCAACAACCAGGCAAGCCCATCCGCAAGTACATCCAGCATTTCAGTCAGGTGTGCAACAAGATCCCGCACGCATCCGATGCCGCCATCATTTATGCATTCTACGTGGGTGTCATAGACGTCAAGATGCGCGAGAAGCTCGCCATCAACGACGAGCTCGACATCATGGCCACATTGTTCGACCTCGCCGACAAGTGCGCCAAGGCTGAAGAGGGACGCCTATTCGCCCACAACGACCTAGACGCCGTCAGCGACGCTGCCAAGGCCAAGAGCAAGGATGTCAAACACAAGGGGCCCACCGTGCTTGCTGCGGAGCCTGAGCAGAAGCGCGAGCGTGACCGTGAGGAAGCTCCCAAGAAGCCTTTTTGCGCCTACCACAACATGAACTCTCACAACACCGAGGACTGTCACGAGCTCAGGCTGCTTCATAGCAGGGGCAGAAGCTCCATCCCAGTCGCAACAGCCGTGACACAGGCCGCAGCGGTGGCCGCAATGGCGACCGCTTGGGAGACCGCAACAACGGCAATGCCAATGGCGGCAGCAACAACCATCAAGGCTGGTTAGACTAGCCACGCCGTGCCAACCCTCTGGCCAATGGCCTTCCTCCGCGCCCCGACACCAATACTGGCAACCTGCCCGATGAGGACGTTGGGGGCTACCAGGAGCCCCGCAGCATAGCATGCATCCTTGGTGGATCCCAGGTTGCCACCTCCAACCACCACCTCAAGCAGTTCTCCCGTGAGGTGAACGCCACCCTATCAAGCTTTGAGGCCACGAAGCCCCTCAATCTTAGTGCACAATCACCTTCAACTCCAGGGATCACCCCAAGTCCATGAGGGCTGTGGGAACCATCCCCATGTTGTGCACTCCCACCATCAACAACGGTTGCGTCACTAAGACCCTCATCGACGAAGGCGTCGACGTCAACGTGCTCTCCATCGACACCTTCGAGCAGCTTCAGGTGCCTTGCGAGCGCTTGATGCCCACGAGGCCCTTCTCGGGCATGACAGACGGATCCACCCTGCCCCTGGGGCAGGTGCGACTCATATTCACCTTCGGCTCCTCCACGAACTACCACACAGAGTTCATTGACTTTGATGTGGCGCACATCGGCCTGTCCTACAAATGCCATCTTGGGCTACCCAGCGCTCACCAAGTTCATGGTAGTGACCCATCAAGCCTACAAAACTGTCAAGATGCCAGGCTGCGGCGGTACAATCACCGTCCGCTGCAACGAGAAGGAGGCCGTGCTCTCCATCAAGCACGCATACATGGCCGCCGCCACTGCCTACCCCGCTGACGAGGACGACCCCGAGCGCCCTGAGGCCACACCCGCAAAGAAGAAGCCGCTCTTATCTCAGGAGCGTGCCAAGATGAAAAAAGTGTCGTTGGACGGCACGCAGTGGCCCCGGGCCCACTGTTACCATCAACATCGGCCTCTCCCCTAAATAGGAAGGCAAGCTCGTCACCTTCCTCCGAGCAAATGCTGAGATGTTTGCCTGGACACCATCAGACATGCCCGGTGTGCCGAGGGCAGTGATCGAGCACCATCTAGCTGTGTGTCTCAACGCACGGCCCGTTAAGCAGAAGGTATGGCGCCAGGCGCCAGAGAAGCAAGAGTTCATCATACACGAGACAAAGAAGCTCCAGAAAGCAGGTTTCATCCACGTGGTAATCCACCCCGAGTGGGTTGCCAACCCCATCGTAGTCCAGAAGCACTGTGGAGAAGGGCGGATGTGCGTTGACTTCACCGACTTCAACAAGGCCTACCACAAGGACCATTTCCCACTGCCCGCATCGACCAGATAGTGGATTCCACCACCGGGTACAATCTGCTGTGCTTCCTGGATGCCTTCTCGGGCTATCATCAGATCAAGATGGCGAAGAAATATGAAGAGAATGCACATCGGCCTCGAGCCTCAGATTGGGAGGAACGCGGAGGCCTACGTGGACGACATCGTCATCAAGACCCGCGAAGCAAACACCCTCATCAAGGATCTTGAGGAGACCTTCACCAACTTGCGCAAGATCCGCCTCAAGCTCAACCCCGCCAAGTGTGTCTTTGGAGTCCCTTCAGGCAAGCTGTTGGGCCTCCTGGTCTCCCACCGTGGCATTGAGGCCAACCCCGAGAAGATCAAGGCCATCGAGCAGATGAAGCCTCCCTGCAGCCTCAAGGAAATGCAGAAGCTGATTGGATGTGTGGCCTCACTTGGCTGCTTCATCTCCAAGTTCGGCGAGAGAGTGTTGCCTTTCTTCAAGGTCCTGAAGCGGAGGGGACCCTTCAAGTGGACTCTTGAAGCCAACGCGGCCTTCGAGGACCTCAAGAAGTACTTGACGAGCCCTCCCGACATGGTTGCCCCGCGACCTCGCGAGCCTTTGCGCCTATACTTGGCAGCCACCCCACAGACGGTCAGCGTGGCCCTGGTGGTGGAACAAGAGGAGCAAGTTCCTGCCAGGAAAGAGCCACCTCCTGATGCTGAACCGGCGCTTGCCGAGGTCACACCTCCAGCGACAGCTGAGAGTTTCACGGAGCCCCACGAGGCAGTGGCGAAGCCTACAGAGGTCCCGCCTCAAGAGACCCCCGGGAAGCCACCCGATGAACCTCATAAAGATCAAGTTGTGGTCCCCAAGACTTCACGCCTCGTCGAACATCCGATCTACTTCGTGAGCATAGTATTGCCGGATGCACGCGAGCGATACCCCATGCAAACAGAAGCTACTCTTCACGCTCCTCATCGCCTCTAGGAGGCTGCGGCACTACTTCCAGGGACATCCCATCAAGGTGATCAGATCCTACCCCTGGAGCAATTACTTCACAAGCCCAAACGCCACGGGGCGCGTGGCGGAATGGAACATTGAGCTGCAACCCTTCGAGTTGGAGTTCCTCAACACAAGGACAATCAAGGGTGCATCACTAGCTGACTTCACGGCGGAGTGGACAGATCCGCATCAAGACGAGCTGCGCGAAGCAGAGTCCCTCCTGCCTGGGAAGGACACCCCTGATGTATGGACCATGCAATTTGTTGGGGCATTCTCCCAGCAGGGTGATACTCGTGATCTGCGTTGGGTTTTCCGTGAATAGTAACGGGTTATCCCATCACAAAGTGGGTAAGTATTTCCCTCAGTTATGAAACCAAGGTTTATCGAACCAATAGGAATACCAATCCTCAACCGTCTTCAGCAGCTGCACACAAAAGAACAAACAACTGCACCCAACGCCGGCAAGAGGGTTGTCAATCCCCTTGATCTCGTTATTTGCAAGCAAGTGAATTGTGTAGAAAATTGTAAATTGCAAAATAAAATAAAAGCAAATAAATAACAGCAAGGTAATGATAGTGTTTGTGAATATATAAGTGAATAGACCCGGGGGGCGTAGAGTTCTCTAGTGGCATCTCTCATAGAAATAACATACGACGGGTAAACAAATTACTGTTGGGCAATTGATAGAAAAGCGAATGGTTATATGATTTTCACGGCAATGATCATGTGTATATAGGCATCACGCCCATAAGCAAATAGGCCAACTCCTGCCTGCACCTATTACTATTACTCCACCCATCGACTGCTATCCAGCATGCATCTAGAGTATTAAGTAAAACAGAGTAATGCTTGGGGAACATTGACATGATGTAGACAAAGTAAACTCAATCAATATGAATAAACCCCATCGTTTTATCCTTAGTAGCAGCAACACAAAGACGTAACTTGTCCCCTTCTGTCACTGGGATGTAGAAACTCGCCAGGTTGAACCTACTACAACGCACCACTCCCACCGAAGAAATATCAATCTAGTTGGCCAAACTATCTCAATAGACCAGAGAGCATTACGAAGCTATAATGATCATGCAAATAAGAATCATAGTATTGAGGTTTGACTCAAATACTTTTCATGTATAATCTGAACATAAACTCACAATTCATCGGATCCCAACAAACACACCATACAAAGGGATTACATCGGATAGATCAAGGCAAAGATGCGATGCACATTGAATTGAAGATCGAGAGAGAGAGAGAGATTGCCATCTAGGTACTACCTACGGACCCATAGGTCTGTGGTGAACTACTCACACATCATGGCGAGGGCAGCAAGGTTGATGAAAAGGCCCTCCGTGATCGATCTCCCCTCTGGCAGGGTGCCGGAACGGAGGTGTAGATGGCCTCCCGTCGGAACATAGACTTGTGGCGGCGGAAAAAGTGTTTCGGGAGCGCTCTCGGAGTTTTTAGGGTATTTGTGAATTTATAGGCCAGAGAGGGGCATCGGGAGGTGCCCGAGGGGGCCACAAGCCATCAGGGTGCCCCCTGGTGGCGCGCCCTATTGGCTTGTGGGTCCCTCGTGGCTCCTCCGACCTCCCTCCAAAGCTTCCAGGTCTTCTTTTGGTCCAGAAAAAATCATAAAAAAATTCATGGCAATTGGACTTCGTTTGGTACTGTAAACCTGAAAAGCCAAAAACATGGAGAAAACAGCAACTGGCACTAGGCACTGGGTCAATAGGTTAGTGCTCAAAAATATTATAAATTGGTAAATAAATACCCAAAAAGTATCCTAGAATGATAATATATTAGCATGGAACAATAAAAAATTATAGATACGTTGGAGACGTATCAGCATCCCCAAGCTTAATTCTTGCTCGTCCTCGAGTAGGTAAATGATAAAAACAGAATTTTTTATTTGACATGCTACCCATTATGTACTCTTTGGTATGTATGCTCACTGAGAAATGATGAATTAACAAACAGAAACATAGTAATATTTATAAGTATAAGAAACATAATCGTTAATTCTTCAAAGTATACGATCCTAAAAGAATGTTTACCCTACTCATCTTATTATATTAGCAAGGCATGAATCCGTGTTCACCACAGAAATACAAATGTTAAGCACCACGGTGTCCAAGTCAGGTAATTGGATCGTACTTTTTCAATATGCATCAACTTTTTATTCTTCACGCAATACATGAGCGTGAACCATTGGACATAGCATATAGGTGGTATAGAGTATGATGGTAGGTATCAAAGGGATAAAAAGTGGAGAAGATAGTCTCACATCAACTAGGCGTACCAACGAGCTATGGAGATGCTCATCAATAGATGTCAATGCAAGGAGTAGGGATTGCCATGCAAATGATGCACTAGAGCTATAAGTGTATGAAAGCTCAACTGAAGCTAAGTGGGGTGTGCATCCAACTTTCTTGCTCATGAAGACCTCGGGCATTTGAGGAAGCCCGTCATCGAAATATACAAGCCAAGTTTATTATATGAAAAGGTAGTTCCCACTAGCATATGTAAGTGTCAACATAGGAGACTCTCTATATGAAGAACATGGTGCCACTTTGAGGCGAAAGTGTGGTAAAGGATAGTAGCAAAGTCCCTTCTCTCTTTCTCTCTCATTTTTTACATATTATATATATATATATATATATATGTGTGTGTGTGTGTGTGTGTGTGTGTGTCTATATGTATATGGTGGGCTCATTTAGCCTCCCCCATTTTTATTTTATTTTTCATCCGGAGTCTCATCCCGACTTGTGGGGGAATCATAGTCTCCATCATTCTTTCCTCACTGGGACAATGCTCTAATAATAATGATCATCACACTTTTATTTACTTACAACTCAATAGGAAGAACTGATAGGAAGATATGACTCTGTATGAATGCCTCTGGCAGTGTACCAGGATGTGCAATGATCTAGCGTGACATGTATCAAAAACATGATGAACGGTGGCTTTGCCACAAATACTATGTCAGCTTCATATGATCATGCAAAGCATTATGATGATGAACGTACTAGTCATATGAAGTGACGATGGAATTTGCATGGCAATATATCTCGGAATGGCTATGGAAATGCCATAATAGGTAGGTATGGTGGCTGTTTTGAGGAAGATATAATGAGGCTTATGTGCAACAGAGCGTATCATGTCACGGGGTTTGGATGCACTTGCGAAAGTTGCATCGATCCTCGAGGTGAGAATGGGCTATGCACGGTACCGAAGAGGCTAGCAAATATGAGAAGGTGAAGATGCGTATGTCCATGGTGTCACATTAGTCATAAGGAACTCACATACTTATTGCAAAGTTTTATTAGTTTTATCACAAATCAAAGTACTCCTCGCATGCCCCAAGGGAGGAGGTTGGTAGGATTTAACCATCGCGCACCCCCGACTCGAAACAACACTAGGATTTCAACGAGGAATATAAATGCTCACACATCATCACCATGCCTCTTTAATTTTTAGATGAATAACAAGTTAACACCTCTTGATCTCAACACTTCTACAAATCAACAATTATGGACTCACACCTTTTTCATATTACCACATTAATGTCATTAACCCACAACTTCTCTATATGTGCTACACGATGGTTTTGATTATCATTAATTGAATTCCTAATATTTTTGGACTAGTCTTATGAACCATGGAAATTACCGTCACTCTTTATTCAGCTCTCAAACAAATATAAGTGAAGAACAAGAGCATATTATTTCCATAAAATCTACACGCCACGGTGCTAAAAAAGATATAAGTGAAGTACTAGAGCAACTGCCAAGCTCAAAAGATATAAGTGAAGCACATAGAGTATTCTAGAAAATTATCATGAAGGTGTGTCTCTCTCAAATAGGTGTGTCCACCAAATGATGATTGTGACAAACTGAAAGTAAAAGCAAACAAAAACAAACGACGCTCCAAGCAAAACACATATCATGTGATGAATAAAAATATAGCTACAAGTGACATACCGATGGATTGAGACGAAAGAGGGGATGCCTTCTGGGGCATCCCCAAGCTTAGACGCTTGAGTCTCCTTAGAATTGTACTTGGGGTGCCTTGGGCATCCCCAAGCTTAGGCTCATGCTACTCCTTATTCCGTAGTCCATCGTGATCACACCCAAAACTTGAAAACTTCAATCACACAAAACTCAACAAAACTTCGTGAGATCCGTTAGTATAAGAAATATATTGCATACTTTAGGTACTATGATAAATTGATTATTAATTCATTTTTGCATAATAGGTACTGTATTCTAACTTCTCCATGGCTTACACCTTCCCGATATAACCCATAGCATAATCAAAACAAGCAAACTATGCAAGCAAAACACAATCTGTTTAAAACAGAAAATTCTGTAGCAATATGTAAAGACACTATACTTATGTAGACAATTCTGAAAAAATAGGAAATCGTCAATAATTTGTATAGAAATATTGTGTAAAAATTTCAGATCATTATCACGCTCCAGTAAGAAATGAAAATTCATGCACTGTGGTCAAAGTTTCTGTTATGTTTCAGCATCGTTTCTACTCATCTTATGAGTCATACCAAAGGCTTTACTTGGCACAAACACTAATTAAAACATAAAAACATAATAATTACAGAGGAAACAATCATTTTATCACAAAATAACAGAAAGGAAAAACAAAATAAAGATACATATTGGGTTGCCTCCCAACAAGCGCTATTGTTTTATCCCCCTAGCTAGGCATAATGCATAGTTTCAAGTGTTGTCATGTTTGACACTCAACCCATAGTTAACTCTCATGATTGATTCATAAGGTGGTTTAATTCTCTTCCTAGGGAAGTGTTCCATCCCTTTCTTTAATGGGAATTGGAATCTTATGTTTCCCTCTTTCATATCAATAATTGCACCTATAGTTCGTAAAAATGGCCTTCCAAGTATTATGGGACAAGTAGGATTGCAATCAATATCAAGCACAATGAAATATACAAGAACATAGTTTTTTTGCAATAATAAGCACATCAATAATTCTACCTAAAGATTTCTTGATGGTAGAATCCGCAAGATGCAAGTTTAGGGAACACTCTTTAATATTAGTGAGACCAAGCACATCACATAAAGTTTTAGGTATGGTTGAAACACTAGCACCAAGGTCACACAAAGCATTGCATTCATATTTATTTATCTTTATTTTTATAGTATGCTCCCACTCATCATGCAATTTTCTAGTAATAGAAATTTCAAGCTCAAGTTTCTCATCATAAGCTTTTATTATAGCTTCTACTATGTGTTCGGTAAAAGCTTTGTTTTGTTCATAAGCATTGGGTGAGATAATAATGGATTGCAGAAAGGAAATACATTCTACTAAAGAGCATTTATCATAATTAAATTCCGTGTAATCCAAGATAGTGGGCAGAACACTAGTTAAAGTTTTGACCTCTCCAGGCCCACTTTTTTCAGTTTTAGCATTAAAGTCATCACCCTCCAAGCAAACGTGATGCTCCTCAACTAAAGTTGAATCATCTCTAGTCCCTTTATCATTCATATTCAGAGAAGTAAACAAAGATTCAATAGGAGAAACACCAATCATTTTAAGATCTTTATCATAATTCCGGTAAAAACCTAGTGGAAGAGCTTTTTCTAAAAATTCTCGCTTAGCTCTCAACTTAGCGGTCCTCTCCTTACTTTCATTAATAGATAATTGGATAGATTTAAAAGTCTCATTAAAATCATGCTTGGTTGGCAAAGACTTATTTTTAAGAGTTTCAACATAAAGAGCAATTATATCCATGTTTTTAGCCAAAGTATCAATCACATGCAACTTTTCTTCTACCGTAGTGTTGAAAACCTTTTGAGAATTAATAAATTATTTAATTGTGTTCTCAAAATCAGAAGGTATCCTATTAGGATTTGTAGAATAATTTCCATAAGAATTACCATAAGAATGTCCATAGTTGTTAGAGGAATTATCGGGATACGGTCTAGCATTGAAATTTCCTCTATAAGCATTGTTATTGAAATTATTTCGCGAGATGAAGTTCACATAAATAGCATAAATTTTTGCTCAATAAAAGTAGACAAAGGAATTTCATTGGGATCAACATTAGTATTTTTATTAGCAACCATATTCATAGGAGCATCCACTTTTTCACTCAAAGTAGTGATTTCTTCGACATAATTTACCTTCTTACCAGTTGGAGCTCTTTCGGTATGCCATTGAGAATAATTTTGTCATAATGTTGTCTAGAAGTTTTGTGGCCTCTCCTAAGGTAACATCCATAAATGTACCACCTGCGGCAGAATCTAGAAGATTTCTAGTCACAAAGTTTAGTCCAGCATAGAAATTTTGGATAATCATCCACAAGTTTAAGCCATGAGTTGGACAATTTCCTATCATCAATTTCATTCTCTCCAAAGCTTGTGCAACATGCTCTTGATCTTGCTGTTTAAAATTCATTATTTGATTTCTAAGGGAGATGATCTTAGCAGGAGGAAAATACTTGGCAATAAAAGCATCTTTACACTTATCCCACCTTCCAATACTATTATGAGGTAGAGATGAAAACCAAGCTTTAGCTTTATCTCTTAGTGAAAAAGGAAATAATTTTAATTTCACAATATCATTATCCATATCCTGTTTATTTTTCATATCACATAATTAAAAAAAGGTATTGAGATGTGATGCGGGATCCTCATTGGGACTTCCCAAGAATTGATCTTTCATGACAAAATTCAGCAATGCAGCATTAATATCAAATGCCTCCACACTAGTGGCGGGTGGTATAGGAGTACTAATAAAATCATTATTATTAGTATTTGACAAATCACACAACTTAGTAGTGTCTTGAAACATGGTGACCACACAAGCAAAGCAACAAGCAAGACAAGTAAACTAGAAAGTAAAGCAAACTAGGAAGTAAACTAGTAACTAGCAAAGATAAATATTTTTGTATTTTTGATTTTTATGAGACAAACTAAATATAACAGCAAATATAAAGAAGAACAAGTGAATGAAATTTTGTGCGAAGTTACTTGATAGTTGGTGATGGTATTCCCCGACAACGGCGCCAGAAAACCTTCCTGATACTCGTGATTTGCGTTGGGTTTTCCATGAAGAGGAACGGGTTATCGCAACACAAAGTGGTAATTATTTCCTCAGTTATGAAACCAAGGTTTATCGAACCAATAGGAATACCAATCCTCAACCGTCTTCAGCAGCTACACACAAAAGAACAAACAACTTGCACCCAACGCCGGCAAGAGGGTTATCAATCCCCTTGATCTCATTATTTGCAGGCAAGTGAGTTGTCTAGATAATTTTAAAGTGCAAAATAAAATAAAAGAAAATAAATAACAGCAAGGTATGAAGGCGTTTGTGAATATATAAGTGAATAGACCCCGGGGCCGTAGAGTTCTCTAGTGGCATCTCTCGTAGAAATAGGATACGGTGGGTAAACAAATCACTGTTGGGCAATTGATAGAAAAGCGAATAGTTATGTGATTTTCATAGCGATGATCATGTGTATATAGGCATCATGTCCATAAGCAAATAGGCCGACTCCTGCCTGCCCCTATTACTAGTACTCCACCCATCGACCGCTATCCAGCATGCATCTACAGTATTAAGTAAAACAGAGTAATGCTTAGAGAACAATGACATGATGTAGACAAAATAAACTCAATCAATATGAATAAACCCCATCGTTTTATCCTTATTAGCAGCAACACAAATACGGAAATTGTCCCCTTCTTTCCCTGGGATGTAGAAACTCGCCAGGTTGAACCCAATACAACGCACCACTCCCACCGACGAAATATCAATCTAGTTGGCCAAACTATCTCAATAGATCGGAGAGCTTTATGAAGCTATGATGATCATGCAAATAAGAATCTTAGTATTCAGATTTGACTCAAATACTTTTCATGAATAATCTGAACGTAAACTCACAATTCATCAGATCCCAACAAACACACCATACAAAGGGATTACATCGGATAGATCAAGGAAAAGATGTGATGAACATTGTATTGAAGAGAGAGAGAGAGAGAGAGAGAGAGAGAGATTGCCATCTAGGTACTACCTACGTACCCGTAGGTCTATGGTGAACTACTCACACATCATGGTGAGGGCAACAAGGTTGATGAAGAGGCCCTCCGTGATCGATCTCCCCTCTGGCAGGATGCCGGAACGGAGGTGTAGATGGCCTCCCATCGGAATAGAGATTTGCGGCGGCGGAAAAAAGTGTTTCGGGAGTGCTCCCATAGTTTTTAGGGTAATTGTGAATTTATAGGCCAGAGAGGGGCATCGGGAGGCGCCCGAGGGGGGCACAAGCCATCAGGGCGCCCCCCTGGTGGCGCGCCCTGTTGGCTTGTGGGTCCCTTGTGGCTCCTCCGTCCTCCCTCCGAAGCTTCCAGGTCTTCTTTTGGTCCAGAAAAAATCATAAAAAAGTTTCGTGGAAATTGGACTTTGTTTGGTAGTGAAAACCTGAAAAGTCAAAAACATGTAGAAAACAACAACTGGCACTAGGCACTAGGTCAATAGGTTAGTGCTCAAAAATATTATAAATTGGTAAATAAATACCCAAAAAGTATCCTAGAATGATAATGTATTAGCATGGAACAATCAAAAATTATAGATACGTTGGAGACGTATCAGGGAGAGAGTTGGTTGTGATGGCGGCATAGTTGTTTTAGATCGCCGTCACGATGTGTGCCTCGACGGCGTTTCGGTGCCACCGGGGGAGAGGGGGAGAGAGCCCCCCCCCCTTCTTCTTCTTCCTTGGTCTCCCCTATAGATGGGAGGAGAGTTTTCCCTCTTGTCCATGGCCGCCATTGTTCCCGGAGGGAAGGAGCCCCTCCGAGATTGGATCTCTCTCTCTCTCTCTGTTTCTCTTCCGTTTTCGCGACTGTTTTGTGACCCCTTCATAGTTCTTAAATTTCCAGAGATCCTTAACTCCGATTGAGCTGAAATTTTGAGGGGTTTTCTCTCGGGAAATTATATTACTTGTGGCGAAAGAAGGGCCCCAACCAACTTACGAGGTGGTCCCAAGCCACCAGGGTGTGGCCACCCCCCTTGCGCTATTTTTTCTTCCCAAAATTCACATATATTCCAAAATAAATCTCCGAATTTTTTTTATCGCATTTGGACTCAGTTGAATTTTCTGCAAAACATGCAAAAACAACACAAACTGGCACTAGGCACTGGATCAATATGTTAGTCCCAAAAATATTACAAGATGTTGCCAAAAGTATGTGAAAGTTGTAGAGTATTGGCATGAAACAATCAAAAATTATAGATATGACGGAGACGTATCAGCATCCCCAAGCTTAATTCATGCTTGTCCTCGAGTAGGTAAATGATAAAAAGATATTTTTTGATGTGGAATGCTACCTATCATAATCTTGAACAAATGTCTAAACATGGCATGAATATTAAGATACAAGTGATTCAAGGCAATAGTCTATCGTTTGATATAAAGACATCAATACTCAAGCATACCAACAGACAATCATGTCTTTCAAAATAACAATGCTAAAGAACGTTATCCCTACAAAATCATATAGCCTGTCATGCTTAGTCTTCCTAGCATAAAGTATAAATCATGAGCACCCCGCTGTCAAACCAAAGCATTTTCAACCTCACTCAATACATGAGCGTGACCCATGGAGATAGCATATGGGTGGAATAGAGTATGGTGGTAGAGATAAAAAGGAGTCAAAGTGGAAAGAAAGTACCGCATCAACTAGGAGGACCAACGGGCTATGGAGATGCCCATCGGTCGATATCAATCCGAGGAGTAGGGATTGCCATGCAATAGATGCACTAGAGCTATAAGTGTATGAAAGCTCAACGGGAGCTAAGTGGGCATGCATCCAACTTGCTTGCTCATGAATACCTCGGGCATTTGAGGAAGACCGTCATCGGAATATACAAACCAAGTTCTATAATGAAAAATTCCCACTAGCATATGAAAATGACAACTCAAGAGACTCTTTATATGAAGAACATGGTGCTCCCTCTAAGCACAAGTGTGGAAAAAGATAGTAGCATTGCCCCTTCTCTGTTTTTCTCTCATTCATTTTTTTTCTTTTCATTCATTTTTTTCATTTTTTTCTTTTTCTCATTTTTTCTTTCTCCCTTTTCTCTTTTTTTTCTTTTTTTGGTGGGCTCATTTGGCCTCACCCATTTTTCATTTTTCATTCGGAGTCTCATCCCTACTAGTGGGAGAGTCATAGTCTCCATCATCCTTTCCTCACTGGAACAGTGCTCTAATAATGATGATCATCACACTTTTATTTACTTACAACTCGATATAATGATAAAGCTATACAAGATGACTCTATGTGAATGCCTCTGGAAGTGTACCAGGATGTGCAATGATCTAGCGTAATATTTAGGTAATGATGAACGGTGGCTTTGCCACAAATACTATATTAGCTACATGATTATGCAAAGCAGTATGATGATGAACACACAAGTCATCAGACAGAATGATGGAAGTTGCATGGCAATATATCTCGGAATGGCTACGGAAATGCCATGATAGGTAGGTATGGTGGTTATTTTCAGGAAGATATAGGGTGGCTTATGTGTGATAGAGCATATCATATCATGGCGTTTGGATGCATCGGCAAAGGTTGCACCAATCCTCGAGGTGAGAATGGGCAATGCACGGTACTGAAGAGGCTAGCAATTATGGAAAGGTGAGAGTGCGTATATCCATGGATTCATATTAGTCATAAAGAACTCATATACTTATTATAAAGCCTATTAGCTTTCTAGGAGAAAAGTAATACTCACATGCCCCTAGGCAAGAGGTTGGTAGGAGTTAACCATCGAGCGCACCTGATTATAACATCACAAAGGATTTCAATCAAGGATACATTTTGCTCCAACTTCATCGCACAACTAGAGACTATATGTGCATGATCCGGGAATCACAAACCTTAATACCAATATTCTTACTAAACCACAATCATTCACTAGAACCCCCGCATATTACCATCTTAATATTGGAAAGATATTACAAGGAATCAAACATATGTAGGATTTTATGATTAACCGTGTGAATGACCAATTCCTGTTAACTCTCTAAATAGGTATAATTGAAGCATGAGAGTTTAATTTCTTTCTACAAAATACCACGCTCTAATAAATATAAGTGAAGCAAAAAGAGCATACAACAAATAACGGTTTTCTATATGTAGAGAAACACGCATCCAAACTTCAAAAGATATATGTGAAGCACACGAAGCATTCTATAAATCCATACTCAAAAGATATAAGTGAAGTGCATGAAGCATTCTATAAATCAACTAAGGAATATACCATACCATCATGGTGCATTGCTAAAAGAAAATTAAAAAGCACACGACGCTCCAAGAATTTACGCATATCATGTGAACAAAACAAAAACCAAGACATATCGATACTTGTTGAAGAAGAAAGATGGGATACCTTCCGGGGCATCCCCAAGCTTAGATGCTTGAGTCTCCTTGAATTTACTTGGGGTGCCTTGGGAATCCCCAAGATTTAACTCTTGCCTCTCCTTATTCTTCTCATATCGATACCTCCTTGATCTTCGAACACTTCATCCACACAAAACTTCACAGAACTTTCATTAGAAAGGTTAGTACATATAATATCAAATACCAACATGTCCTGCCATAACATTATTGTATAATTATAATATAACATTACCTATTGTATGCTATCACAATTCTATGGCTCCCAAGTCATTGGGGCTCAACAAGAATTCAAACATAAGAAGACAAAGAAACTATAACAACAGTCTGTGAAAAACATGACAATGTGTAAAGATGCAGATGAAACGTATACTTCTGTAACTCAGAAAATTCTGCATATTAGGACATGGTAAACAATTTTTATAATAGTATTGTGTAAAAAATTCAGAGTTTTTTGACGTTCTAGTAAAATTGGAAAAATCAAACACTACAGCCAAAATTTCTGTTTTTGCACAACACATATCAAACAAGCAATTTAAACATCCTAAAGGTAAATATTGGCACATTTAGGACAGTAAAACTGGGCCTATTCCCTGTCCTCTCAGCGATTTGCATCTCGAGCCATCCATTTTTACGATCTGGTTGTTTCTGGCCGTTCGATCTCATGTGTACAGGCATCTATCTCGCATGTTTAAGTAGTGGCCCAGCTATCCTAATGGGCTGCTGCTCCACAGGCTGAAACGCAGCCCTGTGGCAAACTAGGCCGCTTCCCGAGCCCACTTAGTTAACCCACCGCGGTCCAAAGCAATCTGACATTGTGCTTTCCCCACGTCTCCGAAAAAAGAGCGCTGCATAGAAGAGGAGCGGATTGCTCGGCGTTAGATATGGAGGAGCGGATCGGTCACCGGTGACAGAGGGGATGGAGGCTCGCGTGATGCGGACGGCGTGGTCGATCGGTCCTGCCGACGCACGCATGTTGCGGCCGACGCTGCCGATCGTCTGCGGGTGGATCTAGCCGTCGCGCGAGAGGGGATCCAGCAGATGCATGTCTTGCAGGTGATTCAGGGGCCATTTGATCCAGCCGACGCCTTTGGTTGGGCTGCGACCTGCGAGAGCGGAAGGGAGGGGACGCGGGCAATGAAGACTGACGCCTCAGCTTATCAAAACTGCTCCGCTGAGACTTGATAGACGCAATCATACTTCAGTTTCTGAGCGCACATTCATGGCGGGATGTGTCGATCCTTTCCGCTGCCGAGGGGTACAGGTAAATCTATATATGCTTCCTACCCCTTCCTCTCTCCGCTCGCCCTCTGCACTCTCAGTGGCAAAACATCTTTCAGCATGATGCCAGGGTAGGTTTCCTCTTTTCAGATCATGTATGATGGTTGTACTCGACTGATTTGGGCACATCTTGCAGCTTGGTACTAAGAATTTTTTTTGTTCGGCAGTCCATGATGTGAAATTATGTTTTGACATGTAATTAATCCACACCTTATCCTTACAAATTTTACCATCCATGTTTTTACGCTACACAGTTGGTGCGATGATTGGGGATCACTGGATCCAGCCGATGTAAGTGATCGGTTTGCAAGGGAGAAAGTAGGGGATCCAGAATCACTATGCGGAATCACTCTATCCTACCGACGTCGATGATCTATCTTTGAGGGACAAAGGGGGGGATCCAGCTTGCCCGACGCCTCGTCTGAACGAAATTGCTCCATCTGGATTTCAAGGGCACTATCGTAGTTCAGCTTCTGTGCACATGGACGTGTACATATGTAATATATTGCCTCCTCTACCACTTTTTTCGGGCAGGTTCGTTCACCTGCAACCCACCAACTTTCTATATCTCAGGAAATCTGAACCGGAAGTTTTCAAACTTGAGTAACCGAAATTCGTTGAGCCAAATGAGAATCTTATCACAATTGTACAGATTTCTTGTGATTTCTTACTCAACTCTCTATACAGACATCCTGGACTGATTCCTTAATTTGTTATGTTTAGGGAGAAAGTATACAATCTACCGTTACACTATTAAGGCTAGCATCATGACTTCATGAGGTTATTCATGTCATCAAAACGTGCAACAAGAATCCAAGCCCAACAGAAATCGGTTTTTTCTTATTGCATTGACCCAAGGTGCAACTACACTGGAGGCATGCAGATTATTTTTTCTCTCATACAACCAATGCTTCATCTTTTAAATATCTCCTAAATATATGGCTTCAACAGGTACCAAGTTCATCTTATTGGTGTTATTCTCTACGGAACCCTCTACTTAATTAAGACATCATATAACCCTTAAAAGAAATGTGAGACATGGGAGGTTGACTCTGTGTTCTTTGTGGAAGTAACATCACAAATGGCAGGGAAAAAAATCAATATTTGCATCATGTTGATCAAAAAATGTTACTATTGAGAGAGCTTCGCTTGGTTGTCAATTTTTGTTCCTGAGTTTCGTGTCAATAAAAATTGTCTTCTTACAGGAATCATTCCATTCTGCAATCTATTCATATATGAAATATCAATATGGTGTTTTTTCACTTTGACCATTCCAACAACATTGAAGTTTTACTTTCACATATGTGTGTTGTGATGCATTTCTATATATTTTACGGTTCTTTCCCTATTTGTAGGACCAATAATAAGTTGAATGCCAAGGAAACAGAACATGAATTATTATTCAGAGTGAAGACCCCCTTGATCCTTAAAATCTATATTTGAGTGGTTGTTCAATATTTTACAGGCCTTTCATTTCTAGAATGATCTTTTCCTTGCATTATATTTTAGAATAAACAGTTCTTCCATTCTCTTGGAATTCATGCAAGTTTAATACTTTAAGTAATCTAAATTTTTGCAGCTAATGTTCAGGCACCCTACCTGCTTTTTGATAGGTTGCTATTGATTAGACCCAGTTCAAACACTTTATGCAAGTTATATATATGATATGTAAGAGGTTGGGTGACTTATTTTCGGCAGCTCTGCTCATGTTGATACTCGCCTATCGAAGCTAGCGTAATAAAATGTGAATTAGTGAGTACTGCTTAACATGCACCGCAATATATGTAAATTGGTTGCATGCCATGTTGCGAACTTGCTTTCTTACTTCATAAGTTCAGGATTACTTTCCTGGTTCTTTTTCTATGGATAAGACCATTGAATGCAGCCGTGTCACTTTGCCTCTAATATGTCTACCATTCTTTCAGCAAGATGAATGCTTGCCATAGTACACAACTTTATTTCCTCTATGTGTTGTGTAACTAGATGTAGGAAATTCAGATCGTTGTTATCTAGGTGATCTCTGTGTTAGCTTCAAGGTCAGCATCTATAGTCAGTGGGAGGTTTATCCCTAATAAAATTTTAATATGGTAAATGAAAAAAGAATATTACATCTTGTATGTTTAGGTAAGCAGTATCAAAATTTGAATGCCAAAAGTATTCAATTCCAAAGGTGTTTTGTGTGTGTAGGCTTCTCCGAGGCAATCATCATCTATGTATGAACATGATTTTCGAAATTCAGTAAGCTAGGAGATCTACAATGATTACCCAGATTGTTGTTATAATGTTAGTACATTGGCATACTTTGTCACAAACACTACAGGTGCTATTGATGGTTGTGTTGTGATGGTTGTGTTAAATCACCTTTCTTCCCTCTTCTGCTATATTCCTGAGAAGTGAGCAGAACCAATGTTCAGTAAAAATGTTGGCTGCTCTTGAGGAAACTGATGCTGAACAATCAAGTGTGTTGCTCAATCATGAGCCATTAATTACCTTCTCCATGTTAATGATTTCTTTGCTTAAATGGCCATCGATTGCTGAATTGGGTCTTCTATGCTACACTCCTTATGATCTGTAATTAATATATCAATAAATGCAGACAAACGAATTCCACAACCCTGGTTTTTTTAATAGTACAACTTTGTTCTTGGCACCTGTAGTGTTTGTGACAAAGTATGGCATCATCTATAAAGGCATCCATCCATTTTTTTACTCGTATAAAGGCAGTCACCTTTTTTTAGCCGTATAATGGGAGTCACCCTTGATAAATCAATGTAATGGGTTTAGCACATCAACGACCTTGCAAATTTGAATTAAGGACATCAAACGGAAGCCATTGAGTTTTCTCAACTTGCTTTTACTAACACATAATTCATCTCTTACATTACTTAAAAAATAAACATATAAAAATACATGTGTATATTTTCTACCATTTTGTTGTAAAAATCGATGGGCGCAGCAATGCGCGCCATCGATGATCTATTTATTTCTATAATACAATGGATTTGTACAAGGGGATAATTTTTTTGTTGAAAAGTTTCTGTAATCAAGGTTCACAAATTTTCCATGGGCATGAACAAAGTTCAAGGCTAGCTCCCACTTTCACATTGCTCATTTGTCTCAGTTCCACTTTTCTTTCTAATTTTTTTTAAGTTCCCCACTTTATTTTTCTTTTCAATTAATTTAAAAGCACACAACAGAAATAAATTACTCTCTAAAACTTTCGGGTTGTCTACCTGGCAGCGCTTTCTTTAAAGCCATTAAGTTAGGCATATAATGCTCAAGTAATTGATCCACCCGGATCCCAAGGTATATCAAAGCCAATTTTAATTAACAATGATTTGTAATTTAGTAGTGAGCACAAAGCAACATATATCATGTAATAACTAAGTCTAACTATCTTCCTATGCATTGGCATGTCATAGAAGAACAATTCATTCACACAAAGTAAAGGCCAATACATAGCATACATAGTTTCTTGCAATTTTATCATATTGGAAACATAGAAGGTGAAGATTTGGTTCCTCTCTCATAATAATTAAAAGTAGTAGCATCAAGCACATGCATATTATATCCATCAAAATCATCATGTGTAATGGTAAAACGCAACCCATCAATATAATCCTTAATAAGTGCAAACTTCTCCGATATAGTGTAGTTAGGAGAATTCAAAAATATAATAGGACTATCGTGTGTGCGTGCAATAGCAACAATTTCATGATTAACATAAGGAACTATATCAAGTTCATCACCATAAGCATAATTCATATTGGCATCATGGCCACAAGCATAGCAAGCATCAAGTTCATCAAAAAGGATATCCCAAACGAATCAGGATCATAGCAATCATCCTTCGATATGCGTGAAGGGAAATTAAACAATGAGTTGAAGAGTTACTCTCACTAGAAGGTGGGAATGGGTAGCTAATCCGCTCTTCCTCCTTTTTTTTCTTCGCTCTCCTCCTCATCTTTTTCATCTAATGAGCTCCCAGCTTCAGCAATTTCTTCTTCCATAGATTCCTACAAGATATTAGTCTCTTCTTGGGCAGCGGATACTTTCTCAATAAATATATCAATATAGGCATTGTATTAATAATTCTCGTAGAAATATTTCATTATACCATAATTTTGAGATCTATAAACAACATCACCATAGTTATCATACTTTTCAAACAAACATTCAATTTCATAAGCACCATTAAAAGAAACAAATTCTTCTATTTGTTCAACATCATAGTAATCATATATACCATAGCATAAGAAGCCAAGGTTTAATTATCATTAAATTCACATTGAAAGGGAAGGTGTGGAGCCTTCATCTTAGAGCAACAAGTATAATCACATCTCAAGCATAAATTCCAAGCATACCGCTGATGTCTACTACGCAACCTTCTTCTTGTAGACTCGTGTTGGGCCTCCAAGCGCAGAGTTTTGTAGGATAGTAGCAAATTTCCCTCAAGTGGATGACCTAAGGTTTATCAATCCATGGGAGGCATAGGATGAAGATGGTCTCTCTCAAACAACCCTGCAACAAAATAACAAAGAGTCTCTTGTGTCCCCAACACACCCACTACAATGGTAAATTGTATAGGTGCACTAGTTCGGCGAAGAGATGGTGATACAAGTGTAATATGGATGGTAGATATAGGTTTTTGTAATCTGAAAATATAAAAACAGCAAGCTAACTAATGATAAAAGTGAGCACAAACGGTATTGCAATGCTTAGAAACAAGGCCTAGGGTTCATACTTTCACTAGTGCAAGTTCTCTCAACAATACTGACATAGTTGAATCATATGTAAATCCCTCACGTGCAACAAAGAGTTCACTCCAAAGTCACAAATAGCGGAGAATAAACGAAGAAATTATTGTAGGGTACGAAACCACCTCAAAGTTATCTTTTTCGGTCAATCTTATGAGCTATCCCTATAAGTGTCACGAACAGCCCTAGAGTTCGTACTAAAATAACACCTTAAGATACACATCAACCAAAACCCTAATGTCACCTAGATACTCCAATGTCACCACGAGTACCCATGGGCTTGATTATACGATATGCATCACACAATTTCAGATTCATCATGTTCAATCCAACACAAAGAACTTCAAAGAGTGCCCCAAAGTTTCTACCAGAGAGTCAAGACAAAAACATGTGCCAACCCCTATGCATAGATTCCCAAGGTCAGGGAACCCACAAGTTGATCACCAAAACATACATCAAGTGGATCAATAGAACATCCCATTGTCACCACGGATATCCCATCGCAAGACATACATCAAGTGTTCTCAAATCCTTAAAGACTCAATCCGATAAGAAAACTTCAAAGGGAAAACTCAATTCATCACAAGAAGATAGAGAGGGGAAAACTCCATATGATTCATCTATATTCATAAAGCTCGCGGTACATCAAGATTGTGTCATCTCAAGAACATGAGAGAGATATCAAACACATAGCTACAGGTACATACCCTCAGCCCCGAGGGTGAACTGCTCCCTCCTCGTCATGGAGACCGCTGGGATGATGAAGATGGCCTCCGGTGATGGTTTCCCCCTCCGGCAGGGTGCCGAAATGGGCTCCCGATTGGTTTTTCATGGCTACAGAGGCTTGCGGCGGCGGAACTCCCGATCTAGGTTTCTTTCTGGGGGTTACGGGATTTATAGGAGTACTTGGCGTTGGAATCAAGTCAGGGGGACTCCTGAGGGATCCACAAGCCAGGGGGCGCGCCCTAGGGGGGGGGCGCCCCCTAGGCTTGTGGCTGCCTCGGGACTCCTCTCCGGTATCTTTTTGCTCCACTATTTTTTATATTTTCCAAAAATATTCTCCGTAAATTTTCAGCCCATTCTGAGAACTTTTATTTCTGCACAAAAACGACACCATGGTAGTTCTGCTGAAAACAGCGTCAGTCCGGGTTAGTTCTAATAAAATCATACCAAAATCATATAAAATTATTGTAAACATGGCATGAATACTTCATAAATTATAGATACGTTGGAGACGTATCAGCATCCCGAAGCTTAATTCCTGCTCGTCCTCGAGTAGGTAAATGATAAAAGAAATAATTTATGAAGTGTGTATGCTAGCAAGTGCACAAGTTTGATCAATGATAATTCCAATCACTTTTTCTAGCATCAATATAAACCATAAACAGAAGCTCATCTCATAGAACTTCTCATGATCAAGTAACAAGCTATTCACATGTTAAAGTATAGACCAGAAAGTTTCTTGAAAACTAACAAACCATATTCCTAGTCATCGAACAATTGCAATTCATCTTATTTTCAGGAAGGGTCTATGTAAGAGCTTTGATTTAGCAAATTCCACATACTCAACTATCATATAGTCTTCCATGATTATTGACACTCAAAGCATATTTTTAGAACAAATAGCATCCATTGAACACAGAGAAAGATAGGGGCTTAATGTTTCGCCTCCCAACTTATTTATCATATAGATAATTGTCAACAATAATAATTCATGATCAAATATATTTGTGTGGATATATATGTCTAGATCATTCCCCAACACATGACGCTTGCCAAGAGAAAAAGGCGGAATATAGGAAGTGGTGAAGATCACCATGACTCTTGCGTAAAGGTAAGTACTAGAAAGTAAAAGATAGGCCCTTCGCAGAGGGAAGCATTCATTTGCAAGGGTGCTAGATCTCGAGCTTTTAAAATAGAGATGAATAATAATTTTGAGCGGTATGCTTAAATTGTCAACATAACAACCAAGAGATCTCGGTATCTTCCATGCTAGATACATTATAGGCGGTTCCCAAACAGAATGGTAAACTTTTTACTCCCCCTCCACCAATCAATCACACTCCACGGCGAGCCGAATCCGCGGGTACCGTCCATACAAACAACAATCCTGGGGGAGTTTTGTTTCATTATGTTTTGTTTTGATTTTTTAGCATGGAACTGGGCATCCCGAATACCAGCCACTTTCTCGTGAATGATAGTGAATCAACACATATCGTGAGAATAACCCACCTAGCATGGAAGATACTGACAGCCCCTAGTCACTATATGAGCGATTCGGGCCTACAAAACAGAATATTATTTGAAGGTTTAGAGTTTGGCACATGCAAATTTACTTGGAACGGCAGGTAAATACCGCATATAGGTAGGTATGGTGGACTCATATGGAACAACTTTGGGTTTAAGGGTGTTTGGATGCACAAGTAGTATTTCTACTTGGTGCGGAAGTTTTGGCTAGTATGAGGTGGAAGCAAGCACCACATGTTGGAGGATCCATAACAATATAACTTCTATACAAATATACCCAAACATAACTCATTA
The DNA here is from genome assembly GCA_039707655.1 of Elymus sibiricus. Taxonomy (NCBI): domain Eukaryota; kingdom Viridiplantae; phylum Streptophyta; class Magnoliopsida; order Poales; family Poaceae; genus Elymus; species Elymus sibiricus. The sequence continues at coordinate 325,430,446 of CM077675.1, read as the reverse complement.
AGTTGTCTTCCTTGTCCAATTTCAACTAATTTTCTCGAGTTTGAAAATAATTAATGAGCTCACAATCATAGAAGATGTCCAAGATAGTATATTTATATGTGGAATCTCTCTTCCTTCAATATTCTTTCATGAATTGTTCAAGTGACCAATGCGGTGTTTGCTAGCTTTCAATAAATTTTACCACCTATACTTATTATGTGTGAAGTCATTACTCCCCATGGTATAAGTATATGAAGCATATTTAATTTCAGATTTATGATATTCAATTCATTCAACCATTTACTCATAGGATATAAGTGAAGCACGAGAGTGAATGACAAACTACTCCAAAAAGATATAAGTGAAGATCAATGCGTAGGTAAACAATCAAGTAGCTATGTGAGGGCTCTTTCTCTCTCAATAAATATTTTCAGATTTGAGTATTTTATTAAACATCAAGCAAAAGAAAAATAGCACTCCAAGAATAGCACGCATCATGTGAACGAATAAAAATTTAGGCTCAACATAGGCTAACCGATAATTGTTGATAAAGAGAGGTGGGATGCGTAGCATCCCCAAGCTTAGATGCTTGAGACTTCTTGAAATATTTACTTGGGGTGCCTTGGGCATCCCCAAGCTTGAGCTTTTGTATCTCGTTCAATCCTCTCATATCCCAGTTTCACCTATTCTCAAAAACTTCATCCACACAAAACTTGAAAAGAACTCGTGAGATAGGTTACTACACATAATAATAAATCAACTCTTTATGTACTGCCAAGACAATTTGCACACTAATTATCAAACATCATCTACTGTTTACTATCATTTCCACAATTTATATCTACCAATACAGGCTATGGAAACTAGAGGATAAGTAGATAACAAAACTATGACAGCAATCTGTCCAAACAGAACAGTCTGTAGCAATTTATGAAAACAGTGTACTTCCGTAACTCAAAAAATTATGAAAATTTAGGACATGCTAAATAATTTATATTACAACACGTTGTAAAAATTTCAGAAACGTTTCACGTTCCAGTAAAATATGAAAATTCAAACACTACAGCAAAAGTTTCTGTTTATACACAGCACACATCAAACATGCAATTCAAGCATCCTAAAAGGTAATTCTTGGAACTTTTTATTGAAAAACAAGATTATAAATAACACCTAACAAAGAACAAGAAAATAAAATGATGCTCCAAGCAAAACTCATATTATGTGACGAATAAAAATATAGCTCCAAGTAAGATATACCGATAATGTTGAAGACGAAAGAGGGGATGCCTTCCGGGGCATCCCCAAGCTTAGGTGCTTGAGTCTTCCTTGGATATTACCTTGGGGGTTCCTTGGGAATCCCCAAGCTTAGGTTCTTGTCACTCCTTATTCTCCTCATATCGGTGTCTCACCCAAAACTTGAAAACTTCAATCACACAAAACTTAACGGAACTTCGTGAGATGGGTTAGTATAATAAACAAAGATCATTCACTTAGGTACTGTCAAGACAAGATTCATAATTGTTTCCACATGATACCTACTGCATTATATTATTACCATAATTTATACCACTAAATATAAGCTATGGAAACACTAAAACAAGCAAACTATGCATGCAAAACAGAATCTGTCAAAAACAGAACAGTCTCTGAAGATCTGTAGTGTAACCATACTTCCCTGTCTCTAAAAATTCTGAAAAATTAGGAAAACCTGAATAATTTGTATATAAATACTGTGTAAAAATTTCAGATCATTATCACGCTCCAGTAAAAAATAAATATTCCTGTACTGGAGTCAAAAGTTTCTGTTTTGGTTCAGCATCAATTCTACTCATCTTGTGAGTCATCCCAAAGGCTTTACTTGGCACTTTATTGAAATAAAAGGCACAAAGCATGATTAATACAGTAGCTTAATCATGTGAACACACAAAAACAGAAAATAAAAGTGTTGGGTTGTCTCCCAACAAGCGCTTTTCTTTAATGCCTTTTAGCTAGGCATGATGATTTCAATGATGCTCATATAAGAATAGTAGCTGAAACATGCAAAAGAGCATCATGAATCTCATGGAAAGCACATTTAAGTCTAACCCACTTCCTATGCATAGGGATTTTGTGATCAAACAATTTATGGAAGCAAGAATCAACTAGCATAGGAAGGCAAAACAAGCATAACTTCAAAACTTTGAACACATAGAGAGGAAACTTGATATTATTGCAATTCCTACAAGCATATGTTCGTCCCTCATAATAATTTTCAGTAGCATCATGAAGGAATTTCACAACATAACTATCACATAAAGCATTATCTTCATGATCCACAAGCATAGAAAATTTGTCACTCTCCACATAAGCAATGTTCTTCTCATTCATAATAGTGGGAGCAAACTCAACAAAATAACTATCATGAGATACTTGATTGACATAACCACTTAGAATATCGAAATCATGATGACAAGTTTCATGGTTACTATCACTCTTTATAGCATACATGCCATCACAATAATCATCATAGATAGGAGGCATGCCATCATCATAATAAATTTTCTCATTAAAACATGGGGGACTAAAAATATCATCTTCATCAAACATAGCATCCCCAAGCTTGTAGCTTTGCATATCATTATCATCATGGATATTCAGAGAATTCATACTAGCAATATTGCAATCATGCTCATCATTCAAGGAATTCTCATTAAGTATTATCATAAATTCTTCCTCTACCAATTGAGCACAATTTTCCAAACCATCATTTTCACGAAAGACTTTATAAAGACGAGACAATTGAGGCAAACTAAACTCCATTTTTTGTAGTTTTCTTTTATAGACTAAACTAGTGAAAAACAAGAAACTAAAAGATTTGATTGCAAGATCTAAAGATATACCTTCAAGCACTCACCTCCCCGGCAACGGCGCCAGAAAAGAGCTTCGTTGACGGGATGTGAGTGCCGCTTACCTAGCCTCCCCGGCAACGGCTAGGTGCCGGGACGGGCTCCCGATTGGTTTTTCGTGGCTACAGAGGCTTGCGACGGTGGAACACCCGATCAAGGTTTCTTTCTGGGGCTTACGGGATTTATAGGAGTACTTGGCGTTGGAATCAAGTCAGGGGGACTCCCGAGGGACCCACAAGCCAGGGGGGCGCGCCCTAAGGGGGGCACCCCCTAGGCTTGTGGCTGCCTCGGGACTCCTCTCCGGTATCTTTTTGCTCCAGTATTTTTTATATTTTCCAAAAATATTCTCCGTAAATTTTCAGCCCATTCCGAGAACTTTTATTTCTGCACAAAAACGACACCATGGTAGTTCTGCTGAAAACAACGTCAGTCCGGGTTAGTTCTAATAAAATCATACCAAAATCATATAAAATTATTGTAAACATGGCATGAATACTTCATAAATTATAGATACGTTGGAGACGTATCAACCACCGCAACATTTTAATTTGATCCCATAAGTGTTTGCCTTTTTTAGTCAAGCGATAATCCCTAAAGGACTCATGTTGATCCAACGTGTCTCCCATTATCAAGTTGAATGGGGATTTCTCAGGATTCTCAAAGTAGTATTTAATGTTTTTCACATAACCAGCATCGAGGTTTTTAGGAGGTTCCCCATCTCCATGAGTAGCAGGTACAACTATTTTTTTTGTGTTTCTTGTTCCATATACATAACTAAAGATATAAAACAACTTAGAAAAGAAAATAAAATTAGTTAGAGATAAAGCAAACAAGCACACACGAGAATATCAAGCCCACGCTATTGCTCCCCGGCAACGGCGCCAGAAAAAGGTCTTGATAACCCACAAGTGTAGGGGATCGTTTGTAGCTTTTTTCTCTCAAGTTCTATCAACCACCGACACAAATCTACGCACGCTAATGCTTACTTTACCTAGAACAAGTATGAAACAATTTTTTAGTTATAAGGATAAGTTTGCAAGAATGAAACTAGGATTACTTAGCTAGAATAAAACTACGAATACTTTGCAAGATAATAAAAGTTAGTTGTTTAGTAGAAAGCTTTTTGTAACACAAGAGAAAGATTTGTCCATAGGCAATTGAATATAACACGATAAATACTTATTGTATGCAATAGGGAGAGGCATACGCTAACACACTTTCCGTACTTGGATCATATGCACTTATGATTGGAACTCTAGCAAGCATCTGCAACTACTAAAGATCATTAAGGTAAAACCCAACCATGGCATTAAGTACGAAGTCCTCTGTACTCTCATACGCAAACAACATCGTTACTCGGGGTTTGTTTCAGTCACTCACGTAACCCACCATAAGTGAATCATGAACGTATTGCAAACCCTACATCGGTAATACCTCAAGCTTGCGCGACACGGAGGGCACCATAGGACAGCACCATATTAACATACAACTCATATCATCAACATCACAGTCTTCTTCACCTCCATCATTTGTTTTCAGCGGTCCACTCTCCCGCACCCCGTTGCAATCCCCTAATTGAACATGGTGCTTTATTCCACATATTATTAACCAATGATGTGTTGCCATCCTATGATGAAGATTTCTTTTGTCCTTTGGGTTGATTGATGATCTTGATTGATTTGAGTTGTATGTTTTATTTTGGTGTTGTCCTATGGTGCCTTCTGTGTCGCGCACACGTGGGTATTCCTGATATAGGGTGTTGCAATACGTTCATATTTTGCTTATAGTGGGTGGCTAGAGTGATAGAAGTTTACACCCGAGTAAGGGGGTTGTTGCGTATGGGAGTAAAGGGGACTTGATACTTAATGCTATGGTTGGGTTTACCTTAATGATTTCTAGTAGTTGCGGATGGGTGCTAGAGGTCCAATCATAAGTTCATATGATCCAATTATGGAAAGTATGTTAGCCCATGCATCTCCCTAATTTAAACTTGCAATAATGATTACCAATCTTGTTGTCAATTGCCTAGGACAATTCCGCACACCTTACCATAATTATTCCACACTCGCTATTTGTAATATATTGTAATATATTCTTAATTTATTTAGGCAACACCTATTCTTAGGTTTTAGTTCTCTGATACCATGCAAAGCTATCCTCTTTATACCCACAACGTAGTTTGATTCCTCGTTTCTAGATAAAAGCAAACTCTCGATTTACGTAGAGTCATATTAGTGGCAGATAGGACTTGAGGGAATATTTATCTTACCTTTAGCTCCTTGTGGGTTCGACACTCCATACTTACCACTTTCATCTTTGGAAAGTTCTACGATGATTCCTTGCACTTGGGGAATATCAACGAGAAACAAATCTTGGCTCATACTCTATAGCAAGCAAAGCAATCTGGTTTCATGAACACGAACTCTCCCCACATATATATATATTCTATTATTAAGAGTACCATAATTAAAAGAATCTGCACCTTCGACAACAAAATTAATAATGACCAAAATGATGTACATCATTCAAAGTTCATGGGCAGACTCCTCATGGCAGATTTGGGTCAAAATTCAGAAATAAGAAGGGTAACAAAAATAAATACAATGGCCTATAATGTAGGGTTTATGTGCTTTGCATGAAACTGAATGCATGGCACTGAACATTTCTCTAATCTGTTTTGTTATATAAGTAACCACATAATTGGGAGGACTCGCATCCAACTTGGGTAAACGAAAGAATTTAGGAGATGCCTATCTTTTGTAGCATGGAAGTCAAATAGTCAACAAGTTCTGGAGCGACAACACACTGAGCACATCTTCTTCCCTAACAGAAAACAGTGGCATCCAATTGATATAGGAAAAAGTAAACTCAGTTCCTCCACTCATGCTTCTTTGAATTCCTACTTATTAAATCGGGTACATAATTCTCTGAATTTTTCCACAACCTAAGTCCAGTACATGCTTCTCCGAATGTTGGCATGCCAATTGGTACTGCAGACCTGAGAGTACTATATGCAGTCCATTTGTGCCAATGGATTACCACATTTTTATGTCAGTTTTATGCAATTTAAATGAAATGACTATACGAAATATCTATGACAATCTACGACAAATCATTTTGTGCTAATAAAATTCAGTACATGCTTCTCTAAATATCTGCAATACAATTTGTTCTTATATGTTGGCCTGCCAACTGGTATTGGGTACCACGCATGCATGTTTTTCAAATGCTTAATCCAAGTGCCACTTCTATGCTTAATAAGGTGAACTTTTGTTTAAATAGCTAAATGTTGGTTTGCCAAAGTTTTCTTGTGATCAAATTCTGGAACTTACATTGTATGGTTACCAACATTACATATGGCCATGCGGTCATTTTGGCTATTTATGTAGAAATTCACCAGACTTTCTAAAATCGAGAGTATGTGTGCATGTATGGGTGATACTTGTGATCTGCGTTGGGTTTTCCGTGAAGAGGAACGGGTGATGCAGGATAATATGGATAAGTATTACCATCAGTAGAGAACCAAGGTTTATCGAACTAATAGGAGTAACAACCAACCCTCGTCTTCAAAGACTGCACACAAAGAAGAAAACACTTGCACCCAACGCGGGAAAGAGGGTTGTCAATCCCCTTGGACTCATTATTTGCAAGCAAGTGAAGTGTGTAGATTATAGTTGCTAATTGTAAAAGAAAAATAAATAGAAAAAAAATAAATGGCAGCAAGGTATCGAAGCGCTTGTCAACTTATAAGTGAATAGACCCGGGGGCCGTAGTTTTCCCTAATGGCATCTCTCATGTAGTAGGCATGCGGTGCGTAGACAAATTACTATTGGGCAATTGATAGAAAAGCACATAGTTATGTGATATTCATGGCAATGATCATGTATATATAGGCATCACGTCCATAAGCAAATAGGCCAACTCCTGACTACACCTATTACTATTACTCCACCCATCGACCGCTATCCAACATGCATCTAGAGTATTAAGTAAAACAGAGTAATGCTTGGAGAACAATGACATGATGTTGACAAAGAGAACTTAATCAATATGAATTAACCCATCGTTTTATCCTTAGTGACAACAATACAAAGACGTGTCCTTGTCCCATTCTGTCACTGGGATATAGAACTCTGCCAGATTGAACCCACTACAACGCACTCCTCTCACTGAAGAAATATCAATCTAGTTGGCCAAACTATCTCAATAGATCGGAGAGATTTACGAAGCAATAATAATCACACAAATAAGAATCATAATAGCATTCAGAGAAGACTCAAATCTTTATCATGAATAATCCGAACATAAACCCACAATTCATCGGATCCCAACAAACGCATCGCACAAAAAGATTACATCAAATAGATCAAAGAGAAGATGTGATGATCATTGTATTGAAGATCAAGAGAGAGAGATAGCCATCTAGGTACTAACTACAGACCCGAAGGTCTGTGGTGAACTACTCACACATCACCATGGGAGGAGCAAGGTTGATGTGAAGGCCCTCCGTGATCGATCCACCCTTCGGCAGGGCACCGCAACAGGGCTCCAGATGGGCACACGGTAGAACAGAGACTTGCAGTGGTGAAAAGTGTTTCTGGTGGATCTCGTAGGCTTTTGGGATATTTTAAAATTTATAGGCCAGAGAGGAACGTCGGGGGCCACACGAATGGGGCAGCGCACATCAGGGCGTGACCACCTCCCCTGGGCGTGCCATGTTGTGTGATCCCTCCCTCGTGTAGTGTCTGGTCTCCTCCCGAAGCTTCTAGGTCTTCTTTTGGTCTACAAAAAATCATAAAAAAGTTTCATGGCAATTGGACACCGTTTGGTACTGTAAACCTGAAAAGCCAAAAACATGTAGAAAACATCAACTGGCACTAGGCGCTGGGTTAATAGGTTAGTGCTCAAAAATAATATTAATTGGTATATAAACACCTTAAAAGCATCCTAGAATGATAATATTATAGCATGGAACAATCAAAAATTATAGATACGTAGGAGACGTATCAACGGACACCTCGGCGGCATTGTTCACTATATCCGAGTACCTCTATGGTTTTGTTTGTTCACTTAGATAGACTTAGTTATCACATGAGAATATAATTCACATGTGCATTTTGTTGTTTAGGGGATTATGTTTGAGACTTCATTTTTATCTCACACTGGATTGAGGTGTGGATTAGGAAGCTTTTTAATCCCATCATTGGTCCGAGTACTTCTAAACGCAGTTAAAGAGTAAGACATGTACATATTTTTGTCCGTCTAATTCCTTCTTCCACATTGTATGATGTCAAGTTTCGGACAGTCACACACTGTGTTTGTATCACTATGCTATGCTATGGTTTTATAAAATTTGGACCCATTTAAAACTTTTGCTTGCTTATGATGTTTGAGTTGATTGCTACTTGCTTGAATGCTTGCTTGTGTTATAATTCATAAAAACTCTCCTTCTCTCTAAAGCTCTTCTACTTGATCCAAACTCGCCGAATGATTATGCCATGTGTATAGTACCTAAAACTATTTTTATAAAATATTATTTTGGCCAAAAAGGATTTATTCAAATTAGGTTTTCCAAAACCCCTAGGTTGAGGATTGAACTACAAGTCCTCAAAATGGGTGGATTGTCTTGCCCCAAAGACTTTATTTGGAACCTACTATATATAAGACTTCCCAAAACCACCAAATAGTAATTTTAAGGATTATTTTACCATTTTATTTAAAGGCTTTTTCTTTAGGCCAGAAATGGTCTTTCATAGTGAAAAATTATTCAAATGCTTTCAAAATATTTGAGAAAATTTAGGGAAACTCACTGGACATATATTTTCCACATATGTGAGTTTCAACACATGGTCATGTTCAAAATAATGGGCGAAACCCTCCAAAATCCTTTCTGCTTAAATCAAGCATTTGAAATATTTCTATAAGAAATATTCTCAAATAAATCCAGGAAATTCCAGCAAGTCACACATGCCATATGTGATGATCTTGCAAAGTTTCATCCCAATCCAAATTGTTTTGGTTCACCAAAATATCCCAAAACCATTTCTATCCAGATCCAAATTTGAGCAACTCTACATTACCAACTGTCTCCTATTGACCTCAAACTGTGTGGACATGTTCTGATCCCCCAAATGATGCTACTACACCAAGTGGTGCATCAAGGAGAATAGATTTGCATGCCTAGATCTACAGATAACCTGATTCTGTTAATTTCTAGGGTTTACAAAGTCTCCATTGCCAACTTTCCTCAAACCAGCTCAAACCTTGTGATCAACCTTGTTTTTACCCTCTATTTGATCCTGGTAAATATCAAGGCCAGTAGAATCCATTTACTTGCCCAAACCAACATTAAACACCTTCTGGTGAATTCCCAAAGTTACTGTTTTCACCACTTTTACTCTTCTCCTTGCCCCCGAATTTTTACCACAGCTTGCTAGAGTTACCTTATACCCCATAAATCTTTCCCTGGCTTCTGCTCAATCCTTCCTAGGGTAAAACCCCATTTTCACCTCTCTGGACAGCCTGGACAGCCCCATTTCTACCTCTCATTTTACTTCCACCCCTTTCCTTACCTCCTAGTGGCACCCAGGGCATCTCCAAACCTTCCAGCAGCTAGTGGACAAGCTCAGGCACGCCCAGAGCACATGGACACGCCGCTGGCATGCAATACGCGCGCTCTGGAGCGCGCTATAGTGCGTCGCCGCATTGTAGCAGGAGCATCCAGAGGCCCCCGACAGCATTGGGATGGGGGAACATGCCCCCTGGCCCCTCCTCGACGTCCGTAGCACGGCTCCCTGTCGTCCCCCTCCTATTTCTCACTCCGGCGCCCCCCTGCAACGCATGCCCGACACCGCCCGAGCGCGCCACTCCCCGCTTGCCTATGGGGCTCGCCCCGAGCTCGCCCCGCTCTTCCTCTCGCCCCCTGCAGCATGCACTACTTCCAGGAATGCCACAAGCAATCCCCAGCCTCCTCCCGTGGCCACCAGAGCTTCCCCGGCGGAAGCCCATGAGCTCGGTCCACGGCAAGCCCCGGCTCCCCTATAAGAGCAGCCCCAAGGTCCCCTCTCGGCTTCCCCCTCCCTTCTCGCAACCTCAGTCGCCCCCTGCTCCTCCCAAGCGACCTCCAGACCCCCGGTGCTCGAGATCGAACCGATCGCCGCCGCGTCGGGTCCGCCGTCGTTCGCCCGTAGTAAGCTCCCTCCGCCCCTGCTCTGGTCTGATTTGGGACCACCTCAGCCCCCTGACTCGTTTCCCTCCATTTCCCCCTTCGTTTGATACACAGGACGACCAGGGCATCCTTCTCTCAAAGCACCGCCGCCGGACTTCCACGTCGCCGGCGAACCAGAGCTCTCCGGTGACTCCCCCCTACACCATTCGAATGGTGCTGCCGCCCTAAGCGCGACGGTGCCATCAGCCCACTCTGCCGCACCCTCTCCTCCCTGTCCTGAGGAGGGTGATGACAGGCGGGACCCCCTATCATCCCCTGACCTCCCCCTCTCCCACTGACGGCTGGTCCCCAGCCGTCAGGTTTTAAAACCCCGGCCGCGCGCGCCACCTCGTGTCTGGGCTGTTTCCCCTTTGGGTCGGCTCGGCTCTGTCCGTTTCGGCCCATGGTGAATAGGAAGCTTTTTAGTAAGACTTCCAAAAATTCCACAAAGATAAATATTTGTCCAAATCCAATGATTCCAACTCCACAAATCTTGTAATATTATGTAGTATTTAATGATGCCTCTTGTGCGCTTTTTGAAAATAGTTTCATGTGTTGGTTTTATTTAAAACCTAGTTTTGAATATTTAAAACCATTGTTAAAATAGTTTGCAAAACTTTTTACACTTCAAAACGAGGAACAAATATTTTTAGTTTTTATTATAGTATTTTACAGAGTGTGATACTCGTGATCTGCGTTGGGTTTTCCGTGAAGAGGAACGAGTAATCGCAGCACAAAGTGGGTAAGTATTTCCCTTAGTTATGAAACCAAGGTTTGTCGAACCAATAGGAATACCAATCCTCAACCGTCTTCAGTGGTTGCACACAAAAGAACAAACAACTTGCACCCAAGACTGGCAAGAGGGTTGTCAATTCCCTTGATCTCGTTATTTGCAAGCAAGTGAGTTGTGTAGATAATTGTAGATAATAGTAAAGTGCAAAATAAAATAAAAGGTAATAAATAACAACAAGTTAATGATAGTGTTTGTGACTTTATAAGTGATAGACTCGGGGGCCGTTGAGTTCTCTAGTGGCATCTATCATAAGCAAAGCATAAGGTGGGTAAACAAATTACTGTTGGGCAATTGATAGAAAAGCGAATATTTATGCGATGTTCACAGCAATGATCATGTGTATATAGGCATAACGTCCATAAGCAAATAGGCTGACTCCTGCCTGCACCTACTACTATTACTCCACTTCAACAACGCTTCTATGCTTGCCTCTCTACGTATTAAGTTTATGACAAACGGAGTAATACTTGGAGAACGTTGACATGATGTAGACAAAGTAAACTCAACTAATATGAATAAACCCCATCGTTTTATCCTTAGTAGCAACAACTCAAAGACGCAACTTGTCCCCTTCTGTCACTGGGATATAGAAACTCGTCAGGTTGAACCTACTACAACGCACCACTCCCACTGAAGAAATATCAATCTAGTTGGCCAAACTATCTCAATAGATCGGAGAGCATTACGAAGCTATGATGATCATGCAAATAAGAATCATATATAGTAATCAGGTTTGACTCAAATACTTTTCATGAATAATCTGAACATAAACTCACAATCCATCAGATCCCAACAAACACACCATACAAAGGGATTACATCGGATAGATCAAGGCAAAGATGTCATGAACATTGAATTGAAGATCGAGAGAGAGAGATTGCCATCTAGGTACTACCTACGGACCCGTAGGTCTGTGGTGAACTACTCACACATCATGGTGAGGGCAGCAAGGTTGATGAAGAGGCCCTCCGTGATCGATCTCCCTTCCGGCAGGGTGCCGGAACGGAGGTGTAGATGGCCTCCCATCGGAATAGAGACTTGCGGCGGCGGAAAAAGTGTTTCGGGAGCGCTTCTCGTGTTTCTAGGGTAGATGTGAATTTATAGGCCAGAGAACGATGTCGGGAGACGCTCCAGGGGGCAACCACAAATCTGCCCCCCCCTAGGGCGGCGGCTGGATGCATGGTGGGCCCCTGGTGCACCTCCTGGCCCTCCTCCGAAGCTTCTAGGTCTTGTATTGGTCCAGAAAAAATCACCAAAAAGTTTCGTGGCAATTGGACTCTGTTTGGTATTGTAACTCTGAAAAGGCAAAAACACGCAGAAAACAGGAACTGGCACTGGGCACTGGGTCAATAGGTTAGTGCTCAAAAATATTAAAAATTGGTATATGTCAGCATGGAACAATCAAAAACTATAGATACATTGGAGACATGTCAGAGTGGTGTGACATTTTAGAAGTAGATTATTTTCTCTGTTTTTGTTGTGTTCTTATTTTTGCCCGTTAAAATTATCGACGATAGATTGCGTTGTTGACGAGGGAGTTGGACCTGAAGACTTTGAAGACCCCGAGGACTTTGTTAAGCCAGGCAAGCAACCCCTTGATCATGCCTAAGAAACCCTTTTCATGCATGACATATGGCACTTATTTATGATGAATTGATCATGATGCTAGGGTGACCACCTTTATGGGTTGCCTCCGATTCTTTTCCTCGTTGATACTTGCATGACATGAATCTACTTTCTACTTAGAGTTGTGTGGGTGGGAAGTAGATAGGTCGCTAAGTAGATGCTACGCCAAATGGGACGGTCTTATGCATGGTGTTGGGAACAAAGTGTTTTCAAAGGCTTTTCAAAAAACCCGTCGGGTGCCAGTAATGCCCGAGGGATATGGTGATGAGCTAGGTAACCACTTGACAAAGAAGTGGTGTATCGAGGCAAGTGAGTGTGTTGTTTTCAAAAACGGATAGGTGTAAGTTGCGACTGTTACTCCAACATTACATGTACAACCACAATACCCCTTATGGGACGGTCTTTGTTGATTACTTTGGTGGGTACTAGCAGAGAGCCCTCATTACTAGTGGCGGGAGTGACGTGGTCACTCTCGATATGGGGTCGTGCCGAAAAGGACGATCATGGGCTGTTTTTACAGACACTGGGCACACCGTTGTGTGCCCTCATGGATGATACTTGTGATGTACATCATGAGGGATGGCACCAATGAGTGGACTCTTTGTTAGTATCGTCAGGGGAAGGAAATCCTTCGGGTACTTACCTCGGGTATGCAATATACCGTGAGTCGTGGCTTGACACGGAAGTTTCCCGAGTCTTGTGGGTAAAGTGTGCAACCTCTACAGAGTGTAAAACTATTTGAATAGCCGTGTACATAGTCAAGGACAGTTGGATGACCACTCTTGGGCTACGTCCATTGTTTACAAACTTGGTGTGTGGGGGGGGGAGATAGATGGTGCTCGAGCTAAGTCAGATGACTTGGCATGATGATTGAACATGAGATGTTCAACCCCTGTTTACATTGATATCAGTAACTTGTTCACATGGATACCTGCAAACCTCATGATGCATGCTTTTACAAGTTAATTGATCATGTCATTGCACTCAAAATTAGCTTTCCGCAAACTTACCTACTTAGTGCTATATCATGCATTGTTATACCTCGTTCCAAAACATTGGGTTGCTTGCGAGTACATTCAAAGTACTCATTGGCTTGCCACTGGTTATTTAATTGGCCACGCATGGAAGAGTAGGAATATGGTGAAGAGTTCGTTGGTGATGAACATGCGAACTAGGATGCTTCCCAGTCAGAATGCATGTAGGGTAAAGTCAGATGGCATGGGCCTACACTATCTTTCAAGATTTCCGCTGCAAGTTTATGTTTGTTATTTGTCCTTCATGGCCCTACCTATGTAATAGTTGACCTTGGTGGTTTTTATTTGTGTAAGACGCTAAGTATGGATGTAAGACTCTTGCTATTCCGCTTCTGTGTGTTCAGTGAGCATTCATCTCTGGGATCACTATACACGTGCATTCAGTGATCACGACTTATGAGTCGGGGTCCCCACAGAGCTTGTATCACAGCCAGGTTGAATGTAGGAAGCCTTAGTTAGCATGGACATTAGTTAGGATAAAACCCTTTTCAAAAACTATGCCTAGTTGCTAAGTGCAACAGTTTCTATGCTTCTCTTCTCTTCTAGTCTATTTCAAACCCTTACTGACTCTCCTCCCTTCAAACCTTTTAGATGGCCGTCGTACCCGAAGACCTCCTACCATCCAGCTTTCCCCTACTCCTTGAGGATAGCCTGGAGAAGTGCCAGTATCGCCGACCACCCATTTTCCTCTACCACGAGCACTGAGTCGATGCCGTCACGAAGGAGTACCATGTTGATGTGGTCGTGAAGGCAAACGACTCCCTGATTAGTTGGTTCTTTGAGGGACCACAGATGGAGACCCTGGCACTCACAGTCGAGACAACTGCATGCAAGGCACTCATCCGCCTTCGAGACATCGTCCGAGAGATGGCTGACGAGCCAGCTACTCGCTACCTACCTTTCAGGAAGGATGATCTTGGAGAGAGGTTGATGTTGGTCCCATCCAAGGACGATGGCACACCACTCAGGTTCCAGACCTACTTTAGCCTCTCCGCCAACAGTCTGGCTCACAACCTGATTAAGGAGTCCGTGAAGCTCCGTAAGGACCTTCATCACACCCGAGAGCTACTTCATCAATCCAAGACGAAGACAGACAAGATCAAGAAGGATGGAGCCCTCGAGGGACGACCAGCTGTCGCTTACAGAAGAGGAGTACCCCCAGCTAGAGATGCACCCACACATCATCGTCGCATGAGTGCGAAGGAGTACAGTGCGCTCTTCACCGATCCACCGACGAAGCGTCGTCGGGATGGACCTCCTAGTTCTCCGACCCCCTCGATCGGAGACGATGCCCATACGGATGACGATCAGGAGGAAGACCCAGAGGAGTATGACTACGAGACCGAGCACTCAACCACTTGAGTCCGAGAACCCCTAGGTAGGATCAGTCGTGTACCCCTCATACGAAGTCGAGTCCGGGTAATGGTTCACATGAAACCATGTGTGCTTGTTGTATGTTTTTGTTGTTTGTGTTCTGATGCAAGTCGCACTTTTGCCTTAGGCAACATGTAAGTGACTCCATCGTCTATCTTATCTTAATATATGTGTTGGTCTTTCGACCTTTGTTTTATCACACTTGCACTATGCCAACCCCCTTAGGCGTGCTTTCTCCATTTTTGCTTTTCCCTCTCAGCTATCCCAGTTATTGACTTGGCTACTCCAAACAGGATGGTGACTACAACCCGCAACAGCTCCTTCACCAACCCTGAAGCCGGCAACTCCAGCCAGCAACGGGGAGATGGTGGGGCTGCTCACGCTGGAGAGCACCCGGAGCAGCCACATGGCAACATTCCCCCGCCACCACCTCCACCGGACAACATGACCATAGCTCAGTTTCTCCAAGTTCTCCGGGAGGAACGCCAAGCCAACACTGCTGCTATCCAGTAGATGGCCCAAGTGTGGCGCCCCCGCCTGATTACCACTGTAGCCAGACGGTCGCCATGCATACCAGCCCAGGAAATCACTCTGGCATGCGCGTTTACAACAAGTATCATGAACACAGGCATTTCTATTAATGGATATAGGAGTCTTACATGATCTATTACAAGAGTGATGGCAGCGGAAAATCTCTATCTAAGGCAGCATGGTCTTGGTGCGGCTCCAATCCATAGGGATCTGACTGGGTTACTCTCCTAGCTCGCGAATGCTCCGGCTCCTCAATGACGGACGACGGATCCTTATGTGAACCTGGCCATGTTAAAGGCTGCTGAGTACTTTTGAATGTACTCGCAAGCAAAGCAAACTAACATATACACCAAGCAAAGTAATCCATGGCATTCAAGCATGCATTTGTTATTAGAGCAATATTAATTATCATGGCATAACATGATTATCTAGCAAGATAACTACTGAAGTAAATACAGTAAAGTAAAGCATACTAAGTAAATATTCCATACTCCGAACATTCTCACGATCCAATCCAAATCTGATCCAAATCCAATCCAAATCATGTGGTCATCCGACCACTCATCTCATAGCCATCCCATGGCTAACATATCATATTCCTGACATCATCTGATGTTTGCACAAGACGAGTTCTTCCATCATTATTAAAATTATTACGATTAACCACCTAGTGAGGTCTGGACAGGCTGTCCAATACCGTGGACGCGGCTATTCGAATAGATTCTTCACTCTGCAGAGGTTACGCACTTTACCCACACCCTGGAGCACCTGGCCTCGTGATCCCATTCAGGTGGACCAGCGTTGCTCCAACGAAACTTGCATGACCCGTGACTCTCCCATCGTACCACCGGCATTCATCCTCCCCCGGAGTCCTGCCCTGGGTGGCCCCTGTGTCCTCATGACACCTGCCACCGTCGTGGCCCAACTAAACTGTCCCAAACGGGGACCGCGCGCAAAAAAACAACTGGGCTCACAAGGTTATCGCTGCCTACCGGGCCAGGGTAGCGCGCACGCATAACCTTCCCTGTCTGGTGGTACCGGTGAAAGAGCACGCGATCAGACCAAGTCAAGGCCGTCCCATACCGGCAAATGTGGTTGCACGGATAAGCCCGGACAGGTGACTCCATATCAACCGACTAAGTTTAGCTTTAGCCATCACTTAGCAAGTATGGTTATATATCACAACAAGTTGAAGTGGCAACAATTATGCACTTACGTAAACTACATAGCAAACTATGCAAGTATTGTAAACAATAAGTGCAATCTAACAGAGGCTTAATTATTTCTATCACAGGCATAATTACTAATTAAACATGCAAGAATAACACAGAGCAATGCTTTAGGGCATATATCAGATGATCGGCTTGCCTGGGGGTGAAGGAACACTCCGGAAGAAGTGCGGTGAAGCCGCGGAACGATACGCCGGAAACCGTTCTCTCTCGGAGGGGCTGATTGAAGGGCAAGGGCAAAATGGGTATTTTAAGAAAGTGTCAACATGGTGAAAAGGATACCATCGGAACGGGCTCGACGAACTGAAGCCGTGGGCGTTGGTTTCACCTGAATCGGAGTCTCGAGCAAAAGGATATAAGGGTTTACAGACTAGGGACTTATCTGTAAATAAAGTATTCACCGACAGGACCCTGACTGGATTTCGGCCAGAAAATAATAAAGTGCACTATTGCACTTGGCCGTCTTGGGCCGAAAGCAGCTGGAGCCTGGGCTGGCTTGAGAGCAGAAGGCGTATTTTTTTTAAAATACGTCTTCAACGCAGGGAGACGGCTTTGCGGAAGGGCGCCTCCACTTAAGTCACCATGGGCCCAGGGTCAACACCGACGTCCGGCTGACAGGCGGGCCCCACGGGCGTTGACTCTCTCTCCTCCTCGCGACGGAACAGAGGGAGGCCGAGGCTAGGCGCGGCCGGCGATGGCCCCGGCGGCTCCGGTGACAACCTCCGGCGACACGGACCTCCTCCGGCGACGACCCGGCTACCAAAATGCTCAGGAGGCCGAGGCGGTCGCGCCCCTGGGCGGTGCTGCCGTCGAGGATCTCGGGAACGGGTGGGGCATAGGTCACGGCGGACGGCGGCTCTTGGCCGGAGTCGGGCATGGCACTCCATCCATAGAGAGGAGGCGGAGAGCAACGGGGCGTGGTCTAGGATGGGGTGGAGACTGCTAGTGGTGGAGAGGGGGCGGGAGAGGCGCGGCGTTGCGCCAATTTAGGCGGCGGCCGGCGGGAACCGAAGTGGCCATGGGCGGCGAGGAGAGCTTGGGGAGCTCGGGGAAGAGGGGGCTGTGCTGCTGGTGAAGAGGAGGGACTCCGGTGGCGCCTTAAATAGCTCGGGGAGGAGCTAGCCAACGCTGGCCGAGGCTCCCAGAAGCTCGTCGCCGCGGCGGCGATCCGATGAAGCACCAGAGGTCGGCACAAACGGCCATGGGCTAGGATACGAAGGGGACAGACCTCCAGAAGGCTCACGCACATGGTGGGGAGCTCGCCGGCGCTTGCGGACAAGCCACGGCCTGCCGGAGACGACTCCTGAAGGGTCCAGGACACAGTGCACCGATTTGGCGCGCTCTGCACGTGGTCACCGTGTGCCCACGACATTGCCACGCCTCACTCGCAGCCAAATCGTGTCTGGGGTCTTCTCCTTGCTTTGCTGAGTTGACTTGAGAGAGTTTGGAGGGAAGTGGGGGCAAGAGATGACATGTGAGAGCTCACATGGGTCCTGGCAGGAAGGTGTTTGTGGTTGTTTCTGGATGGATCCCTGAGTGCAAGGAGCTGGAACTTGGCATGCAATGGTGATCTACCAAGGTGACTACCCTGGTAAATTTTCAGATCAAATGGAGCAATGTAGCTAGCACTTCCTTTGTAACATGGCAATTTGGCCAGAATTGGAATGAACCTGCTGGGATCAAATGGCTAGATGGATTTGGCTCAAATTTTGTGGTGGATGATTACTTGAATACATGAAGCCTCTGTAAAAATTTCACACCATTTGGGTGCACCAAAATGGTACTTGCTTCACAGAGGTTCCAAATGGACAGAAACTTAGGAAAATAGCTGGGGAAAATGGATAGATGAATTGAGCTGGTTTTTGGTATCCATGGTTGATTTAGCAATGTTAACCACCATGAAAAATTTCAGCTCAAATAGATAAAGGAATAGAGCACTTCCTTTGCAAATTGTCCAACTGGACAGAATCTGCAAATTGATGTTGTGCTCAAAATTTGAACTATGGAACTTGGGATCTTGATGGAAATGGGGAAGAAAGGGATATGAGAAGCTCCACAATTTATTTGGGATTTTTCCTAGCTACCAAAATGGTAGTTCCTTTAGAAAGTGCCCAAAATGCAATATTGGCATTAAATAGGAAAATGCAATTTATCCTATTTAATTATGGCCAATATTTTTGTGGGAGTTCAATATGATCACAAAGAATATCTCCACAAGTTTTCATGAACTTTAGAGATGGATAGATATTTTCCTGGATTTAATTCCTTTAACTGGCAGAAAAAGGATTTAATTATAAATGAAACATATTGCAAATGACTTGGCAATATTTTTGCATATCCAGGGTTTATGGATGAAGGATGATCACTGGGAAAAGTTTGGGAGTCAGCAGATTAAAGGAAATTGGGGTTCCTTTGTAACTGGAAGGATTAGGGTTTCCCTTCCGATAACTCAGAAGGTAGGGTTTCGACAGCAAAACCCTGAGCCAAAGATCTTGGGTGGCAAGGTTGGACTGGAGAGAATCTCTGGTTGGATAGGAAGGCAAGGCTAAATGACCGTCTTCATATACCCAAGGGTGAAAGAAATCCGATAACACCAAGAAAAAAGACGGGAGTCAAATCCCGCGAAGGAAAAAAACAGGTGCAAAAACCAGGGTATTACAAACCTACCCCCTTAAGAAAATCTCGTCCTCGAGATTTCCGGGCTTACCTCCCGGTGAAGGGGGGACTTACCTGTGTGCGACTTGGATCCATCAGCGGTCTTGTCTTCGTTGGTTCACTAACCTTTTGACTACTTCTTCTGATGGACCATGTGTTGTCTCTACACACAACTTTCTTGAATCCTTCTCTTTTCTGTCAGGTGTACCTTTTATTCTGATAGTTTGTTGCTGCATGGGGTAGCGGTTAATACCAACAGACAGCTCGATTTCCAGGGCCTGAAAGTATCTGCTTCGGGCTTTATTGTAATGCTTCGTACCCTGACTGTCATGGGTAATACATCCTTTCCTGGTACCAGGCTCACGTTCTCGTATGGCCTCGAGTGAATGGGAGTGGCTTTCTTTTGCCGTGTGAGGGTGCTCAGTATGGTTGTAAGTTCCTTTTGTCTTCGGCATCCTGGCCTTGTCCTTAGGTGACCCGTAATTCAAGGAATCAACATGACTGAACTATGGCTACTATATCTTCAACTGAAATGTCAGGCATGATCACAAAATAATCATAGACAGTAATCTCTTATTCCCATGATGTCATGATGTCTCTGAGCTGTTGGTGCTGACATGCTTTGAGCCATTCTATCTGAATATCTTGTTTCAAACTCTATTGCTCGTGGAGAGGACTCTGTCATATATAGCCTTTGTAGTTCGTGCTATGACCACTGAGCTAAGCATAGTATGGCTGTCATTTGGTGTATCTTTCGGAGCATAGCCTCTTATCTTGGTTGATGGCCCATATTCATGAATGACATGCTGGTTGCATTGTTGTGGCCGTATATGCAAGAGTCTGACAAGGATTGGTATTACCACTCCGTCCGTGAAGCTGTATCTTATTGACCGTCACGGAGGTTGTTTGTACACCACTTCCTTGTTCTTGAAGGTTCCTTTAATGGACCTGTAATGACCTGCCAATACGGCTCCTTGATTGTTTTCCCAGTTTGGCGGGCTTGTTTTCAGAACTTACTCTAGCATACCTCGTAGGGACTGCTGTGCTCATATTCTTCTTTTAAACATGGGGCCAATGTTCCTCTGAACACAGTCATTCCCATGTACGAGTGGCTCACATGAACTGATCCACTGGACTGCATGCTCACAACATATGCAGAGGTAAGTTATTCCGTTCATATCCACTGAGTTCTGAGGCGAATGTGTGTACAGACTAGTTCTTGCTTCTGACACGCTTGTTGGGGCACGATGGTGTGTTGAAGAAGACTGAATTCCTTATGCTCGAAGCTTCTGCCAGGGTAGTATGCTGAAGAAGGCTGGGTATCGTGCCTCGAAAGTTTTCCTTCATGTGGCTTACTGCGGAAGGTCATGTGCCTTATGCTGGAAGTTTTCCGTGGTAGCACGCTGTGGGAGATGGGGGTGCCGTACCCCAGAAGGATCTCTCACCGAGTGGTATACCGAGGAAGATTGGCAGTCTGGTATCGTAAGCTCTTCTCGGTAGCTTGCGGGGAAAGGTTGGGTTCCTTATACCAGAAGCCTTGTGTACATAGTCAGATCTATGGCCGATTCTGGCTTCCTTTCGAAGTATCCGGAATTTTACTCATAGCAGAGCCAAAACTTGATATAGGCCATACCTTGACTGAAGATGTTCATTGGTCATGCCCATCGCTTGTCCTTCTGCTGGTCTGATTATTGTTGCTGTAAAGGTTGCATGACTGATGCAGACCTCATGTCCTGAATACCATATGTTGCCGGTAGTACATAGTCGGCGGACAATTCCAGTTGATTTAGTTGAACTTCCAAGCATTTGAAGTTCTCATTGATTCTAGGCAACCGTAAACTTATCCATATTTCTCGCAAACCTTGTTCACAGTGCCCAGAAAATTTTGTATTTGCATCGGTGAACTTCAAAATATGCTTTGAAATTTGCACCAACGTACCGGAGTTTTGTTGTTGCTTTTGGCTCATTCACATTCTTGAAATATGTCCTCGGTGGGTGATAGATGATTCTTGGGTCCACTGAGAAAAGACTCAAGGTTCACCCCACTGACTGAAACAATCCTTGTATCACGGACGGAATAATTTGTCCTTACTGGTGTTTATTCTTGGTAGCTTATCTGACTGCTCCTCGGGTATGATCGGTTCTGAGGTCAACTCTCTCTCAGGTATATTCTGGCCTTGTCTATTGCCCCCATATTTTGCTTCTGACCCATTCTTCGTTCTTGACAGATCCGAGGTTGCTGTTCTGAATATCAGGTAGTTGACTTGGCATAACTCTTGTTGAATTTGGATTATTGGGTATTATCCAAGTGGTATGCTGGTCTTCTTAACGACACTTGCGGATGGATCCAGTCGGAGCGAAGAGACGGAATCGACAAAAGAAACAAGAACCGCGAAAACCAAAAAGCAAATAAAGCTCAAATGTTGCGGACCTTACACACATGGCCGAAGATTCACTAGTATAACTATTATAGCGCACTCGATGCACCTCTAAGGATTTAGAAGCGAAACCACACAATGCTCCTGGTAGCACTGGTGTCAAGCTCCTACTACTTCCTTAGGGAGCATCACACTCGATGCAGGACCATAGCCAAAGTGGCTTAGTCAACGTTCCTAAGGTTGTCGAGGAGAGATAGAATTTATAAGCGTTTCCTAAAGGAAACTAGAGTAAGAAGAGAAATGCCATGGCTAGCAAGCAGGGTAAGGATATCTGGTTTACCTAGGGGTTTCAGGGCTCACGGGTCGTTGCGCGGTGTGAGCGTTTCACACCGGAGGCAAGGGCCACGAGAGTTGGGGTCTGATGGAGCCAAAGACCTATGGGATTGCCTTATGATCAATAGTAGCCGTGCCAGGTGGCAAAGATGGCTGAAATCCATCTGGGCTTTATACTGAACACAAGACAGTGAAGTCCGGCTAGGGTAACCTATGGTCAGCCTGGCTGCTCTGATACCATCCGTTGTAGCGCCCTCGCCTGATTACCACTGTAGCCAGACGGTCGCCACACATAACAGCCCAGGAAATCACTCTGGCATGCACGTTTACAACAAGTATCATGAACACAGGCATTTCCACTAATGGATATAGGAGTCTTACATGATCTATTACAAGAGTGATGGCAGCGGAAAAGCTCTATCTAAGGCAGCATGGTCTTGGTGCGGCTCCAATCCATAGGGATCTGACTGGGTTACTCTTCTAGCTCGCGAACGCTCCGGCTCCTCGATGACGGACGACGGATCCTTATGTGAACCTGGCCATGTTAAAGGCCGCTGAGTACTTTTGAATGTACTCGCAAGCAAACCAAACTAACATATAAACCAAGCAAAGCAATCCATGGCATTCAAGCATGCATTTGTTATTAGAGCAATATTAATTATCATGGCATAACATGATTATCTAGCAAGATAACTACTGAAGTAAATACAGTAAAGTAAAGCATACTAAGTAAATATTCCATACTCCGAACATTCTCACGATCCAATCCGAATCTGATCCAAATCCAATCCATATCATGTGGTCATCCGACCACTCATCTCATAGCCATCCCATGGCTAACATATCATATTCCTGACATCATCTGATGTCTGCACAAGACGAGTTCTTCCATCATTATTATCATTATTACGGTTGACCACCTAGTGAGGTCTGGACGGGCCGTGCAATACCGTGGACGCGGCTATTCGAATAGATTCTTCACTCTGCAGAGGTTGCGCACTTTACCCACACCATGGAGCACCTGGCCTCGTGATCCCATTCGGGTGGACCAGTGTTGCTCCAACGAAACCTGCCTGACCCGTGACTCTCCCATCGTACCACCGGCATTCATCCTCCCCCGGAGTCCTGCCCTGGGTGGCCCCTGTGTCCTCATGACACCTGCCACCGTCGTGGCCCAACTAAACTGTCCCAAACGGGGACCGCGCGCAAACAAACAACTGGGCTCACAAGGTTATCGCCGCCTACCGGGCCAGGGTAGCGCGCACGCATAACCTTCCCTGTCTGGTGGTACCGGTGAAAGAGCACGCGATCAGACCAAGTCAAGGCCGTCCCATACCGGCAAATGTGGTTGCACGAATAAGCCCGGACAGGTGACTCCAGATCAACCAACTAAGTTTAGCTTTAGCCATCACTTAGCAAGTACGGTTATATATCACAACAAGTTGAAGTGGCAACAATTATGCACTTAGTAAACTACATAGCAAACTATGCAAGTAATGTAAACAATAAGTGCAATCTAATAGAGGTTTAATAATTTCTATCACAGGCATAATTACTAATTAAACATGCAAGAATAACACAGAGCAATGCTTTAGGGCATATATCAGATGGTCGGCTTGCCTGGGGGTGAAGGAACACTCCGAAAGAAGTGCGGTGAAGCCGCAGAACGATACGCCGGAAGCCGTTCTCTCTCGGAGGGGCTGATTGAAGGGCAAGGGCAAAATGGGTATTTTCAGAAAGTGTCAACATGGGGAAAAGGATACCATCGGAACGGGCTCGACGAACTGAAGACGTGGGCGTTGGTTTCACCCGAATCGGAGTCTCGAGCAAAAAGATATAAGGGTTTACAGACCAGGGACTTATCTGTAAATAAAGTATTCACCGACAGGACCCTGACTGGAATTCGGCCAGAAAATAATAAAGTGCACTATTGCACTGGGCCGTCTTGGGCCGAAAGCAGCTGGAGCCTGGGCTGGTTTGAGAGCAGAAGGCGTATTTTTTTAAAAATACGTCTTCAACGCAGGGAGACGGCTTTGAGGAAGGGCGCCTCCACTTAAGTCACCGTGGGCCCAGGGTCAACACCGACGTCCGGCTGACGGGCGGGCCCCACGGGCGTTGACTCTCTCTCCTCCTCGCGACGGAACAGAGGGAGGCCGAGGCCAGGCGCGGCCGGCGGTGGCCCCGGCGGCTCCGGTGACAACCTCCGGCGACACGGACCTCCTCCGGCGACGACCCGGCTACCAAAATGCTCAGGAGGCCGAGGCGGTCGCGCCCCCGGGCGGTGCTGCCGTTGAGGATCTCGGGAACGGGCGGGGCATAGGTCGCGGCGGACGGCGGCTCTCGGCTGCAGTCGGGCATGGCACTCCAGCCACAGAGAGGAGGCGGAGAGCAACAGGGCGTGGTCTAGGATGGGGTGGAGACTGCTAGTGGTGGAGAGGAGGCGGGAGAGGCGCGGCGTTGCGCCAATTTAGTCGGCGGCCCTCGGGAACCGAAGCGGCCATGGGCGGCGAGGAGAGATCGGGGAGCTCAGGGAAGAGGGGGATGGGCTGCTGGTGAAGAGGAGGGACTCGGGTGCCGCCTTAAATAGCTCGGGGAGGAGCTTGCCGACGCCGACCGAGGCTCCCAGAAGCTCGTCGCCGCGGCGGCGATCCGATGAAGCACCAGAGGTCGGCACAAACGGCCATGGGCTAGGAGACGAAGGGGAGAGACCTCCAGAAGGCTCACGTACATGGTGGGGAGCTCGCCGGCGCTTGCGGACAAGCCACGGCCTGCAGGAGACGACTCCCGAAGGGTCCAGGACACAGTGCACCGATTTGGCGCGCTCTGCGCGTGGTTACCGTGTGGCCATGGCATTGCCACGCCTCACTCGCAGCCTAATCGTGTCTGGGGTCTTCTCTTTGCTTTGCTGAGTTGACTTGAGAGAGTTTGGTGGGAAGTGGGGGCAAGAGATGACAGGTGAGAGCTCACATGGGTCCTGGCAGGAAGGTGTTTGTGGTTGTTTCTGGATGGATCCCTGAGTGCAAGGAGCTGGAACTTGGCATGCAGTGGTGATCTACCAAGGTGACTACCCTGGTAAATTTTCAGATCAAATGGAGCAATGTAGCTAGCACTTCCTTTGTAACATGGCAATCTGGCCAGAATTGGAATGAACCTGCTGGGATCAAATGGCTAGATGGATTTGGCTCAAATTTTGTGGAGTATGATTATTTGAATACATGAAGCCTCTGTAAAAATTTCACACCATTTGGGTACACCAAAATGGTACTTGCTTCACAGAGGTTCCAAATGGACAGAAACTTAGGAAAATAGCTGGGGAAAAATGGATAGATGAATTGAGCTGGTTTTTGGTATCCATTGGTGATTTAGCAATGTTAACCACCATGAAAAAATTCAGCTCAAATAGATAAAGGAATAGAGCACTTCCTTTGCAAATTGTTCAACTGGACAGAATCTGCAAATTGATGTTGTGCTCAAAATTTGAACTATGGACCTTGGGATCTTGATGGAAATGGGGAAGATAGGGATATGAGAAGCTCCACAATTTATTTGGGATTTTTCCTAGCTACCAAAATGGTAGTTCCTTTAGAAAGTGCCCAAAATGCAATATTGGCATTAAATAGGAAAATGCAATTTATCCTATTTAATTATGGCCAATATTTTTGTGGGAGTTCAATATGATCACAAAGAATATCTCCACAAGTTTTCATGAACTTTAGAGATGGATAGATATTTTCCTGGATTTAATTCTTTTAACTGGCAGAAAAAAGGATTTAATTATAAATGAAAAATATTGCAAATGACTTGGCAATATTTTTGCATATCCAGGGTTTATGGATGAAGGATGATCACTGGGAAAAGTTTGGGAGTCAGAAGATCAAAGGAAATTGGGGTTCCTTTGTAACTGGAAGGATTAGGGTTTCCCTTCCTATAACTCAGAAGGTAGGGTTTCGACAGCAAAACCCTGAGCCAAAGATCTTGGGTGGCAAGGTTGGACTGGAGAGAATCTCTAGTTGGATAGGGAGGCAAGGCTAAATGACCGTCTTCATATACCCAAGGGTGAAAGAAATCCGATAACACCGAGAAAGAAGACAGGAGTCAAATCCCGCGAAGGAAAAAAAACAGGAGTGAAAACCAGGGTGTTACACCAAGTCCTTGTGAACAACCAGCAGCAAGGCAGGAATGGCAATGGCTGCTCCACTCTGTCAGAGTTCATGAGGAATTCGCCCCCAACCTTCACCGAGACTGTTGAACTTTTGGATGCCAAGGACTGGATCCGCACCATTGAGGACGTCCTTTCACTGGTCAATTGCAATAAGGATCGTGAGAAGGTGCCGTATGCCCTCACTGCCTCGGAGGTACCGCCAGAGCTTGGTGGGATGGATTCAAGGTCATGCAAGGCGACCGTGTGATCACCTGGGTTGACTTCAAGGAAGGATTCCGCACCGCTCACATTCCTTCTGGGATCATGGCTATCAAGAAAAGAGAATTTTGAGCACTAAAGCAAGGAAGTGGCTCTATCAAGGAGTACATGCAGAAGTTCAACCTGCTGTCAAGGTATGCACCTGAAGATGTCAACACTGAGGCTGCTAAGATGGGATGCTTCATGGAAGGACTCCAGCAAACCTTGCAGTATCAACTCATTGTTTGCGACTGTCGGACCTTCTTCGATCTGGTGAACAAGGCCCTCATGCTTGAAGACAAGCGTCGTGCCATGGGCGACACTCGCAAGCGCAAGATGATCAGCAAGGGTAGTTCCAGCAACCAGAAGCCTCGCCCCTGGCAGCCAGCCCTAGCGAAGCCAACCTATCAGCCTCAGCAGGCTAGACCTCGTGCACCTTGTCCGAGCTACCAGCCTCAGCAGTATGCCAATCCCAGGCCAACTTACAACAACCCCAATAACAACAGTGGTGGCAGGAACAAGAACAACAACAACAAATGTGGTTAGGTCGCGTGCTTTGGATGTGGCCAGCCCGGACACATCTCTAAGCAGTGCCCCAACAAGAAGCCAAATGCACCACGCCCCAATGCGCCAAACCAAGGTCAAGGTCGTGGAGCGCCACCAAGGAACCCAGCTCCCCACAACTAGCCCAACAATGGCAAGGTTCGTGTGAATCACGTCACCGCTGAGGAAGCCCAGGAAGACTCGGACGTCATACCGGGTACGTTCCTCGTCAACTCAACCCCAGCAACCGTACTGTTTGATTGTGGAGCTTCGCATTCTTTTGTCACCCAAAAGTTTGCACTAGAGAGTGGTATGAAGCCTACACCCCTGGGTAGTCGTATGTTGATACAAACCCCAGTATCAGTTATGAAGTCCGGGATAGGTTGTAAAGGAGTTGAGATTAACATCAACGGGGTAGACTTCCTAGCAGACCTTATCATCCTGAAGTCGGAAGGCTTGGATGTGATCCTAGGCATGGATTGGTTAACCAAGCACCAAGGCTTGTTAGACTGTGCCAAGAGGATTGTTACCATGACCAATTGCCAAGGAGTGGAAGTCAAGTACGTTCCCAACCCTGCCTCCGCTCAAGCCCCTCGGGCTAACTGTCTATCGAGAATTGAGTTGGATCAAGTGCTAGTGGTATGTGAATACCCGGATGTATTTCCTGATGAGCTGCCCGAAATGCCTCCTGACCGCGACATCGAGTTCATCATTGAGCTTCGCAATCTTTTGTTACCCGTCAACTAGGTACGTTCCTCGTCAACTCAACCCCAGCAACTATACTATTTGATTGTGGAGCTTCGCAATCTTTTGTTACCCAAAGGTTTGCACTAGAGAGTGGTATGAAGCCTACACCCCTGGGTAGTCACATGTTGATACAAACCCCGGGATTAGTTATGAGGTCCAAGATAGGATGTAAAGGAGTTGGGATTATCTTCAACGGAGTAGAGTTCCTAGCAGACCTCATAGTTTTGGATTCGCCAGGCTTGGATGTCATCCTTGGCATGAATTGGTTAACCAAGAACCAAGGTTTCTTAGATTGTGCCAAGAGGATTGTCACCATAACCAATAGACAAGGAGTTGAAGTCAAGTATGTTCCCAACCCTACCTCCGCTCAAGCCCCTCGGGTTAACTGTCTATCGGGAATTGAGTTGGATCAGGTGCCAGTGGTATGTGAATACCCAGATGTATTGCCTGATGAGCTGCCCAAAATGCCTCCTGACCGCGACATTGAGTTCATCATTGAGCTAATGCTCAGAGCAGGACCCATCTATAAGAAGCCCTATAGAATGGGATCCGAAGAGTTGCCTGAATTGAAGAAGCAACTGGCAGAGCAGCTCAGAAAAGGATTCATTCGCCCTAGTGCCTCTCCTTGGGGATCACCTGTTCTATTTGTGTCAAAGAGGGACGGAACTATCCGACTCTGTGTCGATTACCATTCCCTCAATGAGTTCACAATAAAGCACAAGTACCCACTTCCCAAGATTGAAGACATGTTCGATCAACTAAATGGCGCCAAGTTGTTTTCCAAGATCGATCTCAGGTATGGGTACTATCAGCTGAAGATCAGACCCCAAGACATTCCGAAGACGGCATTTGTAACCCGGTATGGCATGTATGAGTACACGGTCATGTCCTTTGGGTTAACCAATGCCCCCGCCTACTTCATGTACCTCATGAACAAAGTCTACATGGAGTACTTGGACAAGTTTGTTGTCGTCTTCATTGACGACATACTCGTCTTCTCCAAGTATGAGGAAGAGAATGAGCAACACTTGAGATTGGTCCTAGATAAGCTTCGAGAGCACCAGCTTTATGCCAAGTTCAGCAAGTGTGAATTCTGGCGGCATGAAGTTGGATTCTTGGGTCATGTGTTGACTGCAGAAGGATTGTCAGTGGATCCTGCCAAGATCAAAGCCGTGGCTGAGTGGAAATCCCCCAGCAATGTGTAGGAAGTCAGAAGCTTCCTCGGACTCGTGGGATATTACCGCAAGTTCGTTGAAGGATTCTCGAGCATTGCCCGACCCATGACTCGGCTTTTGAAGAAGGGCAAGAAGTTCGAATGGACACCGAAGTGCGAAGAAAGCTTCCAAGAGCTCAAGAAGAGATTCACAACAGCCCCCGTTTTGGCCACCCCCGATATTCACAAGGAGTTTGTGATATATTGTGATGCATCAATAAACGGGCTTGTAGGTGTTCTGATGCAAGAAGGCAGAGTCATAGCATATCTATCCAGACAGCTATGTCCTCATGAAGAGAACTACGCCACTCACGATTTTGAGTTGGCAGCTGTAGTTCATGCCTTGAAGACATGGCAACATTACCTTCTGGGGAAGCGATGTGCGATATACACAGACCACAAGAGTTTGAAGTATATTTTCACTCAAAAGGAATTGAACATGAGGCAGCGAAGATGGTTGAGTTGATCAAGGATTATGATCTCAGTGTTCAATACCACCCCGGAAAAGCTAACGTGGTGGCCGACGCCTTAAGCAGAAAGGCTTGTTCCTTGAATGCTATGATTAAGGAAAGGCTACCCACCATGTATGAAGAGATTGAAAGTTTTGGCTTGGAACTAGTTGCACCTGGATTCCTAGCCAACCTCGAAGCAAAGCCTACCTTGATGGACGATATTAAGCGAGCTCAGAAGGGACATGAGAGCATTGAAGGCATTAAGAGAAAGATCAAGGCAGGCAAGGCCCCAGGATTCTCAGTAGATGAACATGGAGTTGTATGGTTCGGGAAACACATCTGCGTGCCCGACAAGGTTGAGCTCAAGAACCTGATCCTACAAGAATCCCATGACACTTCGTATTCCATTCACCCTGGAGGAACCAAGATGTACCCAAGACCTCAAAGCAAGATTCTGGTGGCATGGCATGAAGAGAGAGATAGGCACTTTTGTTGCTAAGTGCGACATTGATACGTCTCCTACGTATCTACTTTTCCAAACTCTTTTGCCCTTGTTTTGGACTCTAATTTGCATGATTTGAATGGAACTAACCCGGACTGACGCTGTTTTCAGCAGAATTGCCTTGGTGTTATTTTTGTGCAGAAATAAAAGTTCTCGGATTGACCTAAAAATTTACGAAGAATATTTTAGGAATTAATAAAAAATATTGGTGAAGGAATCAACCGAAGAGGGGCCACCACCTGGTCACAAGCCAGGGGGCGCCCCCCTAGGGTGCGCCCCCCTGTCTTGTGGGCCCCCTGAAGTCCCTCCGACCTCGTTTCCACTTCTATATATTCCTATTCGGGGAGAAAAAAATCAGAGAGAAGAGTTCATCCCGTTTTACGATACGGAGCCGCCGCCACCTCCTGTTCTTCCTCGGGGGGGCAGATCTGGAGTCTGATTTGGGCTCCGGAGAGGGGAAATCGACGCCGTCGCCATCATCAACCATCCTTCATCACCAATTTCATGATGCTCTCCGCCAATCGTGAGTAATTCCATCGTAGGCTTGCTGTTCGGTGATGGGTTGGAAGAGATTTACCATGTAATCGAGTTAGTTTTGTTAGGGTTTGATCCCTAGTATCCACTATGTTCTGAGATTGATGTTGCTATGACTTTGCTATGCTTAATGCTTGTCACTAGGGCCCGAGTGCCATGATTTCAGATCTGAACCTATTATGTTTTCATGAATATATATGTGTTCTTGATCCTATCTTGCAAGTTGTAGACACCTATTATGAGTTATGATCCGCATCCCCTAGGGTGACAATAACTGGGATTCTTTTCGGTGATTACCGTAGTTTGAGGAGTTCATGTATTCACTAAGTGCTAATGCTTTGGTCCGGTTCTCTATTAAAAGGAGGCCTTAATATCCCTTAGTTTCCATTAGGACCCCGCTGCCACGGGAGGGTAGGACAAAAGATGTCATGCAAGTTCTTTTCCATAAGCACGTATGACTATATATGGAATACATGCCTACATTACATTGATGAATTGGAGCTAGTTCTATAGCACCCTATGTTATAACCGTTGCATGATGAATGCCATCCAACATAATTATCCATCACTGATCCATTGCCTATGAGCTTTTCATACATTGATCTTTGCTAAGTTACTTTTCCGTTGCTACTGTTACAATCACTACAACACTGCTACTGTCACTTTGCCATCGTTACCGTTACTTCCAAACTACTTTGCTACTGAATACTTTGCTGCAAATATTAAGTCTTTCACTCAGCTGCTAATACTCAAGAATATTCTTTGGCTCCCCTTGTGTCGAATCAATAAATTTGGGTTGAATACTCTATCCTCGAAAACTGTTGCGATCCCCTATACTTGTGGGTTATCAAGACCTTTTTCTGGCGCCGTTGCCGGGGAGCATAGCTCTATTCTCTGAGTCACTTGAGATTTATATCTGTTGATCACTATGAAGAATCCGAAAGATGCTAAATCTAAGATCTACCCCTCAACTACGAGGACAGGTAAGGAACTGCCATCTAGCTCTGCACTTGATTCACCTTCTGTTATGAGTAAATTTGCGACACCACCACCTTCTACTGAATCTGATATGTCGCAAGTAATTGATGATGCCACTTCTACTATGCATGATGCTTATGATGATACTTTTCTTGATAATACTGTGCCACTAGGTGAATTCCTTGATGAACAAATTGCTAGAGTGAATGCTGAAACTGATAATATTTCTGAGTCTAATGAAATTATTGAAACTGAACACTATGAGACACCTGCTAGACCTAGCTCTCCTAGATATGAGTTGCTTGATATACCTGAGGGTTATGATATGGAAGGAGAGGTAGCTAGGGACTTTCTTGCTTGTAAAGATAGAGATGATCTTAAGAAATTGCTATGCAAGTGGAAAGAAAAATCTTTGAATGCTAGAATGCAATATGATCCCAAGTTTGCTACTTCACCTATATTTGTTACTGATAAGGATTATGAATTCTCTGTCGATCCTGAGTTAATTACTTTGGTTGAATCTGATCCTTTCCATGGTTATGAATCTGAAACTGTTGTGGCACATCTTACTAAGTTGAATGATATAGCCACCCTATTCACTCATGAGGAAAAAATTCATTATTACTATATCCTTAAGTTGTTTCCTTTCTCATTAAAGGGTGATGCTAAGATATGGTTTAATTCTCTTGCTCCTGGTTGTGTGCGTAGTCCCCAGGATATGATATATTAATTCTCTAAAAAATATTTTCCTGCCCATAAGAAACAAGCTGCCTTGCAGGAAATATTTAACTTTGTGCAAATTGAAGAAGAGAGTCTCCCACAAGCTTGGGGAGGCTTCTCCAATTACTTAATGCTTTGCCTGATCATCCTCTCAAGAAAAATGAAATACTTGATATCTTTTATAATGGACTAACCGATGCTTCTAGGGACCACCTAGATAGTTGTGCTTGTTGTGTTTTCAGGGAACGAACGGTTGAAGAAGCTGAACTACTATTGAATAATATATTGAGCAATGATAATGATTGGACTATTCCCAAACCACCTCCAAAGCCAACTCCGAAGAAAAGAGGTATTCTATTTCTCAGTCCTGAAGATATGCAAGAGGCAAAGAAATCTATGAAAGAAAAAGGTATTAAAGCTGAAGATGTTAAGAATCTACCACTTATTGAAGAAATATATGGTCTTGATAACCCGGCACGGGTAGTAGAGGTAAATTCTCTCCGTAGATTTGATGAAGGTGATATTCCTTATAATAAGTCTGCTAGTCAATGCTTGGATGAGTTTGATAACTTTATTGTTAAACAAGAAAATTTCAATGCTTATGTTAGTAGACAACTGAAACATAATGCTTACATGCTTGATCGCTTGGGTGATTATTTGAGTAGAACTGTCAATGATCTTAAGCTTATTAGTAAACATGCTTCCATGGTAACTACTCAAGTAGAACAAGTACTAAAGGCACAGAATGATTTGCTTAATGAGATGATTAGTAAGAACAATGATCATTCTATTAGAGTTGTGACTAGAGGTGGTAGAATGACTCGGGAACCTTTGTATCCTGAGGGCCATCCTAAGAGAATCGAGCAAGATTCTCAGAGAGTTAATATTGACGCACCTAGTCGTCCCAGTAATAGTAGGAAAAAGAATGACGACAGGACTTTGCATGCTGCTAGTGAAACTGTTATAGACACTCATGAGAACCCGGATGATATTTCTATTTCTGATGCTGAGACACAATCTGGTAATGAACATGAGCCTAGTGATAATATTAATGATGATGTTCATGTTGATGCTCAACCTAGTAATGATAATGATGTGGAGATTGAACCTGCTGTTGATCTTGATAACCCACAACCTAAGAATAAAAGATATGATAAAAGAGACTTTGTTGCTAGGAAGCATGGTAGAGAAAGAGAACCATGGGTTCAGAAACCCATGCCCTCTCCTCCTAAACCATCAAACAAGAAGGATGATGAGAATTTTGAGCGCTTTGTTGAAATGCTTAGACCTGTCTTTTTGCGTATGCGCTTGACTGATATTCTGAAAATGTCTCCTTATGCTAAGTATATGAAAGATATTGTGACAAATAAAAGAAAGATACCAGAAGCTGAGATTTCCACCATGCTTGCTAATTATACTTTTAAAGGTGGAATACCAAAGAAACTAGGAGATCCCGGAGTACCTACTATACCTTGCTCTATTAAAGGAAATTATGTTAAAACTGCTTTATGTGACCTTGGAGCTGGTGTTAGTGTTATGCCTTTCTCTTTGTATCGTAGACTTGATTTGAATAAGTTGACACATACTAAAATTTCCTTGCAAATGGCTGATAAATCAACTGCTTTACCCATCGGTATTTGCGAAGATGTGCCTGTCGTAGTTGCAAACGTTATTATCTTAACGGACTTTGTTATTCTTGATATTCCCGAGGACGACAGTATGTCGATCATCCTTGGTAGACCCTTTTTGAATACTGCAGGGGCTGTTATTGATTGCAACAAGGGCAATGTCACTTTTCATGTTAATGGTAATGAGCATACGGTACACTTTCCGAAGAAACAACCTCAAGTTCATAGTATCAACTCCATTGAAAAAATTCCAACGATTATTATTGGAGGCTTTGAATTTCCTCTCCCTACTGTCAAGAAGAAATATGATATACTTATTGTTGGGGACATGCGTATCCCCATTGAGGTAACCTAGTGTTGTTCGAAAATTCTCCGGCTCCATGTCATTCGGAAAAAGTTTGTCAATAAGACTTGATCAACCTTATTGATGGATTCTTTTTGATGAGCACGAGATGGATGAATTTAGAAAGCACAACCTTCTGCACCCAACTTTTATTTTATGTTCTTTAGTTCCAATTTAGTAAAAATGCTATTATTTCTCTGTTTTCTGATTTATCCGTGCAATAGAAAAATGTCCTGAAAATAAAAGTTCTCAGAATCCCCTGAAAATTTAATGATTTTTTCTAGAATATTTAAGAATTTTTGGCACTGAGAACACATCAGGGGGCTGCACCAGTGGTCCACAAGCCTGCAGGGCGCGCCCACGCCCCTGGGCGCGCCCCCTGGCTTGTGGGTCCCATGTGGGGCCCCCTCACTTATTCCAGCACCCATCCACTTTGTCTTCCTCCAGAAAAAATCCCACCATTGCTCAAACCCGTGTTCTAGCTCACCTTGCTGCCATTTTCGATCTCCTTGCTCAAAGCTCCATTTGCAAAACTATTTTAGGGGATTGTTCATCGGTATGTGACTCCTCCAATGGTCCAATTAGTTTTTGTTCTAGTGCATTATATATTGCAAATTTTTGCTGCTGTGGTGACCTTGTTCTTGAGCTTGCATGTCAAATTTGTATGGTCCCAAGTAGTTTTAATGCATGATATAGGCTCTAGGCACTTGTGGGAGTAGTTGCTATAAGTTTTCTTGAGTTTTGTTCACTTTTATTTGGAGTCACTAAAAATTTCAGAAATTTTTCAGAGAAAGAAAAATGTTAAGGAGAATATACCAAGGTGGTTCCTCGAGCAAGAAGAACCCGAGACGCGCGATATGTGAGCCCAACTTTGAACCACCGAGGGAAGCTCAAGTGCGGCCTTGTGAATGGCCGTCGAATCAATTTATGGTTCAAGCCGGTTTCAAGGAATAGTTTTACGCATACATACGAAATGCTGGCCTTGAGGATTTTATTTCAGACCAATGCAAGCAATATTACTAACTCACTGATTCCTTCGTGCGGAGGTTTGAATTTTCATCTAGGCGTAATAATCATTATGTTCTATTTAATCTTTATGATGAATCATATACCATGGACTTGGAAGATTTTAATGATGCATGCAAAATTCCACAATGGGGCAGTCATAGTGACCCTCACAAAACTGAGTATAATGATTTTCTTGCTAGCATCACTGTGGGAGAAACTAGAAACATTACACAGGCTACCTTGGGGAGCATTCACTTTCCTGCCATACATTATTTTGCTCTCTTCATAGGTAGATGTATTAACGGTAAACATGACCATAGCCACCTTTGCGTACCTGATCTTAGTATTCTTAAGAGTGCGTTCATGGGTGATAGACGATATAACTTGGGAGCTATTATTGCTAGGAGGCTACATAAAAATGCTAAGGATGGAGATTTCTTTGGTGGAATTTATGCCACCCGTGTAGCCAATTATTTTAGGGTACCCATAAGGGAGAATGATATTGAGTTACCACCTGCTTTTCTTGATTATGAGGCTATGGTGCGCTACCAGTTTCTTGAGAGAAACGAACAGTCCCTCATGTACCAACTAATTTTTGACAGACAGCGTGCTGTCCATATTATCCTTCCTGTTCCTGCCTTCTTTAACCTTCAGGAAAAACGGAGACATGTTATAACCAGAGAGGAGGCAAACGAGTACGAGAGAGAGGCGGAAGCCGCTCGCCTCTGCGCTGCAGCCGTTCAAGCGGTGGCAGCCGCAGCCCAGTACAACCCCGACTATGAGTTTGGATATTATCCGGGCCAGCCATGGCCCTAGACCAACTTAGGCCAAAAGCCTAAGCTTGGGGGAGTACGTATTTCTCACCGACATTACATTCATGTTCACACACTCATTTCAGTTGTCGGTGTTCATACTTTTTCATTGTACCATCCAGGGTAGTTTATTTCTTTTTTTTTGCTTTCTTCTTTTATGTTTAATTAACCTTGAGAAAATCGAAAAAAAATAGTTCTAGCTTTACCTTCTAGTTTGTTTGGTTGTAGCATTAGAAGACCACGATGACATGTTGAGCGGCTCTCATATGCATTATTGTTTATCTTTCAGAGAGCCCATATTACCTTGCCTTCTCATTTGAGTTATTGCTTGCAGATTCCAGCTTAGTCCAATGTACGTGCACTCTTATTATTATTCACACCGTTCGGTCGTGCAAGTGAAAGGCAATAATGACGATATATGATGAAATGATTGAGATGGAGAAAAGCTGGTATGAACTCGACCTATCTTGTTTTTGTAAATATGATTAGCTCATCGTTCTGAATTCAGCTCGTTATGGATTGAACATGCTTGCAATGACAGTTAGAGATTATAGTTACTCATGCCATGCTTAATTAGCTAAGAGCGTATAATGGTTTGTCTTGAGTGCCAACATGCATTTTAAAATGGTTGTGATGTAGTATGATAGGATGGTATCCTCCTCTGAATGATTCAAGTCGCTTGACTTGGCACATGTTCACGCATGTAGTTGAAACAAAACCAACATAGCCTCCACAATGTTTATGTTCATGGTGATTTATATCCTACTCATGCTTGCATTCAATGTTGGTTAATCTCAAAGCATGTTTATGACTGTTGTCGCTCTCTAGTTGGTCACTTCCCAGTCTTCTGCTAGCCTTCACTTGTACTAAGTGGGAATACTGCTTGTCCATCCATTTCCATAAACCCAAAGTTGTTCCATATGAGTCCACCATACCTACCTATATGCGGTATTTACCTGCCGTTCCAAGTAAATTTGCATGTGCCATACTCTAAACCTTCAAATAAATATTTCGTTTTGTATGCCCAAATCACTCATGTGGCGACTGGGGGCTGTCAGTATCTTCCATGCTAGGTGGGTTATTCTCACGATACGTGTTGATTCACTATCATTCACAAGAAAGTGGATGGTATTCGGGATGCCCAGTTCCATGCTCAAAATTCAAATCAAAATATAATAAAACAAAACTCCCCCAGGATTGTTGTTTGTATGGACGGTACCCGTGGATTCGGCCCGCCGTGGAGTGTGATCGATTGGTGGAGGGGGAGTAAAAACTTTACTATTCTGTTTGGGAACCGCCTATAATGTATCTAGCATGGAACATATCGAGATCTCTTAGTTGTTATGTTGGCAATGAAAGCATACCTCTCAAAATTATTATTCATCCCTGTTTTAAAAGCTCGAGCTCTGGCTAAGAGCTGGCGGCTCAGGCGGCGGCTGCCCGGTGGAGGGGCGACATGTGGCGGCGGGGCAGAGGTAGGGGAAGGCTAGGACTAGGGTGTGACCATTTTAGGTAGGGGGAGGTGTTTATATAGGGAAGGGGCTAGGGTTAGAGGGTTTTGGGGTGCTTCGGAGCCCTTCGATCGCGATCTGACGGTCTCGATCGGAGGGGGGCTGGGGTAGGCCAAGTGGCTGTGCAGAGGGGGTTGTCGGCTGAGGAGAGAGGGAGATTACGGCCCGTGACACGATTTTTGGAAAACTGAAAACGTCCGCTAAATAACCGATGAGGGTGCCGCTACGGTCGACCGTTCGGGTATTAAACGACCTTCGATTGCGACGAAAATTTGGCAGGCGGTCTACCTACAATATAACAAGACCGCATGCCACCTTTCGACCCAATCCGAGAATATTTTTCGCGCACTTTAAAAAAGATATTTTTTTAAACGATGCCGCGGGCACGTGCGTGTGTGATTGGGCTCGAAATGGACGACGACACGAACGGAGAGAACCGGCAGCTACGAACGGATGCAAGTTTTCGAAAATGAGTGACGATGCTATGCAGATGATGCGAATGATGCGATGATGAATGCAACAACCACTCGAATCACACGATGACAATGGAATAAAAGGGGAATCTTCTGGAGCGTCGGTTCCGGGCTGTTACAACTCTCCTCCACTTACAAGAGATCTCGACCCGAGATCTTAGAATGAGAAGGGGAAGAGGAAGATGAAAGAAAGAGGTAAAGCTTAGTTGCTTCATTGACAAACGAGTGAACCCAAGAGAAGAAGGATGATATGAGAAACAAGCAAGAATTCAAAAGAAATTTCGGGAGCACTTCGGTAGGATAGAGAGGCAAAATTTGATAAGATGGAGAGAACTTGAAAAGAGAAAACAACACTCCGGTTAAATGGATAAGCAAGAAGAACATGACAAATGAGATTGCTGAGTCGAAGAGAGTAACAATACAATGCCTCCGGAACAAAAGAATAGAAGCTAGATCTTTGGAGAGAAGAGAACGGAGAAGAAAAATGACAACTTCTACCACAATTTAATTAGAAAAAACATCATTACAAGGAAGGATTGAACGGAGTGTTTGAAAAATCAACAACGAAAAGAATAAGCTTGTTGTGGACTTATAGAAAACCTTCCCAATGATGAAGTGACAACCGGCCACAAACCAAAAACTATTGATTGCTTGAGGCGACAAGAGATGGAAACTTCTTCACCAAGAGGACAAGGAGAAAACTTGGGTCCTTGATAATCACCATGATAGCAACAATCCTTAGGAAACGCTTTAGGTGAAATCCGATCCAAGATATCTCCGAGAAAGGAATGATGGTTTAAATATCTCATTCTTGCCAAATTCTCTTCGAGACTCCTCATGAATCAAGAATGTTATAACACCATCTCAAAAGATAAGGGAGAATGAATTGCACATTGAAATGCAAGATACAGAATACTTGAGCTACTCCAACAAGAATATTGAAGAACACTTTGAGAATGAAAAAATCTTTGATGAACCACCATGAAGAACTTCTTGGAGAACACTGGAATGAAAGGATGATAGAAAAGAATTGAAGGTTGAAAAGAATAAGATTATGACCTCCAAGATTGGATGAAGCTTCATGACGAGATGCTTGAGAACACATGGACCTACGGAAAAGGAAAAGATGAACAACTTAGAACCAAGAATTAACACCATGAACAACTCCGGAAGAAGGATTCAAATCGCTTTGATGAAACAAGAATAAGAATTATGTTATGCTTATCCTTCATCAAGTTAAATTGATGACAAGCAACGGATCTGGCATACGACTTATTCTTCTTGAAAAGATTGAAGAGAGATACACAAGCTTGAAGAAGTCTTGAACGAAACACCGGAAGAATTGGAAAGCAGATGAGGGACACTTCAAATGGATGGAGATACAAGAGAACGAAGAGATCATGACACGCTAATAGAAACTTGAACGAAACACCGAAATAATTGAGATATGAACGAAGAGACAACAATTGAGAAGAATTTGAGAACAAAAACTGAAAGCTGAGAACGAAGAATTCTTCTGAAATGATGGCCTTCGGAAGATCGAGAAATGAAAATAACTCTGAAATGCTCCGGATAGATATGGAAAGAATTACTCATGATCGAAAACAATTAGAGAGGATAGCAACAAGCTGAAACCATGAATCTTCGGAAGAACGGGCAAAGATTTAAGAGAAACTCTTCTTCGGTCTTCAACACCGAGAATGATGACGAGAAACCGCACCATGAATTATTGAGACACTCCGGAACAATGAACGAGGAAAGGTTGAGCCAATGATGAAAATAATTGAAGCGATCTTCGGGAAGGAATATGACTGATGGAATTCATTCTTACGTCATATTTGAAAGAACTTGAGGACATCTCCAGGAAGATTAGAAGAGCCAGGTAAGATCCTGGGGAAAACCTGTGGGTTATGAGCCCACTCAAAGAGGCCACCGTTGACATGATTGCTTAGAAAGATATTGCACCGGTACAAATGAAAACTTGATGAGGTGAGAACCTCGAAATAATTGAAAGGATTTGAATGAAAACACAAGAATTCTGAGATCTCTTCAGCACTCCGGATAGAAAAGAGAAATATGAAAACCAAGAAAGGCTTGATAAAGAATTGCAACACGAGAAGGCATTAAGAGAATGACAAGGATATGATGAACACCGAGAGCTTGAATTGAATCCACCGGACAAGAAAACAAAGATGGAGACTAAGAAATGATGAACTTGAGCACATGGGATCTTCACAACGAATCACCGTATACATCACAATAGAAAAGGCACTCGAATGAGAATTTAATTGTTGAAGAAAAAGGGCGGGAGGGCGGGAAAAAACAAAGACAACTTGAGATAGATGAGACGAACTCCGGAAAGAAATATGAGGATTGATCTTGCAAATATTGGAGAGGGATGAATTGTCTTGATGAGAAACACACCGGTTAGGAAAGATATGAAATCACCACTTGACATTGAAGCAACTCGAATTACCATATTCCAACAAAACCAAAGGATGAG
Source organism: Elymus sibiricus (assembly GCA_039707655.1). NCBI lineage: Eukaryota > Viridiplantae > Streptophyta > Magnoliopsida > Poales > Poaceae > Elymus > Elymus sibiricus. Next base: position 325,390,056 of record CM077675.1, on the reverse strand, counting down.
GCTCGAGGTTTAAGCCGGAAACAAATACATAACCCATGTGTATTTGTTGGAAGGATAATCCTAGGTAACTACTTGAATTCCCACCTAAGAATTTCCGAAGTCTTTCTTGTTTATGCGATTCGGGTTGCGGACCCAGGAACGTACCCAAGGTAATCAGCTACAACTGCACCCGCAACCTTCCACACCATAATCCAAGAAACTCCGCAAACTCGTCTACCTTAGACACTCGTAATCACAACGATACTAAACATGGCAGTACCCCGGACGCCTCCTCGGTACTGGGTGACTCCAGCCTTATCTCGCCACAAAAAGTATTGAAGCAATTTCGAACATCCTCCGTCCTGAGATACTAAGGAAACTGAATGATAACGATGTGCACAAGAATCCCCTGGAGCTCAACTCCCCAGAAGAAATCTAGTCAGACAGGAGGCACCAAGACAGAACTCTGTCACATCGGTATCATATAGATTCCAAAATATCCGCGTGATCCTAAAAAAAATTGAGTGAGAAGAGGGTAGAATCAAAATTCCTAAGTCGTAATTCCTCACCAGAGCATAGAAGAGGAGTAAAAAGAATGCTACTCTCCGATATAACTAGACTCAAAGTAGTTTTTCTTTCTAGACTCGACTCGGCCAAGTTCGATCAATCAAGGGGGCTCCTAGGTCGGTACAGGCTCTGATACCAACTTGTCACGCCCAAGATGCGATCATATCCTTATTTTGGCACGAGGGCCTCGACAGGGATAGAAGCGCATCTCGTCGTTTTGCAAGAATGGATATCATTACAAGTACATGTAAAGAAGAGATGAGTATATGGAATTGGCTTACACTCACCACAACCTACATCAATATCACATCAATACAACAACATATCCAAACATCATACAGAAGAGCAGGGTCCGACTACGGACGAAAAACAAACGATAAAATGACATCCATCCTTGCTATCCCAGGTTGCCACCTGGAACCCATCCTAGATCGATGAAGAAGAAGAAGAACTCCAAATCAAACAAGCATCGCGCTCACGTCAAATCATCGCATTACCTGTACCTGCAACTGGTGTTGTAGTAATCTGTGAGCCACAGGAACTCAGCAATCTCATTTCCAAGGGTATCAAGACTATTAAAGCTTAATGGGTGAGGTATGGTTAAGTGGTGAGGCTGCAGCAAGCACTAAGTATTTATTTGAGTGGCTAACTTACGAGTACAAGAATAAAGGGGGGTGGTTGTCGAATAAACGGACGTGAACTAATAATGATCTCTAAGAGATCCTGAACACCTACTTACGAACAAACATAACCCCACCGTGTTCTCTCTCGGATAAGGACTCACGAGAAGAGACAGTCAAGGTTACGCACACGGTTGGTGTATTTTATTTGAGTTTACTTCAAGTTTGCTATGACCGGGTGTTAAACAAAGTTTCCAAGTTGCCACAAAACCGCGGGCATGGCTTTCCGAAAGATTTAACCCTGCAGGGGTGCTCCAACTCATCCATCACAAACTAACCACACGCAGCGGGAATAACCTCGACCACGAATCTCGTGATCTTCCTAGGCAATTCCGTTGGAAAACCGCAACCTCGAGATAGCCCGAAGTATTTCGGAATTCATCGCACAAGACGTTCGAGAAAGGTAAAACAAGTCCAGCAAGGCCTCCCGACGTGTCGACGATCCCGATAGGAGCTGCGTATCTCGTTCTCAGGACACGGCGGATAAGCGACGCGTACAGTGGTCTGATAGAAATCCCCCGAGTTGCCCCGGGGTGGCCCCGCACAGTGCTCTAGTTTGGACCAGCACCAGCAGCACTAGCCCCCCTGTATTAGGTTGAATAACGAACCTCGGGTAGCTCTAACTCCCTATGCGTCAAATTAATTATCAGAATTATTATGTTGGGCAAATGTAGTACCAAAGTTGGGCCTTGCCAGACAAGTTTTATCCTAAAACGAAAATCAAGGGGGTCCCCATAACAACCCCGAGCATGTTAGGAGCGCTCAATTATGGAACATAACACCGGTTCACAAGTAACAAGGGCGGCAAGAGTGGAACAAAACACCGAGCAAAAGGCCAAGCCTTCCACCCCTTACCAAGTATATATGTGCAATAAATTAAATAGCAATAATATTGTGATAGCTGGAAACAATTGCACCTGCAACTAGCAACGCTATAAGAAGGGCTGAGCAAGCGGTAACATAGCCAAACAATATTTTGCTGGGATGTGGAGGGGTTAGAGGATTTTCATGGCAATTTGGGAGGCTTGTCAAACAAGTGGTAGTTAGCGAGACAGCGATAGAAACGAGACAACTAGCATGGCAATGATAGTAATGGTATCCAGGGAAATGATCATCTTGCCTGAGATCCCGCTTGGAAGAACAACGAATCCATGAAGAAGACGAGCCAACGTAGTCGAACGAATCCTCACACTCCGAACGCTTTCGAAACTCTATCAAGAAGAAGCAATCCGAAAACAACAATCAACACATGAAACACCACAACATATTCATGATATGATGCACAACAAGGATGATGCATGTTATGCATGACATGGCAAGCACAACAATCAACTTCTACACATTAAGTGAAGCTCAATATGCAACGAGTTGCATATTGACGAAACTCCACATTCAAATTATTTAGTTCACTCTCGTTAGGTACACGACAATATTAAATGTTATTAAACATGGCAAGAGGTGAGGCATGATGAAACTACACTATCTAGGCATCTTAAATGAGGTCGGAAACAATTATAGTATTTCCGAAATGACCCCATATGTTAATTTCGAAATTGGTCCAGATCTGAACTATGCATGTTTTATATTTGTTAAACAGCAAAAACAAAATGCACCATGTGATCCTACACATCATTCTTGTCGACTTACATATATGGAACATCTCAAACGGAGCTACGGTCTAAAAGATATGACCATCACAAGATAATATGCCATGAATGCAAAATGTATGCAAACATCAACCATAAACATTTCAAATCATGAATTCAGCAAGATATTATGAAACTACATGAAATTCTAGTCAAGTTACATATGCAACATGTTCAAAACGGAGCTACGGTTCAACAAATACAACCAACACAAGTTTTAGTTGAAATCTGCCCAAAACAGCAAGATAGAATTTTGCACACATGAAAACAACAAGTTACAATATTCTAAAATGCACAAACTAAGCATGGGGTAGCAGCATATAACACACACTTCATTTCATCTTCACATATCATACTCAAAAGAGGCATGGATCACATGGTAGGAAGCTCACAACATGGCAACAAAATATAGCAGATTAGGACTTAGTGAAAATAACAGGTTTTAGCATAGCAGATTTTCACGAAGGCATATTGGCAGCAGCAAAACTATATGCTACAGGGCATATTATGGCATGAAAATTAACAGCATGGTAGTAGACATGATGCACTACAAATCACACCATGGTGGCAAGGTCTAATTATGCATAGAATCATGGCTAGCATCATCACAACATGGCATTTGAAGAAAACAGATTCTCAGACTTAGTGAAAATTAGAGTAGACATGTGCAGCAGTTTTTAACAGATTGACATATTGAACAACAGAAATAACTATGATGCTAAACCTCTACATGAGAACAAATGGCACAACATGGCAGAGCATAACATGCTTAACAAAAGACTCCATGGTGGCAACACCAAAAGAGATATAGATCAATAGCAAACCACATGGCAAGACAGCAGCATAATAACTCAGTTTTCAGACTTAGAAATATTTTGGACCCTCAAAACAGCAGTATTTTATAGCATGTTGGCAACAAGAAAATAACACCTAAACATGCATTTCTATAGCAACCAAAAATGACCAGGGCCTAGCACACATGTCCAAGGGCATATTTCATGTTCAAAATTATTTCATATCAAGCATGGATTAATTCACGCAAAATAAACAAAAGGGCATCATAGCAAAAATGACATGCACACAAAAATGCTCAAATGACAAAACTAATTGCACAGATAAATTGAATGAATTTTTCTACCCCGCAAACATATATTATATGTATAGGTTCATGTAGGAAAATATGTCACAATTAATTATGCAAGTTTATGACATAAACCAATTAGTAAGTTATTTGTGCAAATTAAATGCAAACATCACATCAAACATTTTTATCATGCATGAAAAAAAGGGATATAAATAACCTACACATTTTATATATATGATTGATCAAACCCGATGCACGGTTAAATATATATGCGCAATACAAAATATGGCATTTATGCGAATTCCAAGAAAATAGCATGTTAGACATTTTAAACATTTATAAAAGTGGGATATAATTAATCTACACAAAATTCTAGTCATTTTTCATATACGAAACATTTGGATCCGGTGCACGGTTAATTAATTATGGACATCTTAAAATCATGAGTTTGCTGCAATTAAAAAACGTCAATGGGCCAATTCACGCACAGGCCGAAATAGTCAGTGGGCGCAGGTTAGTTATACGGTGCTCGGGCGAGGTTTAGCGGGCGGCTCACCTAGCGAACTTGGGCCGGTCGATGGAGGGGAGGGACTGGGCCTGGGGGCGGCCAGCCCACGCGACGCACGTGCGAGGCGGCTCGGGAGGCATCGTCCTCCCCGTGCCCGAGCACAGGGAGGCAACGGCGGCGGCTTCGCCGGTGATGGGGGATGGCGATGAGGCGACGGCCAGGCCTAGCGAGTCCGGGAACGGACGGATCAGGAGGTGGGGGTTCCAGATCCGGCGAGACCCGGCGACGGCGAGTCACGGGGGACCGACGGCGGCGGAGCTCCACCTCGAACTCCATGGCGGCCTACGGGTGCGGTGAAGTGAAGGAGGGCGGCAAGGTCGAGGCTGTGCACAGTTGCGTGAGACGGCAGCGGGGAGCACGGGCGACGCAGCTCCGGCGCGGTGGCCGGACGGCGCAGCGGCGCGGCTTGCCGCTGACAGCAGGGCTCAGGTCGGGCGCTCGGGGAAGGAGCAACGGGCGGGGCGGCGGCGCTGTGTCCGGGCCCCGATGGGCTTGGCGGGCGGGCCTGTCCCGGGCCCGGACGGGCCTGGAGCAGAGGAGGAGCTGGCTGCGGCTCGAGGGAAGCTGGTCGGCTGGCTCGCCGGATCCCTGGCCGTCAGATCTGGCCACGAGCGGCCTAGATCGCGGCTCGCGAGCCGATCCGGCGGCTCGGCTAAGAGCTGGCAGCTCAGGCGGTGGCTGCCCGGTGGAGGGGCGAGATGTGGCGGCGGGGCAGAGGTAGGGGAAGGCTAGGACTAGGGTGTGACCATTTTAGGCAGGGGGAGGTGTTTATATAGGGAAGGGGCTAGGGTTAGAGGGTTTTGGGGTGCTTCGGAGCCCTTCGATCGCGATCTGACGGTCTCGATCGGAGGGGGGCTGGGGTAGGCCAAGTGGCTGTGCAGAGGGGGTTGTGGGCTGAGGAGAGAGGGAGATTACGGCCCGTGACACGAGTTTTGGAAAACCGAAAACGTCCGCTAAATAACCAATGACGGTGCCGCTACGGTCGACCGTTCGGGTATTAAACAACCTCTGATTGCGACGAAATTTGGCAGGCGGTCTACCTACAATATAACAAGACCGCATGCCAACTTTCGACCCAATCCGAGAATATTTTTCGCACACTTTAAAAACGATATTTTTTTAAACGATGTCGCGGGCACGTGTGTGTGTGGTTGGGCTCGAAACGGACGACGACACGAACGGAGAGAACCGGCAGCTACGAACGGATGCAAGTTTTCGAAAACAAGTGACGATGTTATGCAGATGATGCGAATGATGCGATGATGAATGCAACAACCACTCGAATCACACGATGACAATGGAATAAAAGGGGAATCTTCTGGAGCGTCGGTTCCGGGCTGTTACACCCAGCCTCCTCCCGTGTCCACCAGAGCTTCCCCGGTGGAAGCCCGTGAGCTCGGTCCACGGCGAGCCCCGGTTCCCCTATAAGAGCAACCCCGAGCTCCTCTCTCGGCTTCCCCCTCCCTTATCGCAACCTCAATCGCCCCCTACTCCACCCAAGCGACCTCCAGACCCCCGGTGCTCGAGATTGAACCGATCGCCGCCACGTCGGGTCTGCCGTCGTCCGCCCGGAGTAAGCTGCCTCCGCCCCTGCTCTGGTCTGATTTGGAATCACTTCAGCCCCCTGACTCATTTCCCTCCATTTCCCTCTCCGTTTGATACACAGGACGATCGGGGCATCGTCCTCCCGAAGCACCGCCGCTGGACTTCCACGTCATCGGCGAACCAGAGCTCTCCGGTGACTCCCCCTTACACCATTCGAACGACACTGCCGCCCTGAGCGCGATGGTGCCATCAGCCCCCTCTCCCGCACCCCACATCACCGGCGGTGAGCCCCCTCTCCTCCCTGTCCCGAGGAGGGTGATGACAGGCGGGACCCCCTGTCATCCCCTGATCTCCCCCTCTCCCATTGACGGCTGGGGCCCAGCCGTCAGGTTTGAAAACCCCGGCCGCGCGCGCCACCTCGCGCCTGGGCTGTTTCCCCTTTAGGCCGGCTCGGCTCTGTCCGTTTCTGCCCATGGTGAATAGGAAGCTTTTTCTTTTTTCTTTTTCAATAAGACTTCCAAAAATTCCACACAAATAAATATTTGTCCAAATCCAATGATTTTAACTCCACAAATCTTGTAATATTATGTAGTATTTAATGATGCCACGTGCACTTTTTGAAAATAGTTTCATGTGCTGGTTTTATTTAAAACCTAGTTTTGAATATTTAAAACCACTGTTAAAATAGTTTACAAAACTTTTTACACTTCAAAACTAGGAACAAATATTTTTAGTTTTTATTATAGTATTTTACAGAGTGGTGTGACATTTTAGAAGTAGGTTATTTTCTCTGTTTTTGTTGTGTTCTTATTTTTGCCCGCTAAAATTTGTGACGATAGATTGCGTTGTTGACGAGGGAGTTGGACCCGAAGACTTTGAAGACCCTGAGCACTTTGTTGAGCCAGGCAAGAAACCCCTTGACCATGCCTAAGAAACCCTTTTCATGCATGACATATGGCACTTATTTTCGATGAATTGATCATGATGCTAGGGTGACCACCTTTATAGGTTGCCTCCGATACTTTCCCTCGTTGATACTTGCATGACATGACTCTACTTTCTACTTAGAGTTGTGTGGGTGGGAAATAGATAGGTTGCTAAGTAGTTGATATGCAAAATGGGACGGGCATATGCATGGTGTTGGGAACAAAGTGTTTTCAAAGGCTTTTCAAAAACCTCGTCGGGTGCCACTAATGCCCGAGGGAGATGGTGATGAGCTAGGTAACGACTTGACAAAGAAGTGGTGTACCGAGACAAGTGAGTGTGTTTTTTTTCGAAAACGAATTGATGTAAGTTACGACTGTTACTCCAACCTTACATGTACAAGCACAATAACCCTTATGGGACAGGGCTTTGTTGATTACTTTGGCGGGTACTAGCAGAGAGCCCGCATTACTAGTGGCGGGAGTGACGTGGTCACTCTCGATACGGGGTCGTGCCAGAAAGGACGGTCATGGGCTGTTTTTACAAACACCGGTGAAAGTGCAATCATGCCCTTAATCATATTTTGATGTTGTTGACAACATACATATAGGGAACTAATCATTTTCATCAAGTGCATCTCATGTTTAGTTCCCAAGAGATTGTTGTGCAGATCGTGACTAACATATCCAGGATGCTTAAAGTACGGGGAAACAAGACAAAATGTTTTATCTCTTTTTGTTTACTCTTGAGTATAGGGATCCCGCACTATTAAGAGGGGATCACTGGTTCTCGCAATAGACTTGCTCAAAATCTAGGAAAATCCTCTTGTTCTTTATCCTCGGGCTGTTCTGTTTCTTTTCGGACGTCCGGCGACCTTCGGTCGTCCGGCCTCCGGATGACCGACATCCTTCGGATATTCGGGACCAGACACCAGAATCGAATCCTCGGGTTTCTGGTCTTTCCGGTCGTCCAAGCTCCCGATGTCCGGGTGTGGCCGGAAATCCGATGCCACCCACCAGAGCCAAAATGTCGGACGTCCGGTCCCCTCCAGACGACCGTGCCCGGACGGCCGACGTTCTCTGGTCGTCCGTATGCTGTGCACTCTCCTCCACCATACTGCTGTACTGACCTGCTCTCTCACGCTCTTCGTACGACCGACCCCTGTCGGACGTCCGACGCCTCATGTTACTCCGGACGACCGAGAACTGTCGGACGTCCGGCGACTGTGCAGCATAAGTGGCTTCAACAGCCATTTTCTTATCACCACTATATATAGTCTTCTCCCGCCTCGTGTGAGGGTGGTACAACACAGTAGAAAGATTCCAATAACACTTCTCTCTCTCACTCTCTCTTGTCCTCACCAAATCCTAGATCCCAAGAGCATTTGTGAGGATTCTTGAGTGTTGTTCCAACCAAAAGATAGATCATCCCTCTCCCCTCCTATCAACCAAAACAATTCGTGATTTGAGCAAGTCTTGAGCGGTTCCCTTGATCTTGTTACTCTTGGAGGTTGGAGACTCCTAGGTGGTAGGAGTTCTTCGGAGAGGAATCAAACCATTGTGATTTCCCTTGGAAAGTTTGTGAGGATTTGGAGGCAACCTCAAGGCCTACCACTAGTGGTTGAGAAACACCTTCGTGGTATTATCTCAAGGAGATAATAGGGTGAGCCTTCGTGGCGTTGGTGTGCCTTCGTGGTAAGATCCACCTCTCTAAACGGTGGCATAGCTTCCCTCCAAGGAAGTGAACATCCGCATACATCCTTGTATCTCGGAGTTGTAGTTATTCCTAACCCTAGCTCCCTACTTGTGGTTACTTGTCTTTTAAGCATTTCACTTACCTTATATTGTGTTTGTCTAGCTATTTAGTGGCTTAACTTGTGCTCCATACTTTTTCCCTTATCACCTTTGCAATTGTTAGACTCACTTTCATATTCCGCATTATTACCTAAAATTTCTAAGTAACAACTAAAATTTGTAATTGTACCTATTCACCCCCCTCTAGGTCCATCTCGATCCTTTCAATTGGTATCAGAGCCTCGTGCTCTAATCTTGTGGCTTAACCGCCCTAGAACGAGATAGATAATGATGGGAATCCTTTAGTTGCACTCCCTATCGAGAAAGGAACATCCTCTTCGGATGAGCGCAGATCTTTCACCGCTGAGGATCTTGAAAGGGCCCTCGCCAAGCAAAAGGAGGAGCATGATGCTTCTATTGAGCCCTTGGTCAAACTGAAGTTGGATGCATTAGCTGCAAGAACTCCACCACTGGAAAACCCAGGGGGTGTGATAAAGCAACCAAATGCATCCCTCCCTAATTTGGGCCAACAATCTCAAACTGGTGACCACACCGGTGTCCCATGGTTGTATGCAAAATCTAGAGTTGCGAAACCTAGGTATAATGCAGCGGGAAACCCTCCTTTACTTGATAACACTGCCGATTTTTCTTTGTGGAGGGTTGGTATGCCGGATCACCTTAGGTTTGTCAACGATGAAATGCTAGAGGTCATGGAGAAAGGTTACAACCTTGTGAATCCCAAGGATCTCACACCAGGTGAAGAATATGACAAACACCTCAATGACACCGCAATCATGCTCATAAGAAAGGGCATGTCTGACAAGCAGAAGAGGCCCTACATTGACCTCACAAATGCAAAAGACCTATGGGATAGCCTTGTGATGACCAAGACTAGAACTTCCTCCCTCCGTCTTGCACAATATGAGATTGCAAAAGGGGCATTACAATATTTTTGCATGGAGAAAGGTGAAGACCCCAAGCAACTTCATGAGCGATTGATGACACTTGCCGCTGACATTGAATCAAATGATTGTGACAAGAGCCAAGATGGATTCAACTTGACCAAGCGTTTTCTTGTGGACAAATTGCTAAATGCCCTTGCTCCGTATCATCATCAAATGGTGTGGGACATAAGAAGAGGACATGGATTCAAGGACATGTCTCCCGATGATGTCATTTCTACCTTCCAACTATTTGAAGAATCAAAGGCAAATGCTACAAGACACCTTGCCATGCATGGTTCCTCATCACCCAAGACAAACCTAGCCTTGAAGGACAAGCACGTAATGGATGATGATGTGAGTGAAGAAGAAGAATAAGAAGAAGATGTTGAAGAAGAAGGCTATGAAGTTGACTCGGATGAGGGGCCCTCATATGAAGACATGGCTCTCTTTGTGAAGAAGTTCAATGCGGCAAAATTCAAGGGAAGATTCCAAAAGAAGAAAGTAAGGACTTGCTACAATTGTGAAGAAACCAACTATTTCTCAAATGAGTGCCCCTATGAAAAGAGAGAAGATAAACCAAGATTTCCGAAGACATTTGTGAAGAAGAAGTTGCCCAACCCATTGAACTCCAAGTTCAAGAAGAGAGATGGGAAGGCTATGGTTGCCCAAGACGAGTCTGACCCCGATGATGTTAGAGGTGTTGCAGGTGTAGCCCAAGACACTCAAACCACATTGAGACTCGTAAACAAGACTGGTGATGTTGTCACATACAAATATATGAAAGACTACGAAGGCAACGCACACAAATGTCTCATGGCAAAGGCCATGGTAGATAATTATGAGGGTCAAGCCTCTCTGGACAAGGTGAAGGTAACTCCACGTCCAAACCCTCCTCTATTTATTCCTACCACACATAGTGATGAATATCTTGATGCTGAGGATCATGATAATGAAAATGAAATAAGTGATGCTATGTTTGCTAAAATGGAGAAAGTCATGTGCTCCCTCAAAGGAAAGAAGCTCATTATGTTTCGTATGCTTATGGAGATGGTGAGTAAGCACACCATCTCCATCAAGGAACTCGAAACCCTCGTCATTGAGGAAAAGGAAAATGTGAAATCCTTGAGCGGAAAGTCCTATATGAGGAAGCACGTAATGATGAATTGTGCTTAAAAATAGGTGCAAACATTGATAGACACACTAAAGATTGTGAGCTCCTACATTTGTCTCTCAAGACAAAGGAAGAAGAGCTAAATATCCTCACTAAGAAGTTTGACGAACTCAAGCTCATTTATCTTAACACACTTGGGAAAGCCTATTCCTCTCGTATTATAAATGTTGAAGCTTATGCTACTAACCTAGTGGTGACCTAGATAGCTTACTTGAGGAGAATCGGGTGTTAAGGGCTCAAATTGAAAAAGGGCTCATGTCATGTGCTCAAGGACAAAAGAACCTCAATGAAGTGTTGAGTCAACACAAGGAGGTTGTGGCCAAGGAAGGACTTGGATTTGATCCAAGAACATGCAAGAATAAGGTAGTGACACACAAGTCTACAACTCCCCTCAAGGAGACATTTGTGCGAGAAGGGCACAAGGAGAAAGGAAAGGGTAAGGTTGACAAGGCTGTGAGTAGGAAGGCCACTAGGGGCAAGCCTACTCCCAACAAGCCAAAAGAATTTATGCCTCCATCATATGTGCTTCGTAAGGGAAAATATGGAGATGTTTATGCTCACTTTGTTGGTCCTAGAAATGCTTTTCGGTTTTATGCAATTTGGGTTCCTAAGACCCTCGTTACTAACTTGAGAGGTCCCATTGTAAAATGGGTGCCTCTAACCAAGACTTGAATTGTGTGTAGGTTGATGTCTCTAGTAGAGTCAAATGGGTGATTCATAGCGGTTGCTCAAATCATATGACCGGAGATGGAACATTGCTCATGGACTTCATGGAAGCTATTCGACCATTTATGAGCATTGTCTTTGGTGGAGGGTCTAAAGGACAGGTACTTGGTTTGGGCAAGGTGGCTATCACCAATGACATGTCACTTACAAATGTCATGCTTGTCCAATCCCTAAAATATCATTTGCTTTCTGTTCGTCAATTGGCTTCTATTGGTTATGATACACTATTTGGACTAACGGATGTGAAAGTCTTTAAGAGAGACACTCTTGAGGTTGCCTTTGTGGGGGAGTTGGATGGCAACCTTTACACGGTTGATTTCTCGAAAGAGAGCACATTCCATGCAACTTGCCTCATGGCCAAGGCCGACAAGGGATGGCTATGGCATCGCCGGCTAGCCCATGTCGGCATGATAAATCTTCAAGATCTCTTAAAGGGTGAACACATCCTTGGACTAACCAATGCATCTTTTAAGAAAGACCATGTGTGTAGTGCATGCATAGCAGAGAAGCAACATCAATCAAAGCATCCCCCCAAGAACATAGTGTCAACTTCAAGACCTTTGGAGCTCCTTCACGTCGATCTCTTTGGGCCTCCTTCATGGGACAGTCTTGGTGGGAAGAAGTATGGCTTTGTTATTGTTGATGATTACTCAAGATACACATGGGTGTTCTTTCTCAAGTCCAAGGACGAGACAAAAATCACCTTCATTGATTTTGCCAAGCAATCTCAACGCAAGTTTGACAAACAAATCTTGGCAATAAGAAGTGACAATGGCTCCGAGTTCAAGAACTATACCTTGGAAGAGTTTCTTAGTGATGAAGGAATTGAGCATCAATACTCCGCACCATATACCCCACAACAAAATGGGGTAGCCGAGAGGAAGAACTGCACACTTGTGGAAATGGCAAGGTCCATGTTGTATGAGTACAAATCACCTCATAGCTTTTGGGCAGAGGCTGTCAACACAGCATGTCATGCATCAAATCGTCTATTCCTTCGCAAGATCTTGGAGAAGACCCCATATAAACTCATAACCGGAAACAAACCAAATGTCAAATACTTCCGGGTCTTTGGTTGCAAATGCTTCATTCTCAACAAGAGAGAACGGTTAGGAAAATTTCAATCTAAAACAACCGAAGGAATATTTATTGGTTATGGATCAAACTCCCATGCCTATAGGGTCTACAACAAATACACCGGATGTGTTGTAGAAACTTGTGATGTGGTGTTTGAAGAATTTAATGGCTCCCATGGGGAGCAAGTTGATCTAAGTGATGCAGGTGATGAAGATCCTTCGCAAGACATTTTGACCATGGGTGTAGGTGCTCTCCTTCCAAAGGAACATGTTCCTTGTGAAGGTGCAAATGAGGACACAAGCACCACTCATGCTCAAACTACTACTACACCTACATCACCACAAGATCCCATTCCCCAAGAGGAGTTCTACACGGGACCTACAACATCATCAAGCACAAGAACAAGAACAAGTTCATCATCCAGAACAAGAAGAAGATCATGCACATGTCGATGATGATGAATCCTCTGGTGATGGTGAATCTCAACAAATGATGCATTAAGAACAAGATCTTCCACCACACCCTATAGATCCACATGTTGAAGATGTTGATGATGGGAACGAAATTTAACCTCGTGAAACCTTAACCTCCATCATGCCTCGTGTGGCCCGTCGTGTTGATGTTAAGCAAATTCATACCGGCATATCGGAAGGTAGAGTCACTCTTAAACAATTAACAAACGTTTGTGCTCACTTTTCGTTTGTCTCTAGTGTTGTGCCACTCAAGGTACAAGATGCCTTGACGGACAACGACTGGCTTGTTGCAATGCAAGAAGAGTTGAACAGGTTCGAGCGCAACAAAGTATGGTCTTTAGTCAAAAGGCCAACTAAGGAACACAATGCTATTGGAACAAAATGGATCTTCAAGAACAAGCAAGATGAGCATGGTGTAATCATCAGAAACAAGGCAAGGTTAGTGGCACAAGGGTACTCACAAGTTGAAGGTTTGGACTTTGATGAGACCTTTGCTCCTGTTGCCCGTCTTGAATCAATTCGCATCTTACTTGCTTATGCTGCTTTCAATGGTTTTACTTTACATCAAATGGATGTGAAGAGTGCATTTCTTAATGGTCCTCTACAAGAAGAGGTTTATGTATCACAACCACCCGGTTTCGTTAACCCCGATCACAAAGACTATGTATACAAACTTCACAAGGCTCTATGTGGCCTCAAACAACCACCTCGTGCTTGGTATGATCATCTTAAGAAGTTTTTACTCGATGATGATTTTGTGAGAGGGGTGATTGACCCTACTCCTTTTACTAAAAGGGAAAAGGGTGATTTGATCTTATGCCAAATTTATGTAGATGATATCATTTTTGGTTCTCCTAACATTCATTTATGCAAGAAGTTTGCGGAATCCATGACCAAGACCTTTGAGATGTCACTCAATGCGGGCTTGAAGTTCTTTCTCGGTTTTCAAATCCAACAATTTCAAGAAGGAATTTTCTTATCTCAAACCAAGTATCTCAAGGACATTCTTGCGAAGTTCAGAATGACAGACGCCAGCCCATGCAAGACACCCATGGCAACCAATTTTTTTCTTGACGAAGACACAAACGGTATCCCGTTAGACCCATCTCTTTACCGCTCTATGACTGGTTCATTGCTTTACCTTTGTGCATCTAAACCATACATCATGTTAAGTGTAGGCATTTGTGCAAGATTTCAAGCTACCCCTAGGGAGAGTGATGACCCACAAGTATAGGGGATTTATCGTAGTCCTTTCGATAAGTAAGAGTGTCGAACCCAACGAGGAGCAGAAGGAAATGACAAGCAGTTTTCAGTAAGGTATTCTCTGCAAGCACTGAAATTATCGGTAACAGATAGTTTTGTGATAAGATAATTCGTAACGGGTAGCAAGTAACAAATGTAGCAAAGGTGCAGCAAGGTGGCCCAATCCTTTTTGTAGCAAAGGACAAGCCTAGACAAACTCTTATATAAAGCAAAGCGCTCCCGAGGACACATGGGAATTTCTGTCAAGCTAGTTTTCATCATGCTCATATGATTCGCGTTCATTACTTTGATAATTTGATATGTGGGTGGACCGGTGCTTGGGTGCTGCCCTTACTTGGACAAGCCTCCCACTTATGATTAACCTCTCTCGCAAGCATCCGCAACTACGAAAGAAGAATTAAGATAAATCTAACCATAGCATGAAACATATGGATCCAAATCAGCCCCTTACGAAGCAACGCATAAACTAGGGTTTAAGCTTATGTCACTCTAGCAACCCATCATCTACTTATTACTTCCCAATGCCTTCCCCTAGGCCCAAATAATGGTGAAGTGTCATGTAGTCGACGTTCACATAACACCACTAGAGGAGAGACAACATACATCTCATCAAAATATCGAACGAGTACCAAATTCACATGATTACTTATAACAAGACTTATCTCATGTCCTCAGGACCAAACGTAACTACTCACAAAGCATATTTATGTTCATAATCAGAGGAGTATTAATTATCATTAAGGATCTAAACATATGATCTTCCACCAAGTAAACCAACTAGCATCAACTATAGGGAGTAATCAACACTACTAGCAACCCACAGGTACCAATCTGAGGTTTTGAGACAAAGATCGGATACAAGAGATGAAGTAGGGTTTGGAGAGGAGATGGTGCTAGTGAAGATGTTGATGGAGATTGACCCCCTCTCGATGAGAGGATCGTTGGTGATGACGATGGCTTCGATTTCCCCCTCCGGGAGGGAAGTTTCCCCGGCAGAACAGCTCCGCCGGAGCCCTAGATTGGTTCTGCCCAAGTTCCGCCTCGAGACGGTGGCGCTTAGTCCCGAAAGCTCTCTTATGATTTTTTTTCCAGGTCAAAACCCTCCATATAGTAGAAGATGGGCACCGGAAGGCTGCCAGGGGGCTCACAAGCCACAGGGGTGTGCCCTGGGGGGTAGGACGCGCCCCCCAGGCTTGTGGCCTCCTGGTGGGTCCCCTCTGGTATTTCTTTCGCCCAATATTTTTTATATATTCCAAAATAATTCTCCGTAAATTTTCAGGACTTTTGGAGTTGTGCAGAATAGGTCTCTCATATTTGCTCCTTTTCCAGTCCAGAATTCCAGCTGCCGGCATTCTCCCTCTTCATGTAAACCTTGTAAAATAAGAGAGAAAAGGCATACGTATTATACCATAATGTGTAATAACAGCCCATAATGCATTAAATATCAATATAAAAGCATGATGCAAAATGGACGTATCAACTCCCCCAAGCTTAGACCTCGCTTGTCCTCAAGCGAAAGCCGAAATCGATAAATATATCCACATGTTTAGAGATAGAGGTGTCGATAAAATAAAATACGGACATGAGAGCATCATGATCATTTTTAGAACATCAATACTTATTGATATATAATTTCTTATGCTAGACTAACAATTCATTCACAACGTAAAGTATGAATCAAGAACTCTATTGAGAACCAACAAACTATGATCTCAGTCATTGAAGCAATTGCAATTTATCGTAACATCGAAAAGAGTCAATATAAGAGCTTGTAAAGCAAATCCACATACTCAATCATCTTTTAGTCTTTCATAATTGCTAACACTCACGCGGTACCTATGGGGTCAAAGCTTCAATTGGACACAGAGAAAGATAGGGGCTTATAGTTTTGCCTCCCAACTATTTACCTCAAGGGTAATGTCAACAGAAATAACACATGATCACCCACATCTGAGTGGATATATGTGTCTAGATCATTCCCCAACACATGATGCTTGCCAAGAGAGAAAGGCGAAATAAAGGAAGTGGTGAAGATCACCATGACTCTTGCATAAAGGTAAGTACTAGAAAGTAAAAGTAACAGATAGGCCCTTCACAGAGGGAAGCAGAGGTTGTCATGCGCTTTTATAGTTGGATGCGCAATCCCTTAATGCAAAAGAACGCCACTTTATATTGCCTCTTGTGATAAAGAACTTTATTATGCAGTCTGTCGCTTTTATTTCTTCCATATCACAAGTTCGTATAAAGTTTATTTTCCTCACACTAATAGATCATACATATTTAGAGAGCATTTTTTATTGCTTGCACCGATGACAACTTACTTGAAGGATCGTACTCAATCCATAGGTAGGTATGGTGGACTCTCATGGCAAAACTGGGTTAAGGGTGTTTGGATGCACAAGTAGTATCTCTACTTGGTCCGGAAGTTTTGGCTGATATGGGATGGAAGCAAGCGTCACATGTTAAAGGATCTATAACCATATAACTTCTATTTGGAAATAAGCAAACATAACCCATTATGTTATCTTCCTTGTCCAACATCAACTTCTTAGCATATACTATTTTAATGAGTGCTCACAATCATAAAAGATGTCCAAGATAATATATTTATATGTGAACCTCTCTTTCTTTATTACTTCCTTTTAATTGCAACAATGACCAATCTCTATGTTTGTCAACTCACAACAAATTTCAATCGACATACTTCTTATATGTGAAGTCATCACTCCCCATAAGATCATCATATATACTCTTTGCTTTTATTCTATACTTCTTTCTATTTCTTTTTCTCAAGATCATAGCAAGCAAGCAAAGCCCTCAACTCAAAACTACTTTTTATTATATAACTCTCGGACTCGCTTACATAAGGGGAACATAAAGCAAAACTCAAAACTAGATCACACTAAAGACTTTATTCTACGACATCAAGATATAACCAAAAGGATCGAACTAAGAGAAAAAATGATAAAAGTAAAAGGTGTGATGGTGATACGATACCGGGGCACCTCCCCCATCCTTGGCACAAGCCAAGGGGAGTGCCCATACCCATGTGTTTAGTTGTCTTTCTTCGGAGGTGGTGATGTTGGAGAAGGATCTTTAAGCTTGTTCAGTTTCCTCTGAAGCATAAAATTTTGTTCCCTCAGATCATCTACTTCCTGCTCGAGCTTCAATATCCTTTGACATAATTCTTGCTTGCTCTCCTGTAGGAAACGAGAAGGGATAAATAGAACCTTAGGTTTTCTCCTTGTGTTTGGGAGGCTCGATTTCCTAAACTCCATGTGCATATCTCCTGGTTGAGGCAGGGGGTGTCTTCTTCATCCGAGCTTTCTTCCTCATACTTGCCTTCTTGTTCCTCCTCCGAGGACAATCCATAAGGATCTAAGTCCCCGTAGATCTTGGGATTGGCAAGATAATGCGATACATAGCTCTCCCCATCGGAATCCTGGGACGACATACTGCTCTAAAGCTGCTGCAGAAATAGCTCAAAACGAAATCAGGAGGTATTGTCGTGATACGAAGGTCCAAACCTTCGGGAGATTATATAATGAATTTTTACCGACCTGAAGGAGTATACCACAAGAAAACATAGTCCAGAGGGTACACGGGGTGACCACAAGCCACAGGGGCGCGCCCAGGGGGGTAGGGCGCGCCCCCTGACTTGTCGCCTCCTCGTGCACTTTTCGAACTACTTTAAATTTTCCTAATTTATTAAATATTCCAAAACGGAGAAAAATTGCTATTGGAAAAGTTTTGGAGTCGGTTTGCTTACCGTACCACATACCTATTCCTTTTCGGAGTCTGAAACGTTCCGATAGGTCTCCCTAATGTACACCCCCGGAGTCATGGTATTGATAATATTGGTTTCAACATTTATGGGAGTACCTGAGATATAATGTTTGATTCTTTGCCCATTTACCACCTTTGGGTTAGTGCCTTCAGCGTTGTTGATCTTGATGGCACCAGAACGATATACTTCCTCGACAATGTAAGGCCCTTCCCATTTAGCGAGAAGTTTTCCTGCAAAAAATCTTAAATGAGAATTGTATAGCAAGACATGGTCACCTACATTGAATTCACGCTTTTGTATCCTTTTATCATGCCATCTCTTAACTTTTTCTTTAAACAACTTGGCATTCTCATAGGCCTGGGTTCTCCATTCATCAAGTGAGCTAATGTCAAATAACCTCTTCTCACCAGCAAGATTGAAATCATAGTTGAGCTCTTTAGTTTCCCAATAAGCTTTATGTTCTAGTTCAAGAGGTAAGTGACATGCTTTACCATAAACCATTTTATACGGAGACATACCCATAGGGTTTTTGTAAGCAGTTCTATAAGCCCATAATGCATCATCAAGTTTCTTAGACCAATTCTTTCTAGATCTATTAACAGTCTTTTGCAGGATCAATTTAATTTCTCTATTGCTTAATTCTACTTGACCACTAGACTGAGGATGATAAGGAGATGCAATTCTATGATTAACATCATACTTAGCAAGCAATTTACGGAAAGCACCATGAATAAAGTGTGAACCACCATCGGTCATTAAATATCTAGGGACTCCAAATCTAGGGAAAATAACTTCTTTAAGCATTTTAATAGAAGTGTTATGATCAGCACTACTAGTTGGAATAGCTTCTACCCACTTAGTAACATAATCAACAGCAACTAGAATATGAGTATACCCGTTAGACTTTGGAAAAGGTCCCATATAATCAAAACCCCAAACATCAAATGGTTCAATAACAAGTGAGTAATTCATAGGCATTTCCTGACGTTTGCTAATATTACCAATTCTTTGACATTCATCACAAGACAAGACAAACTTACGAGCATCCTTGAAGAGAGTAGGCCAATAAAAACCAGATTGTAATACCTTGTGTGCAGTTCTATCTCCAGCGTGGTGTCCTCCGTAGGCCTCGGAATGACACTTGTGTAGGATCTGTTCCTGTTCATGCTCAGGTACACAACGTCTAATAACACCATCTACTCCTTCTTTATAAAGGTGTGGATCATCCCAAAAGTAATGTCTTAAATCATAGAAGAACTTTTTCTTTTGTTGGTATGTGAAACTAGGTGGTATAAATTTAGCAACAATGTAATTAGCATAATCAGCATACCATGGAGCATTACGCGAAGCATTTATGATAGCTAATTGTTCATCGGGAAAGCTATCATCAATAGGTAGTGGGTCATCAAGAACATTTTCTAACCTAGACAAGTTGTCTGCTACGGGGTTCTCAGCACCCTTTCTATTAATAATATGCAAATCAAATTCTTGTAGCAGAAGAACCCATCTAATAAGTCTAGGTTTAGCATATTTCTTTTCCATAAGACATTTAATAGCAGCATGATCAGTGTGAACGGTTACTTTGGAATCAACAATATAAGGTCTGAACTTATCACAGGCAAACACAACTGCTAAAAATTCCTTTTCAGTGGTAGCATAGTTTCTTTGAGGACTGTCTAGAGTTTTACTAGCATAATGGATAACATTTAATTTCTTATCAACTCTTTGTCCTAGAACAGCACCAACGGCATAATCACTAGCATCACACATAATTTCAAAGGGTAGGTTCCAATCAGGTGGTTGAACAACAGGTGCAGAAATCAAGGCTTTCTTAAGAATTTCAAATGCTTCTACACAATCATCATCAAAAACGAATGGAACATCTTTTTGTAAAAGATTAGTGAGAGGCCTAGAAATCTTAGAGAAGTCTTTAATAAACCTCCTATAGAAACCAGCATGACCAAGGAAACTTCTTATACCTCTGATATCCGTAGGACACAGCATTTTTTCAATAGCATCAACTTTAGCTTTATCAAATTCAATACCTCTTTCGGAGATTTTGTGCCCCAAGACAATACCTTCATTAACCATAAAGTGGCACTTTTCCCAATTCAAGACAAGATTAGTTTCTTCGCATCTCTGCAAAACTCGATCAAGGTTGCTCAAGCAATCATCAAAAGAAGTTCCGTAAACGGAAAAATCATCCATGAAAACCTCAACAATCTTTTCACAAAAATCAGAGAATATAGCAGTCATACATCTTTGAAAGGTAGCAGGTGCATTGCATAAACCAAAAGGCATACGTCTATAAGCAAAGGTACCGAAAGGACAAGTAAAAGTTGTCTTTTCTTGATCCTCCTTTGACACAGGTATTTGAGAGAAACCAGAATAACCATCTAGAAAGCAAAAGTGTGTGTGTTTGGATAGTCTTTCTAGCATTTGATCAATAAAAGGTAGAGGGTAATGATCTTTCCTAGTAGCTTTATTTAATTTCCTAAAATCAATTACCATTCTATATCCTGTAACAATTCTTTGCGGGATCAATTCATTTTTATCATTAGGAACAACGGTAATACCTCCCTTCTTAGGGACACAATGAACGGGACTAACCCATCTACTATCAGCAATGGGATAAATTATACCTGCCTCCAGAAGCTTTAATATTTCGTTTCTTACCACTTCTTTCATTTTAGGATTTAACCGTCGTTGGTGATCAACAACTGGTTTAGCATCAGGCTCCATATTAATTTTATGCTGACATAGAGTGGGACTAATGCCCTTAAGATCATCAAGAGTATATCCAATAGCAGCACGGTGCTTCCTCAGAGTTTTCAATAATCTCTTTTCCTCATGCTCTGAAAGGTTAGCACTAATAATAACAGGATATATCTTCTTTTCATCAAGATAGGCATATTTCAGAGTATCCAGTAATTGTTTAAGCTCAAACACGGGATCACCCTTGGGTGGACGAGGATCCCCAAGTATTTCAACAGGCAGGTTGTGTTTCAAAATAGGATGCTGATCAAAGAAAATCTTATTTATTTCATTCCTTTCATTCATATGCATATCGTTTTCATGGTCTAGCAAATATTGTTCTAAGGGATCAGTAGGAGGCACATCAATAGAAGAAAGACCAATAATTTCATCCTTACTAGGCAATTCTTTATCATGGGGTTGTCTATGAAATTTAGAGAAATTAAACTCATGGGACACATCCCCAAAGCTTATAGTAACAGTTTCTTTCTCACAATCTATCTTAGCATTAACAGTATTCAAGAAAGGTCTACCAAATATAATGGGACAAAAATCATCTTGTGGGGAACCAAGAACAAGAAAATCAGTAGGATATTTTATTTTCCCACACAAGACTTCAACATCTCTAACAATCCCAACTGGTGCTATAGTATCTCTATTAGCAAGCTTAATGGTAACATCAATTTCTTCTAATTCAGCTGGTGCAATATCATTCATAATTTCTTGATATAAGGTAAAGGGAATTGCACTCACACTAGCACCTACATCACATAAGCCATGATAATAATGATCTCCTATTTTAACAGAAACAACAGGCATGCCAACAATATGTCTATGTTTATCTTTAGTATCAGGTCTAGCAATTCTAGCAGCCTCATCACAGAAATGAATAACATGCCCATCAATATTATCAACCAAGAGATCTTTAACCATAGCAATACTAGGTTCAACTTTGATTTGTTCAGGGGGTGTAGGTGTTCTAGTATAACTCTTACGAACCACAGTTGAAGCTTTAGCATGTTCCTTTATTCTAACAGGGAAAGGTGGTTTCTCAATATAAGCAGCAGGAATAACAGGATCAACATTATAAATAATAGTTTCTTCTTCAACTTTAATAGGTTCAACTACTTTCACTTCAATGGGAGGATGATATTTAAACCACTTCTCCTTAGGGAGATCAACATGAGCAGCAAAAGATTCACAGAAAGAAGCTACTATCTCAGAGTCAAGTCCATATTTAGAGCTAAATTCATGAAAAGCATCGGTGTCTATAAAGGATTTAACACAATCAAACTTAAGGTTTATACCTGACTCTTTACCTTCGTCGAGTTCCCAATCTTCAGAGTTGCGTTTAATTCTTTCCAATAAGTCCCATTTGAATTCAATATCTTTCTTCATAAAGGAACCAGTACAAGAAGTATCGGGCATGGATTGATCATTACGAGAAAGCCGAGCATAAAAATTCTGAATAATAATTTCTTTTGAGAGCTCATGATTGGGGCATGAATATAACATTGACTTAAGCCTCCCCCAAGCTTGAGCGATACTTTCTCCTTCACGAGGCCAAAAATTATAAATATAATTCCGATCACGATGAACCAGATGCATAGGATAAAACTTCTGATGAAATTCCAATTTCAATCGGTTGTAGTTCCATGATCCAATATCATCACGTAGCCTATACCATGTCAATGCCTTCTCCTTCAAAGATAAAGGAAAGACCTTCTTCTTGACATCATCCTCGGGCAAACCTGCAAGCTTAAATAATCCACAAACTTCATCCACATAGATTAGATGCAAATCAGGATGTAGTGTTCCATCTCCTGCATAAGGATTAGCTAGCAGTTTCTCTATCGTAGTCCTTTCGATAAGTAAGAGTGTCGAACCCAATGAGGAGCAGAAGGAAATGACAAGCAGTTTTCAGTAAGGTATTCTCTGCAAGCACTGAAATTATCGGTAACAGATAGTTTTGTGATAAGATAATTCGTAACGGGTAGCAAGTAACAAATGTAGCAAAGGGGCAGCAAGGTGGCCCGATCCTTTTTGTAGCAAAGGACAAGCCTGGAAAAACTCTTATATAAAGCAAAGCGCTCCCGAGGACACATGGGAATTTCTGTCAAGCTAGTTTTCATCATGCTCATATGATTCGTGTTCGTTACTTTGATAATTTGATATGTGGGTGGACCGGTGCTTGGGTGCTGCCCTTACTTGGACAAGCCTCCCACTTATGATTAACCTCTCTCGCAAGCATCCGCAACTACGACAGAAGAATTAAGATAAATCTAACCATAGCATGAAACATATGGATCCAAATCAGCCCCTTACGAAGCAACGCATAAACTAGGGTTTAAGCTTCTGTCACTCTAGCAACCCATCATCTACTTATTACTTCCCAATGCCTTCCCCTAGGCCCAAATAATGGTGAAGTGTCATGTAGTCGACGTTCACATAACACCACTAGAGGAGAGACAACATACATCTCATCAAAATATCGAACGAATACCAAATTCACATGATTACTTATAAAAGACTTATCCCATGTCCTCAGGAACAAACGTAACTACTCACAAAGCATATTTATGTTCATAATCAGAGGAGTATTAATTATCATTAAGGATCTGAACATATGATCTTCCACCAAGTAAACCAACTATCATCAACTACAGGAAGTAATCAACACTACTAGCAACCCACAGGTACCAATCTGAGGTTTTGAGACAAAGATCGGATACAAGAGATGAAGTAGGGTTTGGAGAGGAGATGGTGCTGGTGAAGATGTTGATGGAGATTGACCCCCTCTCGATGAGAGGATCGTTGGTGATGACGATGGTGTCGGTGTACTAAAGTATGGGTCTTTTTAGTACCCCTTACTTGTGCACGGGCAGTTGTAGCCGTACCGCGGCAGGCCTTGCCGGGGAATAGCTAGGAGTAATCTTAAGACGAAGATAGTGCTTGCCGGCGAGGAGCGAGCCGGCAAGCCAGGAACCCGGCAAGCTTTGCCGGGAAAAGACGTTCAAGTCAACGACCAGACCAGAAGACGGAAGGCCAAAGGGGTGCGAAGGCCCGGCAAGACCCTTGCCGGCAAGGCCTCGCGCCCGGCGTGACCCGGCCCCGGCAAGATACCGGGCCCGGCAAGACCTATGCCCGGCAAGCGTCGGACCCGGCAAGCCCCGGTCCCGGCAAGCCCCGGTCCCGGCAAGCCCCGGGAACGGCAAGGATTCGGCCCCGGCAAGGCTCTGCACAGTGTAGCGCTATCGCTCCTGCGCAGCGGCCAGCCTTGTCGTTTAGGGTTTGTCCTCATGGTGACGTGGCGCGATGCTGGCCACGAGATGCTTAAGCGGTGCTGATGGGATGGCTGCTTTTGCCCATCCCCTGTAAAGCTTTTACAAGCCCGAGACACTGAGGGACACCTCGACGGACACCTCACGGTGCGTTTAATGAGCTTGTCCTAAGCCGTCAGGGTTAGGTATGATAACGCTGTAACAACCCTGTAGCTACTTTCCACCTCATGCCTTATCCCTTACGCCACTGTGGTAGCCCCTTTGACTCATATAAAAAGGAGGCCCAAGGCATAGCTACAGGGGGGGCACTTCAGAGGAAGGAGGGACCTTGCTCGTTCTGCAAGTATAGCTGCTAATTACTGTAGCGCTCCAAGAACTCAGCCTAACACATCCAATACAAACAAAGCAGGAGTAGGGTTTTACGCATCCGTGCGGCCCAAACCTGGGTAAATTCCCCGTGTGCTGTTCGCTAGTTCTGCTCTTCGTGCAATCCTCTCCCCTTGCCGAACCGTAAAGGGATCTGCTCGATAGCGATCCCATAGGTGTTCGTTTCCCACGACAGATGGCTTCGATTTCCCCCTCCGGGAGGGAAGTTTCCCTGGCTGAACAGCTCCGCCGGAGCCCTAGATTGGTTCTGCCCAAGTTCCGCCTCGAGACGGCGGTGCTTCGTCCCGAAAGCTCTCTTATGATTTTTTCCAGGTCAAAACCCTCCATATAGCAGAAGATGGGCACCGGAGGGCTGCCAGGGGGCCCACAAGCCACAAAGGCTTGTGGCCTCCTGGTGGGTCCCCTTTGGTATTTCTTTCGCCCAATATTTTTTATATATTCCAAAATAATTCTCCATAACTTTTCAGGACTTTTGGAGTTGTGCAGAATAGGTCTCTCATATTTGCTCCTTTTCCAGTCCAGAATTCCAGCTGCCAACAGTCTCCCTCTTCATGTAAACCTTGTAAAATAAGAGAGAAAAGGCATAAGTATTGTACCATAATGTGTAATAACAGCCCATAATGCATTAAATATCAATATAAAAGCATGATGCAAAATGGACGTATCAGAGAGCCATCATAAGGCGGTTAAGCATATTCTTAGATACCTTGTTCACACCCCAAAGTTGGGTCTATGGTACCCCAAGGAGGCCAAGTTTGATCTCATCGGGTACACGGATGCGGACTGGGGTGGAGACAAGGTGGGAAGAAAATCCACCTCCGGGGCATGCTAGTTTCTTGGACTCTCTTTGGTAAGTTGGTCCTCGAAGAAGCAAAATTGTGTCTCCCTATCCACCGCTGAAGCCGAATATATTGCAACTGCAAGTTGTGCAACAAAATTGCATGGATGAGGCAAACCTTGAAGGACTATGGTATAACTTATAGACATGTGCATCTACGATGCGACAATGAAAGTGCCATCAAGCTTGCTGAAAACCCTGTTGATCACCCTCGCACCAAGCACATTGACATTCAGTATCACTTCTTAAGAGACCATGTGCAAAAGGGTGACATTTCTCTTGCTCATGTTGGTACGGATATACAACTTGCTGACATCTTCACTAAACCGCTGGATGAAGCTAGGTTCTGTTAACTTAGGCGTGAAGTTGGTATCTTGGAGCTTGATAGCATTATGTGAAATTTTTTCACACCTGCATACAGTTACTTCATGTCGTGTCTAAGTGTAGGCATGTCTTTAGGGGGAGACACTCAACTCATGAGCACTCTCACCCTATATGATTCATAAATAAACCAAACACTCTCAAATTTACTTTGCTCACTTTTGTGACTTGGTGCTTTAAATGATGGAGTTGTGGCAATGGGCTCAAGGTTCATATCTTCGCAGTGCCATACCACGCTTACTCAAACATGATGGCGTAAGCCACCGCCCCTGCTATGCACAATGTTAGAGCAGTTTGTTTTACCTCAACTAGGGTCATCATTGCTTGGCATGGTCATGTTTGTTATATGTGTTATGATATCTTTCATCATCTCGCTGTCATGTGTGTCACCAAAACTACCTCTATCCTATCCCACTCCCCGCCTGGACCAGTCTCCTGTTAACCTTCTCGGACGTCCGATGTCTCTCGGTCATCCGACGCCTTGGCAGCATACGGTCGTCCGACGCCCCTCGGTCGTACGACGGCCCTCGGACGTCCAACGTTTCGGCCGCACATATAAAAATTTGGGGCTCGCGGGGTTGGGCAGTTGCCCTATCTCCCCGCGCCACCCCCACTCGCTCTCCTCCTCTCCTGCGCCGCCGGGCCGCCGCCGGCCGACCTCCGGCCATTCCTCCGGCCGAGGCCCTCCATTTTCTCGTCCAGAGGTAGATCTCCTCATCCCCACTCCTCTCCACCGGTTCTTTCCTCGGTTTTTTGCTTTGGGTGGTCAAGGTGCCTTAGATTCCATTCTATGTCCTATGTTTCTCACCGTGGTGGTCGGGGATTCGCCATGCTGAAGATCGAGCACACCGGGCGCAAGACCCCCGTGGGCTCGTCTTCTCGAGCCTCCCATGGTGTTGGGTCCGATGACTCCCAAGAACGGGCTCGTCCCTTCAAGCGCCTCGCCAAGCGTCCCGTCCGTAAAACTGTTTCATCCTCGGAGGTCTCCGACTATGAACAAGATATGGAGTATGAAGAACGGGCTGAATTTGTTGGTATTCGCAGAAATGTTCCAAAGCTTGGCACTCGAAGGCCCTCGTACATGCCTCCTCCGCCTCCGGATCAGCCTCAAGGTGATGCTCGCCGCATCTCTCTTGAGCCTCCTCCCTCTCTTGGTCGTGAGATAAAGGACTTCACCCAAGTTCCCAAATCTGCTTATCTTAAGTTTCGTCACGACATTGACCAATTCTCTGTTGAGCATGACTCTATGGATTATCGTTTTTGCACAAATGTTCAGACAGGCGTTTTCACCACTGTCATTGTTCCAAAAGGTCTGTCTGTTCATCACTATATTGACTTAGAGCATATTCACACTCATCCGGCGAAATATCTGGGTGCCATTAATCTCATTGAGTCCTCTGGCCTGGCTGCACCATTTGCTTTTAAACATGATTTCAATCATGTTGTCATTCATCAGTTATATGCTACTTGTTTCTTTGGTCCTGACAAGACCGTCACTTGGATGACTTCCGACACCGAGCTCTCAGCCTCTTATGCTCAGTTGGTCGCCGCTCTTGGTTTTTCTGACACTGGTTTCAAAATCCATAAGGATGATCCAAACCATGCACCCAAGGCCATTGAAGCCTGTGGCTATCTTTTAAAATCCATTGATGATCTTGATGACGATGAAAAGGGCAAGGATCTAAATCAAGTTTCTATTTGGAGGTCTCCCTTCTTCATCATTTTTTAGTGTGTCATTCGCACCATCCATCCCAAGATGGGTGACAAGGGGACTTGTAGCGGGTATTGTATTGATCTCATGACTCGTCTTAATGAACATCCTAAAGGGAAGATCAATGTCCCTCACTTTCTATGGCATAAGATTCGCCTCGCTAATTTTCAATACAAGCGAGCCTTTCCTCATGCTCCCTTTATTCAGGATCTCATAGAGCATGTGGCCCCCTTTCCCATTTCTCGAACTCATGTGCATCACAAATGGGTCATTCCACCTCATATGGCGGATGATTGGGCTCCCAAGAAATCCTCATCCGCTCCTTCTCGACGGGCTGCTGCTCGGTCTCATCCTGCCTCCTCTGGCTCTGCTTCCTTTGGTCGCTTTGCTCGTTTTCTTGGGAAGGCCCATTCTGCCATGATGAAGGCTTTCTCTTTTCAGTGCTCACAAAACCACGATGTGGTCACTCGCATGATCTCCTCTAAGAATGCTTTGAAGGCTCGTCTGAGAGACTTTAGAGCAACTAATGTGAGTGAGGATGAGCGTCTTCCTGATGCTCCTCCTTCCGACTTTGGCTTCCCTTCTGGCCCTGAGTGGGCTGATTTCCTTGACGAGACAGGAGGCAGTGGCACACATGGTAATGATGATGATGACAGTGATCTCTGATTGCGTGGCTGGTTGCTCTGGTCCTTCCCCTTTTAGGTACTTGATGCCAAAGGGGGAGGAGATTATCTTAGTATTTGATTTGTTAGTCTTCATGTGATGAACCATTATGCTATGCTATCTATGATGTAATGCTATTTATGTATGATGAACCATTAGTCTTCATGTGGTGAACCATTACGCTATGCTATCTATGATGTAATGCTATTCATGTATGATGAACCATTATGCTATCTATGAGTGTTGTGTTATCATGAGATATCCTTTTGTGTCGACATATTGATCTATGTGATATGTTTGATGCACTCATTATCAAGTAAGAGGGAGCTCCTGCCCATAATTATTTTCACTATACATATAATAAGGGGGAGCTCTGTAACAAATCTCTCCTAAGTTGTCTAAGTCTACTTTATTTTTGAGAGCTATATGTATGTTGTCATCAACTACCAAAAAGGGGGAGATTGAAAGTGCAATCATGCGCGTAATCATATTTTGATGTTGTTGACAACATACATATAGGGAACTAATCATTTTCATCAAGTGCATCTCAGGTTTAGTTCCCAAGAGATTGTTGTGCGGATCGTGACTAACATATCCAGGATGCTTGAAGTACGCGGAAACAAGACAAAATGGTCTATCTCTTTTTGTTTACTCTTGAGTATAGGGATCCAACACTATTAAGAGGGGATCACTGGTTCTCGCAATAGACTTGCTCAAAATCTAGGAAAAATCCTCTTGTGCTTTCTCCTCAGGCTGTTCTGTTTCTTTTCAGACGTCCGACGACCTTCGGTCGTCCGGCCTCCGGATGACCGACACCCTCCGAATATCCGGGACCAGCCACCAGAATCGATACCTCGGATTTATGTTCCTTCCGGTCGTCCGAGCTCCGGACGTCCGGGTGTGGCCGGAAATCCGACGCCACCCACCAGAGCCAAAATGTCGGACGTCCGGTCCCCTCCGGACGACCGTGCCCCGGACAGACGACGTTCTCCGGTCGTCTGTATGCTATGCACTCTCCTCCACCATATTGTTGTACTGACCTGCTCTCTCACGCTCTTCGGACGACCAACCCCTGTCGGACGTCCGACGCCTCATGTTACTCCGGACGACCGACAACTGTCGGACGTCCGGCGACTGTGCAGCATAAGTGGCTTCAACGGCCATTTTCTTATCACCACTATATATAGTCTTCTCCCACCTCGTGTGAGGGTGGTACAACATAGTAGAAAGATTCCAAGAACACTTCTCTCTCTCACTCTCTCTCTTGTCCTCACCAAATCCTACATCCCAAGAGCATTTGTGAGGATTCTTGAGTGTTGTTCCAACCAAAAGATAGATCGTCCCTCTCCCCTCCTCTCAACCAAAGAAATTCGTGATTTGAGCAAGTCTTGAGCGGTTCCCTTGATCTTGTTACTCTTGGAGGTTGGAGACTCCTAGGCGGTAGGAGTTCTTCGGAGAGGAATCAAACCATTGTGATTTCCCCCGGAAAGTTTGTGAGGGTTTTGAGGCCACCTCAAGGCCGACGACTAGTGGTTGAGAAACGCCTTTGTGGTGTTATCTCAAGGAGAGAATAGGGTGAGCCTTCGTGGCGTTGGTGTGCCTTCGTGGTAACATCCACCTCTCTAAACGGTGACGTAGCTTCCCTCCAAGGAAGTGAACATCGGCATACATCCTCGTCTCTCGGAGTTGCGGTTATTCCTAACCCTAGCTCCCTACTTGTGGTTACTTGTCTTTTAAGCGTTTCACTTACCTTATATTGTGTTTGTCTAGCTATTTAGTGGCTTAACTTGTGCTCCATACTTGTTCCCTTATCACCTTTGCAATTGTTAGGATCACTTTCATATTCCGCATTATTGCCTAAAATTGCTAAGTAACAACTAAAATTTGTAATTGTACCTATTCACCCCCCCCCTCTAGGTCCATCTCGATCCTTTCAACCGTGCACACCGTTGCATGCCCTCGTGGATGATTGATGTCTACTACACAACCTTATTCTTGTAGACTCGTGTTGGGCCTCAAAGTGCAGAGTTTTGTAGGACAGTAGCAAATTTCCCTCAAGTGGATGACCTAAGGTTTATCAATCCGTGGGAGGCGAAGGATGAAGACGGTCTCTCTCGAACAACCCTGCAACCAAATAACAAAGAGTCTCTTGTGTCCCCAACACACCCAATACAATGGTAAATTGTATAGGTGCACTAGTTCGGCGAAGAGATGGTGATACAAGTGCAATATGGATGGTAGATATAGGTTTTTGTAACCTGAAAATATAAAAACAGCAAGGTAACTAATGATAAAAGTGAGCACAAACGGTATTGCAATGCTTAGAAACAAGGCCTAGGGTTCATACTTTCACTAGTGCAAGTTCTCTCAACAATACTAACATAGTTGAATCATATGTAAATCCCTCACGTGCGACAAATTGTTCACTCCAAAGTCACAAATAATGGAGAACAAATGAAGAAATTATTGTAGGGTACGAAACCACCTCAAAGTTATCTTTTCTGATCAATCTTATGAGCTATCCCTATAAGTGTCACGAACAGCCCTAGAATTCGTACTAAAATAACACCTTAAGATACACATCAACCAAAACCCTAATGTCACCTAGATACTCCAATGTCACCACGAGTACCCATGGGCTTGATTAAACGATATGCATCACACAATTTCAGATTCATCATATTCAATCCAACACAAATAACTTCAAAGAGTGACCCAAAGTTTCTACCGGAGAGTCAAGACGAAAACATGTGCCAACCCCTATGCATAGATTCCCAAGGTCACGGAACCCGCAAGTTGATCACCAAAACATACATCAAGTGGATCAATAGAACATCCCATTGTCACCACGGATATCCCATCGCAAGACATACATCAAGTGTTCTCAAATCCTTAAAGACTCAATCCGATAAGAAAACTTCAAAGGGAAAACTCAATTCATCACAAGAAGATAGAGAGGGGAAAACTTCATATGATTCATCTATATCAATAAAGCTCGCGATACATCAAGATCGTGCCATCTCAAGAACACGAGAGAGAGAGATCAAACACATAGCTACTGGTACATACCCTCAGCCTCGAGGGTGAATTACTCCCTCCTCGTCATGGAGACCGCCGGGATGATGAAGATGGCCACAGGTGATGGTTTCCCCCTCCGGCAGGGTGCCGGAACGGGCTCCCGATTGGTTTTTCGTGGCTACAGAGGCTTGCGGCGGTGGAACTCCCGATCTAGGTTTGTTTCTGGGGGTTTCTATATTTATAGGAATTTTTGGCGGCGGAAACAAGTCCAGAGGGACCACGAGGTGATGACAAGCCAGGGGGGCGCGCCCCCCAGGCTTGTGGTGGCCTCGTGGCTCTTCTGGCCCAACTCCAACTCTCCCTGGGCTTCTTCTGGTCCATAAAAAATCACCGTAGATTTTTATTCCGTTTGGGCTCCGTTTGATATTCCTTTTCTGTAAAACTCAAAAACACGGAAAAAACAGGAACTGGCACTAGGCTCTAGGTTAATAGGTTAGTCCCAAAAATAATATAAAGTTGTAGTAAAATGATTGTAAAACATCCAAGAATGATAATATAACATCATGGAACAAGCAAAAATTATAGATACGTTGGAGACGTATCAGCATCCCCAAGCTTAATTCCTACTCATTCTCGGGTAGGTAAATGATAAAAACAGAATTTTTGATGTGGAATGCTGCCTAACATGTTCATCATATTCTTTTCTTCTTTGTATAGCATGGTCATTTGGACTTGTAAATGATTCAAAGCAATAGTCTAGTTTTAACATAATGACTTCAATACTCAAGCATGTCAACAAGCAACCATGTCTTTCAAAATATCAACACTAAAGAAAGTTATCCCTAGCCCATCATGCTCAATCATTGATCCATTCATGAAACACACTCAAATATTAGCTATGCCCAATGC
This sequence comes from Elymus sibiricus, assembly GCA_039707655.1. Taxonomy (NCBI): domain Eukaryota; kingdom Viridiplantae; phylum Streptophyta; class Magnoliopsida; order Poales; family Poaceae; genus Elymus; species Elymus sibiricus. The sequence continues at coordinate 325,357,887 of CM077675.1, read as the reverse complement.
TCAAGTACGATCATAGTGCCCCCTAGTTGGTGCTTATAAGAGAAGATGGAGACTCAAAGCAAAAATAAAAATTGCATAAAGTAAATAGATAGGCCCTTCGCAGAGGGAAGTAGGGACTTGTAGAGGTGCCAGAGCTCAAGGTTTGAATTGAGAGAAAAAAATATTTTGAGTGGCATGCTTTTCCTGTCAACGAAAACGACGAAGTAGCTCGCAATACTTTCCATGCTAGATACATTATAGGCGGTTCCCAAACAGAATAGTAAAGTTTTTACTCCCCCTCCACCAATCAATCACACTCCACGGCGAGCCGAATCCACGGGTACCGTCCATACAAACAACAATCCTGGGGGAGTTTTGTTTCATTATATTTTGATTTGATTTTTTTTTAGCATGGAACTGGGCATCCCAAATACCAGTCACTTTCTCGTGAATGATAGTGAATCAACACATATCGTGAGAATAACACACCTAGCATGGAAAAATATTGGATACTCCCCACCGTTTCATGAGCGGTACGGGAACACAAAAGAGAACATTTATTTTGAAAATTTAGAGATGGCACATACAAATTTGCTTGGAACGGCATGGAAATACCGCATATAGGTAGGTATGGTGGACTCATAAGAAAAAACTTGGTTTAAGGATTTTGGATGCACAAGTAGTATTTCTACTTAGTACAAATGAAGGCTAGCAAATAGATTGGGAAGCAACCAAACCAAGGAACGAAAAATCACATAAGTGAGCATTGAGTCATAACTAACACCGAATAATGCACCACAAGTAGGATGTAACTTCATTGCATAACTATTGACTTTCGTGCATGCATAGGGAATCACAAACCTTAACACCAATATTCCTACTAAGCATAATTACTCACTAACATGACTCACATATTACTATCATCATGTTTCAAAACTATTACAAAGTATCAAGTTTAATTTGTCCCATGATCTTTATGAAAGTTTTTATTATATCCTCCTTGGATATCTATCACTTTGGGACTAGTTTCATATGTTGCTATTGCTTTTTGGCAAGCTCAAACAAATTTAAGTGAAGTACAAGAGCATAAAAATTTCATCTCTCAAAAAGGTATAAGTGAAGCATGAGAGGAAATGACAAGCTACTCTCAAAAGATATAAGTGAAGATCAATGAGTAGTCAAACAATTAAGTAGCTATGTGAGGACTCTCTCTCTCTCTCTCAATAAATATTTTCAGATATGATTATTTTATTAAACAGCAAGCAAAAGAAAAATATCACTCCAAGAATAGGACGCATCATGTGAACGAATAAAAATTTAGGCTCAACATAGGCTAACCAATAATTGTTGATGAAGAGAGGTGGGATGCGTAGCATCCCCAAGCTTAGATTCTTGAGACTTCTTGAAATATTTACTTGGGGTGCCTTGGGCATCCCCAAGCTTGAGCTTTTGTATCTCGTTCAATCCTCTCATATCATGGTTTCACCTATTCTCAAAAACTTCATCCACACAAAACTTGAAAAGAACTCGTGAGATAGGTTAGTACACATAAGAATAAATCAACACTTCATGTACTGCCAATACAAGTTTCATAATAATTTTCAAACATTAGGTACTGTATACTATCATTTCCACAATTTATATCTACCAATATAGGCTATGGAAACTATAGGATAAGTAGATAACGAAACTATGACAGCAATCTGTCTAAACAGAACAGTCTGTAGCAATCTATGAAAACAGTGTACTTATGTAACTCAAAAAATTATGAAAGTTTAGGACATGCTATAAAATTTAGATGAAAATACTGTGTAAAAATTTCAGAAACTTTACACGTTCCAGTAAAATATGAAAATTCAAACACTACAGCAAAAGTTTCTGTTTATACACAGCACACATCAAAACATGCAATGCAAGCATCCTAAGACAATTCTAGGAACTTTTTATTGAAAAACAAGATTATAAATAACACCTATCATAAAATAACAAAATAAAATGACGCTCCAAGCAAAACTCATATTATGTGACGAAAAAAAATATAGCTCCAAGTAAGATATACCGATAGTGTTGAAGATGAAAGAGGGGATGCCTTCCGGGGCATCCCCAAGCTTAAGCGCTTGAGTATTACTTGGATATTACCTTGGGGGTGCCTTGGGCATCCCCAAGATTAGGTTCTTGTCACTCCTTATTCTCCTCATATCGGTGTCTCACCCAAAACTTGAAAACTTCAATCACACAAAACTTAACGGAACTTCGTGAGATGGGTTAGTATAATAAACAAAGATCATTCACTTAGGTACTGTCAATACAAGATTCATAATTGTTCCCACATGATACATACTGTATTATATCATTCCCACAATTTATATCACTGAATATAAGCTATGGGAACACTAAAACAAGCAAACTATGCATGCAAAACAGAATCTGTCAAAAACAGAACAGTCTGTGAAGATCTGTAGTGTGACCATACTTCCTTGTCTCTAAAAATTCTGAAAAATTAGGAAAATCTAGGAAATTTGTATATCAATCATTTTTTAAAAATTCCGATCAAAAGCACGCTCCAGTGAATTTACAAAATTCCTGGACTGAGAGCAAAATTTTATGTTTTTACACAGAATCAAGTCAACTATCATCCACACTATCCCAAAGGCTTTACTTGGCACTTTATTGAAATAAAAGGCATAAAAATGATTACTACAGTAGCTTAATCATGTGAACATATAAAAACAGAAAGTAAAAGTGTTGGGTTGCCTCCCAACAAGCGCTTTTCTTTAATGCCTTTTAGCTAGGCATGATGATTTCAATGATGCTCACATAGGAATAGTAATTGAAACATGCAAAAGAGCATCATGAATCTCATGACAGGCACATTTAAGTCTAACCCACTTCCTATGCATAGGGATTTTGTGAGCAAACAATTTATGGGAGCAATAATTAACTAGCATAGGAAGGCAAAACAAGCATGACTTCAAAACTTTTAACACATAGAGAGGAAACTTGATATTATTGCAATATGTAGAAGCATATGTTCCTCCCTCATAATAATTTTCAGTAGCATCATGAAGGAATTTCACAATATAACCAGAACATAAAGCATTATCTTCATGATCCACAAGCATAGAAAATTTTTCACTCTCCACATAAGCAATTTTCTTCTCATTCATAATAATGGGAGTATCATATGAAGCTCGAATAATAAAAATTGTTTCCACATTAAAAGAGTAATGTTCAGTAAAAGGATATTCAAAATTATGACAATAATTATCACTACTCTTTATAACATAAGTATCATCACAATAACCATCATAAGTAGCAACTTTGTTCTCATCATAGTCAATTGAAACCTCTTCCGAAATAGTGGAATCATTAATAAGTAAAGTCGTGACCTCTCCAAATCCACTTTTATCATTATAATAAGATTCAACACCCTCCAAAATAGTGGGATAATTATTATCTAAAGTTGACACTCTTCCAAACCCACTTTCATGAAATTGCAATCATCATAAATAGGGGGTATGCTATCATCATAATAAATTTGCTCATCAAAACTTGGGGGACTAAACATATCATCTTCATCAAACATAGCATCCCCAAGCTTGTAGCTTTGCATATCATTAGCATCATGAATATTCAAGGAATTCATACAAACAACATTGCAATCATGCTCATCACTCAAAGATTTAGTGCCAAACATCTTAATAACTTCTTCTTCTAACACTTGAGCACAATTTTCTTTTCCATCATTTTCACGAAAGACATTAAAAAGATGAAACATATGAGGCAACCTCAATTCCATTTTTTTTGTAGTTTTCTTTTATAAACTAAACTAGTGATAAAACAAGAAACTAAAAGATTAAATTGCAAGATCTAAAGATATACCTTCAAGCACTCACCTCCCCGGCAACGGCGCCAGAAAAGAGCTTCGTTGACGGGATGTGAGTGCCGCTTACCTAGCCTCCCCGGCAACGGCGCCAGAAAAGAGCTTGATGTCTACTATGCAACCTTCTTCTTGTAGACTCGTGTTGGGCCTCCAAGCGCAGAGTTTTGTAGGACAGTAGCAAATTTCCCTCAAGTGGATGACCTAAGGTTTATCAATCCGTGGGAGGCGAAGGATGAAGATGGTCTCTCTCGAACAACCCTGCAACCAAATAACAAAGAGTCTCTTGTGTCCCCAACACACCCAATACAATGGTAAATTGTATAGGTGCACTAGTTCGGCGAAGAGATGGTGATACAAGTGCAATATGGATGGTAGATATAGGTTTTTGTAATCTGAAAATATAAAAACAGCAAGGTAACTAATGATAAAAGTGAGCACAAACGGTATTGCAATGCTTAGAAACAAGGCCTAGGGTTCATACTTTCACTAGTGCAAGTTCTCTCAACAATACTAACATAGTTGAATCATATGTAAATCCCTCACGTGCGACAAAGAGTTCACTCCAAAGTCACAAATAGCGGAGAACAAACGAAGAAATTATTGTAGGGTACGAAACCACCTCAAAGTTATCTTTTCTGATCAATCTTATGAGCTATCCCTATAAGTGTCACGAACAGCCCTAGAGTTCGTACTAAAATAACTCCTTAAGATACACATCAACCAAAACCCTAATGTCACCTAGATACTCCAATGTCACCACGTGTACCCATGGGCTTGATTAAACGATATGCATCACACAATTTCAGATTCATCATATTCAGTCCAACACAAATAACTTCAAAGAGTGACCCAAAGTTTCTACCGGAGAGTCAAGACGAAAACATGTGCCAACCCCTATGCATAGATTCCCAAGGTCACGGAACCCGCAAGTTGATCACCAAAACATACATCAAGTGGATCAATAGAACATCCCATTGTCACCACGGATATCCCATCGCAAGACATACATCAAGTGTTCTCAAATCCTTAAAGACTCAATCCGATAAGAAAACTTCAAAGGGAAAACTCAATTCATCACAAGAAGATAGAGAGGGGAAAACTCCATATAATTCATCTATATCAATAAAGCTCGCGATACATCAAGATCGTGCCATCTCAAGAACACGAGAGAGAGAGATCAAACACATATCTACTGGTACATACCCTCAGCCCCGAGGGTGAACTACTCCCTCCTCGTCATGGAGACCGCCGGGATGATGAAGATGGCCACCGGTGATGGTTTCCCCCTCCGGCAGGGTGCCGGAACGGGCTCTCAATTGGTTTTTCGTGGCTACAGAGGCTTGCGGCGGCGGAATTCCCGATCTAGGTTTGTTTCTGGGGGTTTCTATATTTATAGGAATTTTTGGCGGCGGAAACAAGTCCAAAGGGACCACGAGGTGACGACAAGCCAGGGGGGCGCGCCCTAGGGGGGGGCGCCCCCCAGTCTTGTGGTGGCCTCGTAGCTCTTCTGGCCCAACTCCAACTCTCCCTGGGCTTCTTCTGGTCCATAAAAAATCACCGTAGATTTTTATTCCATTTGGGCTCCGTTTGATATTCCTTTTCTGTAAAACTCAAAAACACGAAAAAAACAGGAACTGGCACTAGGCTCTAGGTTAATAGGTTAGTCCCAAAAATAATATTATGTTGTAGTAAAATGATTGTAAAACATCCAAGAATGATAATATAACAGCATGGAACAAGCAAAAATTATACATACGTTGGAGACGTATCAATGATACTTGTGATGTACATCATGAGGGATGGCACCAACAAGTGGACTCTTTGTTAGTATCGTCAGGGGAAAGGCATTGTTTGGGTACTTAGCTCGGGTATGCAATATACCGCGAGTCGTGGTTTGACACGGAAGTTTCCCGAGTCTTGTGGGTAAAGTGTGCAACCTGTGCAGAGTGTAAAACTATTCGAATAGCCGTGTCCACAGTCAAGGGCATTTGGATGACCGCTCTTGGGCTACGTCCATTGTTTACAAACTTGGTGTGTGTGGGGGGGAGAAAGATGGTGCTCGAGCTAAGTCAGATGACTTGGCATGATGATTGAACATGAGATGTTCAACCCTTGTTTACATTGATATCAGTAACTTGTTCACATGGATACCTGCAAACCTCATGATGCATGCTTTTACAAGTTAATTGATCATGTCATTGCACTCAAAATTAGCTTTCCGCAAACTTACCTACTTAGTGCTATATCATGAATTGTTATACCTCGTTCCAAAACATGGGTTGCTTGCAAGTACATTCAAAGTACTCATTGGCTTGCCACTGGTTATTTAATTGGCCAGACATGGAAGAGCGGGAATATGGTGAAGAGTTCGTTGGTGACGAACATGCGAACTAGGACGCTTCCCATTCAGAATGCCTGTAGGGTTAAGGCAGATGGCATGGGCCTACACTATCTTTCAAGATTTCCGCTGCAAGTTTATGTTTTTTATTTGGCCTTCATGGCCCTACCTATGTAAGACTTGACCTTGATGGTCTTTATTAGTGTAAGACGCTAAGTATGGATGTAAGACTCTTGTTATTCAGCTTCTGTGTGTTGAGTGAGCATTGATCTCTGGGATCACTGTACACGTGCATTCGGTGATCATGACTTATGAGTCAGGGTCCCCACACGAACATATTTATATAATTTATAGTTGTAGGTTGTAATGTTGGCATGAAGAGTCGCAATAGGAATTCAATGAATATCATGCCTTACTGTCAAGATGAATAAGGGATGACTCGGATATTTTTTTGAGTATGTTTCTCGTAAAGCTAACTTACCAACATGTGAACGACTCTGGCTACTGCGTACAAGTCTAGCTATAAGCATCTGAGCACCGCGTGGAATTCTAAAAGGTATTTTCCTATATTGTGAGACCCTATTTGGAACATGATGGTTTCGTGAGTCAGCAAATGCATGTTTTCCAATATAGCTTAGATATTTTTAGGATTGATTAGTCTGCACCTACAATTTTTTTGTGATCCAATGCGAGGCATACGGGTGCTTAGATTTTGATAAATTTTTCAGTTTGTGTAATGAATGTTTAGTGCAAATGCTGACACCTGTGGCCATATCACCTGGTTGTCTATTTTTATGTTCTTTATGATGCATCAATCACAAGTATAATCATATATGTGATCAATTATTTCTAACAGTTTCACACTGCGGAGAAGCCCACTACGCAATCTGCTGTGACCCAACTACGATACACACCAGCTGCCGAAGGTGATGTTTTTAAGTTCAATGGATTGAGTTTATGAACCAAATGGTTGTCCAGTTGCTTCTGCTGTTTGCAACACAAGCATATAGAGCTACAATTATCAAGCGGTGGAGAAAGCGCTCTTTTTAGACAACACATTGATAAACACCACTTATCAAGCATCACCATCAAAGGAGATCAAACTCTTAAAAGACTGTAAGCAAAGAGAACATACCTCAAAATGGGGTTGCTTGCTATTATGAAAGCGAGGTGCACTTGGTGTGTATACATCACTCAGTGAATCGAAGCTTGCTTCCCTTCACATACGCACAAGAAGATTTCACTAAAAAAATAGCAGTCAAGGAACATTTGACAACCACAATTAGCAGCTCCCCTCCTCTTGTTTTCCCTTTCCCCTTTCTCTCAATAGTATTGTTTTCCTTGTTAAAAGAGGTCGTAAGTTTGATTTCAATGAATTCTTCGGGTCCTAGGAATTTTGGAAGTAGATGTTTGTCCCTGCTGATTTCCGTGGGATGTACAGGTTTCATTGGCATCATCTATGATATAATCCCAACCATATACATGTGACTCTGACTTGTAGATTTATTTAGCCATTTAGCCATTTGTGTGCATGTAGGAGATTTTGGAGGACTTGTCGGAGCAAGATATCACATGGCTGCGTGAAGGAGATGTTCAAAGCTGGTATAGAGCAAGTGAGTGCCAACATGAAGGAGTCGGATATATCTCAACTCGGGTTGTAAGCTTCCTTTTACACGTCCAACATTTTGCCATTGAGCTTAATTGTAATAGCAAAATGGATTACTTGGCAGTTCCATCAGTTTTCTCCTATGACGATTAAAATTAGTTGATGAAACATCATTTTATTGAATCTAAGACAAGGACAAAACCGTGCTAAATAAAGTTTTATTAATTAAAACTACTCTTCTCCTTTTTATTTTAAGTTCCCAGCCGGACAGAATGTACTGAAACCTGTTCATGTTACCTGAAATGTCTACCAAGTTATGATGATATCCGTACATCTATGAAGAAATGGCCATATGCATCCCTAGTTGGTGCAGAGGCCGGGAAGTGAAAATCTCTCCCATTTTTTTAAAGCATCGGGACCCCTTAGGAGACCGTCGCTCGCGCTTCCTTAGGAAACCGCCGCTCCTGCTCCCAGATCCCATCGGGACCCCCGCTCCCGCTCCCGTGCGGCGCTTCCCCGCCGCACCGGAGCACCCCCGCCCCCTTCCTCCGGTCCTCTCCAACGCCATCTCTCCTATCGACGGGGGTTCGCAGGCAAAGCCTGTGCGCCGCAGCGGTGGTGGCGGCGATTCTTCTCGGCCAGATCTAATCAGGGGGGGCGGCGGTCCTCGTCGGCCGGACATACGACAGTGACGCGGGGCAGCGGCGACCAGTTTCGGCATGCAGGCGGCGGCGTACAGCGATGGGTCCTGCGACGGCGGCTTGGGTGCCCGATCTGATCCTAGATGGGCCTCGGCGGGCCACACAAGTTGCTGCCGTGTATCATCCATGTTCCGTCAACGGCATGCTACCACTGGGCTCGGCCTGCAACACGTGAACGTCGGGGGCTCTGGCCCTGGGCGTGGGGGTGGTGGCCACCTCCTTCGCCAGAGGTGGTCGGCCTGAGGCTGGGTGGTCGGATCTTAAGATCCGTCATCTAGTCCTAGCTGTGAGTTGGGGAGACATAGTTGCCGGTGAAAACCGAGCCGTTGGTGGGCGATGGCGGCGTTTTAGGTCGTTACCTTGATGAAGGCATCGTCGGGTAACTGTTGTCGACCCACTCGTGCTGCTTCGGAGGAAACCCTAGGATCTGGTCTTCCAGAACGGACGATGGCGTTACTGCGGTGCCGTTTCTCTCTTGGGAGCATCGTTTGTGCAGCAGCGCTGGAAGACAGAGACGGGAGATGGAGTGGCTTCATCTTCCACGGAGCTTCGGTGGAGCTGTCAAGTCATGCCTGGCCGACAGGTGCTACGCTGAGTCATGCCTGGTTGACAGGTGCTACGCACGACAGTTCCAGAGTCTTCTCGTCTGGACGGACGAACGCAGGGTGGTGGCTGATACGTCTCCAACGTATCTATATTTTTTGCTTGTTCCATGCTGTTATATTATCATTCTTGGATGTTTTACAATCATTTTATAGCAACTTTATATCATTTTTTTGGACCCATAGTGCCAAAGTGTCAGTTGCTGTTTTTGCTTGTTTTTTACTTCACAGAAAATCAGTACCAAATGAAGCCCAAACACCGTGAAACTTTGTGGACATTTTTTTGGGCCAGAAGACATCCAATGGACCAAAGAAGTGCCGGAGAGGAAGGCTGAGGAGGGCACGATACACCAGGGTGCGCCAGAGGCCCCTGGCGCGGCCTGGTGGGACGTGCCCACCTCGGGACTCCCCTCCACCGACTATTCTCACTATAAATTCCCAAATATTCAGAAAACCCTAGGGGATTCGACGAAACACAATTCCAGCCGCCGCAAGTTCCAGAAGCTCGAGATCCAATCTAACACCATCACGGAGGGGTTCATCTTCCTCATAGGTGCCTCTCCGATGATGCCTGAGTAGTCCACCATAGACCTACGGGTCCGTAGGCAGTAGCTAGATGGCGTCCCCTCTCTCTCTATGATTCTCAATACAATGGTCTCTTGGAGATCTATTTGATGTAATGACTTTTGCGGTGTGCTTGTTGGGAGCCGATGAATTTTGAGTTCACGATCAGTTTCTATCCATGAATATTATTTCAGTCTTCTTTGATCTCTTATATGCATGATTACTTATAGCCTCGTATTTCTTCTTCGAATCTTTGGTTTAGTTAGGCCAACTAGATCGATTTTTCTTGCCATGGGAAGAGGTGCTTTGTGATGGGTTCGATCTTGCGGTGTTCTTTCCCAGTGACAGAAGGGGAAGCAAGACACGCATGTATCGTTGCCATTAAGGATAACAAGATGGGGTCTATTCCTACATGAATAGATCTTCTCTACATCATGTCACCGTTCTTATTGCATTACTCCGTTTCTCCATGAACTTAATACACTAGATGCATGCTGGATAGTGGTCGATGTGTGGAGTAATAGAAGTAGATGCAGAATCGTTTCGGTCTACTTGTCTTGGACGTGATGCCTATATAATGATCATTGCCTGGATATCGTCATGATTATTTGATCTTCTATCAATTGCCCAACAGTAATTTGTTCACCCACCGTGCGCTATACTCATGAGAGAAGCCACTAGTGAAACCTACGGCCCTTGGGTCTACTTTTCCAATATATTGCTTTCCGATCTACTCTTTTGCCTTTTTGCTTTCAGATCTATATATCCAAAAACCCAAAAATACCTTGCTGCACTTTTTGTTTACTTCTTTTATTTTGTGTACTTGCGAGATCTAGTTGCCAAAACCATCACTACCTAATCTATCTTTTTACCGTTGAGAGCTTGACAACCTCTCTTTCGTGGCGGGTTGCAAGTATTTATTATTTGTGTGCAGTTGTTGTTTACGTGGGTGCGTGGTCTTCCTCTACGGATTGATATCTTGGTTTCATAACTTAGGGAAATACTTACCGTCGTTGTGTTGCATCATCCCTTCCTCTTTGGGGAAATACCGACGCAGTCTCAAGCCATGTCAAAGGAATTTCTGGCGCCGTTGTCGGGGAGGAAGCGATCTCATCTACCAGGTTCCTAATCACAAATTTCATCTCCTTGCAATTTTCATTATTTGCCATTTTCCTCTCGTTTTCCTCTCCCCCACTTCACAAATTTACCGTTTTATTCTCCCTCTTCTTCCGTTTGCCTTTTTTGCTTGTTTGCTATGTTTGCTTGTGTTGCCATGTGCCTTCTATTTGCTTGCATCTTCTCTTTCTAAAAATCTATTGATATGGATCCTCATCCACTTGCTAATCTTTTCAAAAGACCAAATTATGATGAACCAATAGCTAGTGAATTGAGTGCACTTGATTATCTCTATGAAGATTTGAAAATCATGAATCTGAAATTTTTGATGAAGTGTTGAAAGAAGAAATTTATAAGCTGATTCATGATAGTTCCTTGAATGAAAATAATGGTTGCCATGTTGTTAATATGAATTCTCTGAATATCCATGATGCTAATGATATGCAAAACCACAAGCTTGGGGATGCTATGCTTGATGAAGATGATATTTTTTGTTCCCCAAGTTTTGGTGATGACACGTATGCTATAATTGGTAATGATAACCATGAAACTTGTCATCATTATTTTAATATTCAATTTGGTTATGAAAATCAAGTGTCACATGATAGTTATTTTGTTGAATTTGCTCCCACTACCATGAATGAAAAGGAGTTTGCTTATGTGAAGAGTGATAAATTTTCTATGCTTGTAGATCATGAAAATTCTGCTTTATGTGATAGTTATATTGTGAGATTCTCGCATGATTGTACTGAAAATTATTATGAGGGAGGAACATATGCTTGTAGGCATTGCAATAATATCAAGTTTCCTCCCTATGTGTTCAAAGTTTCGAAGTTATGCTTGCTTTGCCATCCTATGCTAGTTGATTCTTGCTCCCATAGTTTGTTTGCTTATAAAATACCTATGCATAAAAAGTATGTTAGACTTAAATGTGTTTTTCACATGTCTTATGATGCTCTCTTTGTTCTTTAACTCTTGTCTTTTATGTGAGCATCATTATTATCCTAAGCCTATCTTGATGGCTATAAAGAAAGAGCTTGTTGGGAGGCAACCCAATGAATAAAACTTATTTTATCATTTCCTTTTTGTTTTTGAGTGTTTGCAAAATTATTCTTCTGTTATGATTGTGTTTTTTGTTTTAATTAGTGTTTGTGCCAAGTAAAACCTTTAGGATGATTCATAAGATGAGTAGAAGCAATGCTGAATCTGAAACAGAAACTTTGCTCCCAGTTTTCGAATTTTCCTTTTTTGATGGAGCGTGATCTTAAGCTGAAATTTTAACAAAGTATTGCCAAACAAATTCTTTATGTTGTCCTAATTTTTCAGAATTTTTAGAGTTACAGAAGTATGGGTAGAGTACAGATTACTACAGACTGTTCTGTCTGAAACAGATTCTGTTTTCGTTGCATTGTGTGCTTGTTTTGATGAATCTATGGCTTGTATTGGGGGGTATAAGCCATGGTAGAGTTGTAATACAGTAGATATAATGCAATAAGAAAATATGAATGGGTTTACAACAATACTTAAAGTGGTAATTTGCTTTATTATACTAACGGATCTCACGAGAATTTTGTTAAGTTTTGTGTGATTGAAGTTTTCAAATTTTGGGTGAGATCACGATGGATGAAGGAATAAGGAGTAAGAAGAGCCTAAGCTTGGGGATGCTACAGCACCCCAAGAGAATATCCAAAGATTAACAAGCAACTAAGCTTGGGGATGCCCCGAGTGGCATCCCCTCTTTCTTCTAACGACCATCGGTATTTTACTTGGAACTATATTTTTATTCGTCACATATCATGAGTTTTGCTTGGAGCGTCTTGTATCTTTGCTTGTTTTGCTTTTATCCTTGCTGCACACACCTATTTGAGAGAGCCAAAATTATGCTATGTTTTGCTAGAATTTCTCTATATGCTTCACTTAAATCTATTGAGCTACGGAATTGCTCTATGCTTCACTTATATCTTTTTGAGCACGACGTGCTTTTACAGGTTTGAAGAACTGCTCTCATGCTTCACTTAGATTATTTTGAGAGTTAGTAATTTTGAAGAAATCCTCTCCTGCTTCACTTATATTATTTTGAGAGATGAAACTTTTATGCTCATGTTCTTCACTTAAATCTATTTGAGCTTGTCAAAAAGCAATGGTAATATATGAAACTAGTCCCAAAGTGATAGATATTCAAGAGGGATATAATAAAAACTTTCATGAAAATCATTGGACAAATTAAACTTGATTCTTTGTAATAGTTTTGAGACATGACAATAGTGATATGTGATTTATGTTAGTGAGTAATTATGCCTAGTAAGAATATTGATGTTAAGGTTTGTGATTCCCTATGCAAGCACGAAAGTCAATAGTTGTGCTACGAAATTACATCCTACTTATTGTTCATTATTCGGTGTTAGTTATGCTTAACACTCTCTTATGTGATTTTTCGTTTCTTAGTTGGATGCTTCTCAACCTATTTGCTAGCCTTCACTTGTACTAAGTAGAAATACTACTTGTGCATCCAAAATCCTTAAACCCAGTTTTGCCATATGAGTCCACCATACCTACCTATATACGGTATTTCCATGTCGTTCCAAGCAAATTTGTATGTGCCATCTCTAAATTTCAAAATAATTTTTCCTTTTTGTGTGCTCGTACCGCTCATGAAACGGTAGGGGGTGACCGATATTTTTCCATGCAAGATGTGTTATTCTCAAGATGAGTGTTTATTCACTTGTCATTGCATGAGAGTACGGCGGTAATAGGGATGCCCATTCCCGAGATGAAATGAAAAGAAAGAAAAAAATACTTTATGTTGTCAAATAATAAATTCCTTGGAAAGTGTTGGTATGGAAGGCAATCGTGGATTCGGCTAGCCATGGAAAGTGAAAGTATGGTGGAAAAAGGAATAAACTTTATTTTCTGTTTGGGAACCGCTTATGATGTATCTAGCATGGAAAGATATTGAAATCTCTCGGTCGTTTTCGTTGACAGGAAAGGCATGCCACCAAAAATATTTTTCTCTATCAATTTAAACACTTGAGCTCTGGCACCTCTACAAATCCCTACTTCCCTCTGCAAAGGGCCTATCTATTTACTTTATGCAATTTTTATTTTTCAATTTGAGTCTCCATCTTCTCTTATAAAGCACGAACTAGGAGGCACTATGATCGTACTTGAGCATTAGGTGTGGCTAATATTTGAGTGTGTATCATGAATGGATCAATGATTGAGCATGATGGGCAAGGGATAACTTGCTTTAGCATTGGTATTTTGAAAGACATGGTTGCTTGTTGATATGCTTGAGTATTAAAGTTTTCATGTCAAAACCAGAATATTGCTTTGAACCATCTAAAAGTCCAAATGTCCATGCTACACAGAAAAGAATATGTGATGAACATGTTAGGCAGCATTCCACATCAAAATTTCTGTTTTTATCATTTACCTACTCGAGGACGAGTAGGAATTAAGCTTGGGGATGCTGATACGTCTCCAACGTATCTATAATTTTTGCTTGTTCCATGCTGTTATATTACCATTCTTGGATGTTTTACAATCATTTTATAGCAACTTTATATCATTTTTTGGGACTAACCTATTGACATAGTGCCAAAGTGCCAGTTGCTGTTTTTGCTTGTTTTTTACTTCACAGAAAATCCGTACCAAATGAAGCCCAAACACCGTGAAACTTTTTGGAGATTTTTTTTGGGCCAGAAGACATCCAGTGGGCCAAAGAAGTGCCGGACAGGAAGGCCGAGGAGGGCAGGATACACCAGGGCGCGCCAGAGGCCCCTGGCGCGGCCTGGTGGGACGTGCCCACCTCGGGACTCCCCTCCACCGACTATTCACCCAATAAATTCCCAAATATTCAGAAAACCCTAGGGGAGTCGACGAAACACAATTCCAGCCGCCGCAAGTTCCAGAAGCTCGAGATCCAATCTAACACCATCACGGAGGGGTTCATCTTCCTCATAGGTGCCTCTCCGATGATGCCTGAGTAGTCCACCATAGACCTACGGGTCCGTAGGCAGTAGCTAGATGGCGTCCCCTCTCTCTCTATGATTCTCAATACAATGGTCTCTTGGAGATCTATTTGATGTAATGACTTTTGCGGTGTGTTTGTTGGGATCCGATGAATTTTGAGTTCATGATCAGTTTCTATCCATGAATATTATTTGAGTCTTCTTTGATCTCTTATATGCATGATTACTTATAGCCTCGTATTTCTTCTTCGAATCTTTGGTTTAGTTAAGCCAACTAGATCGATTTTTCTTGCCATGGGAAGAGGTGCTTTGTGATGGGTTCGATCTTGCGGTTTTCTTTCCCAGTGACAGAAGGGACAGCAAAGACAAGCATGTATCGTTGCCATTAAGGATAACAATATGGGGTCTATTCCTACATGAATAGATCTTGTCTACATCATGTCACCGTTCTTATTGCATTACTCTGTTTCTCCATGAACTTAAGACACTAGATGCATGCTGGATAGCGGTCGATGTGTGGAGTAATAGAAGTAGATGCAGAATTGTTTCGGTCTACTTGTCTTGGACGTGATGCCTATATAATGATCATTGCCTGGATATCGTCATGTTTATTTGATCTTCTATCAATTGCCCAACAGTAATTTGTTCACCCACCGTGTGCTATACTCATGAGAGAAGCCACTAGTGAAACCTACGGCCCCCGGGTCTACTTTTCCAATATATTGCTTTCCGATCTACTCTTTTGCCTTTTTGCTTTCAGATCTATATATCCAAAAACCCAAAAATACCTTGCTGCACTTTTTGTTTACTTCTTTTATTTTGTGTTCTTGCGAGATCTATTTGCCAAAACCATCACTACCTAATCTACCTTTTTACCGTTGAGAGCTTGACAACCTCTCTTTCGCGGCGGGTTGCAAGTATTTGTTATTTGTGTGCAGGTGTTGTTTACGTGGGTGCGTGATCTTCCTCTATGGATTGATACCTTGGTTTCATAACTGAGGGAAATGCTTACTGTCGCTGTGCTGCATCATCCCTTCCTCTTTGGGGAAATACCGACGCAGTCTCAAGCCACGTCAGTGGTGCCGTTGGGCGCCGTGGTTGCGTCGACCGATGTTCGGACTAGCAAGGATGATGTCGATCTCTCTCCTAAAGATGGGTCAGTGATCCGATGATGATGGCGGCTTCTAAAACATGTGCATGTGGTGTGCGCTTTAGGTCTGCTGCACCGGTTGTTGGTCCCGATACGTTATGTGGATGGATTGGTGATGTCTACTACACAACTTTATTCTTGTAGACTCGTGTTGGGCCTCCAAGCGCAGAGTTTTGTAGGACAATAGCAATTTTCCCTCAAGTGGATGACCTAAGGTTTATCAATCTGTGGGAGGTGTAGGATGAAGATGGTCTCTCTCAAACAACCATGTAATCAAATACAAGAAATCTCTTGTGTCCCCAACACACCCAATACAATGGCAAATTGTATAGCTGCACTAGTTCGGCGAAGAGATGGTGATAAAAGTGTAGTAATGATAGTAGATATTGATTTTTGTAATCTGAAAATATAAAAACAGCAAGGTGGCAAGTGACAAAAGTGAGCACAAACGGTATTGCAATGCTTGAAAACAAGGCCTACGGTCCGTACTTTCGCTAGTGCAATCTCTCAACAATGCTAATATAATTGGATCACATAACCATCCCTCAACGTGCAACGAATAATCACTCCAAAGTTCTTATCTAGCGGAGAGCATAAGAAGAAATTGTTTGTAGGGTATGAAACCACCTTAAAGTTATCCTTTCCGATCGATCTATCCAAGAGTTCGTACTAAAATAACCAAGTTATCATTTCCGATTGATCTATCCAAGAGTTCGTACTAAAATAACCAAGTTATCCTTTCCGATCGATCGATCTAAGAGTTCATACTAGAATAACACCATATGATACGCATCAACCAACTCTAATGTCACCTAGATACTCCAATGTCACCACAAGTATCCATGAGTTAATTATACGATATGCATCAAACAATTTCAGATTCATAATACTCAATTGAAAGCACATTTGCTCCCTTGGTGGTTTTGGTAATTAATAACAACATATATGTCATTGAACTAATGTTTCCACTAAGCATATTTTAGGAAAAGTTCAATGATAGGGATGGCAAAAGGATTGTGGAGATACCCCAAGATGCAAGGAAATGGATTGGCAAAGCTTCAAGCAAGAGGACTCTACATTTTACTTTGTGAGAAATCACTTTGAGTCCATAGGAAAGCCAATACTATTAAAAGGGGGTAAGGTATTGTTGGTGAACAAGATGCTCCACGTGCACAAGAGATAGTCACCAAAAACACCCACAAGCTCTTCCACAAAAGTCTGTCCAAAGTCAAATATCCAAAATCGGTGCAACCAACACTTTCCACTCGGTGCCATCGATTCCCAAACTCAGACAGACCCATGACAAACCCTAGCACATCGGTGCAACCGATTCCACTTCGGTGCCACCGAGTTTAGGTTGCCAACTTTCTGTTACCTCGATTCACAAAATCGGTACCACCGAGTTTTCTAGATCGGCGTCACCGAGTTGCGCAATCTGACCGTTGGTCACCTAATCGGTACCACCGAGATTTATATATCGGTCTCACCGAGATTCAAAAGTTGTCACCTTTTGGTCACTTTGGTACCACCGAGATTAACACATCGGTGTCACCGAGTTGGTCACTTTAAGGTGTAATGGTTGGATTTTTGGGGATGCCTATATATACCCCTTCACCACCACCTACTCGAAAGAGAAGCACTCAGAACTATTCCATACTTGCCCCATCCAATTTTCTGAGAGAGAGCCACCTACCCTTGTGTTGAGATCAAGATATTCCACTCCATCCACATGAATCTTGATCTCTAGCCTCCCCAAGTTGCTTTCCACCAAATCAATCTCTTCCACCATAGCCAAATCTGTGAGAGAGTGATTGTGTGTTGAGGAGTCTATCATCTTGAAGCACAAGAGCAAGGAGTTCATCGACATTGCCGAGCCTATTACCTTTTGAAGGGTGGTGCCTCCTAGATTGGTTAGGTGTCGCTTGGGAGCCTCCTACTTCGTGTTGTGGAGTCGAACCAAGAAGTTTGTATGGGCAAGGAGATTGCCTACTTCGTGAAGATCTACCCATAGTGAGGCTAGTCCTTCGTGGACGGAAGCCGTTATGGAATAGTCAAGGTTGCTACTTCGTGGACCCTTATGGGTGGAGCCCTCCGTGGACTCTTGCGACCGTTACCCTTCGTGGGTTCAAGACTCCATAAACGTGGATGTATGATAGCACCACCTATCGGAACCACGGGAAAAATCTTCGTGTCTACAAATTGCGTTTGATCTTCCTTACTACCCTCTACTATACATGCTTGTTGTTACTTTCCGCTGCTATACCTTTAGACATGCATGTGTAGGGTGTACTTGACTTGCTATCATTGCTAAAATCTGCCAACACTTCAAATTTTTATTTGGTCAAGTAGTCTAATCACCCCCCCTCTAGACATACTTTCGGTCCTACAAGTGGTATCAGAGTTTCGGTCTCCATTGCATTGGTCTCGCAACCTAGGAGAGTATGGCATCTAGTGAGGGAAATTATCACCGTAGAGGTCCGTACTTTGATGGCACTAATTTTGCTAGTTGGAAGCACAAAATGAAAATGCATATTCTTGGTCATAACCCCGCTGTATGGGCTGTTGTTCGTGTTGGCTTGCAAGGTGAATTCTTTGGTGATGGAAAGGAACCGGATCGTGAAGTGACCGCGGATGAATTGAAGATGTTGCAATACAACGCTCAAGCATGCGACATTCTCTTCAACTGCCTATGCCCCGAAGAATTCAACAAAATCAGCCGTCTCGAGAATGCAAAAGAGATTTGGGATACTTTGGTTGATATGCATGAAGGTACCGAGTCCGTGAGAGAATCCAAGTTGGATGTTCTTCAAAGTCAGCTTGACAAGTTCAAGATGAAGGATGGTGAAGGAGTCGCGGAGATGTACTCTAGGCTAGCTCTCATCACCAATGAGATTGCCGGCTTTGGAAGCGAAGAAATGACCGACAAATTCATCATCAAGAAGATACTTCGAGCTTTGGATGAGAGATACGACACCGTGTGCACAATGATCCAAATGATGCCCAACTACAAAGATCTCAAGCCTACGGAAGTCATTGAAAGGATTGTTGCTCATGAGATGACACTCAAAGACAAAGAAGAGCTTCACAACAAGTCTAGCGGTGCTTACAAAGCCACAAGTGATGCTCTTGCAACTTCAAGCGACAACCTTGTCACCAATGAAGAGATAAGCCTCATGGTCAAGAAATTCAACAAGTTCTACAAGAATAGAGGCAAAGAACGAAGCTCCAACTCAAGATATGAAGAGAAGCGTTCGTCAAGTCGTGACCGCAACTGCTACAATTGTGGGAAGCCTGGACACTACTCCAATGAGTGCACGGCTCCCTACAAACGAAGAGAAGAGTCACCTAGAAGACGAAGCTCAAGGAATGAATCACCTCAAAGAGAGAGAAGGAGTAGAGATGATCGTTATGAACGAAGACCCTCAAGGAGAAGTAGGGATTCGGAGAAGAAGGACAAGTACGCCAAGAGCTACACAAGAAGAAGACATCAAGCTCATGTTGGTGAATGGATTTCCGGCTCCGCCTCCGACAACAACTCCGAGAGAAGCTATCACTCCAACTCCGACTATAGTCAAGATGAAGGTGTTGCCGGACTTGAACTAGTGACTACCAACTCCTATGATCTATTTGATTCACCAAATGAAGGGAGTGGAAGTTGCTTCATGGCTAAAGGCCCCAAGGTATCGCACCCCGAGTATCTTGATTTCAATATTGATGAAGATGATTTGCTTTGTGATGATGACTTGCACTTTGATGAAACTAGTGATGTTAGTCAAAATGAACTTGATAATTCTCATGCTAGGCAAGATAAGTCATTTGATGATGATAAGATGAAAATAGAACAACTAACTAAAGAATTAAACACTCTTAAGTTAGCCCATGAATCTACTCTCGAAGATCATAGAGAGCTTGTAAGGACTCATGAGAAGCTACGCTTCGAGAAGCTCACCTTGGAGCAAGAGCATGAGTTTCTTAAAGCTATCAATGGCGATCTCCGAAAGAAGACTTCTTCTTATCTAGCCAAACGATTACTCTTGTCTACATTCATGCCACAAGTTAAATCTAGACAAACTAGTAACAAAGGCAAGAAAGGTTCTTCATCTAGTAGCAACAATAAAAATGCCAAACCTAATGATGTTGCTTCTAGTAGTTCTATTGATTCCACTAATGATGATTCTCTTAGCCAAGTTACACTTGAGTAAGAAAATGCTTTATTGAAAGGAATTGTAGAGAAAGGTATCTACAAGAGTCTTGCCGGGTGTAAGCAATTTGAGGAAATTGTACGCAAGCATGGAGGATACCGGAAGAACCATGGCATTGGCTACTTCAACGCTAATGGAGTTGAATGGGAAGAAGGTCAATACCCCAAGCCCAAGTTTGTTCCTCAAAAGGAGAAGTATGAGAATACTCCTCCCAAGGGAACAAACACTCAAGATGACCTTCCACCACAAGACCACAAGTTCAAGGGCAAGAACAAGCTTCAAGAGGACATTGACTCATATGAAGATGAATCCCAAGCTTTGGTGGGGTGGGTTCCCAAGGCTACTTCAAGCTCAACTTCTACAAGGGCTACTTTAACACCAAGGATCCCCATCAAGTTGATGTGGGTCCCCAAGAAGAAGAACTAGAGAGTTCTTGAGGGGTGACTCCGCCAATGAAATTCACTCACATTCATTATTGGCAAGAACTAGTTGCAATCAACATCAACTCTATGCAATAGTTCAAGGAGTCACACATTCCCTCAAAGGTAAGCAAGGGACAAGGTAATCCACAAATCCATGGACATCATCACATATGCTTTGCACTCCATGTCCATAGATATCCTTGTATTTGTCTCTTGTGTGTTGGGACTAACCCATGTAGGTGAGAAGAGTAAGGAAACAAAAAGGATGCTCCCAACTCATGGTGATCTTCATCAACCTTGAGCATCCACCACTACATCACCCACATGAAGTCTTCATCGACAAAACCCAAGGTTAGTTTATCCCTCCTATGGGGGGATGTCACATCAAGGGGGAGCTTTACTCTAAGACTTGAGTTAAAGCATCTCTTAGTATGTGACAACATTAAATGCTTTATGTAAAAGTGGTAACCCCACTTGTGCTTAAACGATGAGTATGACCTATGATCAAGTATTCTTACTTGGCTCCTAAGTCAATATACTCATATATAGATGACTCCGTCATCGCCAAAATGCTTGATAGATGCTAGTGTGTTTGTGCATGTTTGCCATGATTTCATTTGACATCTTATTGTGTGAGCATGTTGGTCTGCATTCCTTTAATCATTCGAGGACATCCAATTGTTGCTATTTGGCTTTTGTTTCTTTTGCCAATTGGATGGACAAGAATTCCTAGGACCACTCTCTAGCTATCTATGCTTTCTCACCTCATATTCTTTTCTTGCTGCATCACAAAATTTGAACAAGTACTTTTCGATCCCTCTGTGTGAGGAGCACTCGGAGTTCCGTATCGACAAAGGACTGACCATTAAAACCTCCCAAGTGCATCTCGGTGGAACCAACCAAAATTCTCGGTCTCATCGATTGCCTAGGGTTGATATGGATTTTCAATCTCGGTAACACCGATTCCTTATTCTCGGTTACACCGAGTTTCCCTGTCAGCTGACAGTTGAGAAACTCGGTGACACCGAAAATTTTGAACTGGTGTCACCGACAGCGAAGGGTATATATTCTGGCGGACACGACTTTTGAAATTCAATATCAAGAGCCTGTTTTCCTCCAACCCTAAGCTGCCGCTCCAGACCCCTGGTCGTCACCCTTGCCTCCCCGTGCGTCTCCGCCGTCGGGAATCGCCACCGCCAACGGAATCTTCACCGCCGTCGTCGCCTTAGCGGATCTGTTACCAAGCTAGGGTATGGATCCGGTCCTCCTTGCGCTCCCCGTCCGATTCTTGCGCATTGGAGTTAATTTTATCGATAATCCATGGATTGCAAACCTCCCTTTCCTCTAGAAATTCCAGTAGAATAGCGAACGATCGATTTTTTAGGTTTTGCCGTCTGCCACATGAATCTCGGTAGAACTGACGCAAAATAATCGGTAGCACCGATTCGGTTTTTCTGGCAAACTGAGAACACCTCGGTGGAACCGAGTACTAATTTTTGGTGTGACCGAAAATGGTGCCAAGTTTCAGGAAAGCAGGTTGTTTGTCTCAGTGGGTCCGAAAATTTTGCCTCGGCTGTACCGACATACATTTGGCAGAATGCAAAATTTGAGAAATCTTAGTTCAATCTTTTGAAATTTCTGCATTTTGTGATGACTCATCTTCTCCACTCTTCTACACTCTATTCACAGGGTCAGATATGTCAGATCCTGAAGATAGCCAGAATGATCTCAGAGAGCAGAGTGTGGATATGGACTCAGGCACTAGCCCTGAAGAGAGTTTTGATGATGTGCCTAGTTCTCCTGACTTGCCCAAGGCTGCTACAAGGACTAGGAGGAAACTCAGTTCTGATGAGGAGGATGAGGACTTCATCCCTGAGGAGCTGACTAAGAAAGATGATGCTGCCACTTCTTCCAAGAAGAAGAAAGCTATCAGAAAGGAGTATGCTAGCTCTGAGACAGTGAGAGCACCTGAGAGCTCCATAGCAACCATGACTGTTGTGCCTCCCAAGAAATCTTTGCCTAAGAAGGCAGGGGAGAAAAAGAAATCCAGGAAGAGGATTATCCATGTTGTGGGCAGGCAAATTTCTATGTTTGAGGATCCAGAGGAGGCAGCTGTTGCAGAGGAGGAGGTGGAGCCAGCTGCAAAGGCCCCTCCCAAGAAGAAGAAGAAGCTTATGGCAGATGCTATGCCTAAGGCTACCACTTCCAAGAGCACCAAATCTTCTCCCAAGAAGGTTGTTGCTGCTGATAAGCCTAAGAGGTTCTCCAGAGAGATATCAGCTTCCAGCAAGAACAAGACCTCCACTTTCAGGGAAGCTGAGGATGATGATGACATGACTACTTTGATGAAGCTCAGACCACACCTTCCAGAGCACAATGCCAGCCACCTGCTTGCTGAAGACATGAAGAAGAGGAAGGATTCTGGTTTGAGGGCATGGAGAGCAATTGATCCATATGCTCAAAGGAGAAAAACAGATGTGGACTACAGGTTCTATACCAAGGAGCAACAAGATTTCTATGAGACTATCTTGCTTGATAAGAGCCCAGCTGTGAGTGACATGATATACGTTGACTGGAAGTATATCAAGGCAAATGAAGATTACTTTCCAAATGTTCAAGACAATTTTCATTGCATTGGCTTAGATGAGTTTGTTGGCAAAGAATTCACTGCATGCAACGACGAGATGATCATGCAATTCTACTCCACTGCTCATTTTTATGGAGATGGTAGGATTGTGTGGATGACTGAAGGAGCAAGATATGAGTCTTCTGTTGAGGAATGGGCTGCCATCTTAGGAGTCCCAAAGGTGCAAGATGGTGACTTGAATGTCTATTCTGAATCCAAGGAGAGCCATGATTCTATGAAGAACATGTACAACGAGATCCCTGCTGCGAACTTGAAATCTCACAAGTTAGGATCCATTTACTTCCTTCAGGCTGGCCTCCGCACCACGAACACTATCTTGAGGCACACCTTGATGCCTAAGTCTGGAGATGAGAAGATGATTCAAGGCTATTCCATCAACATGCTGATCCATCTTGATAGACACACCAGGATAAGGGTGATGGACTTGATAGTAGAGACTGTGAAGAGGGTTGCTGCTGATCAGAAGCGCTCATGCTGCTATGCACCCTACATTCAGATGCTCATCAACTCCAAGCTGGAGAAGCACATTTTTGCTCTTGTGTAACACCCCCATGTAATGGTGCACAGTGATGACTATGATCAGCAACTAATCATTTCGCTAAGTGGGATATGATCAAGTTGAAATTCAATTGTCATTTCAAATTTCACTTCTAAATGCCCTAGGATTTCATTGTGGTAATTTAAATCCTCAAACAGCATATGAAAAATGTTGCACACTTGTGAAAAATCATAAAACAAATATTGTTGAGGAAAACAACATCACCCTCTCACTGGTGTGGACCCCCCACCATTCTAAACAGGAGCTAAAAGCATTTAAAAGTGCTATTAAATTCTTTTTGAAATTACAAACAGTTTCCAAAAATGCCCAAAATAATTGTGGCCCTTCAGAATATTGCAAGATATTATTTGGGCCCAGTGGCACATTTTTGCTAAAAGGGATTGTGGCAGAAAGAATTAAAACAGAAGCTGAGAAATAAAGCAGAAAAGGAAAAAGGAAAGAAAAGAGACACGCTCCTGTGCACTTAAGCCTGTGGGCTACAGTGCGGCCCAGCCCGCCAGCACAATCGTCTCCCTCCTACTGCTCACGCGCCCGCGCCGCTGTCGCCGCGCGCGCGCTCGCCGCGCCAGCCCCCCCCCCCACTCCTCTGCTCGACAGCGGCCAGCCCAGCGCCCGCCGGGTGGATAAGAGCCCCTCCTCGACCCCGTGGACGAACCCTAGCCGCATCTCGCTCACTCCCTCGCCCCTCTCCACCTCTCCCGAGCGCCGCCGCCGCCATGGACGCCGGCTAGCCGCGGCCGTAGCCACTCCCCCGCCTCCATAGCCTGTCTAGAATCTCTGCCGCGACGAGCCCTTCCTCCTCAACCGCTGGACCAAGCCCCTGGAGCTCTGCGCCGTCGCCATCGACTCTTCTTCCTCCTCGGACGCCCGGAGCTCCGCCGCCTCGATTCGCCGTCGTCGCCCTTCCCCGAGCCCACCGTTGCACACCTGCAGGTCCCGGTGAGCTCCAGCTCCTCTTCCCCCTCGTAGATGAGCTCGCCTGGGCCCCCTAGCTAGTTGCTCCGTCGGAGCCCGAAGCGCGCTGCCGCCGACGAGCTTGTGGTCATCGCCACCGTCGCCGTCACGCTCGCCTGAGCACAGCACCGTGCTCCTGGTGCTCCCAGGAGCACAACGCGCACACACACGCCCCCGCTCGTGCCTCCTAGCGCCGTCCACGACGCGCGCCCGAACGCTCTTCCGCCTAAGCTCGTCGCCGGCGTAACCACGGCGACCTTTGGGTCCCGTGCGTGCCATGATCGCGCTCGCTGCGTCACGTAGAGGCTCCCCAGCCGCTCCGTTTGCCCGTTAGCACGCCGTAGCCCCATCCCGTTGCACGCCCGAAGCCGTCGCCGTCCGACGTCGTCGCCGGCGACCATTCCGGCCACCTCCGGCGCCGCCACCACCACCGTTCGAACCGCCGTCGCGTCCCCGTTCGAACGAGCCCAACCGCAGCCCCGGAGATGCCCTGTGGGCGAAACCCGAAGCTCGCCCGTGCCCTCCGCCGCGTTTTGGCGTCGCCGGCGTTGAGCCGCCGGCCGCCGCCAACGTGGCCTAGCTGGGGCCACCCCCAGTGAGGCTGCCACTGGGCCCCAGCGCCTCAGTTGACCGCGTTGACCACGGTCAACGTGGTTACTGTTCCCCCCTGTGTATGACAGGTGGGCCACCCCTGTCAGTTTACTAATTAGGAAATTAGATTAATAAAAATAATTAAATTAACATTAATGACTCACTGACAGATGGACCCCACCTGCTAATTAGTCTCTGGTTAGATTAATTTAAAACTGGATTAAAAATGAGTCTATGACATGTGGACCCCACTGGTCGGGTTTGACCTGGCACAGTGCAATTGACTGCTGATGCAGTGATGATGTCATGCTGATGTCATAAAGGATTTTTTGAATTAATAATAATCTGTTAATTCCAGAAATTGATTAAAACTTTAAAAATTCATATAAAATAATCCGTAGCTCAGATGAAAAAGTTTTATACATGAAAGTTGATCAGAAAAATCCCACGAATCCAAATATGCCCTCCATTCATCTGTCACATGCTCCTAGCATGATGAACATGGAACTTTTCCCCACCGGATCGTCTGTCTGATAAATCCAAAGACCCGGGAAATATCGTCAGATATTCTCCCGCTCCGTCTGATACGTGTAGTACTGCGTTAGACTACCCCTAGCACTGCGTATTGCCATGTCATGCATCGTGTTGCATCTGCTTGCTTATATTTATTGTTTCTTCCCCCTCTTCTCTCCGGTAGCCTCTGAGACTGACGCTGCTGCCGAGTACGACTACGCCCCTGACGACCAGCCTTTTGCAGCAGAGCAACAAGGCAAGCAAAACCCCCCTTGATCATCCCGATATCACCTATTCTTTCTCCCTCATGCTTGCATTAGATTTTGCTACTGTATTTAAACAAGCACCTATTCTGATGCATAGCATGATTTTGAATACTGCTTTCATACCTGCTTTCATATAATGTTATAGTATAGGTATGGATAGTATCCCCCTGTGACTCCCAGTTTACCATTGTCGTTGCCCCTGCTTTCATCACCGTCGTCATTGAGGACTTGAAGACAGAAGACTCAGTCAATATGACTGACAAGCCGTTACCGACACATCACCTCACACACCCCGAGTGTGAATTCACTTGGGGCACTGACTCACAGTCACTTTGACTTGTTACTGAATTATATGAGAAAGACGGGTCGGCCCCAAGGGTACCCGCGAGTGTGAGATGTGGTGGGGTGCACCGGTAAGGCACCCAAAGGGATATAGACGGGACGTGGCCGGACCTACTTTGTCCTTGCCACAAGTTCTCGAGACGGGGCGACGGGATGGTGGGACCGATCGTCACCGCAAGCTATAAAGTCACTAACGGGTTTGGATATGTGATCTGAGAAGGCCTCTGGCCTCTTTCGCACTAACCACCACGCGGGAAAAGATATGGGCACTCTACGACGTACATTCTTCCGAAAGCTCTTCAGATGTCACATGGAGCGACTCGCGCCCGGGTGGCCCGCGATAACGCATGGCGCTTGTTACTAAGGCATGCTAGGACTGACACCGGCCGAGGGCGTAACGCGCAGGATGGCGAGGGCGATGGCCCAAGACCCCGAGCGATTAGGATGTAGACCGGAGTACTGGCCTCTCTGTTGAGCCTAGGTAGGACTACGTCGTGTCGATCGGCCGAGGCCGGGTATGACCCGAAAATTGTATCCGGCTAGAGTTTATCGAGCGTGTTGGGTAAGTTTGTGCACCCCTGCAGGGAAGTTAAACTAATCGATTAGCCGTGTCCGCGGTTATGGACGCTCAGAGTTGTATCCGGGTCTATGATAACTAGAACTGGATACTTATGTTGTTACTTGAATTATTTGGCTCCGGGATTGCTTTCTCGCAGGGAGTCGAGGAAGAATCTCTGGGCCTTGCTAACTTACCCCTGTTAATAAAATATGCTGCTCTCAACTCTCTTCTCATGCTGCAAGACGCTGAAGATGCTAGTCTTCGCTAGGACTGTGCCTTCTTCCTTCTTCTGGCATTTCTGCAGTTTAGTCCAAAGATATAGCCCCATTCCTTTGATACTGGTGCATATCTAGTATAGATCTGATGTAAGTCTTGCGAGTACTTTGGATGAGTACTCACCGCTGCTTTGCTCCCCTTTTTCCCCTTGATACGATACCGCGATCAGATGATGGAGCCCAGGAGACCCAGGATCCAGCTTACCCCGTCGACGACTACTGCTACCCCGACGGAGGCCACTACTACCAGGATGGAGCCTACTACGACGTAGACTTCTCTGACGTCCAGGAGTAGCTCGGAGGTTCCTAGGCAGGAGGCCTCGCCTCTTTCGATCCGCTGCTATGTTTGTGCTAGCCTTCTTAAGGCAAAACTTGTGTACCTTTTATGTCTGTACTCAGATGTTGTTGCTTCCGCTGACTTTGTACTCAAGCTATTATATTCGAGCCCTCGAGGCCCCTGGCTGTAATATGAAGCTTGAATTATTTTAATTTGAGTTTAGTGTTGTGCTGTGATATCTTCCCGCGAGTCCCTAATGTTGGTCGTACGCATTTGCGTGCATGATGAGCGTACGATCAAAATGGGGGCGTCACAAGTTGGTATCAGAGCCGACTGCCTGTAGGTAGCCCCCTTTCCACATCCTTGGCCGAAGTTGAGTCTAGTCATTGAAAAACTCTTACTAACACTGATGTTGTGGCTTGCGGGCCCACATCTCAATCGGGTGGTATTAGGATCTTTTATTCCTCGTCTATACTCTGGGTTCTGATCTCTCTTCTCTTTCGGGTTAAAGATTTCCTAACTCTAACATTAGGTTCTCGTGATCACATCCACCGAAGAATTTTTTCGTCGACAATTGTTTTTCCCTTGAAGTATGATGCACACGCTGTCATTTGACATCTTGAATCTCCTTGTTACAGATGCGTCCCGGTAGGCAGATCGTTCGTCTGACCTACGCGCACGATACAACTGGGTTCCCGGCCATTCTGGTCGTCCTTTTGAAGAAGCTGGGATATCGCTGGTACCCCGAGCACACTGTTTACGAGGACTACCGCGAGTTCAACCAGGAATAGTATGAGGCTGAGATGGTTATCTGGGATCGACAGGACCTCTCCATCACTGAGCTGCACACCTTTCGTGGCATTGGAGTGACTGTCGAGATGGCAGTACAGGATGCTGCCTATGCTGCTATTGTTCGCCTCCGTGCAGCGAACCCCTGTTTGGAGGAGACGGCATATAGATACATCCCGTATGCTCCTGCTGGAGTTGATACTGCCGCCGATGCTGAGATCTTGACCCCTTTCGCGCGGCAGCGTACTGACCGGTCCTACACTACTGTCTGCACCCCCTACGTGAGTCGTCGTTACGACCCACAGGTTCTGGTCTAGTACACTGAGGCACTGGATCGCACTGTCAGGGATCTTAACGTGGAGTTGTACGCAACCCGAGCTCGTCTGTATCAGGCTATGGAGCACTTATTGCCAGCAGTCCATGCGAGGATACATCCGGAGTGCATCCTTTACCCACCCCGGACTGAGTTTCCCCCAGGTCTTGAGTGGCCTGAGGTTGGAGGTCGTACTCCGGCACGTGGACCTGCGCTCCCGCTTGGTATGCAGGTTCTGCATCAGAGTGTGCACGGGATGCAGGACCCTGCCACCGGGTTTCACAATCAGGGTCATCTGCAGTTCCGTGGCTACTTTCGTTGTCCCCGACGTTGATGTAGCTTATCGCTATGTCTCGTTGTTGTATCCCTCTACCGCGTGCCTGCGTGCCGCCTAGTTTATCTAAGGTGTTTTCATGCCGGACCTATCGTCTAATTGTAACAGACTTATGGTTTGTAACAGACATATGTATGGATCATTAAGTCGTGTTTGGCTACTATGATGTATTTTATTGCACTTCCTTCGTTGTGCATTATTACTTCATGAATAAATCCTTGCCTTGCTATTTGCACAAATACTGAACTACCACTGTTATATATTAGCAGGATGGTTAGACCAGCAGGAAGTGGCCGTGCTGGCAATGCACCACCACCACCTGACTACATGACTGGAATGATTCAACAGATGGAAGTTCAACGCCAGTTCATGCAAGGACTAGTGGACCAACTCCAGAGGCCCCCTATGTACCAGCAGCCAGCTGCAATGTCGCTGCAGGACTTTGTGCGTCTCAACCCGCCAACCTTCCACAACTCAACTAAGCCGCTAGATGCTGATGACTGGCTGGGCGACATTACTCACATACTAGAGTCTGCTATGGTTCCCCCTGCCAACCATGTCAACTACGCGGCCTACTTTCTGAGAGGTCCCGCTGCTCAATGGTGGACCAGCCACAGGCATTCTCTGCCAGCAGGCGCCATCGTTACCTAGCCAGAGTTCCAAGCTGCTTTCCGTGCTCGCCACATTCCTCAAGGGATGATGGACCAGAAGAAGCAAGAGTTCCGCAACCTTACCCAAGGCAGCAAGACCATCGATGCTTATCAACAGGAATTTCTGGACTTGTCCCGTTATGCTGAGGAGGACCTGCCAACTGATGCTCGCAGACAGGAGAAATTCCGTGAAGGACTTCACCTGGATGTTCACCTTGCTCTCCTAGTTCACGACTTCCCTGACTTTGCCACCTTGGTGAATAAGGCCATTCAGATTGAGACAGGTCTGCAGAGGTACAAGGATCACACTAAGCGCAAGACTGACGTGGGTTCATCTTCGGGCTCACGTCCTCAGAAGCAAAGGATCTGGATCCCCAACAGTTACCGTCCGCCTGCTTATGCCCCGAGGCCATCCTATGTGGCGCCTCGTCTGCCCCCTCCACCGCCAAGACAGCCAAGACCTATGCCGCCAAGAGCACCTCAGCCTCCACCCTCCCGCCCTGAGGATGGACTGTGCTTCAAGTGTAACCGTCCAGGTCACCGTGCTAGAGATTGCAAGCAGGGTCAGAAACAACTTGCACTGCCGAACTACCAGCCCCGCAACAGCAATGCCCGAGTTCCCTATACTCGTGCTCAAGCCAACCATACTGATATGGCTGAAACTCAAGACCAACCTTCTACTGTGATGGGTACACTTCTTGTTAACTCAATACCCGCATCCGTTTTATTTGATTCTGGATCATCGCATTCATTCATGTCGGAAGAATTTGCATCTAAGCATAACCTTAAGTGCGAGAACTTGGACGTTCAAATAATGGTATCCACTCCCACGGGTATTTGTCAGACTTCTATGATATGTCCCAACGTCACCGTTGAGATCGAAGGACTAAAGTTCCTTGTCTCGCCCATAGTGTTGGCGTCTTCCAATATTGACTTACTCTTGGGAATGGAGTGGATGATAGCACATAGTGCTTCAATCGTTTGTGCCACTAAGACTGTGCATCTTCTGCACCCTTCCAACGAGTTAGTGGTTCATTCCGCTCGTCTCGTTCGAAATGCCGAGACCCAGATACATATGATGAACGCATTGAATGCTTCACCTCTTGAGGGGATTGAAAGTATCCAGTGGTTCGAGACTTTCAAGATGTATTTCCAGAAGAGCTTCCAGGCATTCCCCCTGCTAGAGCAGTCGAGTTCGTCATTGACTTGAAACTAGGCACCACCCCTATTGCTAAGCGGCCATATAAAATGCCTCCTCATGAACTTCTTGAACTTAAGGAGGAAATTGACAAATCGCTTCGCAAGGGTTTTATTCGTCCTAGTTCCTCAGCTTGGGGAGCGCCTTCTCTCTTTGTCAAGAAGAAAGATGGTACTAATCGGCTAGTTCAAGATTACCGACCCATCAACCAAGCAACAATTCAGAACAAATATCCGCTTCCCCGGATCAATGACTTGTATGATCAGCTTGCTGGATCGTCAGTGTTTTCTAAACTCGACTTGAGGTTGGGTTATCATCAGATCCGTGTTCGTGAAGAAGATATTCCAAAGACAGCATTTGTTACTCGCTATGGTTCATATGAGTACACCGTCATGTCTTTCGGCTTAACAAATGCCCCAGCAACCTTCTCTCGGTTGATGAATTATATCTTCATGGATTATCTCGACAAGTTTGTCATGGTATATCTGGATGACATTCTGATATATTCCAAGAATAAAGAAGAACATGCCGAACATCTTCGTCTTGTACTCGAAAGGCTTCGAGAATATCAACTATATGCAAAGTTATCTAAGTGTGAGTTCTGGCTAAATGAAGTGACTTACCTTGGTCATGTGATCTCCAAGGATGGTATTGCCGTCAACCCTGAACGAGTTCAGGCTATTCTTGACTGGACTCCCCCGAAGAATGTTAAGCAAGTCAGAAGCTTTCTTGGACTTGCCAGCTATTGCCGTCGCTTTGTCGAGAACTTCTCCAAGATCGCAAAGCCCCTGACCAATCTGCTTCACAAAGGTGTTAAGTTTGAATGGACAGACAAATGTCAGGAAAGTTTCCAGACTCTCAAGGACAAGCTCACATCAGCACCAGTGCTTGCTCCTCCAGATTCTCGCAAGGACTTTGTCATTTATTGCGACGCTTCTCGTCAAGGATTAGGCTGTGTCCTAATGCAAGAGGGCTGAGTAATAGCTTATGCCTCAAGACAGTTGCGTCCTCATGAAGAAAACTATCCAGTTCATGATCTCGAGTTAGCTGCAGTGGTCTATGCTCTATTGAATTGGCGACATTACCTTCTCGGTAATCGCTGCGAGATCTATACTGACCACCAAAGTCTGAAGTACTTGTTTACTCAACCAGACTTAAATCTCCGTCAGCGAAGATGGATGGAATCCCTCACCAACTATGATTTCGGTATTTCATATACCCCTGGCAAGGCTAATGTAATGGCCGATGCTTTGAGCAGAAAATCTTATTGCAGCAACTACATGGTTGAGAAAGCTAATCCCCATCTTCATGAAGAGCTTCGCAAGTTGAACCTTCACATTGTTCCGAAAGGTTTTCTCAATAACCTTTTTGTGGAACCAGACCTCCACAGAGCTATTGTAATTGCACAAGGGAAGGACAAGGAATTACATCCAATTATAGATGAATTTGGAACCAAGAAAGTCAAGGACTTCTCATTAGGTGAAGATGGAGCTTTATATTTCAGGGATCGTCTGGTGGTTCCCCAATTCGATCTTATGACATAGAAAGTTATGAAAGAAGCTCACGACACTCTGTTGACTATTCACCCTGGAAGCACCAAAATGTATCGCGACATTCGCCAGCGATACTGGTGGCCCAACATGAAGAAAGATATTGCTCGATACATTGAAATGTGTCACACTTGTCGTCAAGTTAAAGCAGAACATCAGAAACCTGCAGGACTTCTACAACCATTGCCTATTCCCGAATGGAAATGGGATGAAATTCAGATGGATTTCATTCTTGGTCTCCCCCGCTCACAGAAAGGTCATGATGCGATCTTTGTCGTCATTGACCGACTCTCCAAGGTTGCACACTTTCTGCCAGTCAAAGAGACTATCACTGCTAGTCAGGTAGCGGACTTGTATATTTCCAGAATTGTTTCACTGCATGGCATTCCAAAGAAAATCGGTACAGATCGAGGCAGCGTTTACACCTCGAAGTTCTGGGAGAGTTTCCAACAAGCTTTGGGCACTCATATAACCTGGAGCACTGCTTACCACCCGCAGTCCCAGGGTCAAGTTGAACGAGTTAACCACGTGCTTGAAGATATGCTACGTGCTTGTGTCATATCATTTGGTAAGAAGTGGGAAGAATCTCTTCGTATGCTGAGTTCTCCTACAATAACAGTTATCAAGCTAGCTTAAAGATGGCCCCCTTTGAAGTGTTATCTGGACGTAAGTGCCGAACCCCTCTGAATTGGTCAGAAACTGGGGAACGTGCACTCATTGGTCTGGACATCATTCAACAAGCAGAAGAACAAGTTCGAATTGTGCGAGAGAATCTTAAGACGGCTTAGTCACGTCAGAAGAGCAGTTATGACCGCAAACATTGGGGACTTAATTACCTCCCCGGTGATATGGTTATCTGCGTGTCACTCCTATGAGAGGCACTAATCGATTTGGTGTCAAAGGCAAGTTAGCTCCTCGCTACATTGGTCCATTTCGCGTTATCGCAAAACGTGGACAAGTGGCTTACCAATTGGAGCTGCCACCGCAATTCTCTCACCTGCATGATGTCTTCCATGTTTCGCAATTGCGTCAATGCTTCAAGGATCCGCAACGAGCAGTGGATTATGAGATGCTTGATCTGCAAGATGATCTCTCCTACAAGGAGCATCCGATCCGCATTCTTGATGAAACTGAACGAAAGACTCGTCAGAAGACTATCAAGTTCCTCAAGGTTCAGTGGTCGAATCATTCAGAAGATGAAGCCACTTGGGAACGCGAGGATCAGCTTCGCGCAGAATACCCCGAGCTTTTCCCATCTACTTCTTAATTCTCGGGACGAGAATTCTTGTTAGTAGGGGAGAATTGTAACACCCCCATGTAATGGTGCACAGTGATGACTATGATCAGCAACTAATCATTTTGCTAAGTGGGATGTGATCAAGTTGAAATTCAATTGTCATTTCAAATTTCACTTCTAAATGCCCTAGGATTTCATTGTGGTAATTTAAATCCTCAAACAGCATATGAAAAATGTTGCACACTTGTGAAAAATCATAAAACAAATATTGTTGAGGAAAACAACATCACCCTCTCACTGGTGTGGACCCCCCCCACCATTCTAAACAGGAGCTAAAAGCATTTAAAAGTGCTATTAAATTCTTTTTGAAATTACAAACAGTTTCCAAAAATGCCCAAAATAATTGTGGCCCTTCAGAATATTGCAAGATATTATTTGGGCCCAGTGGCACATTTTTGCTAAAAGGGATTGTGGCAGAAAGAATTAAAACAGAAGTTGAGAAATAAAGCAGAAAAAGAAAAAGGAAAGAAAAGAGACAGGCTCCTGTGCACTTAAGCCTATGGGCTACAGTGCGGCCCAGCCCGCCAGCATAGTCGTCTCCCTCCTACTGCTCACGCGCCCGCGCCATTGTCGCCGCGCCAGGCCCCTCCCCCTCTCCTCTGCTCGACAGCGGCCAGCCCCGCGCCCGCCGGGTGGATAAGAGCCCTCCTCGACCCCGTGGACGAACCCTAGCCGCCTCTCGCTCACTACCTCGCCCCTCTCCACCTCTCCCGAGCGCCGCCGCCGCCATGGACGCCGGCTAGCCGCAGCCGTAGCCACTCCCCCGCCTCCGTAGCCTGTCCAGAAGCTCCGCCGCGACGAGCCCTTCCTCCTTGACCGCTAGACCAAGCCCCTGGAGCTCTGCGCCGTCGCCATCGACTCTTCTTCCTCCTCGGACGCCCGGAGCTCCGCCGCCTCGATTCGCCGCCGTCGCCCTTCCCCGAGCCCACCGTTGCACACCTGCAGGTCCCGGTGAGCTCCAGCTCCTCTTCCCCCTCGTAGATGAGCTCGCCTGCGCCCCTAGCTAGTTGCTCCGTCGGAGCCCGAAGCGCGCTGCCGCCGACGAGCTTGTGGTCGTCGCCACCGTCGCCGTCACGCTCGCCTGAGCGCAGCACCGTGCTCCTGGTGCTCCCAAGAGCACAACGCGCACACGCATGCCCCCGCTCGTGCCTCCTAGCGCCGTCCACGACGCGCGCCCGAACGCTCTTCTGCCTGAGCTCGTCGCCGGTGTAACCACGGCGACCTTTGGGTCCCGTGCGTGCCATGATCGCGCTCGCTGCGTCACGTAGAGGCTCCCCAGCCGCTCTGTTTGCCCGTTAGCACGCCGTAGCCCCCATCCCGTTGCACGCCCGAAGCCGTCGCCGTCCGACGTCATCGCCGGCGACCATTCCGGCCACCTCCGGTGCCGCCACCACCACCGTTCGAACCGCCGTCGCGTCCCCGTTCGAACGAGCCCAACCGCAGCCCCGGAGATGCCCTGTGGGCGAAACCCGAAGCTCGCCCGTGCCCTCCGCCGCGTTTTGGCGTCGCCGGCGTTGAGCCACCGGCCGCCGCCGACGTGGCCTGGCTGGGGCCACCCCCAGTGAGGCTGCCACTGGGCCCCAGCGCCTCAGTTGACCGCGTTGACCACGGTCAACGTGGTTACTGTTCCCCCCTGTGTATGACAGGTGGGCCACCCCTATCAGTTTACTAATTAGGAAATTAGATTAATAAAAATAATTAACTTAACATTAATGACTCACTGACAGATGGACCCCACCTGCTAATTAGTCTCTGGTTAGATTAATTTAAAACTGGATTAAAAATGAGTCTATGACATGTGGACCCCACTGGTCGGGTTTGACTTGGCACAGTGCAATTGACTGCTGATGCAGTGATGATGTCATGCTGATGTCATAAAGGATTTTTCGAATTAATAATAATCTGTTAATTCCAGAAATTGATTAAAACTTTAGAAATTCATATAAAATAATTCGTAGCTCAGATGAAAAAGTTTTATACATGAAAGTTGATCAGAAAAATCCCACGAATCCAAATATGCCCTCCATTCATCTGTCACATGCTCCTAGCATGATGAACATGGAACTTTTCCCCTCCGGATCGTCTGTCCGATAAATCCAAAGACCCGGGAAATATCGTCAGATATTCTCCCGCTCCGTCTGATACGTGTAGTACTGCGTTAGACTACCCCTAGCACTGCGTATTGCCATGTCATGCATCGTGTTGCATATGCTTGATTATATTTATTGTTTCTTCCCCCTCTTCTCTCCGGTAGCCTCCGAGACTGACGCTGCTGCCGAGTACGACTACGCCCCTGACAACCAGCCTTTTGCAGCAGAGCAACAAGGCAAGCAAAAACCCCCTTGATCATCCCGATATCACCTATTCTTTCTCCCTCATGCTTGCATTAGATTTTGCTACTGTATTTAAACAAGCACCTATTCTGATGCATAGCCTGATTTTGAATACTGCTTTCATATAATGTTGTAGTATAGGTATGGATAGTATCCCCTTGTGACTCCCAGTTTACCATTGTCGTTGCCCCTGCTTTCATCACCGCCGTCATCGAGGACTTGAAGACAGAAGACTCAGTCAATATGACTGACAAGCCGTTACCGACACATCACCTCACACACCCCGAGTGTGAATTCACTTGGGGCACTGACTCACAGCCACTTTGACTTGTTACTGAATTATATGAGAAAGACGGGTCGGCCCCAAGGGTACCCGCGAGTGTGAGATGTGGTGGGGTGCGCCGGTAAGGCACCCGAAGGGATATAGACGGGACGTGGCCGGACCTACTTTGTCCTTGCCACAAGTTCTCGAGACGGGGCGACGGGATGGTGGGACCGATCGTCACTGCAAGCTATAAAGTCACTAACGAGTTTGGATTTGTGATCTGAGAACGCCTCTGGCCTCTTTCGCACTAACCACCACGCGGGAAAAGATATGGGCACTCTACGGCGTACATTCTTCCGAAAGCTCTTCAGATGTCACATGGAGCGACTCGCGCCCGGGTGGCCCGCGATAACGCATGGCGCTTGTTACTAAGGCATGCTAGGACTGACACCGGCCGAGGGCGTAACGCGCAGGATGGCGAGGGCGATGGCCCAAGACCCCGAGCCATTAGGATGTAGACCGGAGTACTGGCCTCTCTGTTGAGCCTAGGTAGGACTACGTCGTGTCGATCAGCCGAGGCCGGGTATGACCCGAAAATTGTATCCGGCCAGAGTTTATCGAGCGTGTTGGGTAAGTTTGTGCACCCCTGCAGGGAAGTTAAACTAATCGATTAGCCGTGTCCGCGGTTATGGACGCTCAGAGTTGTATCCGGGTCTATGATAACTAGAACTGGATACTTATGTTGTTACTTGAATTATTTGGCTCCGGGATTGCTTTCTCGCAGGGAGTCGAGGAAGAATCTCTGGGCCTTGCTAACTTACCCCTGTTAATAAAATATGCTGCTCTCAACTCTCTTCTCATGCTGCAAGACGCTGAAGATGCTAGTCTTCGCTAGGACTAGGCCTTCTTCCTTCTTCTGGCATTTCTGCAGTTTAGTCCAAAGATATAGCCCCATTCCTTTGATACTGGTGCATATCTAGTATAGATCTGATGTAAGTCTTGCGAGTACTTTGGATGAGTACTCACCGCTGCTTTGCTCCCCTTTTTCCCCTTGATACGATACCGCGATCAGATGATGGAGCCCAGGAGACCCAGGATCCAGCTTACCCCGTCGACGACTACTGCTACCCCGACAGAGGCCACTACTACCAGGATGGAGCCTACTATGACGTAGACTTCTCTGACGTACAGGAGTAGTTCGGAGGCTCCCAGGCAGGAGGCCTCGCCTCTTTCGATCCGCTGCTTATGTTTGTGCTAGCCTTCTTAAGGCAAAACTTGTGTACCTTTTATGTCTG
The DNA here is from genome assembly GCA_039707655.1 of Elymus sibiricus. NCBI lineage: Eukaryota > Viridiplantae > Streptophyta > Magnoliopsida > Poales > Poaceae > Elymus > Elymus sibiricus. The sequence continues at coordinate 325,320,346 of CM077675.1, read as the reverse complement.
TACTCAGATGTTGTTGCTTCCGCTGACTTTGTACTCAAGCTATTATATTCGAGCCCTCGAGGCCCCTGGCTGTAATATGAAGCTTGAATTATTTTAATTTGTGTTTAGTGTTGTGTTGTGATATCTTCCCGTGAGTCCCTAATGTTGGTCGTGCGCATTTGCGTGCATGATTAGCATACGATCAAAATGGGGGCGTCACATCTTGACAGGCCCCACTTGACCCTACAACCAGATCTTGAGGACAATGTCATGGACATGAACCCAGATCATCCCACCTCAGCTGCAGCACAGGTAGAGGCAGAGGCAGCTAGAGCCACTAGTGCTCAAGTCCCTATATCCAGGAACGAGCAAATGGATTTCTTGATCACTACCGTTCAGGGCATGCAAAAGGACATCAAGGACATATTGGCAAATCAACATAGTCTTGTGAGGATCATGGAAAATAGGATCAAGACTCTAAATGACAAGGTGGATGGGCTGACAAAGACCATGAATGAGCTTAAGAAGGAAGTTAACAGCGTGCCCAGTCCCGACACTTCAGATGATGAGGATGACTCTCCTCTCAGGCCAGGCACTCACTTCACTAGCCAGGCCAGACCAACCACAGTGCCAGCTCCAGATTTGAGGCCTTCTTCATCAGCACCTGCTACAGCCTCCTCAGCTCCATCAGCTCTAGTACCTCCCGTTGCTACACCAACTCCGTCCATGACGTCTTCCGACATCTTCGCTGACACAGTTCTCTCGACTCCTTCATCGACTACCAGAGGAGATCAGCCCCAGAAGAGCGCTTAGATATATACCTTTGAACTTTTTGGTAACTTGTTGCCAAAGGGGGAGAAGTGTATATAGATCTTTAGGCTTCGAGTGAGAGAGCGTTTGGTTTTTATCGCTTTACAACACATTTGATCTTTTGGTTTGGATGTGTTAAACTTTTGTGGTGTTTTGATCATACTCTTGATGTGTGTTGCTACTACTTCCTATCATTATGATGCTTATGAAATGATCATTCACCGTCACATGATTGTGTTATGCTATGATGTTCATTCTTATTATTCTCGCACACCACCAAGTTGTATGTGACATGAAAGAGTGCCCTATGTACCTAATCGATTGTGCATTTGCATTCAAACGCAAATCTAAAATAATACACAAATTTAGGGGGAGCTCTTGCTTATCACATACTTCTCAAAGCGACGATTATATTCATTGATTATATCATATGTCGAAGCTTTGATCTATATGTTGTCATCAATTACCAAAAAGGGGGAGATTGAAAGCACATTTACTTCCTTGGTGGTTTTGGTAATTAATAACAACATATATGTCATTGAACTAATGTTTCCACTAAGCATATTTCAGGAAAAGTTCAATGATAGGGATGGCAAAACGATTGTGGAGATACCCCAAGATGCAAGGAAATGGATTGGCAAAGCTTCAAGCAAGAGGATTCTACATTTTACTTTGTGAGAAATCACTTTGAGTCCATAGGAAAGCCAATACTATTAAAAGGGGGTAAGGTACTGTTGGTGAACAAGATGCTCCACGTGCACAAGAAATAGTCACCAAAAACACCCACAAGCTCTTTCACAAAAGTCTGTCCAAAGTCAAATATTCAAAATCGATGCAACCAACACTTTCCACTCGGTGCCACCGATTCCCAAACTCAGACAGACCCATGCCAAACCCTAGCACATCGGTGCAACCGATTCCACTTCGGTGCCACCGAGTTTGGGTTGCCAACTTTCTGTTACCTCGATTCACAAAATCGGTACCACCGAGTTTTCTGGATCGGCGTCACCGAGTTGCGCAATCTGACCGTTGGTCACCTAATCGGTACCACCGAGATTTATATATCGATCTCACCGAGATTCAAAAGTTGTCACCTTTTGGTCACTTCGGTACCACCGAGATTAACACATCGGTGTCACCGAGTTGGTCACTTTAAGGTGTAACGGTTGGATTTTTGGGGATGCCTATATATACCCCTTTACCACCACCTACTCGAAAGAGAAGCACTCAGAACTATTCCATACTTGCCCCATTCAATTTTCTGAGAGAGAGCCACCTACCCTTGTGTTGAGATCAAGCTATTCCACTCCATCCACATGAATCTTGATCTCTAGCCTCCCCAAGTTGCTTTCCACCAAATCAATCTCTTCCACCATAGCCAAATCTGTGAGAGAGTGATTGTGTGTTGAGGAGTCTATCATCTTGAAGCACAAGAGCAAGGAGTTCATCGACATTGTCGAGCCTATTACCTTTTGGAGGGTGGTGCCTCCTAGATTGGTTAGGTGTCGCTTGGGAGCCTCCTACTTCGTGTTGTGAAGTTGAACAAGAAGTTTGTATGGGCAAGGAGATCGCCTACTTCGTGAAGATCTACCCATAGTGAGGCTAGTCCTTCGTGGACGGAAGCCGTTATGGAATAGTCAAGGTTGCTACTTCGTGGACCCTTATGGGTGGAGCCCTCTGTGGATTCTCGCTACCGTTATCCTTCGTGGGTTCAAGACTCCATTAACGTGGATGTATGATAGCACCATCTATCGGAACCACGGGAAAAATCTTCGTGTCTACAAATTGCGTTTGATCTTCCTTACTACCCTCTACTATACATGCTTGTTGTTACTTTCCGCTGCTATACTGTTAGACATGCATGTGTAGGGTGTACTTGACTTGCTATCATTGCTAAAATCTGCCAACACTTCAATTTGGGAAAAGGTAGAATTTTTATTTGGTCAAGTAGTCTAATCACCACCCCTCTAGACATACTTTCGGGACGTAGGGCAAATACATCTTACGACCGGGTGTAGTTACTCCCATGTCTCATATACTATCATGTGGTAGTATATATACTACTTTATTATTTTTAGTATGTTCATATACTATATCTAAGATACTTTAAAGTGAATTCTATGAAAAAAATTGCAAGTTGACTCATATTTTTATTATATTTATAAAATACATACATATTTGTACGTAAAAAAGTATATGCTCAAAATATGAGACATACTACCAAAAAAGTTGTATATATATACTATCTAAACGTTCTTATATACTACATACTACGCATACATCCACTTTAGAATGATAGATACTACCTATAACATACGAAACAAAAGTGAGAGTAACTACACCCGATCGTACCAAACATTTGTCATATATATATATATATATATAGACTATAATGTTTATTTTCTTATGAAATGTGGAGAATAAGAAGAATTCTTCCATAGTAATAGAATTTTATTCTATATCAATCAAAAGGCTTGAAAGGTTTTTTTCTATAGAAATCTATTCTATGAAACTAGAAATCTATTCCATAGCATGAAATTTCTACAAGATTCCTCAAGACCAAAAGGCCAAAAATAAGGAGGAGGATTAGGAGTTCATACTCGCCAGCTCCAACTCAAAAGTCTCGTTAGGCGTGCGGGAAAGCGAAAATCTCGAGCCGAATCAACTGGAAAAAGGAGGTTGAAGACGAACAAGTCCGCGCGTGCCGGTGCCCCCGCCCCACTACCCGCGCCCGCCGCTTCGTCGTCAACCCACCTTACCTGCCCCCCACTCCGTATCCCCTCGCGCCGTTCGCTTCCCCAGATCCGCCAAGACCATATCCCCGCCTCCGCTTTCGGTTTCTTGGAAATGGGGGCGCCGCCGTGGAGGCTGCTGTGCTGCTGCTGCTGCCGCGAGTCCGATCGCAATGGGGTGGACGACCTCAAGCTCAAGCCCGACGCTGCCGGTGCGTCCCCGATCGGTTTCGATTTTGATCTTCAGCATCCTTCTTGCCTCCTGTGTGCTGATTGAGGAAGTTTCAGATGGGGAGGGCGCGGCGGGGGACTGGTACGACCTCCCGCCATTCCAGGAGTTCACCTTCCAGCAGCTGCGCCTCGCCACCTCGGGCTTCGCCGCCGAGAACATCATCTCCGAAAGCGGCGACAAGGCGCCTAACGTCGTCTACAAGGGCAAGCTCGATGCCCAGCGCCGGATCGCCGTCAAGCGCTTCAGCCGCTCTGCCTGGCCCGACCCACGTCAGTTCATGGTGGGAATCCCTTTTGAGTATCCACAAGACTCCACTTTTAATTGTTTCGCTCGTTTTCTCCTCCATCCTGAAAATTGAGTCATCCACACGCATTTTGGCAGTTTTCGAACGGCACCTGTTGCTTTTATTGGATATAAATATAAATACAGCTTGTAGATGAAATAGAGGCATTTATTACCTGTATTTATTTTTTGCTGCCAAAATATTTTACATGCACCAGCTGCTACATTTAGCTACCGATTTTCTCTTACTTTGCATCTGCTAGCTTCAACCCAAAAGGGAGTTCAGAATAATGCAAATTGTTCCCTTTTGTCTGGACTAGAATCTTTCTTCCAGTTTTACAACTGGCACAGTACAACATTCAGAACCGGGGAGTGACCCTGGGAAATGGTTCTATGTTTTCAGGAAGAAGCTAAGTCTGTTGGCCAGCTCCGGAACAAAAGAATAGTAAATTTGCTTGGTTGTTGCTGTGAAGCTGATGAAAGATTGCTTGTTGCCGAGTACATGCCCAACGACACACTGGCGAAGCATCTGTTCCATTGTGAGTTGATCTCTTGATGTTGTAGCTATGTCTTCATGAAGCAAGCTTGTTAATTTCATTTATTTTCCCTTTTAGTTCCACCAAAGCCGTAGTTGAGAATGTTTCTGTAGGAGGCTGCAACTATGATTTTTGATGGGTAGTTTGCACGATGAGCATTTAGCAGTTTGCACATAGTCCTGTGCTGAAAATGTACTTAAATGTACTTAAATGAACATGTGCATAATAAATTGGAAGCTTGATTGCAGCAAATAAAAGAGACTATGTTGTCTGTTATTTTGCATATTTGTGAAATCTTTCTCATGCTAACAATATACCCATAAAGAGAAGCATTTTCGCACTGTAAATCCTATCACATTCACAGTATAATGACTATTATACAGTACTACTTATGCCCTGCTCAGTCATTCCTTCTTTGTTGATCAAGATGTGATTCTTATTTCACATCACATTTTCCATTTCACAGGGGAGTCACAGGCAATGGTATGGCCCATGAGATTACGGGTTGTTCTGTATCTTGCCGAGGCTTTAGACTACTGCATAAGCAAGGAGCGGGCTCTCTATCATGATCTTAATGCCTATAGAGTTCTGTTTGATGATGTGAGTTCATGTGTACTGTTATTTAAATGTAGACATCACCCTGCCAATGTCAGTATGCTTGCCACTTTCTAGATTGTTAACAGTTGACACCCTGCAGGACTGCAACCCTAGGCTTTCATGTTTCGGCCTAATGAAGAACAGTCGGGATGGCAAAAGTTACAGCACCAATTTGGCATTCACTCCTCCTGAATATATGAGGACTGGTGAGTCCTTAATTCCTGGAATGTGCTAAAAATAGCTTAAAATGGGTACCTTTAGTGCGATTGTTTAGAGGAAGAGCCTTGTGTTAGGCTTTGTTGCTATGGAGATATCACTAGCCACTAGTTACATCTGGCATTTTTATTACAGCACCATTAAAAATGCTGTCAGGATTATCAGAAACTTGGTGTTTTTTGCAACCCAATTAGTCAATTCACTGAAGGTGGCTCATATATCTGATGAATGTACAAAATTAGCTTACACCTGTATGTGATATTGTGATGTATTTGCATAGCAAACTATAGCCTTCTGCAGTTACATAAAAGGGAGGAGATAAATTCTAATATTGTAATAGCCTTTTCTTTTGGTCTCGGGATTGATGCATGTTTCAATAAACACAATACCAGTTTGCTCTTTGAATATTCTTTTATCGAACATGCACAAGACTACGTGTCTTTTTGTATTAAGAAGAAGAACCTCATAATGAAGCAAACCGTTCAACCGGAGAAAACAGAAAGAAGCGAAGAGAAAGCTAAGAAAAAACTGCCTAGGCTACTGAAAAGAAAAGCTAAAACAAAAACAGAAACTGTACAGGGACAGGAGCCTAAGCTACATCCGAAGGCTGAGCGTGCAGAGGCAGTCTCCTGAGCCCTTTAGCTCCAGCGTTCATCCACAGTTTTTCCTCACCCATGATGTGATTAACCAGTGCAAGGCAATCTGGCGAAGCACCTTGAAACGCGCAGTCCTTGCGCCCGTTCTAGAGCCACCACATTGTTAGGAATTTAGGATGATCAGCGTACGCGCTCCTTTTGTCTTGTCAGGTCCAGCCCGGGTTGCCGCATTCTCTAACCAGGTGTTGAAGTTGTCATCAGGTTGAGGTGCAATGGCCTGAAGATCGAAGATACGAAGCTCCTCAAACCAGACTTGCCTGGCAAACGCACAGCCCAAGAGATGGTTTCGTCTTCCTGGTCACAAAAAGGGCAAGCATCCCGGTGCAGCAGGCCGCGATGCTCCACGATCTGAAGTCCAGCACCCCTTCTTAGTGGTCAGCCTGGCACAATGTTTGCACTTGAGAGGTGCTCAGGTGCCCAGCCTCACCAGATTGAATGCCAGATAGGTGATTCGACCAAATCGGTGTGTACGGACTTCACCGTATACTGTCCAGAAGTAGAGAAGCGCCAGATGAACTGGAATTCTGATTGGGGGGGGGGGGGGGGGGGGGGGCAGAACCATGGCGTTGATGATCTCAGCCAAGTGGAGGAATTCAAGAATTCCTTGCATGTTGAGCGCCCCTGAGATGTCTGCCACCCAGCACTGCCCGGCGCAAGCTGCACGTACCGTTCACCCCTTGACCACACAACACAAGTCCCTACCACTGCCAAGACCATAGGGGGCAGCTCCTCTATAGATTGCCCCTCGATCCATTGGTCTGTCCAGAATAGTGCTCGATTGCCTTCGCTGACGACCACCTTGGAAGCAGCGTGTGCTAAACCACAGATGTGGTGGCTGACCTTGAGTAAGAATTTTGCCCAAGGGTTTGGAGGTGTCGGACCTATGCAGACATGGCCTATGAGTGTGCAGCGCCCATCCCATCTTACTGGTGTCTTTGATACTGAGGCTGCCAAGCTTGACCGGACGGCAAACCTCGCGCCAAGCGACCATGCAATTGCCGCCATTGGAATCCCGTTGAGCATGCCAGAAGAAGTTTCACTGCTTCTTGTCGATGGCTTCCCTAAGCCAATTCGGCATCTCGACAGCAAACATAGTCGGGATGGAAGCAGCAGACATCACGAACTGCACCACGGCTAAGCCCCCTTTTTGGTCACCATGCCAGTCCAAACTGGCAAACTTGCTGTCGATCTTATCCAGAAGAGGCTAGTAGTTCGCCCAGCTTTCCAGATCAAGAGGGGGATTCCAAGATACCTGATGGGAAATTCTTGGATCGGACAGGTCAGGTGCTGCGTGATGACCGCTATCTCGTCAGCTTTTCATGTGCAGACCTGTAGCCACGCCAAAGAACAGCAGGAGGCACAGAATGATGTCGCATTCCTGGGGATCTGGGTCGAGGAATACAACGACGTGGTCAGCGTACAAGGACGCATGACATACACCGGGTCTTCGTGACGCCTCAGCCAGCAAACTATGCTGTTCAGGAATGTCCATCATCATGGGGAGCAAGCCCCCCCCCGGGGCGTCGCGATGAGACCATGGTGAAGAAACAGGTTGATGATAGCAGTTAGCGGGAGGCATTATGAATTGATTTTTTTTAGTCGCAACAAATGGAGTTTTCGTTTTCTAATTTGTATTACCTTGGCCTAGTGCACATGTGAGGATTCATTTTAGTCATTGAGCTTTTAAAGCTATGGTTTGGCTCTAACACTTCAGTTTTACCTGCAGGAAGAATAACTCCAGAAAGTGTCATATACAGCTTTGGCACATTGTTGTTGGATGTTCTTAGTGGGAAGCATATTCCTCCTAGCCATGTAAATTTTCTTGCCTTGATCTCTTTATCAGTATATCTATGTTGCTCTGATCATTTTCGTCGTAGTTCTGCCATGACCATCATCATTGCCATAGTTTAAACTTTAAAGCATGTTGACGGGTGCTTTAATGATGGATCTATGTGGGATAAATTAACAAACCAGTATTTTACTTTGAACTTTGCTGCATCTATACACACCTCAACTTGTATATCTAGAAAAGCGACAGTAGGATGGAGTGGGAAATATTTAATAATTGGGTAGGACTTAAGAAGAACAATCAGAATAATGTTTTGTTGTAACGAAACTGATTTACTGCCCATATATTCCAGGCTCTTGACCTGATTCGTGATCGAAACTTCAGTATGCTCATAGACTCCTGTTTGGAGGGCCAATTTTCGAACGAGGAAGGAACAGACCTGATGCGTTTAGCTTCAAGGTGCCTGCATTATGAACCACGAGAGCGGCCTAATGTAAGATCTTTGGTTCTTGCACTGGCTTCTCTTCAGAAGGATGTTGAGGTGAATATATATCTCGTCATGCATCTCCAGTATGCATTAAAGCATGTCCCTGTTCCTTGATTTGTCTACTTAAATGTTTTGAACTCAAGGCTGCGATACTATTGATACGTTTTGCAGTCCCAATCTTACGATCTGATGGATAAGCCCCGTGGCGGTGCATTTACTCTTCAATCAATTCATCTTTCTCCTCTTGCTGAAGCTTGCTCCAGAAAGGATCTTACTGCAATACATGAACATCTAGAAACAGCTGGCTATAAAGATGATGAGGGAACAGCAAATGAGGCAAGTTTTTTTTCCCCCTTTGATTCACTGTCTACTTGATGTGTACTTAAAGGTAAAACTCCATGTGCATGCTTTATATTTTTTATTAAAGAAAAGAAAATTTGTTTGCGTGTTAAATAAATGAATAACAATGTATTAGGGTTTAGTGGATTTTTAATATTTCTGTCAGGAGCATTTCACCTAACTTGTTTCTTCTCGGTTGCAGCTCTCATTTCAGATGTGGACTAATCAAATGCAAGCTACAATTGACTCAAAGAAGAAGGGCGACACTGCATTTCGACAGAAGGATTTTGGCATGGCCATTGATTGCTACTCTCAGGTTGCCCCTCATTTGCCTATTTGTTTCCTCTTAAGTTGTCATTTGTTATCATTGGGTCCTACTTAATCCATGACACCATGTATGATTTTATAATACGGCTTGAATTTGGTGTGCTCCATCTTTTGCAACAACCACGACTAAGTTGCTTGGCCATATATCTTTCTTTTGGAAAAATGTAGCTTTAAGCTGGTTGTATTTGATCACAAATCTCTGTTCCTGGATTTCATTTTTGATTATCTTTCTTAATTGTCGTGCAGTTCATTGATGTTGGTACCATGGTTTCACCAACAATTTATGCAAGGCGTTGCTTGTCATATCTCATGAATGACATGCCACAACAAGCTCTGGATGATGCAGTGCAGGCTCTGGCGATATTTCCTACATGGCCAACTGCATTTTATCTTCAGGCTGCGGCCCTATTTTCGTTAGGAAAAGAAAACGAAGCTCGAGAAGCACTCAAGGATGGTTCGGCTGTAGAGACAAAGAGCAAGGGGCATTGAAGATGGATAGCTGAACATCAGGTATATACTCCCTCCCCTCTTCTGAAACATCATCATAAACTGCCAATGTTCATAGCTGGTCAACCTAGTCACTATAAACTGCCAAACAACATTTGCCACCAGTGCTCGAGTTCTGGAAGAAGAGAATTTGAAAATCGTAGCATCATTTGGATATTGATGTGTTGTCACCATTATTCTAGTGAAAATCTTACATGTTTTTGTTCAGGTGCTCTCGTTTGGACATAATTTGTTGGAGACAACAGCAGTTGTTAATCTGGCTTAGGCGCATGGAGATTGTGAGTTAGCCTTGTGATACATATATAATTTGTGGTGTATATACGAAAAACACACATAGATAGAATTGACCCGAGAGAGGGCAAGAGGAGATACCGGCGGTGAACAAATATATATCCCACATGGAGCTAACAAGGGGAAAGGAGGTGAGCCTGTTCATCCAGGTCACCCTGCCACATAAAAGAGGAGATATAGAAAGGAAGAAAAGGTGGCCATCTGTTCTGTCAAACATCATCATCACCCATCAGATCATGTTAGTGTTGGTGATAGATTGTAGGGTTTGTAGAGCAAGTGGTGTTTGGTCTTTTTGCTCTTGTCTTGGTTCTCAGCTCAGCCGGGCACTGTGATTTGGGTCATGTACTAGTAATGATTGGTATTATTAGGAGTGTAGTTGAGAGAAGATTGCTGAGTTATCCTGTAATGGTTCAATCTTTGGGTACAGTGTGAGCTTTGTATATTTGTGAGAAGGCTCTATTCGGAACAGATCATGTGCTGCTACTTTGTTGGTCCCATGAGCCATGAAATGGTTGGTGGCATACAGTGCGTTTCCTGGTATGTTGTGATCGGTTAGGATATCTTTCTCTTTTCTCTTGTTCTAGTATTGGACAACATCCAAAATGTACTTGAAGCTATGTGTTGTGCTTAGTAAATAAGTAGAGGATACCCGCGCGTACACCATGGGAATTGGTTGATGAAAATTTGAATTGATCACATAAGAACCAAAAAGAAAACCACATACGACTTATTGTATTTGATTATTTATAGTTGTAACAATATTTATTGAATATAAGTAGAATAATTAAATGAAAACATTTTTCGTTGTTGAATGTTGTGGTGGTCTTTTTTCATGCATGATTGCATGTTGCGGTGGGTTTTATCCCATTCATAATGATATGATGAGGTGACATGCTTATCAACTGAGATAGATAAGTTAGTGGTGATGACTCTTTTAGGTATATAGAATACGTTTTGACCTAGGCGGTTCTAAAACCGGAGCCACCATTCCATGATTTTAAATTACATAAATAAGTAAATACTATTTTATGATTCCTTTATATGTAAGTTGTTTTGTCCTTTTTATACTCGATCATATATTTAGGAACAGATGGACTAGTTCATAGTTCTACACAAATTGCTCGTGGATTTCAAGACATAAACTTGACCAAGAACTAAATCAACAATTTGAGATTTCTGTAATACATGATTTCTTTTATCATTTTCCCACTACCTCTGTGTGATACGTGTTTCACAAATTTAGTCCCTATGTTTTACTAAAAAAATCTCCATTTTTTGAGTTATTGTTAAGCTTAAATCTTGAAAATTACGAGGAAGCCTGTAAGGAGATTGATCTTCATTCTTCTTTGGTGTTTAGCATTTCTAACGACGGAATCTATACGCTCATTTGACTATATGTCACAACTCACAATCCTAACGACTTCGGTAAATCATTCTTCCCTGACCTTGCTACTGCCATGGTGTCACTATCCACATGACACATCGATGTTTGTTCGCCTCATAATCGTAATCATTTTTTGGTGAGGTCTGCTTACTTCGATCTGCAGTGCTTCTACGACCATAGTTGAACAATTTGTATTCTACTTTTGACTGTTTAATCGAAGAGAAAATTCGACTAAGATTTTCTTTCCTTTTTTTAAATAGCAATAGGCCAACAACAAACGTGTTAAATACAAGCTGGCTCAATTTTTGACTTCCGGTCTGCGTAAAACCATGTACAATGTAAGAGCCTTGTAAAAATAAATCGATTTTTTTAAACCACGGTGTCTATTTCTATATCAGAGATACCTAGGTAAAAATCTATGAAAAAAGCACAATGCTTAAGAAAAAATAATTAATTTTCACCAACACCGTACATTTACGTGGGCTAACAAGCAAAGAGACAACACATGAGTAGTTTTGTGGTGGAACCAACCTATGAAGGTTCAAGCTTATATTGATGGTCGTATTTTTTTTATAACTTATTTCAGGTCATTCGACGATGTACTTTAACGAAAGGAGCTGTTTTCGTCGACTATAACGACGTTTGTGATGACTTCATCAATTTTATATTTTTATGTGCCGGCGGTGAGAGCAAGTGACGAAAAAGAAAGAAAATTGGGCGAGAAAACCGTGAACGTAGAATAGAAAACGGTAGTCGACGGCAGTACGGCACGGCGCCGCTCGAAATCCCGAAACCCCTTCCCACATCCATCGCATCGCACCTCCCCTCCCCTCCCAATCAGTTATACTACACGCCTCCCTCCCCTCTTCCTGGACCCAAACCAAGGCCAGATCAGATCAGCTCAGGCCGCCTCCGCTTCCCAACTCCAGTTCCAATTTCGATTCCCACCCCAACCCCCGCCCCCGCCCCTTGGGAGGAGGAGGAGGAGGAGGAGGCGGACGATGGCGATCGTGTACGCGCTGGTGGCGCGGGGCACGGTGGTGCTGGCCGAGTTCGCCGCCGTCTCGGGCAACGCCGGCGCCGTCGCGCGCCGCATCCTCGAGAAGCTCCCCTCCGAGGCCGAGGCGCGCCTCTGCTTCGCGCAGGACCGCTACATCTTCCACGTCCTCCGCTCCCCCGCCGACGGCCTCACCTTCCTCTGCATGGCCAACGACACCTTCGGACGTCAGTACCACCACTAACCCCCCCTCCTCCTCCTTCAGTCCCCAGTTCTCTACTTAGCCGATCGAGCTCTAGTCACAACAAATTTTCCCCCTCTGCGCGGGGACAGTTTTGCTCCCAAACATGACGTGATCTCAGGTGTTGGGATACAACTGCATACTCGGTTCATCTTGGATAGCTCTTTCAGTTTTGTGTACTGAAACAACCAATTATAGATCATCACATCTTGCCAGCACCTTTCAGTTTTTCTGTAACTATCCTGCTCGTTTTTAACACTTCAAGATGCCGTTTGTTCATGATGCAGGGAGAGTTCCCTTCATTTATCTCGAGGACATCCAGATGAGGTTCATGAAGAACTACGGCAGGGTCGCCCATTCCGCGCTGGCATATGCCATGAACGACGAGTTCGCCAGGGTGCTCCACCAGCAAATGGAGTTCTTCTCCAGTAACCCCAGCGCCGACACGCTCAACCGCCTCCGGGGCGAAGTCAGCGAGGCGAGTACCACGAGATGCTTGCATTTGGGGGCGTTTCTGTCCTAGTATGTTCTTAGTTAGCAGTGCCGAGCTTACAGTGCTTGTGCTTGCAAAAACCTGCAGATACACACCGTCATGGTTGACAACATAGAGAAGATTCTGGACAGAGGCGACCGCATCTCGCTTCTTGTAGACAAGACCTCCACGATGCAGGACAGCGGCTTTCACTTCCGCAAGCAATCCAAGAGACTTCGGAGAGCTCTCTGGATGAAGAATGTCAAGCTTCTGTAAGTGCTACACATCTCCATCTTCAGTGATTTACTTTCTTTTTCTTCTCGTTAACTTTCGAGGACACTAGCCGCCAATTATGTATCAGTAGCATGGCCATGGAAATTATTTCTACAATGGTTTTTACGCGGTGTGCAAGTCCCTATCGGTACCACAAAGCACCTCCAGATCCGGTATCTGCATGACCAGATTCCAGCTAGTTATAGTTTTCCATGTCCCCAGGTTCAGTCTGGCTGGAAACTGTCATTTCTGAACAAAAGCAACTGTTAGTTTTATGATAAATGCAAGATGTGTGCTTTGCTTAAAGAAAATAAGGGAAATTATACATATAAGAGTAAATTACACTATTCGGGTAAGGGGCAATTTTAGAGGAGCTTTCGTAATTTCAACTAAATTCTAGAGCTCTGTAAATAAATACATCCAAACATCCCAACTCTATTGGTTAATTGCTTAAGTTAGTGGGGCGTGTCATGACTGAAATCACTGAAAACCCCTGTTCTGACTAGGAAATCTTTTGATTAGTGGCTATTGGCAAGTGCAGCCAACCAATGGCTGCTCTATAACACCAGAGTTTTATTTGTGTTGACTTCTACATGTCAGTTAAACCTGTTTGGCAGCTTCTGAGATGTTTCTTGTTCTGCGTTTGTTGCAGAGCGGTGTTGACGGCGGTCATTGTGCTGCTACTTTACTTGATCATTGCTGCTTTCTGCGGAGGCCTATCCCTTCCATCGTGCAGATCATAGAACACCAGCTTGACACCATACATGATGTTCCAAGTTTGGCTCAGCTTCCAAGGGGAAAACCCTATGTTTTGGTCGACAGATTCGTAGTTGAGTTATCGGTAGATTGTTTTTGCTCATACAAGTCGATATGAAATGTTTGTACAAAACCGGGTCTGCGTGTACAGTATGAAATGTCGTTTGTGCTTCTTTGGGTCTGTTGTGGCACTAGTTAAGAGTTGCTCGGTACACTGCTTCGTGGAAATTATTACTTATGTATAGTACTTCCCTTTCTGGAAAAGATGTGAACACTGAACAGAGTATGTTTTCTTTTAGTATCTCCTTTTGCTTACTCTGCTTGTGTGTTAAGCAAATTGTCAGCTATATTGGGATGGATGTTTTGGAAGCAGTAACGTCTGTAGATCTGAATGCTTTTGTGCTCTGCTTACATCCTGAATTTTTATTTTTTTGAGGGGTGCATACTGGATGGTGTGGAAGCAGCGTAACGAGGGGGCCTTGGAGCCCAGGATTACAGCGGAACTTCGGCCTTTGGGCTTCTACCAGGCCATCTCCCAGGCTTGGAACTTGTTCTTTCTTTTGAAACGCAAGGCTCTTGCGTCTTCTCGAGAAAATAAATACTTCGTATATTATGGTTAGTTTTTGTTAGTGGAGGGGATCGAATACACAAATTTATTTTAAAAAATATAAACATTTACAATACTCAAGTTATAGGCCGCGTTTGATTGTCTAGCATCTGCATGTTGATTGGATGTCTGCATTGCATCAATGCCCAGAGTAGGTGGTTGCCTGCATTTGTGCTTGAGGAATGAGCAGATGCAATACACTGTTTGGGTGCGTGCAAGTAGTTGTTCTGCTCTAATCCTGGTGAGCACTTCACAACAGGCAACACACTAGGACAGCAAAATACATCACACAAGAACAATACAACGCATCACATAAAAACAACACGTGGCATAAGAACAAGCAGTGCACGATATTACTAGAGCTTAAGTTTAAAATTGCAGGTTATCCCGTGCCCTTGCTGGACCCTAGGGTGCTGATCCATGGGCAAAACGTACTAGCTTCGCAGCAAAGTTCAGACGATCTAACTAAGTTTAGACGATCTAGACAGACAAACTAGATGGCATGGCTGATGTACAGACAAACTAGATGGCATGGCTGACGTCGCCGACACAGCTGTGCTTCGAGCACCTGGCCCTGCATATGTTGAAGGTTCCAGCGCTGTAGACTTGCACCTTCAAGCCCTACCCGAAGACCCGCAGGACGAGCAGGTCGTCGGGGATGATCTTGCGACACTGGCAGAGATACTCTCAGGTCTCAGCCCCTCTCGAGCACCATATGCCCCTTGAACATATGCACCTGCACCCTGAACTCACATCACTTTGTTGGCAGAAAGGCTGATAACTCGAGGAGGGTTGACGACCAGCCATATCTTCATCACCGGCTAGAAGGCAACTGAGATGACCAGCGTGGTGATGTCCTCCTGGTCCTTGATATGCACATAGAACCTGATCGGCTCCCGTGCACCCTCCTCGTGGGCGATCGTCGGCCTCCTGCCAACGCCCAGTGGAACGCTCATGGCGGTTACCCTACCCGGAACCTCCTCCCTCTTAAGACAATGTTTGCTGGGGATGATGTCTTCGGCATCCTCTTGGTGCCGACGACGACATACACCCCTTTGCCGGCTCTGTCCCACTCCGTCTTCATGATATTGTCAGTTCAGTGGACGAGAGTAAGCAAAGTTGTAATGATCATTGGCAGTTGCATTTGGGTGGTGCTACGATCAGATCATAGCACTACCCAAATACAACTGCTAATGATCAATGCTACGATCAGATCATGACAAGTGCCAAATGCACCAATCTAATATGCACATGCTCTGAGTCAAATTTGTCCTACTACTATTTTTGGCATTCACATTTGTCATACTAGCATGCACATGCATTGTCCTATTATGATCGTGCAATCATGTAGCACCTACTAGATGATCATGCACGCACACACACCAATCTAGCAACTACACAAGGAACAACAGCAAAACAGCAAGAACAACCTAAGCAATAGCATTCCAGGACAATGAATGTAGCAATGTGGTGTACCAATCTAGCATTAGGACCCGAGGAAGTAGCAATGTGGCAAGAACACCACCAAATGCACCATTCTAGCATGAAACCTAGGCAGTAGCATTGTAATCTAAGCAGCATCAACATATGCACTACTCTGACTGAATCGAAATAGATTGGATTCAAATCGAACCGCATTGAATCTGATCGAATCGAATCCAGTCCAAACCAATCAAATCTAGCATTGCCCTAAGCATGATTGAAGTAAGCAAAAAATCCTAACCATGAACACGAGCACGGGAAACAAATCAGCATTTACCGGAGTGATTCTTGTTGAAGAGAAGGTCGATTGCGAAGAAAACCCTGGCAGAAACAAGGGTGTCGCCGCCGACGATGATCCATCCATTCCTAGAGTCGTGGATGTGGTCCTCGTGATGCGCCGGGATGTCGAGGATGAGCATGCCGCCATTGAGCTCCCCCTACACATGATGCAGGGGAGAAAACCCTCGAATGAAAAAAAAAAACACCTGCAACCGTCATCATAGTCGTTGGGGTTCGCACCCCCGCTGTCCTCAAACTCAAGACAACTAGCTCCCGGCTGAAAGGATCGATATTGTTGACTAGAGGGGGGGGGGGGTGAATAGGCAACTACCAATTTTTAACTAACCTTTATCAAATTAGGTATAGCAACAAATAGGTTGTCTAGATATGCAACTAGGAGAGCAACCTATATGATGCTAACAACAATAACAACACAAGCAAGCAAATAATAAACGATAGGTAAAGCTTGCACAAAGTAAAGGTAAGAAGTAACCACAAGTGGAACCGATGAAGACAAGGATGTGTTACCGAAGTTCCTTCCCTTTGAGGGGAAGTACGTCTCCGTTAGAGCGGTGTGGAGGCACAATGCTCCCCAAGATGCCACTAGGGCCACTGTATTCTCCTCACGCCCTCACACAATGCAAGATGCCATGATTCCGCTAGTGGTGCACTTGTAGGCGGCAATCGGACCTTTACAAACAAGGTGGGGCAATCTCCACAACTTAATTGGAGGCTCCCAACACCACCACGAAGCTTCACCACAATGGAATATGGCTTCGAGGTGACCTCCTCCGTCTAGGGTGCTCAAACACCCTAGAGTAACAAGATCCGCAAGGGATTAGTGGGGGGAATCAAATTTCTCTTGGTGGAAGTGTACATCGAGACCTTCTCCTCCCAACCCTAGAGCATCAACAAATATCGATGGCTAGGGAGAGAGATCGGGCAAGAATGAGCTTAGGAGCAACAATGGAGCTTTTGGGGGAAAAGAGGTGAGTCTCCCTAGAGAAGAAGACCCCCTTATATAGTGGGTGGAAATCTAACCGTTTTCTGCCCACAAGTCGTGCATAAGCGGTAGTACCGCTCGTGTGAGCGGTACTTCCGCTTGCACGGAAGTACCGAGCGTCACAGTCCGCTGACAATAGTCAAGGAGGCGGTAGTTCCGCCAGAGCGGTACTACCGCTCCCGCAAGCGGTACTTCTGCTTAACACTGAAGGATACCCAGACTTCGCAAATATGAGGAGGGCAGAGCGTCAGTGCCGCTTAGAGCGGTACTTCCGCTGCTAACTGCCGCTCAAAATTCGCTCGAGTGCCGAAGACATCAGAGAGCTAAATATAAGCGGAAGGGAGCCGGAAGGAGAGGGCGGCAGTACCGCCCAAGCGGTACTACCGTGCACCCCTCAGCGGTACTTCCTCTTAAAATAGACAAGACCACCCGAGGAACCCAGAGAGCAAAATATAAGCGGTAATAGCCCGGTACCGCAGGGCGGCACTACCGCTGGAGCGGTACTACCGCCCATAGGAGCGGTACTTCCGCTTAAGTTATGACTCAGGGTCCTATGGCAGGGAGCAACTCCATTGTGCCGGGAAAGAAGGGAAGATGCAAATGTGTACGTGAATGATTCGCCCAACCTTTCCAAATGCGGACCCCCTCTTGATAGTACATACGGATTTTCCTATGACTCAAGTCCACCAACACTAAATCAATAGGAAAATGACGTCTTCTCTTTTAACAACTGAGTGCTCAATAACCGTCTCGTGCCACCTGATAATCTCTGAAAGCTCAATGCACATGATTAGTCCGCAAGGGTATTGTCATCAACCACCAAAAGTACTTAGGGAAAATTATGCTCTTACAATTTCCCCCTTTTTGGTGGGTTGATGACAACACGGGATTTGCCAATATAAGAAAAGCAGTAAGGCTTAGACAAACTTGACATCTACAAAATATAGAAGGGCTCCCCCTAGATGTGTGCTCTATTTTAGTATGCCTTTGGAATGCAAAGCGCACACACTAGGATCAACTCCCCCTATATTTTATAGACATGGCCAAATACTTGCACATACAGAATAAGAGTTATAAGCAGGCAAGCAAGCATAATCTCATAAAGTAACTAATGTAGACATAACAGGATAGGATAGATAGCATGTCTTACACCATACATTAGTACTCACAAGTCTGGACCACATAAACCAAAGCAAGCAAATAAACGAGTTCACGAGAGAGAAAATGCGCAGATAGAATAAAACACTCGCGAATCAGCAAAGCTAGCAAATCCCTAAACACTCTCTCCCCCTTTGGCATCAAGACATCAAAAGGGGCATAGAGGACTAAAACAAGTCAAGGTGATGGTAAGTCCAAAGTGATCAGTCCTCCTCATCATCATCATCCTCATCGGTGGCAGCAGGTACATCCTCCTCTGACTCAGCCCACTGACAGTGCTTCTGGATCCATGCCTCCTCATCAGTAATCCGGTCCTCAGACCCGCTGTCAACTGCTAGACCAATCTTCCTCATGATGATCTTGTCACGGCTGCGAGCCTTCTTGGCTTCAACATGGGCCTTATACTGTCCCTTGATCTAGAAGCAGAGAAGGTTCTTCATCTTTGTCTTCAGCTTGGCAGCCCATGATGGAACGTGCTCAGATGGAGGAATATACGTGTCATCAGTGTAGTCCGGCTCTGGCTCATCATCAGAGTCAGTGGGGGCAATCTCGGGAACAGAAGGTGCAACGCCCCAGTTCTCCTTCACACGGAGCTTAAGAATACCGTGAGCCACCATGTGATCTGCAACAAGAGACTCACCAGGGAATGAAGCAGCCCAGGTATCCTCAATGAGCTTAAACAGATAAGGCCCATAGATGGGCACCTTCCGGTCAAGGACAGCAGACCGGAGCTCCTTCCACATGATGTGGGAAATATCCAAAGTCGAGTCACGGCTTCTCTCCTTAATGCACAACAGCAGAAGATTCACAAGATACGAGTGAAGCCAATCCTTGTTCCCAACACGAGGAAACAGAGTGTTGCAGAAGATACGATGCATAATTGTAGGACCGAAAGTATGTCTAGATGGGGGTGATTAGACTACTTGACCAAATAAAAATTCTACCTTTTCCCAATTTTAAGTGTTGGCAGATTTTAGCAATGATAGCAAGTCAAGTACACCCTACACATGCATGTCTAAGAGTATAGCAGCGGAAAGTAACAACAAGCATGTATAGTAGAGGGTAGGAAGGAAGATCAAACACAATTTGGAGGCACGAAGATTTTTCCCATGCACTACTGGAATCAGGATCTTTGCCGTCTGCCATGGCTGACGGCAAAGGCATCCATTGCGGACGGCAAAGGTCTTTGCCGTCAGCCAGCAGACGGCACCACATCCGGCTGAACAAGCCACGGTAAAGGGCACTTTGCCGTCTGCTGGCAGACGGCAAAGATGCAAATGTCTTTGCCGTCCGCCAGCAGACGGCAAAGGGCATGAACGGCACACGCGGCAGTTTAGGTCCGTTAAGGGGTTAACGGTGTGCTTTGCCGTCTGCTAGCAGACGGCAAAGTGGCCAAATAGCCCGGCCCAGGGTTCACCCAGGTAGCTGCCACGTGGCTCGCTATGCCGTCTGCTGGCAGACGACAAAGATGCAAAGTTCTTTGCCGTCTGCCAGCAGACGGCAAAGCAACCACATAGGCCAGCCCAGTCCCCCCCAGGTTGCACAGGTAGCTGCCACGTGGCAGCTTTGCCGTCTGCCAGCGAACGGCAAAGTGCCTGTACTGCCCCTGTTTTTTCTGTTTTTTCTTAAATTCAATCAATTTCATAGATATATATATATATATATATATATACATTTGAAAATACTTTCAACAAGCATACATATCCCTGCCATATGGATATGATCATCCAACACATATACATACCAACTCAAAAGTCCATATCCAACATATATATATAGCCAACATATATCCAACAACAAGCATACAATGGTTTCATCCATACATACATATATAGGTAGCAAGTTTCACATTGTTCATCCTACAAAATCAAAACAAAAAGGAAGGACAAGGAGAAGAGTAGACTCCATCAACGCAAGCTTCCGTGATCTAAAGCAAATCTGCAAATTGGGAAAGAAGAAAGTTAGAAGAAGAACAAGAAGAAGAAGAATAAGAAGAAGAAGTAGAAGTAGAAGAAGAAGAATTTTTCTTCTCTTTCTTTTTCTCCTCTTCTTTATCTTCTTCTTCTTCTAACGAAGGTAACTTAGGTAATTATGCCATTTTTTAGCTAAGCTAGGTAAAAATGCTAAGTGTAGGTCATTTTAGAGCTAAGCTAGGTAAATAGGTCATTTTGGAGGTTAGTAAGGTTATTATGTCATTTTCGAGGAAAATAAGCTAAGTCAATGTCATTTTGGAGGTAACCAAGATTATTATGCCATTTTTGACCTAAGTATGCTAAGTATGTCATAAATGAACTAAAGAAGCTAAGTATAGGTCATTTTTGAGCTAACCTAGGTAGTTATGCCATTTTTTAGCTAACTAAGCATATTTATTCATTTTGGAGGACAAAATGGTAAGTGTAGGTCATTTTTGAGCTATCCTAGTTAAAATCGGTCATTTTGGAGCTAGGTAAGGTTATTTTGTCATTTTGGAGGAAAATAAACAAATGATATGACAGTTTGGAGCTAAACCAAGGTTATTATGCCATTTTTTTACCTAAGTAAGCTAATTATGTCATAAATGAACTAGCTAAGCTAAGTATAGATCATTATTGAGCTATCCTAGGTAGTTATGCCATTTTTTAGCTAACTAAGCATATTAAGTCATTTTGGAGGAAAAAATGCTAAGTATAGGTCATTTTATGATTTTTTTTCAAAACTAACACTGAATTTGTACCAAATTCGGAAACCGTATGCCCGAATTCAAACAAATCAGAAATGGTACCCCGTCGGCCTCTGGTGGGCCGAAGAGGGCCCGTCGGCTTGTGGGAGGCCGAAGCTGAGCCCGTCGGCTTGCGGGCGGCCGAAGAGGGCCCGTCGGCCTCCAGGAGGCTGAAGAGCCCCTGGATAAGGCCGACCGGCACCTTCTTCCTCCTCTGGTCGGTCGCTGGCTCCTCTCTCTCTCTCTCGTTTTTCTCTTCCATTTTCCACCCCGCGCCGATCTCCTCCCTCCTCTACCCATTTTCCTATCCAATCCGCAGAATCAATAGATCATAGCCTTCTCCACCGGCCTAGGGTATCTTTTTTTGTCATGGTGTAGTTTTTTGTGCGTTTGGAGGAGCCATGGTGGGGTGGAGGAGGTGTGGCTGGTGAGGAGGTGGTGGGGTGGAGAGGAAGAAGAAGGTGGAGAGGAAGAAGAAGGGGACACACGCGTCGAAGGTATACCATTTTATTTAGTGTACGTAGTCATTTTAGTGTATTTAGTTTATTTAGTGTACGTAGTCATTTTAGTGTACGTTTATTTAGTTTATTTAGTGTAGTCATTTTAGTGTACGTTTTTGTAGTGTACGTTTATTTAGTTTATTTAGTGTAGTCATTTTAGTGTACGTTTATTTAGTGTACGTTTATTTAGTTTATTTAGTGTAGTCATTTTAGTGTATGTTTATTTAGTGTACGTAGCCCTGGGAATAATTTTGTTCGTTGCGATTAACGAGAAGGTGGCAATGTCTGACAGGTGAAAATGTCTGAATCAGTAACTTTGACTGTTTATTACGGCCCTGGTAATGTTCGATATAATGAGTTGGGGGTTGATCTTAGCGAGTTTAAAAAAGGCGTCATGACACTTTCAGACCCGGACAGACTGGACATTAGACAGTTGAAGCACTGGTTGACTACTAGTTTTGGGCTGGATCCTGAAGTATGTTCCGTCAGTATTCATGCATTGTGGACCAAATCCTGTAAAAATGTCAAGTGGGAATTGATGCCGATAGATAGGAGCCAACATTGGTTGACCCTGTTAAGTCGTTGCCGAGACCGAAGAATCCACCCATATGCCCTAGTGCAACCAGTGGCGAAGGAGGAGAATATCGTACAACTCAACGTGGGGTATGAACCAGGCCAGGGTAGTCAAGTGGCTAACCAGATTTATGTATCCGGGTCACAGCCACCGGATGTGGATGCTAGCCAAGCCGAGAAAGAGTTAGACTACGTGCCACACAATGTTTGTGGTCATGATACTGGACAGAATATTCAGTCGATAATATTAGCTGGTTCTGATGTTGCTGATGGGGATGAGGAAGGCGATGAAATGCAGAGGGTGATGGAGGAAGAGGACGAGGATGGATTTGCGGAGGATCTGGATTCTGAAAATTCTGAGGATGAAGTGGAGGTGCCGATTCCTTCTGCATGGGATCAGGACATATCCACCGGCATTAATGTCAACGATGGCCATGAGACTCCATGGCAATATAATGTGAACCAAGTCCAGATCGGGGCTATGTTTGACACAAAGAAAAAATTGAAGTATGCGGTGATAAAGTGGGCTATGTCTACGCAGAGGGTTTTCCGGACACACATATCGAGTCCAACAAAATATACCGTAAAGTGTGTTGAAATAGGTTGTCCTGCGAAGGTGCACGGGCACGTGCCGAAGTATTACATCCACTGGGTTGTCACCAATGTGGTCCCACATAATTGTGTGAGGAAAAACCTGTTGGTTCGTCATCCAAACCTGACTTCAACTCTCATAGCGCAACTCATGTATACTGAGATAGTTGAGAAGAAAGATATGGAAGCAAAACATATCCAGAAAGCAGTGAAGGTCAGATGGAATTATGACATTCCATATGGGAAGGCTTGGAGGGCTAAGCAGAAGGCTATGGAAGAAAGGTTTGGGATGTTCTTCGACTCATATGATAATGTTGTCCGTCTCCTTGACATACTGAAGGAGAGGAATCCCGGCACTTATGTTAACATACAACACACGAGGTTGGAGATTATACCAGATCACAAGGTGTTGAAACGAGTATTCTTCTCTTTCGCTATATGCATCGAAGCTTTCCGGCATTGTCCTCCTGTGATGTTTGTGGATGGTACATTCCTGACTGGTCAGTACAAAGGGCAAATCCTGACTGCTATTGGTGTGGACGGGAACAACCAAATCATCCCACTAGCCATGGCATTTGTGGAGGGTGAGAACTTTCCGAGCTGGGTATGGTTCTTCTGGCAAGTTAAAATTGCGATCGTGAAGGACCGACCAAACGTGTGTGTCATTCATGACAGACATCCTGGTATATTGAAGGCCGTGAAGACACTAAGTAATCCAACAGCTGACGAGCCAACACCTTGGAAGGACTTGCAAAGCCGGTGGTGCATGCGCCATCTGGGTGCAAATTTTTTCTCACAGTTCAAGAACAAACGGTTGATGAACTTGTTCAAAAAGTTATGCAAGCAGAACCAGCAGCGCAAATACGAATTTATTTGGTCAAAACTAGATGAGTTTACTAAGAAGCAGGTCCTTGCTAGGAAGAAAATGGAAAAAGACCAGGTTAAATTAACATCACTCATCGCGGAGCTAGAGGAGCCAGTAGGTCTTTGTGACTTGCCAGCAATTGACCCTCCTAATACGAAGAGAAAGAAGGGCAGGGCAATAAAGAATTTTTCTGAGTGGATAGAGAAAGAGCCTCCAGTGAATTGGTCTTTGCTGCATGACACCCATGGAGCTAGGTATGGCCACATGACAACCAATCTTGCAGAGGTGTATAACTTTGTACTCAGAGGGAATAGAGTATTGCCACTGACAGCTATTGTGGAGGGTGTATTCCATGGCACTTTGAGATATTTCAGAGAAAGGCACGAGTTAGCAAAGAAGCATATTGCAGTTAATCAGAACACACCTTATTGTAGCCGTGTCATGGAGTACATGGCTCAGAAGATAAAGAAAGCAAAAAAGCACACTGTCACACTCATAGGTAATCAGGAAAGGAGGTATGAGGTTCAGCTTCCTACTGATGGTTTTGGTTCTGCAAGTGAGGTGAAGACGCATGAGGTTAAAATTGGAACGGAATTTTATCCAACTTGTGAGTGTACATGCAACAAACCGCAGTTGTTGCACCTGCCTTGCTCACATGTGTTGGCTGCCTGTGGCCAGATTGAGTTGGACGCTATCTCCTTCGTGTCTCCGTACTATTCAAAAGAGGCAGTACTCAATGTCTGGATAGGTGAGATGACAGGGTTTAGAGTCGTCGGCAATTTCAACAAGGTAAACGATGGTGAGAGAGTATACATCCCGGATCCTGGACTTCGGCGAACTAGCAGGGGCAGATGTAAGGTAAAGCGCATCCGAAACGATATGGACCAATCTGAAGCTGGTGGAGCAACCAGACAATGTTTGCTCTGCACGACTTATGGGCATAGGATGAAATATTGCCCCGACCTGAACAAAGACGGTGCTTCCACATCGACGAGTGCTTCCACATCGACGACTGCGACAACAGTAGCAAGAGGTGGTTGTGGCAGTCGTGGTGGACGTGGCAGTCGAGGCCGAAGGGGCGGACGAGGAATAAATAACTCAGAAGCTACATAATGTGTCGGCCTACGTTTTAATTTGTAATATGTCTGCACTATGTTTTAATGTGTACTATGTCGGACTATGTTTTTATTTGTAATATGCGAACACCTCTGTTTTATTTTGTAATAAGTGTGGACTATGTTTTAACGTGTAATATGATGGACTATGTTTTATTCTGTAATATGTGTGGACTATGTTGTAATTGCAGATATGACTTCGTATCCGTTGCTTAACGGTAATATCGATAGAGGGCACCGAGGCGCACTTATGGAATTGGGCACGAACTTAGACGTGTTCATCACTCGCACCCCAAAGTCTAACTGGATGATACATCCTTCATGGGTTGATAGGTATGTGTTGGTATAATGACTTACTATGTTTGACATCCTTTTGATAGCCGCTAACTGTATGCTACATTCTATTTACTTTGTAGGTTAATTTGGGCTGGACTTCTACCCTTGGCACGGCTGGTTGAGGGTACATTGGATGAGTGGGTTGATCATCCGGAATTGGATGAGGCAGGTGAACCAATGCAGTTACACAAGAGGCAAGTTACACGTTTCTCTTACGACAGGTCACTCCTTACCTGCTTAGTAGATCGATGGAGACCAGAGACACATACGTTTCACTTTCCCTGGGGAGAGATGGCGCCTACTTTACAGGATGTGTCTTACTTGTTGGGATTACCTCTGGCCGGTGCTGCCATAGGTCCTTTAGAGCCAGAACCTGGTTGGCTAGCATCAATGCAGGCCCGTTTTCTGGCTGCGGTGCCAACTACTACGATGCTAGGCAACGATCGTCACGGGCCTCTTTTTAGGTGGTTGAGCCAGTTTCAGATTGTCTCCTTAGGATATCCCAATGTTCAGTTGTCAGAGGCACAGATTGACCGATCCCTAGAGGCATATATTATGTGGTTGTTCGGCAAGACGATGTTCACGGAGAACCACGTGACCACTGTCGATGCACGACTCATCGGTATTGCACGACGCACGTTGCCCGGGGGACATTGTGCAGAGGAGTTTTGGTTCTGCTGTCTTAGCGGCTACGTATAGAGGCCTGTGCAAAGCTTGCCAGTTGATGTCTAGAAAATCAGGTCTTGTTGGATGTCCACTATTGTTGCAGCTCTGGTCCTATGAGAGATTCCCTATTGGTCGACCCTATGTCAGCGTTGAAAAATCTTTTGGTTATGAGGACATGGCTGGGACTTACGTGCCTTCTATCGGCGACTTGCCTACTATGGGATTAGTTTGGACACGGAGAGAGGTATTTTCATAATTTGTAACAATATGAATTACTAATGTTTATTTCTCTCTATTTAATAGTATTACTAATGTTTGTTGTCAAATACAGAGACAATTTGCGCATAGCCAGGTGAGGGGCTGCTACCCCTCCTTCACGGCGCAGTTTGATAGTTTGCACGAGGATCAAGTTATCTGGGAGCCATACTCCGATCGTGCTATTTCCTCCAGATGTGCAGATGGGATTTCTGGATTGTGCACTAGAGATCGGCATTATTGGATGACCAAGGCCAAGTTGGTGTTCGACGTGACGGTTGAGGAGATGGCTCTTCATAGGGTGATGAGACAGTTCGGTCTATGCCAAGAGCCTGACATTCCTGTTATTCCACACTTACCAGATCACGTGCACAAGTAAGTAATACTACTTTAGTTCTCATGACCGCTTTCTGAATATAACTAATCATGTAACGTGCATTTCAATCTCAGGTACAGTCGAGTAGGAGGAAACAAGTCCCAGGCTTCTTGGCTTCGTGACATTAGCCCTTACGTCGACGAATGGACTACTGCGCCGACAAATATCTGGGATGAAGTTCGCCACTTTGACTGGGACAAGTTCGGGTTGTATCTGCAGCGTGACCGGCATAGCACGAGGATCTACTTGGTTCCATCATCAGCTCCTGATCATATCGAAGCCCCTCTCACCAGCGATCTGTTCCCAACTGCCTCAGTTGTGGGAACCAGACACCACGCGGTATGTGCTATGGTTCTCACATGTTAAGTTTTTCCTTAACCTGAACATATACAATTGGTTAACTCTCCGTGTACAGGGTGACTTGACATGTGAGGTGCTAGAGGAGGTTTCCTCTTTAATGCAACGCTTTGAGAGGGGAGATAATATCCCACCGCGAGAGCACGTCTCATGGTTGAGGGGTCTTCATGCGAAGGTACGCGGGATTTACGCAGCTGTTACATGTAGACGACCTTCGGATGTTGCTATTCCTCGTCCAGCACATCGTCCGCCACGCCCCTCTCTGCAGCGTTCAGAACCTCGAACCTCTGTGCACCGTTCGGAACCTCGACCCTCTGTCCAGCATTCGGAACCTCGACTTGCAGGGAGCTCTTCCTAGCAGCAGACACCTCCTTTACAACCAGGGAGCTCTTCCTGGCAGCAGACACCTCCCTCACAACCAGGGAGCTCTTCCTGGCAGCAGACACCTCCTTCACAACCAGAGAGCTATTTCTACCAGCAGCCACCTCCTTCACAACCCGGGGGCTCTTCCTGGCTTAATCAGATGGACCTAGGTAACACTACTTTGTACATTCTTTTATACATTGTAGGCTCGTAAATCTATTTTACATGTTTTTACTTTACCGCAGTCGGCAGCCAGTCGCAACCGTTCATGACTTCAGTCCAGTCACCGATGTTTACTGGTCCTGGTTCGTTCTTAGACGGCGACGGCGATGACGATGACCGAGCTGCAAACACCTATGATTTCTCGGAGACAGTTCTTGCTACTCCACCACCATGGACGCAGGAGACACAGACACAGACAGACGAGGCGGTCTATGGTCGTGGTCATCCTGAGACTCGTCCAGCGCGTGAGCGCTTATCGCCTTCCGGTCCTCGTCCGAGGAAGCCCAAGATTCGTCGCCGTCCGCAGCAGTGATATGGTTATCTATGTATGAGACATGACTATCTAATTATGTATGAGACATATGTCTATTTTATGTATGGGACAAATTACTATGTACTTATGTATGAGACATATTCATGTTTTATTTCAGTGGTCAATTGGTTTGGAGAGATAACACTTGTACTGCGAACTAAATGCATCGAACTGAAATTAAACATTACCACTGAATTAAACATTACAACTGAATTAAACATTACAACTGAATTAAACAGTACAACTGAATTAAACACTACAACTGAAATTAAACAGTACTACATAAAACAGTACTACATGAATGCATCATTCTCCTCCTCCGTCGATGCAGATCTCTTGCCCTTTGTCAAAGTAGAACTCTTGCCCTTCGACGATGCGGTAGTCTTGACCTTGGTGCTCGGCATGAAGACGTCCTCTTCGTCCTCCGTCGATGCAGATCTCTTGCCCTTCGTCGATGTAGAGCTCTTGCCCTTCGACGATGCGGTAGTCTTAACCTTGGTGCTCGGCATGAAGAGGTCATCTTCGTCTTCACTGTCTGCTGACCATAAATCTAAATTATTTACAGCAAGCCTGAGGTAAGATTCACTCTTATGCAGTTGTTTCTGCCATCTGCCATGCAACCTGAGAAGTTCTTTCCGTATCTCCTCAAATGTCCTGGGAGGCCACCCACTCCTAGCTAATGAGTGAGCCAACTCATTCATTATGGTGTCACTACTGATGAGTTCCTCCCATGGAACTACTCTATCATCCATCTTGAAATTGGCGGCTAGACGGAGAAGACGATCGGACATACCAGAGTGAAAACTATGATCAAAAGGATAATGAGGATAAGACATCTCCACGAAAGGATGGCGGGAGCGAAAGGCGTGAGAGAAAGGGGGGACAGAAGGGCCTGCTCACCCACCTTACTGCGGATGTGGTTATATAGGTTCACAAGAGAAGATGGCGGGAGAGAATGGTGGGAAAGAAAATGGCGGGAGAGAATGGCGGGAAAGAAAATGGCGGGAAAGTTGCTGCAATGCAAACGTTAGGATACAATAACATAAATCTACTGAGAAAATAAGATACATAAAAATTAACATGTTCAAATTAAGATACAACTTGCTGCAATGCGAACGTTAGGATACAATAACATAAATCTACTGAGTCCCCAAGATACATAAAAATTAACATGTTCAAATTAAGATACAACTTGCTGTGAATTTTAAGATACAACTTGCTGCAATGCGAACGTTAGGATACAATAACATAAATCTACTGAGTCCAACGGGGATATTTTCCTTTTCCATCACTAGCTTCTTCTGCTGCCTTGGCTGCACGAGCCCTTTCTTTCTTTATCTACCTCTCAACCTCACGGGCCTCCTATCGCTGTCGTTGAACCTCCGCCAGTCGAAGTCCCTCTTCTCGGTTTTTCTTCATCTCATCAAGAAAAGCCCTCTGCTTCACATAGTACTCTTGCCACTCTCTCTCCTGCTCTGCTTTCTCCTCTGCTGCCGCCTTCGCGCGGCGCTCTTCTGCGTCCAAACTTGCCCATGCACGACGACCTCTTTCACGAATCTCGGTCACCGCCCAGTCCGGTTTTTTCATGTCAATCCAACGATAGTACATGCACAGAGGCGGAGGAGACTACAACAAAAATAGAAATAGAAATATCAAATCAACAATAATATCAACAACGTGTTTATTCTTGGTGACTGAAACATACCGAAGGCCTGATGTACGGTGAAGTAGCAACGGGTGGGTCTTCCTCATAATTGGCACACATGAAAAACTTCATGCCCAACCAATCTGAAAAATCCGTCACCTCCTTCACCTTGCAGAGATCGCCACACCAACAACGAAGTACTTCCACCCCCCGAGGCAAAGTCGCACTCTTCATTTTCGTAGGCCTAATGCTTTGATCCGAGCAAGGCAAACTCATAATGACTACCGCGTTGGTGTTTTGAAGTGCGGCCGGACGATGGAGAAGAGAGTGAGAAAGAGCAAGCAGTGTGGGCAGAAGCAAAGAGAAGAGCGTGAGAGAGCAGGCAACGACATCTCATATATAAAGATGAGGAGCACTGTGTTGTCGGTAGAAGAAAATAAAACACGCGCGTCCGCTGCAGCAACATCACTGCACCGCAGACAGCAGGAATCAGACAAAGCAGATAGCAGGAATCAGACAAAGCAGACAAAGCAGACACCCGCGCGCTCGGCCGAATCTTTGCCTAAAAACCAGCGCCGTTTGGATAAAAATCAGCGCCGTCATCATAACAAATCAGCGCGGTGCGATTCTACCAATCACTACAGTCTGACGTGGAAATCAGCGCATTTTGCTGCAGTGTGGGCATCGGAATCAGCGTCTGCGCATGGGAAAAAGCAAGGGAAAAGTGAGCTGTGCGTCCGGCCGAGGGAGAAGCCGTCGGTGGCGGCAGGCCCCGGAGGCCGACTCGCAATTTTTGATACATTTAAGTGGAAAAAAACTTCAGTACAAAGTTCGAAAAAAACTCCAGTACAAAAAATTACACCAACACTACACCATGTTGTACTTCACAGTCTATAATTACGATCACTGCGGCAGAGGGCTGAAAACAACATCAAGCTCCTGATCACGCTCTTTGAAGGTTATGAGCACCAAATTGTTTACTTCAATAGACGATGCCCGAAGAAAATTACCGAAACCTTCCTTGTTCAACACCATTCTACCACCCAAGCCAATAAAGTAGGAACAAGGAATGCTCACGGATATATCATCATCTTCAGAATCCAAAGTAATTTCAAGAGTTAAAGAACCAGTCCTAGGAATTGACAAAAAATCCTTCAAACTCCTCACAACCATGGTCGGAATAACCTGACAAAAAACATCAAGTTATATGATGTTCAGCTAACAAATTTAAAACAGTATAGTACAGCAAAGAACAAATAAATAAACAGTAGCCAAAAACAAAGCTCACCATATGTTGACCATTAACATTCATGGAATCAATCCTATAAACAAAAAGAGTACACAATATGTAGTTGTCATCAAAGAGCTGTCGCGACATGACATACATTTGGTGATAATTCAGACTGAAGACACCACGACTATAAAAACAACTGTCAACAAGTTCCCTCTGAGTTTCACTCAGATCCTCAAGAGCTACAAAAAAATAATTTCACAAATTGAGCAGAACAGCAAAACGTATAAGCTGAAACAAAACTTTAAATCACTCAAAAAAAAACCTACCAACACAGGGTAAAGGGAACAACATAACACCATCCTGATGAAAATCAACACCAATCATAGTTCCATAGTGCTCAAGCCTAACAGTCATCATGTCACGATGACGGAGACCATAATCATTCACAAGTTCCTCCCAGGAAGGACCATGGAATTTACTGCTCACCCGACCATGTCTAAACAGAACATGGTATAAGTTACCCTCACTGTTGTGAAGACCAAGATCAATATCTGTGTCACCCCTCCGAATAGCTAAAGCTCTGCACTCCTCAATGTACCGAGCAAGATGTGATCTAACACTGCACGGAACATACTACAACAAGAATGGAAGCAAACATCATAATCATATAAACAAAGACATTCGAATACATTCCAACCAAAACAACATCAACCAAATGCCACAATCAGATAAACAAGATATAGAATCTTACAACACGCCTTGAACATTGACGATCCAACACCACAGTGAATACAGACGCACCAGAATCAAAGGAAGAACAAGGGCCACCTGGAGCTGGACAAAATGGGCAAGCCATTTACCTGCAAACAAACGGTGACCAATAAGAACTGAATCCACAACCGAGTTGAAAGTTCACATTTGATTGAGTTGGAAGCAAAAAAAATACCGTAGGCCTGTGGAGAGAGCCCTGATCTATTGTTTACGCGGGTTCGATACGAAAATGGGTGGACGAGCGAAGAGATCGGCGCGGGGGTGCAAGCACCAGAGAGCAACGGGAGTGGGAGGTGGAGCTGGGGAGCCTGGAGGACGGGGGAGGGTGAAAGGAGTGGTCAGAGGAGAAAGAAAGGAGTGGTCGGCCTTATCCAGGGGCTCTTCGGCCTCCTGGAGGCCGACGGGCCCTCTTCGGCCACCCGTGGGCCGACAGCAGGCTCTTCGGCCACCCGTGGGCCGACGGGCCCTCTTCGGCCTCCCGACGGCCGACAGGCCCCTCTTCGGCTCACCAGAGGCCGACGGGGTGCTATTTTTGATTTTTTTTCCAATTTCGACATATGCTTTTCGAATTTGGTACAAAATTGGTCGTACTTTTGAAAAAAAAATCTCATTTTATAGCTATCCTAGGTAAAATATGTCATTTTGGAGCTAAGTAAGGTTATTATGTCATTTTCGAGGAAAATAAGCTAAGTATAGGTCATTTGCTAAATAGGTCATTTCTTAAGCTAAGTATGCATTTGTTAAGCAAAACACTTGGGAAAACTTACCATCATCACGGAGGTGAAGGACCGGTCGGGCTTGTGCCAGTGTGAGACGGAGAAGGACCGGTCGGGGTTGCGGCAGACGCAGAAGGATCGGTCGATGCTTGTCGGGAGGCATGCTGCACCAAAGATCATTTGCAATGTCTCGTTAGCATGATGCAACTCAAATGTGAATACTAGTAACTAATGACCATTCAAATGAAACTCACCGTGGGCGCTATACCAATCTGGGGCATCGGCGGAGGGGTCTGACCGTTGTTCTGGCACACGGTCTGCACATTTTGTTTTCACGAGTCAGTCATATTAGTTAGTGATGAAACGAACATTACGTGCATGATTTGGCTAATATGCAGGAGAAACTTACCACGAGGAGCTCGTATAGGGCCCGGTGAGACGCGTCGTTCCGGTTCCTCTCCTCCTCCACCAGCCTAGCCGTCGTCTCCTCCATGTTCCTCTCCCTCTCCGCCGCCTGCCTGTTTGCCTCCGCCAGAAGCTCCTGGGCCCTAGCCTCGATGGCGAGCTCCATTGGCCGTGGACGAGGCCTTATCTCAGGATCGGAGCTCGGCTGGCGCTTCTTGATCTCCGGTAGAGTTCTAGGACAACGTATCAGTCCATCCCCAATGGCTATCGAGCCATGGGGCCTCCTGCCACCAGATATCATCACGAGCTCTGGATCAAAAGGACTCTGGCTCGGGTTGAAGTCCTCCCCTTTCCTCGTCTTCCCCTCATATCTGTACCTCACGAGCTTTTTGTGGGAGGAGATGTTGCTGACGCTCTCTGGATGATCGAGGTCATCCTCAGAGAATGCCTTGGCCTTCTTGTACGGGGCAGTATGGGCCATGGCATAGAGGTCGAACAGCGGTGGCACCTCCTTCTTGTTGTGTCGCGCCTAAAAGAGAGGAACAAAATATTAGTTAAGGGCTCAAGCTAGCATGAAGAATGAAATTGCATGAATCATGAAGCAAACCACATACCCAGTGATCCCCGAACTCAAACAGGTTGGAGCTCCCTTGATGGTGTGGCACACCTTTCATTTGGGCACGCTTATCCTTGGCCTTGTTGTGGACGGCTAGCCATTGGGGAGAGCACCACTCATCCACCAACGCCTCCCAACAGTCCATCCTATCCGCACACCATCTCGGGGGCACCTAAGTTAGACAAGAGAAATTTCAGCGCTACGCCTACGAATCAAATCAAGGAAACTAAGTACAAGGCCTTAAGAATAGGTAATTACCTTCATGTACTTCTCCTTACTCAGAAACTTGGCGCGACACTTCTTCTTGGCCCTCTTAATGTTAGTCGAGGCGTAGTAGTCTCGAACAGCCTGCACCCGAGTCTCGTGCCATAAGTTCTGAAATAGGCGCTTGCACTCGGCTACGAGAACAATAGCCGCGTCCACCTCGTGTTCCTCAAGACACCTGTAGAAGGTCTGCAATCAAACAAGACAACACTGATTAGTACAATCACTAGGTGCTGTTGATTTTTAATTCTGTAAAGGAGAAATTACCCAAAACCGCCGGATCACAATGTCGGCCACCGTCTCGCACAAGACACCGTCGACCCTCTCCTCCGGCGGGGCCTGGGCAGCCACGTACAGCTCCCAGCTCAGTGCTAGCTGTCGAACCTCACCCTCACCGGGCAACGTGACCCACCCCGGGAAGTGGTGCCGGCAAAGCACACCAAGGACCTGGTTGGTCCTGCGGACACTAGGGGCGTGTTTCCAACCCCTGCAGTATGACAAGGCCAACACATTAGATATTAATTTGAAGAAACATTGAGGCAAAAGGTTAAAACAGAGTAAATGCACTTACTTCTCCCCATTAGGCACAATCAACCACCTTTGATCGCGGGTCGCCGGCACGGGCGGGAGCTTTGTACCACCACGCTGGTAGACCTTCTTGCCCTCCTCAACCAGCTCGCCCTCGCTATAGCTATCCTCAGAAAAGCTGTCCTCGCCACCATCAGCATGGCCACTAGCCTCCAGAGTAACGTGGGACGAAGACTCTGGGACCGGAGTCTCCTGGGACGAAGGCTCGGCGACCCGAGGCTCGTCGGCCCGAGGCTCGTGGACCGGAGTCCGAGACGGGTCCAAGTCATACGGGTCCACCTGAGATGGAGCACTCCTGTGGTCGGGAGAATCAGCTGGGGGTGGTGGTGAGGAAGGCGCAGCAGCCTTCCTACCTCTCCCGCCGCCACATCCACCTCTAGCACCCCTCTTCGTCTTCCCCCGACCTCTCCCGGCCGAAGAAGAAGTGCCCGCCGGTGTCTGCATACTGTGTACCAGCGCTATCCGGAGGTGCTCGGGTGGAATAATAGCACCCCTCCCAGCACGTGCCGAGGAAGGAGGCTCGGAGCGCTCTCGACCCGCGCCCACCATCTGTCAACACCTGCAATGACAAAGAGTAAACGAAATTAGTACAACATAAAAAAATTGAATACCTAATAACATGAACAAATTAATAATATATATGTACATAATAATAATTGAATACCTGACATTACTAATATTAATCTTCATCGTCTATATATGCTCCGCGATCAATAAATGCATAATCATCATCACTATCATTAATGACGTGCTCATCAGCATCATCAATAAATGCATCAACATGTGGAAGGCCTCCTTTATGTAATCGGTCAAGCATTGACAGGTCATCCGCAGCAGTAACCTCTTCTTCTTCCGTCTCTTCTTGTTCCGGCTCAGGGGTGAAGTCGGATTCACTGTCGCTGTCTACCTCAATGTTCTGGGGTGAAGTAGAGCGGTTCTTGAAACGTTTTTTGGAAACACGTGTTTCTTGGAAGAATTCTCCTTCATATGTGTCTGGGTTAATGTGAGGTTCATAATCATCTTCATTGAGGGGAGGTGGTCTAAAATGTGGCGGCACATCATAAATGACATCCCAACCATTCAGATTTGGATCAGTTTGGCAGGCCCACGGTAGATAGAAAACTTGGGTCGCCTGTTGAGTTGTAATATAGACATCGGGAACATCTAAATGGGTGCTTTGTTTGATTTTGACTAGCCCTATATGTTCATGAGTCCTTCTAGTCTCCTTCGGCGGGAACCAATAACATTTGAAGACTACGACGTTTGGTGGGTTTTCACCAAAGAATGTAAGTTCATAAATTGCTTCAACTCTTCCATAATACTCGACCCCTCCTTCGCCGACAGCGGAGACACACCAATTTGTAGACTTTCGGTCGGCCATAGATAGCTCTTTGCCAAAAGTACGAAAGCGATACCCGTTTATGTCGTATTTGTCAAATGAACGGACCTTATAGTTAAAACCATTAGCGACTTGTCTCAATTCGGAGTCCATAGACTCTGCATTAGCCTACAAGTTTAATACGAAAGGATTGTTGCATTAGCCGCAAACTAGACGAAGAAATGAAATGGTCTTATGGAAATTACCGTTTGTTTGAACCAAGAGATGAAACCGGGATAGCCGCCTCCATGCTTTGCCAGAAGCTCATACTCTTCGATGGAATCCTTTTGGATCACCGCTCCATCCGAGAATTTGGCGACGTATCGACTGTATCACATATCCGGGAATAAGAGCATTTCAAAGGAATTAGAAGTTGCGAAACAATGTACCGAGAACTTACTCGATGTATGGCCGCACTTCTGTTAGGTTGTTGAAGATATACAATGAAATGGTCCGCCATTCTTCGACATCCAACGCTATTGCTTTCGAAGCACCGGCTGGTGCGAGCTTCCCTTTGAATAGGCTGAGGTTGGATCGACCTTTTTCACGGTCGCCATCATTGTACCGAGGCTTCGGATTATGCAAATGATGATTCTTGGCTTTGTAGTGTGCTGTCACGAAGTTTGCCGCCTCCTCAGTAATGAATGCCTCGGCCATCGATGCTTCAATTCTACGTTTATTTTTACATTTTGCTCGAAGCGTCTTCTGCATCCTCTCAGTTGCGAAGCACCAACGATTTTGCACGGGCCCCCCCAATCTTGCCTCGGTCGGGAGATGCAAAATCATATGCTGCATTGGATTAAAGAATCCCGGTGGAAAGATCTTTTCTAACTTGCAGATCAACTCCGGCGCAAACTCTTCCAGTTCGTCTAGCACGTCAGGCGATAGTTCTTTCGCACAAAGAGCACGGAAGAAATAGCTCAGCTCTGCCAGTACTAGCCATTCATCCTCAGGGATAAAGCCACGCAATATCACCGGCATTACCCGCTCAAGCCATATGTGCCAATCATGACTCTTGAGACCAAATATTTTCAATTTGTCAATACTCGCTCCCCTCTTTAGATTCGCTGCATACCCATCGGGGAACATCAACTGCATTTTCACCCACAAGATCATTTCCCTCATAGCTGGCCTTCCAAGATTGAACCATGCCTTTGGCTTCCTCCAGTTCTTCTTTCCTTTCGGTTGTCGCATGTTTTGTAACGGTCTATCACATAGAGCCTCCTGATCGACTCTAGCCTTAGGATTATCCTTCGACTTCCCCTCTATGCCAAACAATGTACCAAAAAGGGCCTCGGCGATATTCTTTTTAGTGTGCATCACGTCGATGTTGTGTGGGAAAAGGAGGTCTTTAAAGTAAGGCAGATCCCACAAGCATATCTTGTGAGTCCAGGCGTGTTCTGAATTATACCCTTTGAAATATCCTGGATGTTGTGGATCAGGCTCGAGAGCGTTTATCTGATCCAGGGTCTGTTGGCCTGTCAATGCAGGTGGTGCAGAGTTTTTCACAACTCTACCTTTCATGAAATTTTTCTTGTCTTTTCTGAACTTATGGCCAGGATCCAGGAACTGTCTATGCAAGTCGAAGCAAGAATACTTGCGACCCGCCTGCAGCCAACGGAACTGAAGAGCTACCTTGCATGTTTGGCACGGGAACCTTCCATGCACACACCAGCCAACGAATAGCGCATACGCCGGCAAGTCATGCGTCGAGTACATGTACCACACATGCATTTTGAAGTTTTGTTTTGTAGCGACGTCATATGTCTTGATCCCATTATCCCAAGCTTCTTGCAATTCATCCTTAAGCGGCTGCATGTACACATTCATATTCTTCCCCGGATAGTTGGGCCCTGGAATTATCAACGTCAAAAAAATGTTCTTTCTTTTCATAATCTCTCCGGGGGGGGGGGGGAGATTGAGTGGAATGAAAAATACAGGCCAGCAACTGTATTGGGTTGCCGTCATACCAAACACTTGGAACCCATCTGTG
The DNA here is from genome assembly GCA_039707655.1 of Elymus sibiricus. Classification (NCBI taxonomy): domain Eukaryota; kingdom Viridiplantae; phylum Streptophyta; class Magnoliopsida; order Poales; family Poaceae; genus Elymus; species Elymus sibiricus. The sequence goes on along the minus strand of CM077675.1, from coordinate 325,283,074 downwards.
CTGATGGCGACTCGAGGATGCCTTGGATCTGCCGCTTTGTCCTTATGTAATGCATCGAAGTGCTTCCACGCAAAAGCGTCTGAAGTGTGTCCCAACATCAGATTCCCATCTGCATCTAGTTCGGTTCTTTTGCCCAATCTATGCCACGTCATCTGTCTGGCCGTCTCTTCAACCATGAAAAGACGTTGAAGTCCTCGTATGATTGGCATATACCGAAGAACATTAACTGGGATTTTGGTCTGACTCTTCTCACCCATACCGTTGTCTACCACAACATACCTGGAAGACTTGCAAATGGGACAATAGTTCAAGCCCGCATACTCAAGCCTAAATAAGGCACATCCATTCTCACAGGCATCTATCTTCTCATAGGGCATCTTAAGCGCACGTAGGATTTTGTCCGACTGGTACAGGTTTGCTGGCAATACAAGGCCTTTGGGTAGAAAGCGTCCAAATATCGTCATCATCGCGTCGTAGCATTCTCTGCCTAGGTTGAACTGAGCCTTCAGAGCCATTACTTGCGCGATGGCATCCAAGTGACAAAGCTCAGTGTGCTCGTGGAGAGGACGTTTTGAAGACTCCAACATTTCATAGAAGGCCTTTGCAGATTCCTCCATCTCATCGTCCGAATCCCGAGTATCATCAAAGTCTTGCATCATGTCTTCGATCCCGGTACCATGCTCGTTGGTGCGACGACGAACGACCTCAGCTCTGACACGTTGGGCAGACTCACCATGAAATCTCCACACCGTATAATCAGGCGTAAAACCCCACTTCTGCAAGTGTTTACCCATTTCATCCCGTGTCCACTTTTTATGGTTGTCGCACCGGACACAGGGGCACCAGGTTATTTCCTGGCCATTTGCAAATGCGGCGCTCAGAAACCCCTTGGTTTTTGTTAACCATTCAATGGTCATTTCTTTCTTACTAGGGTGACCGGTGTACATCCACGCACGATCACTCATCTTGCCTACCTACTAAACACACACAAAAAATATATATAATTCATCATCTATATTCATCCGTTAATCAAGTTTGTCGGTTTTATTACGTCCATGCAACCTACACGCTAATAGGTAGAGATAGGTCCTAATCCCACCCGAGTATGTGTAGATTGGGTTCGTTTTCCCATGCTCTGCTCCGGATCCGACGCAGAATTTCGGCAGCACCTCCCCGTTGTTCTCCTGGTACACGTCTCGGCAATAAACAGAGAGGATGTGTACCCGGAGAACAACAGGGAGGCACTGACGAAATTCCGCATCGGATTCGGAGCAGAGCATAAGGGAAAACGAACCCAATCTACACATACTCAGGCTGTCCATGGATAACGTTGGACAATTCGAAAGGATGGCGGTTATAAATATGCAAAGACATGCATATTTATAGATGCCGCCCTTTCGAACGGGAGACGCATACTGGTCACGCATACTGATGATTGAAGACACCTATAGCTAGCAAGTTTCATCAGCACGAAGACCGGAACATAGGAAATTAAGGGGGGGGGGAGGATATGTCATTTGTGCTCACCCACGAACGCAGGGGCGGAGCTCGTCCAACGCACAGGGAGGTCGTCGAACACCAGACCCTCGCAGCGACGAAACAACTGCACATTGAAATCCACCCGATCAACACAAATATGATGTTTTTCATAACAAAATCAGAATATATATATGACCTAACTAATAATTTACAAAACTATGACCCCGTCGGCCTCTGGAAGGCCGAAGAGCATCTTTTCGGTCAACAGGAGGTCGAAGAGGTGTCGGGGGTCGGGGTCGGGGGTCAGTGGCGTCGGGTGTCAGTGGCGTCGGAGGTCAGTGGCGTCGGGGGTCGGGGGTCAGTGGTCGGGGGTCTTCTTCTTTTTTCTTCTCCTCCTCCTCCTCTTCTTCTTCTTCTTCTTTTCCTTCTTCTTCTTTTCCTTCTTCTTCCTTATATTCTTCTTCTTTCTTCTTCTCCTCCTCTCCTCTTTTTTCTGCTTCTTCTTCTTTTTTCCTTTTTTCCTTCTTTTTTTCTTCTTTTTTTTCTTCTAGATTTTTTCTTTTCTAACCTAATAAACTAAACTCTAACCCTAACCAAACCTAACCTAATACCTACTAATCTAAACCTAAACTAAAAACAAAAAAACAGAAAAAAGAGGAGAGGGGAAGAGCTCACCAGAGGGTGGCGGGGCAGGGGGGCGTCGGGGAGGGTTGGGGGAGCGCCGGGAAGGGGCGGGGGAGCGTCGGGGAGGGGCGGGGGAGCGCCGGGGAGGGCCGGGGGAGCGCTGGGGCGGCGGGGGCGGCCGGGCGGCGGGGACAGGGGCGCTCGGGCGCCTGGGAGCGGCGGGTGGCAGGGGCGGAGGGGGCGCAGGGGGGCGGAGGGGGGCCGCAGGGCACCGGCCGGGGCGGTGGGCCGGTGGGGCGGCGGGCGCGGGCGACAGGCGGCGGTGGCGACGGGGCCGCAGGGCTCCGGGGCGGTGGGGCGCAGGGGGGCCGGGGCGCGGCGGCGGGGGCGACGGGGGGCGGCGGTGGCGCCGGGGCGGTGGGCCGGTGGGGTGGCGGGGTGGTGGGGCGACGGGGCGGCGGCGCGCATGCGGTGGGCGGCGGGGAGGAGAGGGAGAGAAACAGAGAGAGAGAGGCGGGGTGGGGCGCGGCCGTTAGCTAGTCAAACCTTTGCCGTCTGTCCCGCCTTTGCCGTCTGCCTTTTTGCTCTTTGCCGTCTGCTAGCAGACGGCAAAGAAGGGGGGCCGTTAAGTTTTTTTGTAAGCAGCTCGTTAGTGGGCCCACCTCCCTCTTTGCCGTCCGCTAGCTGACGGCAAACCTCCTTTGCCGCCTGCTAGCAGACGGCAAAGAAGCGGCTGATGGCAAATATTATCTTTGCCGTCAGCTAGTTCTTTGCCGTCTGTTTTCTGGAAGCTGACGGCAAAGAGCTTCTTTGCCGTCCGCCAGCTGACGGCAAAGAACTGGCAGACGGCAAATTAGCTGATTCCAGTAGTGATGGTTCCGATAGGTGGTGCTATCATACGTCCACGTTTATGGAGTCTTCAACCCACGGAGGGTCACGGTCGCGAGAGTCCACGGAGGGCTCCACCCATAAGGGTCCACGAAGTAGCAACCTTGACTATTCCATAACGGCTTCCGTCCATGAAGGACTAGCCTCACTATGGGTAGATCTTCATGAAGTAGGCGTTCTCCTTGCCCGTACAAACTTCTTGGTTCAACTCCACAACACGAAGAAGGAGGCTCCCAAGCGACACCTAACCAATCTAGGAGGCACCACCCTCCAAAAGGTAATAGGCTCAGCAATGTCGATGGACTCCTTGCTCTTGTGCTTCAAGATGATAGACTCCTCAACACACAATCACTCTCTCACAGATTTGGCTATGGTGGAGAGATTGATTTGGTGGAAAGCAACTTGGGGAGGCTAGAGATCAAGATTCATATGGTTGGAATGGAATGGCATGATCTCAACACATGAGTAGGTGGCTATCTCTCAGAAAATATGATGGGGTAAGTATGGAATAGTTCTGAGTGCTTCTCTTTCGAGTGGGTGGTGGTGAAGGGGTATATATAGGCATCCCCAAAAATCCAACCGTTACACCTAAAGTGACCAACTCGGTGACACCGATGTGTGAATCTCGGTGGTACCGAAGTGATCAAAAGGTGACAACTTTTGAATCTCGGTGAGACCGATATATAAATCTCGGTGGTACCGATAAGGTGACCAACGGTCAGATTGCGCAACTCGGTGACGCCGATCCAACAAACTCAGTGGTACCGATTTTGTGAATCGAGGTAACAGAAAGTTGGCAACCCAAACTCGGTGGCACCGAAGTGGAATCGGTTGCACCGATGTGCTAGGGTTTGGCATGGGTCTGTCTGAGTTTGGGAATCGGTGGCACCGAGTGGAAAGTGTTGGTTGCACTGATTTTGGATGTTTGACTTTGGACAGACTTTTGTGGAAGAGCTTGTGGGTGTTTTTGGTGACTATCACTTGTGCACGTATGAGCATTTTGTTCACCAACAGTACCTTACCCCCTTTTAATAGTATTGGCTTTCCTATGGACTCAAAGTGATTTCTCACAAAGTAAAATGTAGAGCCCTCTTGCTTGAAGCTTTGCCAATCTATTTCCTTGCATCTTGGGGTTATCCACAATCCTTTTGCCATCCCTATCATTGAACTTTTCCTGAAATATGCTTAGTGGAAACATTAGTTCAATGAAATATATGTTGTTATTGATTACCAAAACCACCAAGGGAGCAAATGTGCTTTCAATCTCCCCCTTTTTGGTAATTGATGACAACATATAGATCAAAGCTTTGACATATGATATAATCAATGAATATAATCGTCGCTTTGAGAAGTATGTGATAAGCAAGAGCTCCCCCTAAATTTGTGCATTATTTTAAATTTGCGTTTGAATGCAAATGCACAATCGATTAGGCACATAGGGCACTCTTTCATGTCACATACAACTTGGTGGTGTGCGAGAATAATTAGAATGAACATCATAGCACAACACAATCAAGCAAAGGTGAATGATCATCTCATAAGCATCATAATGATAGGAAATAGTAGCAACACACAATAAGCGTATGATCAAACACCACAAGAGTTTAACACATCCAAACTAAAAGACCAAAAGACCAAAAGTTTTTGAAAAAGAAAAACCAAACGCTCTCTCACTCGAAGCCTAAAGATCTATATACACTTCTCCCCCTTTGGCAACAAGTTACCAAAAAGTTCAAAGGTATATATCTAATCGTTCTTGGGCTGATCTCCACCGGTTGTTGATGTGGGAGTCGAGAGAACTGCGTCGGCGAAGACCTCTGCTGATGTCATGGATGGAGTTGGAGTGGCAACTGGAGGTACTAGAGCTGATGGAGCTGAGGAGGCTATAGCAAGTGCTGATGAAGAAGGCCTCAACTCTGGAGCTGGCACTGTGGCTGATCTGGCCTGGGTAGTGAAGTGAGTGCCTGGCCTGAGAGGAGAGTCATCCTCATCATCTGAAGTGTCGGGACTGGGCACGCTGTCAACTTCCTTCTTCAGCTCGTTCACTATCTTTGTCAGCCCATCCACTTTGTCGGGTCTTGATCCTATTCTCAAAGATCCTCACAAGACTGTTTTGATTTCCCAGTATGTCTTTGATGTCCTTCTGCATGCCCTGAACGGCAGTGATCAAGAGATCCATTTGCTCGTTCCTGGATCTAGGGACTTGAGCATCAGTGGCTCTAGCTGCCTCTGCCTCTGCCTGTGCTGCAGCTGATGTGGGATGATCTGGGTCCATCACCACAACGTTGTCCTCCAGATCTGGCTGTAGGGGCAAGTGGGGCCTGTTAAGAGCAAAAATGTGCTTCTCCAGCTTGGAGTTGATGAGCATCTGAATATAGGGTGCATAGCAGCATGAGCGCTTCTGATTAGCAGCAACCCTCTTCACAGTCTCTACTATCAAGTCCATCACTAGTATCCTGGTGTGTCTATCAAGATGGATCAGCATGTTGATGGAATAGCCTTGAATCATCTTCTCATCTCTAGACTTAGGCATCAATGAGTGCCTCAAGATAGTGTTCATGGTGCGGAGGCCAGCCTGGAGGAAGTAAATAGATTCTAACTTGTGAGATTTCAAGTTGGCAGCAGGGATAGCATTGTACACATCCTTCATGGAATCATGGCTCTCCTTGGATTCAGAATAGACATCCAAGTCACCATCTTGCACCTCTGGGACTCCTAAGATGGCAGCCCATTCATTAACAGAAGACTCATATCTTGCTCCTTCAGTCATCCACACAATCCTACCATCTCCAAAGAAATGAGCAGTGGAGTAGAATTGCATGATCATCTCGTCGTTCCATGCAGTGAATTCTTTGCCAACAAATTCATCTAGGCCAATGCAATGAAAATTATCTTGAACATTTGGAAAGTGATCTTCATTCTCCTTGATATATTTCCAGTCAATGTATCTCATATCACTGACAGTTGGGCTCTTGTCATGTAACACAGTCTCATAGAAATCCTGTTGCTCCTTGGTGTAGAACCTGTAGTCCACAGCTATTTTTCTCCTCTAAGCATATGGATCAATTGCTCTCCATGCCCTCAAACCAGAATCCTTCCTCTTCTTCATATCTTCGGCAATCAGGTGGCTGGCATTGTGCTCTGGAAGGTGTGGTCTGAGCTTCATTAAAGCAGAAAAGTCATCGTCATCCTCAGCTTCCCTGAAAGTGGAGGTCTTGTTCTTGCTAGAAGCTGGTATATCTCTGGAAAACCACTTAGGCTTATCAGCAGCAGCAGCCTTCTTGGGAGCAGACTTGGTGCTCTTGGAAGTGGTAGCCTTAGGCATAGCATCTGCCATAAGCTTCTTCTTCTTCTTGGGAGGGGCCTTAGCAGCTGGCTCTACCTCCTCCTCTTCAGGAGCTGCCTCCTCTGGATCCTCAAACATAGAGGTTTTTCTGCCAATGACATGGATAATCCTCTTCCTGGATTTCTTCTTCTCCCCTGCCTTCTTAGGCATAGATTTCTTGGGAGGCACAACAGTCATGGTTGCTCTGGAGCTCTCTGGTGCTCTCACTGTCTCAGAGCTAGCATACTCCTTTCTGATAGCTTTCTTCTTCTTGGAAGAAGTGGCAGCAACATCTTTCTTAGGCAGCTCCTCAGGGATGAAGTCCTCATCCTCTTCATCAGAATTAAGCTTCCTCCTAGTCCTTGTAGCAGCCTTGGGCAAATCAGAAGAACTAGGCACATCATCAAAACTATCCTCAGGACTAGTGCCTGAACTCATGACAATATTCTCCTCTCTAAAATTGTTCTCACTGTCATCTGAAGCAGACATCTCTGACCCTGTGAAAGGAATATAGAGGAGTAGAGGGGTTGAGCAACACAAAACACAGAGATTTTCAAAAAATTTGACCAAGGAAGACATTAGTTTGAGCTTTCTGCAGAAGGTATTTCGGTGTCACCGAGTGGTATTTTTCGGAGTCACCGAGACAGACCATATGCATCAACAGAGACTTGGCAGCGTTTTCGGTGGAACCAAAAAGTTTGCTTCGGTCTCACCGATATGGTTCTCAGTAACCCTAAAACACAATCGGTGGAACCGATTTTTTCAACTCGGTGGTACCGAGATGCAATCTGCAGACAGCTAACCCTAAAATCTTCATTGTTCGCTAATCTACGAGAACTCTGGTGGATAGAGAGGATTGCACACAGTGGCTTATAGATAAGAACGTCTCAATGCGCAAGAATCAGACGATGGAGCGCAAGAGAGAATCGTATCCGTACCCTAGCTTGGTGACGGCCCGCTACGGCGAAGACGGCGGCGAAGATGCCCGTCGACGGTGAGGATCCCAGCGGCGGAGGAGCATGGGGAGGCAAGGGCGACGACCGGGGGTCCTTTTTGGCAGCTTAGGGTTTTGAAGCGTGACGGTTTGAGGAGTCAATTTCAAAGCGTCGGGTCCACAACATAAATACCCCTTGATGTCGGTGACACCGGTTCGAAACTTTCGGTGTCACCGAGTTTCTCAACTGTCAGCTGACAAGGAAACTCGGTGTAACCGAGAATAAGGAATCGGTGTTACCAAGATTGGAAAACCAGATCAACCCTAGGCATTCGGTGAGACCGAGAATTTTGGTTGGTTCCACCGAGATGCACTTGGGAGGTTTTGGAGTGCATCCCTTTTCGAAACGGAACTCCGAGTGCATCTCACACAGAGGGATTGATAAGTGCTTGTTCAAGTTTTGTGATGCAGCAAGAATAGAATACGAGGTGAGAAAGCATAGATAGCTAGAGAGTGGTCCTAGTCATTCTTGTCCATCCAATTGGCAAAAGAGAAATCAAAAAGCCAAATAGCAACAATTGGATTTCCTCGAATGAATAAATAAATGCAGACCAACATGCTCACACAATAAGATGTCAAATGAAATCATGGCAAACATGCACATACATACTAGCATCTATCAAGCATTTTGGCGATGACGGAGTCATCTATATATATGAGTATATTGACTTAGGAGCCAAGTAAGAATACTTGATCATAGGTCATACTCATCGTTTAAGCACAAGTGGGGTTACCACTTTTACATAAAGCATTTAATGTTGTCACATACCAAGAGATGCTTTGACTCAAGTCTTAGAGTAAAGCTCCCCCTTGATGTGACATCCCCCCATAGGAGGGATAAACTAACCTTGGGTTTTGTCAATGAAGACTTCATGTTGGTGAGGTAGTGGTGGATGCTCAAAGTTGATGAAGATCACCAAGAGTTGGGAGCATCCTTGTTGTTTCCTTACTCTTCTCACCTACATGGGTTAGTCCCAACGCACAAGAGACAATTACAAGGATATCTATGGACATGGAGTGCAAAGCATGTGTGATGATGTCCATGGATTTGTTGATTACCTTGTCCCTTGCTTACCTTTGAGGGAATGTGTGACTCCTTGAACTATTGCATAGAGTTGATGTTGATTGCAAATAGTTCTTGCCAATAATGAATAGGAGTGAATTTTATTGGCGGAGTCACCCCTCAAGAACTCTCTAGTTCTTCTTCTTGGGGACCCACATCAACTTGATGGGGATCCTTGGTGTTGAAGTAGCCCTTGTTGAAGTTGAGCTTGGAGTAGCCTTGGGAACCCACTCCACCAAAGCTTGGGATTCATCTTCATATGAGTCAATGTCCTCTTGAAGCTTGTTCTTGCCCTTGAGCTTGTGGTCTTGTGGTGAAAGGTCATCTTGAGTGTTTGTTCCCTTGGGAGGAGCATTTTCATACTTCTCCTTTTGAGGAACAAACTTGGGCTTGGGGTATTGACCTTCTTCCCATTCAACTCCATTAGCGTTGAAGTAGCCAATGCCATGGTTCTTCCGGTATCCTCCGTGCTTGCGTACAATTTCCTCAAATTGCTTACACCCAGCAAGACTCTTATAGATACCTTTCTCTATAATTCCTTTCAATAAAGCATTTTCTTGCTCAGGTGTAACTTGGCTAAGAGAATCATCATTAGTGGAATCAATAGAACTACTAGAAGCAACATCATTAGGTTTGGTATTTATATTGTTGCTACTAGATGAAGAACCTTTCTTGCCTTTGTTACTAGTTTGTCTAGATTTAACTTGTGGCATAAATGTAGACAAGAGTAGTCGTTTGGCTAGATAAGATGAAGTCTTCTTTCGGAGATCGTCATTGATAGCTTTAAGAAACTCATGCTCTTGCTCCAAGGTGAGCTTCTCGAAGCGTAGCTTCTCATTAGTCCTTACAAGCTCTCTATGATCTTCGAGAGTAGATTCATGGGCTAACTTAAGAGTGTTTAGTTCTTTAGTTAGTTGTTCTATTTTCATCAAATGACTTATCTTGACTAGTATGAGAATTATCAAGTTCATTTTGACTAACATCACTAGTTTCATCAAAGTGCAAGTCATCATCACAAAGTAAATCATCTTCATCACTATTGAAATCAAGATACTCGGGGTGTGATACCTTGGGGCCTTTAGCCATGAAGCAACTTCCACTCCCTTCATTTGGTGAATCAAATAGATCATAGGAGTTGGTAGTCACTAGTGCAAGTCCGGCAACACCTTCATCTTGACTATAGTGGGAGTTGGAGTGATAGCTTCTCTCGGAGATGTTGTCGGAGTCGAAGCCGGAAACCCATTCACCAACATGAGCTTGATGTCTTCTTCTTGTGTAGCTCTTGGTGTACTTGTCCTTCTTCTCTGAATCCCTACTTCTCCTTGAGGGTCTTCATTCATAACGATCATCTCTACTCCTTCTGTCTCTTTGAGGTGATTCATTCCTTGAGCTTCGTCTTCTAGGTGACTCTTCTCTTCGTTTGTAGGGAGTCGTGCACTCATTGGAGTAGTGTCCGGGCTTCCCACAATTGTAGAAATTGCGGTCACGACTTAACGAATGCTTCTCTTCATATCTTGAGTTGGAGCTTCGTTCTTTGCCTCTATTCTTGTAGAACTTGTTGAATTTCTTGACCATGAGGCTTATCTCTTCATTGGTGACAAGGTTGTCGCTTGAAGTTGCGGGAGCATCACTTGTGGCTTTGTAAGCACCGCTATACTTGTTGTGAAGCTCTTCTTTGTCTTTGAGTGTCATCTCGTGAGCAACAATCCTTCCAATGACTTCCGTAGGCTTGAGATCCTTGTAGTTGGGCATCATTTGCATCAATGTGCACACGCTGTCGTATCTCTCATCCAAAGCTCGAAGTATCTTCTTGATGATGAATTTGTCGGTCATCTCTTCGCTTCCTAAGCCGGCAATCTCATTGGTGATGAGAGTTAGCCTAGAGTACATCTCCGCGACTCCTTCACCATCCTTCATCTTGAACTTGTCAAGCTGACTTTGAAGAACATCCAACTTGGATTATCTCATGGACTTGGTTCCTTCATGCATATCAACCAAAGTATCCCAAATCTCTTTTGCATTCTCGAGACGGCTCATTTTGTTGAATTCTTCGGGGCATAGGCAGTTGAAGAGAATGTCACATGCTTGAGCGTTGTATTGTAACATCTTCAACTCATCCGTTGTCGCTTCACAATCCGGTTCCTTTCCATCACTAAATAATTCACCTTGCAAGCCAACACGAACAACAACCCATACGGCGGGGTTATGACCAAGAATATGCATTTTCATTTTGTGCTTCCAACTAGCAAAATTTGTGCCATCAAAGTACGGACCTCTGCGGTGATAATTTCCCTCACTAGACGCCATACTCTCCTAGGTTGTGAGACAAATACAATGGAGACCAAAGGTCTGATACCACTTGTAAGACCGAAAGTATGTCTAGAGGGGGGGTGATTAGACTACTTGACCAAATAAAAATTCTACCTTTCCCCAATTTTAAGTGTTGGCAGATTTTAGCAATGATAGCAAGTCAAGTACACCCTACACATGCATGTCTAAGAGTATAGCAGCGGAAAGTAACAACAAGCATGTATAGTAGAGGGTAGGAAGGAATATCAAACGCAATTTGGAGACACGAAGATTTTTCCCGTGGTTCCGATAGGTGGTGCTATCGTACATCCACGTTTATGGAGTCTTCAACCCACGGAGGGTAACGGTCTTGAGAGTCCACGGAGGGCTCCACCCATAAGGGTCCATGAAGTAGCAACCTTGACTATTCCATAACGGCTTCCGTCCACGAAGGACTAGCCTCACTATGGGTAGGTCTTCACGAAGTAGGTGATCTCATTGCCCGTACAAACTTCTTGGTTTAACTCCACAACACGAAGAAGGAGGCTCCCAAGCGACACCTAACCAATCTAGGAGGCACCACCCTCCAAAAGGTAATAGGCTCGGCAATGTCGATGAACTCCTTGCTCTTGTGCTTCAAGATGATAGACTCCTCAACACACAATCACTCTCTCACATATTTGCCTATGGTGGAGAGATTGATTTGGTGGAAAGCAACTTGGGGAGGCTAGAGATCAAGATTCATATGGTTGGAATGGAATGTCATGATCTCAACACATGAGTAGGTGGCTCTCTCTCGGAAAATATGATGGGGTAAGTATGGAATAGTTCTGAGTGCTTCTCTTTCGAGTGGGTGGTGGTGAAGGGGTATATATAGGCATCCCCAAAAATCCAACCGTTACACCTAAAGTGACCAACTCGGTGACACCGATGTGTGAATCTCGGTGGTACCGAAGTGATCAAAAGGTGACAACTTTTGAATCTCGGTGAGACCGATATATAAATCCCGGTGGTACCAATAAGGTGGCCAACGGTCAGATTGCGCAACTCGGTGATGCCGATCCAACAAACTCGGTGGTACCGATTTTGTGAATCGAGGTAACAGAAAGTTGGCAACCTAAACTCGGTGGCACCGAAGTGGAATCGGTTGCACCGATGTGCTAGGGTTTGGCATGGGTCTGTCTGAGTTTGGGAATCGGTGACACCGAGTGGAAAGTGTTGGTTGCACCGATTTTGGATGTTTGACTTTGGACAGACTTTTGTGGAAGAGCTTGTGGGTGTTTTTGGTGACTATCACTTGTGCACGTATGAGCATTTTGTTCACCAACAGTACCTTACCCCCTTTTAATAGTATTGGCTTTCCTATGGACTCAAAGTGATTTCTCACAAAGTAAAATGTAGAGTCCTCTTGCTTGAAGCTTTGCCAATCTATTTCCTTTCATCTTGGGGTTATCCACAATCCTTTTGCCATCCCTATCATTGAACTTTTCCTGAAATATGCTTAGTGGAAACATTAGTTCAATGAAATATATGTTGTTATTGATTACCAAAACCACCAAGGGAGCAAATGTGCTTTCAATCTCCCCCTTTTTGGTAATTGATGACAACATATAGATCAAAGCTTTGACATATGATATAATCAATGAATATAATCGTCGCTTTGAGAAGTATGTGATAAGCAAGAGCTCCCCCTAAATTTGTGCATTATTTTAAATTTGCGTTTGAATGCAAATGCACAATCGATTAGGCACATAGGGCACTCTTTCATGTCACATACAACTTGGTGGTGTGCGAGAATAATTAGAATGAACATCATAGCACAACACAATCAAGCAAAGGTGAATGATCATCTCATAAGCATCATAATGATAGGAAATAGTAGCAACACACAATCCTTTTGCCATCCCTATCATTGAACTTTTCCTGAAATATGCTTAGTGGAAACATTAGTTCAATGACATATATGTTGTTATTGATTACCAAAACCACCAAGGGAGCAAATGTGCTTTCAATAATGTCCAGAAAAGGAATGAGCTCAATGCGAGTACCCTTGCCAGTCTGAACCACCCTGGAATAGCGAACAAGCTTGGACTTGTTGCCATTTCTGAAGTGTGTGGCCTCAGTCCAATAGGCACATCCAGACCTTGATTAGCAATGCCCAAAGAGTTCATGAAGGTCTTCCAGTTGGAATGCAAAACTCTGCCACCAGTCATCCAAGTCAAGTTGCGCTCCTCATCAGCGTGAAAGTGAACAGTGGCATAGAATTGAGCCACAAGCTCGCAATCAAAGTCCTTGTTGAAGTTGATGATGGGAAACAAACCCCATTGAGCACACAAAGCCCGAGCTTCAGCAAAGTAGTCACTTTGGGGATTGTTATTCATGTGCCCTGTGTCGATGGACTTGGTATTAGGCACATAGAGATTTGTCTTATGCTTCAGGACCCCCACGTATATGAGAGATTGATCCTTGGTCCACAAGGGACGACCAAGTAGCGCCTCGTCCTGAGGACAGTGATATGGGTTGCGCTGGCGAAACTCCACAAACTCCTTGTTTGTCATATTCGCAGGACTTTTGGCAGCCTTCTTCTTGCTTACGATCTGCTTCACCTGTTGCTGTGATGGTTGAGCACTAGGACCAGCCCCTGCATCTTCAGACGTGCGGAACCTCTTGGACCCACCATGTTATACCCTGTGTTTGTATCACCTTGCTATGCTTGGATTTACAAAATTTGGAACCAATTAAAACTTTTTGAGTGCATGCTTGTTTGAATTGTTGCTTGTTTGACTGTTTGGATGATTATGTTTGGCACTCTTAGGTTCTACTCCTATCCATATTCATATTCCTTGATCCAAACTTCTTGCCCAATGATCATGCCATGTGAATAGTACCAAAAACTATTTTTATCAAATATTATTTTGGCCAAAAAGGATTTATTCAAATTAGGTTTTCAAAACCCCCTGAATTGAGGATTGTACTACAAGTCCTCAAATTGGGTGGTTCCTTTTCCCCAAAGACTTTATTTGGAACCTACCATATATATGACTTCCCAAAATCACCAAATATTATTTTTAAAGATTATTTTCCTATTTTATTTAAAGGCTTTTTCTTAAGGCCAGAAATGGTCTTTTATAGGAAAAAATTACTTAAATGCTTTAAAAATATTTGAGAAAATTTAGGGAAACTCAGTGGACATATATTTTCCATATATATGAGTTTCAACACATGGTCATGTTCAAAATCATGGGCAAAACCCCTCAAAACCCTTTCTGCTTAAATCAAGCATTTGAAATATTTCTATAAGAAATATTCTCAATAAATTCCAAGAAAATTCCAGCAAGTCACAATTGTCATATGTGATGATCTTGCTAATTTTTATCTCAATAAAAATTGATTTGCTTCATCAAAATATTCCAAAACCATTCCTGTCCAGAGCCATATTTGAACAACTTTACATTGTGAAGTTTCTTCCCTTGACCCCAAACTTTGTGGGCATGTGCTAAACCTCAAATAATGACACCACACCAAGTGGTGGATTTGTGGGAAGTGAGATGCATGCCTAGATCTACAGAAATCTGATTCTGTTGATTTCTAGGGTTTCACAAAGTTACATTGTAAACTTTCTTCAATCAAGCTCAAACTTGGTGATTAGCCCTATTTCTAACCACCCTTTGACCCTGCCAAGTCTCAAGTCAAGAAAACTCCATTTGCTTAGCCAAACCACCATCAAACACTTTTGCTGATCCTTTAAAAAGCCTTGTTTGACCCCCTTCTGCTATTCTCCTTCACTTCAAATTTTTACCACAGCTTGCCAGCATTGCACTTCTCCTCCAATAAAAAGTTCAAGCCTCAGCTCCATGGTTAAGTGGGGTAAAACCCCATTTTAACCTCCTGGACAGCAATGGCAGGAGCATCTCTACCCTCTCCCCCACTCCATTTCTTTTCTCCCTGGCTCCAGAGCATCCAAGGGGCATCTTCAGTACCCCCACAAGCTAGTAGACAAGCTTGGCCGCACCCTGGGAGAAATGGCATGCCCCCATTCCAAGGCCCCCGACAGCCTCGAGCCCTTCCCTCTCGCCTGCTGGTCGGCCTCGACGTCCGCGTCACGCCACTGTGTCGGCCCCCTCCTCTCTCCTCCTCCAACGGTCTCCCCCACGCGCGCCCGGCGCCGCCTGGTTCGGCCAACCACTGGCCTCGCACACGCGCGCCTCCCCTTCTCTCTCTCTCTTGCCTCCCTCGCACCTAGACCCCTCCCAGGAACACCCCAGGCACACCCACTCTCCCTCCCGTGGCCTCTGGCCTCGGCCACGAGCTCGCTGGCGCACCCACGTTCGATGGACTCTCCCCCGCCTATTTAAGGCCTCCCCCGAGCTCTCTCCTCCCTTCTGGAACCCCCTTCCCCTCTCAATCGACCCCCTGAACCACCAAAGTAACCACCCGGAGCCCAGTGCTCGGGATCGACCGAGGCACCGCCGCGTCGGGGCTTCGTCGATCTTGGGATACCGGCCCGCTCCGGCCTACTTTCCTCCTCCATTGAGACCATAGAGAGCCCCTGCTTCGTTTCCCCCTCTTTCCCATCCATTTTGCAGCACGGGACGGCCCCGGCGACCTCCTCCCGAATCCCTCCGCCGCGGCTACCTCGTCGCCGGCGACCCCTTGCTCTCCGACGCTTCCCTCCACCTCCAGGAGATCGGCGACTCAACCCCGAGCCCGTTCCCGCACTCGCCTGCCGTCGCCGTGCCCCGCACCGCCGCCGGTGAGCATCGCCGCCCCCTGTTCAGAGGTGGGAGATGACAGGTGGGCCCCCCTGTCATCCCCACACCTCTCTCCCTCTCACTCGCTCTCGCTGACGCTGGGGCCGGCGCGTCAGGTTCAAACCTGGCCGCGCGCGCGCGCCCACAGCTCAGCTGGGCCGGCCTGGCCGATTGGGCCCGGTACGGCCGGGCATTTGGCCCAAGGCACTGAGGCTTTTCTCTTTTTCTTTTTCAGCAGGTTTTCCAAAAATCCCACAGGATTAAATAAAAATCCAATGCCCAATATTTTTCCACCATAAATCTTATAATAATCTGTAGAATTTAACAGTGCCACTTGTGCACTTTTGTGTAAGTGTTTTACATAGTGATTTTAATTAAAATCTAGTTTTTAATATTTTTAGCCTCTGTTTAAATAGTTTTCAAAATGTTTTTCACAACAAAACCTTAGGAAAACATTTTTAGAATAGCTTGTAGCATTTATCAGAGTAGGGTAACATTTTAGAAGTAAAGATTGTGCTCTGTTTTTGTGTGATGCCTATTTTTGCCCGTTTATTCCGCGACGATAGATTGCATTGTTGACGAAGGGTTTGGACACGAAGACTTTGAAGACCCCGAAGACTTTGTTGAGCCAGGCAAGCAGCCCTTTGACCATGACTATGAAACCTTTTATTGCATGGCATATAGCACTCCGTTTCATTGTATTGATCATGTGATGTGGTATTCCCCTTCGGTGGGATGCCGCCGATACTTTACCATTGATACTTGCATCGTGCATGACCCTACCTTCCTATGAGGGTTATGCGGGTGGGAGTAGTTAGGATGCTAAGTAGTTGCTACGTAAAGTGGGACGGGATATGCATGGTGATGGAAACAAAATGATTTCAAAGACTTTTCGAAAACCCCGTCGGGTGCCACTAATGCCCGAGGGAGATGATGATGAGCTAGGTAGCCACTTGATAAAGAAGTGGTATACCGGAGCAAGTGAGTGTGTGTGTTTTCGAAAACGGATTAGATTTAAGATTTGTCGACCGTCCCAACCTTACTTGCACAACCATGATACCCCTTATGTGACGGGGCTTTGTTGATTACCTTGGTGGGTACTAGCATAGAGCCCGCATTACTAGTGGCGGGAGTGAAGTGGTCACTCTCGATACGGGGTCGTACCGGAATGGACGATCATGCGCTGTCTTCACAGGCACCGGGCACACCGTTGAGTGCCCTCATGGATGATACGTGAGATGTATATCATGAGGGATGGCACCAATGAGTGGACTCTTTGTTTAGTATCGCTAGGGGAAAGGCACTGTTCGGGTACTTACCTCGGATATGAACAATATCGCGAGTCGTGGCTTGACACGGAAGTTTCCCGAGTCTTGTGGGTAAAGTGTGCAACCTCTGCAGAGTGTAAAACTATTCGAATAGCCGTGTCCACGGCCAAGGACAGTTGGGTGGTGCTGCTTAAACTATGTCCTGGGTTTTTCATAAACTCGGTGTGAGTGTGTTGGTGATAAAGGTGATACTTGAGCTAAGTCCGAGGACTTGGCATGATGATGAACAAGAGATGTTCAACCTCTGCTTATGATGATAACTGAGTTTGTTCACATGAATACCTGTCAACAGTTGATGCATGTTCTCTTAAGGTTACTTGATCATATCATTGCACTCAAAATTAGCCTTCCGCAAAATCTTACCTACATTAGTGCTATATCATGCATTGTTATACCTTGTTCCAAAACTTGGGTTGCTTGCGAGTACATTCAAAGTACTCATTGGCTTGCCACTGGTTATTTAATTGGCCAGGCAAGGAAGAGCAGGAATATGGCGAAGAGTTCGTTGGTGACGAACATGCGAACTAGGACGCTTCCCAGTCAGAATGCCTGTAGGTTTAAGGCAAATGGCATGGGTTCACGCTTTCGATCAAGATTTCCGCTGCTTGTTATGTTTAAGTGTTTGGCCCTTGTGGCCCTATCTATGTAAGACTAGGCCTTCATGGTCTTTATTTGTGTAAGACGTTAAATGTGGATGTAAGACTCTTGTTATTCAGCTTCTGTGTGTTCAGTGAGTCTGGGATCACTGTACACGTGCATTCGGTGATCACGACTTATGAGTCGGGGTCCCCACACACCAGCCCGTCCAGGATTCATGCGACGAGGAGGAGCTGAGCTACCATCACCTGGAACTCAGAAAGAAGGAACAGAAAGGGACAAGCAAAGGTAAACACCATGCATAAGAAAAAGAAAAAGGAAAAGAAAACACAGAAGTAGAGGGTTCTGGTACACCAGCGGCAGTACCATGCTGCATGGGCGGTACTTCCGCCAGAGCGGTAGTACCGCGCATGCATCAGCGGTAGTACCGCCCGGGCAGCGGAAAAACTTCCGCCGCACGGGCACGACAGTACCGGTTACGTAGAACCCACTACAGCGGTGACTATCTATTGCATGCAATCATTGGGTCAATTTCCGTCCTACTCATGCCAAGAATCCATGAAAAATCAAGAACTACTCATGCATTGCCCTAGAACAAGATTCAAAAAATAGAGACGAAGGAGAGACGAAAAAAGCAGGCAATACCGGAGTCCATGGCACGAGGAGGAGAAGGGGATGAACTGCACCGAACGGAAATCTGAGGGACGACACGGAATGGGAGATCCGGAGCCGGCCTCCGGGGGCGTTTTGGTCGCCTGAGAGAGAAACACGGGGGGTGGAGGAGAGAATGGGTATGGGGGAAGTTAGAACTCCCCCTGCCCACCTCTTGAACCGCCCAGGCGTCCCCGAAGCAGTAGTACCGCGGACGCAGGCGGTAGTACCGCTTGGAGCAGTAGTACCGTCCATGGCCGAGTGGTAGTACCGCTTCCTACTCAGCAACCGCCCCGAACCCAAGGGAGAGGAGGAAAAATTATGCATTTTTATGAGTTTTGAGAAAACGATGGGATTCAAGAAACTCAAGCACAACATATAAGAGGAGACAAAACAAGTTTTGAATAGTTCAAACATGAAAGATGAGCACGCATAGAGTGACACAACATACAAATAAGCTTTCCAAAAGCACATGCCTCACTAGGACGGGCGTTGGCCGAGCCACCTAAGTTTGAGTCAATTGGTATGGCACCGCGAAGATTTTAACCTTGGGTCCATGGCCAAAACTCATCTTTGAAGCACAAGTGTCATCAAAAATGACTAATGTGAAAGATTTGATCGATTTGTGCATAATAGGGGAAGGGAGAGTTCATTGAGAGAACACTCCCCCTATGTCCATGCGTACACCTAAGCAAGATAAAATTATGAGTGTGGTGGGGTGTGCAATAACTCAAGCCACATTACTCGAATCAATGATATTTAGCTCATGCCTTAACTCGCGAAATCTTGCTTCATCCAATGGCTTTGTGAAAATAACTGCAAGCTGCTCATTAGTATTGAGATGAATAAGATCAATTTCTCCACGCTTGATATGATCCCGGATGAAGTGATGACGAATCTCAATGTGCTTCGTCTTGCAATGTTGGACCGGGTTGTAGGAGATCCGGATAGCACTCTCGTTGTCACAGTAGAGGGGCACTTTGTCACACGTGACACCGTAATCCTTTAAAGTTTGCCTCATCCAGAGCAAATGTGCACAACAACTCGCTGCAGCTACATATTCGTGTTGGAAATATGCCCTAGAGGCAATAATAAATTGGTTATTATTATATTTCCTTGTTCATGATGATCGTTTATTATCCATGCTATAATTTTATTGATTGGAAACTCAAATACATGTGTGGGTACATAGACAACACTGTGTCCCTAGTAAGCCTCTAGTTGACTAGCTCGTTGATCAAAAGATGGTGAAGGTTTCCTAGCCATGGACATAAGATGTCGTTTGATAACGGGATCACATCATTAGGAGAATGATGTGATGGACAAGACCCAAACTACGAACGTAGCATATGATCGTGTCAGTTTATTGCTATTGTTTTCTGCATGTCAAGTATCTGTTCCTATGACCATGAGATCATGCAACTCCTTGACATCGGAGGAGTACCTTGTGTGTATCAAACGTCGCAACGTAACTGAGTGACTATAAAGATGCTCTACAGGTATCTCCGAGGGTGTCTGTTGGGTTGGCATGGATCAAGACTGGGATTTGTTACTCCGTATGACGGAGAGGTATCTCAGGGCCCACTCGGTAATACAACATCACAATGAGCCTTGCAAGCAATGTGACTAAAGTGTTAGCCACGAGATCTTGTATTACGGAACGAGTAAAGAGACTTTCCGGTAACGAGATTGAACTAGGTATAGAGATACCGACGATCGAATCTCGGGCAAGTAATACCGAAGAACAAAGGGAACAACATACGGGATTAACTGAATCCTTGACATAGAGGTTCAATCGATGAAGATCTTCGTAGAATATGTAGGAACCAATATGGGCATCCAGGTCCCGCTATTGGTTATTGACCGTAGAGGTGTCTCGGTCATGTCTACATAGTTCTCGAACCCGCAGGGTCTACACACTTAACGTTTGGTGACGATTAGTATAGTTGAGTTATTGTGTTGGTGACCGAAGGTTGTTCGGAGTCCCGGATAAGATCCCGGACATGACAAAGATCTCCGGAAGAGTCCGGAGGTAAAGATTGATATATGTGATAATAGTGTTTTGATCTCCGGAAAGGTTCCGGAATTCACCGGAAGGGGTTCCGGATGTTTACCGAAGAGTTCGGGTGCAGCAACACTTTATATGGGCCAAAGGGGTAAAGCCCACGAGGTATTGGAAAGTGCAAAAGGAAGTTTTGCTGCTGCCTTAAGCGGTATTGCCGCTGGTAAGGCAGTACTACCGCGTAAGAGGTACTACCGCTTGTGTGAAGCGGTACTACCGCATAAGCGGTACTACCGCTTGTGTGAAGCGGTACTACCGCTCGTGAGTGGTACTACCGCTTGTACGCGATACTGCTGGAATCCGAGTTGGACTCTTTCCGTGCGGGCCAAACCGACCTTGTGCGGGCAAAACCGACCTTGTGGAGGTTTTCTCTCCAAGTTTAGACCCCAGGGCTCAACATATAAATAGAGGGGCAGGGCTAGCACACGGGATACATCAAGATTTCCCAAGCCGTGTGTCGGCAACCCTAACCCTCTAGTTCTCCCGTCATAATCTCCGTAGTGCTTGGCGAAGCCCTGCAGAGATTGTTCCTCACCACCATCACCACGCCGTCGTGCTGCCGGAACTCATCTACTACTTCACCATCGCTCGCTGGATTGAGGAGGTGAAGGCGCCATCAAGACGTACGTGTGTTGAACGCGGAGGTGCCGTCCGTTCGGCACTAGTTCGTGATCGGATCGAGGGACGACTTGCGATTTGGATCGCGGAGACGTTCGACTACATCAACCGCATTTCTTAACGCTTCCGCTTAGCGATCTACAAGGGTATGTAGATTCACTCTCCCTCTCGTAGATGCTCATCACCATGGATAGATCTTGTGTGTGAGTAGGAAAATTTTTGTTTCCCATGCAACGTTCCCCAACAATTCGGCCTCGGTGGACAAGAGAGAAACACAGTTTTGTTTCTTTGAAGACCAACTTACCAGAGAGCGACCAAGGAATTGGCAACCTCCGGAAGTTGACTTCCTCTCCACACGCTCTTCAGCCCAATCCGAGTCCGAATATCCTATGGGATCAAATGAATCACCTTTGGGGTACCATAAGCCAAAGTTTGGGGTATGAGCCAAATATCAAAAGATTCGTTTGACAGCCACATAGTGACTCTCCTTAGGTGCGGATTGAAATCATGCACAAATTCCCACACTCAACATGATATCCGGCCTAGATGCACAAAGATAAAGCAGGGATCCAATCATGGAGCGATATACCTTTTGATCCACGGCTTTACCATTGGAATCACTATCAAGTTGGCATTTGAGCGGCATGGGTGTGTTGGCCTTAGCCGTCTTGAGATCATCCAACTTGAATCTCTTGAGCATGTCTTGAGTGTATTTATCTTGCTTGATGAAGGTTCCTTGACTTCGTTGCTTGACTTTGAATCCAAGTAAGAACTTCAACTCCCCCATCATGGGCATCTCAAACTCTTTGGTCATTAGTGCGGCAAACTCATCATTGAAAACTTTGTTAGAAGAACCAAATATAATATCATCAACAAATAGTCGGCATACGAACAAGGTCCCGTTAACCCTCTTTGTGAAAAGAGTGGGGTCGATTTTTCCAATTTCAAACCCACGGTCTTGCAACATCTCGGTAAGGTGCTTATACCACGCTCGTGGGGCTTGTTTAAGGCCATAGAGTGCCTTATCGAGAACGTATACATGATTGGGGAACTTAGGATCCTCGAACCCCGGGGGTTGCTCGACATATACCAACTCCTTAAGTGGACCATTAAGAAAAGCACTCTTCACATCCATTTGATATAATTTGAAATCATGATGAGAGGCATAAGCAAGCAACATGCAAATAGATTCAAGGCGAGCGACGGGAGCAAAGGTTTCACCGTAGTCGATACCCTTGACTTGGGAGTAGCCTTGAGCCACCAATCTTGCCTTGTTACGAATGACTACACTGTTCACATCTTGCTTGTTCTTAAATATCCATTTGGTTCCAATGACATTGTGATTCTCCTTTGGTCTTGGCACCAACCACCACACTTTGTTGCGCTCGAAGTTGTTGAGTTCATCGTGCATGGCTTCAAGCCATTCCATGTCCTCGAGCGCTTCTTTTACCTTGAGGGGTTCAATGCAAGAAACAAACGCGTGATGTGCACAAAAGTTTGTTAATTGACGACGAGCAGTTACCCCTCTTTTCAAGCTTCCGTAGACGTTCTCTAGGAGGTGTTGCTTGGTTTTAAGCTTGGAAGCAATCTTGGCAGCTCGTTTCTCTAAAATCTCTTCCATGGAAGGTTGCGGTGTATCGTCTTGACGAGCTTGAGAGCCATCACTGGCTTGTCCTGGATCTTGATCAAGAGCTTGACCTTGAGCTTGCTTGTGGTTGTGAACTTGATCTTGAACATCTGGTGGTACGTTATCATCACCATGAGGTTGATCTTGCTCTTGATCTTGTTCACTAGGTTGAGGGCCTTCACTTTGTTCTTCAGAAGCATGTGGGTCTTGCGTCGGTGATGGTCCCACTTGTGTGAAACATTGTCCTTCTCCTTCAGCCACAAGGGGTTCCTCAACAGGTAGGTAGTGTCCCACACCCATTCTTCTTATGGCTTGGGGAGGAATTTCATCACCTACATCACAAAGACAACTTTGCTACACTTGGGAGCCATTATTTTCATCAAACTCTACATTACTCGTATCCTCAATGAGTCATGTGGACTTGTTGAGAACACGGTAAGCATGCGACTTTGTAGCATAACCAACAAATATGCCCTCATGAGCTCTAGAATCGAATTTAGACAAACGAACACCTTTCTTGAGAATGAAACACTTACAACCAAACCCCCGGAAGTACTTGAGGTTGGGCTTGTTACCGGTAAGTATCTCATATGGAGTCTTGTTCAAGCCTTTGCGGAGGTAGAGCCGATTAGATGCATGACACGCGGTGTTGATGGCTTCGGCCCAAAAGTTGTACGGAGATTTGAATTCTGCCATTGTAACACCCCAAAAATCGATCGATTTTTTTGCTGTTATTCCTTCCTAGCTTTTCTCTCCCGAATTTTTCCTCCAGAATTTGGCAAGTGACCAGATGAATCCAGTCTATCCTCAACCTCTCAGTGCATTGCCCATGCTCTTGTGCCAGCCAATCCTTCCGTCAGCCAATCCCGAATCTCATCCAAACCCTAGTTCCGAAATATTGGAACTGGAAATCCTGCCTTTGTGTTTACAAAGGAGCTATCATTTCCCTTGCTCTGTTGATCTTCCCAAAATTTCCAGAGATCCTTATGCCCTCATAGACCCTAGATGTGCAAAAATATTGCTAAGTCCTATGCAATATTTGTCATCTAGAATTAATTCTTTCTTCCGCCTTTCTGAGGAATTAAATCCAGGCAATTATCTATCTATCTCCAGAGTTCATGAAAACCTGTGGAGATATTCTTGGTGGATATATTGAGCTCTCATAAAAATATTGGCCATAATTAAATTAGGGAAATTGCCTTTTCCTATTTAAAGCCAATATTCCAATTTGGGGCCTTTCCAAAGGAACTACCATTTTGGTAGCTAGGAAAAATCCCAAATAATTTGTGGAGCTTCTTATATCCATATGTTCTCCATTTCCATCAAAATATCAAGTTCCCCAATTCAAATTTTGAGCACCACTTCCATTTGCAAATTCTGTCCAGATTTGCCATTTGCAAAGGAAGTGCCTTATTCCTTGATCTCCTTGGGCTAAAATTTTGCAGGGTGATGCATTGTGATAAATTACCATTGTCCTCCAAAAATTATCCCATTCCATCTAGCCAATCTCTCTCAGCAAATTATTCAAGTTTCTGTCCAGATTGGAGCACTGTGAAGGAAGTACCATTTCTGCTTATGAAAATGGTATGAAACCTTTACAGTGACTTCATATGCCTAAATCATTGATCTCCTCCAAAAATCATCCTTGTCTATGTAGCCATTTGTCCCCAGCTTCATCATTTTCAAATCTGGTCAGACTGCCAAGTTACAAAGGAAGTACCATATAGAGTTGATTGTTTGAGCTGAGATTTTGCCGGGTGAGTGACCTTAGTAGTTGATTGACCCATGCCAAAGATCAGGCCCAGGGAATAACTGTGGTGGCCACACCATAGCACAAACATGTTGCTGTTGGCAACTGTTTGAACATGGTGCAGTCACCTCAGGCCTCTCTCAGGTCATTCAGCCGCATAGGTCAACTCAGCGTAGGACGGTGAATAGCCTAGACATGGTTTGGCATCGAGTGCGTCGTGGCATCGCCGTGGACACGCGGTAACCACGGGCAGAGCGTGCCAAAACCGCGCTCTGTGCGTTATCTCGTCGGTAGCGGATCTCCAGCGCACTCCAGGCTGTCCGGGAGTGTCGTAGAGTTGCCCAGCGCGCGCGTGAACCCTCCAGAGCCCTCGCCCCCTCGTCCCCTAGCTGGTGGAGCGCTCGAAGCCTCGGTCGTCGGCGAGGAGCTTCTCGGAGCTCCGTTCATCGTCGGCTAGCTTCTTCCCGAGCCTTCCCCCGCGGCTATTTAAGGAGTTCCCGAGCCCCTCTAGCCCCATCGAGCCCAGCCCCCTCCCATTCGAGCTCCTCGAGCTCTTGCAGCTCCAATGGCTGAGCACCGCCGCCGGAGCCCGCAGCGATTCCAGCGCCCTGGATCCTCCCCTCCTCTCCAACTTCGCCCCTAGCCTCCTCCATAGCTCTCAGAGCCTCCGCCGTCATCAGTTACTCCGGGCGAATGCCGCCGGAGCAGCCCTCCTGTGGCTGTGGTCGCCGCCTTGCCGGCTGTGGATGCCCCTCCCCCGAGCGCCCCCGAGTTCCCTGCGACCACCACTGGGTGCGGGATGGCGACGCGCATCCGTCCAGCCGCCGGTGGTAGCAGCCGAGCAGGGGAACGCCGGCGTCGGGCGTGGCCGAACGGCCCTGGCGCTTCCTCTGTGCCTGCCGCGTCGGGAGGAAGGAGACCAGGGGAGGAGAGAGAGAGGAGATAGGCGGGCCCCGCCGTCAGTGAGAGTTACCCCCGGGCCCGCGCGTTTTTAAGTGAAAGCGCATTTTAGAGTTTACGTTTTCAGCAGTGGAAAAGCGTATTCCTCCACGGCTTCCAAGTGGAGTACGTTTTCTCTGCAGGAAAAACGCATTCTCTGAGAAGACGCTTTCTGTTTTTGCGAACAAGGGCCTATTTGTAGCAATGTTTTTACAGATTGGTCCCTGTGTTCAATCACCCATATCTCCGCAACCGTAGCTCAGAATAAGGTAAAACTAGCGCCCCTGTTTTCGTCTCGTCGAGCCCGTTCCGATGGTACCATTTTCACTATGTGTTCACATAGTGGAAATAACCATTTTGCCCTTGCCCTCCGATCGAGCCCTCAGAGAGAGACCCCTGTCCGGCGATTTCTTCCGCGAGGTGATCGTGCTTCCTCCCGGCTTACTCGTCGACCCTCAGGCAAGCCAACCTCTTCCATGAGCTCCAGACTTGCGTGATGACTTTGCTTGCACCTGTGTGTTTATCTGTATCGCCTGTTAGGTTGCACTTGCATACACCGGTGGTGACATCGGTATTAGACACTAGCATTTCCATTCATCTAGTGCCATGTCTTATTTCCATATTGCCATAATAATGATATTGCCAATCTCATTGCCATGTTAGTATTATGATTGATCTCATGCCATGATTATCAGTACGATGATCTTGCTAAGATAGCACTTACTACTGTCAGTAAAATAGTACGATGATGGATATGCTGAGTGGGTTGAATAAAGGATATTTAGTCGGTTGATCTTGAGTCACCTGTCCGGGCATATTCGTGCAACCACATTTGCCGGTATGGGACGGCCCTGACCGGGTCTGGCTACGTGATCTTTCACCGGTACCTCCAAAGAGGGAGGGTTATGCACGGCGTGCTACCCTGATCAGGTAAGCGGTGATAACCCTGTGAGCCCAGTTGATTGTGTGTTTGGGCCCGTCCCCGTTTGGGACAGTAATCCCCGTTTGGGATTACAGAGTTTTGCCACGACGGTGGTAGGTGTCATGAGGACACAGGGGCCACCCAAGGCTGACCTCCGGGGGAGGAAGAGTGCCGGTGGTACGATGAAAGGTCACATGTCAGGCAGGTTTTGTTGAAGCAATGCTGGTCCACCCGAGAGGTCTCGAGGCCAGGGCCAGGTGCTTCATGGTGTGGGTAAAGTGCGCAACCTCTGCAGAGTGTCAAATCTATTCGAATAGCCGAGTCCACGGTATTGGACAGCCCGTCCAGACCTCAGTAGGTGGTCAACCGTAATAAGGATGATAATGATGGAAGAACTCATCTTGGGTAGACATCAGATGATGTCGGGTATAAGATATGTTAGCCAAGGGATGGCTATATGATGAGTGGTCGGATGACCACATGTTTGGGATCTGAGTCAGTTCAGGTTGGATCATGAGTATTTCGAGGGTTGTGTGACAACCCAGAAGAGAGTAAGTTGGTATCTGGTACAGTAAGTATTCTGAGCACTTAGTATGATCTTGCCATAGATTATATGTCTGATCCATGATATGCCATGCTTGATTCCATGCTTTCCTTGTTAGAATTCATGCCATGCTTAGGAATAATTCATTCATAGCATAGGGCTTGCTTTGTCACCTGTTGTTTGGATGCTATGTATTTGGTTGTCTTGCGAGTACATTCAGAGTACTCACCTGGCCTTGCACGTGGCCAGTTGCAGGAGAAGATCCGTCGTGCTAGATCGTAACCTAGCCAGTCCTGTGCGTTATGGAGCCCAGCCAGAGATGTCGTTGCCCCTGAACCAAGACCCCTGCTGCCATTCAGTTAGCCTTGGAGTTATGTAATATTGTTGTAAGCAACAGTATTGTAACACTCCAAGATAATTAATAAAGCCATTTTTATGTCTGGAATTGCTGTATCATGTCTTTGGCGTGCGTCAGGTCTTATCTTGGGGACTGGTGTGCATCGGCCCTCTATCGGGGTGCCACAGCCATCATGGTCCTTCCTGCATCCATCAACGTCTGGTTCTTCCTCTCCACAACACCGTTTTGTTGAGGGGTATAGGGTGCAAAGTATTGGTGCTTGATTCCCTCATCACTGAGAAACTCATCCAAGGTGTAGTTCTTGAACTCGGTGCCGTTGTCACTTCTAATCATCAATATATTTGCATCATGTTGGCGCTGAGCTTCATTGACAAAGTTGATTACTGTTTGTTGGGTCTCACTCTTCCTCTTGAAGAAATATACCCAGGTGTATCTTGAGTAATCATCCATAATCACCAAGCAATACCTTCTCCCCCCAAGACTATCAAATGATGGAGGGCCGAAGAGATCCATGTGAAGGAGCTCTAGGGGCCTCTTGGAGTAAATAGTAGTTGTGGGGCGGTGAGACGTCTCATGTAGCTTTCCCTCTATACAAGCATTGCAAGCACGGTCTTTGGCAAAACTCACATTTTTTAGTCCACGAACGTGATCCCCTTTGAGGAGACTTTGCAAAGATCTCATATTGACATGGGCTAGCCGGCGTTGCCAAAGCCATCCCACATCAACTTTAGCCATTAGGCATGTCGCGGTCTTAGTGGGTGACTCCGAGAAGTTAATTACATAGAGACTGTTCTCGACATGCCCAACAAAGGCTACTTTAAGAGTCTTGCTCCACAAAAGGGTCACGGTATCAATGCCAAAGAAGGTATTAAAACCCATGAGTGCAAGTTGACGAACGAAAAGTAAATTGTATGCGAGGGTCTCAACAAGCATGACTCTCTCAATAGTTAAGTCCGGAGAGATAATCACCTTACCAAGACCCAATACCTTTGAACTTGTGTCATCACCAAATGAGACTTGGGTGGCCAAAGATGCGTCGGGTCAAACGTCCACCACCAAGTCCTTGCTTCCGGTCATATGATTTGTTGCTCCACTATCGAGCAACCATGATAGCCCTCCGGAAGCAAACTCCTACAATAGATCAATGCTTGGATTTAGGTACCCATTCTTTAATGGGTCCTTTCATGTTAGTAACCAGGGTCTTAGGAACCCAAATAGACCATTCAATGTACTCATAAAAAGAATCAACGTATTTGGCATAAACATGCCCATCACTAGCATGACATAAGAAATAAGAAGGGTTAAAATCGCCGGCTTGTTGGTGGAGGTGGTCTTGCCCTTCTTGGTATTACCACCCACAACATTGTCCGTTTTCTTCTCATGAGTGGTCTTCCCCGCTTTGACAAAGGTTTCCTTAAGCGGGGGAGATTGCTTGGTCTTCAACTTATTCTTCTTCTTCTTAGACTTCGGTGCAAACCCAATCCCTTCCTTGGCTACAACTTCCTTTTGATTACACAAAAGGTCATTGAGATTCTTCTCACCTCGGATACAAGTCACAAGGCCTTTCTAAAGTTTCTCTTTCAACTTGGCATTTTCCTCCACAAGGTGCGCATGCTCACAAGAAGGGTTAGTAGCAATGACATTATCAATTAATACAAAAGGAGGACATGTGGTTATTTCCTTAGTGAGTTTTACTTGGAGTTGATCATGAGACTCCTTAAGAGAGGCATGAGCACCCTTCAAAGCCTTGTGGGCCTTGTCAAGTGCGTTAAACTCTTCCTCAAGTCTATCATGGCCAACCCCAAGTGCAACCTTATCAGACTTGAGCACACAATTAAGAACAATAGCGTGATCATGATCTTTACGTAATTTAGCAAGGTCAACGTTTTGTGACTCCTCAAGAGGCAAACGAAAACTTCGCTCTTCCTCAAGAGCTATGGAAAGATCGGCTATCTCATCGGCATAATCACGACTATGCCCCTTCAACTCCTCAAGGGATTCCTCTTGAGACTCAATGATACCATTGGCCTCACCAAGTTGTTCCAAGAGAGCAACAAAGTGCTTCTTGGATTTGCCTTTGAGTTTACCCAAGAACTTGTCAAACTCATTCTCACCCTCCTTCGCCTCCTCATGTTCATCCACACAATCCAACAAAGAAGGAGTGGTAGAAATGGAAGTTTTAATGTTAGAGGTTTTGATGTTGGAGGTTAACTTGGTGATACCTTTGGCCATGAGGCACCTAGCAATGTGGTTTTCGTTGGGGGCATCGAAGAGTGACACCTTGGTTGGGGTAGAGGACGCAATAGCCACTATAGCCATTGACATCCCTTCACCTCTAGTATCTTTGTCATCGACATCATCATCGGAGGCATATTCTTATTGAGCCACCAACACCTTGTGAGGTGCCTTCTTGAGGAAGTTGTTCTTGTTGGGGAATGACTTGGCCTTATCTTTGCGAATGAGCTTGCCACCATTATCTTCTCTCTTCTCATATGGGCAATCTACCATGAAGTGGTCACATTCCCACAGTTGTAGCAAGTCCTCACACGTTGCTTTCCCTTTGACCCACTAGAGTTGTTCTTTGAAAAGTTGGGCTTCGAGTTCCTCTTGTTGCCCCAAAATTGCCTTGACGCAACAGCCATGTGCCCGTGATATGCATACTTGGTGTCTTCGGGGCAACTCTCTTCTTCATCCTCTTCTTCTTCTTCTTGAGTGGCCTTGGCCTTCAAAGCAAGGTTGGGAGAAGACTTCTTTGACCGTTGAACACGAGCTAAGGCGTTGTCCGCGGTCTTGTTCAAGATGTTCATTGCAATGAATTCTTCCAACACATCGCTTGAGGACAAAGAGTGAAAGTCCATCCTTTGACGGATGACGGAGGACATGGCCTTGTTGAATGGCATGATGGCCTTGAGAAACTTCTGCTTGATCCAATTTTCATCCACATCCTTGCTTCCATGATCTTGAAGGGTAATGACAAGAGTTGTCACCCTCCGATAGAGCTCACGAGGGTCCTCATCCTCGAGCATCACAAATTCATCGGCCTCATCAAGAACCACCTCAAAGTTGGACCGTTGAATGCTAGAGCTACCCTTGTACATGGAAACAATGTGTTCCCAACAGTCCTTAGCTCGACTGAAAGGACGCAAGTGAGCAAGATCTTCAATGGGAACAACTGCTTGTAGGATGAACAAGGTGGAATAATTGAGTAGATTGTCGGCCTCTTCTCTTGGAGAGAGGTTGCTTGGATCATGAGGGTAGTACCCTTGCTCGATGATTCTCCAAAGTTGTGTTGAGCTGTGATTCAAATGAGACTTGATACGAAAAACCCAATTAGCAAAATCATTCTTAACAAGTGTAGGAGGAGGACCTAGATTAACTATATGGGGTGGTTGCACCGGTCCTCCATAGACCACGGGAGGGGGTACCGAGGCAAATGTACCCGATCCACTATTTCCTTGAGGTAACTTGTTCTTGTCAGTGCTAGTCCCCTCCTTGCCGGTGTGGACATCCGATGTCGACTTAGTGGGGTTAACCACTTGAATCGGATCAGTAGAAAGTTTGAGACTATCAAGGAATTCTTTAAACATGGATTTGACCTCGATTGTCATGGAGGATTTAAGCGAAGCCATGGCATCATTTAAATCCCCACGAGAGACCGTGTTCACACCCACGGCCTCGGGAAGTTCAACATCCCGATCCCCGTCGTTAACCATACTCTTTGGGTAGTGAAACCCTTAATAAAGAGACGAGGCTCTGATACTAATTGAAAGGATCGATATGGTTGACTAGAGGGGGGTGGTGAATAGGCAACTACCAATTTTTAACTAACCTTTAGCAAATTAGGTATAGCAACAAATAGGTTGTCTAGGTATGCAAATAGGTGAGCAACCTATATGATGCTAACAACAATAACAACACAAGCAAGCAAATAATAAACGATAGGTAAAGCTTGCACAAAGTAAAGGTAAGAAGTAACTACAAGTGGAACCGATGAAGACGAGGATGTGTTACCGAAGTTCCTTCCCTTTGAGGGGAAGTACGTCTCCGTTAGAGCGGTGTAGAGGCACAATGCTCCCCAATATGCCACTAGGGCCACCGTATTCTCCTCACGCCCTCACACAATGTGAGATGCCATGATTCCACTTGTGGTGCACTTGAAAGCGACAACCGGACCGTTACAAACATGGTTGGGGAAATCTCCACAACTTAATTGGAGGCTCCCAACACCACCACGAAGCTTCACCACAATGGAATATGGCTTCGAGGTGACCTCTTCCGTCTAGGGTGCTCAAACACCCAAGAGTAACAAGATCCGCAAGGGATTAGTGGGGGAATCAAATTTCTCTTGGTGGAAGTGTAGATCGAGGCCTTCTCCTCCCAACCCTAGAGCATCAACAAGAATTGATGGCTAGGGAGAGAGATCGGGCAAGAATGAGCTTAGGAGCAACAATGGAGCTTTTGGGGGAAAAGAGGCGAGTCTCCCTAGATAAGAAGACCCCCTTATATAGTGGGTGGAAATCTGACCGTTTTCTGCCCACAAGTCGTGCATAAGAGGTAGTACCGCTCGAGTGAGCGGTACTTCCGCTTGCATGGAAGTACTGGGCGTCACCGTGAGCTGACAATAGTCAAGGAGGCGGTAGTTCCGCCAGAGCGGTACTACCGCTCCCGCAAGCGGTACTTCTGCTTAGCACTGAAGGATACCCAGACTTAGCGAATATGAGGAGGGAAGATCGTCAGTGCCGCTCAGAGCGGTACTTCCGCTGCTAAGTGCCGCTCAAAATTTCCTCGAGTGCCGAAGACATTAGAGAGCTAAATATAAGCGGAACGGAGCCGGAAGGGGAGGGCGGCAGTACCGCCCAAGCGGTACTACCACGCACCCCTCAGCAGTACTTCCACTTAAAATAGACAAGACCACCCGAGGAACCCAGAGAGCAAAATATAAGAGGTAGTAGCCCGGTACCGTAGGGCGGTACTACCGCCCATAGGAGCGGTACTTCCGCTTAAGTTATGACTCAGGGTCCCATGGCAGGGAGCAACTCCATTGTTCCGGGAAAGAAGGGAAGATGCAAATGTGTACGTGAATGATTCTCCCAACCTTTCCAAATGCGGACCCCCTCTTGATAGTATGGATTTTCCTATGACTCAAGTCCACCAACACTAAATCAATAGGAAAACATCGTCTTCTCTTTTAACAACTGAGGGGCTCAATAATCGTCTCATGCCACCTGATAATCTCTGAAAGCTCAATGCACACGATTAGTCCGCAAGGCTATTATCATAAACCACCAAAACTACTTAGGGAAAATTATTCTCTTACACCGGCACTGGGGGCGGAGCCGAAGCATGCGGTGGGGGTCATTGGCCGGTGCACGCAGCGTGGTGTAGAAGGGGGACAACACTCGGATAACCACCACGTGGTCCCTGCCAGAAGTGGCAAGGCCAACGACCCACCTGTCCTGGATGGGTTCGTTGTCAATGAAGGTGGGGGTTGGTGGTGGCGTGCTTGTGGCTCCGCCAACGGAGACATCGAAGAGGCGGTGCAGTGAGGAGAGAGAGCGAGTGTGTGTGAATTGCCGCGTGAGGCGACCGAAGAGAGCGTGGGGAGTTATGAGACGTCTCGTCGTCTCCCGTGTTTCCCAACGCATGGCTGGAGCGGGCCTGACTCGCAAAAAACAGACGATTCGGTTGCTAATACGTCCATTTTGCATCATGATTTCCTATTGTTATTTACTTTGTTTTGTTGAATAATAATGCTTTGGGGAGTGATTCTAATGCCTTTTCTCTCATAATATGCAAGGTTTACACAAGGAGGGAGAATACCGGCAGCTGGAATTCTGGACCCAAGAAAAGCACGTCAGAGATACCTATTCTGCACAACTCCAATGAAGCTGAAATTTTACGCAGATTATTTTTACATTTAATAAAAAATATTGGAGCTAGAAACTACCGGAGGAGGCCTCCCAGGTGGGCACAACCCACCAGGGCACGCCAGGCCCCCCTGGGCCGCCCTGATGGGTTGTGCTCAGCCTAGCGCACCTCCGGTGCCCATCTTCTGGTATAAGGTCTCTCTTGACCTAGAAAAATTCAGAGGAGGACTTTCGGGACGAAGCGCCGCCGCCTCGAGGCGGAACTTGGGCAGGAGCACTTTTGCCCTCCGGCGGAGCGATTCCGTTGGGGGAACTTCCCTCTCGGAGGGGTTAATCGAAGCCATCGTCATCACCAACACCCCTCTCATCTTTGGGAGGCCAATCTTCATCAACATCTTCAACAGCACCATCTCCTCTCAAACCCTAGTTCATCTCTTGTGTTCAATCTTTGTACCGGAACCTCAGATTGGTACCTGTGGGTGACTAGTAGTGTTGATTACCTTGCGTAGTTGATTACTATATGGTTTATTTGGTGGAAGATTATATGTTCAGATCCATTATGCTATTCAATACTCCTTTGATCTTGAGCATGATTATTATTTGTGAGTAGTTACCTTTGTTCTTGAGGTCATGGGAGAAGTCATGTTGTGAGTAATCATGTGAATTTGATATGTGTTCGATATTTTGATGATATGTATGTTGTGATTCCCTTAGTGGTGTCATGTGAACGTCAACTACATGACACTTCACCATTCATGGGCCTAAGGGAATGCATTGTGGAGTAGTTATTAGATGATGGGTTGCTAGAGTGACAGAAGCTTAAACCCTAGTTTATGCGCTACTTCGTAAGGGGCTGATTTGGATCCACATGTTTAATGCTATGGTTAGACTTTGTCTTAATACTTTTCTCGTAGTTGCGGATGCTTGCGAGGGGGTTAATCATAGGTAGGTTGTTAGTTCAAGTAAGAACAACACCTTAGCACCGGTCCACCCACATATCAAATTATCAAAGTAGCGAACACGAATCAAACCAACATGATAAAAGTGACTAGACGAAATTCCCGTGTACCCTCAAGAACACTTTGCCTATTACTAGTGATTGTTCTGGCCTATCCTTTGCCTCAAAAGGATTGGGCTACCTTTATGCACCTTGTTTACCATTACCGTTACTTGCTCATTACAAATTATCTTGCCATCAAACTATCTGTTACCTACAATTTCAGTGCTTGCAGAAAGTACCTTGCTGAAAACCGCTTGTCATTTCCTTCTGCTCCTCGTTGGGTTCGACACTCTTACTTATCGAAACGACTACGATTGATGCCCTATACTTGTGGGTCATCAAGACTCTTTTCTGGCGCTGTTTCCGGGGAGTGAAGCGCTCTTGGTAAGTGGAAATCGGTAAGGAAAAACTTATACTACGCGCTGAAATTTATTGCTACTTGCTACTATGGAGAACAATCCTTTGAGGGGTTTGTTCGGGGTATCTTCACCTCAACCGGAACCACAATTAGTTGCCCCTCAACCTACAACACCTACTGAAAATGTTACTTATGAAATTCCTTCGGGTATGCTAGAACAACTGCTTGCTAAACCTTATGTAGGAGATGGAACTGAACATACTAATATGCACCTTTTATATGTGAACGAGATTTGTGGATTGTTTAAGCTTGCAGGTTTGCCCGGAGATGAAGTTAAGAAGAAGGTTTTCCCTTTATCTTTGTAGGGAAAAGCATTGACATGGTATAGGCTATGTGGTGATCTTGGATCGTGGAACTGGAATCGTTTGCAATTGGAATTTCACCAAAAGTTTTATCCCATGCATCTAGTTCATCGTGATCGGAATTATATATATAATTTTTGGCCTCGTGAAGGAGAAAGTATCGCTCTAGCTTGGGGGAGGCTTAAGTCAATGTTATATTCATGCCCCAATCATGACATTCCGAGGGAAGTTATCATTCAGAACTATTATGCTCGGCTTTCTCATAATGATCAATCCATGCTAGATACTTCTTGTTCTGGTTCTTATATGATGAAGACTATTGAATTCAAGTGGGATCTCTTAGAAAGAATTAAACGCAACTCTGAAGACTGGGAACTCGACGAAGGTAATGAGTCAGGTATAAAGCTTGAATTTGATTGTGTTAAATCTTTTATGAATACCGATACTTTTCACAAGTTTAGCACTAAATATGGACTTGACTCTGAGATAGTAGCCTCTTTCTGTGAAGCATTTGCTACTCATGTTGACCTTCCTAAGGAGAAGTGGTTTAAATATCATCCCCCTATTACGGAAGAAATTAAAGAACCGGTCATAGCTA
Source organism: Elymus sibiricus (assembly GCA_039707655.1). Taxonomy (NCBI): domain Eukaryota; kingdom Viridiplantae; phylum Streptophyta; class Magnoliopsida; order Poales; family Poaceae; genus Elymus; species Elymus sibiricus. The sequence goes on along the minus strand of CM077675.1, from coordinate 325,248,080 downwards.
AAGAAGAAACTACATTTTACAATGTTGATCCAGTTGTGCCTACCGCTTATATTGAAAAACCACCTTTCCCTGTTAGGATAAAGGAGCATGCTAAGGTATCAACTGTGGTTCATAAGAGTAATATAAGAGCACCTAAACCCCCTGAGCAAATTAAAGTAGAACCTAGTGTTGCTATGGTTAAATATCTCTTGGTAGAAAATATTGATGGGCATGTTATCTACTTTTGTGATGAAGCTGCTAGAATTGCTAAACCTGATGAAAAAGATAAACATAGACCCATAGAAGGCTTGCCTGTCGTCTCAGTCAAAATAGGAGATCATTGCTATCATGGTTTATGTGATATAGGTGCTAGTGTGAGTGATATCCCTTTTACCTTATACCAAGAAATTATGGATGAAATAGCACCTGCTGAAATGGAAGACTTTGATGTCACTATCAAACTTGCTAATAGAGACACTATCACACCACTTGGAATTGTTAGAGATGTTGAAGTCTTGCATGGGAAAGTAAAATATCCTACTGATTTTCTAGTCCTTGGTTCCCCACAAGATGACTTTTGTCCCATTATCTTTGGTAGACCCTTCTTGAGCACCGTCAATGCTAAGATAGATTGTGAAAAACAAACTGTCGGTGTCAGTTTTGGTAATGTGTCTCATGAGTTTAATTTTTCCAAGTTTAGTAGACAACCTCATGATAAAGCGTTACCTAATAAGGATGAAATAATTGGTCTTGCTTCTATTGCTGTGCCTCCTACTGATCCATTAGAACAATATCTGCTCGACCATGAAAATGATATGCATTTGCGTGAAAGAAACGAAATAGATCAAATTTTCTTCGAACAACAACCTCTCTTGAAACAAAATTTGCCTATTGAAACTCTTGGAGGTACTCCTCCACCTAAAGGTGATCTTGTGTTTGAATTGAAACAATTGCCTGACACTTTGAAGTATGCTTATCTTGATGAGAAAAAGATATATCATGTTATTATTAGTGCTAACCTTTCAGAACAGAAAGAAGAAAGATTATTAAAAGTTCTAAGCACCGGGCTGCTATTGGATATACTCTCGATGATCTTAAGGGCATTAGTCCCACTCTATGTCAGCACAAGATCAATATGGAACCTGATGCTAAACCCGTTGTTGATCACCAACGGCGATTGAATCCTAAGATGAAGGAAGTGGTAAGAACTGAACTATTAAAGCTTCTGGAAGCAGGTATAATCTATCCCATAGCTGATAGTAGATGGGTAAGTCCCGTTCATTGTGTCCCTAAGAAAGGAGGTATTACCGTTGTTCCCAATGATAAGAATGAACTCATTCCACAAAGAATTGTCACTGGTTATAGAATGGTAATTGATTTTAGAAAATTAAATAAAGCTACTAGAAAAGATCATTACCCTCTACTGTTCATTGATCAAATGCTAGAGAGATTATCTAAGCACACACACTTTTTATTCTTAGATGGATATTCTGGTTTCTCTCAAATACCTGTGTCACAATCTGACCAAGAGAAAACTACCTTTACTTGCCCTTTTGGAACCTATGCTTATAGATGTATGCCTTTTGGTTTATGCAATGCACCTGCTACCTTTCAAAGATGTATGACTGCTATATTCTCTATCTTTTGTGAAAACATTGTGGAGGTTTTCATGGAGGATTTTTCCATTTACGGAACTTCTTTTGATGATTGCTTAAGCAACCTTGATCGAGTTTTGCATAGATGTGAACAAACTAATCTCATCTTGAATTGGGAGAAATGCCACTTTATGGTTAATGAAGGCATTGTCTTGGGGCATAAAATATCTGAACGAGGTATTGAGGTGGATAAAGCTAAAGTTGATGCAATTGAGAAAATGCCATGCCCTAAAGATATTAAAGGTATTCGAAGTTTCCTTGGTCATGCTGGTTTTTATAGGAGGTTCATTAAAGACTTCTCTAAAATTTCTAGGCCTCTTACTAATCTTTTGCAAAAGGATATTCCTTTTGTTTTTGATGATGATTGTGTGGAAGCCTTTGAAACACTCAAGAAAGCCTTAACCTCTGCACCCATCGTTCCACCACCTGATTGGAACTTGCCTTTTGAAATTATGTGTGATGCTAGTGATTATGCTGTTGGTGTTGTCCTAGGACAAAGAGTTGATAAGAAATTAAATGTTATCCATTATGCTAGTAAAACTCTAGACAGTGCCCAACGAAACTATGCTACTACTGAAAAAGAATTTTTAGCAGTTGTATTTGCTTGTGATAAATTTAGTTCTTATATTGTTGATTCCAAAGTCATTGTTCACACCGATCATGTTGCTATAAAATACCTTATGGAAAAGAAAGATGCTAAACCTAGACTCATTAGGTGGGTCCTCTTGCTCCAAGAATTTGACTTACACATCGTTGATAGGAAAGGAGCTGAGAACCCCGTAGCTGACAACTTGTCTAGGTTAGAAAATATTCTTGATGACCCACTACCCATTGATGATAGTTTCCCTGATGAACAGCTAGCTGCGATAAGTGTCTCACAACGCACACCTTGGTATGCTGATTATGCTAACTACATCGTCGCTAAATATATACCACCTACCTTTACTTATCAACAAAAGAGAAAAAAATCCTATGACTTGAGACATTACTTTTGGGATGACCCACATCTTTATAAAGAAGGAGTAGATGGTATTATTAGACGTTGTGTACCAGAGCATGAACAGGAACAAATCCTATGGAAATGTCATTCCGAAGCTTATGAAGGACATCATGCGGGAGATAGAACTGCTCATAAGGTATTGCAATCTGGTTTTTATTGGCCTACTCTCTTCAAGGATGCCCGTAAGTTTGTCTTGTCTTGTGATGAATGTCAAAGAATTGGTAATATCGGTAAGCATCAGGAAATGCCTATGAATTACTCACTTGTTGTTGAACCATTTGATGTTTGGGGTTAAGATTATATGGGGCCTTTTCCTTCCTCCAATGGGTACACTCATATTCTGGTTGCGGTTGATTATGTCACTAAGTGGGTCGAAGCTATTCCAACTAGTAGTGCCGATCACCACACCTCCATTAAAATGCTTAAAGAGGTTATCTTCCCGAGGTTTGGAGTCCCTAGATATTTAATGACCGATGGTGGTTCACATTTTATTCATGGTGCCTTCCGTAAGATGCTTGCTAAATATGATGTTAACCATAGAATTGCATCACCCTATCACCCTCAATCTAGTGGCCAAGTTGAACTTAGCAATATAGAAATAAAATTAATATTACAAAAAACTGTCAATAGGTCTCATAAGAATTGGTCTAAGAAATTAGATGATGCACTTTGGGCCTATAGAACAGCTTATAAAAATCCTATGGGTATGTCTCCATATAAAATGGTATATGGGAAAGCTTGTCATTTGCCTTTAGAACTAGAACACCAAGCATTTTGAGCAATTAAATACCTTAACTATGATTTCAAACTTGCCGGTGAGAAGAGGCTATTTGATATTAGCTCACTAGATGAATGGAGAACCCCAAGCCTATGAAAATGCCAAGGTATTCAAAGAAAAAGTAAAAAGATGGCATGACAAAAGAATCCAAAAGCGGGAATTCAAAATAGGAGACTATGTTCTTTTGTTCAACTCTCGTTTAAGATTTTTTGCAGGAAAGCTTCTCTCAAAATGGGAAGGACCTTATATTATTGAAGAGGTTTATCGTTCTGGAGCTATCAAGATTAATAACGCCGAAGGTACTAACCCGAAGGTGGTCAATGGACAAAGAATTAAGCATTATATCTCAGGTACGCCTATTAACGTTGAAAGCAATGTTATCCAAACCATGACACCGGAGGAACACATAAAAGAAACCTTCCGGAACACTCCAGAATACTTAAAAATGAGAGATACGTGATACGGTAAGTAAACAGACTCCGAAAAATCCACAAAAATATTTTTTGTCAGTTTTGGAATATTTTAGAATTTTGGAAATAAAAAAATAAACCGGAAGGTGATCGAGGTGAGCACGATACACCAGGGCGCGCCAGGCACCCCTGGGCACGCCCTGGTGGGTTGTGCCCACCTCGGATGCCTTCCCGACTCCGTTTTCCTTCCAAATACTTGTTTCCCAAGAATAAAAATTCTCTCTATATACCCCCAACTGTTTTGACAACCGCATCGCAGAAAAATCCTCTGTTCTTGTTTCTTGCTGTTTTCCTATCAGATCTATCAAGTCAGGCATCATGTCTTCTCCCTCTTCTAACAACGTGGAAGAAGATGCCTGGATAATGAAGATAGAGTTGAAAAGGGAGGAGCTGGAAGAAGCCAACAAGGAGGAGAAGGGCAAGGAGGCTATGGTGGATCATCTTCCTGAAGGAGATCAATTCATGCCAGCAAAGGAGGGAGAGGAAGAAGATATCCTTCAACCTTATGATGACCCACAAGTATAGGGGATCTATCGTAGTCTTTTCGATAAGTAAGAGTGTCGAACCCAACGAGGAGCAGAAGGAAATGACAAGCGGTTTTCAGTAAGGTATTCTCTGCAAGCACTGAAATTATCGGTAACAGATAGTTTTGTGATAAGATAATTCGTAACGGGTAGCAAGTAACAAATGTAGCAAAGGTGCAGCAAGGTGGCCCAATCCTTTTCGTAGCAAAGGACAAGCCTGGACAAACTCTTATATAAAGCAAAGCGCTCCCGAGGACACATGGGAATTACTGTCAAGCTAGTTTTCATCATGCTCATATGATTCGCGTTCGCTACTTTGATAATTTGATATGTGGGTGGGCCGGTGCTTGGGTGCTGCCCTTACTTGGACAAGCCTCCCACTTATGATTAACCTCTCTCACAAGCATCCGCAACTACGAAATAAGAATTAACATAAATCTAACCATAGCATGAAACATATGGATCCAAATCAGCCCCTTATGAAGCAACGCATAAACTAGGGTTTAAGCTTCTGTCACTCTAGCAACCCATCATCTACTTATTACTTCCCAATGCCTTCCCCTAGGCCCAAATAATGGTGAAGTGTCATGTAGTCGACGTTCACATAACACCACTAGAGGAGAGACAACATACATCTCATCAAAATATCGAACGAATACCAAATTCACATGATTACTTATAACAAGACTTATCCCATGTCCTCAGGAACAAACGTAACTACTCACAAAGAATATTCATGTTCATAATCAGAGCAGTATTAATTGTCATTAAGGATCTGAACATATGATCTTCCACCAAGTAAACCAACTAGCATCAACTACGAGGAGTAATCAACACTACTAGCAACCCACAGGTACCAATCTGAGGTTTTGAGACAAAGATCGGATACAAGAGATGAACTAGGGTTTGGAGAGGAGATGGTGCTGGTGAAGATGTTGATGGAGATTGACCCCCTCTCGATGAGAGGATCGTTGGTGATGACGATGGCTTCGATTTCCCCTTCCGGGAGGGAAGTTTCCCTGGCAGAACAGCTCCGCCGGAGCCTTAGATTGCTTCTGCCCAGGTTCCGCCTCGAGACGGCGGCGCTTCGTCCCGAAAGCTCGCTTATGATTTTTTCCAGGTCAAAACCCTCCATATAGCAGAATATGGGCACCGGAGGCCTGCCAGGGGGCCCACAAGCCACAGGGGCGCACCCAGGGGGTAGGGCGCGCCCCCCTGGCTTGTGACCTCTTGGTGGGTCCCCTCTGGTATTTCTTTCGCCCAATATTTTTTATATATTCCAAAATAATTCTCCGTAACTTTTTAGGACTTTTGGAGTTGTGCAGAATAGGTCTCTCATATTTGCTCCTTTTCCAGTCTAGAATTCCAGCTGCCGGCACTCTCCCTCTTCATGTAAACCTTGTAAAATAAGAGAGAAAATGCATAAGTATTGTACCATAATGTGTAATAACAGCCCATAATGCAATAAATATCAATATAAAAGCATGATGCAAAATGGACGTATCAACTCCCCCAAGCTTAGACCTCGCTTGTCCTCAAGCGAAAGCCAAAATCGATAAATATGTCCACATGTTTAGAGATAGAGGTGTTGATAAAATAAAATACGGACATGGGAGCATCATGATCATCTTTAGAACAGCAATACTTATTGATATATAATTTATTATACTAGAGTAACAATTCATTTACAAGGTAAAGTATGAATCAAGAACTCTATTGAGAACTAACAAACTATGATCTTAGTCATTGAAGCAATTGCAATTTATCATAACATCGGAAAGAGTCAATATAAGAGCTTGTAAAGCAAATCCACATACTCAATTATCTTTTAGTCTTTCATAATTGCTAACACTCACGCGGTACTTATGAGGTCAAAGCTTCAATTGGACACAGAGAAAGATAGGGGCTTATAGTTTTGCCTCCCAACTATTTACCTCAAGGGTAATGTCAACAGAAATAACTCATGATCACCCACATCCGAGTGGATATATGTGTCTAGATCATTCCCCAACACATGATGCTTGCCAAGAGAAAAAGGCGAAATAAAGGAAGCGGTGAGGATCACCACGACTCTTGCATAAAGGTAAGTACTTTAAAGTAAAAGTAACAGATAGGCCCTTCGCAGAGGGAAGCAGAGCTTGTCATGCGCTTTTATAATTGGATGGGCAATCTCTTAATGCAAAAGAATGTCACTTTATATTGCCTCTTGTGATAAAGAACTTTATTATGCAGTCTATCGCTTTTATTTCTTCCATATCACAAGTTCGTATAAAGTTTATTTTCCTCATACTAATAGATCATACATATTTAGAGAGCAATTTTAATTGCTTGCACCGATGACAACTTACTTGAAGGATCTTACTCAATCCATAGGTAGGTATGGTGGACTCCCATGGCAAAACTGGGTTAAGGGTGTTTGGGTGCACAAGTAGTATCTCTACTTGGTGCAGAAGTTTTGGCTGATATGGGGTGGAAGCAAGCGTCACATGTTAAAGGATCTATAACCATATAACTTCTATTCGGAAATAAGCAAACATAACCCATTATGTTGTCTTCCTTGTCCAACATCAACTTCTTAGCATATAATATTTTAATGAGTGCTCACAATCATAAAAGATGTCCAAGATAATATATTTATATGTGAACCTCTCTTTCTTTATTACTTCCTTTTAATTGCAACAATGACCATTCTCTATGTTTGTCAACTAACAACAAATTTCAATCGATATACTTCTTATATGTGAAGTCATCACTCCCCATAAGATCATCATATATACTCTTTGCTTTTATTCTATACTTCTTTCTATTTCCTTTTCTCAAGATCATAGCAAGCAAGTAAAGCCCTCAACTCAAAACTACTTTTTATTATATAACTCTCGGACTCGCTTACATCGGGGGAACATAAAGCAAAACTCAAAGCTAGATCACACTAAAACTATATTCTACTAGATCAAGATATAACCAAAAGGATCGAACTGAGAAAAAACGAAGAAAGTAAAAGATGTGATGGTGATACGATACCGGGGCACCTCCTCCAAGCATGGCACAAGCTAAGGGGAGTGCCCATACCCATGTGTTTAGTTGTCTTCCTTCGGAGGTGGTGATGTTGGAGTTGTTGATGAGGTTGGAAACTTGTCCTCCGTCTTCCAAGGCATAGGCTCACCATCGTAAAAAGATGAACGGGTCTCCAGGATCCTCAAATCTGCAGCCAAACTCATTTTCTTAAATCTGTATTCATACTCACAGTTTTGGTTTTGCAGGTCATAGATCTGGGCTTGGAGATGCTTGATTTTCTCGTAAAGCTTAAAGATGTGCTCCCCAATGTCCTTGGCGTCCAGCTTGTGCTTATGGGTAAACTCCGCGATCATCATGTGATTGGCATTGAGTCCACGTTCCACCATCCCTTGGCACTTGAAGACTTGCTGCTCCATTGCTTCGAGCCTTGTTTCCACGCTTCCGGTCTTCTTTGGCCCCTCAACATCACGGATGTGCAGCACCCCCTCACGCATCTCAATTGTTTGGGGGTGTCGCAGCACCTCCGCAAGGTAGGGGTTGATGACCTTCTCGAAGAACTTGTCCTTCGAAGCACTTGGGGACGTCATGGCGATCTAAATCTGTCTGGAAAAACAACAAAAACAAGAACAGAGGATTTTTCCGTGGTACGGTGGTCAAAACCTTCGGGAGATTATATAATGAATTTTTACCGACCTAAAGGAATATACCACAAGAAAACGGAGTCCGTAGGGTACACGGGGTGGCCACAAGCCACAGGGGCGCGCCCAGGGGGGTAGGGCGCGCCCCCCTGGCTTGTCGCCTCCTCGTGCACTTGTTGGACTACTTTAAATTTTCCTAAATTTTTAAATATTCCAAAACGGAGAAAAATTGCTATTGAAAAAGTTTTGGAGTCGGTTAGCTTACCGTATCACATACCTATTCCTTTTCGGAGTCTGAAACGTTCTGGTAGGTCTCCCTAATGTACTCCTCCGGAGTTATGGTATTGATAATATTGGTTTCAACATTTATGGGAGTACCTGAGATATAATGTTTGATTTTTTGCCCGTTTACCACCTTCGGATTTGTGCCTTTGGCGTTGTTGATCTTGATGGCACCTGAACGATACACTTCCTCGATAATGTAAGGCCTTTCCCATTTAGAGAGAAGTTTTCCTGCAAAAAATCTTAAACGAGAATTGTATAGCAAGACATGGTCACCTACATTGAATTCACGCTTTTGTATCCTTTTATCATGCCATCTCTTAACCTTTTCTTTAAACAACTTGGCATTCTCATAGGCCTGGGTTCTCCATTCATCAAGTGAGCTAATGTCAAATAACCCCTTCTCACCAGCAAGTTTGAAATCATAGTTGAGCTCTTTAATTGCCCAATAAGCTTTATGTTCTAGTTCTAGAGGTAAGTGACATGCTTTACCATAAACCATTTTATACGGAGACATACCCATAGGGTTTTTGTAAGCAGTTCTATAAGCCCATAATGCATCATCAAGTTTCTTAGACCAATTCTTTCTAGATCTATTAACAGTCTTTTGCAAGATCAATTTAATTTCTCTATTGCTTAATTCTACTTGACCACTAGACTGAGGATGGTATGGAGATGCAACTCTATGATTAACGTCATACTTAGCAAGCAATTTACGGAAAGCACCATGAATAAAGTGTGAACCACCATCAGTCATTAAATATCTAGGGACTCCAAATCTAGGGAAAATAACTTCTTTAAGCATTTTAGTAGAAGTGTTATGATCAGCACTACTAGTTGGAATAGCTTCTACCCACTTAGTAACATAATCAACAACAACTAGAATATCAGTATACCCGTTGGACTTTGAAAAAGGTCCCATATAATCAAAACCCCAAACATCAAATGGTTCAATAACAAGAGAGTAATTCATAGGCATTTCCTGACGTCTACTAATATTACCAATTCTTTGACATTCATCACAACACAAGACAAACTTACGAGCATCCTTGAAGAGAGTAGGCCAATAAAAACCAGATTGTAATACCTTGTGTGCAGTTCTATCTCCAGCGTGGTGTCCTCCGTAGGCCTCGGAGTGACACTTGTGTAGGATCTGTTCCTGTTCATGCTCAGGTACACAACTTCTAATAACACCATCTACTCCATCCTTATAGAGGTGTGGATCATCCCAAAAGTAATGTCTTAAATCATAGAAGAACTTTTTCTTTTGTTGGTATGTGAAACTAGGTGGTATAAATTTAGCAACAATGTAATTAGCATAATCAGCATACCATGGAGCATTACGTGAAGCATTTATGACAGCTAATTGTTCATCAGGAAAGCTATCATCAATAGGTAGTGGGTCATCAAGAACATTTTCTATCCTAGACAAGTTGTCTGCTACGGGGTTCTCAACACCCTTTCTATCAATAATATGCAAATCAAATTCTTGTAGCAGAAGAACCCATCTAATAAGTCTAGGTTTAGCATCTTTCTTTTCCATAAGATATTTTATAGCAGTGATCGGTGTGAACAGTTACTTTGGAATCAACAATATAAGGTCTGAACTTATCACAAGCAAACACAACTGCTAAAATTCCTTTTCAGTGGTAGCATAGTTTCTTCGAGCACTGTCTAGAGTTTTACTAGCATAATGGATAACATTTAATTTCTTATCAACTCTTTGTCCTAGAACAGCACCAACAGCATAATCACTAGCATCACTCATAATTTCAAAGGGTAGGTTCCGATCAGGTGGTTGAACAACGGGTGCAGAAATCAAGTCTTTCTTAAGAATTTCAAACGCTTCTACACAATCATCATCAAAAACGAATGGAACATATTTTTGCAAAAGATTAGTGAGAGGCCTAGAAATCTTAGAGAAGTCTTTAATAAACCTCCTATAGAAACCAGCATGACCAAGGAAACTTCTTATACCTTTGATATCCGTAGGACACGGCATTTTTTCAATAGCATCAACTTTAGCTTTATCAACTTCAATACCTCTTTCGGAGATTTTGTGTCCCAAGACAATGCCCTCATTAACCATAAAGTGGCACTTCTCCCAATTCAAGACAAGATTAGTTTCTTCACATCTCTGCAAATCTCGATCAAGGTTGCTCAAGCAATCATCAAAAGAAGTTCCGTAAACGGAAAAATCATCCATGAAAACCTCAACAATCTTTTCACAAAAGTCAGAGAATATAGCCATCATACATCTTTGAAAGGTAGCAGGTGCATTGCATAAACCGAAAGGCATACGTCTATAAGCAAAGGTACCGAAGGGACAAGTAAAAGTGGTCTTTTCTTGATCCTCTTTTGACACAGGTATTTGAGAGAAACCAGAATAACCATCTAGAAAGCAGAAGTGTGTGTGTTTGGATAGTCTTTCTAGCATTTGATCACTAAAAGGTAGAGACTAATGATCTTTTCTAGTAGCTTTATTTAATTTCCTAAAATCAATTACCATTCTATATCCTGTAACAATTCTTTGCGGGATCAATTCATTTTTATCATTAGGAACAACGGTAATACCTCCCTTCTTAGGGACACAATGAACGGGACTAACCCATCTACTATCAGCAATAAGATAAATTATACCTGCCTCCAGAAGCTTTAATATTTCATTTCTTACCACTTCTTTCATTTTAGGATTTAACCGTCGTTGGTGATCAACAACTGGTTTAGCATCCGGCTCCATATTAATTTTATGCTGACATAGAGTGGGACTAATGCCCTTAAGATCATCAAGAGTGTATCCAATAGCAGCACGGTGCTTCCTCAGGGTTTTCAATAATCTCTTTTCTTCATGCTCTGAAAGGTTAGCACTAATAATAACAGGATATATCTTCTTTTCATCAAGTTAGGCATATTTCAAAGTATCCGGTAATTCTTTAAGCTCAAACACGGGATCACCCTTGGGTGGAGGAGGATCCCCAAGTATTTCAATAGGCAGGTTGTGCTTCAAAATAGGATGCTGATCAAAGAAAATCTTATCTATTTCATTCCTTTCATTCTATGCATATCGTTTTCATGGTCTAGCAAATATTGTTCTAAAGGATCAGTAGGAGGCACAACAATAGAAGCAAGACCAATAATTTCATCATTACTAGGCAATTCTTTATCATGGGGTTGTCTACGAAATTTAGAGAAATTAAACTCATGAGACACATCCCCAAAACTTACAGTAACAGTTTCTTTCTCACAATCTATCTTAGCATTAACAGTATTCAAGAAAGGTCTACCAAATATAATGGGACAAAAATCATCTTGTGTTAACCAAGAACAAGAAAATCAGTAGGATATTTTATTTTCCCACACAAGACTTCAACATCTCTAACAATCCCAACAGGTGCTATAGTATCTCTATTAGCAAGCTTAATGGTGACATCAATTTCCTCTAATTCAGCTGGTGCAATATCATTCATAATTTCCTGATATAAAGTAAAGGGAATTGCACTCACACTAGCACCCACATCACATAAGCCATGATAACAATGATCTCCTATTTTAACAGAAACAACAGGCATGCCTACAATAGGTCTATGTTTATCTTTAGTATCAGGTCTAGCAATTCTAGCAGCTTCATCACAGAAATGAATAACATGCCCATCAATATTATCAACCAAGAGATCTTTAACCATAGCAATACTAGGTTCAACTTTGATTTGTTCAGGGGGTGTAGGTGTTCTAGTATAACTCTTATGAACCACAGTTGAAGCTTTAGCATGTTCCTTTATTCTAACAGGAAAAGGTGGTTTCTCAATATAAGTAGCAGGAATAACAGGATCAACATTATAAATAATAGTTTCCTCTTCAACTTTAATAGGTCCAACTACTTTCACTTCAATGGGAGGATGATATTTAAACCAATTCTCCTTAGGGAGATCAACATGAGCAGCAAAAGATTCACAGAAAGAAGCTACTATCTCAGTGTCAAGTCCATATTTAGTGCTAAATTCACGAAAAGCATCGGTGTCTATAAAGGATTTAACACAATCAAACTTAAGATTTATACCTGACTCCTTACCTTCGTCGAGTTCCCAATCTTCAGAGTTGCGTTTAATTCTTTCCAATAAGTCCCATTTGAATTCAATATCTTTCTTCATAAAGGAACCAGTACAAGAAGTATCGAGCATGGATTGATCATTACGAGAAAGCCAAGCATAAAAATTCTGAATAATAATTTCTCTTGGGAGCTCATGATTGGGGCATGAATATAACATTGACTTAAGCCTCCCCCAAGCTTGAGCGATACTTTCTCGTTCACGAGGCCAAAAATTATAAATATAATTCCGATTACGATGAACCAGATGCATAGGATAAAACTTCTGATGAAATTCCAATTTCAATCGGTTGTAATTCCATGATCCAATATCATCACATAGCCTATACCATGTCAATGCCTTCTCCTTCAAAGATAAAGGAAAGACCTTCTTCTTGACATCATCCTCGGGCAAACCTGCAAGCTTAAATAATCCGCAAACTTCATCCACATAGATTAGATGCAAATCAGGATGTAGTGTTCCATCTCCTGCATAAGGATTAGCTAGCAGTTTCTCTATCACACCCGAAGGAATTTCATAATAAATATTTTCAGTAGGTTCAGTAGTTTGAGGAGCAACTCTTTGTGCTTCCGGTCGAGGTGAAGATACCCCGAACAAGCCCCTCAAAGGATTATTTTCCATAGTAACAAGTGACAGTAAATTTCAGCACACTATATAAATTTTTCCTTACCAAATTCCACTCACCAAAGGGGCTTCACTCCCCGGCAACGGCGCCAGCAAAGAGTCTTGATGACCCACAAGTATAGGGGATCTATCGTAGTCCTTTCGATAAGTAAGAGTGTCGAACCCAACGAGGAGCAGAAGGAAATGACAAGCGGTTTTCAGTAAGGTATTCTCTGCAAGCACTGAAATTATCGGTAATAGATAGTTTTGTGATAAGATAATTCGTAACAGGTAGCAAGTAACAAATGTAGCAAGGGTGCAGCAAGGTGGCCCAATCCTTTTTGTAGCAAAGGACAAGCCTGGACAAACTCTTATATAAAGCAAAGCGCTCCCGAGGACACATGGGAATTACTGTCAAGCTAGTTTTCATCATGCTCATATGATTCGCGTTCGCTACTTTGATAATTTGATATGTGGGTGGACCGGTGCTTGGGTGCTGCCCTCACTTGGACAAGCCTCCCACTTATGATTAACCTCTCTCGCAAGCATCCGCAACTACGAAAGAAGAATGAAGATAAATCTAACCATAGCATGAAACATATGGATCCAAATCAGCCCCTTACGAAGCAACGCATAAACTAGGATTTAAGCTTATGTCACTCTAGCAACCCATCATCTACTTATTACTTCCCAATGCCTCCCCCTAGGCCCAAATAATGGTGAAGTGTCATGTAGTCGACGTTCACATAACACCACTAGAGGAGAGACAACATACATCTCATCAAAATATCGAACGAATACCAAATTCACATGATTACTTATAACAAGACTTATCCCATGTCCTCAGGAACAAACGTAACTACTCACAAAGCATATTCATGTTCATAATCAGAGGAGTATTAATTGTCATTAAGGATCTAAACATATGATCTTCCACCAAGTAAACCAACTAGCATCAACTACGAGGAGTAATCAACACAACTAGCAACCCACATGTACCAATCTGAGGTTTTGAGACAAAGATCGGATACAAGAGATGAACTAGGGTTTGGAGAGGAGATGGTGCTGGTGAAGATGTTGATGGAGATTGACCCCCTCTCGATGAGAGGATCGTTGGTGATGACGATGGCTTCGATTTCCCCTTCCGGGAGGGAAGTTTCCCCGACAGAACAGCTCCGCCGGAGCCCTAGATTGCTTCTGCCCAGGTTCCGCCTCGAGACGGCGGCGCTTCGTCCCGAAAGCTCTCTTATGATTTTTTCCAGGTCAAAACCCTCCATATAGCAGAAGATGGGCACCAGAGGCCTGCCAGGGGGCCCACAAGCCACAGGGGCGCGCCCAAGGGGGTAGGGCGCGTCCCCCTGGCTTGTGACCTCCTGGTGGATCCCCTCTGGTATTTCTTTTGCCCAATATTTTTTATATATTCCAAAATAATTCTCCGTCACTTTTCAGGACTTTTGGAGTTGTGCAGAATAGGTCTCTCATATTTGCTCCTTTTCCAGTCCAGAATTCCAGCTGCCGGCACTCTCCCTCTTCATGTAAACCTTGTAAAATAAGAGAGAAAAGGCATAAGTATTATACCATAATGTGTAATAACAGCCCATAATGCAATAAATATCAATATAAAAGCATGATGCAAAATGGACGTATCAACAGTCACCTCACCCCTATTGAAATCGAAGCCTTTAAAGCTTTTGAGGCGGTTCGTGTTCAGAATAAATTTCTCATCCGTAAAAATATTTTCCTACAAGAGCACATCAACAACCTTAGGAGGGTCATCCGCAAATTGGAGCACCTTTTGAAGCTAAAGTGTGACATCGTATCACCACCACCTACATCAACACCTCCACCTTCTTCATCACCACCACCAAAGGAGACTTGAGCTCACGGGTATGGGCACTCCCCTTGGCTTGAGCCAAGCTTGGGGGAGATGCCCCGGTATCGTATCACCACCACTTTTATTCACCTTTACCTATTATAGTTCGATCTTTAGTTTCCCTTTGCTTTAGTTGAATAAAAGTTTAGCATGATCTATTTTCGCGTGTTAGTTTCGTTGCCTATCTATCTATGTAATCGAGTGAAAGTTATATAATAAAGTTTAGTTTGAGTTTTTGCCTCTCTACTTTCTTGTTGCAATCGAATAAAGGAAAAGAAACAAATGAAAAGAATCATATGCTAATCTTATGGTGAGTGATGACATCACATAAGGAAAAGTATAAGTAGTAAAATTTATTGGAGATTGACAAACATAGCATTGGTCAATGATGCAATTCATGAAAGAATTAATAAAGGAAGAGAAGATTCACATGCAAATACACTATCTTGGACATCTTTTAAGATTGTGAGCCCCCATCAAATATTATATGTCAAAACTGTTGACGTTGGACGAGGAAGACAACGTAATGATTTATGTTTGTTCATATCCACATAGAAGTTATATTGTCATAGATCCTTTAACATGTGGTGCTTGCCCAATATCTTTGCTAGCCAAAAATTCCGCACTAAGTAGAGATACTACTTGTGCATCCAAAAACCCAAACCAAACTCTTTCTTTGAGTGTCCACCATACCTACCTATGGATCGAGAAAGATCCTTCAAGTAAGTTGTCATCGGTGCAACAAGGCAATAAAAATTGCTTCTAAAAGTGTTTCGATCAATTAGTGCAAGAGAAAATTGAGCGTTATACGAACTTATGATGGCAAAGTAATAAAAGCGACGGACTGCATAATAAAGGTTGCTATCATAGGGGGCAATATAGCGTGACGTTCTTTTACATTAAGGGATTGGGCATACAAATCAATAAGCGCATGACAACCTCTGCTTCCCTCTACGAAGGGCCTATCTTTTACTTTTATGCACTTACTTTTATGCAAGAGTCAAAGTATTCTTCCCTATTCCTTTTTACTTTTTCTTTTGCAAGCATCATGTGGTGAGGAAAGATCTAGGGACATATATCCAGTTGGATATGGGTGAGCATGAGTTATTATTGTTGACATCACCCTTGAGGTGAGTAAGTTGGGAGGTGAAAATAAAAGCCCATATCTTCCTACGTGTCCGGTTGAAACTTTTTGTTCATGGGTATGCCGTGAGCGTTAGCAATCATAGAAGACTAAATGATGGTTGAGTATGTGGACTTGCCAAAAGGCTCCGACATGAGACCCTTCCTGAAAATATGATGAATTGTAGTTGCAAAGTTGACTAAGAACATAGTTTGTTGGTTCCCAGTAAGGTTTATGCTTCATACTTCTATGTTGTGATGAATTGTTACTTGTTCATGAGAAGCTATATGATAGAAATGTATTGAAATAAGTTCTTATGATAGAGTTTGTGTTGTTATGTTAATAAGCATGATGCTTCTATGTCCGTATTTTGTTTTTATCGACACCTCTCTCTCAAACCATGTGGACATGCTTTTCAATATCGGCTTTCGTTTGAGGACAAGCGAGGTCTAAGCTTGGGGGAGTTGATACGTCCATTTTGCATCATGATTTCCTACTGTTATTTACTTTGTTTTGTTGAATAATAATGCTTTGGGGAGTGATTCTAATGCCTTTTCTCTCATAATATGCAAGGTTTACACAAGGAGGGAGAATACCGGCAGCTGGAATTCTGGACCCAAGAAAAGCACGTCAGAGATACCTATTCTGTACAACTCCAATGAAGCTGAAATTTTACGAAGATTATTTTTACATTTAATAAAAAATACTGGAGCTGGAAACTACCGGAGGAGGCCTCCTAGGTGGGCACAACCCACCAGGGCACGCCAGCCCCCCTGGGCGCGCCCTGATGGGTTGTGCTCAGCCTGGCCCACCTCCGGTGCCCATCTTGTGGTATAAGGTCTCTCTTGACCTAGAAAAAAAATCAAAGGAGGACTTTCGGGACGAAGCGCCGCCGCCTCGAGGCGGAACTTGGGCAGGAGCACTTTTGCCCTCCGGCGGAACTTCCCTCCCGGAGGGGGAAATTGAAGCTATCGTCATCACCAACACCCCTCTCATCTTTGGGAGGCCAATCTTCATCAACATCTTCAACTGCACCATCTCCTCTCAAACCCTAGTTCATCTCTTGTGTTCAATCTTTGTACCGGAACCTCAGATTGGTACCTGTGGGTGACTAGTAGTGTTGATTACCTTGCGTAGTTGATTACTATATGGTTTATTTGGTGGAAGATTATATGTTCAGATCCATTATGCTATTCAATACTCCTCTGATCTTGAGCATGGTTATTATTTGTTAGTAGTTACCTTTGTTCTTGAGGTCACGGGAGAAGTCATGTTGCGAGTAATCATGTGAATTTGATATGTGTTCGATATTTTGAAGATATGTATGTTGTGATTCCCTTAGTGGTGTCATGTGAACGTCGACTACATGACACTTCACCATTCATGGGCCTAAGTGAATGCATTGTGGAGTAGTTATTAGATGATGGGTTGCTAAAGTGACAGAAGCTTAAACCCTAGTTTATGCGCTACTTCGGAAGGGGTTGATTTGGATCCACATGTTTAATGCTATGGTTAGACTTTGTCTTAATACTTTTCTCGTAGTTGTGGATGCTTGCGAGGGGGTTAATCATAAGTAGGTTGTTAGTTCAAGTAAGAACATCACCTTAGCACCGGTCCATCCACATATCAAATTATCAAAGTAGTGAACACGAATCAAACCAACATGATAAAAGTGACTAGACGAAATTCCCGTGTACCCTCAAGAACACTTTGCCTATTACTAGTGATTGTTCTGGACTGTCCTTTGCCTCAAAAGGATTGGGCTACCTTGCTGCACCTTGTTTACCATTACCGTTACTTGCTCGTTACAAATTATCTTGCTATGAAACTATGTGTTACCTACAATTTCAGTGCTTGCAGAAATTACCTTGCTGACAACCGCTTGTCATTTCCTTCTGCTCCTCGTTGGGTTCGACACTCTTACTTATCGAAAGGACTACGATTGATCCCCTATACTTGTGGGTCATCAGTTGCCCCCCACATATAGGCCCAAAACTCCTTGAAGTTTCATGCTATGCGAGAATCAGATGCAGCCCAGCAAACCAAACATGTCATTTTTTCCCGTTCGAACCTGATTGGGCTGTATGCAGACTACCAAACGCGTCCATAGTATGAAAGTTAATTTTATGATGCATCTAAAGTTATTGATTTTGTATTGTGAATGTTGATATTTTTTGGCTTTGCTATTTATCAGGTACCTGTAATTTATGTCGCGTCAGCCACCTTCCTCCTTCCTTTCTTCCTTCCTTCACACCAGACCCCGCAGGAGAACTCATCGGAAAAGATAACCCCACTATATATCTTAGGGGAAGATATGATCCCATATTCTAACTTAGGGGGAAGCCATGACCTCATTATCTATCTTAGGGGTGGGTGTAGGGGATTGTCGGAGTTGTTTTCCTGTGCGACGGGGCTTAGAGGGATGGTCGGGGCGGTGACCAGCACGACGGTACCGGGGGGGGGGGGAGGGGGTAGAGGGGAGGGCAGGGCGGGGCGGCAAAGCGGCGCTAGTCGCTGGTTGTGGGGGAAGGAGACAGACGGTTAGGCTTGGGTTGGCCGGCGGCTCCGCGAGGAAGAAAAGATGGGGTAAGAAGATGAACAATGCTGCGATCCGTCTTTGATCGAGATGTAAGAGCATCTACAACCGGACCCTCATACCTCCCTCAAACGCCCGGGCATGCCGCCCGGGCACTCACCGGTCATAAAATCGACCTAGCCGGGCCCCTCAAACACCCGGGCTGACCGGCACCCCTCATATCAAGCACAAATATGGGGCGGATATGGGGGATCCCGGGCATGCCCGCCTGGCCCGCACTGGTCCGCATCGACCCCACATATATTCGTCCTCATCCGTTCGCCGGACCAAACCCTAGCCACTGCATTCCACTCCCCTCCACTCCCATCTGCCACCCTAGCTCACCTCCGGCGATCTCCGGCCTTCTCCGGCATGGAGAGTAGAAGATCTGACTCCGACTAGTCCGGATCCGTCGACTGGGGGGTCGTCCCCTGCGGATTGGAGGAGGCAATGGCGGTTCGCAATGCACTCCGCCGCTCCCGCGAGGACAACGCCTGGCTGACGGCAGGATCTGTCCGCCGTGACTCCATAGCGTCCTCTCAACGGGCGCTCGGTTTGTCCAGGACAGGATCATCGAGGTCCCGGCGGGCGGATCCATCGACCGGTCCGGCGGACTTCGAGTCCCACCGGGAACGGGCTGCCTGCCATGGGAAGGAGAGGATAAGGGTCGCCTAGTCCTATCTCGTAGAGGAAATGGCGGAGGCGGAGGCGGCTGATGCGGCAGCGCGGGCGGCCGCAGAGGAGGAAGCCATCTGCGCCCGCATTTTGAAGAAACGACAGCGAAGGAACACGCGCGCCCTCACCCGCGAGCAGAATCGGGCGGTCCGTGAAATGGCCGGACTGCCATCGAAGGAGAAGAAGGAGGTGAGCGACGACGAGGACATGTCCGGCGACGAGCAGATCCGGCTCGATCCATACTGCGTCTTCGACCGGTACTTCCACGATAAGGACTGCAAGGGCGTTGGGAAGGGCAAGGGCAGTCGTGGATGATCTCCACCATAGCCAAACAAGCCAAATTTTGGTAGTCCGATGGCATTGTTAGTAGTGATGGAGTAGCCGGACCAGTGGCGGAGGCCCCCAATGGGCAAGATATGGCAGCCGTCATACCTTAATTCTGGGCAACAATTTTTTTATACTTCCTCCGTTTCTAAATATAAGTCTTCATAAAGATTCCACTATGGATTACATTCATACATATATATATATATATATATATATATATATATATATATATATATATATAGAGAGAGAGAGAGAGAGAGAGAGACATACTTTACAGTGTAGATTTACTCATTTTGCTCAGTATTTAGTCCGTAGTAAAATCTCTAAAAAGACTTATATTTAGGAACACTGGTAGTACATACGCATGTATCGATCTATCTGATGTCTTGTTCGAGCTCATCCAAAAAACGGTAAAAGAAAGAGGCCGCTGGCCTGATGGGCCACCCATCCAGATGTTGTGCCACGAACCGGTCGAGCTCGATTCGATCGAGCGCCCACGCACGACACGCGACCAACTCCACCCGCACACGCACACGTGACTCAACCCTAAGTAGCTAGCACAACGGCGGCGACTGGCCAGGTCGCGAGGAATAGGCGGGCGACTGACGACGGGGTAGCCTATGTAGGCGCCAGACTGAGGGCTTAGACCATCTACAGTCGGACCTCTTAAACCCGTCTCAAAGGGCCGACCAGGCCGTTCGGTCACTAATCGATCATAGAAAAGTGATCCAGACGGACGCCTCAAACAGGCCTCAAACGTCCGTGCTGACCGGTACCCCTCATATCCAGCCCAAATATGGGCCGGATATGGGGGCGCCCGGGCGCGTCCGCCATGTCGGACAGGGTCTGACGCTGGCCCACCCAACCCCGTATATTTTCCTCCCCATCCGTTCGATGGAGCAAACCCTAGGCACTTCACTCAACTCACCTCCAGTCCCCTCCATCACCCGATCTCCCCTCCGGCGATCTCCAGCCTTTTCTGACATGACGGGTAGCGGATCTCACTCTGACTAGTCCGGATCCATCGACTGGGGTGTCATCCCGTGCGGGTTGGAGGAGGCAATGGCCGTCCGCATTGCACTTCGCCGCTCCTGCGCCTGGCCGACGGCAGAATCTGTCCGACGCGACTCAATAGCTTTGGACCTCCGGCGATCTTCGACAGACTTCGCTACACTTTAATTTTTTTTCGTCCTCCGCCTCTCAGCCGGACGATGTGTGTAATGCATTGATATACCTGGCCAAACCTCGGGCCGGGCCGAGCCTCGGGCCAGGCCTAAAAAAGCCCGGCGTTGAAAACCTAGGCCCGAGCACGGCCCGTCCCGGCCGTCGGGCCTAATTTCTGGGCCCAAGCCCGGCCCGAGCCCGAAGAAAGCCCGGCCCGGCCCGGCAGGCCCGGCCCGGCGTAGGCGTAAACTCGGGTTTTCGCAGGCCCGAGACTGGCCCGGCCCGACCACCGGGCTCAAAATCTAGGCCCGAGCCCGGCCCGTGGGCAAGGTTGGGCCGGGCCGGGTCGGGCTTTTTCGGGCCGGGCTACCCATGGCCAGGTCTGTGCATCGACGTAGTAGTTACATGGTTTGTATGGATTTGAGATATGAGATTTGAGATGTCCGAATGTAGAATACATTATTTAAGGCATGAGCGGTCAGTGTCCACGGACGCATCCACGGGCGTTTGAGGGGCCGGATTTGGAAGTTCCGGCTGTAGATGCTCTAAGGTCGCTAGTTGAAGGTGACTGATGGACTTTTATTTCCAAGCACCTGACTGATAGTCGGTCCCATGTTTTTTTTTTCATAAAGTTAGTCAAATTTTATAATGTGACTTTAGATAAATTTTATACGCAGACCAGAAAAACGGAGAGAGTACATCCTTTGCGATGCCAGCCACCTTGTTTGAACTTTTGCCCTATTTTTCTGGCTAAAATATGTGTGAGGATATCTGTTCATTTGAACTGCTCCCGGTTGTGTCCTGTACTACCATTCTGGTATCGGTGAAATGCAGAGCAGTTAGAAAAGCAAGTTCCAGCAAACTAAGCAACCACTCCTGCAAACCCAACCACACTACACTCCTCTCAACTTCTTCATCATCAAGCTCTTCAATCAATCATTCCTCCAACTATTCCATTACCTCTGCACCTGATCTACATGCTGCCTGTGTGCATATATGCTGCATTGCGGCATGGCATCTACGCAACAAGTAATCTTCATCTTCATCTCAGTCTCCCAAACAAGCTAGGAAGTACCTAGAGCAGCTGAGCAGAGCAGCCAGCCATCCTAGCCAGCATGAGCAGCACCAACGAGGCCACTGTCATCCACATGGACGGCACCACCGGCAAGGCACCGGTCACGGCCGCGCCACCGCCAGCAGCCGCAGCCGCGCCGGTGCAGCAGCAGCAGCGCAAGTCCGGCGGCGGCGTGCCGTTCATCCTGCGCAGCGGCGCCGAGGGCTTCCGTCGCTGCATGGCCTTCGTGGACCTGCTGCTCAGGGTGGTGGCCTTCGGGCCCACGCTCGCGGCCGCCATCTCCACGGGCACCTCCGACGAGACGCTCTCCGTCTTCACCGAGTTCTTCCAGTTCCGTGCCAGGTTCGACGACTTCCCGGCCTTCACCTTCTTCCTGGTCGCCAACGCCGTCGCGGCGGGGTACCTGGTGCTGTCCCTCCCCTTCTCCATCGTCGGGATCATCAGGCCCAAGGCGACCGGCGTCAGGCTGCTGCTGCTCGTCTGCGACACGGTGATGGTGGTGCTGGTGACGGCGGGCGCGTCTGCGGCGGCCGCGATCGTGTACGTGGCGCACGAAGGGAGCCGGCGCGCCAACTGGGTGCCCATCTGCATGCAGTTCCACGGCTTCTGCCAGCGCACCAGCGGCGCCGTCGTCGCCTCCTTCCTCGCCGTCCTCGTCTTCATCGTCCTCGTCCTCCTCTCCGCCTGCGCGATCCGCAGACACCGCTAGGCTGCCTACGTGCCATCACCGGCCGAGGCCGTCGATGCTTTCGAATCTATTCTGGTCTTGCTTGTGCTTTCTCTACTTTAGTTTGATTTGGTCATGCTCATGAGTGAATTGCGCCGTCCAATATACTCCTGTAAGGTGTTCGTCATTCAATTGTTCGTCGATCACTGTGGAATGTAACTATGTAAGTGTATTAAGTAATCAATTTGAACGTTTCCGATTTCCAGTGCGAAGTAAACAAGGAAGAAAGAAATTCAGATGGTGAGCATATACTCATGCACTATGCAGCAGTGTTGTTAAGGCCCTGTTCGGAGACGCTCCGCTCCACAGCTCTGGGAGCGGAGCTGGCGGAGCTACAGTGAAAAATAAGAGAGCTGCGGTTTTCTAGCTCCGCAGATTCTAGGAGCCAGTGGATTACCGAACAGTGCCTAAGTGTATCAATCCATTTCAACATTTCCGATCTGTCTTCACTCTCCAATCAATCAGCTGGCAGAACAACGAAAAAAAAAGGACAGAAATGCACAGCAGAGATGCATGGATCATGGATGAATGATGGTGGCACAATATAGATCACTGTTGCTTCTGGTTTTGCTTGCTGCGGTAGTATGCCATGCCTCGGATGCCGTCGGGGTCCATGGCGAATCCCAGCGGGCGGTAGAACCCGACCACCCTGGGCTCGGCGTAGAGCACGATGTTGCCGACGCCCTTGCGCCGGAGCTCCGCCACGAGGCGCTCCATGACGGCGCGGCCGAGCCCGAGGCCCTGGCACGACAGCTCCACCACCACGTCCCACACCACCGCGTTGAACACCCCGTCCCCGGCCGCGCGCGCGAACGCCACGGGGCGCCCCGTCGCCTCCGACGCCAGCCACGCCACCTCGCTGTGCTCCAGCGCGCGCCGGAGCCGCTCCTCCTGCCGCCGCGGGAACCCCACGCGCGCGAACACCTCGTTCAGCGCCGCCACGTCCAGGCCCTCCGCGGTGCGCCGCACCGCGAAGCCCCGGGACGACAGCTCCGAGTCCGACACCGTCAGCTGGACGCCCGCGACGGCGCCACCGGCGGACGCGGCGGGGCGGCGCAGGAGGAACGGGTTCCTCCTCGGGTTGAGCTTGACGGCGGCGTGGAGGAAAGCGCGCGCGCGGAGGCGGGGCTTTAGCTGCGGTTGTTGCATGGCTGATGATGTGCTGATGGCTTCGGACTCCTGTGGCCATGGACTGCTTGCTTATCCTTCCCCGTCTGTTAGCTTAGCTTTCTTCCCGCCACTAATTCTGTTACACAGGTTGTCGGGGTTATCTGCAATTTTTTTTTTTTTTTTGAACAACAGAGAAGCGCCAAACTTTTCGTTCAGCTCAATAACAACGTACGGCATGGATGGCATGGATTATAAAGCCCTGAAACTGAAAATTAGAGAGAAGAGAAATTACAGGGCAGACCACGTTCCTATGAGCTGAAGCAAAGCAACATATGTCACGCTCAACATCTGATCTAAGAACCTGATGAGCTACATTATGAGCAATTCCATTTATCTGTCTAGAAATGTGAAACACCTCTGATTGAAGATCTAAAAAGTAGTGGAAGAAATCAGCCAGAGTTTTCCTGATAGACCAAAGAGTAGAAGCCTCTGAAATCCTCCTCTTTGCCGCAACCGAAGCCAAGGAAAGACAATCTGTGAGAAACGTAGGTTGGGCAATGTGAAGACAGTTGGCCACCTGTGCAGCAAAAAGAAGGGCGAGCGCTTCAGCTTGCAAAGGTGTGCTTGTAATGGATGTGGATGCCTGAAGATGCACATTTACTTCAATTTGATCCCGTTGCAAAGAAAGATAGACTCCAACTCCAGTAGCTACCGATCCCTGAGTTAAACCTGGAACTTTTTTGCATTGAAAAGCAGCATCAGAATAAATCTTGGGGCCTATAATAAGAAGATCAGATTTAAGTGTTTGACCCTGCAAAGGAATTTGGTTAGTAGGAGTTGTAGCCCGGATGGGAGTGTGAGGCCCTGAGAGTTGAGAGTTATTAGGAAGATCATTAGATTCAGAAGACAAAGCATGTGCAATAATATTAACATGGTGAGGGAGAGCCTTTTCCTTATCAAAAAGATAGTTGTTTCTTGCTTTCCAAAGGCACCACATAAAGTTGAGAATGTTTGAAATAGATGCATGTGGATGGTTCATGTTGAGTAAAGCAAGAATAATGTTGTGCATATTAGAATAACTTTGAACTAAAACATCTGATCTAATATACCAAGGAAGACCAAACCAAGCTGCTCTAGCAAAATCACAAAGAAAAAAGAGGTGAATTTCATTCTCCTGTTAGCCACATCTACAACAAAGTTTAGAAATATGAATAGAGAAACGACCAGCCCTCAAACAGAGCTTTCCTAAGAAGTCTCCAAGAAATTTTGGACTCTAGGAATCATAAGCTATTGCTTCCAAATTATCTTGAGAAGATTTTTAACCTGCAAGGAAACTTGAGAAGGGGCATTCCCCGGATTGGCATGAATATCTTGCAAACAGAATTTGTAAGCAGATTTGGAACAGCAAATTTCATTAGGAGTAAGATCCCAACAAAGAATATCAGGACAATCTTCATGAATAATTTCAATCTCGACAATAGTAGACGCTAAAGATTGCAGAAAAAGAGAGTAAATGAGATTGTTGTTCCAGACTTTTTGACCCGAAAGCAAAAGATCCTTTACAAGAGAAGGGTATCTATATCCAGGAGACCGAACAATGAGATGCTCATGAATTGAAGCCCAATAAGAACACCAAGGAGTGCTCCAGAGAGAGATATTTCCTTGCGTGATTTGGTAAAAAGAATGAACTTTGAGCTTAGGGGGCATTTTTAAAATGGAAGACCAAAAGGCTGATTTAGGAGTGTTTGGAGCGACTACCCAAATGGATGCATCATGAAAATATTTGGATTTAAGGACAAGATGTAAATGGGAAGAGGGGGCTTTAGCAAGTCTCCAAGCAGCTGCAAGAATTAGGCCTTCATTGATAGCTTGCAAATTCCTGATACCAAGGCCACCTTCTTGCTTAGAGTTGCAAATGTCTTTCAAAGCCCAAAGACAAAGGCTTCTGTTAGAATTATTCTCTCTAATTCCCGTCCACCAAAAATTCCTGATGATAGCAGTGAGTTTGGCAGTAAATTTCTTGGTGAATAAAATATTAGCCATGTAGTACACATGAATAGCAGAGAAAACCGACCTAATCAGCTCCAGCCTGGCAGCATGTGAGAGCATATTAGCTTTGTAAGCAGACAATTTATTCATAAACCTATCCAAAACAAAATTATACGGAACAACTCTATTTTTAATAGGGAGAATAAGAGGATGGCCTAAATGAGTGAAAGTACTATCCATGTTAGAAACATGGGAAAACTGTTTTATGTCTTGAATAGTAGCCTGGGTAACATGGGCACTAAAGAGAATAGCAGATTTGGCCCAATTTGGAGTTTGACCTGAAATAGAGCAAAAGTGATGAATGATTTGAGCCATGGAATTAGCTTCCTGCATAGTTGCCTTACCACAAACCCGTATATCATCTGCAAACAAAAGAGAGTGAATAGGAGAACAATTTGGCCCAAGTGAAATCCTCTACAGCTGGTGAGCAGCAAGAGCATCATTAAGAGCAAGAGACAATTCGTTAATAGCAAGGACAAACAAATATGGTGACATAGGACATCCTTGAAGAATCCCTCTATAACTCTTAAATTTATGTGAAGGCTGACCATTAATGATGACAAAGAGCGTCGGAGATGAAATTCAAGCGTATATCAGATTAAAGAAATGACCATGCAACCCTTTACGAGTAAGCGCATACACTATGAAGCTCCATTCTAACCGATCAAAGGCCTTAGAATGATCAATTTTGAGCATTAAAGCATGATGTTTCCAATATTTGAGGGCAAAAGTATGGGTAATCTGTTGAGCAATAATAATGTTATCACTAATCCTTCTGTCCTCAATAAAAGCCTGTTGAGCAGGATCAATATAATCAGGAAGGTGAGGCTTGAGCCTATTGGCCAGGAATTTAGCAATGATTTTATAAACCACATTACAAAGACTAATAGGTCTATAGTCCGTAGGAACCTAAGGAACAAGCTTTTGGGGAATGAGAGATATATTAGTACCACTTATGTGAGGTGGTAATATACCTGTTCTATAGAAGTTAACCACCAATTGACTGACTTCATCTCCTATCCATTCCCATGTAGCAAGATAGAATTCCACATTAAAGCCATCCAGTCCAGGTGAGGCATTCAACTTCATATCCTTTAGAATCTGCAAAATCTCATTCTTGTCTGGTATGGAATAAGTAGGATCATCCGAATTTTCTGGCAAATGAGTGTCAAGAAAAGGTCTCCCAACATTGATATTAGTAGAAGCAAAGATGAATCTGAAATAATCAACAAAAGTATTTGCAATGAGGCTAGGTTTAAAATGGGTGAAATCATTCTCATCTTTAATGGAACATATAGTATTTCTTTTCCTTCTCTTGAGCACAGCTTGATGAAAGAACCTAGTATTTCTGTCACCATCTTTGACCCAACCCTTCTTACTCCTTTGTTTGTAGTACTGATTAAGTTTAGAAAGAGTATGCTAATACCTGAGAATTAGGGAGTTTTCCAAGGAGTGATTCTGTTGGTGCAGAGGGAGCATTTGAATCTGATTGATACTAGACTCCAACTCCTGCAATTCCTGTTGGAATGGCCTTTTCTTCGTACACCATTTTTTAGAGATCCTCCGAGAGAAGAAGATTTTGCCAAAAAAGAAGCAGATCTAGCAGCATTCCAAGATGATTTAGCAAAATCGCTAAAATATTTCTCAAGCAACCACCAATTTTCAAAATTTAAAGTCTCCTTAGGCTTAGAGAAATTACCATCTGTAGAAATGAGAATTGGAGCATGATCACTAAGAATAATGGGCAAATTAAGAACCTTGGTATTTGGATAGTGAGCACACCAATCAGCATTAACAAGACAACGATCAAGACGTGTATAAATAGGATTAGTAGTGTGTTGTCTATTACTCCAAGTATATGTAGGACCACTGTAACCGATATCAAAGAAACCATAGCTTTTATTTAAAGAATGGAAAGCAGACATACGATAGTAATTCACACTACCATTACATATATCAGCATCGTACAAAAGGTCACTGAGGTCTCCCATACAGATCATAGGCTTACCCAGGTTATCATACACAAAATTGGAAACATGATTCCAAATAGTACTAGTCTACCTATGATAAGGATCACCATATATACATATAAAACAAAAATGAACACCCGACGCTACATGAACTACATTAGCTAAGATATAATGAAAGGAGGCACTATGAATAGAAACTTTGAGATCGTCATTCCACATAAGCCAAAGCCGGCCCAAAGAACCTCTAGAAGGCACAACAATATTGTTAGTAACATCAAACCTGCTAACAAGATCAGTGGAGCGAACCTTAGAAGATTTAATTTCAGAAACAAAAATAACTTGAGCTTTGGTAGAGTGGATGAGCTTGGCAAGGTAGGTCATACATTCATTAGCTACACTCCTGTCCATACCCCGACAGTTCCACACGATGAATTTCATGGTACCCGAGGCGTGTTAGAACAAAGAGATTGGAAAAAGGAGGAACTAAGACGCCATGATACGTCTCCAATGTATCTATAATTTTTGATTGTTCCATGCTATTATGTTATCATTCTAGGATACTTTTTGGGTGTTTATATATCAATTAATATAATTTTTCAGCACTAACCTATTAACCCAGTGCCCAGTGCCAGTTGTTGTTTTCTGCATGTTTTTGGCTTTTCAGGTTTACAGTACCAAATGAAATCCAATTGCCACGAAACTTTAATGTGATTTTTCTAGACCAAAAGAAGACCTGGAAGCTTCGGAAGGAGGCCAGGGGCTTCACGAGGGAGGCACCACACAACAGGGCACACCCTGGGGGTGGGTCGCGCCCTGTTGTGTGGCCCCTCCCTCGGGCATCCTCCGATGCCCCTCTCCGGCCTATAAATTTTCTAAAATCACCAAAACCCTAGAGATCATCCCGAAACACTTTTTCCGCCGCCGCAACTCTCTGTTCCGACTGGTGCCCATCTAGAGCCCTGTTCCGGTGCCCTGCTGACGTGGCTTGAGACTGCGTCGGCATTTCCCCAAAGAGGAAGGGATGATGCAGCACAGCGACCGTAAGTATTTCCCTCAGTTATGAAACCAAGGTTATCGAACCAATAAGAGGATCACCACCACCCAATAAGCAGCACCTGCACACAAATAACAAATACTTGCAACCCGACGCGTAAGAGAGGTTGTCAATCTCTCTACGGTAAAAAGATAGATTAGGTAATGATAGATAGGAGAGATAGATCTCTCAAGAACACAAAATAAATAGGGCAAATAACAAGGGCAGCAATATATTTTTGGGTTTTTGGTTTTGTAGATCTGAAAACAAAGATGCAAAAAGATAGATCGAAAAGCAATATGTTGGAAAAGTAGACCCGGGGGCGTAGGATTCACTGGTGGCTTCTCTCATGAGTATAGCACACGGTGGGTGAACAAATTACTGTTGGGCAATTGATAGAAAATCGAATAGTCATGACGATATCCAAGGCGATGATCATTATATAGGCATCACGTCCAAGATAAGTAGACCGACTCCTGCCTGCATCTACCACTATTACTCCACACATCAACCTCTATCCAGCATGCATCTAGTGTATTAAGTTCATGGAAAAACGGAGTAATGCAATAAGAACGATGACATGATGTAGACAAGATCTATTCATGTAGGAATAGACCCCATCTTGTTATCCTTAATGGCAACGATACATGCGTGCCTTGCTGCCCCTTCTGTCACTTGGAAAGGACACCACAAGATCGAACCCATCACAAAGCACCTCTTCCCATGGCAAGAAAAATCGATCTAGTCAGCCTAACTAAACCAAAGATTCGAAGAACAAATACGAGGCTATAAGTAATCATGCATATAAGAGATCAAAGAAGACTCAAATAATATTCATGGATAGAAACTGATCATGAACTCAAAATTCATCGGATCCTAACAAACACACCGCAAAAGTTTACATCAAATAGATCTCCAAGAGACCATTGTATTGAGAATCATAAGAGAGAGAGAGAGAGAGAGAGGAAGCCATCTAGCTACTGCCTACGGACCCGTAGGTCTATGGTGGACTACTCACGCATCATCGGAGAGGCACCTATGAAGAAGATGAACCCCTCCGTGATGGTGTTTAGATTGGATCTCGAGGTTCTGGAACTTGGGGCGACTGGACTTGTGTTTCGTCGACTCCCCTAGGGTTTTTGGAATATTTGGGAATTTATAGGCATCAGAGGCGGTGGAGAGGGGCCCCGAGGAGGGCACAACCCATCAGGGCGCACTGGGGGCCCCTGGCGCGCCCTGGTGGGTTGTGGTCTCCACGGCCCACCTGTTTGGCACATCTTTGGCCCACTGGGTGTCTTCTGGTCCAAAAAAAATCTCCAAAAAGTTTTTTCTCCATTGGACTCCGTTTGGTACTGATATTCTGTGAAGTAAAAAACCAAGCAAAAACAGCAACTGGCACTTTGGCACTATGTCAATAGGTTAGTCCCAAAAAATGATATAAAGTTGTTATAAAATGATTGTAAACATCCAAGAATGATAATATAACACCATGGAAGAAGTACAAATTATAGATACGTTGGAGACGTATCTGAATCCCCAAGCTTAATTCCTACTCGTCCTCGAGTAGGTAAATGATAAAAACAGAATTTTTGATGTGGAATGTTGCCTAACATGTTCATCACATTCTTTTCTTTTGTATAGCATGGACATTTGGACTTATAGATGATTCAAAGTAATAGTCTTGTTTTAACATAATGACTTCAATACTCAAGCATGCTAACAAGCAACCATGTCTTTCAAAATATCAACACTAAAGAAAGTTATCCCTTGCCCATCATGCTCAATCATTGATCCATTCATGAAACACACTCAAATATTAGCTACACCGAATGCTCAAGTACGATCATAGTGCCCCCTAGTTGGTGCTTATAAAAGAAGATGGAGACTCAAAGTAAAAAATAAAAATTGCATAAAATAAATAGATAGGCCCTTCGCAGAGGGAAGTAGGGATTTGTAGAGGTGCCAGAGCTCAAAGTTTTAAATTGAGAGAGAATTTTTTTTGGGTGGCATGCTTTTCTTGTCAACGAAAACGACAAAGTAGCTCACAATACTTTCCATGCTAGATATATCATAGACGGTTCCCAAACAAAAAATAAAGTTTATTCCTTTTTCCACCAAATTTTCACTTTCCATGACGGGCCGTATCCACGGTTGCCTTCCATACCAACACTTTCCAAGGAATTTATTATTTGACAACATAAAGTAAATATTATTATTTTTCATTTCGGGAATGGGCATCCCTATTACCGCCGCACTCTCATGCAATGAAAAGTGAATAAACACTCATTTTGAGAATAACACATCTAGCATGAAAAAATATTGGACACTCCCCACCGTTTCATGAGCGGTACGAGCACACAAAAGAGAAAAATTATTTTGAAAATTTAGAGGTGGCACATACAAATTTGCTTGGAACGGCATGGAAATACCACATATAGGTAGGTATGATGGACTCATAAGGCAAAACTTGGTTTAAGGATTTTGGATGCACAAGTAGTATTTCTACTTAGTACAAATGGAGGCTAGCAAATAGATTGAGAAGCAACCAAACCAAGAAACAAAAATTCACATAAGTGAGCATTGAGCATAACTAACACCGAATAATGCACCACAAATAGGATGTAATTTCATTGCATAACTATTGACTTTCGTACTTACATAGGGAATCACAAACCTTAACACCAATATTCCTACTCAAGCACAATTACTCACTAACATGACTCACATATTACTATCATCATGTTTCAAAATTATTACAAGGAATCAAGTTTAATTTGCCCAACGATCTTAATGAAAGTTTTTATTATATCCTCCTTGGATATCTATCACTTTGGGACTAGTTTCATATATTACCATTGCTTTTTTGACAAGCTCAAACAAATCTAAGTGAAGCACATCAGCATAAAGATTTCATCTCTCAAAGAGGTATAAGTGAAGCATGAGAGGATTTCTTCAAAATTTACTAACTCTCAAATTAATCTAAGTGAAGCATGAGAGTATTTCTACAAAAAAATTCCAAGCACACTGTAAGTTGATGCCGCTTTGTCAGGGGTGCAGCGAGTTCTAAAACTTACCCCCTGCAAGGGCCTCTTACAGCAGCGAGGTAAACTCTCCCACCTACTGTGTCTCTCTCTGGTTCGTTGCGCTCTTATCAGTTAATCTCGCTTAGAGACCCTGAGCCGTTCAAAGGAATTGACGGTCAATCTCGTTAGAGACCCTGCACTGGTATGAGTTCAAGCATCGAGTCCACCCAGAAGAACCATCATATGAATTTTTTGGAAGGCAAAGCAAGAAACATCATGCATTGCATCATACATTGCATTGCATCATACATTACATCATACATTGCATCATATTTACATATCATGCCGGTTTGCCAAACCGGGTCAGAGCAAGATTGTGAAAGAGGAAGCAAGACTATACGAGATTTTTACATCTCCGGGTTGTGCTTTTTCAAGCCGCCCTTACAACAATGCAGAATATACTCTGTTTTGTTTATTTTTGCAGGTCTTGTCTTATAAGATAAGCCGCCAGAACAAATAGATCTTTAATAGCCAACGTGGCTGGATCTTCATCATGGATTTCTCACATACTCGCCGGGTTGCACCGCAACTACGAGCAGGGATTTCATATCAAAGACAAAGGAATTATTCCAGGATATTCATTCCAGGTTATATTACAACCACGGCCAAGGATTCATCCAACAAATTATGATGAGTCATATTATTATCACAATAGTCCCGAGTCGCCGCAGGCAAACGACCCGGCACTTGGGGGCTACATTATTCAAATCAAGTTTATATCAAGTATGCAAAGTCCCATGTCGCTGCAAGCATGCATCATGGCACTTGGGGGCTAATGCAAGCTGGTTTTCAAATCATTACATTGTCAGCAAGACCCGGTTATCTCAAGGAGATGAGTAAGCCTTTCAATATTTTTCTAAGTCCCAAGTCGCCGCAGGCGTGCGACCCGGCACTTGGGGGCTACAGTATTCAGTTGTTCAAAACAGATAATAAGGTACAAATTGAAGACCCGGCGCATCACATATTGATGAGCCGGCCCTTGGGGGCTACACCAGCTGAAGTTTTATAAGGTATAAGACAGTTATAAGTCCCAGGCTGCTGCAGGCAAGACAACCTGGTACTTGGGGGCTACACAATCAAAGATATTATTGCAAAGCGCCAAGTCATCATGGATCAACTTGGAGCTTGGGGGCTACAGGTAGTATGAATATATCAAAAAATTGGAGAGAGTTTTCAAGATGTCAATTTTAAACTGCAGTCCAGTTATTTGACCCGGCGGCACCATCAAAGAGTATAACCCGGCGGAGGAGACCCGCCAAGAACATTGAAGGCCGACTCAACGGCATATGGGTGTTGTATTCCCAATATTTTATTTCAAAGGACATATACCTGCAAGATGATGGAGCTTACCATGAATAAATTCAAGCTAACCTGGGGGCTAATGACGGGGATATTACCCCACGGTATAACCCGGCAGACATGCTGACCCGGCAAACAGTACTGGCCCGGAGAACAGTACTGACCCGGCAGACATGCTGACCCGGCAAAGAGTACAGACCTGGTTACAGTTCTAACCCGGCAGCTACAGTGTCAGGGTGTAACCCGGCAGCTACAGTGTCAGGGTGTAACCCGGCAGCTACAGTGTCAGGGGTAACCCGGCAGCTACAGTACCAAGATGGTAACCCGGCTACAGTGTCAGGAGGCTAACCCGGCTACAGTGTCAGGAGGCTAACCCGGCTGCTACAGTGCCAGGAGGTGAACAGTGTTATCAGACAGTCACGGAGACGAGTCTCTGAAGATAAGCCCTGGTTGTAACCCGCCCGGTGTAAGCCGCCCGGGATGGGTTACAAGCCCAGGACTCGGAAGCCCATGAAGAGAAGCCCGCGATGGGAAGTCATCAATCCGACTTAGACTCTACATGTAAACCGCCCCTTCAGCCTTTATAAGGAGGGGCGGGTCACCCCAAGAGGGTCAGGTTAGACGTCTCATAGACAGGTCTCATAGACAGGTCTCATAGACAGGTCAGAAAAGATAGTCAGATTAGAGGGTCTCGAGATTAGAGGTAGCGACTCCGCACCCTTGTAACCGAGATCGTCATCGTCATCAATATAAGACACAAAGCAGGACGTAGGCTTTTACCTCGACTTGAGGGGCCGAACCTGGGTAAAAACTCCGCGTCTCTCGTCCCGCTCAACCCCTCTCAAGCTACCAGTTACGTGCGCTGGACCCCACACCTTAAGTCCGTTAACCCGGACATCTGCCGTGACAAATCCACGACAGTACAGCAACGGTGCCAGAAATTCCTTTTGACGTGGCTTGAGACTGCGTCGGTATTTCCCCAAAGAGGAAGGGATGATGCAGCACAGCGACGGTAAGTATTTCCCTCAGTTATGAAACCAAGGTTATCGAACCAGTAGGAGGATCACCACCACCCAATAAGCAGCATCTGCACACAAATAACAAATACTTGCAACCCGACGCATAAGAGAGGTTGGCAATCTCTCTACGCTAAAAAGATAGATTAGGTAATGATAGATAGGAGAGATAGATCTCTCAAGAACACAAAATAAATAGGGCAAATAAAAAGGGCAGCAATATATTTTTGGGTTTTCGGTTTTGTAGATATGAAAACAAAGATGCAAAAAGATAGATCGAAAAGCAATATGTTGGAAAAGTAGACCCGGGGGCCGTAGGATTCACTAGTGGCTTCTCTCATGAGTATAGCACATGGTGGGTGAACAAATTACTGTTGGGCAATTGATAGAAAATCGAATAGTCATGACGATATCCAAGGCGATGATCATTATATAGGCATCACGTCCAAGATAAGTAGACCGACTCCTGCCTGCATCTACCACTATTACTCCACACATCGACCGCTATCCAGCATGCATCTAGTGTATTAAGTTCATGGAAAAACGGAGTAATGCAATAAGAACGATGACATGATGTAGACAAGATCTATTCATGTAGGAATAGACCCCATCTTGTTATCCTTAATGGCAACGATACATGCGTGCCTTGCTGCCCCTTCTGTCACTGGGAAAGGACACCGCAAGATCGAACCCATCACAAAGCACCTCTTCCCATGGCAAGAAAAATCGATCTAGTCGGCCTAACCAAACCAAAGATTCGAAGAAGAAATACGAGGCTATAAGTAATAATGCATATAAGAGATCAAAGAAGACTCAAATAATATTCATGGATAGAAACTGATCATGAACTCAAAATTCATCGGATCCCAACAAACACACCGCAAAAGTTTACATCAAATAGATCTCCAAGAGACCATTGTATTGAGAATCATAAGAGAGAGAGAGAGAGAGAGAGAGAGAGAGAGAGAGAGAGAGGAAGCCATCTAGCTACTGCCTACGGACCCGTAGGTCTATGGTCGACTACTCATGCATCATCGGAGAGGCACCTATGAAGGAGATGAACCCCTCCGTGATGGTGTTTAGATTGGATCTCGAGGTTCTGGAACTTGCCGCTGGTGGAATTGTGTTTCGTCGACTCCCCTAGGGTTTCTGGAAAATTTGGGAATTTATAGGCATCAGAGGCGGTGGAGAGGGGCCCCGAGGAGGGCACAACCCATCAGGGCGCACCGGGGGCCCCCTGGCGCGCCCTGGTGGGTTGTGGTCTCCACGGCCCACCTCTCTGGCACTTCTTTGGCCCACTGGGTGCCTTATGGTCCAAAAAAAATCTCCAAAAAGTTTCGTCGCGATTGGACTCCGTTTGGTACTGTTATTCTGCGAAGTAAAAAAACAAGCAAAAACAGCAACTGGCACTTTGGCACTATGTCAATAGGTTAGTCCCAAAAAATGATATAAAGTTGTTATAAAATGATTGTAAAACATCCAAGAATGATAATATAACAGCATGGAACAAGTAAAAATTATAGATACGTTGGCGACGTATCACCTGCCGGAGGGGGGACCGATCACGGAGGGCCTTTACATCATCCTTGCCGATCCCATGGTGATGTGTGAGTAGTTCACCAAAGACCTACGGGTCCGTAGTTAGTACCTACA
Source organism: Elymus sibiricus (assembly GCA_039707655.1). Lineage (NCBI taxonomy): Eukaryota > Viridiplantae > Streptophyta > Magnoliopsida > Poales > Poaceae > Elymus > Elymus sibiricus. Next base: position 325,212,278 of record CM077675.1, on the reverse strand, counting down.
TCTCTCTCTCTCTCTCTCTCTCTCTCTCTCTCTCTCTCTCTTGATCTTCAATACAATGATCATCGCATCTTCGCTTTGATCTATCCGATGTAATTCTTTTGTGTGATGTGTTTGTTGGGATCCGATGAATTGTGGGTTTATGTTCAGATTATTCATGAAAAAGATTTGAGTCTTCTCTGAAATTTATTATGATTCTTATTTGCATGATCATTAGAGCTTCGTAAATCTCTCCGGTCTATTGAAATAGTTTGGCCAACTAGATTGATATTTCTTCAGTGAGAGGGGTGCGTTGTAGTGGCTTTAATCTGGCGGTGCTCTATGTCCCAGTGACAGAAAGGGACAAGACACGCCTTTGTATTGTTTCCACTAAGGATAAAACGATGGGGTTAGTTCATATTAATTGAATTCTATTTGTCTACATCATGTCATTGTTCTCCAAGCATTGTTTTACTTAATACTCTAGATGAATGTTGGATAGCGGTCGATGGGTGGAGTAATAGTAATAGGTGCATGCAGGAGTCGGTCTATTTGCTTATGGACTTGATGCCTATATATACATGATCATTGCCGTGAATAAATATTGCATAACTAAGTGCTTTTTTATCAATTGCCCAACAGTAATTTGTCTACCCACAATATGCTTACTATATGAGAGATGCCACTAGGGAAAACTATGGCCCCCGGGTCTATTCACTTATAAGTTTACAAAAGCTTTCAACACCTTGCTGCCATTTATTACATTTTATTTTATTTTGCAATTTACAATTATCTACTATCATCTACACACTTCATTTGCTTGCAAATAACGAGACCAAGGGGATTGACAACCCTCTTGCCGCGTTGGGTGCAAGTGTTTGCTATTTTCTGTGCAGTCGCTGAAGACGGTGGTTGACCGTTACTCCTATTGGTTTGATAAACCTTGGTTCTCTACTGAGGGAAGTACTTATCTGTATTGTGCTGCATCACCCGTTCCTCTTCACGGAAAACCCAACGCAGATCACAAGTATCAGGAAGGAATTCTGGCGCCGTTGTCGGGGACTATCATCAACCAACTATTAAGTACCTTCGCACAAATTATCATTCACTTGTTCTACTTTTTATTTGCTTGCTACAAAAATAAAAATAAAAATCTATTTGCTTACTTGCTTAGTTATGTTATCTTTATCTTCTTCACACCAAAACGGGAAGTAAATGCAATAATTTAAGATAAATGGATCCTCATCCACTTGCTAATCTTTTCAAACTTGCTGCTTATTGTAAACCAATAGCTCATAATGAATTGATGAATGAAAATGCTATTGGGATACATTTATTGAATGAAAAAGCATGATTGCAATTTTGTTATTATAAATTATATGAATATCAATTGTGCTAATGATCATGATTGGGGTGATAATCATGATGTTTCTTGTGATATTGAGAATTATGAGCTTCATGATGAATCTATTATTAATAATGATATTTGCAATAATACTAAAATTGGGTTTGGAAGAGCGTCAACTTTAGGTAACAATGGTCCCACTACTTTGAAGAATGATCAATCTTATGAAATTTTTGATAAAAGTGGGTTTGGAGAGGTCATGACTTTAGTTAATGTTAACCCCACTATCTTGGAAGATTGTAAAACTTTTGTGCATGTGGATCATGGAGAAAATATTTTATATGATAGCTATATAGTTAAATTTGAATATGATCCTACATGTAATTATAATGGGAGAGGCAAATATGGTTATATCATTTTGCATGTTACTCACTCACCTCTCTTGTTCAAATTGTTAATGCCTTATTCTTCCTACTTGCATAGGCTAGACACTTCTTGTCTTGATAATTTGTTTACTTATAAAATACCTATGCATAGGAAGTATGTTAGACTTAAATGTGTTTTTCACGTGCTACATGATGCTCTCTTTATGTTTCAATTATTATCTTTCATGAGAGCATCATTATTATCACAAGCCTATCTTAATGGCTATAAAGAAAGGCCTTGTTGGGAGACAACCCAATACTTTCTGTTTTTTTATAACATGATTGTTTCCTATGTAATGATTTTTTTATGTTTAAATTAGTGTTTGTGCCAAGTAAAGCCTTTGGGACGACTCACAAGATGAGTAGAAGTGATACGGTGCAAAAACAGAAACTTTAGCGTCAGTGTAGAATTTCTCTGATTTTACTGGAACGTCTTTTTGATTTGAATTTATTACACAGTATTTATATACAAATTCTTCAGGTTTTGCTAATTTCCAAGAATTTATAGAGTTATAGAAGTATAGGTTACCTATAGATCTTTACAGATTGTTCTGTTTTAGAGAGATTCTGTTTTTGTGTGCATAGTTTGCTTGTTTTGATGATGCTATAGATTGTATCGGGAGGTATAAGCCATGGAGAAGTTAGAATACAGTACCTCATGCAATAATAAAATAATAATAAATTTATAACAGTACCTAAAATATTTGATATGTTTTCTATACTAACGGATCTCACGAAGGTTTTGTTGAGTTTTGTGTGCTGAAGTTTTCAAGTTTTGGGTGTTATCGCAATGGACGAAGGAATAAGGAGCGGTAAGAGCCTAAGCTTGGGGATGCCAAGGCACCCCAAGTTAATATTCAAGGAAGACTCAAGCGTCTAAGCTTGGGGATGCCCCGGAAGGCACCCTCTCTTTCGTCTCAATTCATCGGTATGTCACTTGGAGCTATATTTGTATTCATCACATGATATGTGTTTTGCTTGGAGCGTCGTTTGCTTTAGTTTTTTGTTTGTTTTGCTTTTCCACAATCATTGTTTGCTGCACGCACCCACTTGAGAGAGACACACTATCACCATAATTTATTAGAATACTCTATGTGCTTCACTTATATCTTTTGAGCTTAGTAGTTGCTCTACTACTTCAATTATATCTTTAAGAGCACGGTGGCGTATAGATTTTATAAAAATAATTGCACTCTTGTTCTTCACTTATATTTGTTTGAGAGTTAATAAATAGCGACGATAATTTGCATGGGTTATAAGACTAGCCCAAAAATAATAGGTATACAATGAGTGCATAATCAAAACCACATGTAGCACATAAAAGAGAAATCATGGTTAATGGTATTAATGTGGTAATGTGAAAGAGCATGAGTGCAAGATCATTGGTTAATAAAGGTCATGAATTATAGGTTCTTAACTTGCTATTCATCCAAATATTTTTATAGCATGGTGATGATGTGTGAGCATACTTATTCCTCGTTGAAATCCTAGTGCTGTTTAAGTCAGAGGCGCGCAATGGTTAACTCCTCCCAACCTCCTCCCTAGGGGCATGCGAGTAGTGCTTTGCTTCGAGAGAGCTAATAAAATCTTGCAATAAGTATGTGAGTTCTTTATGACTAATGTGAATCCATGGATATACGCACTCTTACCTCCACATATTTGCTAGCCTTTTCGGTACCGTGCATTGCCCATTCTCACCTTCAGGATCGGTGCAACCTTCGCCTGTGCATCCAAACCCCGTGACATGATATGCTCTGTTGCACATAAGCCTCATTATATCTTCCTCAAAACAGCCACCATACCTACCTATCATGGCATTTCCATAGCCATTCCGAGATATATTGCCATGCAACTTCCACCGTCACATCATATGACTCATACTTCCATTGTCATATTGCTTTGCATGATCATATAAGCTGACATGGTATTTGTGGCAAAGCCAGTGTTCATCATATTTTTCTTACATGTTACGCTTGATCATTGCACATCCTGGTACACTGCCAGAGGCAATCATATAGAGTCATACAATTTTTCATGTTGAGTTGTAAGTAAATAAAAGTGTGATGATCATCATTATTAGGGCACCGTCTCAGTGCGGAAAGGATGATGGAGACAATGATTCCCCCACAAGTCGGGATGAGACTCCGGACGAAAAATAAAAAAAGGGGAAAAAGAAAAGAAAAGAAAAAGAGAAATAGAAATAGAAACAAAGAAAAAAAGAACAAAAGAAAAAAATAAATGAGAGAAAAGAGAGAAGGGACAGTGCTACTACCTCTTATTCCACACTTGTGCCTCAAAGTGGCACCATGTTCTTCATATAGAGAGTCTCTTGTTTTGTCACTTCCATATGCTAGTGGGAATTTTTCATTATAGAACTTGGCTTGTATATTCCGATGACGGGCTTCCTCAAATGCCTGAGGTCTTCATGAGCAAGCTAGTTGGATGCACACCCATTTAGCTTCAGTTGAGTTTTCATACACTTATAGCTCTAGTGCATCCGTTGCATGGCAATCCCTACTCCTCGCATTGATATCTATTGATGGGCATCTCCAGAGCCCGTTGATACGCATAGTTGATGCGAGACTTTCTTCTCCACTTTCACCCCTTTGAAACCTACCACCATATTCTATTCCACCTTTATGCTATATCCATGGTTCACGCTCATATATTGCGCAAGTAATAAAAAGATGAAGCGCGTAAAAAAGTACGATCCAATTGCCTGACTTGACACCGTGGTGCCTGACATTTATATTTATGTGGTGAAGACGGAGACATGCTATTCTAATATGATAAAATGAATAGGGGGTGAACATTATTTTCGGATCGTATAATTTGAAACTTGGTCATTATATTTCTTATGTTTATAAATATTAATATGTTGATGTTTATTAATTCATTGTTTCCCAATAAACAAAACTGCAATAGATTACATATTGGGTAGCATGTCACATCAAAAATTATGTTTTTATCATTTACTTACTCAAGGACGAGCAGTAATTAAGCTTGGGGATGATGATACGTCTCCAACGTATCTATAATTTTTGATTGTTCCATGCTATTATGTTATCATTCTAGAATACTTTTTGGGTGTTTATGTATAAATTAATATTATTTTTGAGCACTAACCTATTAACCCAGTGCCCAGTGCTAGCTGCTGTTTCCTGCATGTTTTTGGCTTTTTAGGTTTATAGTACCAAACAAAGTCCAATTGCCACGAAACTTTAATATGATTTTTTCTAGACCAAAAGAAGACCTGGACACTTCGGAAGGAGGCCAGGGGCTCCACGAGGGAGGCACCAGACAACAGGGCGTGCCCTGGGGATGGGCCATGCCCTGTTGCATGGACCCTCCCTCGGGCGTCCCCCGATGCCCCTGTCTGGCCTATAAATTCTCTAAAATCCCAAAAATTCTAGAGAGCATCCCGAAACACTTATTCTGCCGCCGCAAGTCTCTGTTCTGACGGGTGCCCATCTGGAGCCCTGTTCTGGTGCCCTGCCAGGGGGATGGATCACGGAGGGCCTCTACATCATCCTTGATGCTCCCATGGTGATGTGTGAGTAGTTCACCATAGACCTACGGGTCCGTAGTTAGTACCTAGATGGCTATCTATCTCTCTTGATCTTCAATACAATGATCATCGCATCTTCGCTTTGATCTATCCGATGTAATTCTTTTGTGCGATGCGTTTGTTGGGATCCGATGAATTGTGGGTTTATGTTTAGATTATTCATGAAAAAGATTTAAGTCTTCTCTGAAATTTATTATGATTCTTATTTGCATGATCATTATAGCTTCGTAAATCTCTCCGGTCTATTGAAATAGTTTGGCCAACTAGATTGATATTTCTTCAGTGAGAGGGGTGCGTTGTAGTGGGTTCAATCTGGCGATGCTCTATATCCCAATGACAGAAGGGGACAAGACACGCCTTTGTATTGTTGCCACTAAGGATAAAACTATGGGGTTAGCTCATATGAATTGAATTCTCTTTGTCTACATCATGTCATCGTTCTCCAAGCATTACTCTGTTTTACTTAGTACTCTAGATGCATGCTAGATAGCGATCGATGGGTGGAGTAATAGTAATAGGTGTAGGCAGGAGTCGGCCTATTTCCTTATGGACATGATGCCTATATATATATATATATATATATATATATATATATATATATATATATATATATATATATATATATATATATATATATATATATATATGATCATTTCCGTGAATAAATATTGCATAACTATGCACTTTTCTATCAATTGCCCAACAGTAATTGGTCTACCCACTGTATGCTTACTATATGAGAGATGCCACTAGGGAAAACTATGGCGCCCGGGTCTATTCACTTATAAATTTACAAAAGCTTTCAATACCTTGCTGCTCTTCATTACATTTTATTTTATTTTGCAATTTACAATTATCTACTATCATCTACACACTTTATTCTTGAAAATAACGAGACCAAGGGGATTGACAACCCTCTTGCCGCGTTGGGTGCAAGTGTTTGCTCTTTTGTGTGCAGTCGCTGAAGACGGTGGTTGACTGTTACTCCTATTGGTTCGATAAACCTTGGTTTTCTACTGAGGGAAATACTTATTCGTATCGTGCTGCATCACCCGTTTCTCTTCATGGAAAACCCAACGCAGATCACAAGTATCACGCCATAGCTAGAGACAAGGCAAATCAAAGCAGGAAAGGGTAGCATGGAAGACCACGCGATGAAAAGAGAGAGAAACAAAGAAGCTGGTGGCAGGGAGGCAGGGAAGGGGCTGGAACAGGGGGATGGTGGAGGAACGGGCGAGGGCAAAAGAACTCACTGGGTCGACTATCGCGGGTTTTGGAGATGCGTCGGGTTGCATTGAGGCGAGCGACAGAGTGGTGCAGGAGGAAACAACTCGTTGCTCGCTCCCCCGCCGGAGCCGTGGTAGGAGCTGGATCCGATCAAGTGGAGCACCACCAACTAGGGATTTGACCTTAGTCAGAGGAAAAGGGGATCCAACAGAGAAAAATTGAAACACGGGCCGCATGGGGAGCAAGGAGCGCAGGGGGAGCGGAGAACAGAGGGAGAAAGGGAAGGGAGAGAGCAGCAAGACTCCCGACACTGGAAATCTTCTCAGCGGCAAGTGAATCTACACCATTGGGGAAGGAGCAGCCGCATGGAGAAATCAGAAGAGGGAAATAGGAAGAGGACACTGGAGGAAGGAGAGATTCGGGGGGGGGATCGAACGGAGAGGAGGAGGAACGGCATAACGCCAGTCATCGGCATATCGCCATCGTCGCCGCCATGGTCGTCTCTAGCGGTACTGCTAGGCGCCAGCGCACCGGCCGAAATATCGGTCGGTTGACTGCCTAGCGTTTGATCCACATTAAGGGTCCAGATTAGTGCACAGGCTAGGTGGGGTCATCTTCCTCTCTTCCCAAACACGCTTGGAACCCATGGAGCTCACTGGCCGCCGCCGACTGCGTGGATCCGCCACCAAAGAGATGCAGCTGCACCCTCGCCTCCTTCCTCATGTTCATTATGGATCTTGCCGGCTCCATCGCATGCAGCTCCGGTGAAAGAGCACCGCCCTGTCCAGCTTGTAGTTCGCTGTGTAGGAGATATGCCCTAGAGGCAGTAATAACAGTTACTTTGTATCTCCGAGTTTGTAATGAATGTTTATGTTCCATGCTATAACTACAATGATTCTCGAGTCTACAATAACCACGAGACTCGGAGGGAAACTCATGTGCACGTGTGGTATAATAAATGGAAAAGTATTCCTAGTCATGCCTCTATGACTGGCTCAAGTATTGCATGGTGATCCTGTTTTCCTGATCATGGGCATGGCTATGCCGGCAATTTTGAGGGCACAATGTTAGTAGAACACTTGTGTTGAATCGACCCAAATTGATGTTATGCTATGAGATACATTCGTCATGAGTTAATGGTTAATAACACAGAGATAGTTATTGTTTGCATAATTCCTTAGACCATGAGAGTGTCGAGTTTCTTCATGCTTGCTTCATGAACTTTGGGGTTTGTTAAACGTCATCCGTAAATGGGTGGCTATTACGGCGGCTTACGGGTTCATGGAAAAGTATGTCAAGTAACTTGATAGCTCAAGATTGGGATTTGCTCCTCCGACGATGGAGAGATATTCTCGGGCCCTCTCGGTGTTACGGTATCCATCATCGTCTGGCCAGACACATTGTGATTTGATCACTGGGATGCCGGAACACGGAAACGAGTAAAGAGAACAAAACCGGTTACGAGGTAACTTGCATAATGGACAAGTTGTTGATCCACGGGGATGCATAGATCTCACCTCGGGTTTTGTAATATATCGTAAAGCAACAGGAATAGCACACGGCAACTGGAGGTTCACTCGAATATTCATTCGTGTGGGTATAGGGTTCAATATGGGTGTCCACGGCTCCGATGTTAATCATTGATCGGAAAGTGTTCCGGGTCATGTCTATACTTCACCGAACCTATAGGGTCACACGCTTAAGGGTCATCTATCTACTGAATACTAGACGGGGAGTCTGAGAGAAATTCACCGGAAAAGTTTCGGACGAAACGGAAACGTTTCGGAGAGGATATCGGAATAGTTCTGGTAAAACTGAAAAGTTATTTCAGGGGATACCATAAAGTCAAATTGGTTTCGGCACATGCCTGATAATTCTTGGAGGGTGCCAGAATCGTTCTGGAAACTTTCTAGAATTTTCCGAGATGAAAACCGGAAATGTTCCGGAGCTGCCGGAACCGCTTCAGATGCTTTTCGCAGATGAAAATCACTAAACCGGAATTGTTCCGGATCGCATTGAAAATTATTTTTGTGGGTACTGGAAATGTTCTAAGCCCACATAAATATTTTCAGTTCGAACAGACGCTGAAAAATGTCGTCGTGAATAGTGAAAAGCACTTTTTGGGCTGATTTGCAAATGGGGTTTTTCTTCTAGAAGAAAACCACTTTTGGTGAGAGATAAGGTGTGTGAAAGGTGGTGCCCCCCCCCCAAAGGGGGCAGCACCAAATTTCGTCCATAGGTGGTGGGGAGGGCCCCCTTGGGGTTTCCTTCCACCTCATGGTGGATATGTTCTACACACACCCTTATGTGGCATTTGGGTGAAAAGATCTTAAGCCCCTTTTGGTCTTTTTACCCCTTGCCTCCACCCCTTGGCTTTCCTATAAATAGGAGGTGAGGGGGCTGCCCAAAGATCATCCCTTGCTCTCATACACATGCTATGCTTTGCTAGCTCTCTCTCTCCCTCCCACGAAAAGAGTTTTTCGTAGAGCCGAAAGGTTGTCTGGGTTCCGGCAGGAACTAGCTCTGGACGGCGAAGCCCAGCCGGATAGCTGACACCGTATGTGTGCAACCCCGTAGAGAGATTGTAGTTTCGATCTTTTGCCCGAAGGGCTGTTCGAGTTACCGTTCGAGTTTCCGGCGTCCTCCCAAAGGGCTGTCCGGGTTACTGTTCGGGTTCCGAGGGTCCTCCCGAAGGGCTGTCCGCGACATTGTCCGGGGGACTGTCCGACCGCCTCCCGAAGGGCTGTCCGGAGTGGGAGTACATCCTTGCAGTTGGGAGGTTGTAAATCCTAGCTGCAGGGATCTGCACCGACGATCTACACCAACTCTTCTTCCGCTGCGCTTCGAGTTGGTACGGATCAGATCAAACCTTGTATGCAGTCTCCATAGTGATCCTGGGCGTGCTCGCTGTACCGAATTTTTTTTTTCTATCGCGTTCGCAACAGTGGCATCAAGAGTCATGCTATGCGTAGATGCAGGTTACGATCTAGAATACATGGAGATGTATGGGTATTGCATAATATATTTTTGGAGTAGATAAGATCTATTGCTGAAAATTATTTATGCGGGTAGCAGATGAAGTTTGTTACCCGATGTTCTTGTTGCTTCCCTGGAATTTGCGTTTGCTCAATCTCGAGACAGCATGGTGGAATTTCACAAAGTTCTGGCAATCCGCGATCCTGATTGATCAACGAAGTGCTATCAGTTCTTTGGATTCCACCATAGTCAAAAGAAAGATGAAATTCGCAGATGAAAGGGCATTGCAGATATGATCTGCACGGGGGTCACGCGTATGACGAAGTTTAGTATGGGGCTCGAGATTTAATTATCTCGTGTTTCATACACCCCGAGATGTTAATCTAGCAATTTTGAATTATCATACTTGATGATAAAACGTTGGTAGCTGCGGTTTAAGTCAAAACCTTAGAAGCCACGAAAAATAAAATTTTGCATAAACCGATTAGAGTCGTCTAACTTGGTTTTGCAGGATGTACATGTGATGTGGTATAGGAAAGCTCATATGAATTCGATTATGTATGAGATGACTATATGATGTAAATTTGTTAACATGACCTGCGTGTCATGATTCGGCATGATGGCTGGAGCCATATGATTGTCACTTTAATGACCTGCGTGTCAACCTTATGTAATGCACTTATTTTAGTAGCTATAGAGATAGCAATATTATTTGGTGCATCGGTAAGGTGGTGGCAATTTTCGCAAAGGTGAACTCCGACGCAAATGCCGAAGACGAAGAAATACTTGACTTCTCCGTCAGAAAGGGCTATACCATATCATGCTAATTATGAATTGCCTGAGATGTTTATCCCTTATGATGCACCCTTCTTGATTGCGCGGTAGTCGCTTTTTATTAGGGTGATCTCTCACTAAAAATATCAAAGTAGTTAGTGTTCACCCAAGTGTAGCACCGTCTGAAATTCGTATCTTTTCGGGGTGCGCCATGTACACATGAGCACGAACGAATTGAGAGGAATGAGGCGGGTGAGGTCAGACCTCGCAGCAAGATCACTTGGTTGTCTTTGACGTTCAGGCATGAAAGTCATGAGCTCGGAACACACACATCGAAAGATGAACAAGAATCACATAGAGATGTGATTGGCAAGTTGGCCTATCGATTGAAATTCGCGTCATCAGTGATGAACCCGTCAATGGCGTCGAATTGAAATACGGATCTTGAATCACTCACAATCAATTATGAGAGATATTGATTTGAGTGGGAGCACACTTTAGAATAAAATTGTTTATTCACTAGTGCCAAATATGATTATGAACAAAGTCTAAGTGAACTTGTGTTTTCCGTTGTAGATCAAATGGCTCGCAACACCGCGTTCAACTTAGGCCTGATGTTAGAGAAAGAGAAGTTAGCTGCGAATGGAAACAACTATGCGGACTGGGTCCGTACCCTGAGGATTGTCCTCAGGAGTGCTAAGAAAGTGTACGTGCTTGACGGACCTCTTCCACCTAAGCCGGCGGCAACAGCCACGGCAGATGAAAATAATGTCTGGGCCACTAAGGATGATGACTTCAACTTAGTGCAGTGCCTCATGCTGTCTTGCATGAGTTCAGAGCTTCAAAAACGTTTTGAATTCCATGACTCCTTTGATATGATCAAGGAACTGGATGCTCTGTACAAGTTTAATGCACGGTCTGAACGTTTTGATATCGTCAAAACCATGTCGGAGACCAAGATGGCTGAGGGTAGTTCAGTTGGCGAACACGTGGTCAATATGATTGGCCACGCTGAGAGGCTTAAAACCCTGGAATTTCCACTTCCAGAAGAGCATGTTATGGACATGTTGCTCGGTTCACTCCCCCCTTCTTACGAAGGTTTTGTCATGAACTACAACATGAATGGGATGGACAAAACACCTAATGAGGTGCTTGCCATGCTGAAAACTGCTGAAGGAGGACTGCGGAAAAATCGCAAGCAAGTGTTGCTTGTGAATAAAACTGCCAGTTTCAAAAAGGGCAAGCCAAAGAAGGGCAAGGGCGCCGGTAAGACCGGCTTCCAACGCAAATCTAAGGGCAAAGCCAAGAATGAAACTGAGTGCTTCTACTGCAAGGGCACAGGACACTGGAAGAGAAACTGCAAGAAGTATCTGGAAGATAAGAAGTCCGGGAAAACCGGAAAAGGTATAATTGTTATACAAGTTAATGTCATTGACGTTTTGCTTGCTAGCGAAAATTCTAAGTCTTGGGTATTTGATACCGGATCGGTTGCTCACATTTGCAACTCGATACAGGGGCTTCAGAAGGTGCGCAAGCTGGCAAAGAATGAAGTCATGATGCGTGTCGGGAACGGCGCTGGGATCGCCGCTCAAGCCGTCGGCATTATGCCTCTACGTCTCCCTTCGGGATTTATCTTAGAACTAAATAACTGTTATTTTGTTCCACTGTTGTGTAGAAACATTATCTCCGGATCATGTTTAGTTCACGATGGGTATTCGTACAAGTCTGAGAACAATGGTTGTTCACTTTATTGTATGGATATGTTTTATGGATTTGCACCCATTGTTGGGGGCCTTTTCATTCTAAATCTTGAATGTGGAAATGATGTCTTTAACGTGAATGCTAAACGCCTTAAGAAGGCTGACACCACCACCACTTTCATGTGGCACTGTCGGCTTGGCCACATCGGAAAGAAACGCATGCAAAGACTCCATAAAGATGGAGTTTTACCGTCCCTTGATTTTGAATCATTTGACACATGTGAAGCTTGCTTGATGGGGAAAATGACCAAGACGCCGTTCACGGGTCATCCTGAACGGGCGGGTGAATTATTGGAAATAATACATAGTGATGTATGTGGTCCAATGAACACAGCCGCACGGGGTGGGTATTTTTACTTCGTGACTTTTACTGATGATTTAAGTCGGTATGGCTATATCTACTTAATGAAGCATAAGTCGGAAACCTTTGAAAAGTTCAAAGAATTTCAGAATGAGGTAGAAAATCATCGTGACAAAAAGATTAAGTTTCTGCGGTCTGATCGCGGAGGCGAATTCCTTAGTCATGAGTTTGGCCAACATCTGAGTGATCGTGGAATTGTTTCACAACTTACGCCTCCCGGAACTCCTCAGAGAAACGGAGTGTCGGAACGACGTAACCGAACCCTGTTAGACATGGTAAGGTCGATGATGTCTCTTACAGATCTTCCGATATCTTTTTGGGGTCATGCACTACTCACTGCCGCTCACACACTAAACAGAGCACCGTCTAAGTCTGTTGAGACGACACCATACGAGTTATGGAACGGGAAGAAACCCGGTTTGTCGCATCTCAGAATTTGGGGTTGTGGGGTATACGTAAAACGTTTACAACCTACCAAACTCGATCCCAGATCAGACAAATGTTACTTTGTAGGTTATCCCAAGGAAACAATTGGGTATTCCTTCTACCACCCGTCCGATAGCAAAGTGTTTGTTGCCAGAAATGGACAATTTCTTGAGAAAGAGTTTCTCGCAAAAGAAGTGAGTGGGAGGACAGTACAACTTGATGAGATTATTGAATCTTCGGCGACAGTTGATATGGCTAAGGAAACGGAAGCAATTCCGTTTATTATCCCTACAACCGAGCCGGAAGTTGTCGCATGTGATGCGGAGACTTCAGACAATGTTGTAACTGAACCGCGCAGATCAGGTAGGGCTATCCAGCCACCTGAATGGTTTCATAACGAAATCTTCATTCTTGAAGACAATGAACCTGCGCACTACAAGGAAGCGATGGCGGGGCCCAGCTCAAAGGAATGGCACAAGGCCATGAAATCCGAGATGGAATCCATGTACGAAAACCAAGTTTGGAACTTGGAAGAACTTCCAGATGGCGTAAAACCCATCGGTTGTAAATGGATTTTCAAAAGAAAGACGGACGCGGATGGTAACATTACTATCCACAAAGCTAGACTTGTCGCGAAAGGGTTCACGCAAGTTCCAGGAGTGGACTACGACGAGACTTTCTCGCCCGTAGCTATGCTTAGGTCTGTTCGGATATTACTAGCAATTGCTGCTTATTTCTATTATGAAATATGGCAGATGGATGTCAAAACGGCTTTCCTAAATGGAAACCTTGAAAAGGATGTATACATGATACAGCCAGAAGGTTTTGTCGATCCTAAGAATGCTGGAAAGGTATGTAAGCTTCAGAAAGCCATTTATGGTCTGAAGCAAGCATCAAGGAGCTGGAACATTCGTTTTGATGAAGTGGTCAAAGAGTTTGGCTTCATCAGGAACGATGAAGAATCTTGTGTTTACAAGAAGTTTAGTGGGAGCGCAAAAGCATTTCTAATCTTGTATGTGGACGACATATTGTTGATTGGAAATGACGTGAATTTTCTTAGCGAAATAAAAGACTCATTGAAGAAGAGTTTTTCAATGAAAGACTTAGGCGAAGCGGCATATGTATTGGGCATCAGAATCTATAGAGATAGATCAAGACGCCTGATAGCGCTTAGCCAAAGCACGTACATTGACAAGGTGTTGAAAAGGTTCAACATGGAGAACTCCAAGAAAGGCCTACTCCCCATGTCACCTGGCACAGTACTTTGCAAGAATCAGTGTCCTCGGACCCTCGATGAGCGAGTACAAATGAATGATATTCCATATGCTTCGGCAGTTGGTTCTATTATGTATGCCATGCTATGTACAAGACCGGATGTTTCCTATGCGCTAAGTGTTAGCAGCCGGTACCAAGGTGATCCAGGATTGGAACACTGGGCCGCAGTCAAGGGTATTCTTAAGTACCTCAGAAGGACCAAGGATTTACTCCTTGTGTACGGAGGTGATGAAGAGCTCATTGTAAGTTGTTACACTGATGCAGGCTTCATGACTGACCCAGATGACTTTAAATCTCAATCTGGCTATGTTTTCATATTGAACGGCGGCGCAGTTGATTGGAAAAGTTCCAAACAAAAGACTGTGGCGGATTCTACAACGGAGGCGGAATATGTTGCTGCTTCAGAAGCCTCCAAGCAGGCTGTCGGAATCAAGCAATTTCTTGAAGACCTTGGTGTGGTTCCAAGTGCTCTGGACCCGGTGGAGATCTATTGTGATAATAGTGGCGCCGTGGCTCAGGCAAGGGAGCCATGTTCGCACCATAAGACAATGCATATTCAACGCAAATATAAACTCATTCGACATCATGTCGAAGAAGGTTTAGTGAAAGTACGCAAAGTTCACACGGATCTGAATGTGTCAGACCCGATGACAAAGCCTCTACCACGAGCAAAGCATGAGCAACACCGGATAGCCATTGGTGTAAGGGAAGCCATGTAACTAGATTATGACTCTAGTGCAAGTGGGAGACTGTAGGAGATATGCCCTAGAGGCAGTAATAACAGTTACTTTGTATCTCCGAGTTTGTAATGAATGTTTATGTTCCATGCTATAACTGCAATGATTCTCGAGTCTACAATAACCACGAGACTCGGAGGGAAACTCATGTGCACATGTGGTATAATAAATGGAAAAGTATTCCTAGTCATGCCTCTATGACTGGCTCAAGTATTGCATGATGATCCTGTTTTCCTGATCATGGGCATGGCTATGCCGGCAATTTTGAGGGCACAATGTTAGTAGAACACTTGTGTTGAATCGACCCAAATTGATGTTATGCTATGAGATACATTCGTCATGAGTTAATGGTTAATAACACAGAGATAGTTATTGTTTGCATAATTCCTTAGACCATGAGAGTGTCGAGTTTCTTCATGCTTGCTTCATGAACTTTGGGGTTTGTTAAACGTCATCCGTAAATGGGTGGCTATTACGGCGGCTTACGGGTTCATGGAAAAGTATGTCAAGTAACTTGATAGCTCAAGATTGGGATTTGCTCCTCCGACGATGGAGAGATATTCTCGGGCCCTCTCGGTGTTACGGTATCCATCATCGTCTGGCCAGACACATTGTGATTTGATCACTGGGATGCCGGAACACGGAAACGAGTAAAGAGAACAAAACCGGTTACGAGGTAACTTGCATAATGGACAAGTTGTTGATCCACGGGGATGCATAGATCTCACCTCGGGTTTTGTAATATATCGTAAAGCAACAGGAATAGCACACGGCAACTGGAGGTTCACTCGAATATTCATTCGTGTGGGTATAGGGTTCAATATGGGTGTCCACGGCTCCGATGTTGATCATTGATCGGAAAGTGTTCCGGGTCATGTCTATACTTCACCGAACCTATAGGGTCACACGCTTAAGGGTCATCTATCTACTGAATACTAGACGGGGAGTCTGAGAGAAATTCACCGGAAAAGTTTCGGACGAAACGGAAACATTCCGGAGAGGATATCGGAATAGTTCCGGTAAAACTGAAAAGTTGTTTCAGGGGATACCATAAAGTCAAATTGGTTTTGGCACATGCCTGATAATTCTTGGAGGGTGCCAGAATCGTTCTGGAAACTTTCTGGAATTTTCCGAGATGAAAACCGGAAATGTTCCGGAGCTGCCGGAACCGCTTCAGATGCTTTTCGCAGATGAAAATCACTAAACCGGAATTGTTCCGGATCGCATTAAAAATTATTTTTGTGGGTACTGGAAATGTTCTAAGCCCACATAAATATTTGCAGTTCGAACAGACGCTGAAAAATGTCGTCGTGAATAGTGAAAAGCACTTTTTGGGCTGATTTGCAAATGGGGTTTTTCTTCTAGAAGAAAACCACTTTTGGTGAGAGATAAGGTGTGTGAAAGGTGGTGCCCCCCCCCCATGGGGGCAGCACCAAATTTCGTCCATAGGTGGTGGGGAGGGCCCCCTTGGGGTTTCCTTCCACCTCATGGTGGATATGTTCTACACACACCCTTATGTGGCATTTGGGTGAAAAGATCTTAAGCCCCTTTTGGTCTTTTTACCCCTTGCCTCCACCCCTTGGCTTTCCTATAAATAGGAGGTGAGGGGGCTGCCCAAAGATCATCCCTTGCTCTCATACACATGCTATGCTTTGCTAGCTCTCTCTCTCCCTCCCACGAAAAGAGTTTTTCGTAGAGCCGAAAGGCTGTCTGGGTTCCGGCAGGAACTAGCTCTGGACGGTGAAGCCCTGCCGGATAGCTGACACCGTATGTGTGCAACCCCGTAGAGAGATTGTAGTTTCAATCTTTTGCCCGAAGGGCTGTTCGAGTTTCCGGCGTCCTCCCGAAGGGCTGTCCGGGTTACTGTTGGGGTTCCGAGGGTCCTCCCGAAGGGCTGTCCGCGACATTGTCCGGGGGACTGTCCGACCGCCTCCCGAAGGGCTATCCGGAGTGGGAGTACATCCTTGCGGTTGGGAGGTTGTAAATCCTAGCTGCAGGGATTTGCACCGACGATCTACACCGACTCTTCTTCCGCTGCGCTTCGAGTTGGTACGGATCAGATCAAACCTTGTATGCTGTCTCCATAGTGATCCTGGGCGTGCTCGCTGTACCGAAATTTTTTGTTTTCTGTCGCGTTCCCCAACACGCTGGTAGTTCGCCGTCGGCCTTCCGGAGCTCGTCACCATGATACGTCTCCAACGTATCTATAATTTTTGATTGTTGCATGATATTATATTATCTGTTTTGGATGTTTTATATGCATTAATATGCTATTTTATATTATTTTTGGGACTAACCTATTAACCTAGAGCCCAATGCCAGTTTCTGTTTTTTTCCTTGTTTCTGAGTATTGCAGATAAGGAATATCAAACGGAGTCCAAACGGAATAAAATCTTCGCGATGATTTTTCTTGGACCAGAAGAAACCTACCAGACTTGGAGAGGAAGGCAGGAGACCTGCCGGGAGACGACAAGCCTGCAGGGCACACCCCCCTGGCTTGTGGCCCCCCTGCAGGACCTCCAACCCTAATCTTTGGCCTATAAATTCCCAAATATTCCCCCAATACCAAAAAGAGCCACGATAATACTTTTCCGCCGCCGGAAGCCTCTGTTCCCGTGAGATCCCATCTTGGAGCCTTTTCCGGTAATCTGCCGGAGGGGAATTCGATCACGGAGGGCATCTACATCAACTCCATTGCCCCTCCGATGATGCGTGAGTACTTCACCTCAGACCTTCGGGTCCATAGCTAGTAGCTAGATGGCTTCTTCTCTCTCTATGTTCTTCAATACCATGTTCTTCATGATCTTCATGGAGATCTATCCGATGTAATACTCTTTTGCGGTGTGTTTGTCGAGATCCGATGAATTGTGGGTTTATGATCAGATTATCTATGAATATTATTTTAATCTTCTCCGAATTCTTATATGCATGATTTCATATCTTTGCAAGTCTCTTTGAGTTACTGGTTTGGTTTGGCCAACTAGATTGGTAATTCTTGCAATGGGAGAAGTGCTTAGTTTTGGGTTCAATCTTGCGGTGTCCACACCCAGTGACAAAGTAGGGGTAGCGAGGCACGTATTTGTATTGTTGCCATCAAGGATAAAAAGATGGGGTTTTCATCATATTGCTTGAGTTTATCCCTCTACATCATGTCATCTTACTTAATGTGTTACTCTGTTCTTCATGAACTTAATACTCTAGATGCAGGCAGGAGTCGGTCGATGTGTGGAGTAATAGTAGTAGATGCAGAATCATTTCGGTCTACTTGACACGGACGTGATGCCTATATGCATAATCATTGCCTTGGATATCGTCATAACTATGCGCTTTTCTATCAATTGCTCGACAGTAATTTGTTCACCACCGTATTATTTTCCTTCAAGAGAGAAGCCTCTAGTGAAACCTATGGCCCCCGGGTCTATTTTCCATATTATATTTTCAGATCTATAAACCAAAAATACCAAAAATACTTTGCTGCAATCTTTTTTACTTTTATTTTAATTTTCGTTTTAGTAATCTTTTATATCTATCTCTATCAGATCTCATCCTTGCAAGTAATCGTGAAGGGATTGACAACCCCTTTATAGCGTTGGGTGCAAGTGTTTGATTGTTTGTGTAGGTGCAAAGATTGGGGCCTTGCTTGTACCTCCTACTGGATTGATACCTTGGTTCTCAACAACTGAGGGAAATACTTATCTACTTTGCTGCATCACCCTTTCCTCTTCAAGGGAAAACCAACGCAAGCTCAAGAAGTAGCACACCACTGCAGCTCCACCATGAAGCCATCACAGTAGTAGGTTGCAGCAATGGTGAGGTGCGAGCTCCAGGCTTTTTGTCACCGTTCTGTGGTTGAAGCTTTGCAAAAATAGGGTTGAAGCTTTTCATGTCAACGATTGCAACATTTTTGTTGTGCACTCACGAGTTGAAGCTTTTTATATAGCTGGTTGAAGCTTTCTATAAAGTGGGTTGAAGATTTCCAATTCGACAGTTGTAGCTTTTATTATTTCGCGGTGGTTGGATGAAACTTCACTATTTTGCCGGTTGAAGATTTTTCATATATGGTTTGAAGCTTTCACGTGAACGGTTGTAGCATTTTTCAAGTGCACGAGGTGGTCCTTGAAGCTTGTTCAGACTACGGTTGAAGCTTTCTTATGAACGATTGTAGATTTTTTCTGTGCGCGGTAACCGGTTGAAGCTTGATACACCGCAGGTTGAAGCTTTTGAATCAAATGGTTGTAGCTTTTTGCATCGTCGATTGCAACATTCATGGAGGAGCAAAAATGTTTTCAGATTCGTTGGGGGAGGGAGAAGGTGGTTGCAACAGTGGGGAAGGAGGTCGCTCTGCCGTGGTTGTAGCATCTCCGACGGCCGGTTCCAGCATAGGGAACTATGGCAGCAGCTCATGGATGATGCATCCTAGGGGACTTCCAACCGTCGCGCCGAGAGATGCAAACTGCAGGTTGCATGGGTGGCGAACGACGGCGAGGACGGCTAGCGAGGGCGGTGAACGGCGATGAGGACGGCTGACGGGGGCAGGGACCGGCAAAGAGGACAGCCGGCAGGGGCGGGGGCCGACGAGCCATGCGGTCGTGCGGGGAAGAAGAAAGGGGATGAGCAGCGGAGAAAGAAGAAAGGGGATCACTGGTCACGCGCGGGTCCACGGTACCACGTGGTTGCCTTCGAGTGGGTCGCGCGCGTCGTGCATGGACAAGACCGGCGGAAGGTTCGGCCGGACTGCCGGCTCCAAACATTTTCCAATATTAAAAGGACCCGTCTATGTCACATCTAGATGTGAGATAATACCTCACATCTAAGTATAATGTCAGCGCCACCTTATTTTTTATCGTTTATCATGTTTGTTTGATATTAATTTGTCAATGCCCAAAACTAAAAACCACCTCGCCCTGCGTCCCCATTGGTGGCCAGCCTAGACCGAAATATGGTCACTAGCTCCCCTCATAAATAAATCTGGTCGCTAGCTACCCATACAAAAAAACTGATCGCTAGCTTTTTTTGGAAAGAAAATTGATCGCTAGTGCTAAATTTATTTGTTAGCTTTTGCGTCTGATAACAAGTGCATCTCCCATCGCTAGCTTCTAGGCTACCATTTATTTATTTTGCATTTTGATTTTTGCGTTTTTCACTCTCATATTTTATAATTAATTTTCAGCAAGGAACAAAGTTTCGTCCACATTTCACGAATTTATATAATTTTTTCCAAATTATAAAAAATTGTTAACAAATACCAAAAATGTTCTAATATATAGTGAACAATGCTTTAATATATGATGACATTTTATGAATACATACTAATTTATTTGCAATACACAGTGAACATTTTTTCTGATATACCTGAACTTTTTTATATACGATGAACTAAAAGCGAACTTTTTTTATATACATTGAACTAAAAGCGAACTTTTTTTTATATACATTGAACTAAAAGCGAACATAAAAAACAAAAATAGAGAAAACCAAATGAAGAAAATAGATAAATGAGAAGAGAACAAAAAATGAACACATTTTGATTTCTTTTAATTCTTTTTGATAAACATGCACAATTTTTAAAAATGGAACAAATTTAAAAAAATTGAAACATTTATTGAAACTTGTGAATTTATAAAAAATATATAAAAAAACAGAAAATAAAAAACTGAGATCAACTTTTGATAAATAGAAAAACTAAAAGGAGAGGAAAAACAATGAAGAAAAAAGATACAAAGGCAGAAAAACATGAAGAAAATGAAACAAAACAAAAAATGTATCCTAGCTACTTGGCTCGGCTCATCTGCAGTTTGTTTAATGACGAGGGTGGACTTGAAACTAAGATTAAAAAAAAGGGTCGGACCCTAGTGGCAAGTCGAGGGTGAACTGTCAATTGGGTTAAAAAAGTTCAGGCCCCAATTGCGAGTTGAGTTTGGATTTGCAACTTGGACAAAAAAAAGTTGGGCCCTAGTTGCGAGTCGAGGGTGGACTTGCAACTCGGACAAGAAAAGGTCGAGCCCTGGCTGTGAGTCGATGGTGGACTTGCAACTGGGAAAAAAAGGTTGGGCCCTAGTTGTGAATTGAAGGTGGACTCGCAATTGGGACTAAAAAAGGTCGGACACCAGTTGTGAATCGAGAGTGGACTTGCAACTTGGACAAAAAAGGCTGGCCCTATTTGCGAGTCGATGGTGGATTTAAAACTCGGACCAAAAAAGGTTGGGTCACAGTTACGAGTCGAGAGTGGACTTGCAACTTGAAAAAAAAAATCTAGCCTCATTTGTGTTGAGAGTGGACTTGCAACTTGGATAAAATGGTTGAGCCCTAGTTACAAATCGAGGGTAGACTTTCAACTGGAACAAAAAAGGCCGGACCCCAGTTGCGAGTCGAGGGTGGACTTGCAATTTGGACAAAAACTGGCAAGACCTTGTTGCGAGTCAAGGGTGCAACTTCAACCGGGAAAAAAGGTCGGGCCCAACTACGACTCAAGGGTGGACTTGCAACTTGGACAAAAAAAATATCGGACCCTAGTTGCCAGTTGAGGGTGGACTTGGAACTCGGACAAAAAAGGGTCAGGTCTCAGCTACAAGTCGAGGGGGGCATTGCAACTCGGACAAAAAAAAGTTCAGTCCCTAATTGCGAGTCGAGGATTTACTTGCAACTAGAAAAAAAGTCGGGCCACAAGTTGCAAGTCGAGGTGGACTTGCAACTAGGACAAAAAAAGGCCGGGTCCTAGTTGCGAGTCGAGACCAGACTTGCAATTGGGACAAAAAAACGCCGAGCCTGAGTTGCGAGTCGAGGACGGACTTGCAACTAGGACAAAAAAAGACCGGATCCCAATTGCGAGTCGAGGGTGAACTTCAACTAGGACAAAAAAAGGTCAGGACCTAGTTGTGAGTCGAGGATGGACTTGCAAATGGGACAAAAAATACCGAGTCCCAGTTGCGAGTTGAGGATGGACTTGCAACTAGGTCAAAAAAATACCGAGTCCCAGTTGCGAGTTGAGGGCCAACAAAAGCGGAGTCGAAGAGACCCAGGCCAACAACAGGATACGCAATAAACAAACAACAACAAGCGAGGCGGAAGGTAGAGCGCTTACACGAAATATTACGGAAACTAAATCAGACGGTCAATTTTAAAAATACTTATAAAATTTGAAAAGTCATGGATTTAAAAAGACCAAAAAGAAGAGAAAACAAAAAAACAAAAGTTTAAAAACCAAAATAAATAAATGGAAAAAACAAACAAGAAAAAACAAGCAAGGAAAAATAAATTCATTTCATAGCGAAGTTTTATCCTATGGTGATGCACTTAGATGTGAGCTATTATTTCACTTCTAGATGTGAAATAACAAACTCGGTATTAAAAATATCAATAATTTACACAACTACTCCCTCCGTTTCTAAATATAAATATTTTTAGAGATTTCAATATCCATTACATAGTGCATAGTAGCAAAAAAAGTAAATCTACACTTTATGCACTCCATACTAAAATCTCTAAAAGGACCTATATTTAATAACAGAGAGAGTGGTTTATGTTTATGAGTGTAAATTTTGTTAGTCGAAATTTCAGGACTTCATAATGATCGTGGTGAAGATCTAGTCTAGAGTCAAAAGTCTGTACCACTGGGTATGAGTGGTTTGCTATCTCAAAAAATTAGAAAATAAAGCACATGCTTTTGACTATTTTTCGATACACCAAACACAACAACTTAGACGCACACACTAGTCACTAACATAATGGAGCACTTTGTGACCTTCTTCGCTCTGTCGTCATCAAGTACAAAAGAATGGAGTCGTGAAACACTAAAATTAAAAAAGTCATTATAGACGTCTCAACGTTAATGAGAACATCATCTCTTACTAAAACAAAATCTTCCACCTTATAGATTGATAGGGTGTCAGCCTAGAGTTTTGATCCTGGTGGGCTAGGTGTACAACACCATACTAACGTCTTACTTCTGCCATTGAAATTTTATATGACTTTAATCTAAAATTTTATAAGTTAAATTGTGAAAAACTAAAAGTTGAAAAATTCATGCACAACTAGTTTATTTTACGGTGCTTTTGTGCAGTCTTTTTTAGCAGTGTTTTCACGCAGTTAAAAATGGAGCGTGAGGAAACAAGAAGACATTTTCTCATAGACTTTTTAGCGGTTTCTCAGATAGACAACAATTAAAACTTTTCTGATTGTAAAAAGTATATATTTCACTCCTAAATGTTGCATGATGGACAAATTCCTCCCTGATGTCCAATTTAGTATGATTTTAACTCATACTAGTAGAACGCCCGTGCGTTGCTACGGGCATTTGAAAAGAAAATTAAGATGCTAAGGACAGAGCTAGCTAAAATAACCGAAAACAGTGTCATCTCAGCTAACACAACAATCAGCTAGCACACTTCATAATATCAAACACAATAATGTTAGAGCATCTACAACCGTCCCTCTCAAATCCTCCACAAACATCCACGGACGCACCCGATCAGTGACCGAACATGAGAGAGAAGGAAAAAAGGTGACCCAACTACACCCCTCATATCATAGCTATACTACCAGGTTGTCCACAAACCCTTGTATCTGCACAAAATATGGAGAGGGTATGTGGGCTCCAGTTGCGCCCGGGCAGTCTGCCACATAGTACACTACCCACCCCAGACCACCTTTCTTTCTTTTGTTTCTTCCTCTTCCTCTTCATCAATCACATACAAATGACCAGACAGAAAAGGGAGAAAATGAGGAACATGGCTGCATGCAGAGAGAAAAGAGGGCTCACTAAACGGGCGTGTCTAGGGGACGGATTTCTAAATCCGGCTACAGATGCTATCTTAGTGACAACTATAGAAAATATGTTTTTTTATTCCATAGCATCATGAATACAATCCGATGGATACCAGACCCAAGTTTTATATAACGTATTCGCACAACCCTCCTTCGTTAACCAATCAGCATATCCATTAGCCAAGCATCTCACCCACGCCACCCTGCACTCCTCCCTTGATTGCATGCACTCATTTACCTCCTTAGCGATAGGGCCATAGATTGACCTATCAATACATGAGCTTCTTAACTTAGAAGCCACTATTTTTTATGTCTGTCTCCAGGATAAGTTTTGCCATTTTCAATTCACGTGTAAGCTGAGCAGCCGATCGACATGCCTTGAGTTCAGCCAATTCAGGGCTCATGGTGAAGGAGAAAAAGGGCATGTGCCCTCGCGTGGAAAAAATGTTATTGAAACCAATCAGTAGTTAAATGGTTAGGATGGTGGTGGTACCATCCATGTGTGTATTGGTGGTGTGCCTACTGTTATCCAGATTTCTTTAAACTTTTATCAAGACACAAAACATTTTTTTAATATCATGTTCTTTTTTTAATTCAAATACGAACACATCATAGAATCTAGAGTTCGTGTCGCTATTCTCATTTCCTGCCGGTCGTTTTTTCATGGGGAGTACTAATGCATACATCCTAATATCTCAACTTCAAACCTTGTAGACATAGAGATTGCCCAAAGGATGTTACTTTTTACCATTATCACTTAGTTACCTGGTAGAAGATGCCATCTTTTTTACAAAATTATGACGTAATTTTTAAACACTTAATAGTATTATTTTATTTATGAATATAGTGACCCCTAAAATAATCAAACAGACGGCATGTTTCTTATGACATAAGCTCACTGGCTGTTTGTCTCACATAAACTGGCAACATTCAAATACACCGGACGACGTTACATTATGAAAATCTGGTAGCCGAGGTGAACATATACAAGGTTATAAATCGGAATGAACAAATCGACTATGATACAGAACAAATCTAGAAGCGGCAACATTTAATGGTAGGAAACTGTACAGTGCTACCCATCTTCAAGTTGTCCCTGCTCCCTGCATCCCACCCCACCTCCATTTGTTCATGTTAATTATGACACAAGGTGGATGGATGGATGCAAGTGTTCACATACGTCGTCATGCATCAAGTGGAGATCAGGAACAAATCGAAATATAAAAAATAAAAGATTGAGAGAAAAATTAATTAGATGGGTTTTATGTTATATGAAAGTGTCTTGTCCAACCAACATGTTTATTCCATTTTTTCCATCATTTCTTTTATATATGGCGACCAAGATGTTTTTGCCTATCCGTGCCACATATTACTTACATCCCCACCCTCGAGCGAAAAATTATCTCTTCTTTCATCATTTATCTTTTTGCCGCTTTGTTTTTCATTATTCTTGTCAAACAAGAATTTCCTTGATATATACCCTTCCATATTCTTGCAAGTGGAATACTTATGATGCCATACCATTAAGGTAAGTTGACCCTTTCCAATTCAAAACACCCGTGGAAGAATTTTTCGCCTACAAGAAACGTCAATCTAATTAAGTAAAAAAATTGTACCATATTTGTATGCATATTAACAAGGTGCAAGACCCCCCTCGACTAAGTAGAGAATTATTGTTAGGCTAAAATAGGCTAAAATAACCGACAGCCTAACTTGTCCCTCAATTCCACGTTAATTAAAATCCAAAGCAAAACAAAACTATGTATAATCTCCAAACCTAGGCATGGGCAGCCCAGCTCGGCGACCCGGCCCGAGCCCGGCCCGAAAAACCCAGGGCGGGCCGGGCCAGGCTTTAGGTTCGGGCTTAGAAACCAGGCCCGGGTAGCTGTTCGGGCCGGGCTCGGGCTTACGAAAATCATCATTTTACACAGAGGCCCGGCCCGGCCTGGAAATCATCTTTTTAGTCCATTCGGGTCGGGCTTGGGCCTGCATATTGATTTTTTTGGCCGGGTCGAGCCGGGCTCGGGCCTGGGATTTTTGGTTCGGGCTTTCTAAAGCCCGGCCCGAAGCCCGGCCCGGCCCGGTGTATGCCCAGGTTTAATAATCTCCAGCTTTGCTGCTTAAGAACTATATATGCTGACAAAGAAAATATCATTATTTGTGCTCTGTTTATTACATATACAATAGTAGACAAAATATTTAATTCATAATTAACTTGGTTCAGAATTACATGATCTTAGGCAAAGTAAATATCCTTCTTTGTGTAATCAAACTATTTGATTCAGAATAACAAGATCTTAGGCATTTAATTACAGAACCAACCTGGTTGTGTTGACTATTACTCCCTATGTACGAAAATATAAGACGTTTTTGCCGTTTAATTGAACTGAAAAAACGTCTTATATTTTGGTACAGAGGAGTGTATCTAATCACTGTTGCATCCAAGATCAATCTTCCTGATATACTTCTGCAACCATATATAAGCACGCACATTTTAAACCAGATTCACACACTAAATGAAACAACCATTTCTTGCCTTTTCATTCTTCTAGAAATCCAGCAATGGAATTATGATATAACCTGCTCTGTTACATTTAGATGTAGGGTCCTCCTTGAATTAACCACAAAAAAGCGGTGAGAGAAAATAATTATATTTTTAGTACATGCCATCTCCAAACCTGCATAAAGCATGAAAATTATTGTGTACCCAAGAAAAATGTGGGAACATCCTGGATACTAAACTAAGTAGTAATCAACTATAAATCTAACACCTAGAAGGGTTCTGGTTATATAAAAAGTTACACTCTTATACAATGAGAGCATATGGGAGCGGGTTTCACATTACATATTTCAGTGGCACGATAATCTTGCAGCAAACTGAAACTCTAAGTAGGTAACTGGGCATAGAGTGCATGACATAAGAAAGACACATCGCCGTCATTAGTATTATATTTCGTGTATTCATTGCATATGAATTGGGTATATTATTTCTGACTTCAAGATAAAAACCTATTAAGGATAATTACTATTTACAAAATAAGGATGAATAAGTGCCTTTCTCTCGACGAAGTCTGCTTTCAAGCTGGTTGCCCTCCTCCCTGCTCACCGGTTCTGACTTTGCTGATATTGTGCTCCTCATTGTAGTCGTCGACGCTTGTGAAATCAATAATATACAAGAACTATCATCTCCAAGATTCATATAATTATCACAATCGATATTGGTCACGTGGTTTTCACAAGCATACTTGAAGAATTTGTAATGGTTGAAAGAAGACCAATTGAAATAGGTGTCATGAGTCCATAAAAAAAGTGGCGATATGTTACAGATTCCCCCCCCCCCCTACAACAGTCTGGTGTTCATCCCTAACAAGTAATACTTTCCAACTACAGTTAATTTATAAGTATGCTACTTTTTTCATGAATAGTAAGTAAAAAAGATTGACAACTCTTACAACTACAAAACTAAACAAAAATAGCAAAACTTATTCAAGACCAACATATGATGTTGTTATTAATCACAAAAAGTAGACATGACCTCTGAATCCTTCGGTAAACATCACTTGTGCCTTCCGGTAGCTAGTTTGGCTACAAGCCTATAGGATTCATATTATCTTGGCCATGCTTGTATATTCTTGTTTACTTTGCAGCAGGCAAGATCATTGAAACAGGAGACTTTCCATGCATGGCAGCTTCAAGATCAAGGAAAAAGATGAAAAATAAGACCTTACTTTTAGAGATTTTCCATGCATGGCAGCTTCAAGTTTCTTCACATCGGCACCGACCACTTGGCTAGTCTTCTCACCTTTGTGATAAAAGTGGAAAGTTGGTTGTGCAAGATCCAACATTAGTCAAGTATATGCATTACGAATTAGGATGAAGGGTCGCGAGAATCATGTTATATCTACACGCAAACATGCTTGTAGTAAGATAATATAGTATTCCTATAATCTTGGCTATCTTTAATTGAATAGAATGAACATGCATGTAACCATTTAACAGAGTAAGGTTAAATCACTATGTGTTCTGGGATTCCTACATTCACTAAAACAAATTCAACGCATAATTACCATGAAACAGAATGAAAGAAACACTGAACTTCATATCATAAGGGCGAAAACGAAGTGTCATAAATTACTGTTTAGGATATGCAACTTACGACAGAGAATTATTTCAAACTACCAAGTTTGGTTCCAATTCCATCGCGTAGCACGAGAAGACGCAAAGAAAAATCACATATCGGTAACCATGTGAGAGATCAGGTATACTTTTTAAGAAAAATAATTATAACCATAACAACAACAACTTCTAATGCATCCCACGTTTCATGTGCTGACAATTGATCTGTGTTTATTCCCAATAACACACTCTAGTTAACTAACTGATCTAATTAGTTGAACATGTGTCCCCATAGCAGTGAACACCACGTTAACAAACAGCTCATTTGATCTTGAATCATTTCTTCTGAGAATACCATGTAGCTATGCATCAGGTCATAAAGCCACTCCTACTGTAAACAAACGACTCCTCCTCCCTGGGCCTCCTGCTCATCATGTGTGAGGCCGTGCAGCTCATATACTACACATATAGTATAAGATTCTGTTCAGCTCAGCTTGAGAAGCAGCAAGACAGAGCACGTTGAGTTCAGGTGTGCAGAGTACATATAGGTGGGAACAGGTTACTCTCCCTACTGGGAGGTCTCTGCGCGGTCGCCCTCCCACCAGGTTGCACCCGGCTGAACAACAAGAGGTTGTTCTCGGGGCAGCTGACCCTTTGTCGGAGGGTGGAGCCTCCGCCGTTCGGCCCCAGGCGACTGGGGCTAGACTGGTTGAGTTACAGGGCCTCTCTCAAAGGCCCTTTACTTGGCAATGGCTGCCGACGAATGGTCTCAGATTGGTTGTTGTGCTTTGGAAAAAGAGAGAAAAAATAGAGTGGAAAAAAATCAAAGAAAGAAAGAAAAGAGCGGCAGAAAAAAAATCAAGAGAGCAAAAGAAAGTGTTGTGTAAGATCCAAAGTTTCAGCTTGGTTGAAAAAAATCAGAAGCTTGTGTGTTGTGTGTTTGTTCAATCTTGGTGCAAAGGTGCAGTAGATCTATCCACATTTTTTTTTTGGTTTGCATCAACTTGATTTCAGCACAAGCCCCTTTTTGTTTACCCCACCAAACTCCACCAAAAACCGAAGCTAGTTCTTTGACCCATGTCTTTCAATCGCTTTAACACATCCGGGAGAAGCACAATCTGATATGAACTCGTAAGAACTTTGGTAAGTAAGAGGTGAGGTTGTGTGATTCCACAAAATTATCCTAATCCACTTTTTAGCCCCACTAACATGGCAGGATCTGCATCGAGTGTTCATGGAGAAGATCAAGGGGGAGAAGATGCCCCGATCACACGTGCTGAGTTTCAGGAATTACGAAACATGGTGCAAGAATTTCGAAGGAGGCTTAACGAGCGTCTTCAAGCAAGTGGTGATGGGGTTCGACACCGACAATACCCTATTACTCATGAAGTGCAGCAAAGAAGACATGCCCGAGGGCATGATGCTGCTACTCCTGGACGTGCTACTACAACTCAAAAAGTGCAGCAAGGAGGACATTCTCGAGGGCAAGGTATCATTGCTTCCTGTGGGCGTATAGCTGCTGCTACTGAATTGCAGCAAGGACGTCATGCTCAAGGGCGAAGTTGTGGCACCCATCGGCACAACACTCACCCAGCGCCAAGCATGACCGTGGTTGATGGGCAAACTCCGATGATTCTTAGCCCTTGTTCACATGAGAAGCGCATTCCCCATGTTGCCATCTCAACCACCACTATTGTCCAAACATCCAAGAAATATGTGCTACAAATTCCATGTGAGGAAGAGAGTCCACAATCCAAAACCCCACAACTTGTGAGTGACAAGAAAAGCAACCAGAGTGAATCCACCAAAAGTGAGCAGGAGTGCCCACTTCCAAAAATCCCACAACTTGAGAGTGAAAGCAAAAATGAGTTCAGTGACTCCACCAAATGTGAGGAAGAGTGTCCACTTTTCAAATTTCCATATTTTGAGAGTGATAAGGAAAATGAGGTGAGCGAGTCCACAAAATGTGAGGATCAGACTGTTCATCATGAGATTAGAGAAATGAAAGATCTCCACCTAGATATACTCCACAATCACCGAGAGAGGATTAATGAGTTGTGTGAGTCCACAAAATGTGAGATTGAGATCATTCCACACCACATTATAGAGATAAGTGATCCACTACCCAATATACCACACAATGACAATGAGAGGATAAGTGAGTTATGTGATTCCACTAAATGCGAGTTTGAGATTTTTCAGCAAGAGAATAGCGAGATGAGTGATCCACCACCATGGAAAAATAGTAGTCCACCAAGTGAAAAGAGAGAGGAACATTCAATAATTAACCTTTCACAAAATTCTTGTTCTTTGCAATATGTGCAGGTGCAAAAGGCATACCTATCAGCTCTCTTACAACGATGGGAGGGCGAGATCCAGGAACAATTGTGGTGCACGTGGAACACCACTACACAAGGTGCATGTTTGCCGATTGATTTTCACCAAGGAATGGAAGTACTTAGTGAGGTAAAAGAAAATAGATCGTCCATTTTGTTGAATCCAGAGGTATGCACTTATGAGTTTTTGAAGCAATGGCGTGATAATATTAGAGAAAAATTGTTTGTTACATCATCCATCCAACAATATGATTTTGTCAATCTGAAGGAGACTATAAAAGATCCACTAATATTGAATGTTACACATGATTATTCATCTTTCCCTTTCCCTGGTTATTTTGTATTCTTCTTGGACTATAATTTTGTAGACCAACTGAAGTCGAGGACAACTTTTCACCAAAAGAGGGAGGATGATATGGACATGGTCATGGTTTTTTACCAGTTTGTAATTCATGGAAATGTTTGTTGGAAGGAACTCCTAAGTCGAACAAAACACCATGTTTGCATCGTCCATAAGATAGCAAAGTTGAAAACTAAAATACTCTATATCATGAAACATTTGCATTATGATTTGGTATTGCCCTGGTTTCTTTTATGTGATAACCAGGTAGAGTCGAGGATGACTCCTTTTCAAGAGAGGGGGGATGATGAGGACATCTCAATCATTGAAACAAAATCAATCACCCCTGGACAAACTCCAAGTTGTGATAAACAAATACATGATCACATGCAACACAATTCTAAGGTGAAAGCTACAAATGAGGATTACATTATTCCTTTGCATGGATATCATCTACTTCCCTTCTACTTATCTTTCGTAGATCAACGAGAGTCGAGGACGACCCATCATCAAGGGAGGGAGGATGATGAGCACAAGTTTACATCATGCACGACATTTCAAAAAAGTGCACAATTTAGTTGGAAAGAATTACTAAGCCGAATCAAGCAAACACATGACCAGGTGAACGCTAACTTAAGTTTACCTTGTAACCTTGATGACACAACTATGCTTTCATCTCCATTGTTGTTGGTTGAACTTAGGTATCACATGGAAGAAATCCAACATCCTATGAGCTCTTGAAGCAACCGGCTTGGAGAAACAAGTTTGAAGAAAACAAGTTTCAAGTGAAGCTGATGCTGTCAGTTTTTACCTCTGATGTTTCGTTGCTCCACACCCCTTTTGGAGGAGAGACGGGCTCATAGGGGTACATCACCAGAAGCTATATCAAATTTACTTTCCAATGCAAAAAACCTCAGATCATTTGGAGTTGTGAGTCAAAAGGTCTAGTCATTCTCGTGGAAGGTGTCCAGGCTGTCAAAGCTTCGCGAATTTCCGAGGAGCTCTCCAACAACTCCCAAAGTTGACTGCTTATTCTCCCAAGGAAGCCATGCAAACCTGATTACTTTTGAAACCTTTTCACACCTAGCTAAGGGGGGTTGTCCCTGCTATAAAACCCCATCTCCCCCATCCTTTTAGAGACCTTTTGTCAAAACCATTCAGCTATAAGCTTATGCAGCAAGACTGCTAGAGAGATCCGAGTGATCCTTGCTACCTTTGCTCTTGTGAGTTCATCCGGATTCGCGAGAAGGAGCCTCTGGTTCCCCCTAATTCGTGCTCTACGGTTCCGGCCGTTTTGTGTGGGTTAGTCCCGGTTTGTGGTTCTGCGATTGTTCCGACAGCGGGTTGGAGTTCTTGTAGCTCCGGTCAGCCATCCCCAACGTACAGGTTGCATCCAACCTTGGCAGGTATAAAGCTAGTTATCCCTCCCGATTCGATCCTACGACGTGAAGATCGGGCCACCCTCGGGCGTGAACTTGTTCAACGGGTTTGCACCTATCAGTGGGGCTCCAAGAGATGGTCTGCCAGGACTTCTCTCTGGTTGAGTTACAGGGCCTCTCTCGAAGGCCCTTTACTTGGCAATGGCTGCCGACGAATGGTCTCTCCGGTGGTATCCTTTTAGGGGTACGGGAGGATACATTCTCGGTGGAGGACATGGACTGAGGCGAGTTTTTCCTCAGCATGTCTTTGACCGACCGACGGTTGAACCTCAGTTGGGAGGTGATAATCGTCTACGGCCCGGTGGATCACGGGCGGTCGGTCGCGTTCCTCGATGAGCTCCAAGCTAAGGTGGACCATTGCCTCACCCCTGTGGAGGTGGCTGGGGACTTTAACCTTATTCGTCAGCATGCGGATAAAAGCTCCACTAACGTTGATGTGGCCCGTATGCGGATGTTTAACGATTATATTGCTGAGATGGCTCTTCGGGAGATTGCTCGCGTTGGGGCTAGGTTCACGTGGACTAATAAACACCCCCCCCCCCCATCCGGAGTGTGCTAGATCGTGTTCCGGTATCCGCTCCTTGGGAGGCCTTGTTCCCACTCTGCTCCCTTAGGGCGGTCACTCGCATCGGTTTCGACCATTCCCCCTGCTCTTCTCCTCTGGGGAGGAGACCCCTCCCCAGACCTCTCGCTTCCACTTTGAACCATCTTGGTTACTGCAACCAGGCTTTGTGGAGGCGATGAGTCTTAGGTGGTCGGAGGCGGAGATGGCTCCCCGGCGGACCTTCTGTGCGGTGGATATTTGGCACCATTGTGCCAAAATGGCTAGACAATTCATGCGCGGTTGGGGGGCTGATTTAAGGGCCTCACACCGTGCTCAAAAAGGGGTGCTCCTTGAACAGATTAAGGCACTGGACCTTCGAGCGGATGCCGCGGGGCTCTCGGCAGACGAGTGGAATCAACGCTACTCTTGGGAGGCGGCGTTGATCAAAATTTACAGAGGCGAGGAATTGTTCTGGCAACGTCGTGGTGGGCAGAAATGGCTCCTCGAAGGGGATGCTAACATTGCTTACTTCTAGGCAATTGCTAACGGGCGACGACGTAAATGCTCAATCCCATGCCTCTGGGATGGGAACTCGCTCCTTGAACACCCAGACCAGATCAAGGCTCATATCTCCTCCTTTTACAAGGAGCTCTTCTCGGCCGCCCCCAGGCGTGGCGCGTCTCTCGCTACTGATTTTTGGTCGCTAGTTGAGCGGGTGACGGATGACGAGAATATGGGCTTGACGCTGCCTTTCTCGCCCGAGGAGGTCTTAGGGGCAATCTCTGCGATGAAGGTAGCCTCTGCCCCAGGGCCCGACAGTCTGCCGGTCGTCTTCTTCTAGAAGTTCTGGCCCGTCCTTAGACCGGTCATAATGAAGATGTTCCATGAATTCTACATCGGAACTTTAGACGTGGCGCGGATTAACTATGGCATTATCTCCCTGATCCCCAAAGTAGTTGGGGCTACGGATATTCGCCAGTTTAGACCCATCAAGGTTATCAATGTCCTTGAACGGATTCTTGCGAAGGTGTGTGTGATTCTCCTGGCACCTATTGCGGAGCGGATTGCACATCCCTTCCAGTCGGCATTTTTAAAAGGGCATCGGATTCATGATGGGATCCTTGCGTTCCACGAGATTTCCCACGAGATCCATAGACGCAATGACAGGGCGGTCTTCCTAAAGCTGGACTTCCAGAAGGCATACGATCGCCTTGACTGGTCTTTCCTGCGCCTGGTCCTTGAGCGGAGGGGTTTCGATGACAGGTGATGCTCCTGGATCATGCAATTAGTGCAGACCGGGAGCACGGCGATCAATATCAACGGGGAAGTAGGGCCTTATTTTCGGTCCTCGAGTGGGGTCTGACAAGGAGACCCGATTTCACCGCTATTATTCAACCTGGCGGTTGATGCCCTGGCCTACATTTTTGATAAGGCTAGGGCAGCGGGACACAACACGGAGTGGTACCCCACCTCATTCCAAGAGGCGGGGTTACTCATCTCCAGTATGCCGATGATACCATGATAATAAATCTTAAGTTTCTTCTGCTTTGCTTCGAAAGGATGTCGGGCCTTAAGATCAACTTCGATAAGAGCGAAGTTATCATCCTGGGATACTCCGAGGCTGAGAAACAACGGATTGCGGATAACCTAAACCGCAGGTTGGCCGCTTTCCCTATAGATTACCTGGGCATGCCACTCTCAGACTCTAAGGTCCTTATGAGTGCGTTTGACCCCCTTGTGAAGAAGGTTGGCGCGCGGGCGGAACCCTGGTGTGGTAGATTTACCTCCAAGGGGAGTAAGACCGTCCTAATAGACTCCAACCTCTCCAGCCTCCCCATGTATATCATGGGGCTGTATTCCCTCCCTAAGGGGGTGCATGCTGCGTTTGACAAAGCCCTGGCTCGCTTCTTCTGGCAAGCCATGAACGGCCGCCAAAAATACCACATGGTAAAATGGGCCAACATCTGCCTCCCAAAGGAATGTGGCGGGCTTGGGATCGTGGCGTCCCGTCGGATGAACGTCGCCCTCATGCTCAGATGGGTCTGGTGGATCATCTGCAATGACGGGGGCCTTTGGCTTTAGCTTCTTTAGGCCAAATACCTTCGGGGCTTGCCGCTCTTAGCGTGTGACTATATGGACGGATCCCAGTTTTGGCAATCCATCCAGAAGCTTAAACACGAGATCTGACTGGGATTGGCGTTCTCCCTAGGCAATGGAGAGGGGACCCAGTTCTGGTTGGACCCTTCGGTTCAGGATAACCCCCTTTGTAGGGTGTTCCCTCGGTTATTTGCTATATGTGCGGACTCCTCTCTTCGGGTCTCGGATGCGGTACGGGAAGGCCAATGGAACATCCTATTCCGGCGCTCTCTGGGTCCCGCGGAAGTGCTTGAATGGTCCGATCTCTTGGCCGCCCTTCCGCCAGTAATCGGGAGTGGCCCGGATCGGGCCCGCTGGCTACTCTCTCCTTCGGGAGATTTCTTCGTGGCATCGGCGTATCGTGCCCTATGTCGAACTCCTCCCATTCGGTGGATGACGCCCCTCTGGAAGGCGCCACTGCCGCTGAAAATCAAGATCTTCGTTTGGCAGCTGCTGAGGGATCGCCTCCCATCTGGTACGGAGGTGATCAAGAGGCATGGCCCGGGTAATGGGCTATGTCCCTTGTGTCATGTCACGGAAAACGGGACTCACATCCTCTTCTCCTGTACGGTTGCTAGGTCGCTCTGGATGTTTGTTTGGGACGCGCTTGGGCCACAGTGGACGGCATATGACCTGGCTGGTTTCTTGCAGGCCAAGGCAATGCAGCCTGGCAGCAATAAGCGCCTATTCTGGTTGATCTTCGCTGCGATGTCATGGACCCTTTGGACCACGAGGAATAAGATGGTGATAGAGAGGATTTTCTTGCTGCGCGCCTCTGATGCTTTTTTCAAATTTCTCTCTTTCCTGCAGCACCAGCACCCGTTGGCTAGACCAAGTGATCAGGCACGCCTTGGCTAGATGTTGGATGCTCTTCACGCTTCGGCTCGTCGTCTTGCCCACCCGCCCTCTTCTGGATGATATGACCACTTGGTGGCCTTTTTTTCCATTTCTTCTCCGGTTCTTTTGGGCTTGCTTGTGCTGTGGCCCCAGCAGACAGTGGCTTTTATGTTGGTACCTCTGGTTGTAGACTTGGTGCTTTATTTATAAAGCGGGGTGAAAGCCTGTTTCATGATCTTATTCGGAGTAGGAAGTGGGTCGCCCTTGTTGGCGACAAAGATCCAGCTGCGTGTCACCAGCCTAGGCATGATGGTGGTGCTCTTCCTAACCGACGCAGAGCTGCGCGCCATCATGGTCCGCTCCTTGACGGGCGTCCTCTCCTCGAAGTTGAGTGCGATGGTCCTGACAACCTTAGGCGCCGCGAGAACCCCGACACCGCCGGCGCTGCTATGGTTCTCGGGACCCCAGGAGCCCCTCCTGGGTGCGGCGGACTTCTTCGTGGGCTCGGGCATGTCAACGACGAGCGGGTGGCGCCCCGGTATGGGCCTGGCGCCGCCGTCGACGGGGACGAGGATCCCTTGAGGCAGTCGACATGCTCCTTGTCATCTCAAGCACGAGGCAGACAGAATCCAGGGGTGCGTCGCGTCACGGAGTGGAGGAAGGCTGCTGACGGGCATGTGTTTCTGACCTAGCTGAGGATGGCACGGAGGAGCTGGAGAACCATCCAGCGGCAAGACGGTTGAGAATCTAGGGGGGAGCAAGGCGTTGTTGGTGGTTGCACGCAGCCATCTAGGGTTGTACCATGGTGGTAGGGGCGGCTTGCTCGTGCATGGTGTCAAGCTCATGGAGGCGGTGGGTGGCATGATGGGTGGTGCGTTGCCGGGAGATCCTCCACGTCGCACACCTCCAGCAGCTTCGGTCCTTCATGGCCACATGGATCGACAGAGGGGGCGGCAGGGCAGAGGGAGGCCGCTCTCGGAGGATGGGAAAGGGAGTGGGGTGCGGCTGCGCGGCCGTGCGGGCCTGCAGCTAGGGTTGCACCGGGCAACCTTTTCTTTCGAGGGTTTTCACGGTTCATATGGGAGGTATCGATTGATCATTTATGTTTGATGGTTGATTGATGTTATATATGGAAGGTATCGATTGTTGATTTGTGGTTGATTGATGTTTGATTGCTGATTGATGTTGTATATGGGGGTTCGCACAATCTTAATGTTTAATGTTTAGCCAGATTCTGTAATCAGATTAATTGGTTAGTTTAGATTGTCTAACCTGATTGATTAGTCTGTTTTAGGAATGTGTGGCGCCGAAAAAATGGAAGGATCGATGGCCCGCGGGGGGTACGAAGCAACGATACAACGTACCAACTCCTCCATTAGGAGTAGAAAAATCCTCAAAACCAGGTAAATGTCACCCTAGTGGTTTTGCTGTTGATTTTAGCCGGCTTCCGATTTGAGCTTGTGACGTGGCTTGTAGGTAGAGGGTGATGACCCTGGTCATCAAGTCAAATGTTCTAGTCGTTTCGCCTCGCTTGGTCGTGAGCCACTGAAGCATCCATCGATTATCCGCACACAATTCATTGAGCAGAGGTGCTCAACTTCTGACGCCATTGTCAAGGCACAAGGTCACCCAAAACAACAACGAGTCCAGCCACACCCTGCTGCACGAGGCCGCCGTCCTCGAGCGCGTCCATGGTCGTCCCCGTGGGCCTCCTCCCCCAACTCGAAGACAACACGGTACCTTGCTCCTGACTGTAGTTTTGGCTTTCTATACATGCTTGTTACTGTATGAAAACTGAACTAGTTGTCAATCTTCTTCAGTCTCGCTGCAGAGTTGTTCTATAGCCTGTAGGACCAGGCCACATCCCCGCTGGTGCATGGCCTCACGCTGCAAGCACATGCCCGAGGTAGAGCTGTTGCATGTCGAGGAACATCTCTGTCGTCGTCATAATGAACGACCCTTCCTACATCGGGATGGGGACGAGCAGGTTGACTAAGGCCGATGATTTGGATGATGATGACTGCTAGGGGGTCTTCCTCATCGCCATCTTTACTACAGCATCCTCGCTGATGGAGAAGAAGGAATGGAACGGTTGGTTTGGTCCAGTGCAACCAAGAAAAAGTGGTCGATGTCACATCAAAACTGTCATGCCTAATCATCTTCTAAAACCACCTAAAATCTGAAAAGTCAGCAACAAAACCACTCAAGGAAAAAGAATGATTTATCCGGTTTTGAGAATTTTGGGTCTAAAGCTTTTGGAAAGTCTAAAGATTTGGGGTCTCCCGTTCAAAGGAAAAAAAAATGATTTAGGCTGTCTTTGGGCCTGAAGTCTGCAGTGGCAACTTACACTTGGGCCGTCACTCTTCCGGTCGTCCCCACTCCTGGCTTCTCCTCCCTTCCCCAATCCCCCACTCGCCGCCGCGAGCCGAACCCATTCGCCATCTCGCCGCCGGTGAAGTCGCCATGGCCGACCACGCCGCAGACGAGGAGGAGCCGCCCGTCCTGCTCGACCGCGCGGCGCGTGCCACCCGAGGAAAGAGGTGACCTCCCTGCTCCCCCTCCCTCCCACCCTCCACTGCCTCTCTTCCCTACTTCTTACGCTGCCTGTCCCCCCTGATTGCGCAGGATAACTAAGCTCGTCGAGGAGGAGGTCGAGCTTGATGAGGCTTTCTGGGGCCAAGAAGCCCTCAAGGAGGTCCGTCCGTTGCTACGGAATCATCCCTTCTGCTCATCTTCATAAGCTGTTTACTCTTCTTCAACCGCTCCGTCCTTTCTGGCAGGACGAGGAGGATGACAACTATCAGGAAGAGCAGGATGCTGGTGACGAATTCGACAGTGATTTCGATGAAGATGTGAGATCCTTCCTTCTGCTCCTTCCAATCTGTTCAATTGGTTTACTTATTTATTGTAGCTTTTGTAAAGTTGGTCTTCTCTTTGCTTAGTAATAATTTTCTCACTGCCTGTGCTGATCCAACCCCTTTCCAGGAACCTCAACCCGACCCAGAGAAGGAAGTGAGTGAGAGGTAACACATGTTCCATGTTAGCTCATAAGTATATCAAGAGCACAGTCATGCACTGCGTAACAGTCAGTTATATATTCTAAATCGTTCCCCGATTATGGACCAGATTACCTATTAAGAAGCGACTATTTTTTCCTGGGAAGACTATGAAAAAGATGAAAGCCAAGAAGAAGAAGAAGAAGAATAAGGTCATCAAACTAGAGGATGATGAAGGTATAGATGACAAGAACCCTGATAAGACAACTTCATCCAAACAATCAGATGTTCCTGATGAATGGGAATCTGAGAAAACGATCAGGAAATCGACCAGAACTTCTGTCATTGTGAGACAAGCTGAACGAGAAGCAATACGTGCTGAAAAGCAAGCGACCGCTAAGGTCTGTATCCATACACTACAGCAGCCCTCCACTTATTACATTCATGGTTATTAGTATTCAGGGACAACAGAATCTTGTAGCACTCAACAAATGGCATTTTCAGGCTAATTGATTTTTTTCCT
Organism: Elymus sibiricus; assembly: GCA_039707655.1. Lineage (NCBI taxonomy): Eukaryota > Viridiplantae > Streptophyta > Magnoliopsida > Poales > Poaceae > Elymus > Elymus sibiricus. Next base: position 325,173,398 of record CM077675.1, on the reverse strand, counting down.
CTTTTATACTGTTCCAGCCAATTAAGAAGAGAAAAGAGGGAGAAGAAAAACGCATGACACAAGAAGAGATGCTCTTGGAAGCAGCTGAAACTGGTCTGTTTTCCTTGTTCTTTGTGCTTTTCCCAGAGATATAGATGGAATGTACCGCTGTTGATTGAGTATTTTCCCTTTGTCTGTTAGAAATCATGAACATGAGAAATCTTGAACGTGTACTGGCAAGAGAGGAGGAGGTGAAGAAAAAAGCTGTTGTTCAAAAAGCTGTCTATGAGGGCCCTACACTTCGATTTCACTCAAGAGATGGTAACTACTCTACGCATATCTGCTTACATGTGAATACTGAACTTAGAAGCTACTCCTTTTTGTGCTTCCTGTTTCAATTATAAGAACCTGTATCCTACGCGTGCTGATTACCAGTTATCATCATGCTGAATTAGGGGAATCACGTCTGGAATTCATTAACGGGGCATCATTTGGTTCTGAACTTTGTACGACTTCAACTCCTTGTAAGTGTTGGTTTCTCTTTGATGCTGTACTTTTTATTCATCTGGCAGTTACCATAGAATACATGTGTAGGCTTGGCAGTTTGAATTCAGTGTAGTCTTGTATTAATTTTTGTTATTGCAGATCCGGAGAAATCTGTTTGTGTTGTAACAGGACTTCCTGCCAAGTATGTTTTCTGTACAGTAATTTACTCATTCCTTAATTCATGTTCCTTTTCCCTTGTATGTGAAGTTGGAGCTTCCTTCCCTTTTCCCTGGCAGTTACATATTTCACTTAATAAAGTTATGCACACATGTTTCTGTTGTTTAATTGCTGCGTGTTTTTACAGTCAGGTGTTGTAGTGTTGGTTGGTAATGGTTTGTTTTATTGTGATATATGTGTCTGTTGGTTAGAGAGTGTCAGGTTATGTAAAATCCAACAATCCCATATAAATTGCATTGCCTGAATTATTTTCGTGCACATCCTAGTTCTAGCAATTGTTGTACTCTTCATTGTATTCTGTCGTGATGAAATAGCCAAGGTACTTGATTCAGTTATTTGAAATGATCATACTCCTACATTAGTACACCTGAAGTGATGCATTCTGGTGCAAGCTGAGAGTGGGTTATGTCTCCATGCTTTGTATTTTAAGTGATAATCTTATTTGAGGTTTTCCTTTCTTGTAGATACCGCGATCCAAAGACGGGATTACCTTATGCGACAATGGCAGCGTTTAAGATCATCCGAGAGAGGTACACTTTGTTGCTTTCCTTGGAATTGACATTTTTCTTTCTGGGCTGGAACTCTTGTGAAACAGTGCTCAGTGTCTGAATGTAGACATGTAACATGGTAATATTTTCTACGGGTGCATGTGTTTAGTTTCCTGAAAGAGGAGCCGGATAAGAAGAGGCCCAACATGTCAAATATGGGAGAACTCTTTGAATCAGTAGCCGGCGAACATTTTACACCTAAGAAGAAAAGAATCGAGGCAAGATCGCCAATATCAGGAGACCTAAGGCACGGTGGACGCTTCAGACGAATACCTGCTCTTGATGTGACGGACGAGGACTGACAAGCGATCTCCAGACAGCGTGTTTGCATACGATGCTGTGATAGCATGGGGATTGGCTGGAGATCTCCGACGGGCGTGGTTGCTTATGATGCCATGTTAGCATTAGAAACAGTACAGTGACACACTATGTTGTTGATGCCGCTTGTGCGATGGTCGCCAGTGACATGTTGTAAACAAAATGCTATCAGTTCATGGCTTCTTGTGTTAGCTGAGCTGGGATCATAGGGATTGTTCAACATAGCCTCAGCATTGCATCCTGACATCTAGTGACATCTAGTCACGGTATTCGTTTCCGTGTCATTTAGAACTTGGCTTTTGGCTCACAATAATTTGTTGTGCAGTGTGCCTTTCGTTGATGACATTTTTATACATAACCACACCTCAGGCGCGAGCTCAACTTCGCCTCAACTTTGCTGCGCCGCACCTCAGGCGCGGTCGTTCACCCACCCTCCTCTTGAAGGCCCAGGTGCATCGCTGATGTTCTTTCGGTCTACAAGCAGCATACGTCTGCACTTCACATGATCAGGACCAACCACAAAAGTGACTGATACTCTACACTATTGTGCACAGTACCGTGCAGCGACTCAACACTGAACAAGGTACCATTTCACACAAGTGATGATCAACACAAATTAAGCATGCAACACTGATCAAATGCATGGAAATAAATTAAGCAGCAACTGATCACCGAAGAGAATCCCAGCTTCGCAGTTCAAAGGATCGACCACTGGAACCATCGATGGCGCGCCAAAGTCACACTTCCAGTACAATTGTCATCCAACCATAGATACAAACTAAGCAACCGATAGTTTTTCCGCAGCATTTCAATCACCATCTGATGCACCGAGAGACAACAACGGTAAGCTACTTCGCTCGAAGACGCCAAAAACAACCACGCATAATCGATGACACAAGGACGGACCATATCCTGCACCATTCCAAAACTTGATTCAGCACTGCATCTGCTTCATGTTCCTCCAATTCATCCTATGAATGTCTGCCTGGTATTTCCCAGCAAGTGGTAATCCCCTGGTGACGGCGTGTACGGGCGTGCATTAGCGCTCTCAGCCAAGTTGATGCCATTACACCACTCCCCTTCAAAGACAAGGAGCATTTGTCAGACTAGATTAGATATATGGTGGATCAATCAGATGACAAAACAATGTAGTATTACTACCTTTTTCCCTTTTTTGTACATATCTTGCTAGCAAACGTCAAGTATAAACAAAACTACACATTTATACAAATGAAGTGGAAATGGTTGTCTAGTTATGATGCTAATTTTTCTAACTAATAATATATTCTCGTTTGCAAGCGTATAGATATATCTTTATTGAGTACATTCATTCCATTAGAAATCTGATTAATTCTCACCATTTCATAAGTTAACAGTAAGATGTTTGTCTAATTCCCCTAGCTAGTGAAGATTACTACTACCTCAGCATCAGTTATACACATGTATTAGTAGTTGTACAACGAAACTGATATTATTGATACGATCATCATGTGCATCATTTTTGGGACCCCAAGACGAATACTAGTGCACGCTCTATATATGGCATTAAGCACCGCAAGGGAGCAGATCGATCCTTAAATAGTCCATGCATGAACAATTTGAATATGTCAGATAAGTACTGAACAACTAGAGAAGCCACAGCTATATCCACAAAAGAATGCTTGTGCAGAAATATCTGGATGCAGTAGATTTAGTTTTTTTTTTTTGAGATGCTCTTAATCAGCAAGATAAGTTGGTACCCGGAAAAAAAAGCAAGATAAGTTGGTAAGTGCATCGCATTGACATTAGCAAATAATACTATTAGATCAAGAAGGCCCGGAGCCAAATAAAAATGATGGTGGGGGACTGCCGGACTTGTTGATCTATGGTAGAAATGTCATGTATGTATATGGTATGGGCGTCACGATTGATGAAATGGTCACGTAGAGGCATGAAACAAACATATCAATCAGATGACAAAGCATTGTAGTATTTTTTTGACAAACAAATGTAGTATTTTTTTGACAAAGCAATATAGTATTACTACCTTCTTCCTTTTTTGCTACGTATCTTGCTAGCAAACACCAAGTATAAACCAAACTACGTTTATACATATGAAGTGGAAATGGTTGTTTAGTTATGATGCTAATTTCTCTAACTAATAATATTCTCATTTGCAAGCTTATAGATCCATTACCGAGTACAGTCATTCCATTAGAAATCTGATTAATTCTCGCCCATTCAAGTTAACAGTAAGGCGTTTGTCTAATTCCCTTAGTGGAGATTACCAGTACCTCAAATTAATGATCAGCGCGCCAGTTTCTTCATCATCATCGCCATAGGTGTCGTGCTCCGACATCTTTGGCGCGCCAGGTAGGGGGAAATTGGTTGCGTGAACCTGATCTAATGATCAGCGCGCCAGTTTCTTCATCATCATCGCCATGGCTCCCAAGAAGAAGGGTTTTACGGCGGTTGGTCCATCCACGTCCGTTGTCCCTATGGCTACATAGACGGGCGACGGTGTAGACGCGGGTGGAGGAGGCGGAGGTTCAGAGCTTCCGCGACGTTCTGGTGATCATAACCAGGCGAGCGGCGTTGTCCGCGCCGCTAGATCTAAGGACGGAGCTGTGCTGCCAGCAGGCGGTGCAGCGAACTCCAGGGACGGAAGGGTGCCTTCCAAGACACCTACGCCGGCGCATGCGCCGCGGCCCTCTCAGGTCGCGCGCGATGAGTAGCGCCACGACGTTGGTGGTTCCAAACGTCCCCACGGAAAGTCTCCTGAGCGTCACCCTCGAGATGCGCGGGATCAACATGCTCGCCAACATGCTGGTGGAAGCGGCATGCGGTCGCAGGATCGTGATGGAGCTCCTTCCAACATGGTTGGGAGTCAGAGCACCTCACGTTCCTCGCACCTTTCGCCACCGCCTACACCGGCAGAAGCGCTGGCGCGAGCACAACTGCTTTTGAACTTTCCTCCTGCTGCGGACAAGCTCGAAGAGTGGAGAGCTGCTATTCAGAGCCTCGTCGGCCTAGCTAATAATGATAGGCCGCAGCAGGCGGAGCCTTCACAGCGGCAGTCCATAGACCCAGCGCGCGCCGGTGGCGAAAAGACTGGAGGAGGTACAACCACGGTGCACTCTCCTCCACGGCGGCAACAGCGGTCGCCGACTCGACGGATCGATATCCGTGATGATGATTCAACAACGTCGTCTGATCCGCGAACTCGCCGCGATCAACGTCAAGTTCTTCGGGAACGAAGCAAGGAAGACGCTCGGACTACCATCGAGCGGCGGCGGGAAGCGCGCTATCAATCTGATAAGCGCGTGGGACCCACTGTAGACAAGCCTGCGCCAGGGTATTATGACGACCTACCTTACGAGGTGGGTTGTCCAGCTTTTACCCGTGAGCTGCGGCGAGTCCAGTGGCCCAATTCCCGCACGTTCAAACCAGAGGTCCCGGAGAAGTACGACGGCAAGACCCACCCGTCGGAGTTCCTGAGCATCTACACCATTGCGGTGCAGGCTGCCGGGGCTCGCGACGACAAGATACTCACCAACTACTTCCCGTTGGTGCTTAAGCCCAACGTCAGGTCGTGGTTGATGCATCTGCCGGAGAATTCCATTTCTTCCTGGGCAGATCTGTGTCATGAGTTTGTTGGCGCCTTCACCGGAGGCCACCAAGCTCCTGGCCAGGAAAGTGATTTGCATCTCATCCCCCAGAAGGAAGGCGAGACCCTGCGCAAGTACATACAAAGGTTCAGCCGTGTACATCACAACATTCCAGACGTTCATCCTGCCGCTGTTGTCAGCGCGTTTCATCAGAACGTGCGCAACCGCAGGATGCGCGAAGAGCTGGCGATGAACAAAGTCAGGGATGTTGCCGAGCTTTATGCTCTGGCTGATAAGTGTGCTCGAGCTGAGGAAGGGAGGAGACTCCCCGGCGAAGATGCTGGCGCAGGAGTCAGCTCTGAAGACGAAGACACCGCCGCCCCGGCAAAGAAAGGCCGGCGGCGTAACAGGAAGCGCAAGGGCAAGGCCGTGCTTGCCGTCGAGGGATCCGGCAACCCCGACACCGCCAAGAAGGCCAAGGATGGTGCAGAGGGGTCCGGCAAGAAACGCGGTGGCCGGGGAGGTCGCCGCGGCAAGACCAAGCAACAAAAGGAGAGGCCCGCTCGAGGCCGCGAACAAGCAAGAGGGGGGTGACGATGACAATGAGGAGGACGACGAATCCAGTGAGCAAGAGTTTCAGAAAGCTACAGACACCATGTGCGTTGACGGGGGCGCCTCGTTGCATTCTTCCCACCGCCGACTTAAACAGTGGGCGCGTGAGGTTAATGCGACAGAGCCATCTGTCGATGCCCGGAAGCCATTGAAGTGGTCCAACACGCCTATCATTTTCGACGCTGAGGATCACCCTGATCGCACAACTGCGGTCGGGTGTTTGCCATTGTTGGTTTCGCCAACGATCCGCAACCTCAAAGTGACGAAAATGTTAGTTGACGGTGGGGCCGGTTTGAATTTGATCTCGCCCGATGTGCTCAAAAGATTGCAAATTCCTGATGAAGATCTTGAGGAGACGGGCACGTTTCAAGGGATCAATCCAGGAAGGAGCCAGCCGAAGGGTAAGATCACACTGCCGGTAACATTTGGTAGTGACCTGAACTTCAGGACAGAGAAGATTGTTTTCGACGTCGCCAAGATTCCATTGCCGTATAATGGGATCCTTGGCCGTCCAGCGCTAGCCAAGTTCATGGCGGCATCGCACTATGCCTATAATGTATTGAAGATGCCCGGGCCGATGAGCGTCATCATTGTCAACTCCGACAAGAAGGATGCGCTTATCTGCACCGATCAGCTTTACCGGGAGGCAGTCGCAGCATCTGCCGCCAAGGCTCTTGCTCCTGCCGCTGAAGCTCCCGGGGGGAAGAAGACCGGCAAGACCTCTCGCACACACTCCGGCAAGCGCACCTCCTCGGAGTGCTGCGCTCCTGTTGAGGATGTGCCAGAGAGCTCCACCGACAAGAGCAAGAAGTCCAAGGCAGCTCCACCAGAGACTAAGAAGGTGCCCGCCAAGGAGGATGGTACGGGAGGAACTTTCACCATAAGTTCCACCCTCGACGACAAATAGGAAAGCGCGCTCGTTGCCTTCCTGCGGGCGAATGTTGATGTGTTTGCATGGCAACCATCTGATATCCCCGGTGTTCCCAGGGAGGTGATTGAACACCACCTTGCTGTCTGTCCTCACGCACGGCCCGTCAAACAAAAGGTCATGAAGCAGGCTTTGGAGCGGCAACAGTTTATTGCCGAGGAAATCAAGAAGTTGGAAGCGGCAGGTTTGGTTAGAGGAGTGCTTCATCCAACATGGTTGGCCAATCCAGTTGTAGTGCGCAAGGCAAATGGGAAATGGAGGCTGTGTATTGACTATACAGATATCAATAAAGCCTGTCCAAAGGATCCTTTTCCTTTGCCGCGCATCGACCAGATTGTGGACTCCACTGCCGGCTGCGACCTACTTTCATTTCTGGACGCCTATTCGGGATATCATCAGATCTTCATGGCAAAGGAAGCTGCGCCACTACTTTCAGGCACATGAGATCACCGTTGTCACTCGCTTTCCATTGCAGCGGATCTTGCGGAATCCAGATGCAACCGGCAGGATTGTGGAGTGTGCTTTAGAACTATCAAGTTTTGGTCTCAAGTTTGAAAGTACTTCAACCATTCAGAGCAGGGCTTTGGCGGAGTTCATTGCGGAATGGACCCCAACGCCAGACGAAGAGATTCCGGAGTCAACTCTCCCCGGCAAGGAAACAAATCAAGAATGGATTATGTATTTTGATGGGGCTTTCTCGCTGCAAGGCGCCGGTGCTGGCGTGCTGCTTGTCGCACCCACCGGAGAGCACCTCAAATACGTGATTCAGATGCACTTTCCCCGGGAGAGATCGACAAATAACACTGCAGAGTATGAAGGGCTGCTTGCCGGTCTCAGGATCGCGGCGGACCTTGGAATCAAGAAACTCATCGTCAGAGGTGATTCTCAGCTTGTCGTCAAGCAAGTGAATAAAGATTATCAGAGCCCGTTGATGGAAGCTTACGTAGATGAAGTAAGGAAGTTGGAAGAGCATTTTGACGGTCTGCAAATGGAGCACGTTCCTCGTGTAGAAAACAGCGTTGCTGATGGCCTGTCAAAGTGCGCTGCCCTTAAGTTACCTGTGGAACCAGAAACTTTTGTGCTCCGACTGACTCAACCATCCGTGATACCATCGATGGGACAGGAGAAAAGGAGGAAGTTGAGTTCCGGCAAGTATTTCTCGACAGAGCTCCCAGAAGCCGCCGGCAAGGAAGTTGCCGGGAACAACGCCAAGCTTGCCGGTGAGCGACAGGCTCCGGCAGGGCCTCAAGCTCTTGCCGTAGAGACAAATGCTCCCGCCAAGCTTGCCGGGGAACAACAGGCTCCGGCAGGGCCTCGAGCCTTTGCTGTCGAGACAAATGCTCCCACGGCAGAGGACATGCCTTTAGTCCTTGCTGTCGAGCCCCAGGCTCCAGCATGGGCACAACACATCGTCCATTTCTTTCAGACAGGAGAACTCCCCGAAGAACAGGAAGAAGCGGAAAAAGTAGCCCGTCAGTCCAACATGTACCAGTTTGTGGACAATGTCCTGTATAGAAAGAGGCCAAACGGTGTGAAATTGAAGTGCATTCCTCGGGAGGAAGGACTAGAGCTGTTGGCAGAGATACATGGAGGCATATGTGGCTCCCACATAGGATCAAGAGCTCTTGTTGGTAAGGCATTCCGGCAAGGTTTCTTTTGGCCCACTGCTCTCCAGGATGCAACTGCGCTAGTAACCAAGTGTGAAGCGTGCCAGTTCTATTCGAAGAAATTGCATCAGCCAGCTCAAGCTCTTCAGACAATCCCTCTCTCCTGGCCGTTTTCGGTCTGGGGGCTCGACATTTTGGGCCTTTTCCCCCGTGCTGTCGGGGGCTTTGAGTACTTGTACGTCGCAATCGACAAGTTCACAAAGTGGCCGGAAGTGGAAGCAGTGAGGAAGGTGACAGCACAATCAGCCGTCAAGTTCTTCAAGGGACTAGTTTGCTGCTTTGGTGTACCAAACAGGATTATCACCGACAACGGCACACAGTTCACAAGCCACACCTTCATGCAGTATGTCCAAGACCTTGGCGGCAAGATCTGTTTTGCTTCAGGTGCTCATCCAAGGAGCAACGGCCAAGCGGAAAGGGCAAACGCTGAAGTGTTGCGAGGCCTCAAGACAAGGACTTTCGACAAGCTGCGCAAGTGTGGAAGACGCTGGATTGATGAGTTGCCGGCGTTTCTTTGGTCAATCAGAACGACACCAAATCGAGCCACCGGCCAGACATCCTTCTCGCTAGTGTACGGGGCGGAAGCAGTTCTCCCCACGGAACTCACATACGGGTCACCTCGAGTGCTCGCTTATGATGAGCTTGAGCAAGAGCAGTTGCGGCAAGATGACGCTACGCTCCTTGAGGAAGATCGTCTTCAGGCTGCTGTGCGAGCTGCACGCTACCAGCAAGCCTTGCGCCGCTATCATAGCCGCAAGGTTCATGCCCGGAGTCTTGAGGAATGCGACCTTGTTCTTCGGCGCGTTCAGTCGGCCAAGAATTCCAACAAGTTGACGCCGAAGTGGGAAGGCCCTTATCGGGTAGTACGAGTCACCAGGCCTGGCGCAGTCTGCCTGGAGACCGAAGATGGCGTACCAATGAGCAACTCCTAGAATATCGAACATCTTCGTAAGTTCTATCCATAAGGCGCGGTTGCCGGGTCTCCTGGCAACCACCTTTTGTACGAGTCTTGCCGCCAAGGCATGTAATCCTTTGTACAAAGCCAGACGCAGACCCTGTGCATAGTTAAATGAGACTAAGTGTTCTACAAATCTTGTCGATTTTCATGTTTACTTATATGCATGTTTGTCTGAGATATTATATCACGCTTATTCCCAACAAGTGCTAACGAACCGCCAAGGTTCCATATCTCTATTTTCTCTTCTTTCTTTTTCTCAAAGGACAGAAGGTTCCTTCGCATGCAAGTTTGCCGGGGGGAATGATGGTATGGATACCGACAGGCGACGTTCAAGGTTGACATCTTGCCGGAAGAAGTACAGCAACGAAAAGCTAAGTTGCAGAAACTTTAAACAAATTTTTGTTTTGTAAGGTTATTTTCCTTGAACGATTTTGACTTTTGTATGGAAAACCTGCACGCGAAGGAACCTTGTCATGATCGGTTGCGCCCTTTCTTTGTTTCGAGTCCGCTCAACAGCTTAAGTGGCTGCGCTGAAAACGTCGAGGTTTCTTGCCGGTAGCGGCACCTCCAGCAGGCTGCTAAAGTCCCGCACCTAGCGCTCGCGGCAAGGGTGCGCGCGCCGGCAAGTTTCCAATAAAGCGTAGGGCGAATACATACAGAAAGAAATTAAACAAGGGAAATAGCATACATTCATCCAGAGCATAGCAAGTTATATTACATCAGTACTTGCCGCAATTCTAACGTAAGACAAAATTGTCTTTGGCATGGAATGGTGGCGGCAACAAGAAGTGAAGCGGCTAGTCCCTGCGCTGGCCTTCAACCCTCTTGACTTGGTTCACCTTGTCGACGATTGGCGCGACAAGCTCTTCGGCCGCCTTGAGGTTCGCATCCTTCGGCAGGCGGTCAAGGACGTTGGAGAGGTTGATGCCGGGGTTCTTGTACACCACCTTGGTGAGCACCTTGAGGAGGACGGCCCGGCAGAGTTTGCGGGATTCGTTGGCCAGATGGGTTGCTCGGTCAGAGTGGATCAGCTTCAGGGCGTCAACCATGCCGTCGGAGAACATGGTCAACTTAGCGCTCGTGGACACCCTGTCATCGGAAGAATAGTCGAAGCCTCGCAGGCCCATGGAGGACAGTTGTGCTACAAGCCTCTCCGCGACTTCAACAAGGCGATCAGTCCAGATCTGCGTACCTGCCACATAGTCGTTATGAGTGACAGCGGCGCTCTCGAGCAGCTCCTTCTCATTCTTGAGATCCTTGATCAGGGCCTTCTCGCGAGCTTCCACGGCCTCAAGAGTCTCCTTCAGCGTGGTCAGCTTCAGCTCCAGATCGGCAATGGATTCCTTAGCTGAGGAGAGCTGCTTGATCTTGTCAGATATGGCAGTTTGCATCTCCATCAGGCTGTGAAGAGTCTTATCTCTTTCGGTTTTGAGCGTTGAGATCTCCATGCCGTGTTCTTCAAGGTCCGCCTCCAGCTTCTTCACCTTGTCGGCGAGCTCGTTCTTGGCGGCCTCTGCAGCTTCGACAGCATTGACGGCTTCCTTCAGCTTGACGGCGTGGTCCATGACTAGAGCTTCAAGTGCTTCCTTGTGCTTCTGCTCCAGCTCTTGGGTCCGCTGCGCGACAAGCTTTTCGAGTTCTGCATCCTTGCCGCGAAGCTTGTTGGCAAGCGCCTTCTCGCGAGCGTTGAGGTCTTCTTCATAAGCGTCGAGCCCGACGCGGCGCTCCGTTAGGCGAGCTTCATCTGCAGCGGCTTGTTGTTTGGCCTCCTCTTGCGCCTTCTCAACATCAGACTACTTCATGAGGAGCTCCTTCCAGTTTTGACTCAGCTGCTCTTGACTCGCCCTCAGCTCCTGAAGGGCCTCAGCATACCAGACCTACGTTTCTTCGACGCGCTTCTGGAAGTCTGCTTCCGCTGCTTCGACAACTGCCGCCCTGGAATCCAGCTTCTCTTTCCGGGCACGGTGAACTGCTTTGAGCTTCTGGAAGTTACTGCTCATGGCCTGGAGGAGCTTTTCTTCTTCAGATTTGCTGCTGTTGGTGCATGGCTCGTTGACAATCTCGAGCCCGGCAGCGGCGATGATGTCTTCGTCAAAGGTTTCCCCTTCAGCTGGCGCCCCGATGCTTGCCGTTCCTGGTATACTGACGAACAGGTTGTCGCCAACCTTGAGGTATTTGCTTGAGGGGGGGCTTCGGATGTTGACGGCTGGTCCTCAGTAGCCGCCTCACCGGCAACTGGGGGCTCCGTGGCCGGTGTAGCGCATGGCGCTCCTGCGGCAGGAATGCCGTCAGTATGGTCACCGGTCTCCTTGCCGGCCCTCTCAGCAGACTCCTTGGTGGCCTCTTCCTATGCGGCCTTGGCGGCAGCATTCTTGGCGGCCTCGTCAGCAGCAATTCTGTCGGCCTCGGCGGCAGCATCCCTGGCGGTCTCCTCGATGACAGCATCAACATCCATGTGTTCCGTCGAGGGAAGATCTGAAGGCCAAGAAAACAAATGAGATAAGGTTGAGGAGGAAGTTCAAGAAGACAAAAAGAAAGCCAGAATAACAAGTACTCTGAAGCAAACGGTTTACCTGTGTCGAGCTGCTGAGAGGTGGTTTCTCCTTTCCCGGCAACACCAGTTGCCGAAGTAGGACCACCAGAGCCCACGCTTGCCGGCTCCTCTTCATCGCGATAAAGCTCACTAGAGGAGGCCTTTGCCGGAGATCCATCTCTGGGGGGTGTGGTTGACGGAGGCGGCGCATCAGGGGCGGCCTTCAATGGCTCTCCTCGTTGCCGTTCTTCTCCTACATGCCCGGAGATGTCAGCAGTAAAGATACGAACCCCGACGCTTGCCAGCGGAAAGTGAGTAAACTCACGCTGGGGGCTGCATCGGGGGCTGCGTTGAGGACTTGACTCCGGGCTGATGGAGATCAACTCTGGCGCACATGTGGTGCTTGCCGGTGGCTCATCGCCCGTCGAGGTCTTCGCCCTCTTTGCCACCCTTTGTGCCAGCGTTTCCGTATCTCTATGGGAACATGCCAAAGCAAGACAAGTTAGTTAAGCAAAACCAGAAGTTCGGAAAGTAAAAGATGAAACAGGACACTTACTCTTCCTCTTCCCCTTCTGAGCTAAAGGTGGAAAGGTCAAAATCAACCTCCGCCACGGTGTCCATGGGAGGAGGTGAAGGGATGGTCCTGGGTCGTTTGCCTGCAGCCTTGCCGGCCGCCCCATTGCCGGGGGCTGCACCACTCGAGGAAGGTTGGTGGACTGGGATACCATAGGCGGCACTCCGAAGGACACGCTTTGTCTTCCTTTCGGGAGCTGGGGGCTCCTCATGCGGCTGCTCCTCGACTGTATCTTCAGTAGAAGGGCCCCCGGCAGATGTGCCACCCTGCTCTCCGGCAACCTCGCCCTGCCCGGCAAGCTTTTCTTCCGACACCACTTCTTCTTCGCTGGCTTCCCCTTCCACGAAGCCAGCGTTGCCGGCCTCCTCGACAAGATTCGCTTCTTCCGCCCTGCTGGCGATGTACGCCACTTCCTCCTCGGTAGTGGCGCGGATGAGGCTTGTTTCTTCCCGAATGGCCTTCTCCGACAAGTTGTCGAAGAACTCTTGTGCCTGCTCTTCGGATGGCTCGTCCCAAGTTCCGTCAAGGCCGTGAGCGTTGCACGCCGGCATCATGGCGATGATTGAGGCCAGAGCAGAGTTGTTGCACAAAGGAATTATGCTGGCCGGCAACTTGAGTTTTGCCTCAGTTCTGAACAGCTTCTGGTAGAGAGCCATATGCTGCATAACCGTCAAGTTATTGTTCAAGCCAGGGCGCAGCCTCATGATGTCTGTCGCGTTCCGGAACTCCCAGGCTGGTCTACCCTTGTTCTGCAGAGGGGCGATGCGCCGGCGAAGGAAGTCAGCACCAACCATCTCTATAGAGAGCCCGGCAGCTTTGAGGCGGTGAATTCTGGTAACTGCAATCGCGAGCTTGTCATCTTGAAGATCGAAGGTGCTCCAATCAGTACCGCGCGCTATCTTCGTGTGACGAAGCGAGCAGAAGGGCTGAGGTTCTGTCTCTTGGATCCAGCACCACTTGGCTCGCCATTCTTCCCACTTCTCGTGGTAGACTCCGTCTGGGTATATATCCTTGTTCCATGCCCTTGGAATCCAAGCGATAGAACCAGAAAGGGCGTCTCCCTTTTGGATGCGGGGACGGAAGTAGTGGCGAAAGAGGGCTGTGCTAGGGACTACTCCGGCAAAGTTTTCGCAAAGATGAGCAAAGGTTGCCATGCACGTTACGGCATTCGGCATAAAATCTAAGAGCTGGAAGCCGTATGTGTACATGATGTCGACAAAGAAATCAGAGAACGGAGGACAGAGCCCGCAGTAAAAGTAATCGGCGAAGAAGTGAAATTTATCTGAGCCACCCTTGGAAGAACCTGGGCTCACGCGAGTTGCAGGATGAGCCTTCGTCTCCTTCACCCACATGCACTGGTACCGCGCCTTCAATGCGTTCGCGTCGAGCGCCGGAGTGAAGACGGCGTGCTCCCTCCGCATCTTCGCCAGATCGCTCTCCGAGACGGCGGCTTTCGCCCCTTTGCCCTTGCTTGCCTTGGGCGGCATGGCGGCTATGGGAGCAGAGGCTGAGGACGGTGAGGGCGTGGAGGCGGTGGATGAATGGAGGAGCTCTGTTTCGGGCTCGAGGAAGGAGACGACGGCGGTTCCCAGATTGGAAAAGACAAGAGGTGAAAGAGCCGCGCCTCTGCGGATTCCTTTTTATGGGAAAGGCCCGGGGCTGCCTCTTTACTAGTCAACATGGAAACGCTTTTGCGAGCGCGCTGCAGTTACGGCCGCTCCGCGCACGTCTCCCACGTCCCGCATTCAATGTGCGTCGTGGGGGGACGCAGTGAAACGGAATGATTACAGCAGTTAACTCTTGCCACGCGTGCCCGTGCACTGTTTGGGCCTAGCCCAACAACGCCTCGCACCCGTGTATGGCCTAGGCCCGGGGGCTCCTGTCGGTGTACTAAAGTTTGGGTCCTTTAGTACCCTATACTTGTGCACGGACGATTGTAGCCACACCAGCGGCAAGGCCTGCCGGGGGACAGCTGAATAGAAGTACAACAACATCAAGAAGCCATTCAAGTCATTGATCAGAAGACAGAAGACCGAAGGCTGGGCGCCCGGCAGGATCTTGCCGGGCTGGCCTGCAGAGCTCCGGCGAGACTCGCACCCGGCAAGACCTCGCCACCCTGCCACCGCTCCAGTGCGGCCACCAGCTTGTCTTTTAGCTGTTGTCCTCCTAGTGACGTGTCAGGCGCTAACGGCGGATGGGCTTAAGCGGTGCTGATGGGACGGCCCTTTTTTCCGTCCCCAAGACGCTAAGGGACACCTCAACGGATCATTTAATGTTTCTGTCCTAAGCCGTCAGTATTAGGTATGATAACACTGTAGCGACTTTACACCTCATGTATGTACTGTACGCCACTGTTGGTGATCCCTTTGAACGTATAAAAGGAGGCCCAAGGCGTAGCTACAGGGGAGAGGACCTTCTGGCCTGCATGCGTAGCTGCTGCTCGAACGTACTGTTCATTGCAAGCGCTCCTGAAGCCTGGGCTTGACACATCTAATACAACCAAAGCAGGAGTAGGGTTTTACGCATCTCTACGGCCCGAACCTGGGTAAAAATCCCTCGTGTTGATCGTTGGATGTGCTCTTTGTGCAAGCTTTTCTCCCTGCCGAATCGTAAAGGGATCCTCGCGATCCCATAGGTGTCGTGCTCCGACATTAGTTATGCTCTTAATTAGCAAGATAAGTTGGTAAATGTATCCCACAGGCTCGGAGAGGCAAATAAAAACGATAACGATAAATCCCGAACGTTCGGATTTTAGCATTTCGTCCCGAACTAGCAACTTTAGTTGCCATGAGGTGGCAAGTTTAGTTGACAGGAGGTGGCAACTTTAGTGGCAAACAGGGCAATTTTCTGAACCGGGACAAAGTTGCCATGTCTTAACAACTAAAGTTGCCACCTCGCGTCAACTGAAGTTGCCATCAAAAACGTTCGGGACGAAATGTTAAAATCCGAACGTTCGGGACTTATTGGATCCCAATAAAAATGATGGAGTGGGACTACCGGACTTGTTGATCTATGGTATCACGATCGACGACTCCAGAGTAAAACTGGCTAATTTAGCTAGGAGGGGAACAAACATATCAATCAGAAAAGAGGGATTTTTGAAGCAACATTAACACTACTCGTATAACAATCGAGAATACTCCTAAAACTGGCTAATTTAGCTAGGAGGGGAACAAATTGGAGATACAGCAAGACAATCAGATCAATAAACAGCAAATGTTACAAGATGATGATTGGTAGCATGCATTACCTGAGGAGAGCGCCCGTGGCAGCTCCCAAGCCCGAACGAAGCGGCTTGCCATGCAGATGCTCGGCGGCGCAACAAGACCATAGACCTGGCACTCCACGACCTTGCGAGCACGCACGTCAACGCCAAAGAGGTGCTCCTTGAGGAAGAAGTAGACCACGTCGGGGTTCTCGGGGTGGATGAGCGCGAGCGTGGGGGTCCTCTTGGGCAGCCCGGCCGCCGTGTAGCTCTCATCGGCCCAGATCTCCGCAAAGCTCGCCTCTTGCCCCAGCGTCCACTCCCTGGAGTCTGGATCGGCCAGCGTCCACACGCTCACCGTGGGCGTGCGAGCGCCGGCGCCACGGGCGCGAGCACGGGCACGCCTACCCATGTACATGTCGACGAAACGCAGCTTGCCGCCGCTCACCCCCACGTAGCGGTACTTGTCGGCGACGCCCCAAGCCTCGCTGCACCTGAGCACCTTCTCCGGCGGGAGCGGGACGAAGCCCAGGACCGGCTCGTCGGCGAAGGGGTCGCAGGTGATGACGCCCCATGTGAGGTCGACCCACCAGAGCCTCCCGTGGTGCGAGACCACGCAGATGGGGACCAGCGGCCGCGGCGGGAGCGGGTAGCGGACGCGCTTCGCCACCCACTCCCCGACCTCCGTGGAGAAGCAGAGGAGCGTGGCGTAGTCGCAGCCGATGATGGGCCGGAGCTCGGCGACCATGTAGTGGCCGCCGCCGCCGGGGGAGGCGAGGAGGCCGAGGAGCGCCTGGTGCAGGATGGTGGTGCCCTCGGGGTCGGGGAGCTGGAATGCCGTGGCGGCGGTGGCGTCGATCACGAAGTAGCGCGGGTCGTTGAATTTCCAGCTGACGGACTGGCAGCCGGGGCGGTCGATGACTTCGCGGGTCGGGTCGCAGCGCAGGTTGGCCTGGAGGAGGAGAAGGCCGGAGGGGTCGGCGGCGAGGACGAAGGGGAAGTAGTGGGGCGTGGGGGGCTCCGGGAAGACGCGCGGGGAGACGGTGAGGATCGAGGCGCGCGGCGGCGCCGTGAGCGCGACGGAGACGCGCGGGATGCTGCCCAGGATGACCCACGGCGAGGAGGACGGCGGCGCGGGCGACGACGACGGCTGCGCCATCTGGGCTCGCGAAGGGAAGTGGGAAAAGCGGAGCGTGGGATGGGTGGGTGGCGTGGTGCAGTCTGCAGGAGAAGGCGCAGAGCTGAGCGGAAGAGGGGGAGTGGCAGCCTTTCAAGTTTGAACTTTGAACGTCTCGTCTCCTTCCAACTCCAATGCTCCTACTCCTGCACACAAACGTCCTTTTCTTGTCGGTTTCTTCGGGTGCCCTTTTCTTGGATTTCAACAGAAATAAGACTTCAGATTATTTTAGCATGACAAATCAAGCCTCCAAGCTGACAAATTATGTTGTGTGCAGTTCACAATTAAGGCGTTTGATAAACAAAGGTCGGTTTGTCATGGTTAAAAAACCCAACGTCAGATCTTACATTTTCTTGACGGATGCAAGGGGGGACCCCAACGATCGCGTCTCCCTGTTAATAGCGACCAGTTGTTTGCTAATTTTTTTTGCTAGCTAACTGTCTGCACTTCCTTCGCCCCCCTGTCTCTGTGTCGTTCGTGCCTCAAGTCAACCCACGTACGATAGAATTTGCTAGCAGCCCAAAAGCCCAAAACAAACACAGAGATTACTAGGTTTCGTTTCCCAGTTAGCAGGCTAGCTGCACGCAGCCCATCCCCATAGTAGAGACAAAAGGGGCCAATTAACAGGCTAGCCGCACGCCCACGCGCACACAGGTCGCCATATCGCTTCTCGCTTCCCAACCGCCTGCTGCGATCGAGCTTGACATCTGCCGCCTGCCGCAGTGCCGCTGCCTGCTATCGGATCTCTGCGCGACGCGGTTCCATCGCCATCAAGAAAAGCGGAGAAGGGACGGCCGCCCGCGATCATCGATCCACGGCCACTTTGGCGGTAGCCGGTAGGGCGACCGCACGGATGGGCGGCAACAAAACGAGGATAAAAGGTATTAGCAATTCATTGAAGCCCTATTTAATTAGCCTATAATTTTAGAACCATACAGAAGTATAATCTACAATCACTGAGAAGGGGAAATAACGGCCAAGATTACCTCTGAAGAAATTATTGGTATCGTGCTCGTAAAGCTGACTTCAAATTAATAGATATGTATTTTTATCATAATTTTAAATAGCGCGCTATCTCGACGCTATAGCGACAGGGGCATTGCGCTAAACCTGTCGTGTGTAATTTAGCGTCATTTAGCGTTCTATGGCTCCATTTAACGCGATATAGTGTCAATTTGGCACCAAATATAGAAAGCCATAGCCTGCTTTTTAAAACTACGAATTTTATTCTTATTACAGAACAACATATCATGCATACATCTACTATTTAGATCTCATGATATTTACTATGGTGTGGGCTTGTATCCTATGATTTCCATCCTTCCAGTTCTCGCCCCCCCTATCTCTATTTTCTGGCTCCGTCCCTGCTTCCACCTGAGTTCACAGTTGAGGCGTTTCGTAGTCTGCATATACTCCCATGTTGGATGTAGTTTGGGAACGCTTGAATCGGTTACTTCCAGCGAGTCAGACCCGAGCGATGCAACTCACCGCATGTCGGTGGAGGCGGCTGCACGTGTGAGACATCGCGTTGTTTTCCGATGTGGCGCAGTAAATCCCCTCACCCTTCTCTCACCCTCATTCTCCCCTCTCCCCACTCTCCTACTGGCATCGGAGACCACAAGATCTAGACCGGGAGCATCGATGGCTTCATCACCCCTCCTCCACGCGTCCAACAATTTTCCATGCTTCGGTTTGCATCGATTGTACTTGTAGGCTTCGATTTGGGCATCGATTGTAGTTGTATGCCTCATTTTGGGCATCGATCATTGTTGTAGCCTTTGATTTAGGCATCGATTCATGTTCTATCCTTTGATTTGAGACTGAACAAACCATTTTCGATTAGGGATTTGAGGGGTTTGAATGTGATTGCGTTAGATTTTCACTAACCCGGGCGGGGGGGGGGGTGTTTAATCCATCACAATCCACTTACATCGATTCAAATTGTATGCAACCTAGCAACGACGAGCCTATAGGCACTTGCAGTGGCAATGGCCTTGACGCTTGTAATCGTCATCCTCCATGGGCATTGTAGAGCAGCCTGGCTCAGGATGTTGGAAATATGCCCTAGAGGCAATAATAAAATGGTTATTATTATATTTCCTTGTTCATGATAATCGTTTATTATCCATGCTATAATTGTATTGATTGGAAACTCAAATGCATGTGTGGATACATAGACAACACGGTGTCCCTAGTATGCCTCTAGTAGACTAGCTCGTTGATCAAAGATGGTTAAGGTTTCCTAGCCATAGACATGAGATGTCATTTGATAACGGGATCACATCATTAGGAGAATGATGTGATGGACAAGACCCAAACTATAAACATAGCATATGATCGTGTCAGTTTATTGCTATAGTTTTCTGCATATCAAGTATCTGTTCCTATGACCATGAGATCATGCAACTCACTGACACCGGAGGAGTACCTTGTGTGTATCAAACGTCGCAACGTAACTGGGTGACTATAAAGATGCTCTACAGGTATCTCCGAAGGTGTCTGTTGAGCTGGCATGGATCAAGACTGGGATTTGTTACTCTATGTGACAGAGAGGTATCTCAGGGCTCACTCGGTAATACGACATCACAATAAGCCTTGCAAGCAAAGTGACTAAAGAGTTAGCCACGGGATCTTGTATTACGGAACGAGTAAAGAGACTTGCCGGTCACGAGATTGAACTAGGTATAGAGATACCGACGATTGAATCTCGGGCAAGTAACATACTGAAGAACAAAGGGAACAGCATACGGGATTAACTGAATCCTTGACACAGAGGTTCAACCGATAAAGATCTTCGTAGAATATGTAGGAGCCAATATGGGCATCCAGGTCCTGCTATTGGTTATTGACCGTAGAGGTGTCTCGATCATGTCTACATAGTTCTCGAACCCGCAGGGTCTGCACACTTAAGGTTCGGTGACGTTTCAGTATACTTGAGTTATGTATGTTGGTGACCGAAGGTTGTTCGGAGTCTCGGATGAGATCCCGGACGTCACGAGGAGCTCCGGAATGGTCCGGAGGTAAGGATTGATATATAGGAAAGTGGTGTTTGAACTCCAGAAAAGTTTCGGGCATTTCCGGTAGTGTACCGGGAGTGACGAATGGGTTCCGGGGGGCCACCAAGTGGGGCCCACACACCCCAAGGGGCCACATGGACTTTAGTGGTGGCGCACCAGCCCCTGGTGGGCTGGGCAGCCAGCCCAAGAAGGCCTATGCGCAGGAGAAAGAGGAGAGGGGAGGAATCCTAGTCAGAGTAGGATTCCCCCACGCCCACCTCCTAGTTGGAGGTGGACTCCTCCACCTCTGGTTCGGCCGACCCTAGGGGAGGATCCCTAGGGCGCCAGCCCCTCCCCTGTCGTCGTTTTCTCACGACAGATGCCATGGGGTGGCTTATCGAGTGTGGTTGGGGCCGAAGGACGCCGACGGGCTCCGGGAGCGGGATTAGGCACGAGCGGTGATGAACACACGACGTACCCAGGTTCAGGGCCCTCCGTGGGAGGTAATACCCCTAGTCCTGCTGGTCTAGTTGGATGGGGAGAGATGTTACAATGGCGCTCCTTGAGCTGTTTGTCTGAAGGTGGAAGAAGGAGCAGCCGGCTCCTCTTCCCCTGCTATGTGTGAGTGTGAGAGAGGGGTGAGCGCCTTCGTGCGCGTGTTTTCTTGCCCGATGCATGGGGGCTTCGGGGGTTTTTATAGGCCATCCCCCCGGTATACAATATTCTTAAGGTACTATGAGGGGGGACCCGGCTGGCAGCCTCTCCAGCCAGCCAGGGGGCCCGCCGGCTGGGTCGTCTTGTCGTTTGTAGGTCCCGCCGGCTGCGCGGTCCCATCGCCCACTAGGACCCGCCGGCCGGCCCTCCTATTGGCCCGCGCCCACCTGCTGCGGCACGGGCCGCCCCGCCCGGCGTCGTCTTGCGCCAGCCGACCGAAGTCAGCGGTACGGCCGGCAGCGCTGTAGCCATGCCGGGGCAGGTAATGGAGTGGATGGCGGCGTAGTGATACTGTGGCTCCGCCGGGTCTCGATCGGTCTCGGTCAGTGGTACGACCGCCCGGACTGTAGCCACGCGCGCCCGTGCGTCAGCGGCCGCTGTAGCTACATCGAAGTCCGTCGCGGGGGTCGCGTCCCATCAGCGTACCTGGCCGCAGTGGGAAGGGACGGGCGCCCGCCCGCCCGGAGGTCAGCGGGTGAGCTAGTCGCGTAGCGGCCGGGCGCGCCCGGCCGGGGGCCAGATGGCCGGCTCCTGTTCAGCCGGCCAGGGGGTCAGCCGGCCCCTCTCTGCCGGTCGTGGACCAGCCGGCAGTGGGCCAGCCGGCCAGGGAGGCAGCCGGCCACTGACCAGCCGGCCGTATAGTTTTTTCGGAAAGGAGCTGGAACTCCCTCTCCTTGGCATACCCAGGGGTAATAACCCCGTCAGTAGTCCCCGAAGCCGGCGGGGGCATGCGTCCGCCTGACGAGGGGCAACCGGTGGTTTCATCCGGCCACACCCGCCTGTCGTGCGGGACCGGCCGGGCGGCCGCGCCGGCCGCTGCCTCCGACGCCTCGGGCCCTGTCGCGCCGCTTCGGGTCCCGTGCCGGACCGCGGCGCGCCACGCGTGGCGTGATGATGACGTGGGTCCCGCGCCTGTGGCCCGACGGGACGCCTTCCCGGGCCTAGTCCGATAGGCCGCGGGCCGCAGGCCGGGATCCTCTGCGCTTGGACCCCAGCGGCCGCGGCGCACGATGCCCACGTCCCGCGGGTTCCCCGCGGGAGTGGGCGTAGTTAATCCCCATGTCCCCCGGGCGCCGCCCTGCGTTTATAAGGGGAGGGGGAGGGGCAGAGGCAGTTCACGCACCCCTCTCCCCTTCGTCTTCCTTCTCTCGCGCGGCCCGTCGCCTCGGCCTGCACCGCTGCTCCGCCCGTCTTCTTCCTCGCGCTCGTTCGCCGCAGAGATGACCGACGGACCCTCCGGCAGCTGGGGCGGATCCATCATCACCGAGGAGGATATCGCCCACCTCCGCCGCGCCAGGATGCTGTTGTCGGAGGACCGCGTCGCCGCCCGCCCGCCGGGCAGCGAGGTGGCACCCGAACCCCAAGAGGGGGAGTTCGTGGTGTTCACGTGGCACTTCTCGCGCGGCTTCGGTCTGCCGGTGAGCCAATTCTTTCGCTTCTTCATGGACACGTTCGACCTTCAGCCGCACCACCTCGGGCCCAACTCCATTCTCCAGCTTTCGAGCTTCGTGACGCTCTGCGAGGGCTACCTCGGGCTGCTCCCCTTCGTGGAGTTATGGAGGAAACTCTTCTACCTCAAGGCCCTGAGGAACAAGGATGAGCCGTACGCCTGCGGGGGCGCGGTGATATGCGTCTGGGGCCCATTGTTCCCCCGCATCACCCTCATCGAGTCCGTCAAGAGGTGGAACCGGACGTTCTTCTACGTGAAGAACGTCGACCCGGCGCGGGACTACATTCGGCTGCCGGCCTTCATCAATGCCCCGTCCTCCGGGATCAACTGGACGGGCTATGGGCCATTTGCGGACGTCTTCGCGGAGCTGGCCCGGCTCAAGACCATGAGAGCCGGCGAGGGGCTGGTCGTGGCCGATTTGGTGGCCGCCTTCATCGACCGCCGGGTGCTGCCTCTGCAGCAGAGGCCGCACCGGATCTGCGACATGTCGGGCCGGCGGTACCCCTGCCGGCTGTCCACCTTCGACCTGTCGTCGTCCCAGGTGGCGAGGCGGGTCAACGCCATCACCAATTTCAAGCTGGCGCCGGGGACTTGTGTTGGAAATATGCCCTAGAGGCAATAATAAATTGGTTATTATTATATTTCCTTGTTCATGATGATCGTTTATTATCCATGCTATAATTGTATTGATTGGAAACTCAAATACATGTGTGGGTACATAGACAACACTGTGTCCCTAGTAAGCCTCTAGTTGACTAGCTCGTTGATCAAAAGATGGTGAAGATTTCCTAGCCATGGACATAAGATGTCGTTTGATAACGGGATCACATCATTAGGAGAATGATGTGATGGACAAGACCCAAACTACGAACGTAGCATATGATCGTGTCAGTTTATTGCTATTGTTTTCTGCATGTCAAGTATCAGTTCCTATGACCATGAGATCATGCAACTCCCTGACATCGGAGGAGTACCTTGTGTGTATCAAACGTCGCAACGTAACTGGGTGACTATAAAGATGCTCTACAGGTATCTCCGAGGGTGTCTGTTGGGTTGGCACGGAACGGTATTTGTTACTCCGTATGACGGAGAGGTATTTCAGGGCCCACTCGGTAATACAACATCACAATGAGCCTTGCAAGCAATGTGACTAAAGTGTTAGCCACGAGATCTTGTATTACGGAACGAGTAAAGAGACTTGCTGGTAACGAGATTGAACTAGGTATAGAGATACCGACGATCGAATCTCGGGCAAGTAACATACCGAAGAACAAAGGGAACAGCATACGGGATTAACTGAATCCTTGACATAGAGGTTCAATCGATGAAGATCTTCGTAGAATATGTAGGAACCAATATGGGCATCCAGGTCCCGCTATTGGTTATTGACCATAGAGGTGTCTCGGTCATGTCTACATAGTTCTCGAACCCGCAGGGTCTACACACTTAACGTTTGGTGACGATTAGTATAGTTGAGTTATTGTGTTGGTGACCGAAGGTTGTTCGGAGTCCCGGATAAGATCCCGGACATGACAAAGATCTCCGGAAGAGTCCGGAGGTAAAGATTGATATATGTGATAATAGTGTTTTGATCTCCGGAAAGGTTCCGGAATTCACCGGAAGGGGTTCCGGATGTTTACCGAAGAGTTCGGGTGCAACAACACTTTATATGGGCCAAAGGGGTAAAGCCCACGAGGTATTGGAAAGTGCAAAAGGAAGTTTTGCTGCTGCCTTAAGCGGTACTGCCGCTGGTAAGGCAGTACTACCGCTTGTGTGAAGCGGTACTACCGCATAAGCGGTACTACCGCTTGTGTGAAGCGGTACTACCGCTCGTGAGCGGTACTACCGCTTGTACGCGATACTGCTGGAATCCGAGTTGGACTCTTTCCGTGCGGGCCAAACCGACCTTGTGCGGGCAAAACCGACCTTGTGGAGGTTTTCTCTCCAAGTTTAGACCCCAGGGCTCAACATATAAATAGAGGGGCAGGGCTAGCACACGGGAAACATCAGGATTTCCCAAGCCGTGTGTCGGCAACCCTAACCCTCTAGTTCTCCCGTCATAATCTCCGTAGTGCTTGGCGAAGCCCTGCAGAGATTGTTCCTCACCACCATCACCACGACGTCGTGCTGCCGGAACTCATCTACTACTTCACCATCGCTCGCTGGATCGAGGAGGTGAAGGCGTCATCAAGCCGTACGTGTGTTGAACGCGGAGGTGCCGTCCGTTCGGCACTAGTTCGTGATCGGATCGAGGGACGACTTGCGATTTGGATCGCGGAGACGTTCGACTACATCAACCGCGTTTCTTAACGCTTCCGCTTAGCGATCTACAAGGGTATGTAGATTCACTCTCCCTCTCGTAGATGCTCATCACCATGGATAGATCTTGTGTGTGCGTAGGAAAATTTTTGTTTCCCATGCAACGTTCCCCAACAGTGGCATCTGAGCTAGGTCTATGCGTAGATGAGATCTCGAGTAGAACACAAACGAGTTGTGGGCGTGGGTGTATACATATTGCTTGCCGTTACTAGTTGATACTTGATTCGGTGGTATTGTGAGATGAAGCGGCCCGGACCAACATTACTCGTACGCTTACGAGAGACCGGTTCCTTCAACTGACATGTAACTTTGTTGCATAAAGATGGCTAGCGGGTGTCTGTTTCTCTCACTTTAGTTGAATCGATTTCAATGAAGAGGGTTCTTTTAGAAGATCAAAAAGCAATCACTACACCACGTTATGGTTTTGCGTAGGTAAGAACGGTTCTTGCAAACCCGTAGCAGCCACGTAAAATTTGCAACAACAATTAGAGGACGTCTAACTTGTTTTTGCAGGGTATGTTGTGATGTGATATGGCCAATTACATGATGAGATATATGTGATGTATGAGATGATCATGTGTTGTATAGAATATCACGACTTGCATGTCGATGAGTACGGCAACTGGCAGGAGCCATAGAGTTGTCTACAATTATTTTCGCCGTTTTGCTTTACTTTATCGCTATGAGTTAGCAATAGTCGTGGAAGCAACAGTCGGCGCGACAACCTCATGGCGACACGTTGATGGAGATCAAGATGATGGAGATCATGGTGTCATGCCGGTGACGATGGAGATCATGCCGGTGCTTTGGAGATGGAGATCAAAAGCACAAGTTCATGGCCATATCATGTCACTTATGATTTGCATGTGATGTTAATTCTTTTATGCATCTTATTTTGCTTAGGACGACGGTAGCATTATAAGGTGATCCCTCACTTAAATTTCAAGATAAAATTGTGTTCTCCCCGAGTGTGCACCGTTGCGAAAGTTCGTCGTTTTGAGACACCACGTGATGATCGGGTGTGATAGACTCTACGTTCACATACAACGGGTGCAAGCCAGTGTTGCACGTGCGGAACACTCGGGTTAAACTTGACGAGCCTAGCATGTACAGACATGGCCTCGGAACACAAGAGACCGAAAGGTCGAACATGAGTCATATAGTAGATATGATCAACATAAAGATGTTCACCATTGAAACCACCTCAACTCACGTGATGATCGGACTTGAGTTGGTGGATTTGGATCATGTTACACTCGAATGACCAGAGGGATGTCAATTTGAGTGGGAGTTTTTAAGTAATATGATTAACTAAACTCATTATCTAGAACAATAGTCTAAGTTGTCTTTGCTATATTTATGTTGTAGATCATGGCTCGCGCAGTAGCACCCCTGAATTTTAATGCGTTCCTAGAGAAAGCTAAGTTGAAAGATGATGGAAGTAACTTTGTGGACTGGGCCCGTAATCTAAGGATTATCCTTACGGCTTCCCAGAAGGCTTATGTCCTTGATGCACCGCTTGGTGATCCACCCGCTCCAGTTGAGTCTCTAGACGTTGTGAACGCCTGGCAGGCTCGTTCTGAAGATTACTCAATAGTTCAATGTGCAATATTGTATGGCTTAGAACCGGGACTTCAAAGACGTTTTGAACGTCATGGAGCATATGAGATGTTCCAGGAATTGAAGTTTATCTTTCAGAAGAATGCCCGGATCGAGAGATATGAGATCTCCGATAAGTTCTATGCTTACAAGATGGAGGAGAACGGGTCTATCAGTGATCACGTACTCAGAATGTCTGGGTACTCCACCCGTCTGGCTGAATTGGGGATGCCCCTTCCGCCAGAGGCTATCACTGACAGAGTTCTTCAATCATTGCCACCTAGCTACAAGAGCTTCGTGTTGAACTATAACATGCACGGGATGAACAAGTCAGTCGCCGAGCTGTTTGCGATGCTGAAAGCTGCTGAGTCTGAAATTCAGAAGGAGCATCAAGTGTTGATGGTCAATAAAACCACTAGTTTCAAGAAAAATGGCAAGGGTAAGAAGGGTAACTCCAAGAAGAGTGGCAAAGCAGTTGCTCCTCTCGTGAAGAAACCCAAGGCTGGACCCAAACCAGAAACTGTGTGCTTTCATTGCAAGGGAACTGGACACTGGAAGCGGAACTGCCCCAAGTATTTGGCTGACAAGAAGGCGGCCAACAACAAACAAGGTATATATGATATACATGTTATTGATGTGTACCTTACCAACTCTCGTTGTAGTGCCTGGGTATTTGATACCGGTGCGGTTGCTCATATTTGCAACTCAAAACAGGAACTGCGGAATAGACGGAGGCTGGCAAAGGACGAAGTGACGATGCGCGTGGGAAATGGTTCCAAGGTTGATGTGATCGCCGTCGGCACGCTCGCTCTTCGATTAGCATCGGGATTAGTGATGAACCTGAATAATTGTTATTTAGTGCCTGCGTTAAGCATGAACATTATATCTGGATCTTGTTTATTGCGAGACGGTTACTCATTTAAATCAGAGAATAATGGTTGTTCTATTTATATAAGTAATATCTTTTATGGTCATGCACCCAATGTGAGGGGTTTATTCTTATTGAATCTCGATAGTAATGATACACATGTTCATAACATTGATGCCAAAAGATGTAGAATTGATAATGATAATACCACTTTCTTGTGGCACTGCCGTTTAGGTCATATTGGCGTAAAACGCATGAGGAAGCTCCATGCTGATGGACTTTTGGAGTCACTTGATTTTGAATCACTTGACACATGTGAGCCATGCCTCATGGGCAAGATGACTAAAACGCCGTTCTCTGGTACAATGGAACGGGCAAGTGACTTATTGGAAATCATACATGCTGATGTGTGCGGTCCAATGAGTATTGAGGCGCGCGGTGGTTATCGTTACTTTCTCACCTTCACTGATGACTTAAGTAGATATGGGTATATTTACTTAATGAAACACAAGTCTGAAACATTTGAAAAGTTCAAACAATTTCAGAGTGAAGTTGAGAATCATCGTAACAAGAAGATTAAATTCCTACGATCTGATCGAGGAGGAGAATATCTGAGTTATGAGTTTGGCAGTCACTTAAGACAGTGTGGAATTGTTTCACAACTGACACCGCCTGGAACACCACAGCGTAATGGTGTGTCCGAACGTCGTAATCGAACCTTATTGGATATGGTGCGATCTATGATGTCTCTTGCCGATTTGCCACTATCGTTTTGGGGTTATGCATTAGAGACAGCTGCATTCACTTTAAATAGGGCACCATCGAAATCCGTTGAGACGACGCCATATGAACTTTGGTTTGGCAAGAAGCCAAAGCTATCGTTTCTTAAAGTTTGGGGATGTGATGCTTATGTCAAAAAGCTTCAGCCTGAAAAGCTGGAACCCAAAGCGGAGAAATGCGTCTTCATAGGATACCCAAAAGAGACAGTTGGGTATACCTTCTACCTCAGATCCGAAGGCAAAGTGTTTGTCGCTAAAAACGAAACATTTCTTGAGAAAGAGTTTCTCTCGAAAGAATTGAGTGGGAGGAAGATAGAACGTGATGAGGTTGTTGAACCTTTACTTCAACCTGAAAGTAGCGCAGCGCAGAAAGATGTTTCTGTAGAGCCTACATCACCTGAAGAGGAAGTTAATGATGATGATCATGAAGCTTTGGATCAAGTTGCTATCGAACCTCGTAGGTCGACAAGGACGCGTACTGCTCCTGAGTGGTACGGCAACCCTGTCTTTGAGGTCATGTTGTTGGACAACGATGAACCTACGAGCTATGGAGAAGCGATGATGGGCCCGGATTCCGAGAAGTGGTTAGAGGCCATGAAATCCGAGATGGGATCCATGTATGAAAACAAAGTATGGACTTTGGAAGTATTACCTGAAGGGCGTAAGGCCATTCAGAACAAATGGATCTTTAAGAGGAAGACGGACGCGGACGGTAATGTCACCGTCTATAAAGCTCGACTTGTGGCAAAGGGTTTTTCACAAGTTCAAGGAGTTGACTACGATGAGACCTTCTCACCCGTAGCGATGCTTAAGTCCGTCAGAATCATGTTAGCAATAGCTGCCTTTTTCGATTATGAAATTTGGCAGATGGATGTCAAAACAGCGTTCCTTAACGGTTTCCTTAAGGAAGAGTTGTATATGATGCAACCAGAAGGTTTTGTCAATCCAGAGAATGCTGACAAAGTTTGCAAACTCCAGCGATCCATTTATGGACTGGTGCAAGCATCTCGGAGTTGGAATCTTCGCTTTGATGAGGTGATCAAAGCGTTCGAGTTTATACAAGTTTACGGAGAAGCTTGTATTTACAAGAAAGTGAGTGGGAGCTCTATAGCGTTTCTAATATTATATGTGGATGACATATTACTGATTGGAAACAATATAGAAATGTTGGAAAGCGTGAAGGAATATTTGAACAAGAGTTTTTCAATGAAGGACCTAGGAGAAGCTGCTTTCATATTAGGCATCAAGATCTATAGAGATAGATCAAGACGTTTAATAGGACTTTCACAAAGCACATACCTTGATAAGATTTTGAAGAAGTTCAAAATGGATCAGTCCAAGAAGGGGTTCTTGCCTGTTTTGCAAGGTGTGAAGTTGAGTAAGACTCAATGCCCAGTGACTGCAGAAGATAGAGAAAAGATGAGTGTCATCCCCTATGCTTCAGCCATAGGCTCTATCATGTATGCAATGCTGTGCACAAGACCCGATGTCAGCCTTGCCATAAGTATGGTCGGAAGGTTTCAAAGTGATCCAGGAATGGAACACTGGACGGCGGTCAAGAATATCCTGAAGTACCTGAAAAGGACTAAGGACATGTTTCTCATTTATGGAGGTGATCAAGAGCTCGTCGTAAAAGGTTACGTCGATGCAAGCTTTGACACTGATCCGGATGACTCTAAGTCGCAAACCGGATACGTATTTATTCTTAATGGGGGTGCGGTTAGCTGGTGCAGTTCCAAGCAAAGCATGGTAGCTGATTCTACATGCGAAGTGGAGTACATCGCTGCCTCGGAGGCGGCGAAGGAAGGTGTCTGGATGAAGGAGTTCATGACAGATCTTGGAGTAGTGCCTAGTGCGCTTAACCCAATGACTCTATTTTGTGATAATGCTGGTGCCATTGCTCTAGCCAAGGAACCAAGATTTCACAAGAGGACCAGACACATAAAGCGACGTTTCAATTCCATCCGCGATTACATCAAGGAGGAGGACATAAATATTTGCAAAGTACACACGGATCTGAATATTGCAGATCCAATGACTAAACCTCTTCCAAGGGCTAAACACGAACAACACCAGAACTGCTTGGGTGTTCGATTCATTACAATGTAAATCACATAGTGATGTAAACTAGATTATTGACTCTAGTGCAAGTGGGAGACTCTTGGAAATATGCCCTAGAGGCAATAATAAATTGGTTATTATTATATTTCCTTGTTCATGATGATCGTTTATTATCCATGCTATAATTGTATTGATTGGAAACTCAAATACATGTGTGGGTACATAGACAACACTGTGTCCCTAGTAAGCCTCTAGTTGACTAGCTCGTTGATCAAAAGATGGTGAAGGTTTCCTAGCCATGGACATAAGATGTCGTTTGATAACGGGATCACATCATTAGGAGAATGATGTGATGGACAAGACCCAAACTACGAACGTAGCATATGATCATGTCAGTTTATTGCTATTGTTTTCTGCATGTCAAGTATCTGTTCCTATGACCATGAGATCATGCAACTCCCTGACATCGGAGGAGTACCTTGTGTGTATCAAACGTCGCAACGTAACTGGGTGACTATAAAGATGCTCTACAGGTATCTCCGAGGGTGTCTGTTGGGTTGGCATGGATCAAGACTGGGATTTGTTACTCCGTATGACGGAGAGGTATCTCAGGGCCCACTCGGTAATACAACATCACAATGAGCCTTGCAAGCAATGTGACTAAAGTGTTAGCCACGAGATCTTGTATTATGGAACGAGTAAAGAGACTTGCCGGTAACGAGATTGAACTAGGTATAGAGATACCGACGATCGAATCTCGGGCAAGTAACATACCGAAGAACAAAGGGAACAGCATACGGGATTAACTGAATCCTTGACATAGAGGTTCAATCGATGAAGATCTTCGTAGAATATGTAGGAACCAATATGGGCATCCAGGTCCCGCTATTGGTTATTGACCGTAGAGGTGTCTCGGTCATGTCTACATAGTTCTCGAACCCGCAGGGTCTACACACTTAACGTTTGGTGACGATTAGTATAGTTGAGTTATTGTGTTGGTGACCGAAGGTTGTTCAGAGTCCCGGATAAGATCCCGGACATGACAAAGATCTCCGGAAGAGTCCGGAGGTAAAGATTGATATATGTGATAATAGTGTTTTGATCTCCGGAAAGGTTCCGGAATTCACCGAAAGGGGTTCCGGATGTTTACCGAAGAGTTCGGGTGCAGCAACACTTTATATGGGCCAAAGGGGTAAAGCTCACGAGGTATTGGAAAGTGCAAAAGGAAGTTTTGCTGCTGCCTTAAGCGGTACTGCCGCTGGTAAGGCAGTACTACTGCGTAAGCGGTACTACCGCTTGTGTGAAGCGGTACTACCGCATAAGCAGTACTACCGCTTGTGTGAAGCGGTATTACCGCTCAAGCGGTACTACCGCTCGTGAGCGGTACTACCGCTTGTACGCGATACTGCTGGAATCCGAGTTGGACTCTTTCCGTGCGGGCCAAACCGACCTTGTGCGGGCAAAACCGACCTTGTGGAGGTTTTCTCTCCAAGTTTAGACCCCAGGGCTCAACATATAAATAGAGGGGCAGGGCTAGCACACGGGAAACATCAAGATTTCCCAAGCCGTGTGTCGGCAACCCTAACCCTCTAGTTCTCCCGTCATAATCTCCGTAGTGCTTGGTGAAGCCCTGCAGAGATTGTTCCTCACCACCATCACCACGCCGTCGTGCTGCCGGAACTCATCTACTACTTCACCATCGCTCGCTGGATCGAGGAGGTGAAGGCGTCATCAAGCCGTACGTGTGTTGAACGCGGAGGTGCCGTCCGTTCGGCACTAGTTCGTGATCGGATCGAGGGACGACTTGCGATTTGGATCGCGGAGACGTTCGACTACATCAATCTCGTTTCTTAACGCTTCCGCTTAGCGATCTACAAGGGTATGTAGATTCACTCTCCCTCTCGTAGATGCTCATCACCATGGATAGATCTTGTGTGTGCGTAGGAAATTTTTTGTTTCCCATGCAACGTTCCCCAACAACTTGGAGGTTTGGCAAGCTGCCGTACAGCCGGCACGACCAGGCGCCCCTGGTACGCCCTGCTACGGTAATTCTCTCCCCCCTTTGATTCTCCAGCCGGCCCTTCCCAGCTCACACACACCATGCTAACCGCAGCACTCCGTGCGACAGAACACACCGGACGGCCCGCACCCCCAGGTATTCCAGGCGGAGCGTGCCGAGTCCGACCCGGAGGACTTCGAGCTGGGGGGCGGCATCGAAGAGGAGGCCGATTCCTCGGGAGAGGTCGAGGCGGATGACGCGATGGGCGACCCGGGAGCCGGCTGGTCCAGAGTGGCTGGTGAGTTCCCCTCCGGACCCTCCATCAAAGATTGGACTGACGACGATGATGACAATGATGACGAGGATGATGTTCGGATCCTGGACGCGCCACCCCCCGCAGCTCGGCGGGAGACACGCGGGCGGAGCGAGGAGCGGTCGACCCGTGGCCAGACGGCCGAGGCCACTCGCCAGGAGAAGAGGCCGGCCGTGGGGCAACCGTCGACACAGCCGCCGGCTCGCAAGAGAGCGCGAGCGGCTGCCACGAAGCCACCGGCCCGGGCCAGGCGAGTCCTTCCCGTCGTCGCTGGGTAAGCACCTTTCTCTGGATTCTTACTGGTTTTTCGGGTTTGCGAGCCGGCAAGCGTCTGAGGTCTCGTCTTTTGTCTGTTCCAAGGAGGCCATCGAGCTCCATGACACGGAGTCGGCCGA
Organism: Elymus sibiricus; assembly: GCA_039707655.1. NCBI lineage: Eukaryota > Viridiplantae > Streptophyta > Magnoliopsida > Poales > Poaceae > Elymus > Elymus sibiricus. The sequence goes on along the minus strand of CM077675.1, from coordinate 325,141,096 downwards.
CGGCCCGGCGGATGCCGCCACCCTGCAGGCGCGGGAGCACGCGGCCACGGCGCGGGAAGAGAAGAGGCGGCTCGCGGAGGTGCTAGCCGCGAAGGCGGGGGCGAAGGGCGCGCCCTCGCGTTCGGGGGCCTCGAGCGGCGGGAGGCGGAGGCGGTCCGCCGACTCGGAGCGTGCGACGGACTCTGCTGCGGAGTCGACGCGGAGGTCAAGGCCTTCGTCGAGTGAGCCGCAAGAGCCGGTCGTGAAGACGTCCGGGGCCCCACCCGTGACGGAAGTGATCCGACCGGCAGGAGCGACCTCTGAGCCGGCCGCGGAAACGGCGCAGCAGGGGGGGCGGTGGTGATCCCTCCCGCCGTCGAGCCGGCAGCGGGGGGCGTGCCCGTTGCCCCGGCTGCACCGGAGGCACCCGCCGACGGGAGGAGTGAGCCGGCCCAGCCGGCAGTCGAGCCGGTCCGGCAGGTGGTGGAGCCGGCGGTGCCGGTCGTGGAGGGCCCCGAGGCCGGCTCCCGAGCCTTGGTGGTTACCGCCAACCCTCCACCGGCTGCTGCCGTGGTGGACGCTGGGTCAAGCGGCGGGTCGAGCTGGTCGAAGAGGAGCATGCTGGACGTGATCCGGGACTGGGAGGCGCCGACCCTCGTCACGGCCGCTCCGGCCCCGCCAGCCGGTGTCCCGGCCCTCGCGCCTGGGGAGCCCGGCCGCATCATGGCGCACTGCCGTGAGGGGCTGGCTAGGTTCGCGGAGGCTGCCGAGAGCAACTTTCGGCGTGTGGAGGCGGCGGTGGAGGTAAGACTCTTCTGTCTTGCGTTGAATTATCAGTGGGGGCACGCGAGCGCACCCACTGGGTGTAGTCCCCGAGATTCGGGCCGGCTGTGCGGCTGCGTGGCAGCCGGGCCGGATCTAACCCTCCTTCCTTGTCTGACTTTTTGTTTCTTGGCGCGGGGCAGGCTGAGAACACCAGGCGGCAGGCGCTCTTCGATGAGGCGGTCCTTATTCACAACCGTGGCAAGCTTGGCTACTACCGGGTCAAGGAGGAGTTAAGGAAGGCGCAAGGTACGTTGGTTCCAGTGGGGGCGCGCAAGCGCACCCACTGGGTGTAGCCCCCGAGAGTCGGGCCGGCTGCTCGGCAGCCGGTCCGGGTCTTCCGCGTTGGAGTGGCTTATGCTTGGTTTTTTATGCAGAGGAGCTGGTCCCGATCCGGCAGAAAAGGGATGAGCTAGCCTCTGAGCAGGACTGGCTGGGGCAGGAGCTCCAGGCGGCCACGTCGGAGCGGGACCGGCTGGGGCAGGAGCTCCAGGCGGCCACATCGGAGCGGGAGCGTCTGACCGCGGAGCTGCTGCGGGAGGTGGCGGCCCGGGAGGACGCCGCCAAGCGGGCGGCCGACGCCACCCAGCGGGCCACCGCTCTTCAGGATGAGGTAGATCGCCTCATGGGGGAGCTCGAGACACGCGGGGTCGCCCTTGCTCATGCGGAGGAGGCGCTGGAGAGGGAGAAGAGCGCAGGCCTTCAGTTTGCCCTCGATATGAACGAGGCCTTCCAGCGTAAGTTTTGTTTTCAAGTCTTTTCTTCCTTTGCCAACTGCTTTCGACTTGCTTTTGTCTTGTTCGTTGATTCCTCTCTCTCCCCCCAGACCGATTCCCGGAGACCCAGCGCCGCGCCGAGCGGGCTGTTGCGGAGCACCGGGAGTGCCTGCGGCAGCGTGGGCAGGAGATCGAGGAGCACGCCGGCTGGGACGTGCCGGAGCTTGCGCTGGCCATCGAGAACCGGCTGATCCATGTCCAGCGCTGCATGGAGCGGCTCCTTACGGCCGGCAAGGGGGTGATTTCGGCCCTCTGGCCGGGTCGTGGGGCTCCGGAGGGCCGCATGGCGCTGTGGCTGGAAAATGCGGTGGCCCGGCTCGGTGTTTGGAAGGCGTCGGAGGCTCAGGCCGGGGCGCAGATGGCCCTCCGGTTCGTCACGTTGTGGTACACGGGCGTCAACCTGGACCGGCTGGCCTCGATGCGCGAGGTCCCCGAGGCGAAACGGATCGCCCACGAAGATGCCCTCGTCCGTCGGGCCAACGAGCTGGCCTCGTATGTCGACCCGAACGAGCTCCTGCCGGCGCTTGGCGAAGACGGCGAGCCGGTCGCCGAGGACTCTTTCGGCAACCCTCAGGGCCCTGAAGACGACGAGGTTGCCGACGAGAGCACTGACTCCAGTAGCGGCAGCGACACCGAGGCCACGGAGGAAGAGCCGGCCGGTGATGCGCCGGAGGCCTAAGCGCCCCTCTTTTTCTCTTTGCTGTATCCGCTCCTTAGATGGGTTTTTTCTTAACAGTAGAACGGTCGGAGGAGTGCCGCGTTCCATGGGCGCTCCGTTTCCTCGCCGGAGGCATCTCTTTGGCGCTTCTGCGACTTCTGGGCATCTATCAGGTAGTAGGCGTTGTTATGCAACGCCTTGCTGGCGATGAATGGGCCCTCCCATGGGGAGGACAGCTTGTGCTGGCCGGCAGTTCGCTGGATCCGTCTGAGTACCAGGTCCCCCTCACGGAAGGAGAGGGGCCGGATCCGCTTGCTGTGGTAGTGTCGGAGCTTCTGCTGGTAGATGGCCGTCCGGCTCAGGGTCAACTCGCGCGCTTCTTCGAGTAGGTCGACACCGTCTTCTCTTGCTTCCTTTGCGTCCTTCTCCGTATACAGGGTGACCCGAGGCGAGTCGAACTCGATGTCCGTGGAGATGATCGCCTCGGACCCGTATACCAGAAAGAAAGGGGTGTAGCCGGTCGACCGGTTGGGAGTGGTCCTGAGGCTCCAGAGGATGGCCGGCAGCTCATCGACCCAGCAGCCGGCCGACCGCACGAGGGGTGCCACGAGCCAGGGCTTGAGGCCGGCCAGGAGCAAGCCGTTTGCCCTTTCCGCCTGGCCGTTGGACTGTGGGTGGGCCACCGACGCGAGGTCGAGCCGGATGCCCTCCTGGGAGCAGAAACGCGCCTTTGGCGAAATTTGTGTCATTGTCGGTTACGATGCTGTGAGGGACACCGTATCGGACCGTGATATCCTTGATGAACCGAACGGCCGTGGGGCCGTCCAGCTTCTTCATGGGTCTGGCCTCGATCCACTTGGTGAACTTGTCGACAGCCACCAGCAGATGCGTCATGCCGCCTCGGGCGGTCTTGAAGGGTCCTACCATGTCCAGCCCCCAGACGGCAAAGGGCCACGAGAGTGGGATGGTCTGAAGGGCTGTGGCTGGCAGGTGGCTCTGCGTGCTGAAGTGTTGACATCCCTCGCACTTGTCGACCAGTCGCTTGGCTTCTTCCAAGGCCGTCGGCCAGTAGAAACCGTGGCGGAAGGCCTTGGCCACCAGGGTTCTAGAGGCGGCGTGGTGCCCGCACTCGCCCTGGTGGATGTCGAGGAGGATTTCTTGTCCCTTCTCAAGTTCGACGCAGCGTTGGAACACGCCGGTGGTGCTGTGATGGACTAGCTCGCGGTTGATGATGCTGTAAGCCGGGGCGCGGCGTTGGATCTGCCGGGCCTTGTCTTCGTCAGGGGGTAGCTCTCCGCGTAAGAGGAAAGCCAGAATGGGCTGGGCCCATGAGGGGGGCGAGACGGGAGCCGGCTCGAGCTTGAGTGGTGCACCGGGGACGGCCGGAGCCGGCCCGCCAGTCCCCGGGACTGGGACAGCGGGGGGTGCGGCGATCGCCATCAGGACGGCGGTAGAGTCGGAGCCAGCCGCCGCGGGGGCGTCGGATGCCGGAGCCGGCGGCGTTGGTGTTGTTGCCGGAGCTGGTGGCGCCGACTGGGCAGCCGGAGCCGGCGGCGCCGGCAGAGCCGCCGGAGCAGCCGGTACGAAGAGAGACTCCGATTCGGGGGCAGGCTTGATAGAAGGCTTGAGCAGCCCCTCGTGGGAGACGCCGGCTGGGATGGCCTGCCGGGTGGAGCCAATTTTTGCCAACGTATCGGCCGCCTCGTTGTCCGCTCGGGGGACGTGGTGGAACTCACAACCCTCGAAGGAGCCGGTGAGCTGCTGGACGAGGAAGCGATAGCTGGCCATGTTGGCGTCCCTGGCATCCCATTCGCCAGAGACTTGCTGTACCACGAGGTCGGAGTCGCCAAAGCAGATGATGCGCCGGATCCCGGTCTCCTTGGCGAGCCAGAGGCCGTGGACGAGCGGCCTCGTACTCGGCCACGTTGTTGGAGGCGGCGAAGAGGATGTGGAGCGCGTACTTGAGCTGGTCCTCCTTAGGGGATGACAAGACGATGCCGGCTCCCAAGCCGGTTCGCATCTTCGAGCCGTCGAAGTGCATGCGCCAATGCGTGGAGTCCGGGGGAGGCGGCACGAACTGGGTCTCAACCCAGTCGACGAGGAAATCCGCCATGGTCTGTGATTTGATGGCGGTGCGCGGCTCGTACCGGATCTCGTGGTCGGCGAGGGCGATGGCCCATTTGGCGATCCGGCCGGTAGCGTCCCGGCCGCTCATGATCTCGCCAAGCGGGGCCGTGTTCACCACGGTGATGGTGTGCTCCTGGAAATACTGCTTGACCTTCTTGGCGGCGAAGTATATGCCGTAGCACATCTTCTGGTAGTGGGGTTAGTTCTGCTTGGAGGCGGACAGGACCTCGCTGAGGTAGTAGACGGGGCGCTGGACCGGCAGCGCTTTGCCTTCTTCTGGCCGCTCCACCACCAGCACGACGCTGACCACGCGGGTGGTGGTTGTGATATACGCGAGCATCGGCTCCTTCTCAGCCGTCGCCGCCAAGATGGGGGCGCTGGAGAGCGCGCGCTTGAGGTCGCGGAACGCCGCATCCGCCTGGTCGGTCCACTCGAACTTGGGTGACTTCCTCATGAGCTGGTAAAGAGGCGGCGCCTTCTCGCCCAGCCGGCTGATGAACCGGCTGAGAGAGGCAAGACAACCGGCGAACTTCTGGATGTCGACGAGCTTGGCCGGCTTGTGCATGCGCTCGATGCCCTGATCTTCTCTGGTTAGCTTCGATGCCGCGGGCGGACACGAAGAAACCCAGGAGCTGGACGGCTGGCACGCCGAACACGCACTTCTCCGGGTTTAGTTTGATCTTGTATTCGCGCAAGTTGGCGAAGGTCTCTCGGAGATCGTCGAGGAGGCTGAAATTCTTCTTGGTCTTGACGACGATGTCGTCCATGTAGACGTGGACGTTCCTGCCGATCTGCGGCAGGAGGCACTTCTGCATGCAGCGCTGGAAAGTGGCGCCCGCGTTCTTCAGGCCGAAGGACATGGTGATGTAGCAGTAGGCCCCAAAGGGGTGATGAAGGAGGTCTTCAGCCGGTCGGCCGGGTCCAGCTTGATCTGGTGGTAGCCTGAGTAGGCGTCTAGGAAGGACAGCAGGTCGCAGCCGGTCGTGGAGTCGATAACTTGATCGATCCGCGGCAGGGCGAACGGGTCCTTGGGACATGCCTTGTTCAGGCTCGTGTAGTCGATACACATGCGCCACGTCTTGTTTTTCTTCAACACCAGGACTGGGTTGGCCAGCCAATCCGGGTGGAACACTTCCATGATGAAGCCGGCTGCGAGCAGCCGGGCGATCTCTTCTCCTATGGTATGCCGCTTCTCCTCGGAGAAACGGCGCAGGGGTTGCTTGACCGGCTTTGCATCCGGCCGCACATGAAGTTTGTGCTCGGCGAACTTCCTCGAAACACCCGGCATGTCTTTTGGAGACCATGCAAAGATGTCCCGATTCTCACGGAGCTCGCCTTCCTATTTGCTGCTGAGGTTGGCGCCGATGGTGACGCACTGCTTGGGGTTGGCCGGGTCGAGCGGCACCTGCCTGGTGTCTTTGGACGGCTGGAACGACGCCTTGCCGGCAGTCTGGGACAGGGGAGCCGGCACGACCGGCTCGTTGGAGGCGTGAGCCACGAGCCGGTCGAGCTGCCGTTTCTCCTCCGCTATCTCCAGGGCCTCGGCCAGCCGGTTGCCGTCGCGAGCGCACTCGATCGACATCTTGTAGTTGCCGGCTACGGTGATGATGCCCTTGGGGCCCGGCATCTTGAGCTTGAGGTAGGCGTAGTGGGGGATCGCCATGAACTTGACGAGAGCTGGTCGGCCGAGCAGCGCGTGGTAGGGGCTGTCGAGGTCCACCACCTCGAACCAAACCGGCTCGCGGCGGAAGTGGCTCTGGTCGCCGAAGAGGATGTCGAGCTCGATCTTGCCGATGGCGGTGCAGGACTTTCCGGGCACGATGCCGTGGAATACCGTCCGGCTTGTCCGCAAATCTTTCTCCTTGAGCCCTAGCTTGAGCATCGTGTCGCGATAGAGGATGTTGATGCTGCTGCCTCCGTCGATCAACACCCACGAGAAACGGCAGGTGCGCCTCTCGGAGACGATGGTGGGATCGAGCACGAGGGCGTGGCTGCCTGGGTTTGGCATCACAGCCGGGTGGTCCGCCCGGCTCCAGGTGACTGGTTTCTCGGACCAGTGCATGAACTGAGGTACCGAGGGGCGGTGGCGTTCACCTCATGCCGACGCTGGCGCACGCTGTGCTTGTCGGTTGCTTCACTGGTGAAGACAACGTAGGACCCGTCCTGGGGAGGGAACTGGTCGTGGAGGCGGCAGTCATTGGCTGCCGGGGCCGAAGCAGGCGGCGGGGCCTGGGCCGGAGCCGGCTCGCGGGGAGCCAGAGGCGGAGGAGCCGGGAGGCCCTCGCCTCGGGCTAGCCGCTGGGAGAAGCTGCATTACCGGAGCGTATGGGTGGCCGGCTTGGCCCCGGAGTGGTGTTTGCAGGGCAAGTCGAGCATTTGCTCGAAGGTTAGCTTGGGCTGCCAGGTGGCCTTGCCGGTACGCTGGCGCTGGCTGGGAGCCTGGGCAGCCGGTTGCTCCTCTTCGACGGCGGTGACCTGCCGGCTCCCATAGCGGGGGTCCGGCTGGTCGGGCTTGCGTTTGTTGTTCTGCTGTTGCCGGTTGTCGGCGGCCGCCCGCGGCGCGGCGGGCGGCGTAGCCGGCTTGGCCGGTGTGGTAACCTTCATCCGCATTGCGGAGTCGGCCGTGGCGTACTTGTCCGCCTTGGCCATCAAGTCCGCCAAGGTAGCCGGCTCGGAGCACAAGAGCTTGTGCTTGAGGTGGGTGCCGTCGCGGCAACCCTCGATGAAGTACTGGATGGCTTGCACCTCGTGCACCCCTTCGCACGAGTTGCGAAGTTCGGTCCAGCGCGTGAGGTAGTCTCGGAGGGGCTCCTCCGGCCCCTGGATGCACATGGCCAGCTCGCGGGGCCGGCCAGGCCATTTGTAGGTGCCGGTGAAGTTGCGGACGAACGCTTCCTCGAAGTCCGTCCAGGTGTTCATGCTGCCGGCCGACAGGCTGTTAAGCCAGGTCTGGGCCGAGCCAGTCAGCATTAGGGGGGCGTAGCGCATGGCTACGCGCTTGTTCCCCCTGGCAATGCCGACCGCGGTGGTGTAATCGAGCAGCCAGTCCTCTGGCTTGGCGGAACCGTTGTACTTCGGGGTGTCGCGAGGGAGAGTGAAGCCGGCCGAAAACGGCTCGTTGCGAATCCGAGGACCGAAGCATGTCGGGCCGATCGAGCACTCCTCCTCGAGGAGGGCCGACTGCGCCAGCCGCTCGATGCGGGTCCGGGCATCGTTCTCGCTCCGCTGGACGCGTGGACCGAGCCGAGCGGCGAGCTCGGGGCGAACAGTCGGAGCAGGCGAGCGGGCGCGCTCCCGCCGCGGGGGCGGGGTATGGTTCCGGCTGCGCCGGCTGCCGCCAACCGGAACGTCATTGCGCCGGCTGTCGACGGCCGGCTGCTCGTCTCGCAGCCGGGAGCGTCCGTTGCGAGATCCAGCGCCGCGCTGGCCAGAGCCGGGAGGGGAAGACGCCTGCTGGACGGGCCGGTGCTGGCCAGCAGTTTGCAGGGCGTCCCCCTCGGGGACGGGTATTTCGGAGCCGGCGTTGGCGCCGTCGAGCCGGGCCTGCTGGGCGTTGGCGGTGGCGATGAGGTCTCGGATGTGTAGTTCCTGCATCTCTCGCTCTTCGCCCTCCAGGCCGGCGAGGTCGGCGTAAGCCACGTGGGCCGCCCGCAGGTTGGCGGCCGGAGTGTCGTAGGTGGGAAGCCTGCCACCGAGGATTTCCGCGACCACGCGGCCACGGTTGCGGACGTCGCCGCGCCGGCTGGGCTCGTTGCCGGCGGGGGTGAGGCCGTATGCGGAGTTATACTCGCGCTACGCGGACTCCATCCGGCGCTTGGTGGCGGCCAGCATGGTTGCCTCATCGAACAACAGCTGGCGAGCCGCCTCCAGCTCAACCGTAGCCGTAGCTGGGTTCGTCGGCGGCGCGATGGGGGTGCTGAGGCCCCAAAGCGCGGCGCCAAGGGGGTCGGAGGTGCCGGCGCGAGCGGCCACGGCGGCCGCGTCCGCCTCCGCCCTGGCGCGGCCAGAGGTCGTGGAGGAGCCGGTAGCCATCACCCCCGCGCGGACGCGGGAGTTGCCGGCCTCGCCCGGGGCGAGCGCGCCCACGGACGAGGGCGGGTCGAGGCAGTCGAGCACCTGGCTAGGGTACTCGTCGGCAGCTGGCCCGTCGGCGAGGCTCAGCCTACCGACGCGCTCGGCGAGGATGGCGATGTCGATCAGCGGGTCGCTGCCGAGCCGCTCAACGGAGAGGCCGGCAGCGTCGCCCGCAGGGCCAGCGGAGGCGGGGTTCCGCCTCGCAGGAGCAAGCCCCACGAGCCTGCGGTTCCGCCCGGACGCGGGGCGGCCGGGGGAGGTGGTGAAGGGTCCCGCCCGGAGCGTGACTCCGGCCGACGCCACGTTCGGCCCCACGGTGGGCGCCAACTGTCGTCGTTTTCTCACGACAGATGCCATGGGGTGGCTTATCGAGTGTGGTTGGGGCCGAAGGACGCCGACGGGCACCGGGAGCGGGATTAGGCACGAGCAGTGATGAACACACGACGTCCCAGGTTCAGGGCCCTCCGTGGGAGGTAATACCCCTTGTCCTGCTGGTCTAGTTGGATGGGGAGAGATGTTACAATGGCGCTCCTTGAGCTCTTTGTCTGAAGGTGGAAGAAGGAGCAGCCGACTCCTCTTCCCTTGCTATGTGTGAGTGTGAGAGAGGGGTGAGCGCCTTCGTGCACGTGTTTTCTTGCCCGATGCATGGGGGCTTCGGGGGGTTTTATAGGCCATCCCCCCCGGTATACAATATTCTTAAGGTACTATTAGGGGGGACCCGGCTAGCAGCCTCTCCAGCCAGCCAGGGGGCCCGCCGTCTGGGTTGTCTTGTCGTCTGTAGGTCCCGCCGGCTGCGCGGTCCCATCGCCCACTGGGACCCGCCGGCCGGCCCTCCTATTGGCCCGCGCCCACGTGCCGCGGCACGGGCCGCCCCGCCCGGCGTCGTCTTGCGCCAGCCAGCCGAAGTCAGCGGTACGGCCAGCAGCGATGTAGGCACGCCGGGGCAGGTAATGGAGTGGATGGCGGCGCAGTGATACTGTGGCTCCGCCTGGTCTTGATCGGTCTCGGTCAGGGGTACGACCGCCCGGACTGTAGCCACGTGCGCCCGTGCGTCAGCGGCCGCTGTAGCTACATCGGAGTTCGTCGCGGGGGTCGCATCCCATCAGCGTACCTGGCTGGAGTGGGAAGGGACGGACGCCCGCCCGCCCGGAGGTCAGCGGGCGAGCTAGTCGCGTAGCGGCCGAGCGCGCCCGGCCGGGGGCCAGATGGCCGGCTCCTGTTCAGCCGGCCGCGGGCCAGCCGGCCAGGGGGTCAGCCGGCCCCTCTCTGCCGGTCGTGGACCAGCCGGCAGTGGGCCAGCCGGCCAGGGAGGTAGCCGGCCACTGACCAGCCGGCCGTATAGTTTTTTCGGAAAGGAGCTGGAACTCCCTCTCCTTGGCATACCTAGGGGTAATAACCCCGTCATCCCCCTTCCTCCTATATATATTGGATAAAGAGAGGGCAGCTCCCTAACCCTAATTGCCACGTGCTGCCCTCTTCTTCCTCTAGATCGTTTTCTCCTCTAGTCTAGTTTCGGCGGTGCTTAGGCGAAGCCCTGCCGGAATAGTTCCACAACCGCCGCCGCCGCGCCGTCGCGCTGCCGGAGAACTCATCTACCTCTCCGCTCCCTCTTGCTGGATCAAGAAGGCGGAGATCGTCATCGAGCTGTACGTGTGCTGAACGCGGAGGTGCCGTCCGTTTGGCACTAGATTGGAAGGATCGTGATTGGATCGCGGGACGGATCGTGATTGGATCGCGAGACGGTTCGTGATGGGATCGCGGAACGGCTTGCGATTTGGATCGCGAAGACATTCGACTACATCAACCGTGTTTCTTAACGCTTCCGCTTAGCGATCTTCAAGGGTATGTAGATTCACTCTCCCTCTCGTAGATGCTCATCACCATGGATAGATCTTGTGTGTGCGTAGGAATTTTTTTTGTTTCCCATGCAACGTTCCCCAACAGTGGCATCATGAGCTAGGTCTATGTGTAGATGAGATCAAGAGTAGAACACAAAGGAGTTTGTGGGCGTTGATATTCAGATTGCTTCCTCCCTTGGTCTTTTCTTGATTCGGCGGTATTGTGGGATGAAGCGGCCCGGACCAACCTTACTCGTACGCTTACGAGAGACCGGTTCCATCAACTGACATGTAACTTCGTTGCATAAAGCTGGCTGGCGGGTGTCTGTCTCTCCTACTTTAGTCGGATCGGATTTGACAAATGCGGTCCTTGAGAAGGTTGAATAGCAATTTTTGTATCACCGTTGTGGTTTTTTGTGTAGGTAAGAATAGTTCTTGCTAGATACCCGTAGCAGCCACGTAAAACATGCAACAACAATTAGAGGACGTCTAACTTGTTTTTGCAGGGTATGTTGTGATGTGATATGGCCAATTACATGATGAGATATATGTGATGTATGAGATGATCATGTATTGTATAGAATATCACGACTTGCATGTCGATGAGTACGGCAACCGGCAGGAGCCATAGGGTTGTCTTTAATTATTTTCGTCGTTTTGCTTTACTTTATCGCTATGAGTTAGCAATAGTCGTGGAAGCAACATTCGGCGCGACAACCTCATGGCGACACATTGATGGAGATCAAGATGATAGAGATCATGGTGTCATGCCGGTGACGATGGAGATCATGCCGGTGCTTTGGAGATGGAGATCAAAAGCACAAGTTCATGGCCATATCATGTCACTTATGATTTGCATGTGATGTTAATCCTTTTATGCATCTTATTTTGCTTAGGACGACGGTAGCATTATAAGGTGATCCCTCACTTAAATTTCAAGATAAAATTGTGTTCTCCCCTAGTGTGCACCATTGCGAAAGTTCGTCGTTTCAAGACACCACGTGATGATCGGGTGTGATAGACTCTACGTTCACATACAACGGGTGCAAGCCAGTGTTGCACGTGCGGAACACTCAGGTTAAACTTGACGAGCCTAGCATGTACAGACATGGCCTCGGAACACAAGAGACCGAAAGGTTGAACATGAGTCATATAGTAGATATGATCAACATGAAGATGTTCACCATTGAAACCACCTCAACTCACGTGATGATCGGACTTGAGTTGGTGAATTTGGATCATGTGACACTCGAATGACCAGAGAGATGTAAATTTGAGTGGGAGTTTTTAAGTAATATGATTAACTAAACTCATTATCATGAACATAGTCAAAATGTCTTTCCAAATTATGTTTTAGTTTACTAGCTCGCGCTGTAGCTCCCCTGAATTTTTATATGTTCCTAGAGAAATAGAGTTGAAAGATGATGGTAGCAATAATGCGGACTGGGTCCATGATCTGAGGATTGTCCTCATTGCTGCACAGAAGGCTTATATCCTTAACGCACCGTTCAGTGCACCACCCCCCTCGAGCGTCGTCTGTAGATATTGTGAACATCTGACAGGCACGTTCTGATGACTACTTGATAGTTCAGTGCGTCATGCATTACGGCTTAGAATTGAGGCTCCAAAACGTTTTGAACGTCACAAAACATATGAGATGTTCTAAGAGCTGAAATTGGGATCTCAGGCTCGTGCCCGTGTTGAGAGGTATGAGACCTCCAACAAGATTCTTTGCCTGCAAGATGAAGGAGAATAGCTCAATCGGTGAGCATGTGCTCAGATTGTCTGGGTGCTACAAATCGCTTGAATTGAGTGGGAGTTTATCTTCCAGATAAGATAGTGATTGATATAGTTCTCCAAATCACTGCCACTAAGCTACTAGAAGCTTCGTGATGAACTATAAAATGCCAGGGATGGAAATAATGATCCCTGAGCTATTCGCGATGTTTGACACCGCGAAGGTAGAAATCAGGAAGGAGCATCAAGTGTTGATGGTTAGTAAAACCACTAGTTTCGAGAAGGGCAGGGGTAAGGAGGGATACTTCATGGATGGCAAGCCAGTTGCTGCTCCAGTAAAGAAACCCAAGGTTGAACCCAAACCCGAGACTGAGTGCTTCTATTATGAGGAGAACGGTCGCTGAAGCAGAACTGCCCTAGATACTTGTTAGATAAGAAGGCTGGCGACGTTGACAGAAGTATATTTGATATACGTGTTATTGATGTGTACCTTACTAGTACTCCTAGTAGCACCTGGGTATTGGATACCGGTTCGGTTCCTAAATGTTAGTAACTCGAAATAAAAGTACGGAATAAACGGAGGCTAGCTAAGGGTGAGGTGACGATGAGTGTTGGAAGTGTTTCCAAGGTTGATGTGATCACCATCGCACGCTCTCTCTACCTTCGAGATTAGTGATGAACCTAAATAAAAGTTATTTGGTGTTTGCGTTGAGCATGAACGTGATTAGATCATGTTTATTGCAATACGTTTGTTCATTTAAGTTAGATAATAATGGTTATTCTATTTACATGAATAATACCTTCAATGGTCATGCACCCAATGAATGGTTTATTGAATCTTGATCGTAGTGATACACATGTTCATAATATTGATGCCAAAAGATACAAAGTTAATAATGATAGTACCACATACTTGTGGCACTACCGCTAAATGTCATATTGGTGTAAAACGCATGAAGAAACTCCATGCTGATGGATCTTTGGACTCATTCGATTTTGAATCGGTTGAGACATGCGGACCATGCCTCATGGGCAAGATGACTAAGACCCCGTTTTCCGGTATGATGGAGCGGGCAAGTAACTTATTGGAAATGATACATGCTGATGTATTCGGTCCAATGAGTGTTGTAGCGTGCGGTGGGTATCGTTGTTTTCCTACCTTCACTGATGATTTGAGTAGATATGGGGATATTTACTTAATGAAACACAAGTCTGAAACGTTTGAAAAGTTCAAACAAAATCAGAGTGAAGTTTGAGATCATCGTGACAAGAAGATGAAATGTCTACGATATGATCGTGGAGGTAAATATCTTAGTTACGAGTTTGGTATACAACTTAAGAGAATGTGGAAGTTGTTTCACAACTCACGCCACCTGGAACACCATAGTGTGATGGTGTGTCCGAACGTCGTAGTCGTGCTCTATTGGATATGGTGCGAACTATGATGTCTCTTATCGATTTGCCACTATCGTTTTGGGGTTATGCATTAGAGACAACTACATTCACTTTAAAAGGGGCACCATCTAAGTCCGTTGAGATGACACCGTATGAATTTTGGTTTGGCGGAAACCTAAGCTATCATTTCTTAATGTTTGGGGCTGCGATGCTTATGTGAAAAAGGGTTTTCACCTAATGAGCTTAAACCCAAAGCGGACAAATGCATCTTCATAGAATACCCTAACGTAACAGTTGGGTAAACCTTCTATCTTAGATCCAAGCACAAAGTGTTTGTTGCTAAAATGGGTCCTTTCTCAAGAAAGAGTTTCTCTCGAAAGAATTGAGTGGGAGGAAGATAGAACTTGATGAGGTTGTTGAACCTTTGTTTCAACCAGAGAGTAGCGCAGCGCAGAAAGTTGTTTCTGTGGAGCCTACGTTAGTTGAAGAGGAAGTTAATGATGATGATCATGAAGCTTCGGATCAAAGTTACTATCGAACCTCGTAGGTCGACAAGGACGCGTACTGCTCCTGAGTGGTACGGCAACCCTATCTTAGAGGTCATGTTGTTGAACAACGATGAACCTACGAGCTATGGAGAAGCGATGATGGACCCAGATTCCGAGAAATGGTTAGAGGCCATGAAATCCGAGATGGGATCCATGTATGAAAACAAAGTATAGGCTTTGGAAGTATTACCTGAAGGGCGAAAGGCCATTCAGAACAAATGGATCTTTAAAAGGAAGACGGACGCGAACGGTAATGTTACCGTCTATAAAGCTCGACTTGTGGCAAAGGGTTTTTCACAAGTTCAAGGAGTTGACTACGATGAGACTTTCTCACCCGTAGCGATGCTAAAGTCTGTTGGAATTATGTTAGCAGTTGCTGCATTTTTCGATTATGAAATCTGGCAGATGGATGTCAAAACATCGTTTCCTTAACGGTATCCGTGAGGAAAGGTTGTATGTGATACAACCGGAAGGTTTTGTCAGTCCTAAGGATGCTAAAATGTATGCAAGCTCCGGCGATCCTTCTATGGACTGGAGCAAGCATCTCGGAGTTGGAATATACGCTTTGATGAGGTGATCAAAGTTTTTTAGTCTATACAAAGTTTATGAGAAACTTGTATTTACAATAAAGTGAGTGGGAGCACTATAGAATTTCTGATAAGTATATGTGGATGACATATTGTTGATCGGGAATGATGTAGAATTTCTGGAAAGCATAAAGGGTTGTTTGAAAGGAGTTTTTCAAAGGAAAACCTGGAATGAAGCTACTTAAATATTAGGCATCAGGATCTATGGAGATAGATCAAGACGTCTGATAAGACTTTCAATGAGTACATACCTTGACAAGATTTTAAAAGAGTTCAAAGTGGATCAGTCAAAGAAAGAGTTCTTGCCTGATTTGTAAGGTGTGGAGTTGAGTGAGACTCAAAGCTCGACCACGGCAGAAGAAAGAGAAAGGACGAAAGTCGTCCCCTATGCCTTATCCATAGGCTCTATATAGTATGCCATGCTGTGTACCGCACCTAGTGTGTGCCTTGCCATGAGTCTGTCAAGGGGTACAAGAGTGGTCCAGGAGTGGATCACTGGACAGCGGTCAAAAATATCCTTAGTAACTAGAGGACTAAGAAAATGTTTCTCGGTTATGGAGGTGATAAGGAGTTCGTCGTAAAGGGTTACGTCGATGCAAGCTTTGACACCTATCCGGATGACTCTGAGTAGCAATCCGGATACGTATAGTGGAGCAGCCATTTGGAATAGTTCCAAGTGGAGCATGGTAGCATCTGCAGTATGACATATAGATTTGCAAAGAACACACGGATCTGAATATTGCAGACCGTTGACTAAAGACCTCTCTCACATGCAAAGCATGATCGAACCCCAGAACTCATTAGATGTTAGATTCATAACAATGTGAATCACATAGCGATGTGAGCAAGATTATTGACTCTAGTGCAAGTGGGAGACTGTTGTAAATATGACCTAGAGGCAATAATAAAATGGTTATTATTATATTTCCTTGTTCATGATAATCGTTTATTATCCATGCTATAATTGTATTGATTGGAAACTCAAATGCATGTGTGGATACATAAACAACACTGTGTCCCTAGTATGCCTCTAGTAGACTAGCTCGTTGATCAAAGATGGTTAAGGTTTCCTAGCCATAGACATGAGATGTCATTTGATAACGGGATCACATCATTAGGAGAATGATGTGATGGACAAGACCCAAACTATAAACATAGCATATGATCGTGTCAGTTTATCGCTATAGTTTTCTGCATGTCAAGTATCTGTTCCTATGACCATGAGATCATGCAACTCACTGACACCGGAGGAGTACCTTGTGTGTATCAAACGTCGCAACGTAACTGGGTGACTATAAAGATGCTCTATAGGTATCTCCGAAGGTGTCTCTTGAGCTGGCATGGATCAAGACTGGGATTTGTTACTCCGTGTGATGGAGAGGTATCTCAGGGCCCACTCGGTAATACGACATCACAATAAGCCTTGCAAGCAAAGTGACTAAAGAGTTAGCCACAGGATCTTGTATTACGGAACGAGTAAAGAGACTTGTCGGTAACGAGATTGAACTAGGTATAGAGATACCGACGATCGAATCTCGAGCAAGTAACATATCGAAGAACAAAGGGGACATCATATGGGATTAACTGAATCCTTGACATAGAGGTTCAACCGATAAAGAACTTCGTAGAATATGTAGAAGCCAATATGGGCATCCAGGTCCCGCTATTGGTTATTGACCGTAGAGGTGTCTCGGTCATGTCTACATAGTTCTCGAACCCGCAGGGTCTGCACACTTAAGGTTCGGTGACATTTCGGTATAGTTGAGTTATGTATGTTGGTGACCGAAGGTTGTTCGGAGTCTCGGATGAGATCCCGGATGTCACGAGGAGCTCCGGAATGGTCCAGAGGTAAAGATTGATATATAGGAAAGTGGTGTTTGAACTCCGGAAAAGTTTCGGGCATTTCCGGTAGTGTACCGGGAGTGACGAATGGGTTCCGGGGGCCCACCAAGTGGGGCCCACACACCCCAAGGGGCCACATGGACTTTAGTGGTGGCGCACCAGCCCCTGGTGGGCTGGGCAGCCAGCCCAAGAAGGCCTATGCGCAGGAGAAAGAGGAGAGGGGAGGAATCCTAGTCAGAGTAGGATTCCCCCACGCCCACCTCCTAGTTGGAGGTGGACTCCTCCACCTCTGGTTCGGACGACCCTAGGGGAGGATCCCTAGGGCGCCAGCCCTTCCCCCTTCCTCCTATATATATTGGAGAAAGAGAGGGCAGCCCCTAACCCTAATTGCCACGTGCTGCCCTCTTCTTCCTCTAGATCGTTTTCTCCTCTAGTCTAGTTTCGGCGGTGCTTAGGCGAAGCCCTGCCGGAATAGTTCCACCACCACCACCGCCGCGCCGTCGCGCTGCCGAAGAACTCATCTACCTCTCCACTCCCTCTTGCTGGATCAAGAAGGCGGAGATCGTCATCGAGCTGTACGTGTGCTGAACGCGGAGGTGCCGTTCGTTCGGCACTAGATTGGAAGGATCGTGATTGGATCGCGGGACGGATCGTGATTGGATCGCGAGACGGTTCGTGATGGGATCGCAGGATGGCTTGCGATTTGGATCGCGAAGACATTCGACTACATCAACCGCGTTTCTTAACGCTTCCGCTTAGCGATCTACAAGGGTATGTAGATTCACTCTCCCTCTCGTAGATGCTCATCACCATGGATAGATCTTGTGTGTGCGTAGGAAATTTTTTTGTTTCCCATGCAACGTTCCCCAACACAGGAACCCTGACCACCGTCTCGACTGCTTTGGCAATGCCAACATCCACCATCTCCTCCTAGCAGTCATCCTCCAGAAACGATGATGGCCACCGCGACGACCGCATGGTTAGTAGGAGCTGCGACAAACCTTGTACTTAGCCCATCTAGTTCTCTGGCCCGGATCGGCCGCCTCGGCCTCCTCCATCACCCATAATAGTGTATCCACTAACATGGCACCTTTGATTGGCTCAAGCATCACCGTATGCATCTTCGTCTTTGTCGCCTTTGACAAAATAACTTTTGCCGCTTTGATCATCTTGTCCACGTTGTTGAACCGAGGGCACACCTCCATATACTTCACAAACTTAATTTGGTCACCGAGCGAGCACCCAAGGATGAATGTCGTCCATCTAGGGCCGGTGGTGAAGGGTTCATGGTAGTGGTGAGACAAAGAGAGAGTTGTGGAAGAGGTGATGGTAGAAGGCAAAGAAAGATATGGGTTAATGAATGAATGTTGTGGTAGATAAGCACCTGTGATAAGTGTGGTCAAACAATGCATCATCCATGGGGAAGAATTAATGCATACATCTTGTTCATATGTTCATTACATTTTCGTTCAGTGTTCATATATGCACCTTCATTGACCTATTATTCATACTAGATGACCCGTTACGCCACTGGCGCATAGACCAATTGCGGCCCGAAAGTTAAGCGAACTATTTGAAGGATTTTTTTCCTCAACTGACTACAAATGATTATGTTTGTAATGCGTTTGTATTTGCCTTGATGATGATCATTTCCCATTTCCCATAACTTTATTTGGTAACACATACATTGTTTGCTTGAGTAGGAGAATGGACTATGAGATTACCCCCCCCCCCCCAAACGGCAAATGACCAGAACCATGCACCCCCACCCAAAGGCACAAGAGTAGAAGGAAGCTAAGGGCGCATTTGGTTACCTGCATCGTTTTTTGCCACTTTGCACACTTGTCCCAGTTGGGCCTGGCTGAGCATATACAAGCTAAAAACCAACATCTGCATGTTGATTGGTTGCCTGCATCCCCTCTAGCCTGAATGTGCTAAAACGAAAGGCCTGCTGTTTGGTTGCGGACTTGTTTGAGGGGAAACACAAGTTCGGTTGTTTGGTTACATCCAGGACAGTTGTGTGGTAACCTCCTACTCGATGTGGTGAGGTTACCAAAGGCACACATGAACTAGTAAGAACTAAACTAGTAGCAACAGAACAATGTTAGGCACAAGCATAAGTCTTAACCACGCAGAACAAGTTTTAAACCAACATAGTACGATAAGTTCTAAACGAAACCAAAGTCTTAAAGCAAGAACAACCAAGGATTGGACCACAGGAGCTCAGGCGGTCGCGGCGAAGGCATTGTCGTGCTCCTTGCACTTGGTGATCACCTCCATGCCCTCGTCGTTGAAGACGATCACCTTCATGGTGTCGGGGGACACCAGCTTGAACGTCAGCATGTACCCGATCATGATCTGGTGAATGGCGGCAAAGGTGGCCCAACCCTGATCAAGGGTGACCCTGACGTCGATCACGAACACCGTCACCCTCCATGCGCAGCCAGTGTTTGTCTTCATCTTGAACTCTGTAGGGATGTCGGGTGAGGGAGTCCGGGATTAAGGGGTCCCCGAGCCGCTGACTTATCTCTTATAGTCCGGCCCGATGGGCCGCCTTATGGCATCTTCGTGACAGCCGGATTGCGAAATAACCCTAGGCCTATGGGAGAATATTCCGAAGACTTGGTGTGTCCTCCAAGAAAGAATGGGCGTATCTATGCCCGGATGGAAACCGACCATTTGTAACCCTAGGTACCCCTGGTGTCTATATAAACCAGGGGGCTTATTTCGTAGAGGGACAACTCGACTCATTAGGGTTTAGCTCGTGTGATCTCGAGGTAGATCTACTCTGTAAACCTTCATACTCAAGCAATATAATCAAGCACGACGTAGGGTTTTACCTCCTTACGAGGGCCCGAACCTGGGTAAACACTGTCCCCTTTGTCCCTTGTTACCATCATTCCTAGATCCAAAGTTCGGGACCCCCTACCCGAGATCTGCCGGTTTTGACACCGACATTGGTGCTTTCATTGAGAGTTCCGCTGTGAGATCACTTGTGGATTGATGGCTCGCCTTATCATCAGCAAACAGGCCCGGAACGAGGACATTTTTGTCCCTGGACAGGTCTTCGTGTTTGGCAGCGTCGTGCTGCATGCTGACTCGACCGGCCATCTAGGCCGGATCGAGAATTTCTCCCACGGTCAGGAGATCAGGTTCGGGAACCTAGAGTTCACCGCCGACTCCCGTGGCGATATGTTCCTCGCTGAACTCTCGGTTCCGTCCGACAGGCCTGGATACCCCGGAGCTTCAACTTCGGGCCCACTATCCGGCTCGACCCTCGGATCTATCTCCGCCGAAGGTCCGGCCTCGAGCCCGGACTCGGTGATGCTGCCTGAATATCGAGGTTCGGCCTTCGCCGAACATGCCCATCTCGGAGACGCCCTGGAGCTCAACTCCAAGGGCCCTCAGGAAACGGATCTGGTCGCCCTCTCGTGGCTGAACGAGGCTCTAGACTGGATCCAGTTGATAGCGATCGAGGACGATCTTACCTCGACCCACATTCCGGTTGACCTAGAGGTCGGTTACAGGGAATTCTATGGCCCACCCGCCGCCCATCTGGTAGCCACTGTCGAAGACTTAACCGATAGTTGGACTACGCCTCCGAAGAGACAGAACACATGGAGGAAGAAATCGGCGACCCCGCCCCCATAACCACCGGGCGGTGGACGGCGACCTCAACCTATGATGTCTATATGGTGGACACCCATAAAGATAGGGAGAACAACACCCCTAGGAAGAACGACGAAAAATCCAGCGAAGCATCAAAACGCTAGAAACAACGCAAGCGATCCAAGACCAATAAGGGAAGGGAAGCCGTTACAGGCACCGGGGAAATAGATACCCCGGAGGACCTCGGCGACCCTGAAGCCCCCGCGAAGCCGTTGGAGGACCCCGAAAGTCTCACGAGTCAGCAAGACGCCGAGGACCTCAATGATTCCGAGGATGATGACTACTTCCCACATACTGCAGAGGAAGAAAACCTCGAAGTCGAAAACTTCACCGTCCCCGAAAACCCCAAGGACCAAGAATGATTCAGGCAACAGCTCATAGCTACAGCTCGGACCTTAAAGGAAAAGCAACATCAGCTCAAAGCCGAACAAGACACCATCAACAACAGATGGACAAAAGTTCTGGCAGCCGAAGAAGGGTTCGACACTAAGCGGCCAGACCAAAAGAGGAGTTACCCTCGCCGGCGCATGCTGCCGCAATTCGACGACGAGGCCCTTGAGCCCGAATCTCCCAGGCACACTCAGCATGACCAGCCGGACCGCCCCCCTCGAGGACGAGAGAGGGCGGCTCAAGACGCCGAGTACTGGCCCACGTCACCCCGTAGGAGAGGAAAGGGACCAACATAGCCTGAGGATCGATATGATCTTCGGCAGGACCTGGACTATAGGTCAAGTCACGCCAGATCCATTTACGGATCTAGGGGACGCTCCCCCGTTAGACGGGATCAGAGGCGCCGCACACCCGTTGTGTTTTACAGACGAGGTCATGCAGCACCAGTTCCATGAAGGATTTAAACCTGTCAACATAGAATCATACGACAGAACGACGGACCCGGCCTTCTTGATCGAGGACTTCCTACTCAACATCCATATGGCCAGAGGAGATGATCTCCATGCCATCAAATACCTACCACTCAAATTGAAGGGACCAGCTCAGCACTGGCTAAACAGTCTCCCCGAGAACTCCATTGGGAACTGGGAGGAGCTCGAAAACGCCTTCTGGTCTAACTTCCAAGGCACTTATCTCCGGCCCCCGGACTCTTCCAACCTAAGCAACGTCATCCAGAAGACGGGTGAATCGGCCAGGCAATTCCAGAATCGGTTCTTGAGTAAGAAGAACCAGATCGTCGACTGTCCGGACGCCGAGGCGATAGCCTCGTTCAGACACAACATCCGGGACGAATGGCTAGCTCGCCAGCTCGGCCAGGATAAGCCGAGAATGATGTCTGCCCTCACCTCTCTTATGACCCGCTTTTGCGCGGGCGAAGACAATTGGCTAGCTCGCCGAAGCCACAATCCCGAAGACCCCGGCACCTCTGAAGTGCGGGACGGTAACGAAAAGCCAAGGCGGAACAAAAATAAACGAAGCCATAGCAATGGCGACTCGGAAGACACGGCCGTCAACGCCGGCTTCCGCAACTCAAAACCCGGACAGCGGAAGAAGCCCCCTAAAGGGAATAGGGATGGACCTACCGCTTTGGACAGAATCATGGATAGGCCCTGCCAAATCCACGGCACGTAAGAGAAGCCTGCCACCCACATCAACAGAAACTGCTGGGTGTTCAAGCAAGCAAGCAAGCTCGCAGCCGAGGAACAGAGCAAGAGCCACGAAGCGAGGACGATGAAGAACCTCGCGGGCCGAACAATGGCGGGCAAAAACAATTCCTTCCCGAGGTCAAAACTGTGAACATGATATATGTCACACATAAACCCAAAAAGGAGAGGAAACGCGCACTTCGGGAGGTCTACGCCGTAGAACCCATAGCTCCGAAGTTCAACCCGTGGTCGGCTTGTCCGATCACCTTTGATCGTAGGGATCACCCTACCAGCATCCGTCATGGAGGCTCGGCCGCCCTCGTCCTGGACCCCATTATCGATGGGTTCCACCTTACTAGAGTCCTTATGGACGGAGCAAGCAGCCTTAATCTGATTTACTCAGATACAGTAAAAAATATGGGTATCGACCTGATGTCTACTATGCAACTTTATTATTGTAGACTTTGTTGCGCCTCCAAGCGCAGAGTTTTGTAGGACAGTAGCGATTTTCCCTAAAGTGGATGACCTAAGGTTTATCAATCCGTGGGAGGTGTAGGATGAAGATGGTCTCTCTCAAACAACCCTGCAATCAAATAGTAAAAAGTCTCTTGTGTCCCCAACACACCAAATACAATGGTAAATTGTATAGGTGCACTAGTTTGGCGAAGATATGGTGATACAAGTGTAGTAATGATAGTAGATATTGATTTTTGTAATAGTAACAATAAAAAACAGCACGGTAGCAAGTAACAAAAGTGAGCACAAACGGTATTGCAATGCTTGAAAACAAGGCCTAGGGTCCGTACTTTCCCTAGTGCAATCTCTCAACAATGCTAATGTAAATGGATCACATAACCATCCCTCAATGTGCAACGAAGAATCACTCCAAAGTTCTTATCTAGCGGAGAACATAAGAAGAAATTGTTTGTAGGGTACAAAACCACCTTAAAGTTATCATTTCCAATCGATCTATTCAAGAGTTCGTACTAAGATAACATCAAGTTATCCTTTCCGTTCGATCTATCTAAGAGTTTGTACTAAGATAACACCATATGATACGCATCAACCAACTCTAATGTCACCTAGATACTCCAATGTCACCACAAGTATCCATTAGTTAATTATACGATACGCATCAAACAATTTCAGATTCATGATACTCAATCCAACACAAAGAACCTCAAAGAGTGCCCCAAGATTTCTACCGGAGAAAGTAGGATAAGAACATCTATCAACCCCTATGCATAGATTACCCCAATGTCACTTCGGGAATCCGCAAGTTGAGTACCAAAACATATTTCAAGTGAATCAATAGAACACCCCATTGTCACCACGGGTATCCACATGCAAGACATATATCAAGTGTTCTCAAATCCAATATTCAATCCAACATAACGATATCTCAAAGGGAAAGATTCAATTCATCACAACATGATAGCAAGGGAATAACATCGTATGATCCGGCTATATTAACAAAGCCCGTGATACATCAAGATCGTGACATCTCGAGAACACGAGAGAGAGAGAGAGAGAGAGAGAGAGAGAGATTGAACACATAGCTACTGGTACATACCCTCAGCCCTGAGGGTGGACTACTCCCTCCTCTTCATGGCCTCCATCGGGATGATGAAGATGGCCATCGAAGATGGATTCCCCTCTCCAGCAGGGTACTGGAACGTCTCTAGATTGGTTTTTCGTTGATACAGAGAGTTGCGGCGACGGAGCAGAGAGTCTAGGGTTATTTCTGATGGTTTCTATATTTATAGGAATTTTTGGCGTTGGTTTCACGCGAAGGTGGGCCACGAGGAGGGCACGATACACCAAGGCGCGTCGGGGGGGGGGGGGGGCTAGCGCACCCTGATGGGTTGTGCCCACCTCGTGGCTCTTCTGGCCCTCCCACGAAGTGTCTAGTGCCTCTTTTGTTCGAAAAACAATCATCAAAAAGTTTCGGGCGATTCCGAGAACTTTCATTTTCTGCACAAAAACAACACCACGGTAGTTCTGGTGAAAACAGCGTCAGTCCGGGTTAGTTCTAAATAAATCATATAAAGTGCATCAAAACCATATAAAAGTATTGTAAACATAGGTGAATATGGCATGAATACTTCATAAATTATCGATACGTTGGAGATGTATCAGCATCCCCAAGCTTAATTCCTACTCGTCCTCGAGTAGGTAAATGATAAAAGAAATAATTTATGAAGTGTGAATGCTAGCGTAGTGCATAAGTTTGATCAATGATAATTTCAACCACTTTTCCTAGCATCATAACAACAACTCTTTCTCATAAAACTCATCATGATGAAGTAGCAATCAATTCACATGTTATGGTTCAAACAATAAAT
Organism: Elymus sibiricus; assembly: GCA_039707655.1. Lineage (NCBI taxonomy): Eukaryota > Viridiplantae > Streptophyta > Magnoliopsida > Poales > Poaceae > Elymus > Elymus sibiricus. The sequence continues at coordinate 325,117,104 of CM077675.1, read as the reverse complement.
TCTCTTGAAACTTAACAACCTATGTTCTTAGTCACTAAACAATTGCAATTCAACTTATTCTCAACAAAGTCTAAGTAAGAGCTCCACATACTCAATCATCATATAGTCTTCTGTGATTGCTAGTACTCAAAGCATATTTTTAGAACAAATGGCATCCATCCAACACAGAGAAAGATAGGGGCTTAATGTTTCGCCTCCCAACTCATTTATCATCGAGATAATTGTCAACAATAATAAGTCATGATCAAATATATTTGACTGGCCATATGTGTCTAGATCTTTCCCCACCACATGATGCTTGCCAACTAGAGAATAATTGAGGTTGAAATGAGAATGCATACTATTGACTCTTGCATAAAAGTAAATACTAAAAGGTAAAATATAGTCCCTTCGCAGAGGGAAGAGGGATTTGCATATGTGCCAGAGCTCATTGTTTAAAACATAGATAAATATAATTTTGGGAGGTGCACCCTTCCTGTCAACGTTACGACCAAGAGTTATCAATATCTTCCATGTTAAACACATTAGCGGCGGTTCCCAAGCGGTAAAAGTAAAGGTTTACTCCCCCTCCCCCAACAAACACACTCCACGGCTAGCCGAATCCACGGGTACCGTCCATACCAACAACATTCCTGGGGGAGTTTTGTTTAATTATTTGCATTTTTTATGTCGGGACTGGGAATCCCTATTACTGCCCCTCTCGTGCAAGGATGAGTGAATAAACACTCATCATGAGAATAACCCGCTTAACATGGAAGATACTGACCGCCCCCTGTCGCTTCATGAGCGGTCCAGGCACACAAAACAGATGCTCGTTTGAAATTTTAGAGGTGGCACATGCAAATTTACTTAGAACGGCAGGGTAATACCGCATATAGGTAGATATGGTAGAGTCTCATGGCAAGAAACTAGGTTTAAGAGTTTGGATGCACAAGTAGTATCTCTACTTAGTACGAAGTGTTGGCTAGCAAAAGGTTATAAACAAGCACCACATGTTGGAGGATCCATAACAATATAACTTCTATGCAAATATACACAACCATAACTCATTATGTTGTCTTCCTTGTCCAACTTCAACTAATTAATGGGTATTAACAATCATAGAATATGTCCAAGATAATATATTTGTTTGTGAAAGTTTTCTTCCTTATACTAATCATTCAAGAATTGCTTGTATGACCAATATTGTAATTGTCAAACTTCAATAGATTTTACTTTCTAAACCAAATGTGAAGCTACTACTAAGCATAAAGCACATTGATAATTTCAGATTTATGATATTTCATTCATTCATAATTTACTCTTAGGATATAAGTGAAGCACAAGAGTAAACATCAAACTACTCTCAAAAGATATAAGTGAAGATCAAGAGAGTAGTCAAACAATTGAGTAACTATGTGAGGACTCTCTCTCTCAATAAAGATTTTCAGATCTGAGTATTTTATTCAAACAGCAAACTAAACAAAAATAGAACTCCAAGAATAGCACGCATCATGTGAACGAATAAAAATTTAGGCTCAACATAGGCTAACCGATAATTGTTGATGAAGAGAGGTGGGATGCGTAGCATCCCCAAGCTTAGATGCTTGAGACTTCTTAAAATATTTACTTGGGGTGCTTTGGGCATCCCCAATCTTGAGCTTTTTTATCACGTTCAATCCTCTCATATCATGGCTTCACCTATTCTCAAAAACTTCATCCACACAAAACTCGAAAAGAACTCGTGAGATAGGTTAGTACACATAATAATAAATCAACTCTTTATGTACTGCCAAGACAAGTTGAAGAATAATTTCAAACATCATCTACTTTTTACTATCATTTTCACAATTTATATCTACCAATATAGGCTATGAAAACTGTAGGATAAGCAGATAACAAAACTATGACAGCAATCTGTCCAAACAGAACAGTCTCTAGAAATTTATGAAAACAGTGTACTTCTGTAACTCAAAAAATTACTAAAATTTAGTACATGCTAAATAATTTGTATGAAAATACTGTGTAAAAATTTCAGACACTTTCCATGTTCCAGTAAAATATGAAAATTCAAACACTACAGAGAAAGTTTCTGTTTTTACACAGCACACATCAAACATGCAATGCAAGCATCCTAAGGCAATTCTTGGAACTTTTTTTTGAAAAACAAGATTATAAATAACACCTAACAGAAAAAAACAGAATAAAATGACGTTCCAAGAAAAACTCATATTATGTGACGAATAAAAATATAGCTCTAAGTAAGATATACCGATAGTGTTGAAGACGAAAGAGGGGATGCCTTCCGGGGCATCCCCAAGCTTAGGCGCTTGAGTATTCCTTGGATATTACCTTGGGGGTGCCTTGGTCATACCCAAGATTAGGTTCTTGTCACTCCTTATTCTCCTCATATCGGTGTCTCACCCGAAACTTGAAAACTTCAATCACACAAAACTTAACGGAAATTCGTGAGAAGGGTTAGTGTAATAAAGATAAATCATTCACTTAGGTACTGTCAAGACAAGATTCATAATTATTCCCACATTATAACTACTATATTATATCATTCCCATAATTTATAACACTAAATATAAGCTATGGAAACACTAAAACAAGCAAACTATGCATGCAAAACAGAATCTGTCAGAAACAGAACAGTCTGTGAAGATCTGTAGTATAGCCATACTTAACTGTCTCTAAAAATTCTGAAACATTAGTACAACCTGAAAAATTTGTATATGAAGACTGTGTAAAAATTTCAGATCATTATAACGCTCCAGTAAAACATTAAAATTCCTGTACTCGAGTCAAAAGTTTCTGTTTGGTTCAGCATCAATTCTACTCATCTTGTGAGTCATCCCAAAGGCTTTACTTGGCACTTTATTGAAATAAAAGACACAAAACATGATTACTACAGTAGCTTAATCATGTGAACACACAAAAAAAAGGAAAAGTGTTGGGTTGTCTCCCAACAAGCGCTTTTCTTTAAAGCCTTTTAGCTAGGCATGATGATTTCAATGATGCTCACGTAAAAAGTAGTAATTGGAACATGCAAGAGAGCATCATGAATCTCATGAGAAGCACATTTAAGTCTAACCCACTTCCTATGCATAGGGATTTTGTGAGCAAACAATTTATGGGAGCAAGAATCAACTATCATAGGAAGGCAAAACAAGCGCAACTTCAAAACTTTGAACACATAGGGAGGAAACTTGATATTATCGCAATTCCTACAAGCACATGTTCCTCCCTCATAATAATTTTCAGTAGCATCATGAAGGAATTTCACAATATAACTATTACATAAAGCATTCTTTTCATGATCTACAATCATAGAAAATTTATTACTCTCCACATAAGCATATTTCTTCTCATTCATAATAGTGGGAGCATCAAATGAAACTCGAATAGTATAAATTGTTTCCACATTAAAAGAGTAATGTTTAGTAAAAGGATATTCAAAATTATGACAATAATTATCACTAATTTTTATAACATAAGTATTATCACAATAATCATCATAAGTAGCAACTTTGTTGTCATCATAGTCAAGTGAAACCTCTTCCGAAATAGTGGAATCATTACTAAATAAAGTCATGACCTCTCCCAATCCACCTTTATCGTTATAATAAAATTCAACACCCTCCAAGATAGTGGGATAATAATTATCTAAAGTTGACACTATTCCAAACCCACTTTCATAAATATCACAATCATCATAAATAGGAGGCATGCAATCATCATAACAAATTTGATCATTCAAAGTAGGGGAACTAAAAAGATCATCTTCCTTAAGCATAACATCCCCAAGCTTGGAACAAACATTAATTGCAGCAAATAAATTCTCAAACATGTCATTGTCATCAAACATAGCATATCCAAGCTTGTGGCTTGGCATATCATAAGCATAATCACTCTCATCATTAATAGTATGAATAACACCAATCGAATAACAATTATTATCATCATGATTTACCAAGTTGGTGCCAAAAATATTTTCAAGATTATAAGAAGTATCATTATCTTCCCAATCATAGTCATCACAACAAGCAATAGGCATAACAAAATTATCATCAAGTGTATCATCTTCCAAAATTATTTTTGATTCATCCTCGTGAGGCACAACAATAATAGGAGTAACTACATTTGGGAGAGATACCTTTTTACCTCTACTCTTTATTCTTTTCTTCTTCTTCACCACATCATGTGTGGGTTTAATTAATTTCTTCGAGATTCTTATTGATGAGATTGGTTGAATAGGGAGCTCCTCCTCGTCACCTATTTCATCACGAGAGACAATAGGAGGGAAAGTGGAAATCTTTACCCTCTCATTAGTATTTCTTTTATATTCTATTGGTTTTCCCATCTTTCTATAGTTGGCAATATAAGCATTCTCATTGCAATTTACCATGCAAAACATATAGATATTTTTTAGATTAGTTTCAATTTCGTCCGTGAGAATGAATACTTCAAACCAACTATTTTTATGTGTCAATTCTTCACTCCCCAAAAATAGAGAAAGCTCATCATAAAGTTCAAGGGTGATCAAGTCATTACAATGTTTGGCCATGATTTGATCATGAAAAAGTTTGCATTGGAAATTAAGATGACCAACTTTATTGCAAAGTTCACAAGTAATAGGACAAAGAGAACATAATTTTGTAGCAAATTCGTCTATCACTTTGAGCAAAAAATTGGTTCTATCATGTTTATGCTTCTTACAAAATCTAACATCCCTATAAGGCACGTCTTCACAAACTTTATGCACTCCACAAAAATCGACATGCTTATAAGAAACATTTTTATCATGACTAGTGCAATCATCATTAGTATTTTGGATATTCATAGAATTCATACTAACAACATTGCAATCATGCTCATCATTCAAGGAATTCTCATTGCGTATTTTCATAATTTCTTCCTCTACCAATTGAGCACAATTTTCGGAATCCTTATTTTCACGAAAGACATTGTAAAGACGAAACAAATGATGCAACCTAAACTCCATTTTTTTGTAGTTTTCTTTTATAAACCAAACTAGTGATAAAACAAGAAACTAAAAGATTCAATTGCAAGATCTAAAGATATACCTTCAAGCACTCAGCTCCCCGGCAATGGCGCCAGAAAAGAGCTTGATGTCTACTACGCAACTTTATTCTTGTAGACTTTGTTGGGCCTCCAAGCGCAGAGTTTTGTAGGACAGTAGCAATTTTCCCTAAAGTGGATGACCTAAGGTTTATCAATCCGTGGGAGGTGTAGGATGAAGATGGTCTCTCTCAAACAACCCTGCAATCAAATAGTAGAAAGTCTCTTGTGTCCCAACACACCAAATACAATGGTAAATTGTATAGGTGCACTAGTTCGGCGAAGAGATGGTGATACAAGTGTAGTAATGATAGTAGATATTGATTTTTGTAATAGTAACAATAAAAAACAACAAGGTAGCAAGTAACAAAAGTGAGCACAAATGGTATTGCAATGCTTGAAAACAAGGCCTAGGGTCCGTACTTTCGCTAGTGCAATTTCTCAACAATGCTAATATAATTGGATCACATAACCATCCCTCAATGTGCAACGAAGAATCACTCCAAAGTTCTTATCTAGCGGAGAACATAAGAAGAAATTGTTTGTAGGGTACGAAACCACCTTAAAGTTATCCTTTCCGATCGATCTATTCAAGAGTTCATACTAAGATAACATCAAGTTATCCTTTCCGTTCGATCTATCTAAGAGTTTGTACTAAGATAACACCATATGATACGCATCAACCAACTCTAATGTCACCTAGATACTCCAATGTCACCACAACTATCCATGAGTTAATTATACGATACGCATCAGACAACTTCAGATTCAAAATACTCAATCCAACACAAAGAACCTCAAAGAGTGCCCCAAGATTTCTACCCGAGAAAGTAGGACAAGAACGTGTATCAACCCCTATGCATAGATTACCCCAATGTCACTTCGGGAATCCGCAAGTTGAGTACCAAAACATATATCAAGTGAATCAATAGAACACCCCATTGTCACCACGGGTATCCACATGCAAGACATATATCAAGTGTTTTCAAATCCAATATTCAATCCAACATAAAGATATCTCAAAGGGAAAGATTCAATTCATCACAACCTGATAGCAAGGGAATAACATCATATGATCCGACTATATTAACAATGCCCGTGATACATCAAGATCGTGACATCTCGAGAACACGAGAGAGAGAGAGATTGAACACATAGCTACTGGTACATACCCTCAGCCCCGAGGGTGGACTACTCCCTCCTCTTCATGGCCTCCGCCGGGATGATGAAGATGGCCACCGGAGATGGATTCCCCTCTCCGGCAGGGTACTAGAACGTCTCCAGATTGGTTTTTCATCGATACAGAGAGTTGCGGTGGCGGAGCGGAGAGTCTAGGGTTATTTCTGATGGTTTCTATATTTATAGGAATTTTTGGCGTTGGTTTCACGTGAAGGTGGGCTACGAGGAGGGCACGATACACCAAGGCACGCCGGGGGGGCCTGGTGCGCCCTGATGGGTTGTGCCCACCTCGTGGCTCTTCTGGCCCTCCCACGAAGCATCTAGTGCCTCTTTTGTTCCAAGAAAATTGTCAAAAAGTTTTGGGAGATTCTGAGAACTTTCATTTTCTGCACAAAAACAACACCACGGTAGTTCTGCTGAAAACAACGTCAGTCCGGGTTAGTTCTAAATAAATCATATAAAGTGCATCAAAACCATATAAAAGTATTGTAAACATAGGTGAATATGGCATCAATACTTCATAAATTGTTGATATGTTGGCATTGGCGTCTTGTAACCTTAGGCTTCATTCATGCCAAATTTCTTCAGGCAATCCTTAAGGTACTTCTCCTGAGATATAAAGATGCCATTGGGTTGTTGTCGAATCTGAAGCCCTAGGAAGAATTTCAGTTCTCCCATCATCGACATTTGGTATTTCTCTTGCATCATAAAGGAAAACTCATCACTGTATCGATTGTTAGTACAGCCGAAGATAATGTTATCCACATAAATTTGACACACAAACAGTTCACCATCATAGGATTTAGTAAAGAGAGTGGGATCGAGTGAACCGGGTTTGAAGCCTTTCTTCTTGAGGAACTCCTTGAGTGTGTCATACCAAGCTCTTGGTGCTTGCTTGAGGCCATACAACGTCTTGTTGAGCTTGTAGACTTTGTCAGGATGCTTTGGGTCTTCAAACCCTGGTGGTTGAGCAACATATACTTCTTCCTCAATCTTACCATTGAGGAATGCACTTTTGATATCCATTTGATATAAGCATGTGTCATGATGGTTAGCATAAGCAAGCAATATGCGGATAGCTTCGAGTCTAGCAATAGGAGCAAATGTTTCACCGAAGTCAATACCCTCGACTTGTGTGTAACCCTGGGCCATAAGTCGAGCCTTGTTTCGGATGACTTGCCCAGACTCATCTTGCTTGTTGCGGAAGATCCACTTCGTGCCGATGATGTTGTGCTTCCTTGGATCAGGGCGCTTCACTAGCTCCCACACGTTGTTGAGCTCGAACTGGTGAAGCTCTTATTGCATGGCTTGAATCCATTCTGATTCCTTGAAAGCTTCATCTACTTTGGTGGGCTCTATGATATATACAAAAGCAAAATGCCCACAAAAGTTAGCCAGTTGAGTTGCTCTTGAGCGAGTGAGTGGACCTGGTGCATTTATGCTGTCTAGCATTCTCTCAATTTGGACTTCATTAGCCACACGCGGATGAGCAGGACGAAGACTTTGTCCTTGCTGCTGAGCTTTGTCTTCGTCAGCAGCAATGTCTTCAGTTTCAGCATTGTCTTCGTGTTGGGTGGATTGAGGAATGATGACTTCTTCAACTTCTGGCTCTTCAGGCATGATTTCCCCAGTTCCCATCAATCTGATAGATTCATCAGGAGGTGGTTCATCTAGCACAGGAGGTAGGTACTCTCTTTGCGAGCCATTAGTTTCATCGAATCGCACATCTACAGTTTCAACAACTTTGTTGTGGAAAGTGTTGAAGACTCTGTAGGTGTGCGAATCCTTTCCATAACCAAGCATGAAACCCTCGTGTGCTTTCGGTGCAAATTTTGAAGTGTGGTGTGGATCCCTTATCCAGCATCTTGCACCGAAGACTTTGAAATAACTTACATTGGGTTTCTTACCAGTGAGAAGCTCATATGATGTTTTCTTGAAGAACTTGTGAAGATATACTCTGTTGATAATGTGACATGCAGTATCAATGGCTTCAGGCCATAGCTTCTGTGGTGTCTTGTATTCGTCAAGCATGGTGCGAGCCATCTCAATAAGAGTCATGTTCTTGCGCTCCACGACGCCATTCTGCTGAGGAGTATATGGAGCATAGAACTCATGAGTGATGCCAAGAGTATCAAGATAGGTGTCCAAGCCTATGTTCTTGAATTCAGTGCCATTGTCACTCCTGATGTGCTTGATCTTGATGGTGTAGTTGTTCATACACCTATTTGCGAAGCGCCTGAAGACATCCTGCACTTCAGTCTTATAGAGTATGATATGCACCCAAGTGAATCGAGAATAGTCATCTACAATTACGAAGCCATATAGATTTGCAGTGGTAGAGAAGGTGGAGTAATGAGTAGGGCCGAATAAGTCCATGTGTAGCAGCTCGAATGGACAAGTGGTAGTCATGATTGTCTTCGAGGGATGTTTGGCCCTAGTCATCTTCCCGGCTTCACATGCGCCACAGAGATGGTCCTTCTTGAACTTGACACCTTCGACGCCAATGATGAGCTTCTTCTTGGCGAGTGTGTGTAAGTTCCTCATCCCAGCATGTCCTAGCCTTCTGTGCCATAACCAGCATTCCGAAGCCTTTGCTAGAAGACATGAGGCAACCTGTGGTCCTGCAAAGAAGTCTACCATGTACAAATCACCTCTTCGAAAACCTTCGAAGACTTTTTTTGTCAGAGGCCATTAGCACAACACATCGAAATTTGCCAATATGACAAGCATATCTAAGTCACAGAGCATTGAGACGGACATCAAGTTGTAACCAAGGGATTCAACAAGCATGACATTTTCCATGTGTCGGTCTCTTGAGATAGCAACTCTACCTAGCCCCAATACTTTGTTGCTGCTCTTATCAGCAAACACGATGTGGTCCTTTGTTGGAGGTCGAAGAGTTTGCTCCATCAATAGGCTTCAATCACCAGTCATATGACTGGTGCATCCACTATCCATAATCCATTCAGTGGCATTGGATTTGTTTTCCTGCATTGAGAATTAGTCTAGTTCACCAAAGCATGTAACTGTAAATTGCATTGATGAAGATATTGCAGTGCACAATTGTATGAAGATATTGGACGAAATGAATGGTAACACCAATCGCATTAGTTTTCTTGCGTCCAAACAAGATCATTTCCGGGTCTCCAGAGATTATTTTCAAGATAGGCTTCATCCCTTCTGGAGACCCGATGCTGCATGAAGATATTAGTTCTTCTTAACCACCCACATGCGAAGGGGTGGCTTAGAAGCAATAAGACGTAGAGCAGCATCAGAGAATTTAGGCAAAGATGCCCTAATGGTTCGTTTCATAGCGGGGTTAGAGTACTCAAATGAATATGCAGAGTAATTCTTAGTGGGATGACCATAGCAATTCATGCCATAGTGCACATATTCATGAGCCCTTTCAGCTCTTCCCTGCGAAACATAGGTGTTAGAGTGATCATATGAAGACTTTGATCCATATGAAGATTTTGGTCCATATGAAGACTTTGGTCTGGAGTTTGTCTTCTTCCGTGGTGTTGTCATAACATTGAGTGAAAGCTTCTCAAGAAGACATTTGGGAACCCAGATCTTGTTCATAGGTGAACCATTCCTGCAGTTAGTTCCAATATACATGGCAAACACTTCGCCATTCATAGATTTGAACAACTTATAATTGGAGTCAAATGACTCGTCAATGATGACAGGGTTAGCACAGTTAAAGCCAGATAATGTGGATGGATCCACTGAAGGTCCTTTTGCGGTAACCCATGTGGTTTTGGGATACTGCTCAGGGGTCCAGTAGGAACCATCAACATTGATGTTTCTTTCGAAACCCAAACCCTCTTTCCTAGGGTTTTTGTTCAAGATTGTCTTCTTTAGGACATCACAGAGAATCTGATGTCCTTTAAGACTCTTGTACATGCCGGTTTCAAGCAATGTCTTCATCCTGTCATTATCGTCATTGATGGCAGTGGTTTCCTTAGATGAGGGGTTAGTTACCACAGATACAGTTGAAGACAATGCATTTTCAGAAGCATTTGAACATTCAGCAGTTGAATCATTAGCTTCACGAGCAATACATTTTAAGCATGGAGCATCAAATTCATCCTGAGCGGTACTGATCTGTTCTGCTAGGAGTGAGTCGTTTTCCTTCCGTAGGTCATCATGAGCTTCTCTCAACTTCTCAAGATCAATCTTTTTCTGAAGATATTCGAGAGAAAGCTTCTCATGATCAGTTGAGAGGGCGTCATGACGACTTTGGAGATCCTCAAACCTTGAACGAAGACTACGCATGTCTTCAGCCATAGTTTCGTTCAGACTCATTTCTTTGCGTAACAGGTCATCGCTTTTCTCTAGAGTAGTTTGCATTTTCTCCATGGCACTTTGTTGTTTGGTGGCAATTTTTACAAGTTTAGCATAGCTGGGTTTCATGTCATCATTAGATTCAGCTTCGGATTCAGAGTCATGACGTGAGGGTTTTGAGGATACCTTGGAGGCTTTCGCCATGAAGCAGTAGGCCGGAGTAGCATCATCATCACTGGCTTCGGTGTTGAAGAAGGAGCCATTGTCTTAGAGTTCAAAGACAGAGGTGGAGAGATATGCCGAAGCCATTGCTAGTCCAGCTACTTCAGTGTCAGATTCCTCCTCGGATGCTTCCTCAGCTTCAGAACCAGATTCAGACTGTGAATCCATCTCCTTCCCGATGAAAGCATGGGCCTTGCCAGATGAACTCTTCTTGTGTTATGAAGACTTTGCATACTTCTTCTTCTTCTTGTCATCGGAGTCATAGTCCTTGTTCTTCTTCATGGATTCCTTTTCCCATCGAGGACAATCAGCAATGAAATGGCCAACTTTCTTGCACTTGTGACAGGTTTGCTTCTTGCTGTCTCTTGAAGACATTTCACCAGACCTCTTGGAATCACGCTTTGAAGATTTTGCATAGCGTTTTGACTTGGCAAACGTCTGAAACTTCCTGACAAGCAGAGCGAGTTCTTTTCCAAAGTCTTCAGCACCATCGGAACTGCATTTAGAGTTGTCTTCGGATGACGACACATCCTTGGCCTTCAGGGCACGAGAACGGCTGTAACTGGGACCGTAGATATCCCTCTTCTCAGCTTGTTAGAACTCATGTGTGTTCAACATCTCGAGGATATCAGCGGGATCCAAACTCTTGAAGTCAGGGCGCTCTTGGATCATGAGTGCGAGAGTAGCAAAGGAACTGTCGAGTGATCTGAGTAGCTTCTTCATGACTTCATGTTTGGTGATATCAGTGGCACCAAGTGCATTCAACTCATTTGAGATGTCGGTGAGTCGATCAAATGTGAGCTGAACGTTTTCGTTGTCAAGTCTCTTGAAGCGGTTGAACAGGTTGCGAAGCACATCAACACGATAGTCTCTTTGAGATGAGACACCTTCATTTACTTTGGACAGCCATTCCCGGATTTGCTTAGCAGTGTTAAGTGCACTCACACGGCCATACTGTCTTTTGGTCAGATGACCACAAATGATGTTTTTGGCGGTGGAGTCAAGTTGTGCGAACCTCTTCACATCAGCAGCAGTAACACCTTCGCCAACCTCAGGAATGCCTGCCATGACGACATACCATAGGTCGTTGTCAATGGCTTCGAGATGCATGCGCATCTTGTTCTTCCAGTAGGGGTAGTCGGTGCCATCGAAGACAGGGCACGCAGCGGAGACCTTGATAATCCCTGCAGTTCACATAGCTAAAACTCCAGGTGGTTAAACCGAAACACAGAACAAGGGAGTACCTTGCTCTGATACCAATTGAAAGTGCTAGTTATCGACTAGAGGGGGCGTGAATAGACGATTTTTATGAAAGGCTTCGAAACAGTGAATGTATTCGAAGTATGCGGAAGCGAAACAAGATCAGGTAGGGATCTATATCAAGGATCTAAGCAAGACATGCAGTGCAATGAAGACATACAGGCAAGCTAAGCATTATCATCGTACAAGCTAAGATGAGTCGAAGACAAACTTAGATAGTATGAAGATAAACAACAGATATGAATGTCTTCGGGGAATGTCTTCAGTTAAAAGTATTCATGCAATGGCATCATAGGTCAGTACAGAATGTAAAGAGTGAAGGATAGAACCAACAGCTCGACGAAGACACAGGATTTGTTGGACCAGTTCCAGTTGTTGTGACAACTGTACGTCTGGTTAGGGAGGCTGAGATTGAACTCAGAAAACCTCGTCTTCACCTTATTCCCCTTGAGCCGAAGTCACTTAGACAACGCCCAATCACTCAGGTAAGTCTTCAGAGGAGACTTCCGAAACCCGTACAAACTTGATCACCTGGCGATCCACAATGACTCTTGGATTGCTCTAGACCCAGACGCCTAACCGTCTGGAAGATCACAGTCTTCAAGTGTAATAAGTCTTCAGTTCTCTCAGAACAGAACGACTTCGGTGATGCCCAAACACTCAAGCTCTAGGTGTTTAGGTTTATCCTCGCAGGATGTTTCTCTCTCTCAATGTCTTCGAGGTGGGTTGCTCCAAAACGACAACAGTTGTATCTCTCTCTGTGAGCAGCCACCCTCTCATGGTGGTGGGGGTGGGCTATTTATAGCCAGCGGGCAACCCGACCTGATATGACCAATATGACCCTGGGTCAATGGACAACCGACATGTGTCACAACGGTCGGATTTCAAACACACGCGGCAGCTTTACTTGGGCTACAAGTAAAGCTGACTCAACCAGCTCTGGAATAGATTTGCTCTCATTGTCTTCACTCAAAGACATAGGTTTGGGTTGAGCATCACGTCAGCGTCTGACTTCGATCACATCGACCCCACTTAACATTACGGTGGTTCCTATGACTCAGGAAAGAAGAAACAAAACTACCAAAAGACTTTGTCTTCGCGTTTCATTATCTTCAGGCGATTATCTTCGCATACCACCAATGGCTTCGTCCATCATCAATGTCTTCGGACATTTTTAGGGATCGACTTCGACGGTTAAACCGAATCTCCAGGGACTTCTATCTGTGTTATCCTGTGAACTCTCACAAACACATTACTCCCTCAGCCACGTTTGTCTTCAATACTCCAAAACCAAACAAGGGTGGCACTAGATGCACTTACATCTTCGATATAGTGCCATTCCGCAGTGGCTATCATGCACTGCTCGGCCGTACAGCATTCGCTCGCTTTAACGCCGTTCCCCACTATGCATACCCGAAGCTCAAGATGCCCAGACCAAAGGGGGTCATCACCGTCAACGGCAATACAGAGCGCTCACTCCGGACGGAAGAACACACGACGGCTCTAGCGGCCGAATTCCAGTTTGGCATCGAGGCACCAGGACCCCAACCAGGCGACAAGCTGCGACAGGCGAACAAGCGGATCCGAGCACGACCCGATCTCCCGGAGCAGCCTCCCGTTCAGCACAAATAGGGACGCCTCTCCCCCCCCCCCCCCCCACACACACACACAGAGCACGGCCCCGCTACGCACCATGTACGTACCGAGAAGGCACAATTTCGCACTTAAAATACCATGGGCAGCTGCGGGGGGACACCTCATCACACCAGAGTGGTCGGTTCGACCGAACTACTCTCAGCACAGCAGGCGTCAAACTCATGCATGTCCCGGCAACTTAAACATGTACCTCCCCCAAAGGTCTGTTCGCCGATTATAACCACCTTTTAAGGAGCATACCACTCGTCAAGAGCAAAGGAATGGAGGCGCACAGGGACATGTCAAGGACATCAAGCCGCAGACCAAGAACCCCGATCGATCCTCCCCTTTGTATACATTTGTTTCTAAACATACCTGTAACAGTTACACCCGCAGTATGAATTGTAAAAATTCATAATAAATAAAGATCATCTTTTACGGTCTGATTATGCAATTTTATAATGCTTTCCAACTCCCCGCCTCCGGAAGCGAAACTGTTCGGTACAATTTTGATGCATCCGGTTAATAAACCGGGGGGGCTTAGCTATAAAGCTCGTCCCACGCATCGTCCCGGCATTATCCTTTATATGTCCGGTGTGTCGTTTTTTTTGCATTATATGCATTGGTTCCGAATTGTGTCTTAGGTCAAAGGTTGGGTTGCCCAGCTCCTATGCTTACCCTCTTACGTTCCACTCGTTCGGCTAAAAGGGTAAAGGGAGAACCACTGCGATTGTATTTCCAGCTTGCCTGGTCAAGTACCTCAGTGGAGAAAGCCGAAAATCGACCGTCATAATAAGCGCGAACCGGTCTACGATCCGAACACAGGTGTCAAACTAAAAATCGATAGAGATTATTCTGTGTCATGCGAGGGGTTTGCATTATCAAGCCACGTGGTCATGGTTCCTACCTCGGTTCACCCGAACACCACACAACACTGGGGGCTAGTAATTAGCCCCCGCAGTCAAGCTCCTCCGGCTAAGTGAAAGCAGTAAAGCAGCATAGTCTGATTGCCTCGTTCCCATCTCTCGCACTATCGCCTCTGGGTTCCGATAATTCGGCTAAGGATAATACTGCGGATGACGGAACACCTCTTGTAATAGTTACATGGGGGCTAAAGCCGACGACTGGCAACTTTCAGTTCCAAAAACGGCCACATAGGAGTCAAAATAATCAGAACGCCAAAAGCATGATAAACCATGCATACGTATTATCAAAATACAATTTTCATCGGGCATACAATAATACGTTCACTCAAAAATTATATCTTTAGGGCACTAGGTCTCTACCGACCGAGCACCCTCCATTGCAGCAGCGAAATACAGCTCGGGGCGCCTATGCTCCTTCCTGGGCGGCGGGGGCGCTGTAGCCATCTCGAGCGGCTTCACCCCTGGCCAGTGCATCATCGTCCTCGCAAAAGCCATCCGTGCTCCCTCAATACACACAGAACGCTTCATGGCCTCAATGCGGGAGGAGGCGTCGCAGAGCTTCTGCACCAGGCCGAAGTAACTGCCCAATAGGGGCTCGGAAGGCCACAACCGAATGCAGAGGTCCTTTAAGGCCAGCTCCGCCATTCGATGCGGCTCCATCAGCTGCTTCATCTGCTGACTAAGGACGGGACGGGGCTCGGGGTTCTGAAACTGCGCCCAGAACAGCCTCTGTTCCGCATCCCCGTCCCGAGCCGCGAAGTGCTTGGCCGCGTCCGCCGCACTCCTCGGAAGGTCCATGAAGGCGCCTGAGGAACGCCATAGCTGTGTAAGACAAGCAAACTTGTTACCACAAAAGGCGCATTGCAGTAAGTATGGCTTACCATCCGCGATCATCCTGACTTGGCGGAGTTCTTCCTCATAAGACCGCCTATCCACACGCTCCGATTTAAGATCGGAAGATAATGTGCATAGCTCGGCCGTCTGGTCCTTGGCCTTCTGCTCAAGAGCCTCGCACTTAGTGCTGGCATCCTGGAGCTCTTGCTGCACTCCAGCCACCCGAGCTTCGTGCTTTTCACTGACAACCTTCACGGAGCTCAGTTCGGCCGCCGCCTGGTCGGCCGCCATCTTATGATCGGCAGCCTCCCGCTTGGCCTTGTCCAGCTCGGCCTTGAGGTTCTCAACCTCGGAAGAAACGGCTGCAAATACAATGGAAGACCAAAATTTAACAATTTGAAATCTCAAGAACCTCAATCAATGAGGATTAGGTAGGGTCCCCAAGACAAAGTTCCAACTCACCTTGCATTTCATCAAACCGTTTGTTCAAACGGTCAAGCTCCTCGTCGGAGCTCTTGAGTTTCCGGTTGAGCCCGGCCAGCTCCATGTCATGGATAGCCGCCGCCGACGACGAGGCCTGCAAAGCAAAAATTATGTGAGACACACATCGGAACTGCTGGTCCCATACCATCCTCTCCAGACCATCTCCAGAAATAGCCAAAATATCGATTTTGCTCGGAACCTGAGGTCCTCTGATCCCCGGGTAAGTTTCCTAAACTTACCCAGGGCTCGGGGGCTACTATACCTATCCGGAATATACATACACCTCACGAAAAAATTCCGCTTAGAGAGAGGCGCATTACATTACTTACCTTGAAGCCCGTCAAGAGACCGCCGAAGGCCTCCTTTAGTCTGCTATCAACGGACTGAATGCCTTTTAGGACCACACTCATAAGGATGCGGTGGTCTTCGGCGATGACGGAGCTGTGCAAGGCCTCCTCCAGCGTGGCTGGCCACCCGGCTGTGGCCTGCCCCGTCGCGGACGGCACCGGTGGCGACACCAAACCTTTCCCTTCTCGTGAAGGGAGAGTGGTCGATATCGGAGCCTCGTCAGTCTCCGGAGCCATCTTCGGAGGGAGCTCCGATGACTCACAGCCTCCCTCCTTGTTTACCAGGAGGGGGCCGGTCTCCTGGTCCTCGGCCACCAAGGTCTGAGCCTCGGCCATGACCTCCTCGCCCTCGATATTCGGCCGAGGAGGCGTCCGTCGGGATATCACCTCCACGGCCTCGGCGGCGGCCTGTTGAGGGGATGTGCGGGATGCAGTTCCGCTTTTTGCCAGCTCGGCTGGCAGGGGATCTCCCTCTGAGACCTACTCGGTCGGGAGATCGCGGGCCGGGCTGCAACATGAAAGGCATTAGTCCGGCTAATCACAGAAATTTTGCATAAGCCATGTGTTCGGAATCGTTACCTCTGGGTCACGGGTTTGGTCGTAAGGACCCTCCGCGGGACCCTCTCGAACGCCTCGGATTCCTCATCGGAATCCGGGCTGACGTCGGGCAAGGTCACCTTGACCCTGCAGGGCCTCTTCGGAGAAGGGGGAGCTGAGTCCTCCTCGGCATCCACAGATGCCGCCCTTTTCCTTGGCTGCGGGGAATCGATGTCCCCCCTTCCTCCGTCTGCTCCTCCTCATGAGCAGAGGAGGCTTGGGTCTCCCCGGACTTAGCGTCCGGAGGGCCTCTTGAACGAAGACCAGCTCGGGTCTCCTTCTTCTCGCCTTTCTTCTGCTTATCCTTCTTCTCTGGCGCCGAATACGGCGCCTCAACCAGCATTGCCATCAAGAGGGTCGACCTGGGGGCTTCCGACAGTGGGGCAGGACCATTGATCTGCATGGCCTTAGCTAGCCATCCCTAGGGAAACCAGGAAGGGAGAGTTTAGAATCCCTGCTAAAAAGGACAAACCTGAAGATAAAAGATTGAAGATCGAAGCTTTACCTTAAGTGGAGGGTGTTCGGCATCCAGGCCGGTGTCTTCCTCTTTGGCCGGCCACTCCTCCTGGGGCTTGAACAGCGCCTTCCATAGCTTCTCCCGAGTAGTGCGGTAGAGCTTGCGCATGGTGGAAGAATCATCGGACTTATGGGCCCACATCGGTGTGGCCCGGAGCTGGCAAGGGAGGAGGCAGCGGTGAAGCATGACCTGGACCACATTGGTCAGGCCGATGTTTGCTTCCAGCATCTTTCCGATGCGTTCCTGTAGCACCTTTACCTCGGTGGCCGACCCCCAACCAGCGCTTTCTTGATCCACGAGGTCAGCCTTGCGGGAGGACCAGATCTGAATTCGAGAGGAGCCGCCCAATCTGCGGTGCGCGGTTCGGTACTATAGAACCACTCCTTCTGCCAGGTCTTGATAGTGTCGATGAAGGTGCCATCCGGTCACTGCACCCGAGGGAGCTTGCTGATCACCGCTCCCCCACAGTCCGCGTGCTGGCTACTCACGGTCTTCGGCTTGACGTTGAAGACCTTCAGCCACAAGCCGAAGTGCGGCTGGACCCGAAGAAAGGCCTCACAGACGATGATGAAGGTCGATATGTGCATAATACAGTTGGGGGGAAGGTCGTGGAAGTCCAGCCCATAGAAGAACATCAGGCCCCTTACAAAGGGGTGTAGCGGGAAGCCCAGTCCCCGGATGAAATGGGGGATGAACACTACCCGCTCCCCGGGCCGTGGCGTGGGGATCACTTGGCCCTCTTCGGGGGCGCGGTGGGCGATGTCGGCCGAGAGGCAGCCGGCACGCTTAAGCTCTTGGATGTCATCCTCGCTGACGCACGACGCCTCCCACTTGCCTTGCGAGCCCGAACCAGCCATGGCCGTGCTCGGGGAAGAAGAAGGGCTGTTGGAGGAAGGGCTGGAGAAGGATTAGATCTGCGCGCTCAGAGCGAGGAGGGTTGGAGAAAGCAAATCTGGGGAGCGTGGAAGGACTGTGAAGGTGTTTTCCCCTTTTATGGAAGGCCGTAACACCAAGCGTCCCCTTACTGCGCCGTGAGCTACGCCAGTTCCCGAAGCGACCACCCCTTACTGCTTCGACAACTTTCCTGACAAAAGGCTCAGAGAGGTGTCATCGGTGGCCGAGCTAAGGATTGCCGAAGCATGAAAGGAAGAAAAGAACTCGCCCCGCAAGCCGAACACTCTGGACGTGCGGAACAGCTGATGTCCTAAAGACCGACGTTGGAGACTAGTTCGGGGGCTACTGAGGGAGTCCGGGATTAAGGGGTCCCCGGGCCGCTGACTTATCTCCTATAGTTCGGCCTGATGGGCCGCCTTATGGCATCTTTGTGACAGACGGATTGCGAAATAACCCTAGGCCTATGGGGGAATATTCCGAAGACTTGGTGTGTCCTCCAACAAAGAATGGGCGTATCTATGCCCGGATGGAAACCGACCATTTGTAACCCTAGGTACCCCTGGTGTCTATATAAACCGGGGCCTTAGTTCATGGAGGGACAACTCAACTCATTAGGGTTTAGCTCGTGTGATCTCGAGGTAGATAGACTCTGTAAACCTTCATACCCAAGCAATATAATCAAGCAGGACGTAGGGTTTTACCTCCTTACGAGGGCCCGAACCTGGGTAAACACTGTCCCCTTTGTCCCTTGTTACCATCGTTCCTAGATCCACAGTTTGGGACCCCCTACCCGAGATCCGCCGGTTTCGACACCGACAGCGGGGAAGTGCTTTGTGAAGTCCAGAGCAATGGCGGACTCTCCAGCTTAGGAGCAAGGATAACCTTGCAGAAGTGGTTTGGTCCTGACTCCTGATGGAAGTGGCCATAGTTCATCCGCTTGGGGCTTGGGTGATCTAGCACTTGCACTTCGTCCAATGGAGGCACAACCTCCTTGCCCTTCTCCAATGGTGGCACGACATCCTTGCCCTTGTCCATCAGCATTATGAACAACACGCAGTTCAATGGTCAGCATTCATTCATATCGGCCTAACGCTCCTATATTAACCCACCCTACTAACCCAGCACCGCACTCAAACCCCCTCTGTTTCACCACATCTCCTCTTCCACCTCTCTGTTTCACCACCTCTCCCTCGCCATGAACTCCAACTCCAACCCCAACCCTTTCCCCTGGGGCATTGGATGGAGGGCCTTCTTCCTTGGGTGCTCGCTCGGTGACCGCAAGTAGTACGCTTGGGTCGCCGGAGTCCGACAACGACGAGGTGCAGATGGTGGCCAGGGCGCCGGCGGCAGGCGACCGTGCAAGACCCATCGTTCTTGACAAAGAAGATGAGGACGAAGCCGATGAGGAAGAAAAGAAGATGACTACGCCCCCCCCCCCCCCCCCCCCCCCCCGCCCCCCCGCCGCTCGACGCGACTCCAGGGTCGCCGCGGCTAGACAATCCAATCCCCGGCCCCGATGTAATCGAAAATAACCTATGAGCCGTAGATGCAGAATCGATTGATGTCAATCCTCCCCCCCCCCCCCCCCGATGTGTTCAATCCTCTCCATAACTCTTCAATCGCGTGCTCTAATCGAATCTAGCCCGAGTCGAAAGCAGTGAATGTACAGAGAGGACGAGGTCTTACCGCCATGGCCGATGCGCTCCGGTGGAGGTCTGCAGACGCTCCGGTGGTTGCCGCCGCCGTCTTGGATCGATTCGCAGTAGAGCTCAGGTGGTCGCCGCCGTCGTCGCCGCCGCCGGTGTGAGTGGGGAAGAGGGGAGAGAGCGGTGAGGAGGGGGAGGGGAGGGTAATTTATGACGACGCGTCTGGAAACAACGCGACGTCTCGGGACCGCACCCACGCGTGCAACCGCCCACGCCCACGTGCCTAGGGTTGCATCGCTTGGGCCTGGCTGAGGAAAAACGGCCGATTTGAGCGTTGCCAGAGATGCAGGCCCAGAGGTGCTTTAATGTTCGTGCTATGCAGGCCCAACAGTGAATGTGGGTAACCAAACGGGCCTTTTTCTTCCCGCGCGGGCCTGGCTGAGGTATATGCGGGCAACCAAACGCGTCCTAAGCGAATCTACTAGACAATTCACATGCCAGGGGAGTGCACAATCAGCGAGAACGTGCAGCCGCATATGCCATCCGGCCAGGTGTATCATCCAAAAGACAAAGGAACGGGTAAAAGTAAAAGTAGTTTTTCTCGTGACAACATCCAAGCGCAGCATCCAGCCAAACGCAACATCCATCCGTCCATTTTTCACCTCTATCCTTTTTTGCAGGCGACACGCGGTTTTTCTTGGGACAAGTAGAAGTAGTTTTATCTTCATCCTCATGAAAAACAAACATAGCAAAAAAAAAATGTATGCTTAGAAAATCTCTATAACACTTGACCAATAAAAGGAGGGAATAATGATCTTTCATTTCAAGTTGTACTACTCTGGACAAACCGCATCAACAACAATAGATGGTTATCATACACCATAATAACCTTTCCCTCAACAATCGTATGTTGCAGCCGATTTGTTGCCTGAGCTGTTGGTGCATGTACGAGGAGCCAGTCTACAACTGCGGCTCTTCGATCCCTTGGCTGTTCAGCGATTTCCATCACACCGCGACACTTATATGATAGAGTTGTGCACTATTAATAAAATTTATATAGGAACCAAAGAGATGATGATAGAGTTGTGCACTATTAATAAAATTTATATAAAAACTATGTATTTTCGATACCAAACATTTTTTTATTTACATGTGACATTGCCATGTATGATGGATGTGCATGAATTTGCATGTATTGAGAGTCCGGATTTGAGATATCTAGATGTCGGGCACAAGATATGAGGGGTCGTCCGGATGCATCCACGGGCGTGCCTGTGCGCGTCCGCGGACGTATAGGAGGACGGATTTGCCAACTCCGGTTGTAGATGCTCCAAGAAATGATTGAAAACCAACAGTTTTGAGCAAAGCTACAATCCAGAAGAGGTGCAATGTTGTCTCTTTATAGTTTTAATTACAGGAAACACAATCATAGCATTCTAAGTGCATGGATTTTTCCTTTAGAAGATTTCTTGCGTCTATCCTGCCATGGAGGAGCAGAAAGAAAATTTTGTGTCTTAGCCTACTGACACTTTTCCAAAGCCATTTGCCAAGAATACGAGTTTCTTGAGTACCCATTATCCACCTGTACATTTTCATTGATGAGTATCCTTGTCCTTTTCGTTGATAAGACCATTTTGTTCTAGGAACATAGAGTAAATTGCACGAAACCGCCACTTTGAAGGTTAGGTTTGCAGAAAACACTACATTACATTTTTTCTGCAGAAAACACAACGTCTTGTGTAATCTTTTTGCAAAAACCACTGATCGGCGGATCTGCCTCTTTTAAGTGAGATTATGACAGATGGACCCTGCCAGTCAGGCTGACGTGGCATAAAATTTTCACACCGTTACATTGAATCATTTTGCTGCACATGCCCCGTTTGTCAGTATAACACTCTTCTCTTTAGCATTTCATCAAGCAGCTGGCGTGCAGCACACAGGTCGGCGGAAGAAATGCCTGGCGGCCACCGTCGCGCCCTTGACGGCGAGGTAGCCCGGTGCGTGTCTGCCGTATCTCTGGCCTCAGGCATCGGGTCGTGCGTGCATGCCCTTGACGGTGTCAGGTCAGGACTTCTCTGCCTCGGCCGGGAGCGGGGCGGGCGGCGGCCTCTGCCTCAACCAAGGGTGGGACGAGGCCATGGCGGCTCAAGCAGCAGTCGCAGGCGCGGCGAGCCGCAGCCGTAGGCCTGGCGCGCGGCGGGTGCGTCAGGCAGCGGGCGTGGCGGGCAGCAGGCGCGGCGCGCGACGGGGCGGCAGGCAGCTGGTGCGGCGAGCTCGAACTGTCGAGCAGCAGCAGCCGCAGGCGCGGCAGGCAGCGGGCGTGGCGGGCAGCAGGCGCAGCGGGCGGCGGGGCGACAGGCAGCAGGCGCGGCGAGCTCGAGCTGTCGAGCAGCAGCAGCCGCAGGCGCGGCGAGCGCCGGGCTGCGAGCGCGGCGCGCGACGGGCAGCAGGCAGCAGGCGCGGCGAGCAGCAGGCAGCGGGCGCGGCGCATGGCTGGTGCGGCGCACGGCGGGTGCAGCAGTGAGGCGCGGCGAGCAGTGAGGTGTAGCAGCGGGCGCAGCCAGGAGCACTGGCTCGGCCAGGACAGGGTCGAGCGCCGGCTCCTCTGCCTCGTGCATGCACGGCCTCTGCCCCGGAAGGAGCGGGCACGGACGGAAGACTTTGTCTTGACCAAATTTTTTGCTTTTTTCTTTCAATGACAGGTGGACCCCACCGGGCCACACATGAGGATAACGTTAGCCAACGTCGCCGTAACATGTGAGACGTTAAGTGATGCCACGTCAGCCTGACTAGCGGGCCCAATCTGTCATAAACATGCTCAATTGAGTCAAATCCATCGATCAGTGTTTTTTGCAAAAAAATTACACAAGACGTGGTGTTTTCTGTCAAAAAAATGTAACGTAATGTTTTCTGCAAACCTAGCCTTCAAAGTGGTGGTTTTCTACAATTTACTCAGGAACATAAGACCATTTATCATCGGTGAATAACTAACCACGAAGACATGGACATTTGATTTGATATGATATGATATGGCCTAGAACACCTTGCCATACAAGGAAAAAAGGATTGTTTGTACCAAAAACCCGGTAGGCACATGGAGGGGTGCATGCTTATCTTTTAAATCTGAGATATAATAAATCTGAAATTAAAAATAGGACCATGCGTCCGCAGGTAAGCTGGAATCCTCCTGACGTCCAAGTGGTCGGATACGACTTTGAAAGTTAAACACGAGTCCCACCGTCGTGCAGGTGAGAGCGAGAGATCAATTAGCTAGCTAGGATCCATTTAAACATACAATCCAAACCGAGGGAGAGCTCTCCATGTGAAGTCCTCATGGCGTACGTCCGTGCATTCTTCTATAAATACATAGCTCGGCCATATCACCATCTCATCCCTTCCTCTCCGCAGCATCCTCTCCATCATCTGCTTCCTCTCGGGACGCTGGCCGGCCGGCGCCCCTAGCAACATGAAGCTCCTTCCGCCGTCTTCCTTCTCCTCATAGTCTTCCTTGCATTGGATGGTACGTACGCGCATTATAAACTATTACTGCCTTGCAATCTCATCGAGTTCTTCATGTTCTGTCTGCATTGCATGATCGACGACCTATATATGCTGTTGACAGATGTGGAGGCCCGACGCGCACCCAGGGCTCATGGAGCAAACCGCCAGTGGTCCAGCATGTTCGTCTTCGGCGACGACTTTGTCGACAACGGCAATGTTCCCAACATCGTCGGTGAAAGGACGTCGCGGCAGTGGAGCTACCCGTACGGCGCTTATCGCAACTCTAGCTGGTCTGGCGCTCCTGTTCCAACAGGACGCTTCTCCAACTACCGGATGCAATCAGATTTCATCGGTACGTGTCATACTATTCAAGAGTACTTAGCTACCTTGTGTGCTATGACATGTATCAGTATACCTCTAAGTGCACCCAAAATAATCCACCATATATATTGTCGTGTCCTTGCAGCAAGGATGTTGGGCCTCAATGAAGCCCCTCCAGCCTACGAGCTCACATCAGATCAATCTTGCGACTCATCTGGCATGACCTTTGCTTTTGGCGGCGCTGGTGTCTTCAAGGTGACGGAGAAGAAAGTGCGGACCCTTGCCGCACAGGTCCAAGCTTTCAAGAGGCTAGTCAACGACGGGGTCATCGCAACACGGCAGCTTCACCACTCCGTCGCGCTCATCGCCATCTCCGGCAATGACTACATGAGCGGCTCCGACGCCAACAATGGCTTCTACTCAAGCTTCGATGATGTGAGTATTTTCCTAGCATACTCATGCATACAAATTAAACCCTCAATTAATACATATGGATCTCCACCTCACTAATTTAACTTTTCATGCATGCAGCTCGATACTTACATGGGAAACGTGGCGACTGAGATCCTAGATAACGTGGCGCAGCTGCAGATGCTTGGTGTGAGGAAGGTGCTAGTAAACAACATGCATCCCATTGGTTGCACGCCATTGCAGACTAGCTCGAACAACTATACCACATGTGACCTTCTCGCCAATTATGGCGCATCCGTGTACAACAAGTATCTAAAGCAAATGATCGGAGAAAGGGACAACGTCCACATACTGGACCTCTACACCGCCTTCACCGACATCGTCAATCACGCCCCCGGTAAACACATGCTTTAGATATATATATCCGTGTGGATGTTGCAAGTCAAATATATCTTGCTTCTAATGTGTGAATTCGATTCTGTAACTAGTACACGCTTCCTTTTGTGCGTGCAGGTGAAGGGTCGGATCGGTCCAAGGATTTCAAGCGCAAGCTGACCCCGTGTTGCGAGAGCTCCTACGAGGGAGGCTACTGTGGAGAGCGCAGCGGTTCAGGGAAGCACCTCTACGACCTATGCGAAAATCCCGACAAGAGGTTCTACTGGGACGAGACGCACCCGACACATGCCGGGTGGGAGGCTGTAATGGAGGCGCTGGAGGAACCTTTGATGGAATTTCTCGAACAGGACTACCTTCCATGATGCGTTGTATTTCTGGCAGCAGCTTAATTGATAGTCGGTGCGGTATTTTTTAGGTTAGCATTATATACAGTGTGCGCGTATTTAGGGGTGAGCTTGAGAGATTTTTTTGTCCGTCATGTTTAGCTGAACTTTTAGTCTAGCAGTAATATCTTTATAGGTGAACTGGTTCTATATTGCTTAATGTCTCTTATCCCATGTTTGAGATTAGAATTTTAGAAAGATGATCATAGTATTTGACCAACTTCTTTATCTTCAGTGTTCGGCTGGTTGATCAATATAGAACATAGTCCGTGCATTTTTTGGCAAGATAGCACTACGTATATCCTGGAATTTTCAGCACGGAAATCTGATGAAATTTTACAAAAGAGGGCCAAGTAAAGAATTCATCGGTAAATTTGCATGCTCGACAGGAAAACTGACAGCACGTACTTGAGGGGATCATGCGTCCCAAGCCATTAGGGATGTCTTTGGTTCGTGCAATTGTAACGTAATCTGATTACAGCGTTAACCCGTACCGTTAATTCATGTTTGTTAAGGCCGCTCCGTAATCTGATTACATGGTATGAAATCCCAGTAGTACAAAAACTGATTCTCCGCTAGAAATCCTCGGTCACGGAAAACGCAACCCATCTCCCCGCGAGATGCGACCTTCTTCCTCGTCCCCACGTACAGCAGGACGACGGCGTCTGTGTGCTTCCTGACAGTGAACACCGATGCTGCCTTGGGCATCTCGCCGGCGTCCCTGACGATCGAGATGGCCACCGGTCACTACGCGCAGGGACGTCGAGCGTGAAAGAACCCGACATACTTGTTCTACTACTTGAACACCGTGCTCGGCCGATGTTCGTCAGCAAATTACTTGGTATGCCGGTATTGATAGACGTTAAAACATTTTCCCATTCCGTTTACAGTGACGATGTAAAGCGATTGCATTTACGTTAACGTTACCGATCCGGAACCAAACACCTCCACAAGTACACGAACACAAGGTATGAAGCAGGATGGAGTTCTGCTTTGAGTGTATTCAGAAGATGTATTTCACTGTACCCAAGTACAGATTTGGGAGTACAGCGTGGTGCTCTCTATCCATACATAACATAGTAACACACCGCCATGATGATTATGCAGATAGGCCTTCTACTTCACAGTAGCCAGAAATGTAAAAAAAAATAACAGACAACAAATTACAGTCAAAATTCCTAGTGTGCAGAAGAAAATGTGTTCGCCCTGGAGAATCTGACGCCGCTCACATTGGCTAGAGAACAAAGGGTAATTTTCAAAATTACAGGTCTATCTGCTGTGGAAAGCTACCTTGCCGTAATCCTGGTGTCTAGCTCTTCTAACTAGGCATGCACTTCTCCTCGTTACTAATACACAAAACATGATGATCTAGCCTATTCTCCCTTGACTTTACGTGATGGAGGCCGTCGGAATATGTTAATGAGATCGTCGAGGCCCTGTTCAAGAGACAAGTATCACCTCAGTTACAGGGAAAGAAAGCTTCTAGTTATGTTCACAGAAATGAATTGGTCCATACCCGTGTTGTGATTACTAGGAAACTGAAGAGAACAATTAGATAGGAACCGAGCACCAGAAGGAACAACAGGTCGAAAGTAACGCTTGCAACCTGTGAATTGGAGAATCAAAGGCCGGTTGAGGTGATTTCATTGTGGTGATATCTAAGAAAAGCAACTTAAAAGGTGGGATAAAACTTAAAATTTGAGCAAGTAATCAGGGAATTCATCCGTGGAATGACACATCACAAGGCACTACAAGCTAGAGGCCATATATATGCTCAGTACACTTTTTTAGTTTTTCTGAAATTAAATGGCGATATCCAAACATGGAGAAGTGTGCATGAAGCTTACACACTTACCTGATATACGTTTAAAGTTGATTTTGTTGCATCATAGAAAGTGAACATGCCATCAAGGACGTCATTTTGAACATGCACATCAGTAGTATGCTCGGACAGTTCCTGCACCAATATGTAGATAGTGTCATGGCTTGCGAGGGAACAACTATGAACAAGGTGAACTAGATGAGATTACCGATAGCAGGTACACAACCTTTTTAAGTGCTACGATAAAGGGGTCATTCTTCTGAAGAAAAGGTGCAACCCGTGGTGTCCGTGAGAAAAGATCCAACCAGGACCGGATATAGTGAGGACTAATGGCTAAGCTGCTGTTGTCAGCAAAAACATCAATGTTCCTTCCTCTCAATCCATAGATGTGTCTCTGCGAAGAGGCATTATTAGTAATAATATCAGACTTCATCTAATTAAAAGAATCCTGGTTCAGAAAAGAGCAAGAAGCAGACGGTAACTTTAGTTCTTCCAATCACTCATCAATCATCATAGCAGCATTTTGCATAACTAATCATTTTAACATTCAAACATGCTACTCCTTCCAATCCATATTAATTGTCGCTCATTTAGTACAACTGAAACATGGATGGACAGCAGAATCTCCTAAACCTTCGTCTAACTATTAGAATCCTCGTTCAGAAAAGAGCAAGAGGTAGACAGTAACTTTGGTTCTTCCAAACACTTACAATAGCAGCAATTTGCATTTCTAATGATTTTTAGCATCACATTCAAACATGCTTATAACATGAAACCATTGTAACATGATGGACGGCAGAATCTCCTAAACCTTCATCTAACTATAAGAATCCTGGTTCAGAAGAGTGCAAGAGGTAGTCAGTAACTTTAGTTCTTCCAAACGCTCATCATAGCGGCAAATTGCATTTCTAATGATTTTTCGCATCACATTCAAACAGGCTTATAACACGAAACCATTGTAACATGGATGAACGGCAGAATCTCCTAAATTGGTATTTCTACTCAGCTAGACATTGGAGTGTAACTGGTGCACCAAAATAACTGGATGAACTTTCTGTTGACATATTTCAGTTGAACAGTTATATTATCTGAAATACTCCCTCCGATCCGAATTAATTGACGAAACCTCTCTACAATGTAAAATATTGTATAGAGGTTGCATCAATTAATTCCAATCAGAGGGGGTACATTCTTTTTGCGGGGGATACTATCCTACATACATGCTACTGCTGTGGATATCTAAATTTAACTTTATAACGAAGCTAAAAATTTGATTAGTCCGTACTAACACGTTTTCCCAGACAAAAATATATTTCAATGAACATTTGTCAAAGCACTGACAAGAGATGTATCACAGAAGCGGTCATTTGCCAGCTTCGGAGATTCTTACATAGAATGAAAAAATGTCTACAAAACATTAACACAAACATTATCTAACGCTGAAGAAACCATAACTTCATCAACATTATCTAACTAGTGTGCAAACTGCAAAGTAAAATGAAAAAATTCAGAGCAAATAATTTAGCTTACCGCAAGGCTCTCAGAAACTAATTTGACAGTTCTCATTACTGACTCGACATCTACTGATTCTCTGAAAGAAGGAAAATATACAGGTAAAATATAAAAAACTAAGACAGTGAAAAAAGAATTAGGGTGCATTAGAAGTGACTTTACCTAGTGTCGTACAGACCACCAGTGCTTTCCAAAAATTCAGGAGGTGTAGACAATTCCGAAAGAGTTAGCGCAGTCACCCTAAACCTCGAGAATTGCTCATGTTCCCATGCTACCTGCACGATTGCAAGCACGACACTTAGCAAGCTTGGAAGTTTAACGAAATATAATACTTAATCAGCAATACTAAAGCAGTTCCAGGCTTCTAGATTCCAAAATGTACATACTAAACAAGCATATTTAATTTCTAGGAATAGCATATAATCTGAACTCATTTCTAAACCAGCCCTGATGCCAATACTAAGCTAATTGTTGATCCTGCACTCGAAATACTATGTCAGACTACCATGCCAGAAGAACTGATTCAGCGATAAATATATCAAATGCCATCATGCTAGTACAACAGTAGGTACATGTAAGATGGATTATCTGAAATCCTGATGGGATCCAAAACTAATGACGGTGTAAATCCTTCAAAAGGCAAGAACATACTCTAGAATTTGACACATTAATCTTCTTGTGCTTGATGCCGACTGAAATGCCCATTTCCTTGGAGATATCTGAAAAATCCTGAAGCAAACAAACTTCAAGTAGTGAATAACTATCATTGCAGGCAATTGAGGTTATGGACCAAAAAACTTGAAATGGCTACTGTACTTCAAAGATTTGCTTGATGTAAGGGTTCTCTGGAGGCTTTGATACATGCATCCAGAGATCATTGCTCCAGGAACCAACGCTATTCAAGCAAATTGCATAGTCAATACTCTCACGTACACGCTGATCGAAACTTCTAAGCCACTGTACCAAAATTTCGAAACCATACATCTGTGAGTTGACCATGAATATGCACCAGAAGGCTTTCATAATGGTGCAAGATGAGGACTAACCTTGCTAGTTCCATTGTAATTGTAGGGTCCGCCAGATGTTAATCCAAAGAGAAGATTAAACTTGCCTCTGGTCTTAGGACTTGAATAGAGGCGTGAAAAGATCCTTGCAATTTCTAGAAGAGCCACAGCTCCACTTCCATTGCTGTCACTTCCCACGGAAAGCGCCTGAAAAGATATGTATTATGAAAATATTGAAAATAATATCAAAGATTCTTGAAACATTTTTTCTGGGTTACATACAGGTGCAGCACCAAAAGTGTCATAGTTTGCAACTATGGCAATAGTTGGAAGCTGTTCAGCATCACCCTCTCCTTTCGATCCAGGTAACCATCCCTGCAACTCAAAAATATTAAACTTAGGCATGTATACATCTCATGAAAGATGGGAAACACTACAATATTTATAAGAGCCAGATATCAGGTGTAGCGATCACTTCTGGCATACAGCCAGCCATTCATCGTGGTCTATTTAATTGTTTGTTTCGAAAGAAAACAGATCTATAAGACATTCAAAGAATTATATAAAGTAAATAAGACCAACCTGATAAATGTGAAAGTAGACAGTAAATTCATGTCAGAGCAGCTACCTGGATATTTGAAATGGTTGGAGATGACACCTTTTTAGGTTCCGCAGAAGGCACTACAAGCTTGTATCTACAAGTCCAAAAGACAATCAAGACCATGCAGGAGGCTGACAATTTATAGTCAAGTGTTACACTAACTATAGTGCAAAATGCTGGACACTCAAGAGTAAGCTGAGTTTCGTCTTCAAGTATTACCCTCCTGTTGATGCAGAGGCTGGCTGGCCTGAAGAGGCAATTTTACGAATATCTGCCAATAGGTTATCCAAATTGTCGTCATGGAAAGCGAAGTACACTGGAAACTGCATTGAGTAACGCACACGAGTTAGCCAAAATATTATATCATATTAAAAAGTTGATCATTGGACAAAGAGGAAGCAAGACATATTTAGACTGGAAAAGAAAAAACAACATGAGCAAATCCGAATGAAAAGTCATGATTTATAAAAAAGACGTTGCACAGTAAAGGGGATCACAGAAACTGTTGATGATGTGCCCATAGCAATTTAAAGAGTGCATGTTTCAAAACAAAGAGAAGTTTGGTAAACAGCTAAAAGCACCAGTCAGGATTTCAAATGCAACTATAATATTAGTTTTGTTGAGCTACGTCGCCAATTACAAATTTACAATACAGATTGCAGAAGCTCAATGCATATTTGTAGTGTTAATTTGTACTTCGAAATGTTATGTCTGTGGAGCTTTGTGATATAACTAACTAGATACTGGATAAGTAATGAAACATATAAATCACAAGCAGAGATAGAGACATAATTGCCTAAGAAATTTATAACTTACCGGCACTTCTTCATGCATGAGCAACTTTTCTAGCTCAGCCAGCACATTCTTTGGTTCCCCCTTGTCATCGTTGTTTCCCTCAATTTTCTTAGTGCTGATGTTTCTCGGGAGCAGAACGAGCAACCCTCCAAGATGTTTTTTCTCTGCCAGGTACTCTGAGTAGTAGGTAATGAAACAACAGCTTGTCAACACTATTATTTCAATCAAATTTCATGCGCAAGATAAATAATTAATACTGTGGTTCATTGAAGAAACATGATCTTTTTCGGATGGCTCATGCATGATGGAACACCATCGTTGAGTCATGATTGTTGTAGTTTAGATGCCATGACTCAACAATTCGTAATGCCACATTATTGAGTGCATACATTTTGGCAAGAGTAAGTAGCAAACAAGTCAGATGATAACTAAAGGCATATACTACTTGAAAGCCCATACATGGAGCTTATCCTGGTTGTGACCCGGTTGCTGTAACTAAACGAGCAGCATGAGCCATGTAGGAACACGAAAGTAACAGATACACACCGACACCAGAATCTTACGAGATCGGAAAGTGTATCGACAACACTACACATCTCGATCGGCAATGCGAAGTGGCACACGGATCGAGCTCAATTCTAGCTAGAGCCGGTGAAGAGCTCGTCTCATCTACTACAGAGTGCTGGTACTAGGAGGATGGGGCGTAAGAGGGAGGAGTACCTCGGAGAAAGGAGAGCGGGAGGTCGAGCAGCGGCGCGACGAGCGCGGAGCGGGAGAGGTCGGCCCCCGCGGGGAGCGGGAAGGCGGCGGCGTGGTGGTTGAGCGCGGCAGCGCGGGAGCCGAGCGGGGCGCCGGCGAGGTCGTACTGGATGAGGCGGTAGACGCCGACGGCGGCGGCCGCGTCGCCGAGCTCGACGCAGGCGAGGAGGACAAGCAGGACGGCGAGCGCGGAGGAGACGGAGGCGACCACCTCCCCGGAGGGAGACATGGCCGGCGCGGCGGGGCAGGGTGGGGTTCTGGGGTCGGGGCGGAGATGCAGATGCAGCCGCTGCCGCTGCCGCGGCTGCCGATCTGATTGGTATCAGACTGGTGTTCAATCAAACCAAGTCCTCCTCTCGACCTCACCTTCACTGCGTGCGGAGGTGGCGGCGTGGACTCGCGTGGTAATTTCCTCTGGTTTTCTGGGTTCCTTCGCATAAACTTCACCATGTGATTTCCTATCGTGGATTAACATCTCGCATGCATGATGGAAGAGGTCATGTGCGGGTTGACATACTTAATTGCTACTGCCATGCTTCGGTTAATTATGGCTAAACTAATCCCTTGTTTGAAACAACTTTGCAACACCAAGTAACTAGCTACATTCTTGTTTGGCATCGTGATGTTATTGTTGTGTTCAGCCATATTCTCAATTCCTTCTTCGGACGAGCGGCTCCACTCTAAAATGCTTTGCACCTCTGAATTCCGATGATTCTTATAAAAGAAA
This sequence comes from Elymus sibiricus, assembly GCA_039707655.1. Lineage (NCBI taxonomy): Eukaryota > Viridiplantae > Streptophyta > Magnoliopsida > Poales > Poaceae > Elymus > Elymus sibiricus. Next base: position 325,084,981 of record CM077675.1, on the reverse strand, counting down.
AAAAGACGATACGTGTTTGTTAGGTTATTAAGAAATTTCTATTGAGCTAAATTCAGATTGAGAACATAATAAATGTGCCAACAGAGTAACCCAGGCACATTTAGCATATATTTGCATATATACGAAACAAAAGCACTTATGAAAGCATGTTAGGTTGCATCCTGGTGTTCCTTTGGGCGAATCTTTTGTGCTAGGTCTTTTTTTCTTTCAGAATCTATGTGTATCATGGAATACTATGGCATTTTCTGATATCATATACCAATCTTATATCAAATTTGGTTATGACCTCTGCGTTTGTTGTATGCATTGCTTGGATGTTTACTTACTTATGTCTGATCCTATCTAGGCTTTGGCCATATCCTGGCGATGGTCCCATCTAGGTCCTGTTGCTACTCGGGCTCTGGTCCATTGTCTAATGCAAGGGCTTGTGGCTTCTTGCAATGCCAGCTTCTTTCTTAAACTTTATTCTTAAAAAATCTTTCAGTGACTACACAATTTTGGAATGTTTTTAATTGGAATATCAGGGGTTTGAACTCCCCAAATTTTGCATATTCATAACAAGATTGAAGAGAGTGGTTGAACTGTGATGTGTTTCTAGGGAACTAAAAAAGAACATATTAACATACCCTTTGTTAGGACATTTTGTCCTCCAAGATTTGATGGCTTCGCTTTTTTACCATATGTTGTTAGATCTGGTGGAATTCCCACCGTTTCGCTTCAAAGGAGAGCTCCTTTTTCAGAATGAATTTGCAATATATGTAGTGCTTTAGTCAAACAAATGTGGGATTTGCTAGACTTTCACAAACATCTATGCTCCATGACAAGATGTTAAAAAACAGATTTCCTTAGTTGGTTGGATGGTATTCATATCCCTGATTATGTCGATTGGTTGCCTTCTAGGGGATTTCAACCTCATTGGAAGCTTTGGTGATAGAAGCAAACCTGGAGCGAATTTCAATGACATATTGCATTTCAATGCAATAATTCGTCAACTTGGTCTTGTTGATATCCCACTTAAAGGCGGGAAATTCACCTGGAGCAATATGCAAATTTGCCCTCTTTTAGAGAGATTGGACTAGTACTTCATGTCACATCCTAGACATTATCTTACACGGGTACTTTAGCATTTTCTTTAGATATGATAACTTCTCACCATGTGCCTTGTTTTATTCACACAAAAACCTCTATGCCCAAGAGCAACATTTTAAGGTTTGATAATTGGTGGATGCATGGATCTTGACAAATTTCTGCCTTTAGTAAAGTTTAGACTAAGAGCATTCACTATGGAGGTGCTGCTAAGAGGATTAATGCAAAAAAAATCAAGAAAAGCTTAAAAGTTGAGCCAAAACCTTATCTATTCTTAAGAAGTATATATATTATTGATGCCAATGCTCTAATTGCCCTTATTGATTCCATTAGAAAATTCAGAGATTCCACCAGTTTTGAATATGCCATTAGGGAAGATCTTGAGGCCCACCTGACTTTGTTACATCAGTGATAGAAAGAATATTGGTAACCGATGGGCAAAATTAAATGGGTGCCTTTGTGAAGTGGGAATTCCAAATTTTCTTCACTTTGTGGCCACGGTACAACATAGGAATAACACATTGCCACTCTAGTATGTCCTAGTGGGTCTGTTGTTTCTAATCATGATGCTAAGGTAGTCCTCTTAGATGATGGTCTTAAAGGAATATTGTGTCAGACTAAAAAAATTGATATTCCTCCTGAACTTCTCTGTCCCTTAGAGACCCATATTGACTTGGATTTTTTAGGAGAACCTTGCACCCATGAAGAGATTGATGACATCATCAAGAAACTACATTCTAATAAATCCCCTGGACCTGATGGTTTTAATACAAACTTCATCAAAAAAAGTTGGCCCAGTTTAAGATAAGTTTATATGATCTTTGTGACCAGTTTTATAAGGAAAACTTATGCCTTCAAAGTATCAGCAGCTCTTTCATTTCTCCAATCCCAAAAAGGCAGGTACTTCTCGAGTCAATGATTGTCAGCCCTTTTCTCTTTAGAGTTGCACTATCAAGCTACTTACTAAGATTCTAGCTAACACATTGCAATCCATCATCTCGAAATTGATGCATGTTAACCAATATCGTTTTAGGACTATCCAAGGTTGTATTACTTGGGCATACGAGTATATGTTCCAATGCCACAAGAGCAAACATCCTACTGTTGATTCAAAGCTAGATTTTGAAAAGGCTTTTGATAAACTTGAGCATGGAATGCTTATGGTCATCCTTAGACATAAAGGTTTGCGAATAAAAGGTGTTCCTAGAATAATCAAATTTTGTCCTTAGCTACCTCTGTTGTCCTTCTAAATTGTGCCATGGGAGCTCAGTTTAAATGTAGAAAAGGAGTCAAACATGGTGATCATGTCTCCCCACTTTTATTTATTCTAGGGTTTGATTTTTACAAACAATTTTAAATGATTCCATGCAGAGAGGAGTCATTCAGCCATCTGTTAGGTTTCTTTCATGTCCAAACTTTCCCACTCTTCAATATGAAGATGATAATTTGATAATTTTGCAAGCTTGTCCTCTCCAGCTCACTCAACTCAAAGGCCTAGCTTTTTTTCAAAGCCTTTGGTTTGAAAGTCAAATATCAAAAATCTATTTTGAGAACTATAAATGTACATGATCATGAAAGTTCAAGGACTTCATCACATTTTGGGCTATCATATTGGGGCTTTCCCTTTCGCATATCTTGGTGCCCCATCATTTTTGTCAAAGCCAAGGATGTAGCATTTCCTGTATGTCATTGAGAGAACTCAAAATAGACTAAGTGTTTGCACATAATTCTTGAGCTATCATGGTAGGTTACTAATGGTAAATGTTGGTTTATTGTTATCGCCCACTTTTATTATGAGATATTGTAGTTATATAAGGGCATCATAGGGTAGTTAGATAAGTACATAAGGCTTTGGTTTTGGATAGGGAAACATATTTAAAAAGAAGACTCCTCCTCTTGTTGCTTGGGATTTGCTTGCTCACGCGGGAGTTCTTAGGATTCCCAGGTGTAAGGGTGAAGTAGAACGGTAGCAAGAATTTCCAGTTAAGAACCAAGGTTATCAATCCAGTAGGAGTCTCCAAAGCTAGCAACGTGAACAGCACATGCGCACAAAACACACACACACACACACACACACACACACACACACACACACACACACGTGTACCCAACACGTCAAGAGGGTTGTCAATCCCCTTATCTTGCTAGTTGCAAGATTAAACACAAGTGATCGAAATAGATAGTAACAAAATAGTACGGCAAAGAAGTAGCAGTTGTGTGGAAGAAGCAAGCAATGGAGAATAAACCCAGGGGCATAGGTTCACTAGAGGCATCTCCCTCTTGAAAAACAGAAAATGGCATGGTAAACACATTACAGTTGGGCAATTGGCCAGATTGCAATATTCATGACTATGATCATTCATGGTATAATCTCATATAGGCAATACGTGCTTGGTAGACCATTGATCCGACTAGATCTACTACTAATACTCCACCCCAAAACAACTATCCACATGCATCTCAAGATATTAAGTTTGCAAAAAACATAATATCGCAACCAGCAAGATGACATAATGTAGACAAGAAGAAGTCAATCAATATGAAAAAACCCATCATTTTATCCTTGGTGCCAACAATACAATACAATACAATACGTCTCCTGGTCCTTATTGCCACTGGTTTAGTTCACCATAAGATTGAACCCACTACAAAGCACCACTCCCTCTAAAGAAAAACCCATCAAACTTGGCCAAAGAAGATAGATATATCGGAGAGCATGCAAAGCTATTTAATTATACAACAAGAAAACCTCGAAAGATTCAATTGATTCAATGAAAAATCTGATATTAAAGTGAGAATTCATTATGTCCCAACAAACAAACCACCGATTACATCAAATTGCTGCTGATCATGTGAGGCAGCTCACGGTGTCATGGTATTGAGGATCCAAAAATAGAGGGAACCATCTAGCTAGCTGCTATTATGGATCCTAAGGTCCTAAGGGAACTAACCACACATCATCATGGAGGCAGCAAGGTTGATGAAGAAGGCTCTAGCAATGGACTCCTTGTCAAAGCTCCGGAACAGGCCTCCAAGTTAGATCTTCATGAAACAGGAACTTGCGGCAGCGATAAAATTCATCTAAAAACACGATGGATGGTTTTAGTATCTATATGGATTTATGGTGGTGGAATCGAGCAAAGGCAATTTGTGTGGGTCTCACACGCCCTACTGGGATGCCCTCTAGGGTCAAATCTTTATCCCTCTAGGGTCACACCCTCTGGGTTTGCAAAATTCATCAATATTATTTCATTGCCCATTCACCCAAATGTGTTGGTCATATATTTATCCCATTTTGACCCCAATGATCAAGGAATTCTGGAAGAAATTGAGCACATCAGATGGCATTTAGGGGTACCATTCTATGGAAATCATCACCGAGTAGTTTGGAACACCGATGAGTGTTATTTTTACGCTCATCAAACCTGAGTTTATACGGAGATATTTCATAAAAAACCGAGATATTCGTTTCGATATTGCTACTAATAACCGATACATCTCAAACATATCGAAACACTTTTGCTCTTGTTTTGGACTCTAATTTGCACAATTCGAATGAAACTAACCCGAACTAACGATGTTTTCAACAGAACTACCTTGGTCTTGTTTTTTGTGCAAAAATAAAAGTTCTCGGAATTGGAAGAAAATTGATGGAGAATTATTTCTGAATATATAAAAATACTGGCAAAAAGATCCACCAGAGGAGGGCCACCACTGAGCCACAAGCTCAGGTGGCGCCCCCGTGCTACTTGTGAGCTCCGTTGGGATTTTCCCCAAAGAGGAAGGGTGAAGCAATATAGTAGCGGATAAGTATTTCCCTCAGTGAGAACCAAGGGTATCGAACCAATAGGAGAATCATGCAAATTCTCGCCGTCAGCACCTACACACACAAAAGCAAACACTTGCACCCAATGCGGGCAAGAGGGTTGTCAATCCCCTTGAACTCATTGCTTGCAAGGATTAATTCTGATAGTGGTAGATATATAAAAATAAAAGGAAAAGGAAAGTAAATAAATTGCATCAAGGTATTTTTAGTTTTTAGCAATATGATTAAGTAGACCCTGGGGCCATAGTTTTCACTAGAGGCTTCTCCCTCGAACACATAGCATACGGTGTGTAGACAAATTACCATTAGGCAACTGATAGAAAAGCTCATAGCTATGTGTTATTCATGGCAATGATCATGTATATAGGCATCACGTTCGTGACAAGTAGACTGAAACGATTCTGCATCTACTACTATTACTCCACTTCAAGAGCACTTCTATGCTTACCTCTCTAGGTATTAAGTTCATGAAAACAGTGTAATGTTTTAAGCAAGATGACATGATGTAGACAAAGTAAACCCAATCAATATGAATAAACCCCGTCATTTTATCCTTAATGGAAACAATACAAATATGTGTCTTGTCCCCTTCTATCACTGGGATATAAAGCACCGCAATATTGAACCCACTACAAAGCACCTCTCCCGCTGAAGATAGGTCAATCTAGTTGGCCAAACCAAATGGATAGGTCGGATATAAATACAAAGCTATAACAATCATGCATGATAAAGTTCAGAAAAGACTCAATTACTTTCAATGAATAATTTGATCATAAATCGACAAATCATCGTATCCCAACAAACAAACCGCAAAAAAAAGATTACATTGGATAGAACTCCAAGAAGATCGAGGAGAACATGGTATTGAAGATTAAAGAGAGAGAAGAAGCCATCTAGCTACTAGGTTAGTCCCAAAAATGATATAAAATGACATATAAATGCATATATATATATATATATATATATATCCAAGATTGATAATATAATGGCATGAAATAGTCAAAAATTATAGATACGTTGGAGACGTCTCAGCATCCTCAAGCTTAATCCTGCTCGTCCTCGAGTAGGTAAATGATAAAAACAGAATTTTTAATGTTGAATGTTACCTAGCATGTGTATCATGTAATATCTTTCCGGTATAAATATTAAGAAATGATGAAGTAATTGATATCAATATAATAATATCCATGAATATAAGAAACATAATCATTACTTTTTCAAAATATACGATCCTTAATGAGTGTTATCCCAACTCATTTTATCATATTAGCATAGCATGACTCCGTCTTCACCACATAAGTATAAATCACGAGCACTCTGGTGTTAAACTAGACAATTGAATCATACTTCTAACACACTTCAGCATGTTCAACTTCATGCAATACATGAGTGTGAGCCATGGATATAACACTATAGGTGGAATAGAATGCGGTGGTAGAGATCAAAGGGAAGTCAAAAGGAAGAAAGTCTCAAATCAATTAGCCGGATCAACGGGCTATGGAGATGCCCATCAATCGATATCAATGCGAGGAGTAGGGATTGCCATGCAACATATGCACTAAGAGCTATAAGTGTATGAAACTCAACAGAAACTAAGTGGGTGTGCATCCAACTTACTTGCTCATGAAGACCTCGGACATTTGAGGAAGCCCATCATCGAAATATACCGGTCAAGTTCTATAATGAAAAATTCCCACTAGTATATAAAATTGACAACTCGGGAGACTCTCTATATGAAGAATAATGGTGCTACTTTGAAGCACAAGTGTGGTAAAAAGATAGTAGCATTGCCCCTTCTCTGTTTTCTCTCTTTTTTCGTCCAGAGTCTCATCCCAAATTGTGGGGGAATCATGGTCTCCATCATCCTTTCCTCACTGGGACAATGCTCTAATAATGATGATCATCACACTTTTATTTACTTACAACTCGATAAAAATATACAAGATGACTCTATATGAATGCCTCTGGCAGTGTACCAGGATGTGCAATGGTCTAACCTAACATGTATAATAATGATGAACGATGGCTTTGCCACAAATATCATGTCAGCTCTATATATATGATCATGCAAAGCAACATATATGATGATGAACACACAAGTCATGTGACGGAACGGTGGAAGTTGCATGGCAATATATCTCGTAATGGATATGGAAATGCCATAATAGGTACGTATGGTGGCTGTTTTGAGGAAGATATAAGGAGGCTTATGTGTGATAGAGTGTATCATATCACGGGGTTTGGATGCACCGACGAAGTTTGCACCAACTCACGAGGTGAGAAAGGGCAATGCACGGTACCGAAGAGGCTAGCAAATTGCAGAAAGGTGAGAGTGCGTACAATCCATGGAGTCACATTAGTCATAAAGAACTCATATACATATTGTGAAAGTCTATTAGCCCTGGAAGCAAAGTACTACTCGCATTCCCCTAGGGAATTGGTTGGTAGGAGTTAACCATCGCGCGCATCCGATTATAACAGCACTCAAGGATTTCATTTCAGACATAAAAATACGCACACCTCATCACCATGCCATGACCAATACTTAGATGAGAAGTTAATAACAAACTTTAATACTGATATTTCTACTAACCAATGGTCATGAACCAAAATCCTTTCATATTACTACATCAATATAATCAAACCATACGTTTCATAGTTAGTGATCTACATGAAAGTTTTAATTATATCCCCCTTGAATACCTATCCTTTTTGGACTAGTATTATAACACGTGCATATTGCCATTACTATTTATTAGACTCTCCAAAAGATATAAGCGAAGCATGAGAGTGCAATCATTTCTATAAAATATAATCACCGCTGATACGTCTCCAACGTATCTATATTTTCTTCTTCCATGCTGTTATATAATAATTCTTAGATGTTTTATAATCACTTTATAGCAACTTTATATCATTTTTTGGGACTAACCTATTAACATAGTGCCAAAGTGCAAGTTGCTGTTTTTGCTTGTTTTTTTACTTCGCAGAATATCAATACCAAACGGAGTCCAATCGCGACGAAACTTTTTGGAGATTTTTTTTGGGCCAGAAGACATCCAGTGGGCCAAAGAAGTGCCAGAGGGGAGGGTCGAGGAGACCACAACCCACCAGGGCGCGCCAGAGGCCCCGGGCGCGCCCTGATGGGTTGTGCCCTCCTCGGGACCCGTCTCCACCGCCTCTGACGCCTATAAATTCCCAAATATTCCAGAAACCCTAGAGGAGTCGACGATAAACACATCCAGCCGCCGCAAGTTCCAGAACCTCGAGATACAATCTAACACCATCACGGAGGGGTTCATCATCCTCATTGGTGCCTCTCCGATGATGTGTGAGTATTCCACCATAGACCTACGGGTCCGTATGCAATAGCTAGATGGCTTCCTCTCTCTCTTTTGATTCTCAATACAATGGTCTCTTGGAGATCTATTTGATGTAACTTTTGCGGTGTGTTTGTTGGGATCCGATGAATTTTGAGTTCATGATCAGTTTCTATCCATGAATATTATTTGAGTCTTCTTTGATCTCTTATATGCATGATTACTTATAGCCTCGTATTTCTTCTTCGAATCTTTGGTTTAGTTAGGCCAACTAGATCGATTTTTCTTGCCATGGGAAGAGGTGCTTTGTGATGGGTTCGATCTTGCGATGTCCTCTCCCAGTGACAGAAGGGGCAGCGAGGCACGCATGTATCATTGTTATTAAGGATAACAAGATGGGGTCTATTCCTACATGAATAGATCTTGTCTACATCATGTCACCGTTCTTATTGCATTACTCCATTTTTCCATGAACTTAATACACTAGATGCATGCTGGATAGCGGTCGATGTGTGGAGTAATAGTAGTAGATGCAGAATCGTTTTGGTCTACTAATGTTGGACGTGATGCCTATAATGATCATCGCCTTGGATATCGTCATGATTATTTGATCTTCTATCAATTGCCCAACAGTAATTTGTTCACCCACCGTGTGCTATACTCATGAGAGAAGCCACTAGTGAAACGGCCCTCGGGTCTACTTTTCCAACATATTGCTTTCTGATCTATCTTTTTGCCGCTTTTGTTTTCGGATCTATTATTCCAAAAACCCAAAAATACCTTGCTGCACTTTTTATTTGCTCTTTTTATTTTGTGTTCTTGAGAGATCTATCTCTCCAATCTATCACTACCTAATCTATCTTTTTACCGTGGAGAGATTGACAACCTCTCTTTCGCGTCGGGTTGCAAGTATTTGTTCTTTGTGTGCAGGTGCTGTTTACATAGTGGTGGTGATCCTCCTACTGGTTTGATACCTTGGTTTCATAATGAAGGGAAATACTTACCGTCGCTGTGCTGCATCATCCCTTCCTCTTTGGGGAAATACCGACGCAGTCTCAAGCCACGTCAACACCTTGCTCTAAAAGATATAAGTGAAGCACTAGAGCAACTGCCTAGCTCAAAACATATTGCTGCATATTTTATTTTCCCTTTTTATTTTTGTGTTCTTGAGAGATCTATCTCTCCAATCTATCACTACCTAATCTATCTTTTTACCGTAGAGAGATTGACAACCTCTCTTTCGCATCGGGTTGCAAGTATTTGTTCTTTGTGTGCAGGTGTTGTTTACGTAGTGGTGGTGATCCTCCTACTGGTTCGATACCTTGGTTTCATAACTGAGGGAAATACTTACCGTCGCTGTGCTGCATCATCCCTTCCTCTTTTGGGAAATACCAACGCAGTCTCAAGCCACGTCAGTGGGGAGATGAGATGATAAAGTTCCCATTTTCCTCTATGTTAAGTAAGCCGTATGAAGAGGAAGCTAGGGATAATGAGGAGCAGGAAATACCGACGCAATCTCAAGCCACGTCAAAAGAATTTGTGGCGTCGTTGCCGGGGAGGAAGTGGTCTCTTCTACGTGCCAATATCTGGCGCCGAGGAGACACCATCATCATCTACTAGGTTCCTAATCACAAATCTCATCTCCGTGCAATTACATTATTTGCCATTTGCCTCTCGCTTTCCGCTCCCCTGCTTCACCCAATTTGCCATTTTATTCGCCCTCTTTTTCGTTTGCCTTTTTCTCGTCAGATCTCTTGCTTGCTTGCAATCTTATTTGCGTAGTCACGATGACTCAAGAAAACACCAAGTTGTGTGATTTTTCCAATACTAATAATAATGATTTTATTAGTACTCCTATTGCTCCTCCCGCCACTAGTGCGGAGTCTTGTGATATTAATGCCGCTTTGTTGAACCTTGTCATGAAAGATCAATTTGTCGGTAATCCTAATGAGGATGGCGCGTCCCATCTAAACATATTCGTAGAATTGTGTGATATGCAAAAGAAAAAAGATGTGGACAATGATATAGTGAAGTTGAAATTATTTCCTTTCTCCTTGCGGGATCATGCAAAAATTTGGTTTTCTTCTTTGCCTCGCAATAGTATCGATTCTTGGTATAAGTGCAAGGATGCTTTCATTACTAAGTATTTTCCGCCCGCGAAAATTATTTCCCTTAGGACAAAATCATGAATTTTAAGCAACTTGAGCATGAACATGTTGCACAATCTTGGGAAAGAATAAAATTGATGCTAAGAAATTGTCCTACTCATGGTTTAAATCTTTGGATGATCATTCAAAAAAATTATGCGGGATTGAATTTTGTCTCTAGAAATCTTTTAGATTCCACCGCAGGTGGTACTTTTACCGAAATTACTTTGGGTGAATCTACTAAATTGCTAGATAATATCATGGAAAATTATTCACAATGGCATACCGAAAGAGCACCTACTAGTAAAAAGGTTAATTCGGTTGAAGAAATTAGTACTTTGAGTGATAAGGTTGATGCTTTGATGAAGTTGGTTGCTAGTAAAAATGGTCCTATTGATCTTAATGACGTGCCTTTGTCTACCTTGATTGAGCAAAGTAGTGATTCCGTAGATGTGAACTTCGTCTCGCGAAACAATTTCAATAACAATGCTTACAGAGGTAATTTTAATCTTAGGCCTTTTCCTGGAAATTCCTCTAACAATTATGGTAATTCCTATGGTAATTCCTCTTACAATAATAATAGGAACACCTCTGATCTTGAGAGTAATATTAAAGAATTTATCAATGCGTAAAAGGTTTTCAATACTATGATAGAAGAAAAGTTGAATAAGATTGATGAATATATTAAAGATTTATATGTCTCTATGGATGAAAGTAAGAAAAGAACCGCTATGCTTAGAGCTAGAAGAGAATTCTTAGAAAAAATCGTTTTCTAGTGATTGCTTTCAGAAAAATGATGAAGATCTTAAAGTGATTGGTGTTTCTTCTATTGATTCCTTGTTTAGTAATATTAAGATTGATGATCAAGGGACTGAAGTAGAGTCAACTTTAGCTAGAAGGCGTCCCAATAATTTGGAGGGTGAAAATCTTGATGAAAAATTTGATGAAAGTGGGTTTGAAGAGGTCAAAACTTTAACTAGTGATGTGCCCACTATTTTGGATTGCAAAGACTTTAATTATGATAGTTGCTCTTTGATTGAAAGTATTTCTTTGCTGCAATCCATGTTGAATTCACCCCATGCTTATGAACAAAATAAAGCTTTTACTAAACATATCGTTGATGCCATGATGAAATCCTTTGAAGAAAAGTTGGAGTTGGAGATCTCTATTCCTAGAAAATTACATGATGAGTGGGAACCTACCATTAAGGTCAAGATTAAAAGTTATGAGTGCTTTGCTTTATGTGATTTGGGTGCTAGTATTTCCACGATTCTGAAATCTTTATGTGATGTGCTTGGTCTCACCAATATTGAAGAATGTTCTCTTAATTTGCACTTGGCGGATGCTACTATTAAAAAACCTTTGGGAAGAATCAATGATGTTCTTATTCTTGCAAATAGGAACTATGTGCCCATTGATTTTATTGTTCTTGATATTGATTGCAATCCGTCTTGTCCCATTATACTTGGTAGATCGTTCTTACGAACTATAGGTGCCGTGATTGATATGAAAGAAGGCAATATTAGATTTCAGTTTCCATTAAGAAAGGGTATGGAACACTTCCCTAGAACAAGAATTAATCCACCATATGAATCAATCATGAGAGCATCCTATGGAGCAAAAACCAAAGATGACAATACTTGAATCTATGCGTTATGCCTAGCTAGGGGCGTAAAACGATAGCGCTTGTTGGGAGGCAACCCAATGAATAAATTTATTTTCTTCTTTTTCTTTCTGTTTTTGAGTGTTGACACAATTATGCCTCTGTTATGATTGTGTTTTTATGTTTTATTTAGTGTTTGTGCCTGATACGTCTCCAACGTATCTATAATTTTTGCTTGTTCCATGCTGTTATATTATCATTCTTGGATGTTTTACAATCACTTTATAGCAACTTTATATCATTTTTTGGGACTAACCTATTGACATAGTGCCAAAGTGCCAGTTGCTGTTTTTGCTTGTTTTTTTACTTCGCAGAAAATCAATACCAAACGGAGTCCAATCGCGACGAAACTTTTTGGAGATTTTTTCTGGACCAGAAGACACCCAGTGGGCCAAAGAAGTACCGGAGAAGTGGGCCGAGGAGACCACAACCCACCAGGGCGCGCCAGGGGGGCCTCGGCGCGCCCTGATGGGTTGTGCCCTCCTCGGGACCCCTCTCCACCGCCTCCGATGCCTATAAATTCCCAAATATTCGGAAACCCTCAAAAATAACCCTAGACTCTCCGCTCCGCCGCCGCAACTCTCTGTATCGACGAAAAACCAACCTGGAGACGTTCCAGTACCCTGCCGGAGAGGGGAATCCATCTCCGGTGGCCATCTTCATCATCCCGGCGGAGGCCATGACGAGGAGGGAGTAGTCCACCCTCGGGGCTGAGGGTATGTACCAGTAGCTATGTGTTCAATCTCTCTCTCTCTCGTGTTCTTGAGATGTCACAATCTTGATGTATCACGGGCTTTGTTAATATAGTCGGATCATATGATGTTATTCCCTTGCTATCATGTTGTGATGAATTGAATCTTTCCCTTTGAGATATCGTTATGTAGGATTGAATATTGGATTTGAGAACACTTGATATATGTCTTGCATATGGATACCCGTGGTGACAATGGGGTGTTCTATTGATTCACTTGATGTATGTTTTGGTACTCAACTTGCGGATTTCCGCGGTGACATTGGGGTAATCTATGCATAGGGGTTGATACACGTTCTTGTCCTACTTTCTCTGATAGAAATCTTGGGGTACTCTTTGAGGTTCTTTGTGTTGGATTGAGTATTATGAATGTGAAATTGTTTGATGCGTATCGTATAATTAACTCATGGATACTTGTGGTGATATTGGAGTATCTAGGTGACAATAGAGTTGGTTGATGCGTATCATATGGTGTTATTCTAGTATAAACTCTTAGATAGATCGAACGGAAAGGATAACTTGATGTTATCTTAGTACGAACTCTTGAATAGATCGATCGGAAAGGATAACTTTAAGGTTGTTTCGTACCCTACAAACAATTTCTTCTTATGTTCTCCGCTAGATAAGAACTTTGGAGTAATTCTTCGTTGCACGTTGAGGGGTGGTTATGTGATCCAATTATGTTAGCATTGTTGAGAGATTGCACTAGCGAAAGTACGGACCCTAGGCCTTGTTTTCAAACATTGCAATACCGTTTGTGCTCACTTTTGTTACTTGCTACCTTGCTATTTTTATATTTTCTGTCGTCGTTTTCTCACAGGGGGTGCCCCGGGACGGCAGATGCCATGGGATGGCTTAAGAGGTGAGAGCAAGGCTGCAGTGGAGATCCGGGACGGGTATGCAGATAGCACGTGGTGGTTTACCCAGGTTCGGGGCTCTCCGGAGAGATAACACCCCTACTCCTGCATGTCTGTATATATGTGGTATATCCGGTACAGAGTCGCTCCTGGAGCTGTATTGAACTGAGAGCAGTGGCCCGGTGCATACTGTCTCGTATATGTCTCATATGTATGTGTGAGCTAGCTAGCAAGTGGGCATGAGAGAGCTCCCCCGTGAATGGCCTGGGTGGAATGAGTGGGCATGGTGCCCTTTTATAGTGTGGAGTAGGCATGGTGGGTGGTGGCCCACCCACCAACTACACTATTCTAGATGTCAAGTGAGGTAGGCACTAGTACACCACTATTGGAGGTGACACGTGGGGTGATGCATGATGTAGTCAATAGTGCACCACTATTGGGGCGCAGTGAGGTGACGCGTGATGCAAGTTATAGTGTCTTCATGTCATGTCCGACGGGACGTGGCGGTTGACCTCACGCAGTAGGCCGGCTGGAGCAGCCGGGCAGGGGTCGGTCGGAGAAGTCGGCTGGCGCCGCCGGGCAGGGGGCCGGCCGGCCTTAGGAGCCAGCCGGGCCAGGGGGGCCAGCCGGAGCAGCCGGACAGAGGGGCGTTGGCCGCCCCGTTGTTTTAAAATGTTGAGTCGCCTCCATGAGCCTACCCGGGGGTAATCCCCCCGACAGTAGCCTCCGAGCCTCCGGGCGACTTGGAGAGTCGGGCGGAGGGTTTTCGCCGCTGGGGTTGTTGTTGCGGAAGTTGTTGACGACGGTTGATTACGTGTCGGGGACGACGCGGCTTGCTCCCAGCGGGGGCGCGCCAGCGCACCCGCTGGGTGTAGCCTCCGAGCCTCCGGGCGACTCGAAGAGTCGGGCGGAGGGTCTTTGCTGTTGCCGAAATAGACGGTGGCGTCGAGGACGTCGGGCGTGGACGCAGAGTCCGCCAACCGACGGGCGCGGGGCCCTGCCTGTCGCGGACGCGGAGTTCACTGGCTGGCTGTTTCCAGCAGGGGCGCGCCAGCGCACCCGCTGGGTGTAGCCTCCGAGCCTCCGGGCGACTCGAGGAGTCGGGCGGAGGGTCTTTGCTGTTGCAGAAGCAGACGGTGGCGTCAGGGATGTCGGGCGCGGACGCGGGGTCCGCTGGCTGATGGGCGCGGAGCCCAGCCGGGGGCGGACGCAGGGTCCGCCGGCTGATGGGCGCGGAGCCCTGCCGAGGGCGGACGCGGGGTCCGCCGGCTGATGGGCGCGGAGCCCAGCCGGGGGCGGACGCAGGGTCCGCCGGCTGATGGGCGCGGAGCCCTGCCGAGGGCGGACGCGGGGTCCGCCGGCGGATGGGCGCGGAGCCCTGCCGAGGGCGGACGCGGGGTCCGCCGGCCGATGAGCGCGAGGCGCTGCCGAGGGCGAACGCGGGGTCCGCCGGCCGATGAGCGCGAGGCGCTGCCGAGGGCGAACGCGGGGTCCGCCGGCCGATGAGCGCGAGGCGCTGCCGAGGGCGAACGCGGGGTCCGCCGGCCGATGAGCGCGAGGTGCTGCCGAGGGCGGACGCGGGGTCCGCCGGCTGATGAGCGCGAGGAGTTTTCTCATGGAAACGATCGTGCAAAAGACAAGTTTAGTTGATGCAGATATATCAAATATTTGATTTTGGTAGTGCGAGTTTATGCAGAGGGTGCCGACTCGGGTTTGTCCGAGCCCCTTTCAATCTTTTTCATGTGCCCTCCGCTCTTTGGCTTTTGCTCTTGCCAGCCGGACAGCCGGGAGCCAGTCTGTGGCTGAGGTGAAGAGTGGGCCGCGGAATGGAGCGTACAGTACTCGGATTCTGGGGCAGACTCGACCGAGCAGATATTCATAAATGAAACGACCAGATCGCCCAAGCCATTTTCTCCTTAGACGCCTTTCGCATGTGGTGACCTCCAGCTTGTGCTCTCGCTAGCCGGACAGTCGCAGTGCGAGCTGTAGCTGAGACAAAGAGTGGGCCTTGGTACCGTACACGCAACTAAGCCGTCTATGGGTATGAACGTATCGGGCCAAACGGTCAACCCCCGGGCCGAGGCTAGCTGGCGCCGGGGTGAACAGTAAAGTAGTAGAAACAAATGCGGGGATGGCCCCCGAGGATCGCTCGGGGTATCCGTTTGTGTGTACGCTGCAAGGATATGCGGGTGGAGATCTCACATTGCTTTTTGGTGCCGGCGAGGCGGTTTTTGTCGATGTCGGCCAGCGCGGCTCGCATCCGACGTGGTCCGACTGATGCGCGCGAGGCGCCGCCGGGCGCGGACTTGGAGTCCGCCGGCTCATGGGCGCGAGGCGCTGCCGGTCGAGGACGCGGAGCCCGTCGGCGGATGGTCGCGGGCCACTGTCGGATGCGGACGCGGAGTCAGTGCTGAAGCAGACGGTGGCGTCGAGGACGTCGGGCGCGGGTGACATTAGTGTTAATTTAATTATTTTTACTAATCTAATCTCCTAATAAGCAACTGACAGGGGTGGCCCACTGTCATACACACAGGGGTGTTAGGCCCCACATGGCAGTGACTGGTCAAACCCTGTCAGCCAGTTGACCAAGTCAACTGGTCAACCAGGACCTGGGGGCCCACGGGTCAGTGACCCTGGCAGTGGCCCCAGGTGGTCCACGTCGGCGGCGGCCGGCATTCGTCGCCGAAGGAGCTCTGACGAGCGCCCGAGACGGCGAGGGGGTTCGGAAATCGTCTACGGGGCACCAAATCGGCCCATTCTTGGCGCGTTCGAGAGCTGGCGCAGCCGCCGTTCCATTCCAACCATCGGGAGGAGCAACGGTGGACGGTGGCGAGCGGCAGGTCGACAGCGGCGGAGGCGAGCTTCGGGCGTCGATGGCATCTCGCGAACCAGGACGCGTTCGAGCTATCCAGCGGTACTAATCGAGCCTACGCAATGTGCTGAGCCGAACGGTAGCGACGGCGGGACCAAATGGTCGCCGGATGGTCGCCGGCGGCGAGCTCAGGCGGAACCGAGCTTCGGCTCCGGTGGCAACGGGCGCTACGGCGGCGAAAACGCTCGGGGAAGAGAGGGGAAGGACTCAGGGGCT
This sequence comes from Elymus sibiricus, assembly GCA_039707655.1. NCBI lineage: Eukaryota > Viridiplantae > Streptophyta > Magnoliopsida > Poales > Poaceae > Elymus > Elymus sibiricus. The sequence continues at coordinate 325,068,243 of CM077675.1, read as the reverse complement.
CACCGCGAGCCTGTAGGTGTGCAAAGCGGGCTCGGGGGAGGCCTGGAGTAGCCGGAATCGTCGTCGGAGCGCGGCGGCGATCCGAGGAAGGAGGAGCTCGTGGTCGTCGATGTAGGGGCTCCGGTGCTCGTTCCACTGGTCGAGGAGGACGGGGTGGTCGCGGCGGTTCTTCCTAGCTAGCTGGCAGCGCGCGGGAGGCTCTGTGGGCGCGGCTAGCCGGCAGCCATGGCGACGGTGGCGCTCGGGAGAGAGTGGAGCGGGCGAGGGAGAGGGGGAGAGGGAGAGGAGAGGCGAATGGCGAAGGCGGCCAGGGGGGACGGCTCGGGGCGAGGCTTATCCCCTCGCCCACCTGCTCCCGTCGGCGTGGCGAACGGCGACGGCGCGGCGCGGCTCTGTCCACGGCGGGAGCGACACGGAGGAAGAAGGACGGTGGGCAGGTGGGGGTGGGCTGGGCCAGCGCGGCCCAGTCGCCAGGTAAGTGGGCTTCTGCCCTTTTTCTTTTGTTTCTTTTCTGTTTTTTTCTTTTTATTAATAAACAGAGAGAAGTAGAAGAATATTTGGGCACACTTTTCACTTAGAAAAATATGGGAAGTGTCCCATTAATTCACTAGTGAGTTTAGACAGTGCCACAAATATTTTGGAGGCCAGTGGATATCTTTTGCATTTTTCATAAATGAAAAAGCAATTTTAAAGTGTTGAATTAGCACTGTTTAATTGCTACTGTTCATTTTTGCAAAAGAGTGATGTTGTTTTTCTTAACAACATTAGTTTTGAGATTTTTAACAATTGTGCAACATTTTTCATATGCTGTTTGCCACTTTATTTTATCACCTTAAAATTCAATGCCCTTTTGAGGTGAAATTTAAAATGAGATATGAATTTCAACTTGATCACATTCTACTTAGCAAAATGATTAGGCACTGTTCATGGTCATCACTGTGCTTAATTGCAATGATCACTGTAGCACAAAACCCAAGGTGTCACAAGTTGACATATTTCTTGTAGTGTCGACGACGCCGGAATCGACGGGGAAGCTCATCGGGGCCGAGGAGGAAGGCGAGGTCAGAGCGGCCGCTGCGGTGGCTCCCGGCTTCCGTTCATTGGAGTAGATGACGTAGGGGTCGACGACGGAGCTCATGGGCATGACGACGAGGCGAGAGGCGACCAGCGGCCGCGGGATCGATGCGGCGACGACGACGGCGACGATGGCGCTCAGGTGGAAGGAGGAGAGCGCGAGGGAGAGGAGCAGAGAGGGGGGAAGTGGATGGGGGCAACCGAGGGGTCGCGAGGGCGCGCCTTATCCCCTCCCCACGGCGCTGTAGCGGCGGGGACGATGAGGTGGTCCGGCAAGGCCGGCGCCCTCGGTCGGCCTCCTGTAGCGGGAGGTCGGGGGCGACCGAGGTTTTTTTGGGCCGGCTGGGCCTGGCACTGTGCAGTGAGGCCTAGTGCATAGTGGCTTGTGCCCATTTTTATTTTTCTGTTTATTTTTCTTTTTGTTTTAATTTTTATTTTCTGTTTTGAATTTATTTTTACTACCATTTGAATTTTGTAAAATGTGGGGCTTGGTCACATAATTACCTTGCAATATTTAATACTGTCACAAAAAGTTTGGGAGACATTTGAGTTAACTTGGATTTTTCATAAATTAGAAAAGCATTTAAAATGCTGTTTTGGCACTGTTTTAAATGCTAGGGGCCAAACAAGCAATTAGGTGATGTTGTTTTCCATAACCAATATTTGTTATGGAATATTGGCTAAATGGTGAACTATTTTCCAACCATGTTGGTGAATTTAATTTCTCACTTCAAAATTTGAATTGAAATTAGAGGTGGAGTTTGAAATGAGATTTGAACCCAAGTGATCAAGCATTGCAAATCAAAGTGACTTAGCATAATCATGAGGGGTCACTGTAGCTTAATACATGGGGGTGTTACACGAACACTATGGCCCCCGGGTCTACTTAAACATAAAAATAAAAACATATATATATATATATATATATATATATATAACCTTGCTGCACTTTATTTACTTTTATTTTATTTTGCATTTACAATATCTATTCTATCAAGATTTAATCCTTGCAAGTAACGAGTTCAAGGGGCTTGACAACCTTCTTGCCCACGTTGGGTGCAAGTGTTTGGTTTTGTGTGTGTAGGTACTGTTTAAGGAAATTTGCATTGGTTCTCCTATTGGTTCAATAACCTTGGTTCTCACTAAGAGAAGTACTTATCTCTACTGTACTGCATCTCCTCTCCTCTTCGGGGAAAATCCCAACGCAGCTCACAAGTAGTAGGAAGAATTTTTGGCGCCGTTGCCGGGGAGCATCATCAAATTCTTGTCAGGTCCCTACACATAAATTATCTTTCACTCGTTCTACTTTTTATTTGTTGTTATATACTACTTTATATAAAAATAAAAAATACAAAAATATTTCTATTTGCTTGTTTGCTTAGTTATCTAGTTTACTTGTTAGTTTACTCGTTTGCTTCTCCTTAACTTGCTCTGAGGTCTCATCCGATGGCATCTCAATATGCTTATACACCTGCTTCGACACGTGAGATCCTCCCTTTCTTTTATTGTGCTGACTGTGCTTTTTGACTGGAGAGATAACCTCGGGATTGGCATCCTTTGTTGCATTCGTTCCTTGATTATTCTTTGTGCTACTTTGACTTGGTTGCTGCTCTTTGGACGAGCTCTCATATGTGTTCCTCCTCTTCTGATCTGGAGCTCTCAAACTAGTTTAGAATGGCAGATCACCATTCTCATCTCTAGTGACCTAATCGACCATAGGAGAAGCAGAAGTTTGGCATGTGCTCATATTGTATACTGTACCAATCTCTGCTCCTTCTACCCGTTGAATCAATCAGTATGCATCTACGCAAAGGTTTCTGAACATCTATAGTTACCCTTGCCCTAAAAAACCTCCAACTAGATCAAACTGAATAGATGATGCATTCTCATCAATTTGTTATGTCACTTCTTTTCCCCACACATCATTTCTCAAGTTAAAGAACAGGTTCAAGACCCTACCCCAAACCTGTAACTTATCAAACTGCAACTCAGATGGCCGCATGCACTCTTTGAATTCCACCAAAATCACGACATGCTTGCCAGCATGGGGATCCCTCCCAAACGCAACCGCGATCACACCGAGTCTCGAACTTCGCCACAAAGATGTTCTTACCCACCCATCTAAACACCGACCCTCTAGGGTTTCCCTAGGGCCGCAAAGCATTGACAATTGTCTACATATGCAGCGAGTTCCGGTACAAGGCCTTCCCTGCTAACGTCCATTGCTGCTTTGCTCCCTCTTCAACACCATCAACAACACGTGGTGTTGCTTTCTCTTCGGTTAGATCGAGCTTCCTCATTGCCTCCTCCATGCGCACCTTTGGCGACCTAGGTGAAAGAGCTTCCTTGTCTGACGCTGGATCGGATGATGAGGCCATCAAGCCTTGTCACACTGCACCCTGCCATTCAGACTATCAGCGTGTGCCGCCGTTTCCACTGAGAAGGCGAAAACCCTAATCGCCTCTTAGGAGCGCTCCTAATTTTCCAGGGAAGTTTTTACCTTGTGTAAGAGCACATTTATCCATGTGTGGTTTTGGTAATTGATGACAATCCCTATGGATTAATGGTTGCCTTCCTTGAGTTATATTCGAAGGATTTGTCCATAGGCACTTCTTGAAGTCCTTCTGTTGGTTTCAAGGAGTTTATATGATGACCAAGGTGGTATTCAAGGCTTTATCCAAAGATTGGTCATGTGAGAGTTGAGCTTATTGCAAGCATGTCTTGAAGAAGAAGATTGTGTGAGCATTCATGTTTACCTTCAAGACATCATCTTTATGAAGAGAGAATATAAGATACAAGGTTGATCAAGACTAAGTCAAAGAGTGAATCAAGTTGATCAACATACAAAGCGTACAAGATGTACCGAGATGGATCAAGTGATCCCATGGTATGGTAAGCATTGTCCATTACACTTTGTGTACTAACCCGTGGTCTACATGAGAGTTCTTTGTGGGGTTAGGTATATTTCCATGGGCTAGCATCAAGAGGAAGATCCCATACAACCCATGGAGGATGACATCAAGTGATGATCGTCATCAAGGTTGCGGTGTGCAAGTTCAAGTGAAGCATCACGGAGAGATCATGCTTAAATCTTGCCGTCCATTGTGGTGACAATGGACTTGTGAAGATGTGTCGAAGAGTGGCTCACCCATAGTGGAGTATGGGGGAGCAATCAACTAGTGTTCATCGAGCCAACACAATCAAGAAATGTGGTCCATCTTGAGGAAGTCAAGATCGTCATCATCTAGCTCAAGTGGACTATGTGCAAGGTATAGGTTTGCCCTTGATAGGTTTTCTATTTTACCGGTCTCATGGTGGTAGTTGGGAGACCGGGTTATAGGATCGATTGCCGTACTATCAAGGGGGGCTCTCAAGTGAGTAGCTTGATCGTATCGTTCGTTGAGAGCTCAAACCATTTGCATCCTTGCATTATCTTTCTTGGTTCTTGTTTGGTGTTTCTCTTTGTGAGTCTTAGAGCTTATGGTCATCTTCATGACAAGCTTGAGTTCATCAAAAACAGAGTCCATATGCTTCTTCTATGATGTTTTCGATGTTGGAGTTTTTGCTGGTTCTTCATTGATAGAGGTTTCACATCTCTATATCATTGACATTGTTATACTGCCTCCTCTTAAGATAGCTCTTGTCGTCCTGAATCCAACAAACTTGAGTTTGCTCAATTCGGAGCTCGTGTGCGAAAGTTAAGGCAGTTTTAGTGCGAGAGCAGTTTTCTCTGATCAGGCGGTAGCACCGCTCGGTACCACGGTAGTACCGCTTGTGCGGTACTTCCGTTGTGTACCACCGCTGCTACTTCCGCTTATATTTTGCTCTCTGGATAGCGCTTTCCTTCGAGCGGTAGTAGAACGCTTTCCTTCAAGCTCGTATGCGAATTTTCTCTACTACTACGGTTTCACCCACACGTGCACCACCTAGCGGTAGTACCGCTGGTGGGAGCGGAAGTACCGCTCCGGCGGCACTACCCCTCCTGGAGTCTCTCTGTTGCACGTTGTGGTTTGGAACTTCTGTTCTAGCGGAAGTACCGCTCATCTGAGCGGTACTACCGCTTATGCACGGGCTAAGTGCATAACAGTTAGATTTGGGGGAGCCTATTTAAGGGGGTCTTCTTCCCCAATGGTTCCCAACTATTTGAGCTCGTACTTGCCCCCCCATTGTTGATCTTCTTCGAGCTTGCTAACTCTCAATCCCTCCAATGATTCTTACTAGTTCTTAAGGAAAAAGAGAGAGGAGATCTAGATCCACATTTCCACCAATCACTTTCTCCTCTATGTGAGGGGAACCCCTTGGATCTAAATCTTGGAGTTCTTCGTGTTCGTCTTCGTTCTTCCTCTCATTTTCCTCCATAGCATTAGTTATTGTGGTGGGATTTGGGAGAAAAGGACTTGGGTACTCCATGTGCCCTTGCCATTGCATTTGATGCATAGGTTTGAGTTTTTCACGGTGATACGTGGAAGTGAGAAGTTGAGAAGCTTATTACTCTTGGGTGTTTGAGCACCCTAGAGCTTGTTCCTCTTGGGTGCTTTGGCGCCCTAGACGGTTGGTGGTGCCTCGGAGTTCAATCATTGTGATGCAAAGCTCCAGGCAAGCGTCGGGGTCTCCAATTAGGTTGTGGAGATTGCCCCGAGCATTTGAGGTCACCTCGAAGCCACAATCCATTGTGGTGAAGCTTCGTGGTGTTGTTGGGAGCCTCCAATTAAGTTATGGAGTTTGCCCCAACCTTGTTTGTACATGTTCGGTGACCGCCCTCACGGGCCCCTTAGTGAAATCACAGCATCTTGCATTGTGCGAGGGCGTGAGGAGATTACGGTGGCCCTAGTGGCTTTTTTGGGGAGCATTGTGCCTCCACACCGCTCCAAACGAAGATTAGCATCCGCAAGGGTGTGAACTTCGGGATACATCGCCGTCTCCGCGTGCCTCGGTTATCTCTTACTCGAGCCCTTTACTTATGCACTTTACTTTGTGAGATAGCCATATTGTTTCATGCTATATATCTTGCTATCACTTAGTTGTTTATCTTGCTTAGCATAAGTTGTTGGTGCACATAGGTGAGCCTAGTTGTTTTAGGTTTTGTGCTTGACATATTAAACGTTATTTTTATTTCGCATTTGTTCAAGCCTAAACCGTAATTATTGTAAAGCGCCTATTCACCCCCTCTAGGCGACATTCACGTCCTCTCACCTTGGTCATGTGTTTTTCCAATGTTATTCTCACGTTCGAGAGAGACCTAAGAGCAACTGTAGCGGACCCCTTATATCTCCCGGACCCGCAAAATAACCGCCATTTTACAATTTCACGATGAAAAGGTGTCCCGAACAGATCCCGTAAACACGGCTGACCCTTAAAATTTACGGGCTCACGAGCACCGCGGCAGAAGAGAACCCGCATCGCGGAACTGTTCCACGATGCGAGTTCTGTTTTGCGCCCTCGCCAGCCCGTAAAAAGTGTTTTTTGCGATCTGTAAACACGGGTCCGCTATAGAAGGGTGTGCTAGCTCTAAGTAAGTTTCGCAATCAATACGTATTTTGCCAGGGAATGACCGCAAAGATTGGAATGGCTGAACTCAGACAATCCGCCGTCTCCCTCTCTCCTTCCCTCCGAAACCCAAACTCAAATCCTCCTACCACGACCCCGCGGCGACCAGCCCCGCCGGCCGCAGCGACGATCGGCCGGGGCCTCTGGAGGATACGACGCGCGGTCGTGGGCGTGGGGGGAGAAGGGAGACGATGCGCGCCTTGAGATGCGGCGATGCATGGAGTGCGGGGTCGAGGCGGAGATGGCGGCCATCCCCGTGTTCGACGGCGCCCTCATTCCGCAAGGTGGCTGCTTCCTGGATGGCTCTCACGGTTTGGACTCTCAATTGTTAACCTGTCCACTTTTGCTCTCTTTTTTAGTGACACCTAGACCTAGTATCACTATATGAGTTAATTTTTTCTTTGAAGGGAAAGGGAGGCGCTCTGCCCATTTCATCAATGTAGGAAAAAAAAAACTAGTACAAGTTCTTAGATAATGACAAGAAATAAAAAACAAATAGTGCCCATTTCTGTAGTGGAGGAGATAATTCTCTTTTGTTTGACTATGTTCTGGATTCTTTTAAAATTGTTAGCAGTAATTCAGTGATTTTAAGTGTAACCATATGAGGAGAAAATTCAATGGCATCAGATGCTGGTAATGCAGTTACCAGTACCACTTATATCATGTAAATATAAGTGTCTCCGATCATACGCGATGCGCTATCAGAAATATTCTTATCTATATTTTGGGGGTTCTCTCAAACGTACAGACACAACTTCCAAAATTGTCACTTAGGGTTGCTGGAAAAGGTTTACATTTACTGGAGATAGGAGAGGAGCTCTGTGACATTTCAGACCTGCTGGAATCAAGTAGCAAAAGAGATGGTTGACACCAACCGGTTGACACCAAACCACTTAGAGATGCATTCACTATATATAATATTAAATGTACGGTAATAAATACTCTCAGTATGTTTTCAAAGTCTGAGTTACTTGTTTTCAAAGTCAAGCCTGAGTTACTTGTCAGTTGTAACTGGCTACTCACAGTATGTTGTTTGGAATTCCTGTCAATGCTCCTTGTAAACTTTTATTGATATGCAAACATCACTGTTATATTTGTCTCCGATGATTCCGCCAGAGGACACTTTATCAAGTAGGGACAATATTCATGATTACAGGACCTTGCATTTGTATTTTTTTGTCCAGCTGAGCTACTTAATTTATCACAAATTCGCGATCCATATATCTTTTCAGATTATGGGAAATCGGTAGGTCAGTTTGTTAAACTATTTTGTGTTTGTGTGTGTGGGTGGGGAGGGGGGGTGGGTGGGTATGTGGGTGTGTGTGTGTTATATTTTCTGATAACTACAACTGTTCTCTCATTCAAGGGTTAGGTATATACCAGTACAACAGTCTCAACCAAACAATCTTAATGTAGCAAAAGCCTTATTTTTGTTCCAACCGGGCGAACCCCTTTCCATTAATTGCTCAATGGGAATAACCAGTATTTACAGCAGCAAAGGGAATGGGAAAGAGAGTTGTGTATGCTCCTGGAAACTTTTTGTTGAAAGTAAAAGAAAGTTCCAACTGCTAACTTTTCTAGAACTACTAGTGTACCATCCTTCATTTCAATGCCTACGTGGAAGGAGGAAGTCTTTCGGTCGCAAGGAAACTTCACCTCAGCTGCAATGATTTTGACCTCCAATCTCTTGTCTGCTTAAGGAAATCTAAGGAGTTTTTATTTTAGGATGCGCTCTTCCTTTCCAAAGCCATTATATAATGTTCTGGCAGTGGGAGCTGCACCGCACGACCACAGTTCTCAGTTTTCTCACACGCCACAGAACAGATACAGAGGGGCTCCTCTCTTTCTCTTCCTCTAGCCACTTACACTGCACTCTAGTTAGCTTGACACCACTTAGTAAGCCAAGCATGAGCCAGATAATAACAAGCAGCGTTGAAGTGTCCATGGATTCGCCGGCGAGCTCATGCGTGTCGTCGGATGCAGAGGTGGAGATGCCGATGGTGGTGGCTGGATGCCCCCAGTGCCTCATGTACATGATGCTCTTGGGTTCAGAAGAAGAGAAGCAACCCAAGTGCCCCAGGTGCAAGAGCCCCGTGCTGCTGCACTTCCACAAGTACTGTGACACGAAGAACAGGACCTAATTGCCAAAATATCTGTAGATAAATATATGCAGCTATGGCTGTGTGCATCCGCGGATGCAGAGGCCGGAAGGTTTAACCTTCCTTCTCGAAAAGTATATACATGCAGCTAGCCTTCGGTGTTTGCTTTCTGCAGTGTGGCGTTGAGTAGCTCATGTAAGGTTGAGGAGGGTGTCTCTTCTCATCTCTGGCTGACCTCTCAATCACAGCGTCCCATGAACTAGTATGATATACTACCTCTGTTTATAAATATAAGACGTTTTTGCAGTTCAATTTAAATGGCAAAAACGTCTTATATTTAGGAACTGAGGGTGTAGCTAGTATTTGCAGTTCAATTTATAAGAGGTTTTTGTGGACCTGATGAACTTCTGTTGTTTACCCTACTCCCTTCCTTGTGACTCTGAGATCATGTATACGGTAATGCATACCATGCCTACGGTAATACATACCATGCCTTTATCTTCAGCGTGGTATATTCCTCTTTGTCTTCCTTGAATGAGTCAGATTTCACTCTTGGATTATCCATACTTAGCATCGTTCTTGCTGTTAGTTTAGTTCATCTTTAAGTATGGATATACGTGGTCATATAAGACCAAGCTCTCCTTGTACTACCTGTTGATGTTTTTACATGTTTTGTCTTCATCGATATACTAATGGCTATAGATAAGTCTTCAACGCATGTGTCTTCGACGGCGTCTAACCCTCCCACACTGCTCATTCGTGCCATTCAAAACGAGGCTCGTGTCTGGGCCGATGCTGGAGCCAAAGGGCTGAGCATGATCATCCCCACACCTTAGGTCATTGTAATCTGGGGCTGAGCAACCCCATTTCCTCTGCTCTTCAGCGGTCATGACAACGCCTAGCCCTAGAGTACGTTTGCTCATGGCTTGCACCTTGTACTTTCTACCCTCTATCAATGGAATGATACGCATCTAGTGTATTCGTGAAAAAAAAAACTAATGGCTGTAGATAAGTCTTGAGCAATTTCTCAGCAAGCTTCCTGCCAGCAATAGATAGAGACTCCACTTAAAGCCCTGTCTTGTAGAAATAATTGCATTTACTTTCCAGTAAAGTGACTAATCAACCTCCAGTTTCTCTGTCTCATAAAATGGGAGGTCATACAGCCACCGAACTTTTGCCTCCTTCTTAATTAGATGCATGAAATAGAAGAACCATAAGCTCAGGTAGTTCAATCCTTTCCTGATCTGTTCTCACTTGTCACAGGAATCTGTTCTATTATACACATTTTTCCTTTTTTATTGAGGAAAATAGTAGGTGACTTACCCACTGTTAAAAAACGTCATTAAGCATATGTTCAAATTTACTATCCGAGCACGCCGCTTCCCCGTCAAGCCAAATTTATATCCATAGTCCTCCATCACCATCTTTACTTCTCTTGCTCTGCAGAATAGCAAGCCACCGGACTGTTTTCCTTCGATATTAATGTCGTACTTGCTGATGCTGATGCCTTGATGTTACCATATACTCCCTCTGTAAACTAATATAAGAGCGTTTAGATCACTATTTTAGTTATCTAAACGCTCTTATATTAGTTTACAGAGGGAGTACTTTACAAAATGTATTAAAACAGTTAGGGTTATCTTGTAGGTTTTGATCGAGAGAGCTACCTTTCAAATTATGTCACGTGTGTAGGTGTGTTGAACACTGTCGTCCTTGGTTTGGCTTCAATGATGTAAGTAGGGTACTTAGCAGATAACAGTGGGCCGTGCTTAACCAAATGGCCCAATTATTTCGTAGCCTGACATTTAGGTCCAACAGGCCTGTTTATCTGCATCCAAACAAAGGCCCATTAAGAGTAGGATTGTTCGTCCAGATCTCACATCATATGCCTAGGTTTTTATTAGTGTTCAGGTTTTTTACTATTAAGTAGGACTAATAGTTGGTTAAAGAGAAGGATAAGCCGGCTCTGCTTAATTAACTGGATTCTTTCACTTAGTGTCACCTTTATATATCATACTGTATAGTCAAACCCTTTGGTTCTTCGTACATATTGTACATAAGTTGCAATTCTCCTGTTTACTTATCAGTAACTTCACTGCCTGGGACTCCCCTACAGTTTCTCTTCAGCAAAAGAAGTACTGCTAGCGTTTAGGCGTAACTATGCATGTAAAAGTGCCCCTGCTTTTCTATATAAAAGCTTATTTGTACAATTTATTAATGGCTCATACATCCTACTTTGAGATTTCCAGTCAACTTTAGCACTTTGTTTTACCTTTTCCAGAAAAAATGATGTGACAAATCTATTTTCAGACAAAAGATGCTGGCTACCACTTTATGTTTCTGAAAATTTGTGCCTTCTGTTGTCAGAACCAGCAAGGCTGCATTGTTTTCATCCATATGGAGCTAACATGCTTGAAAATGAACTGAGGTTAATTCGATTATGCATAAAGTAGAGGCACCTTTCATAGGTACACACTAAGACCCTGTTCGGAATTCCACCAGCTCCGTGAAATCCCAGGAGCTGCGGAGCTAGGAAACAGGTGCGCTGCGTTTTTCTACTATAACTCCACCTGCTCCCGGAGTGGAGTTGTGGAGTGGAGGTACTCCGAAGAGGGCCTAAGATAAAACAATCCTTTAGGGGATGGAGCATCCTCTTTTGAGCAAACTTTTGCAAGTAGTTTAATCATGTAATGCTTGTTACAATGCTTTCCTGACCAAGTTATGTTTGATGCAAGAATGGAAAAGGTGAAATATCAGTCCAGACTGAAGAGATTATCAGAATCAGAGTAAGGGCTGAAGAAAACACTATGCTAATTATCCCGGGTTGTGCGAGGTTAGATACTTCGGTCAGTTCCTAGGCTAAAACCTTATATAAGATTGTATATTGTCTCAAGAACCAGCAGTAGCTTCCATGATGGAGGGGACCTGCCCAACAACTACCACATGCAGGTTGTCTGCACTCCACATGAGACAAACTAACACATGATTTTTAAACCACATGCTAAGGTTTGTTCATGCCTAATTGCCTAGTCTCTTTTGGGTCCTTAAGGCATATGGCTGTAGGAAAACATGCATTATGTTCAATTTCATCGACTAGTCTAATAGGATTTTTATCTATAAGATATATGCTTGATGTGTAAATTAAAGTACAAAATACCTTCCTGAGCATGCATACCTCATTGGCATCATTTATATAGAACACTTTTTTATTATTATTAACAACTTATAATGCTGTATGCCCGTTTTATCACGAAAAAACTATCTAGAAGCATCCCCAATAAACAAATAAATACATTTGTTTAACCTACAACATGTTTTAAATCACAGGAAATCATGAAAACAATTGATCCTGTTGGTTTGAGTTGTCTGCTAGCCGAAGGGTTCAAATTAAGAATGTAAATCTGGTCCCTTATTTGTTTTGTTTTATTTTGGCTTCAATCATTCATGTACTGCTGGAGGAAGCTTTTTTGTTCTGTGCCATTCAGCTGCTCGGTATTTTTCCAATTCTGGAGTATTTATTTCGATTTGATGGTGGGTCGTTATATGCAAACACTGCTTGCTTCTATACACTTGGGGACACCCATACATGTGTGTATCGTACAGCTGTTCAATGGGGTCCTCTGGTTTGTCCTCCTTTGGAGACACAATCTAGGAGTTGCTGTTACGCATACTACACAAACACAGTAGTATTCGATCTGCAGCTTTAATCATTTTTGGATTTTAGATCCTTTCATAGATACATACATATGAAGAAAGGATGAAAATGACAGATGGTTCAAAAATCAAAATCAGAGGAAATACCCATGGAGAAGTTGAATGCATGGAATGTAGGTAGTCATGTTCCTCTGTTAAAAGTTGATGAGTACTGAAATCATTTTTTTGTGTGGAAAGAGTACTGAAACCATTAGCTTAGCTTAACCTGCCCGACTTGTACAATAATCATGTCCTCAGTTTTGTGGAGGCTATTTATAAGCTTTTAGGCTTAGTTGAGACCTGAGAGATTAAGGCAAGGGTGTTTTGGCCAACCAAGTAATCTTTATTTTGAAACATCAAGAAACTCTTGGTACAGCCTCTGAATGATTTTCATTCCCTAGCAATTTGATAATTTGGGACCGAAACTCCGAATAATACTCCCTTTGTTCCAGTATACTTGTCGCGGTTATAATTTAAATTTGAACTAAAACCACGACAAGTTTTTTGGTACGGAAGGAGTACCTCCCAACCTCTGTGGTACAAATTTCAGCTCAAACTAGTGAGAGATAACGAGGAGCAAAAATCACAGTTTGGAGAATGGCCTTTGTTTGTTGGCCATCGCCATACACGAGTGAAGAAGGGTAGACCAGGACATGTGCCCAGTGGAGCCAGCCATGCTCTGCATTATTGCATCTGCATGCATGGGCCATTTGCATGCACTTGGCCCTCTTAAAAGTCACAAAACCCCATTGCAGAAGCACAGCCCCTGTGAGCTCCCTACGGCTTGCTTGCTGGCCTGGAAGGGTGATACCAACAACACGACAGGTCAGTGTCCATGGCGTCCAGCCCTCTTATATACATGCAGATTATGAGCAGCTAATTAACATGCAATTAATTTCTGCGGCTCAGGGACGCCTGCATGTTCCAGAACAGTGGATCTGTTAGGAGGCAGACCGCGGCCTGGTCCATGGAACTGTCCACTCTTGTGCAGCTCTGCATCAGCTAATTACACCAATCTGAGGGGGTACACACGTAATGCTCCATGCAGTAGATTATTGGAGGCCACCCCTTAGGGCGGGGTACGTAGTACGTAGTACCACTAGTTTAAAATCTGCCGCGGATCAAAGTGTGTGGGATATGCTCTGCATGGTTAATTAAATAGACCGCAGTGACACTGGTGTGCTGCACAGTGAAGGTGCAGGGCACATAGATCTGCAGGATCATCCTATCCCACAGTGGTAATTGCACCAGTCTTTATCCCTGACTGACTAGTATGGCTGCATGGACGCAGTCACACACACATATTAATGCTGACATGACTAGCTGAGGGGCCTCCCCTAATTAGATTCAGATTAAGCAATAATATGCGTAAAAGTAGCACAGATCAATAGATTATGAGAGATAGTTGAATTAATTAGCTCGGCACCTAGCTATGAGAAATTTTGAAGCATTTTCAGTTGACCAATCATTTCCTACTGATGAAGATGCAGATCTGATCGATGGTTCGCTATGTGTCAGCATTCGATACAACTCTTTTCTGCCGCCAACTTCACCATGGTATTGTGTAGTTTATCCTATATAATCCCTGTTTCTTCACAGTTTCTGTTTCTACATAAAGCATACTGCATCAAGATTTTGCTACCTTGAATCCTTGATCATGGCTCTGTTACGGGTACAGTTCAGTAATCTATGAGTAGAGGTACCTATCCTGGATTCCTGGGTACCGGGTGGACCAGAAGCCAAGGGAATCATACAATACTAGTAGTATTTGGTTGAGGCCGTAAGGACCAGGCAACGATGGAGAACTATTTGGACCAACAATTTTTGATTGGGTCTTGTTGAAGAACATGTTGCTTCCCCAATCATCTTATGCTGTGTGCACTAAAATCATTGGAGAAAACTGGGAACCAAATGTGATTTCGTGAAAGATTGCTACTCTCGATGCACCACCAAATTGGATGACAGACTCAATAAATGGGTCACAGGTTTCCTGCCTTTTTCGTAGGAGCCTTGATATCATGCCAGAAGATGTGGAGGCGTTGAATGAGCAGCAGCAGAAGGAAAGAAAGAGAGAAAAGGGAAGACGCCATCGAGGTGAGCGCAATAAATCCGGTCTCATGTTTAGCCAGACTTGCATAAATGCTGAAGAATTATGCAACTACGTACTACTTGCTTGAAACAAGGTTCAGCAGAGATGGAACGGCTACACAGAGAATATTTGCAACAACCGGTCAGCACCATTCATTCATTCCCCAGCTAACAATTTTGTCTTGATCTTTATGTCTTCAGCATGGTTAAGCTTCGTAAGGAGTCACTGTAATATTATCACCTTCACTTGTCAGTTTCTTCTTTTACTCATCTTATTACACCAATGGGCACTGGAGGGGAGACCTGAGCCGCATTTGCGTCTCAGTTGAAGTACTCTGCTACATAAATAGTACTAGGTTATTTTAAGATGCGTGCACAGAAACTTTCTGTTCACTCTTGTGATCATGCCAGCACTCTACTCACCCTGCTCCATCCTTGGGTCTGATTATTAGCTGTAAACTGGGCAAGTGTTTCTGCTACACTGTGCAATCCATTGTTTGGCAGCACTATATTTGTTGCTAAAGCTGCAGCCTGCATAGAAACTGTGGCAAACAAAACTGAAACTACTGTGGATGTTTGTCCCCTGTTTGATGCCAAGACGCCGGATTTTTTCAATTCCATAGCATTCAAACCATTGAAAACAAGGAGAGCTTTGTTCTTTTATTAATCGTTCGTCCCACACACTGTTAACCGGAAAAGGACTTGCTGGGATTCATTCACTAACATGCTTTCTAATGGTGCTTGCGGCATGGCATGGCAGGTAGAGTGCCGGGGGAGAATGAGAATCTGTAGCACGGCACTAGCAGGCTACCACCAACGAACAAGGCCAAGGTCTCATCTGTGAAAGATTATGGTTACTTTGCAGGGAGATGAGGCCCATCCCGAGACATGACAGATGGACGGACGGATGGATGGAGAGCTAGCCAGGCGCACTGCATGGATTACTGTGACCTAAAAAACTATTTGAGGACGTTTCTCTCTTGTCTGCACCTAATGATCCTGTGACCTTATTACACCATTTAATTACAACAGGTATCTGCACACTTGCGGCATTTATTATATCGTCCTATACGTACGTTGTCGCGAAACTGATCAACTAATCTGCTTCTGCTCAGCCTGCAGATTAAACCACACCACCGGCTCCCAATAATCTAATGCTTGCCGCATGTGAAGATCGATCATTACCACATTTGTCTGTGGGCAAATTGGATGGACGGCTCATGTCTATTAGATTAAATCGCAACAAGGTAGTACCTACCAATTAAACGGTCTCTTCAGCTCCTAGCTACTGATCATGCATGTGTCTTGTAGCTAGCCTTGTAGGCACCACGTAGAAGAGCAAGGCTCCACGTGGATGGCCAAGTAAACAAAAGAGGTTTAGCAGCATACCACCCAAGTGATTAGCCAAAAGCATTAGCAGTACTATATATCTGCACAAATTGCACTCCACCATCCATGGCAATGGCATCTTCCTTCCTTTCTCCCCTCCTGAAAAAAGAGAGCAACCTAGCTAGCTAGCTAGCTACTCAGATTACTCTTTTGATTACTCCTGTACTTATATGCTGCTAGCTTTGTTAATTATATGCCAATATGTATGCAACCCTCCTCTGAGCAAAAGCCCACACACACCACCTTCCTTCACTCTCTCTAATCAAGTAGAGCTAGTAGCAGCGCTGCCCAGACCCAGTGGGCGGCGGAGCACCATAGCCAGATACCTTCCAGCCTCTGCCTCTTGTGCATCGTCCTGTCCGATCTCTCTCTGAGATCAGATTAAAAGTAGCTTAGCCATGGTCAAGAAGCTTGGCCTAACATCTCTCATTTTCAGCGGCAGCAAGCAGGTGGACAGTGCTGCTAGTACCAGTGGCGCTGGCGCTGCACCTTCCTCCATGGCCTCGTCTTCCTCCATGTCTGCCTCCTCGTGGCAATGGCCGTCCTGCAAGCAGCCAAGGACCCTCTCCTTCAGGCAGCAGCACCAGACGGCGTACAAGACCATGAACTCTGCCTACTTGCCCGACTCCGGCGCGGACTCGTGCTTCTCCAACTCCTTCGCCTCCATCGACGACAGCCTCTCCACGGCGTCCGAGGCCGCCTATGGGCTCGTTGAGGCCAACGAGCGAGAAACGGTCATCCGCGCCCTGCGCTCCGGCCGCCTCTTCTTCGAGCCCCACGCAACGCCGGCCACCTCCTCTTCCATTCTCGACGAGGCCAAGCTGAAGGTGAAGGACAGCGGCACTACCACCGCCTGCTGCGGCAGCAGGAAGGTGGACAAGACGGCGGCGTTTGAGGGAGCGACGGCGATGACCATGGACTCGTCGAACCCGTACCGTGACTTCCGTGCGTCCATGGAGGAGATGGTAATGAGCCATGGTGTCAAGGACTGGTGCTGGATGGAGAAGATGTTGGGGTGGTACCTCAGGGCCAACGGCAAGAACACCCACGGGCTCATCGTCGGCGCCTTCGTCGACCTGCTTGTCGCGCTCAACGACACCGCCTCGCCGTCCTCCCCGACCACCGCCAGCACCAACCGCTCCTCCTTCAGCGGCACCGACGAGATCAAGGAGGAAGAAGGATGAACCGAACTGGTATATATGATTATGATTAGTTGCTGCCATGATTCGCGTCAAGTGCTGTTAATTCCCAGCCGGATGCAGTGCAGCTTGATCAAGCGAGAGGTTAGCGGTGTTGATTCCATTTATCTTTTGCGAAGCTATTGTGTGATTGCGTGTCAGTTAACTCCTCGTGCGCGCGTGCACGCCTACCTAACTGATTGTTTGCTAGCTAGGTGAGTACTATATTTGAATTTGTGTGCACAGCCCGGATTTTATGTATGAGAAAATCAAATGAAATGTATAGATTTATCAATATATATATAGAGTGTGTGTTGCCTGCAAGCATGTTTGGAACTCGTGAATTTTCGTTGAAATCTGGTCTTCTTTCTCAGAAACAGTTCAATTATCACAAGAAACGAATAAGGGAAATCTCTTGTTCCATACGGATCTAAATATGTGATTGTATACATTACATTTCCCCTCTTCCATTTTTGTGTGTGAGCAGTCGTTGGGCATACAGTTGTCATTTTGTCAGTCAACTAACTTTTTGGCTCTGCGTGATGTCTCTCCACATCATATACAATACATGGATGGTGAAATGACAGGTCTAGCTAGTAAGTTCACGTCAGGAATCTTCATCTCAATCTCAGGTTGGAGCTAAAAGAACTACATCAGTCACTGGATCATCATGTGGTGGATCGATTAAATTAGTTATGTGCGCCATAGTTTCTTCTATCTCAGACACAGAATTTCAATCACACGTCCCTCGTGAAACATGCTGCTCGGAATAGGATCCACAAGAGCAGAGCAGAATACTTAACTGACTATCTATGTTGTGTTTGGTTACCTGCACTATTTTTCAGACCTTTGTACGAGGCTGTTTGGATTGTGACTATCTTTGTCATGTGTTGTCACATTATTTTTGCCACACTTGTCCTACTTGAATTGCTCAAATTGTTACACATTTTGGCTTGCCTAAGGGAATCTTGTCACATTTTTTGTGTCTATGACATGTGAGGTCTACTGCTCATTAAAAAAAAAAAAAATCTTGCCTTAGGTGTGGCTAGAACCAAGCACTCACCTAACTTGATCAAACTTGCCTAAGGTGAGGTATGACAAAGTGTGGCAAGATGTGGCTAGGAACCAAACAGCCCCTACGTGTGTCTCAGATGGGCCTGACTGAACTAATGCAGGCTAAAAATCATGTTGTACATGTTTGATTGGTAGCCTGAATTGCATCAGTGGCTAGCAGTGGCGGAGCTTCATGGGGGCCAACCTGGGCCATGGCCCCCCCCCCCCCCCCCCCCCCCAGCTCACTAGCAAACATGCATATATACATCTGTATTAGACCTATTTTCCAGTACAAATCAATTGAAACCAACTATGTTTGCCCCCCCTTCAGCCAATGGCCCCTCCAAGTATTCGGCTCAAGCTCCGCCACTGGTGGCTAGATTAGAGCTTGTTATTTGTTTGCCTGCATTTGTGCTTTATGGGTGACCAGATGCAAGCCACACATGTCTGGCTGCATGCACGTAGCTGTTCTGTTCACCCTTTTCAAAATATGGTGGCCTTACCATCTAAATGCAGCACACTTCACAACAGACATATCACATATGAACAACAACAAACTGAATTAACACTACTACACCATTAACACACAATGTAGTGCGTACGACATGTTAAACACTACTACAACATAAGTTTTAAGAGAACAGGGGCATCCCATGCTCGTGCACAACCCCAGGGTGCTGATACCTGGGAAAAATATACAGGTTTGGCAGAAAAAGAGATGCAAAGTTCAGAAGATCAACAGTTCAAACGATCTAAATGACAGCAAGATGATAAGCTAACTAGAGAGCACGCCGGATGTCGCCCTGGCAACAGTGCTTATGGCACCTGACTCTGCACATAGTGGAGGTGGACGCGTTGTAGATTTGCACTTTTAAGCCTAGGAGGAGAGGGCTGACGACGAGCAGGTCGCCAGGGATGATTCTGTGACAGCGACAAAAGTAGTCCCAACCCCTCCAAGCACCATCCACTCTTGAAAGTGTTGGGGCTGCACCCAGAACTCACCCCACTTGTTAGCAGAGAGCCTCACGGTCCGACGAGGCTTGATGACTAGCCATTGCTTCATCACGGGCCTGAAGGTCTCCGGGATGACTAACATGGCAATGCATTCCACATTCTTGATGGACACGTAGAACCTGAGCGGCTCCCGTGCCCCTCTCCTTGTGGATGATCCTAGGCCTGCGGCCAATGCCTAGCGTCTGGCTCATCATGACGACCCTCCACGACATGTCCACCCTCTTGAGCCAATTGTTGGTTGGGATGATGTCCTCGTCATCCTTGGCACCAGCGACGATCTGCGCCCCTCTACCGGCGGTGTTCCACTCCGTCTTCATGACCTTCTCAGTTCACTGGACAAGAGTAAGTACAATTGGACACGGGGCATTGTCATTGGCAGTTGCACTTGAGTGGTACAATGATCAGATCATAGCACTGTCCAAGTGCAAGTGCCACTGATCATAGCAGTTGCCCTTGGGTGGTGCTATGATCAGATCATAGCACTATCCAAGTGCAAGTGCCACTCATCATGACACTGTCTAATTGCAACTACTACTCATCACAATGGTTGTAATTGGTAGTGTTATGGTCGGAACTGCCACATTTCTACTATTTGTAGCATGCACATGCATTGTCCTACTATAAGCGCGCAAGCATGTAGCACCTACTATATGATCATGCATACACCCCAACTAACATTGTGATTCTACGAACAACCTAACCAACATTGTTATTCTAGCAAGAACACCATGAACATCAGTGTGATTCTTCAAAGAACACCATAAACAACATTGTCATTCTACCAAGAACACCATAAACAACATTGTCATTCTAGCATTGTCCCGATACGAAGAATAACCTAGCCAATGTACAATAACAGTGTAAACACCCTAAGTAGTAGCAAGATCACCCTAACTACCAATCTAACATTATTGTGATTCACTCGTAATCGATTGGATTCAAATCGAGTGGAATCGAATCAAATCGAATCCAATCTAGTGGAATCGGACCCAACTGATTCAGAACTAGACAAAAAAAAAAAACTAACTACTAACAAGAACACAGGGCACAAAATCGCTTATCGGAGTGATTGTCGGTGAACGAAACGCCAACCGCGGACCAAACCCGAGAGGCCTTGAGACCTCGAAACATAAGGACAAATTACTCACAGGGGTCCGGCTAACGCCGATCCAAGGGCACTCGTGACTTCAACGGTGCTCATTGTGGCGCGTGCGGTGAAGGAAGAGGGCGCCGCCGTTGATGCTCCGATCGCGCTCCCCTCGCCTTGCCCCGAGCAAGGGTAGAAGTATGCGGGTAGAAAAACTGTACCGGCCACGCTGCCGTCGTGGCAGCCGACGGGCTTTCCTCCGCCGCCGTCCTCGCACCACGTGTTACCATACATACAATAATTAACATGCGAATCGACCGGATATCTTGCAATAATGGTGTGCTGAGTTTATGAGTCATGTACGTATTTGGGACAAACTGAAGACGCAACAAGCCTGCCTGCATGCATGTGCATTGATTTGTGCTGAGCGGTCTCAATAGCTGAGGGAGCGCCTACTGCAGCTCTGTTTGGTGCCCGTGCCCCCAGCACACAGCCTGGCTACGTACCTACTTATTACTGCCGTGCTAAACTCTAATGGTCCATCTTTATTTTTTTTCCACTAACGATCAGTTAATTTGATCGTACGTACATTGCACTACTACAAGATAGGTGCTGGTCCGCATATAATTGAACTGATTATAGTACTACCGGTACCATAACTAAGGAAAACGCTCCCTTCCATCCGGAAAGATGCTGCGCGAGCGACCGCGTCGCGCGCAGTCCGATCGCGCTGCATCCCACGGTGAAGAAGGCTCTTACCAGGCATATGTACGCGCGCCGCACCATGTGCTTTCTACGTCTATTTTTTTCTTCCACCCCTCCCCTCAGCTCTCACTCTTTCTTTTTTGCTTCCACCGATTTCTTCCCGTTCTGTCGCAGTGGGATCCAAAACTTGCAACATGGGATCCAAAACACTATCATATTCATAGAAACATAATAGGTTCAGATAGGAAATTATGGCACTTGGGCCCTAGTGACAAGTATTAAGCATATCAAAGTTATAGCAACATCAATCTCAGAACATAGTGGATACTAGGGATCAAATCCTACCAAACTGACTCGATTACATGACAAATGTCATCCAACCCCATAACCCTCCAGCAAGCCTACAAAGGAATTGCTCACTCCCGCTGGTGAACATCATGGAACTATTGATGGAGAAGGGTTGGTGATGATGACGGTGATGAATTCCACTCTTCGGAGCCCCAAACGGACTCCATATCAGCCCTCCCGAGGAAGAACAGGAGGTGGCGATGGCTCCGTCTCGTAAAACGTGATGATTCTTTCTTTCTTATTTTTTCTAGGATAGAAAACACCTTATACCAGACGACAGGCGTCGGAGGCTTGCCAGGGGGCCCACGAGCTAGGGTGGCGCGCTCTGGGGGGTAGGCATGCCCCCTGGCTCGTGGCCACCTGGTGGGTCACCCATGCTGGTTTTCCGTCAATCATTTTTATATATTCCAAAATAATTCTCCGTCAATTTTCATCTCAATCTGAGAACTTTTATTCCCGCACAAAAAAACACCATGATAGTTCTGCTAAAAACAACGTCCGCCTTGGTTAGTTTCATTCAAATCATGCAAATTAGAGTCCAAAACAAGAGCAAGAGTGTTTGGAAAAGTAGATATGTTTGAGACGTATCAACTCCCCCAAGTTTAACTTATTGCTTGTCCTCAAGCAATTTAGTTGACAAACTGAAAGTAATAAAGAAAACTTTTACAAACTCTTTTGTTCTCGTTGTTGTATATATGCTTAACTTAGTGTTCAGGTTCTTTGCAAAGATTATAAACTAAACATGTCAATGATAACACTTTGGTCTCACATTTACTCATGACAATAACATAACTGGCTAGTGAGTAATAATAAGATATCTCGGATACCAACAATTTGTCAAAACAATCATGATATAATATGATAACATGGTACCTCTCTAGCCCTTTCTGAGACCGCAAAACATAAATGCAGAGCACCTCTGAGGTTCAAGCGGCGAGTAAACATTGTAATTCAGGGTAGAATAGATCCAGTCATGCTCACATCCAACATTAACTAGACTCAATGCACATAAAAATGAGAATATCACTCTCAGGACTGGTGCTTTCATAACATCTTTGGGGCTCAATCCTTATGATCATGCCATATTTGTTATGAAGTGCTAAGACAATTCTCAAGGGAACTGTTGCACTTCTGCCACTAACCCGGATGTTGAAATGGCTGAGAATCCTCATGATTCTGTTCCTGAGGAACAAGCAAATGAGGACCCGGGTCACGATGACCCAACTCTTGATAATCCAACTCATGATGACACAACTCATGAAGGTCAAGGTCATCCAACCTCTGCAGTGGCACCAGATAATCATGTCCTAGTTCACAAAACTGAAGTAGTGGTCACCAATGTTGCCCTTAACCCAGTTCCAGAGACCTCCACCGTTCTGGCCAAATTGACTGCCAAGGACGAGTTAACTCTTCATGAAGATATCATTCCTCCTTCTCAGAGGCGAGAACTCGAAGAAATGGATATGTTAGGTGTTTATGAGCAATATCAAATCCGACTCTCAAAAGATCGTGAAGCTGAAAGTGCACTTGTTGCACCGTTGAAGAAGAAACATGAGGTAACTGTCCTGCTTTACCCATATACTCCCTCCATTCCCTCATACAAGGCCACTTCATATTTTTATGTCTAACTTTGACCATTAATTTTACCAACAAAATGTTTATTACATGTCACGAAAAGTATGTCATTGGATACACATTTCAAAGAATTTTCCAATGATATATTTTTCATGGATTATAATCCTTATTTTTTTGACTACAATGATAAGTCAAAGTTTGACACGAAAAATGAAGTGGCCTTGTATAAGGGAATGGAGGGAGTACTATGTAGCCCTCCAAATGCTGGGTCATAATGTAGGATGACCTGGGATTTGTACACACATTCATGAATGGAACCAAACTATGTAGCCCCCAAGTACCGGGTCAAATGCTTGCGTATGACCTGGGACTTGATAGTTGAATTAAGTAGAGCTAATTCCTATAGCCCCCAAGTGCCAGGTCAAATGCTTGCATATGACCCGGGACTTGATAATTAAATTAAGTAGAGCTAATTCCTGTAGCCCCTAAGTGCCGGGTCAAATGCTTGCATATGACCCGAGACTTGATCTTCAAACCATGCTAATGCTTGTTTGTAACTTGTCATAATATGCTGCAGACTTTAATCACTCAAGACGGCAAAGAGGTTGCTGAGTTGAAAAGTGAGGTTAAGTCGGAAAGAAGGAAAAGGGGAGTGCAGAGAAGTTGTCTGCTGATTTTCATGAATACCTATTAAAAGTATCAGATACTCTCAAGAAAACCAAGAAGGAATTCGAGGAAGAGAGACAAGCTTTGACCCGGTGTGCAGAAGAGGCAGAAGCCAAACTTTCTCCGGTGACGCAAGAGTTAACTACACTGAAGGGTTGTGTCAGTCGGCTTTGCACTGCTGTCTTTGGTAAGTCAATTTGTTGCGAACCTTTGTGCATGTACCGACTCTTAAAATATTATTAAATTTAACCGGGTTATTGAACTTTTGTTGGTCGTAGGTATGCTACGAACCATGAACTGTCAGTGATGTCTACTACACAACTTTATTCTTGTAGACTCGTGTTGGGCCTCCAAGCGCAGAGTTTTGTAGGACAGTAGCAATTTTCCCTCAAGTGGATGACCTAAGGTTTATCAATCCGTGGGAGGTGTAGGATGAAGATGGTCTCTCTCAAACAACTCTGCAATCAAATACAAGAAATCTCTTGTGTCCCCAACACACCCAATACAATGGCAAATTTTATAGGTGCACTAGTTCGGCGAAGAGATGGTGATACAAGTGTAGTATGGATAGTAGATATAGGTTTTTGTAATCTGAATAAATAAAAACAGCAAGGTAACAAGTGGCAAACAGAGAGCAAAACAGTGTATGAATGCTTGGAAACAAGGCCTAGGGTTCATACTTTCACTAGTGCAATCTCTTAATAGTGCTAACATAAGTGTATTATATAACCACCCCTCAACGTGCAACAAAGGATCACTCCAAAGTTCCTATTAGCGGAGAACATAAGAAGAAACTGTAGTAGGTAGTGAAACCACCTCAAAGTTATCGTTCCGATCAATTTATTGAGCCATCCCTATAGGTATCACAAACAGCCATAGAGTTCGTACTAAATAACAAAAGACGATTTCAGATTCATAACGTTCAATTCACACAAAGAACCTCAAAGAGTACCCCAAGATTTCTATCGGAGAAATTAGGACGAAAACGTGCATCAACCTATATTCCTAGATCACCCAAATGTCACCACGGGTATTCGTAAGTTGATTGTCATAACATACATCAAGTGACTCAATAGAACACCACATTGTCACCATGGGTATCCACATGCAAGACATACATCAAGTGTTCTCAAATCCAAAGTATTCAATCCAGCATAACAAAATTTCAAAGGTAAAAGACTCAATTCATCACAACAGATAGAGAGGGAAGAACATCATATGATCCAACTATATTAACAAAGCTCATGGTACATCAAGATCGTGCCACATCAAGAACACGAGAGAGACAGAGATAGATAGATAGAGAGAGATTAAACACATACCTACTGGTACATCCCTCAACCCCGATGGTGAACTACTCCGTCCTCATCATGGAGATCGCCGGGATGATGAAGATGGCCTCCAGTGATCATTTTCCCCTCCGACAGGGTACTGGAAAAGGGCTCCGGATGAGATTTCTTTGGCACAGAGGCTTGCAGCGATGGAGCGGAAGTTCTTAGATTATTTTTGGGGTTTATGGGATTTATAGGAATTTTCAGCATTGGTTTCACGCCAGGGGGGTCCACGAGGAAGCGACCAGCTTAGAGGGGCGTGCCCTAGGGGGTGCGCCCCTGGGCTTGTGGCCTCCTCGACCGCCCCTAGTACTCCTCCGATGCTCCGTGGGCCTCTTTTGTTCCATAAAAAATCACCAAAATGTTTTAGTAGATTCCGAGAACTTCTATTTTCTGCACAAAAACAACACCACAGTAATTCTGCTGAAAACAATGTCAGTCCGGATTAGTTTCATTTAAATCGTATAAAAGTGCACCAAAACTATATAATTGTTTTTTAAATATGGCATGAATACTTCATAAATTATCGATACATTGGGGACGTATCAACATCCCCAAGCTTAATTCCTACTCGTCCTCGAGTAGGTAAATGATAAAAGTAGTAATTTATGAAGTGTGAATGCTAGCAAAGTGGATAAGTTTGATCAATGATACTTTCAATCACTTTTCCTAGCATCATAAAAAGCAACTCTTGCTCATAAAACCCATCATGATAAAGTAGCAATCAATTCACACGTTATGGTTCAAACAATGCATTGTCTTGAAACTGAACAAGCTATTTTCTTATTCACCAAAAAATCATAATTCATATTGTTTTCTACAAAGTCTAAGTAAGATATCCACATAATCAATTATCATATAGTCTTCTAAGGTTGCTAGTACTGAAAGCATATTTTTAGAACAAATAGGATTCATCAAACATGGAGGAAGATAGGGGCTTAATGTTTCGCCTCCCAACTTACTTATCATACAGATAATTGTCAACAATAATAATTCTCGATAAAATATATTTGAGTGGATATATATACATGTTTCTTTCCCCACGACATGATGCTAGCCAAGTAGATATTGACGTTGGAATAAGAAGTTGAGTCAACATGAAAAGAAAATAACATGAAAGTAAATAGCATAAAAGTAAATAGAATGTCCCTTCGCAGAGGGAAGCATGGATTTGCAGAGGTGCTAGAGCTCAAAATTTAAAACAGAGATGAATATATTTTGGGTGGTGTGCCTGTCCTGTTAACGTCACGACAAAGGATTTATGTATCTTCCATACTAAAGACATTATTGGCGGTTCCCAAACTGAATGAAAATTTTGCCCCCCCTCCACCATGCAAACACTTTCCATGGCTAGCCGTATCCACGGGTACCCTCCAAACAATCAACTTTCTAGGGGGAGTTCTTGATTTTTTTTGTATTATGCAGGGCTGGGCATCCTTTTTACCAGCCTCTCTGGTGCAATGACAAGTGAATAAACACCCATCGTGAGAACAACCAGCTTAGCTTGGAAGATACTGAATGCCCCGTCACTTCATGAGCGGTACGGGCACACAAAACATATGTTCATTTGAAGGTTTTAGAGGTGGCACATGCAAATTTACTTGCAATGGCAGTGAAATACCATACATAGGTAGGTATGATGGACACTCATGGAAGAAACTTAGCTCAAGGATTTTGGATGCACAAGTAGTATCTCTACTTAGTACAATTTTTTTCCTAGCAAAGGTTATAAACAAGCACCACATGTTGGAGGATCCATAACAATATAACTTGTATGCAAATATACCCAAACATAACTCATTACGTTGTCTTCCTTGTCCAACTTCAACTAATTTGATCAAGGTTGAAAACAACTAATGGGTATTTACAATCATAAAAGATGTCCAAGATAATATATTTGTATGTGAAGTTCTCTTCCTTATACTAATCATTCATGAATTGCTTGTATGACCAATATTGTGATTGTCAAACTTCAATAAATTTTAATTTCTAAACATTTTTCAACTTATATAATTTCATATTTATAATATTCAATTAATTCACACTTTACTCTTAGTGTACAAGTGAAGCACAAGAGTGAATGCCAAACTACTTCCAAAAGATATAAGTGAAGATCAAAGAGTAGTTAAACAATTAAGTAGCTATGTGAAGACTCTCTCCAAATAAATATTTAAGATCAAATGATTTTATTCAAACAACAAACAAAACAAAGATACACTCCAAGAATAGCACATATCATGTGAACAAATAAAAACTTAGGCTCACTACTGCAGGATGGTCCAAAGACGACACATCAATCAGAGACCCTTCGACGAAACTGTGTGCGATCCATCAATCGCAAACGGTATAGTTCAAGCTCCGCCGCCAATGACGAAAACCGTGCGCGATAGAGGATCCATCAAATACGATTCAGAAAATAGTTGCGTGTGCGATCTACGGCAAACAGTTTGTTCTTACGAACTGTTTATGATTATGGAACATAACAGAAACGGTTAACAAACTACATACGTGTGCGTAGTGCGGCATACAGTTCACTCGGGCAAACTGTTTGTGCTGATCCAGCAGAACACAATCGAGTTAGCCTAAGAAGGCGTGTGTGATACCCAGCAAACAATTCATTCATCAGAATTGTTTGGGAAGACCAATAATAACCCAAATGATTCATCCTGACAACCGTGTGTGTTGTGGGTACCCGGCAAACTGTTCATTCATCAAAATTGTGTGGGAAGACCAAAAATAACCCAAACAATTCATCCTGACAAACTGTGTGTGTTGTGGACAGACGGTTGCTGCTAATAATTGTATGAGATATGATTTGCTCTGTTTGCACATCTATATGCTCTGTCTATACAACACCTACATTAATGTTGCATAACCAACTTGAACATCCAGTTACATAAGTGACTACACAACACATGTACATTCCTCAATATAAATTTACAAGAAGTAGACGATCAGCAAATCATACTATTCTTCTGACGACGGTTGCCGACACTGCTCTGCTTGTGGCTATCCCTTGCTGTCTGCAGGAAGGAGGCACTTCCTCATGTCAATGATCCTCCTGTATATCTCGTAGCTTGTGTACGCGTCCTTTGCCATGTACTTGATGTGTTCTTCATCCAATTCGTTCACCCAGGCCTTGTGCCAGGCCGACTTATCCTTGTGGCACTCAACCTTCATGTCTTTGTAGTAGGGGTCGATGATGGCCGCGACGAGGTCAACCAGGGAGTCTTTCTGCTTCTTCTTCTCGCCGCCCCAGACCCTGTACTAACCTTGGATGTTGACAAGCTTCTGGCAGGACAAGCCCGTAGTCTTGAGCACCTTTAGATTGTTCGTGGTGTCCACTGTTGCAAACCTGTAGTCGGGGCTATTGACAAACCTGGCGAAATGCTCGCAAGGACTTGTGGCCAGGCAGTAATGGTAGACGAGCACGTGATGGCACACACACAACTGGGCGACGACAATATTCTGATCATGCCCGTCACGACCGCCGGTGTACTCGAGGTCGAAGCCGACCACTTTGTACTTGTCATCCTCAGCAAGCAGCTGCTCCAACGTGTTGATGGAGTTCACCACCACGACCGGGTCGTTGGTGTACACCACAGAGAGGTCCGTCTTCTTGATGTGGGTGTCCACTTTGACAATTTTGGCAAACTGCCGCTCGGCGCGGGCAGCCGCCATTGGATCTGCACGGGAAGGTTGAAGCGATGAAGAGATCGTGGGTGTGCTTCTTGTGTTGTGTGGCACGGTCGGAAGGTGGAAGAGACGAAGGTAAATGGCCACGGGAATAAATTGCGCCGGACGGCCTGGAATTTTGGCACGTCTGCATGGCAGTTTTTGCAGCACTTAACTGCATGGTGGAGCCAGGAGCGGCACAACCGCGTCTGCATGCATATGGCGCCTTGAACGTACGTGACCGTTCGCACGTGGACGCCTACAGAGCGAGCGCGCATGGATGCGAGCACAGCACCCCGCGGCCGCATCAACCGCCTCATGCATAGATTAATTCGCGACGATGCGTACAGAACGACCATTTGCTTTGTAGTAAAACGCAAACGGTTTTTTTATTAACCGTTTGTGTACTTGTCATTTCTCCCACCTCCGTCCCGTCTTGTCACCGCGTTGCCGCCCGAGAATTCCAGTGCATGCTTCGGGAGCGCGCAGGTTCCCGCGCAAGCTTCCCGCCCGGGTCGCTGAAATCCCCCAATCACCCAATGCTTCGGGAGAGCGCAACGTTTCTTTTGGGCTTCCCGTTCCCGTGCAACCGCGCAGGAATGCACGCAAGCCTCCCGCCCGGCTCGCCTTGGCCTTCTTCTTTATAAACCCTCACGGCCGGCGCCTCCACATCACATTCATCCCCTCCCTGCCCGTAGCTTCCCAAGTTTGCTTCTCCCCCAATCGCCAATGGCACCTGTCCGTCGTCGTCGCTCCACCACTCCGCTAGAGGGCAGCTCCAGCTGGGAGGCTGCACCACGTTGGCGGTGCACTACCCGGAAGCTTGTAGTGCGTGTGGAGTCCTTGTTGGTTGTGCGCACAACACCCACCACACGCTCCTCCACATTTGCCCGAAGGCAGCTGCTGCCGGTGATCGCCGTGGCCCCCACCCCATCGCCGGCCGCCATTTTAGCCACCCCACCAGCTGCCTCCTTGGCGGCCACGACACTAGCGTCTGCCTTGGCAGCCACCCACGGTCAGCCACCGGGGCCATCACCCGCTCCGCCACCGCGGCCCGAAGGCGGGAGGAGGCCACCGCCGAAGCACAGCCGCTCGGCTTTTGCGTCAGTGGCCTAGCGCGCTATATCAACTTCCTACACGAGGAGGAGGAGCGCCAAGTCGAGGACGCAAAGAGGCTCACGGCCGCCATGGCCGCATTAGATGCTGCAGCTATGGCGCGAAATGAGGAGATCTATGCCGAGTCCCGCCGCTTCGAGGAGGCGCGTCAGGAGCGATGGAGGGCAGCCGCGGCAGCTGACGAATTCGACTCCTCCAGCTCGTCGATAGGCTTATCGTCCTCTGCCTCTTACTAAACGCGCTTGGCAGAGGAGAAGGCTGCTGGCAGTAGCACGAAGCCCCTCCGAAGTAGTATTTAGGGGCTATTTTGTTCAGTTCATCTAACTATAGATATGATTGAACTGTCCCACCTACTTTAAATTAGCTAGTATATATATAGTTGAACTAGCTATTTCAGTACGTGGTTGGCAACAAATGGGGAAAAGTTTGTTCGATTCAGCTGTCGAGTTGAACTATTTTGTACAAAGACCAATGCTTGATCTATGAATGAAATCTATGTTTACTGAATTTCAGTTGCAAAATTGCACCGTAATAGTGATTTTGTTCCTGCAAAATTGGACAAATCTCATTGTTTCCAATTTGACAAATGAAAATTTACCCAATATGACATATTCGAATCTTACCTGACTCCTAATGCCAATGCATCGATCGGTGCTTACTTGGGGTGCTTAGTGTATTAAATGTCTTAGCAACTCAAGTCCACAAAGCATTGTTGCTGAGGTCCCTTCATTTAATGATTTAGCAACTAAACTCTTGCATGCATTGGTGAGTTTCCTTCATTTAAGTGTTTTGCCAAGGTTCACGTGCTTGGCATTGTTTCTTCATGTGGTCACCAAACTCATATCTCTCCTTAATTACCTTCCCACATCAGATTTTTTTTCATGCATGGCAACCTCAGCAGTTAGCACTAGTACAAGGTGTAGCATCGGGAAGGGCACACGGGTCATCATTCAGAACCGTTTGCGATGACGCAATGAAAAAAAATCCTTCACGCCAGATTTTCGCTTGGCTTAGTAGGGAAGGAACAATTGCCCTCGGTTTGCATACGGGTATTCAGTCTGAAACGTCTTTGATGACTGGCAAAGGACACATCACCCCGATGAGCGTGCATAGGACACTGCTCGCACGCCACCCGTCTACTCAAACACCTGTCTGCACGCTACCTCCTTGCCAATACAGATAGTGACACGTGGACCGCACGTAAATGGTTTGTAGAACGTCCACGAATTATAAATAATACGCCCGTTTGCGATGGTAACGTGACCGTTTTTTTTTCCAAAATGCCTTTGGTGGCTATTAATAATGCTCGCTCTTTCTCTCAAAGTGGATAGTAAAAATACCACAACATATTTGTGCTTTATATGATGAGGCCCTGCCCAACATAGACCTTGTGATTGTAGTTCATATTTGAATTATGTACATTAAATGCACATAAAACTCAATTAATGTATAAAAACGCCATACGGACCCTTAATAATTTCATATTTTTGCAGTACACACCTATTGCTTTATGTTGTTTCTAGAAAAAAATGAAGGAGAGAAGAGGCATCGGATGTCGTTTCACCCGCAGATGTGGCATGCACATGTGACATCACGGAACCACTGGGCGTAGCTTATTGTGTGAGAACCTCTGGTTTGTAAGAGGCTTGTGACAAAACATGTCCAAGTTGGTATTTTTTTACCACGACATATGTGTGCCTTGTCATGACACCATTCCAAGTTTCATGAATTTCTGACGGAGTTTTGGATTTACGAGAATTTGGAAACCAAGTTTCTCGATGTTTGTGGTCAAGCCAACATGCTTAGATGTTTGAAATTCATTCTCATTTCTTGCATGTGACCTAACACATGCATCCAAGGACACATATATATATATGAGTTTTCAACCCATTTTGCCGCCCCGGATCTTGTGATTGTAGATCAAATTTGAATTATGCACATTAAATAATGCATCGAAAACTTAATTAATGTATTTAAAAGCTAGATGATCCCTTAATTTATTCATATTTTTGCACTTCGCACCAACATGTCTATGTCGTTTCTATAAAGAAAATCAAGGAGAGAAGAGGCATCAGATGTATTTTCGCCCGCATATGTGACATGCATATATAATGTTCCCTATCGAAACCACAAAGCTTCTTGTGAGGAGCTCCGATTTGTAAGGGTATTGTGCAAGAACATGTCCAATTTGGACATTTTTTTTACCACGGCATATGTGTGCCCTTAAGCTTGTCACCACACCATGCCAAGTTTCATGAATTTCTGACGAGTTTTGGATTTACGGGAATTTGAAAACCAAGTATCTCAATGTTTGCGGCCGAGCCAACAGTCAATGAGATGTTAGAAATCCATTCCCATTTCTTGCGTGGGACCTAAACATGCATCCAGGGAAAGGCATATATTTTGTCAACCTATTTTTCATGTGTTGGACCTTGTGATTGTAGTTCAAATTTGAATTATATGCACATTAAATGGCTAGAAAACTCAATTAATGTGTTAAATAGGTCTCACGAACCCTGGGAAAAATACATAGTTTAGCATGACTGTCATGTGTTGCTCTATGGTGACTCCAGAAATAAATTCAAGGTGAGAAAAGACAACAAATGTTGTTTCGCACATAAAATGTGAACTTTCCCTATCGGCACACATGACTTTCTTTGTGAGAACCATCGGTTTAATTTGTAAGATGCTTTGTGCCAAAACTTGTCCAAAATTGGGCAATTTGTTTACCACAACACACACAACAGGGCAATGATGGCACCCCCAAATTTCATGAATTTCTATCGAGGTTTGCATTTACATGAATTTAAAAACTAAGTTTCCCGATGTTTGTGGTCGAGCCAAGACGATGATATGTTTGAAATTCATTCCCATTTCTTGTGTGGGACCTAAACATGCAGCCAGGGAAACGTATATGGTTTTTCGACATATTTTCATGAGGTGGACCGTGTGATTGTAGATCAAATTTGAATTATGCACATTGAATGCCTAGAAAACTCAATTAATGTACTTAAAAGGCCAAACGAACTCTGTAAGATTCCATTGTTTCGCACGACACATTCATGTTACTCTATGGAGACTCTAGAAATAAATTCAAGGCGAGAAGAGACATCAGATGTTGTTTCGCACATAAAATGTGAACTTTCATACCGGAACCAAATGACTTCTTGTGAGAATCTTCGGTCTGTAAGAGGTTTGTGCCAAAACATGTCCCGAACTAGGCATTGTTTTTACCACAACACACATGCGCCATGACATGACACCATGCCAAGTTTTATGAATTTCTCATGATATTTGGCTTTACTGGAATTTGAAAACACGTCTTCTCAAAGTCTACGGCCGAGCCAAAATACCGAGAGGTTTGGAATTCGTTTAATTTCCATTTCTTGCATGGGACCAAAACATGTATCCAGTGACAAATAGATGATTTTCAACCTATTCAGGTGCACTCTAGTATGTGCTTAACTGTAGTTCAAATTTGAACTATGCACATGAAATGTCTAAAAAGCTCTTTAAATGTTTAAAAGGGCCTAAACAAACATGCATAATTCCATATTTAACACACAGTCCTATAGTTGCAAGTTCACTGCAGATAAATGTTATTGCCATCCAAACACCTTCAATTGCCAATGTAACTTCATTTTTCGTTTCAAAGCAATATGAAAATCAAATACATCGCAAACAATTATTGATCATGAAACGTGTGTGATGTGGTATAAAAATATCTTGGGCCAATCCTCATATATGGCTTAGGCCGGAAGCTTCAGTCCACCGCCGACGCGTCAACCACACTGTCACACTAGTTCCCCAAGACCACTGTACTGTTCAATCGTCGCCGGTGAAAGATGGGGACGTGGATCCGCGTCGTGAGGGCAACTTCGGTGTCCCACTCTGGCCCGAGTGTGGCTGCATCAGCCATGAACGCGCTCACAACATACTTGAGCGTGGCCGCACTCTCCGACAGGGCAACTGTGGCCGCCGAAGGGGCAGCTGCTACATCTGAGATGGCGATAGCAACATCCGCGACCGGGATAGCAAATGGCGACAATGACACAGTAGCTGTCCGTTCATCGGTGGCCGTCATAGCCCTAATGGCGGCTGCCCACGCCTATGCCGATGCCGCCCACACCCATCTCGTGTCGGTCACTGCACAAATAGCAACGGCCTTCTTCGACAACGGTCGGCAACCTACGTCCGAAGAGTTGGCAATCGCCGAGAGCGCTCGGGCAGCCGTCCATTCGTCGACAGTTTCCCTTGCCGAGATGGAGGCCGTCAATGCCTGGACAGCGACCACCCACACTAGACTCATGGCGGCCTTTTCCAAAGAGATGGCAGACGCGGACTGCGAGATGCTTGTAGAGTATGTGGCGATGGATGCCATGGAGCCCCTTCCCCTGGAGGTCGTCGAGCGCGAGCTGGTCATGGAGGATGCGGCGAATATCGCCGAGCGTCAGGCGGAACATCAGTCTTTGTTTAGAGCACTGGTCTTTTGTTAGAGTAATGTTTAGGTCAACCAGCTCTGTTTAATTGCTCGATTAAGTAAGTGCGGGCTGCGGTGTAGGCTCTTTTGTGCAGTACCCAAATTAGCAATTGATGTTAAATTATGCGACGATGTGGATGACCACTGTAACCAGGGAATTTCGGACCAAAATTTGCCGCCATATCCCCATTCCATCTTCCAATTGAAAATGAAATTGAAGTTCATCACACACAATTTTTTGGAACGAACCGTGTGCAATATAGTACCCAATCTTACATCGGAAGCTTGGAGACAAAAATTTTCACGTCCAAGTTCATCACACACAGGGTATAGCACATGCTTCGTTTGTGATGTGTTGATATCGAGAACTATTCTGCACCAAATGAAAATTTTGTGCTGCCGCGGAAATATCTACCTTCCTCGCCCCCCGGTATTGATGACCCACAAGTATGGGGGATCAATCATAGTCCTTTCGATAAGTAAGAGTGTTGAACCCAACGAGGAGCAGAAGGAAATGGCAAGCGGTTTTTAGCAAGGTAATTTCTGCAAGCACTGAAATTGTAGGTAATAGATGGTTTGATAGCAAGATAATTGGTAACGAGCAAGTAACGGTAACGGTAAATAAGGTGCAGCAAGGTAGCCCAATCCTTTTGTGGCAAAGGATAGGCCAGAACAATCTCTAGTAATAGGCAAAGTGTTCTTGAGGGTACACGGGAATTTCATCTAGTCACTTTTATCATGTTGGTTTGATTCGTGTTCGCTACTTTGATAATTTGATATGTGGGTGGTCTGGTGCTTGGGTGCTGTTCTTACTTGAACAACCTCCCACTTATGATTAACGCCCTCGCAAGCATCCGCAACTACGAGAAAATTATTAAGATAAAATCTAACCATAGCATTAAACGTTTGGATCCAAATCAGCCCCTTACGAAGTAGCGCATAAACTAGGGTTTAAACTTCTGTCACTCTAGCAACCCATGAGAGGGGCGTTGGTGATGACGATGGCTTCGATTTCCCCCTCCGGGAGGGAAGTTCCCCTGGCGGAATCGCTCCGCCGGAGGGCAAAAGTGCTCCTGCCCAAGTTCCGCCTCGAGGCGGCGGCGCTTCATCTCGAAAGTCCTCCTCTTATTTTTTCTAGGTTAAAAGTGAATATATACCAGAAGATGGGCACCGAAGGTGGGCCGAGGAGGGCACAACCTACCAGGGCGCGCCGAGGGGGCCTAGCGCGCCCTGGTGTCTTGTGCCCACCAGGGTGGCCCCCTTCGGTAGTTCTTTGCTCTAGTATTTTTTTATTAATTCCAAAAATAATCTCCGTAAAATTTTAGCTCCATTGGAGATGTGCAGAATAGGTATCTCTGATGTGCTTTTCTTGGGTCCAGAATTCTAGCTACCGGTATTCTCCCTCTTTCTGTAAACCTTGCATATTATGAGAGAAAAGGCATTAGAATCACTCCCTAAATCATTATTATTCAACAAAACATAATAAATAACAGTAGTAAATCATGATGCAAAATGGACGTATCAACTCCCCCAAGCTTAGACCTCGCTTGTCCTCAAGCGAAAAGCCGAAATTGAAAAGCATGTACACATGGTTTGAGAGAGAGGAGTCGATAAAAACAAAATACGGACATAGAAGCATCATGCTTATTATCATAACAACAACAAACTCTATCATAAAACTTATTCATATACTTTCATCATATAAATTCTCATGCACAAGTAACAATTCGTCACAACATAGAAGTATAAAGCATAAACCTTATTGAAAACCAATAAACTATGTTCTCAGTCAACTTTGCAACTACAATTCATTATATTTTCAGGAAGGGTCTCATGTCGGATCCTTTTGGCAAGTCCACATACTCAACCATCATTTAGTCTTCTATGATTGCTAACACTCACAGCATACCCATGAGCAAAAAATTCCAACTGGACACATAGAAAGATAGGGGCTTATAGTTTTGCCTCCCAACATATTCACCTCAAGGGTGATGTCAACAATAATAACTCATGCCCACTCACATCCAACTGGATATATGTACCTAGATCTTTCCTCACCACATGATGCTTGCAAAAGGAAAAAGTAAAAAGGAATATGGAAGAATACTTTGACTCTTGCATAAAAGTAAATACACAAAAGTAAAAGATAGTCCCTTCGCAGAGGGAAGCAGAGGTTGTCATGCGCCTTTTGGTTTGTATGCCCAATCCCTTAATGTAAAATAACGTCACCCTATATTGCACCCTATGATAGCAACCTTTATTATGCAGTCCGTCGCTTTTATTACTTAGCCATCATAAGTTCGTATAGCGCGCAATTTTCTCTTACACTAATTGATCAAAACACTTTTAGAAGCAATTTTTATTGCCTTATTGCACCGATGACAACTTACTTGAAGGATCTTACTCGATCCGTAGGTAGGTATGGTGGACTCTCAAAGAATGAATTTGGCTTTGGATTTTTGGATGCACAAGTAGTATCTCTACTTAGTGCGGAATTTTTTGGCTAGCAAAGATATTGGGCAAGCACCACATGTTGAATGATCTATGACAATATAACTTCTATGTGGATGTGAACAAGCATAAATCATTACGTTGTCTTCCTTGTCCAACGTCAACAATTTTGACATATAATATTTAATGGGGGCTCACAATCATAAAAGATGTCCAAGATAGTGTATTTGCATGTGAATCTTCTCTTCCCTTATTAATTCTTTCATGAATTGCATCATTGACCAATGCTATGTTTGTCAATCTCTAATAAATTTTACTACTTATACTTTCCCTTATGTGATGTCATTACTCACCATAAGATTAGCATATGATTCTTTTCATTTATTTCTTTTTCCTTTATTTTGATTGCAACAAGAAAGTAGAGAGGCAAAAACTCAATCTAAGCTTTATTATATAACTCTCACTCGATTACATAGATAGATAGGCCACGAAACTAACACAAGAATATAGATCATGCTAAACTTTTATTCAACTAAAGCAAAGGAAAACTAATGATTGTCGGAGAAACGACACCTATGGGATCGCGAGGATCCCTTTACGATTCGGCAAGGGGAAGGGTTTGTACAGAGAGCAGATCTGATGATCAACACGCGGGAATTTTACCCAGGTTCGGGCCACAAAGATGCGTAAAACCCTACTCCTGCTTGGTTGTATTGGATGTGTTTAGGCCCTGGTTCTAGGAGCGCTACAGTACTCAGCTGCTACACATGCAGAACGGGCCCGAGAAGAAGAAGATCCCCTCCCCCTGTAGCTACGCCCTGGGCCTCCTTTTATACGTTCGAAGGGGTCACCAACAGTGGCGTACAGGGCATACATGAGGTGTAAAGTAACTACAGTGCTATCATACCTAACACTGACGGTTTAGGACAAGAACATTTAATGCTCCGTTGAGGTGTCCCTAGCTTCCTTATATTCTGTTGCCACGCCATGAGACGGGTGGCAGTAAAGTTGCTGTATGCTTATCTTCTCTGCCACGCGGCCTGACAATCCGCACCCAAAAGCCTGCCCCCGTCAGAGCCTCCAGACGACGCAGTTATCCAGTCGTGCGGGCTGGATGACAGCCTGGCGGGTGGAAGTCTTGCCGGGAGGCGCTCGTAACTGGTTCTTCTGGCCCCCGGCAAGGGGGCCTTGCCGGGGGACTCGGTCCTTCCTCCAAGCTTAGAAGCAAAGAGGCTTTTCGGGGACTGGCACGCACCCGGCAAGGTCTTGCCGGCCCCAGGAATCCAGCCGCGGTCGCCCGCGCACCGGTCAGGGTAATAAGTACCCTAGTTCTTAGTGCACTGACAGGAGCCCCCGGGCCTGGGCCACACATGCGCGTGCGGCGCTTGTTGGGCTAGGCCCAAAACAGTGCGCGGGCACACGCGGCCGCAGTTTTTGGAATGATGACGGCTGATGGCTTCTCCCCTCGTTGCATAGTAACTGCAGGTCTTGGGAGTAGTGGAGCGAGGCGGTCCACCTTCTTCCTCGGGAGGGGAAACGACGAATAGTGCGGCGCTCGTTCACCTTCACCATTAACGCCTTTGCTCCCACCCCTGACTTATTCGCGCCTTGGGTGATGCGTACTGTCCAGGATTACGAAGAGTCGGCCTCCCTCTTCCCTTAGCACCCAGCCCTATAAAAGGGAGGTGAGGGAAGAAGAAGAACGCCGCTCATCCGCAATCCTCCACCTTCTCCTGCTGCTCAGTGCTTCCCCTTTCTGTCTTTCGCCATTTCCCCCGACGCGCCGTCCCAAAATGGTGAGGGGACGTGGCCGCGCCCGGGGTTCCCATAGCGCCGCGAGGAGTAGCCCCCGGACTCCGGCGCGCGTGGTGGTGACGGCGGCGGGCTCAAGCTCCCGCGGTAGGACATCGTCTCGTGGCCGCGCGAGCGCGACTCCGGCGGGACGCGGGGGTCACAGCAGTGTGCCTCTCCCGCAGCCCCACGTGGGGATCCACGCAGGGGAAGAGGTGCAGGAGTTCGTCGTGGTCCTCCCTCGCCGGCTCCGGAGTTGGCTGCGCCTCCCTGATCCCTTCGCAAGGGCCATGGAGAGCAGCCGGCCTCGCGGCTTGTGGCTCCGAGCAGACGGCTGCAGCAACGGTCCTTGGTGGGTGGCGGTCGACCTCTCCCCCGGGAGCGCCATGTTCCTGACAAGGGGATGGAAGTCATTCGCCCGTTCCCGGGGCTTCACCCCTGGGCAGCTGCTTCACTTCAAGTTCGACGGTCCCGCCACCCTCTCCGTGAAGTTCTTCGGAGCAACTGGCGTCCGCCTGGAATGCTGCGCTGAGAGCTCGAGCGGCAGTGACTCTGATTCCTCCGGCGACAGCGACGACATGGATAGCGTCTTCGGCATGAAGCACGAGGACTCCGACTAGGCACATCTGGCGCCGTAGTTAGGTCCTGGCGTTCCATCCGCGAGACCTCGTTTCCGGATCAGTCGCCGCGTCGTAGTGGTATATATCCTTTTGTATTCAGATTGTACCCGATGTAACTCCGTGATCGTTCAAGAAGCAATGCATTGGGTATCAATCTTTTAAAAATCCTTGGCTCTTGCGTGCGTTTTTGTTTCCTGCTGTCCCTCGACAAGTATCTTGCCGGTGGAGCCCTCTGGCACACCCTCAACGGGAGCGCAACACTCCGAAGAGGTGCGCTTGCCGGAGTGCGCGCTAGAGGTCTTGCCGGGCCCTGGGCTTGCCGGGGTGCGCAAACCTGTTCCCGGCTGCTCCTTGCCGGAAACCTGAATCCTGGGTACGCTCTATAAGTGGAATTCTTTTCTGCCCTGCTCTTTCCGCCTGGAAGCCGCGACTTGCCGGAAGGGTTCTCTGGCACGCCCTCAACAGGAGCGCAACACTCCGAAGGGGCGTGCTTGCCGGAGTGTGTGCCAAAGGTTTTACCGGGCCTTCAGCTTGCCGGCAGTGTGGACAGACAGAGTGGGGTGATGACAGGAGTCGCGGGCTCAAAAGGGAGCGTCGCGCCGTGGGATGAAGAGCCAGCCCCCTAGACTTCCCCATAAAGGGTACTGCGGGTGCAATGCTCGATTCATACACTCATCTTTGTCGTCGCCGCCATCTACCGCGAACGCTTCACCGTCGTCTTGCCGACCTCCAGCACGGCGTCCTTGGCTTTCTCGGCTGCCGGAAGTGAAGTACCTTTCCACTTACATGTTGCTACAATGGCACACATAAAAGAATAATTTGTCTTAGTCAGACCAATCTTTACATACGCAACACATGTTTCTTTATGCTAGATAAATATTTGCTCTCCTCTCGATTAAGCCCGTCCTCGTACACATCTTATATCCTATGCTATTCGGAAACCTTGCCGGCGCGCACACTTGCCGCGAGCGCTTTGAGGAACGGGTTCTTAGCAGCCTGCTGGAAATGCCGCCGCCGGCAAGGCGCCTTGTCGGGCCAAAACACAGCTGCTAAGTTTGCCGAGTGGACTCGAGGCGAAACTAGAGCGCGGGCTAACCACGGCAAAGTTCCTCCGCGTGCAGATTGATGTACAAGGACGGAAGAATCAATCAAGACAACCCACGCTTGCCGGATGACTTTCCGGTGCGCACGCCCCAGTCGGCAGCGCTCGAGGAACGGGTCCTTAGCAGCTTGCCGGGGACGCCGCCTCCCGGAAAGGTTAACCCTCCTGAAGCTTGCGCAGGCGTCCATGTTGTCGAGCGGACTCGAGACAACTCGGGGCGCTATTGGCTCTGGGAAGGCTCCTTCGCGTGTTGGTGCAAGGAGCAAATGAAGACAGCAAAAGAAGCATGATTGCCACAAGTCTTCAAAACTTATCTTTTCTGCCGTTCATCTCGCATGGCGAGGCTGCGCTCGCGGTGGTGGCCAACGGCTCTCAGGAAGGTTACTCTCTAGGGCGCTGCCAGCCCCCGAGCCTGCCTTCCATGCCGCCAGGCAGCCCCCTACCTGGCGCGCCAAAGATGTCGGAGAAACGACACCTATGGGATCGCGAGGATCCCTTTATGATTCAGCAAGGGGAAGGGTTTGTACAGAGAGCAGATCTGATGATCAACACGCGGGAACTTTACCCAGGTTCGGGCCGCAAAGATGCGTAAAACCCTACTCCTGCTTGGTTGTATTGGATGTGTTTAGGCCCTGGTTCTAGAAGCGCTACAGTACTCAGCTGCTACACATGCAGAACGGGCCCGAGAAGAAGAAGATCCCCTCCCCCTATATCTATGCCCTGGGCCTCCTTTTATACGTTTGAAGGGGTCACCAACAGTGGCGTACAAGGCATACATGAGGTGTAAAGTAACTACAGTGCTATCATACCTAACACTGACGGTTTAGGACAAGAACATTTAATGCTCCGTTGAGGTGTCCCTAGCTTCCTTCTATTCTGTTGCCACGCCATGAGACGAGTGGCAGTAAAGTTGTTGTATGCTTATCTTCTCTGCCACGCGGCCTGACAATCCGCACCCAAAAGCCTGCCCCCGTCAGAGCCTCCAGACGACGCGGTTATCCAGTCGTGCGGGCTAGATGACAGCCTGGCGGGCGGAAGTCTTGCCGGGAGGCGCTCGTAACTGGTTCTTCTGGCCCCCGACAAGGGGGCCTTACCGGGGGACTTGGTCCTTCCTCCAAGCTTAGAAGCAAAGAGGCTTGTCGGGGACTGGCACGCACCCGGCAAGGTCTTGCCGGCCCCAGGAATCCTGCCGCGGTCGCCCGCGCACCGGTCAGGGTAATAAGTACCTTGGTTCTTAGTGCACTGACAATGATCGAGCTAAAAAGGTAAAGGTGAATAAAAGTGATGGTGATACGATACCGGGGCACCTCCCCCAAGCTTGGCTCAAGCCAAGAGGAGTGCCCATACCCGTGTGCTCAAATATCCTTTGGTGCTGGTGATGAAGAAGACGATGGTGTAGCCTTCTTCTTCAACTTATATTTAAGCATGGAATTTTCCTCCCTCAGAACATCATTCTCCAACTCGAGCTTTAATATCTTTTTGCATAATGCCGCTTTGCTCTCCTGCAGAAAACGAGATGGGATAAATTGAACCTCAGGTTTGTATCCTCTAGGGAGGCTTGACTTCTTGAATTCCACGTGCATGTCTCCAGGTTGAGGTAGTCGGTCATCCTCTTCCTTAGAGCTATCATCCTTTGTTTCCTTCATAGTAGCATCTTCCTCCTCATCTGAGGTCCATCCATAATGCTCCACTTCTCCATAGGTCTTGGGGTTTGCAACATAGTCAACAACATAGCTCCCCCCCTCCGAATCTTGAGACGACATATTTTGAGATCTGTCAGGAAAACAACACGAAACAAGAACAGAGAATTTTTTAGCGATGCGGTCGTCAAAACAGTCGGGGGTATATATAGAGAATTTTTATTCTTGGGAAACAAGCATATGGAAGGAAAACGGAGTCGGAAAGGTGTCCGAGGTGGGCACAACCCACCAGGACGCGCCCAGGGGGGCCTGGCGCGCCCTGGTGTATCGTGCTCACCTCGATCACCTTCCGGTTTATTTCTTAATTTCCAAAATTTTCTAATATTCCAAAGCTGACAAAAAATATTTTTTGCGGATTTTTCGAAGTCCGTTTACTTACCATATCACGTACCTCCTATTTTTTTAGAATTCTGGAGTGTTCCAGAAGGTTTCCTTTATGTGTTCCTCCGGTGTCATGGTTTGGATAACATTGCTTTCAATGTTAATAGGCGTACCTGAGATATAGTGCTTAATTCTTTGTCCATTGACCACCTTCAGGTTAGTACGTTCGGCATTATTAATCTTGATAGCTCCAGAACGATAAACCTCTTCTATAATATAAGGTCCTTTCCATTTGGAGAGAAGCTTACCTGCAAAAAATCTTAAACAAGAGTTGAACAAAAGAGCATAGTCTCCTATTTTGAATTCCCGCTTTTGGATTATTTTGTCATGCCATCTTTTTACTTTTTCTTTGAATAG
The DNA here is from genome assembly GCA_039707655.1 of Elymus sibiricus. Taxonomy (NCBI): domain Eukaryota; kingdom Viridiplantae; phylum Streptophyta; class Magnoliopsida; order Poales; family Poaceae; genus Elymus; species Elymus sibiricus. The sequence continues at coordinate 325,025,723 of CM077675.1, read as the reverse complement.
TTTAGCATTTTCATAGGCTTGGGTTCTCCATTCATCTAGTGAGCTAATATCAAATAGCCTCTTCTCACCGGCAAGTTTGAAATCATAGTTGAGTTCTTTAATTGCCCAAAATGCTTTATGTTCTAATTCTAGAGGCAAATGACAAGCTTTTCCATATACCATTTTGTATGGAGACATACCCATAGGATTTTTATAAGCTGTTCTATAGGCCCAAAGTGCATCATCTAATTTCTTAGACCAATTCTTACGAGACCTATTGACAGTTTTCTATAATATTAATTTTATTTCTCTATTGCTAAGTTCAACTTGACCACTAGATTGAGGATGATAGGGTGATGCAATTCTATGGTTAACATCATATTTAGCAAGCATCTTAAGGAAAGCTCCATGAATAAATTGTGAACCACCATCGGTCATTAAATATCCAGGGACTCCAAACCTCGGGAAGATAACCTCTTTAAGCATTTTAATGGAGGTGTGGTGATCAGCACTACTAGTTGGAATAGCTTCTACCCACTTAGTGACATAATCAACAACAACCAAAATATGAGTGTACCCGTTAGAGGAAGGAAAAGGTCCCATATAATCAAAACCCCAAACGTCAAATGGTTCAACAACAAGTGAATAATTCATAGGCATTTCCTGATGCTTACCGATATTACCAATTCTTTGACATTCATCACAAGACAAGACAAACTTACGGGCATCCTTGAAGAGAGTAGGCCAATAAAAACTAGATTGCAATACCTTATGAGCAGTTCTATCTCCCGCATGATGTCCTCCATAAGCTTCAGAATGACATTTCCATAGGATTTGTTCCTGTTCATGCTCAGGTACACAATGTCTAATAATACCATCTACTCCTTCTTTATAAAGATGTGGGTCATCCCAAAAGTAATGTCTTAAGTCATAGAAGAATTTTTTCTTTTGTTGGTATGTGAAGCTAGGTGGTATATATTCAGCGACAATGTAATTAGCATAATCAGCATACTAAGGGGTGTTTTGCGAAACATTTATTGCAGCTAACTGTTCGTCAGGGAAACTATCATCTATAGGTAGTGGGTCATCAAGAATAGTTTCTAACCTAGACAGGTTATCAGCTACGGGGTTCTCAGCTCCCTTCCTATCAACGATATGTAAGTCAAATTCTTGAAGCAAGAGAACCCACCTAATGAGTCTAGGTTTAGCATCTTTCTTTTCCATAAGATATTTCATAGCAACATGATCGGTGTGAACAATAACTTTGGAGTCAACAATATAGGATCTAAATTTATCACAGGCAAACACAACTGCTAAAAATTCTTTTTCAGTAGTAGCATAATTTCGTTGGGCACTGTCTAGAGTTTTACTAGCATAGTGGATAACATTCAATTTCTTATCAACTTTTTGTCCTAGAACAGCACCAACAACATAATCACTAGCATCACACATAATTTCAAAAGGCAAGTTCCAATCAGGTGGTTGAACAATAGGTGCAGAGGTTAAGGCTTTCTTGAGTGTTTGAAAGGCTTCCACACAATCATCATCAAAAATAAAAGGGATATCCTTTTGCAAAAGATTAGTAAGAGGCCTAGAAATTTTAGAGAAGTCTTTAATGAACCTCCTATAGAAACCAGCATGACCAAGGAAACTTCGAATACCTTTAATATCTTTAGGACATGGCATTTTCTTAATTGCATCAACTTTAGCTTTGTCCACCTCAATACCCCGTTCAGATATTTTATGCCCCAAGACAATGCCTTCATTAACCATAAAGTGGCACTTCTCCCAATTCAAGACAAGATTAGTTTGTTCACATCTCTGCAAAACTCGATCAAGGTTGCTTAAGCAATCATCAAAAGAAGTCCCATAAACGAAAAAATCATCCATGAAAACCTCCACAATCTTTTCACAAAAATCAGAGAATATAGCAGTCATACATCTTTGAAAGGTAGAAGGTGCATTGCATAAACCAAAAGGCATATGTCTATAAGCATAGGTTCCAAAAGGGCAGGTAAAGGTGGTTTTCTCTTGATCGGATTGTGACACAGGTATTTGAGAGAAACCAGAATATCCATCCAGAAAACAAAAGTGTGTGTGCTTAGATAATCTTTCTAGCATTTGATCCATGAAAGGCAGAGGGTAATGATCTTTTCTATTAGCTTTATTTAATTTTCTAAAGTCAATTACCATTCTATATCCAGTGACTATTCTTTGTGGAATGAGTTCATTTTTATCAATAGGAACAACGGTAATACCTCCTTTCTTAGGGACACAATGAATGGGACTTACCCATCTACTATCAGCTATGGGATAGATTATACCTGCTTCCAGAAGCTTTAATATTTCAGTTCTTACCACTTCTTTCATCTTAGGATTTAATCGCCGTTGATGATCAACAACGGGTTTAGCATCAGGTTCCATATTAATCTTGTGCTGATATAGAGTGGGACTAATGCCATTAAGATCATCAAGAGTATATCCAATAGCAGCCCGGTGCTTCCTTAGAACTTTTAATAATCTTTCTTCTTCATGTTTTGAAAGGTTAGCACTAATAATAACAGGATATATCTTTTTCTCATCAAGATAAGCATACTTCAAAGTATCAGGCAATTGCTTTAATTCAAACACAGGATCACCTTTAGGTGGAGGAGGGCCTCCAAGAGCTTCAATAGGCAAATTGTGTTTCAGGAGAGGTTGTTGTTCAAAGAAAATTTTATCTATTTCATTTCTTTCACGCAAGTGCATATCATTTTCATGGTCAAGCAAGTATTGTTCTAATGGATCAGTAGGAGGCATGGCAATAGAAGCAAGACCAATTATTTCATCCTTACTAGGTAACGCTTTATCACGAGGTTGTCTACTAAACTTGGAAAAATTAAACTCATGAGACACACCACCAAAACTGACACCGACGGTTTGTTTTTCACAATCTATCTTAGCATTGACGGTGCTCAAGAATGGTCTACCAAAGATAATGGGACAAAAGTCATCTTTTGGGGAACCAAGAACTAGAAAATCAGTAGGGTATTTTACTTTCCCACACAAGACCTCAACATCTCTAACAATCCCAAGTGGTGTGATGGTGTCTCTATTAGCAAGTTTAATAGTAACATCAATGTCTTCTATTTCAGCAGGTGCTATTTCATCCATAATTTCTAGGTATAAGGTAAAAGGGGTAGCACTCACACTAGCACCCAAATCACATAAACCATGATAGCAATGATCTCCTATTTTAACTGAGACAACAGGCATGCCTTCTATGGGTCTATGTTTATCTTTTTCATCGGTTTTAGCAATTCTAGCAGCTTCATCACAGAAGTAGATAACATGCCCATCAATATTTTCTACCAAGAGATCTTTAACCATAGCAACACTAGGTTCTACTTTGATTTGTTCAGGGGGCTTAGGTGCTCTTATATTACTCTTACGAACCACAGTTGATACCTTAGCATGTTCCTTTATCCTGATAGGGAAAGGTGATTTTTTAATATAAGCGGTAGGCACAACTGGATCAACATTGTAAATGATGGTTTCATCTTTAGCTATGACCGGTTCTTTGATTTCTTCTTTAATAGGGGGATGATATTTAAACCACTTCTCCTTAGGGAGATCAACGTGCGTAGCAAATGCTTCACAGAAAGAGGCTACTATCTCAGAGTCAAGTCCATATTTAGTGCTAAACTTATGAAAAGTATTGGTGTTCATAAAAGATTTAACACAATCAAACTCAAGATTTATACCTGACTCATTACCTTCGTTGAGTTCCCAATCTTCAGAGTTGCGTTTAATTCTTTCTAAGAGATCCCACTTGAATTCAATAGTCTTCTTCATAAAAGAACCAACACACGAAGTATCGAGCATGGATTGATCATTATGAGAAAGCCGAGCATAAACATTCTGAATAATAACTTCTCCCAGGATGTCATGATTGGGGCATGAATATAACATTGACTTAAGCCTCCCCCAAGCTAGAGTGATGCTTTCTCCTTCACGAGGTCAAAAATTATATATATAATTCCGATCACGATGAACTAGATGCATGGGATAAAACTTTTGGTGGAATTCCAATTGCAAACGATTCCAGTTCCATGATCCAAGATCATCACATAGCCTATACCATGTCAATGCTTTTCCCTTCAAAGATAAAGGGAAAACCTTCTTCTTAGCTTCATCTCCGGGTAAACCTGCAAGCTTAAATATTCCACAAACTTCGTTCACATATAATAGGTGCATATCAGGATGTTTAGTTCCATCTCCTGCATAAGGTTTAGCAAGCAGTTGTTCTACCATACCCGAAGGAATTTCATAACCAATATTTTCAGTAGGTGTAGTAGGTTGAGGGGCAACTAATTGTGGTTCCGGTCGAGGTGAAGATTCCCCGAACAAACCCCTCAAAGGATTGTTTTCCATAGTAGCAAGTAACAATAAATTTCAGCACGTAGTATAAGTTTTTCCTTACCGATTTCCACTTACCAAGAGCACTTCACTCCCCGACAACGGCGGAAGAAAAGAGTCTTGATGACCCACAAGTATAGGGGATCAATATTAGTCATTTCGATAAGTAAGAGTGTCGAACCCAACGAGGAGCAGAAGGAAATGGCAAGCGGTTTTCAGCAAGGTAATTTCTGCAAGCACTGAAATTGTAGGTAATAGATAGTTTGATAGAAAGATAATTGGTAACGAGCAAGTAACGGTAACGTTAAATAAGGTGCAGCAAGGTATCCCAATCCTTTTGTGGCAAAGGACAGGCCAGAACAATCTCTAGTAATAGGCAAAGTGTTGTTGAGGGTACGCGGGAATTTCATTTAGTCACCTTCACTACTACAAAATGGTCCAAACACGACACATCAATCAGAGACCCTTCGACGAAACTGTGTGCGATGCATGAATCACAAACGGTATAGTGCATGCTCCATCGCTAATGGCACGAACTGTGTGCGAAGGTGGATCCATCAAATACGATTCAGAAAGTAGTTGCGTGTGCGATCTACGGCAGACAGTTTATTCTTATAAACCGTTTGTGATTAGATAAGATAACAGAAACGGTTACCAAAACTACATACGTGTGCGAAGTACGGCATACAGTTCACTCGAATAAACTGTGTGCGCTGATACAGCAGAACACAAACGACTTGGCATAACACGATGTGTGCGATATACAGCAAACTGGTGAGTAATGAGAATCGTGTGCGAACACCAGAAATAACACAGACGATTCATACTGACAAGCTGTGTGTGTTGTGGGCAGACGGTTGCTGCCAAGTAATTGTCAGCGATGGATGAGATCATTACAGACACTACATTGGGAAGTGCTGTTTGCCTGTATTAATATCACAGACGTTTTATTATTTTCACGCGTGTGCCTCCGCATCAGTCCGTCCTCCTCTCTCACGTCTTGTCACCGCATTGCCGCCCAAGTATTCCAGTGCACGCTTTGGCACCACTTTTGGGTTTTGGCCACGCGCCCGCTCGATGATCCCGTTCCCGCTCAGCATCACGTAGGTTCCTGCACGCAAAACCGTCCTACGGTTCTAGCTTCCTGCCATGCTCGGTGAAATCCCCAATGCTTGCTGGCCTGCTATATAAACCCTCACGGCTGGTGACTCCACATTGCCTTCATCCCCCCCTCCCCGTAGCTTGTCTAGTTTGTTTCTCCCCCAATCGCCAATGGCACCGGCCGTTCGTCGTCGCCCAGCCACACCGCCAAAGGACAACTCCAGCTGGGAGGCTTCACCACGTCGGCGCAGCAGTCCTCTGAAGCATGTAGTGCTCGTGGCGTCCCTAGTGGGTGTGCGCACACCACCAACTACACGCTCCACCACCGTTGCCCGAAGGCAGCTGCTGCCGGTGGCCGCCGTGGCCGCCACCACGCCTTCCGCCGCCGGGGCCGCCACCCCACCGTCGTCCGTCTTTGCCACGACCTCGCCGTCAGGCTGTGGGGTCATAACCCGCACCGCCACCAAGGCCCGAATGCGGGAGGTGGAGTCCGCCAAAGGCCCGCCGCCGGGCTTCAACGTCGCAACCCTTGCACGCTACATCTACTTCCTAGAGAAGGAGGTGGAGCGCCAGGTTGCGCACGCGAAGAAGCTCACCGATGCCGTGTCCGGAGGAGAAGCCGCAGCGGCGGCATGGAATGCGGAAATCTACGTAGAGTCCCGTCGCTTCGAGGAGGGGTGTCTTGAGCATCGGAGGGCAGCACTGGCAGGCAATGGACACGTCTCCACCAACTCGTCGGCAGGCTCCTCCTCCACTTGCTCTTACTGAGCGCGCTCGATTCTGCTGGAAGTAGTACAAAGCTCCTCCGTAGTACTAGTATTTAGGGGCTATTTTGTTCAGTTCATCTAACTATAGATATGGTTGAACTGTACCACGTACTTTAATTAGCTAGTGTATAGTTGAACTAGCTAATTCAGTACGTGGTTGACAACACTTGGGGAAAAGTTTGTTCGGTTCAGTTGTCGAGTTGAACTGTATTGTACAAAGACCAGTGCTTAATGTATGAATGAAATCCATGTTTAAAGTGAATTTCAGTTGCAAAATTATGCCCTAATTGTGATTTTGTTTCTGCCATACTTGCCAAATGCCAGTGCTAAAATGTTGACAAATGCCAGTGTTACTAGATCGACAGATACCAATGTTTCCGATTTGACACATGGCAATTTACCAGTATGATAGATGCAAATCTTCCTGGATTGTCTGTACTAGGCACACGGATCATATTCTAGAAACGTTTGTGATGACGCATTGGACCAATCCTTCGCGCCAATATTTTGACTTGGCTTACGGGCAAAGGAAAGATAGTTGTCGATCTTCAAATGGGTATTCAACCTGAACCGTTTGTGATGTGTGTTCATTCAGATAAAACTATGATAGTTTTTTATTTGCTACGTGAATTCAAAGATAAATACTTAGTTCATCAAACCATAGATTTCATTCAGTCAAGCTTTCACTTTACATTCATACAATCGAGATACAATATAAAGAAAACTAGTTGCGGCGGTGGCCTCCTTCGGCGGCGTTCTCGTGCTCCGGGGCGCAGTTGTACAGTTCTTCAACCGAGACCAGAATGTTATGGACTTCACAATCAAAGAGCCGGTCGTCGCGCGATCGACGGGCGCGGGGCCGGGGGGCAGCGACTAGCGGCGCTACGAGAAAGCTGTCGACGGCGGCGGCCCAATCCGCTAAGAGGGCCGTGACGGGTGGAGGCGCGCGCACGGGCACGTGCGCGGTGGGTGCAGGCGCGCACAAGGGGTCGGGCGCCGTCGGTGCGGGCACACACACTGGGACCGGTGTGGCGTGTGCAAGGGCGCACACGAGCACGGGGGCAGGAGGAGGCGCTGGCGCTTGCACGTACACGAGCTCACGCGGGTCGGCGGGGACCTCCCTGACGCCCACTGTTTCCAGCGCTGTGATGATGCTGGGCGACCAGCCCATCAATGCCACGGGGATGGTTGCTGGCGCGGGCGTGGTGATGGTTGATGGCGAGTGCGTCGGGGCAGCATCCGTTGCGGCATGCAGCTCTTCCAGGGCCATGTCCATGGCATCCCATTCGTCTTCATGTTCTATCTCTTCCGGCTCGGTGTCAACTTCACCAAACCGGAAGGCTAGTGGCATATGATCCTTCTGCAGCAAGGCGTAGGTCGCCGTGGAGGTCTGAAGATGGAGGGGAATGTGAGGTGAAGATATATGGAAGATTGTGAGTGAGTGGGCAGTAAAGCCGCCTATTAAACAGCGGCTCGGGCGCCATTGATGGACATGTTGGAAGCGAGGAGGGCAGATACGGAGGTCAAAGGGCTCGATTCCCGGTGAGTCTTCGGCATACTGCCCGCACGCCTCCCGGTGAGCCTGCGCGGCGGATGCCAGCTCGCGCGCCTCCTGTCAACTCGAGCAGCTGCTCGCACGGCACCTCCTAAGCCCTAGCCAATAAAAGAGTGCGACACTTGGCAGCACGTAAAGGGCAGTAGAACGCCAACGGTTTGAAAATAATGCAACCGTTTGCGTGGAAACGTGACAGTTCTTTGTTCCAAAAAGCTTTTGTTTGCTATTAATGACACAAAAAATACCACAGCATATTTGTGCTATATAATGACGCCATGCCAAATTTCTTGAATTTTGTGTGAGTTCTAGATTTACTATAATTTAACTAATATTCTCAATGTTGGCTCTAACTATATATATATATATATATATATATATATATATATATATATATATATATATATATATATATATTAAAAAACGAGTCTCAGATAGGAAAACAAAATGCTGTGACGCCTTTATGTGCCATGTTCATGAAACCATGCCAAGTTTCATGAATCTCCTGACGAGTTTTTGATTTACATGATTTAAAACCCTATAGTTTCTCAATGTTTCTATGGCCGAGCCAAGACCCCGAGATGTTTGAAATTCATTCACATGTCTTTCATGAAACCTAAAGATGCATGCACACTAATATGGTTTTCAACAAATTTTGATGCACCGGACCTTCTGATTGTAGTTCGGATTTGAATTATGCACATTAAATAATGCATATAAAAGTCAAATAATGTATAAAAAGCCCGAACGAACCATGTATAATTTCATATTTTGGCACGACACTCTCAATTTGTTATATGTTGCCTATATAAATAGTTCAAGACGAGAAGAGGCAGTGGATGTCGATTCGCCCACATAAGGTGACACATTCCATATCGAAACAACAAAGCTTCATGTGATAATTAATCTTTGGTTTGTGCGGGGCTTGTGCCAAAACTTGTCCCAAATTGGACATTATTTTACCAGGGCACATATGAGCCATGCATGTTATGACACCATGCCAAGTTTCACGAATTTTCTGACTAGTTTTTGATTTACACATGATTTAAAACACGTGTTTCTCAATGTTTGTATGGCCGAGCCAAGACCGCGAGATGTTTGAAATCCATTCCCATATATTGCATGGGATCCTAAAGATGCATGTACACTTATACGGTTTTCAACCCATTTTGATGCACCGTACCTTGTGAATGTAGTTCAGATTTGAATTATGCACGTTAAATAATGCATATAAAAGCCAATTAATATATAAAAAGCCCAAACGAACCATGTATACTTTCATATTTTGGAACGACACTCATTTTGGTATATGTTGCCTCTAGAAATATATAGTTCAAGACGAGAAGAGGTAGCGGATGTCGATTCGACCACATAAGGTGACGTGTTCCTTATCGAAACCACAAAAGCTAGCTTCCCGTGAGTAGCTGAGGTTTGTAAGGGCTTGTGCCAAAACTTGTCCCAAATCGGACAATTTATCATCCGGACACATATGATCCATGCCATGACACATGCCAAGTTCCCCGAATTTCTGACGAGTTTTTGATTTATACATGAATGTAAAACCAAGTTTCTCAATGTATGTGGCCGAGCCAAGACCCCAAGATGTTTGAAATCCATTCCCATATCTTGCATGGGGCCCAAAGTAGCCATGGACACTTATATGATTTTTCAACCCATTTTGATGCACCGCACCTTGTGATTTTAGTTCAAATTTTAATTATCCACATTGTATGCCTAGAGGACTCAATTAACGTATGAAATTGAGAAAAGAACCCTGAATAATTCCATATTTTAGCAAGACACTCTTACTGGTGCGAGTTGCCTCTAACAAAAATTCATGGCGAGAAGATGAGAGGATGTCGTTTTGCCTACGTAAGGTGACGTTTTCCTTATCGGGACCTCAAAGATTGAAGTGAGAAGCTCTGCTTTGTAAGGGACTTGTGGCTAAAATTGTCCCATGTTGTACAATTTTTTTACCATGGCACATATGTGCCATGTCATGACAACATGCCAAGTTTTTAGAATTTCTGATGCGTTTTGGATTTACAGTAATTTAAAAACCAAGTTTCTCAACGTTTGTGGCCGAGCCAAGATGCCGAGATGTTTAAAGTTCATTCCCATTTATTGCCCGTGACCTAAAGATGAAGCCATGGACACTAATATGATTTTTCATCCCATTTTGATGCACGGACATTGGGACGATAGTTCAAATTTGAATTATACACATTAAATGTCTAGAAAACTCAATTAATTTATAAAAATGGCAAACAGACACTGAATAATTCCATATTTTAGCACGACACAACTATTGGTCATTGTTCACTGCACATAAATCTTATTGCAATCCAAACACCGTTCTTTGTCGAATTAACCTCATTTTTTGTTTTAAAAACATTTTGAAAATTAAGTCTTTCACAAACAGTTGATGTTCATGAATCGTGTGTGATGCAGTACAAAATATCTTGGGCCAATCCTCGTAATGCATGGCTTAGGCCGGAAGCTTCGTCGGCTACAGTACACCGCCGGCCAGTTTACCGCACTGACTCCTCAGACCATTTTACTTTTCAATCGTCGCTGGTGAAAGATGGGGACGTGGATCCCCGTCGTGAGGGCAACTTCGGCAACCGACTCCGGCCCAAGCGTGGCCGCATTAGCCATGAGTGCGCTCTCAACATGCTTGAACGCGGCCGCTACCTCCGACAGAGCGGCTGCAGCAACCGAAATGGTAGCTTCTGCAGCTGAGAGGGCGGCAGCAACAACCGCGACGGGGATAGCAAATGGCGAGAACGACACATCAGCTGTCAGTTCCTCGGCGGTCGCCGTAGCCCTGATGGCGGACGCCCAATCCCATCTCGAGGCCGCCCACGCCCATCTCGTGTCGGTCGCTGCACAAATCACATCTGCCTTCTCCGACACCGGTCGACAACCCACCTCCGTTGAGTTGGTAATCGCTGAGTGTGCTCGAGCAGGCATCCGTTCGTCGGTGGCCTCCCTAGCCAAGATTGTGGCCGTTTATGCCCGAAGCAAGGCCACCCACGCCCGGCTCATGGCAGCCTTATCCAAAGTGATGGTGGATGAAGACTGCGAGATCCTGGAGTATGTGGCGATGGATCTCCTTTCCCTGGAGTTCGTCGAGCGGGAGCTGGTCATCGAGGAGGCGGCGGAGATCGACGAATGCCAGGAGGAATATTAGTCTCTGTCTAGAGCGATGGTGTTTTGGTAGAGTAATGTTTAAGTCAATTAACTAATGTTTATTAGTTGCTCGATTAAGTAAGTGCGGGCAGTGCTGTAGGCTCTTTTGTGTAGTACTACTCAAATTTGCAAGTGTTGTTAAACTAAGCAATGCCAAATGTAACGAGGGAAATTCGGACCAAAATTTGCCGCCGTTTCCCCATTTTCTCTTCCAAATGAACATGAAATGCAAGTACCGTGTGCAATGTACTATCCGATATCTTACGCCGGAAGCTTGGAGACCAAAATTTCCACGTTCAGTCTCATCACACACGGGATAAACTATAGCATACGTTTGTGTTGTTGAATATCACACACAGTTATGGTAAAGGTACTGTGTCCGATGTGACTATTCGTGCTACTTTTTTGCCGCACCGAACGAAATTTTGGGCTGCCGCGCAAATATCTACCTCCCCCGCCCCTCGTACCAACCAAAAGCCACATTTCCCATTCCCCCTACTCCCCCTTCATTTCCTAAGTTCAAACCTTCACTGCTTGCTTGCAGCGCCGCCTCCTCGCTGGCGACGCTCCTTGCTGCTGCTCGGCCTCATCCATCTAGTCATAGTCAGGTAATCCAAACCTTCCCCATAGCCCCTCCCCCCTCCACCCCCTCCTCCTCCATTCCACATGGCCCGACCGTCGGCGCGACACATTCCACCAAAATCACCGGCCCACCCCCCATATAATCGCCGCCGAAAGACATGGTGCACGCAGTATAGCCAGGATCTCAAGGAGAACCTGGCAGCGGAGAAGCAAATTGCGACCGCACGCACGGATGAGTCCCCGATGGCTGCCATGCGTGCTGACCCCCAGATCTTGGAGCAGCATCTAGACGTTGAGGCCACCGTCGACGCCTCGCGCGTGGACGCCTCCATGCGGTTGGCTGCTTTTAACAACAACTCGTTGTGTTTTCTCCAGGGCTCCGCTGTTGCCTTCGACGACGACTCCGTGTTGTTTTCTCAGCATGCCCGTGCTTTCCTCAACTCCATAACAGGTAGGTTGGTGGCCAGACAGGCAGATGCAACTCACCACTATGAGGAGGGCACCCATGATGTGGAGGCCTCGCCCTCGTCCAAGCCCATCGTTATCAATATCTCCAACGACGAGGAATATCTTGTTTTTTACACTTAATTACTAATGACCTGTGTTCAGCTAGCTACGCATGTTACACATGTTAGTTTTACCTGCTGCATGTGCTGCTCCTGCCTTTCCTTAAGAAACTATAGTGAAATATGCAATGTAATGCTACTATGCAATCTGACCTTCTACTACTATGTTGTATTGTGCAATGTGATGCTCAGTTAACTGTTTGGTTCAGTTGTTTTGGTGATCATCTGCAATGTCATGTTCAATTATTGTTGGTACAATTTTGTTTTGTTATGCACGTGAAACCTACAATTGCTATATTTCATAGTTCTTAGCACGCTTGTCTTTTCCATGTGGCTTGAATTCATATGTTGGATATGCAATGCGTTTATCTTTCATTAATAGATTTTACTGATCAATATCTATTCTTAAACACGTTACAGGGGGAACAATGGGAGACACTGAGGTTTACCATCGAGGTTTGCACTTTCATGATCCTTTGGCTAATAGCACATTATTGTGCAATTGCAGGAACCATTCTAATATTTAGGTTTCTAACAATAATTTGGTCTTGCACATGTAGGTCCTCCCGTAAGAGCTTTAGACCCACTGTTCGACCCATTTTGCATGTGGGGGAAATGATGTTTTCATGAATATCAGTCAAATCAAGAAACTCAGAAAGATTGTTAAGATAAAGAAACTTGCGATGAAAAACAACAAGCTGTTTGTCTGCACAATGAAGAAGACATCAGTGAACTATAGGATGGTACTATCTCTTTACCTTGTCTTTTTTCCCTTTGTGACATTTCAATTTTTAGAAACGAAATTTATGCATATCTTTGTTTCCAGTCCTTTCCAAAGCAGTTCATCGATGAGTATGTCTCAAACCACCTGTATGGTCAAGAGGCGAGGAAGGTATTCATACAACACCCACAGTATAATCTTGAAGTCTTCCTCAAGAGGATGAAGTTGTACTCTGATGTATTTCAATTATGAAATCCTGGTTGCCATAATACGAAATAAAATATATTGTGTGCTTGATCTGAAGTATCAATTTGTTTACTAGCTGGATTATAAATAATAGAGCAATTAGCCTGATTATTGGGGTTTCATATTGCAGACGGTTTGTCATAGAACACCGTCAGCGATGACCTCAACAAACCCACATGCTTGCTGGAAAATTGGCGTGTTGGATCAGTGAACAATCACACATGATTTCCGGGTGCAAACTGTGTGTGTGTTAGAAAACCCATTCGCAAACGTTTTCACCTAAAACGTGTGTGTGATGGACAGCCCTATGCCAAACAGTTTCTTCTAGGCACCGTGCGTGATGGCCACCCCTAACATAGACGATGTTAAGCAGAAAATTGTGTGTGATGTACAATACGAATGGAAACGTATGTTTGGGATTCACAGTGTGGGATGGTATGCACATCTCACACAATTTCTCCTAAATACCTGTTTGTGATAGTCCTTCCAATCGCACACGACATAATTTTGCCTATCGTGTGTGACCGGGAGCAGGCATCGCCAATGGCTTTTTCGTGTCATGTGCGATAGACCCCCCTATCACCCACACATGCAAAGCGACGGTTTGAAACTACGTCACATAAAGGGGTTAAAAACCGTTTGTATAGCAGGCGCCTGCACTAGTGTTTTACCATGTTGGTTTGATTCGTGTTCGCTACTTTGATAATTTGATATGTGGGTGGACCGGTGCTTGGGTGCTATTCTTACTTGAAAAACCTCCCACTTATGATTAACCCCCTCGCAAGCATCTGTAACTACAAGAAAAGTATTAAGATGAAATCTAACCATAGCATTCAACGTTTGGATCCAAATCAGCCCCTTACGAAGTAGCACATAAACTAGGGTTTAAGCTTCTATCACTCTAGCAACCCATCATCTAATAACTACTCCACAATGCATTCCCTTAGGCCCATGAATGGTGAATTGTCATGTAGTCGACGTTCACATGACACCACTAAGGGAATCACAACATACATACCATCAAAATATCGAACACATATCAAATTCACATGATTACTTGCAACATGACTTCTCCCGTGACCTCAAGAACAAAGTTAACTACTCACAAATAATAACCATGATCAAGATCAGAGAGGTATTGAATAGCATAATGGATCTGAACATATAATCTTCCATCAAATAAACCATATAGTAATCAACTACGCAAGGTAATCAACACTACTAGTCACCCACATGTACCAATCTAAGGTTCCGGTACAAAGATTGAACACAAGAGATGAACTAGGGTTTGAGAGGAGATGGTGCTGTTGAAGATGTTGATGAAGATTGGCCTCCCAAAGATGAGAGGGGTGTTGGTGATGATGATGGCTTCGATTTCCCCCTTCGGGAGGGAAGTTCCCCCGACGGAATCGCTCCGCCGGAGGGCAAAAGTGCTCCTGCCCAAGTTCCGCCTCGAGGCAGCGGTGCTTCGTCCCGAAAGTCCTCCTCTTATTTTTTCTAGGTTAAAAGTGAATATATACCAGAAGATGGGCATTGGAGGTGGGCCGAGGAGGGCACAACCCACCAGGGCGCGCCCAGGGGGGCCTGGCGCGCCCTAGTGTCTTGTGCCCACCAGGGTGGCCCCCTCCGATAGTTCTTTGCTGCAGTATTTTTTATTAATTCCAAAAATAATCTCCATAAAATTTCAGCTCCATTGGAGATGTGCAAAATAGGTATCTCTGATGTGCTTTTCTTGGGTCCAGAATTCCAGCTGCCGGTATTTTCCCTCTTTGTGTAAACCTTGCATATTATGAGAGAAAAGGCATTAAAATCACTCCCTAAAGCATTATTATTCAACAAAACATAATAAGTAACAGTAGGAAATCATGATGCAAAATGGAAGTATCAGGTACCAATCAAAAGCCACATTTCCATAACTCCCCAATACCCCCTCACCCCCTCCTCATCCATCCCACATGGCCCAACCGGCGTGACACCTTCCACCCAAATCACCGCCCCATCCTCCAAATAATCGCCGCCGAAAGCCATGGTGCACGCAGTATAGCCAGGATCTCAAAGAGCATTTGGCTGCGGAGAAGAAAACCGCGTCTGCACGCGCAGATGAGGTAGCTATTCTTTCCATGCGTGCTGACCCCCAAATCTTGGAGGAGCACCTCGCTGTCGAGGCCACCGTCAACGCCTCGCGCGTTGACGCCGCCACGCGGTTGGCTGCTATAAACGACAGCTCGCGGTATTTTCTCGAGGGCACCGCCGGTGCGTTCGACGAAGACTTCGATGTGTTTTCTCAGCGTGCCCGTGCTTAACTCAACTCCAGAGTTGGCATGTTGGTGCCGAGGCAGGATCAGGCCACTCACCACTACGAGGGGTGCACCCACGATGTGGAGGCCTCGTCCTCTTCCAAGTTGAAGGAGCCCATCATCATCGATATCTCCGACGATGAGGAATAGCTTGTTTTTCTTAGCTTTATCACTAAGGACCTATGTTCACCTAGCTACGCTGGTTAAGCATGTTTCGTTTACCTGTTACGTGTGCCGCTACTGCCTTTCATTTAGAAATTCTAGTGAAATGTCCAATGTAATGCTACTACATCCTGACCTTCTAGTATGTTCTATTGTGCAATGTGGTGCTTAGTTAACTATTTTGTTCATTTGTTGTGGTGATCATTTAACTATTTAATTCAATTCTGAAATGTGATGTATGATTGTTGTTGGTACAATTTTGTATTGTTATGCATGTGATGAGTAAATTGAATTTAGATGTACTAAATACATATGAAACATATAGAATTGCTATATTTCCTAGTTCTTAGCATGCTTGGTTTAGATAACTGGCTTTTCCATGTGGCTCAAAATAATCTGTTGGATCCGCAATGTGTTTATTTTCCATTAACATATTTCACTGATAGTATGCCAAATATCACTTGTAACCTGATCAATATTTGTCTTAAATATGTTGTAGGGGGGAACAATGGGGGACACTAAAGTTTACCATCGAGGTTTGCACATCCATGGTCGTTTGACTAATAGCACATTATTGTGCAATTTGCAGAAACCATTGTAATATTAACGTTTTTAATAATTTGTTCTTGCACTTGTAGGTCCTGCTATAAGAGGTTTAGATCCACTATTCGACCCTTTTTGCATGTGGGGAAATGAGGTGTCCTTGAATATCAGTCAAATCAAGAAACTCAGAAAGATTGTTAAGATAAAGAAACTAGCTACGAAAAACAACAAGATGTTTGTCTGCACAATGAAGAAGACATCAGTCAACTATAGGATGGTACCATCTCTTTCACCTTGTCCTTTTCCCTTTGCGCCATTTCAAATTTTAGAAAAAATATTTATGCGTATGTTTGTTTTCAGTCCTTCTCAAGGAAATTCATCGATGATTACGTCTCAAACCATCTATATGATCAAGAGGCGAGGAAGGTATTCATACAGCACCCATGGTATAATCTTGAAGTCTTCCTCAAGGGGATGAAGGATGGGCGGGCAATCATCCACATGCACTGGCCTAAAGTTGCGAGGACCTTCAACATCATTGAAGGCTCAATATTTGCCTTCCGCTTTAACAGTTTTCTAGATGAGACTCATCTGTCTATTTACCGTCTATGATGATACTTATTTTCCAAAGGTTTTAGATGTTGCAGTTGAAACTTTGTCCTGTTGTGCAATTGGGTAGCTAGGCAGTATATGCCTATATGATGTTGTACCCTGATGTAATTCAATTATGAAATCCTGGTTGCCGTACTACAAATAAGAAATATATTTTGTGCTTGATATGAAATGTTAATTTGATTACTAAATGGATTATAAATAATAGAGCAATCAGGCTTATTATGGGGGTTCCCATTCCAGACGGTTTGTAGGACTAAACCGTGGGCGATGACCTCAACAAACCCACACGGTTTCTACAAAGTTGGCGTGTTGGATCGGTGAGGAATCACACATGAATTCTGCTCGACAACTGTGTACGTTAGGACACACAATCACAAACGTTTTCTTAAGCATGTGTGTGTGATGGGCAGCCCAATGCCAAACAGTTTCATCTAGACACTGTGACTGATGATTTGAATAACGCAAACGACAGAATTATAATTATCGTGTGTGGTGACCAGCCCTATCACAAATGATGTTATGCAGAAAATTGTGTGTGATCTGCAATACGAACGGAGACGTAACCTTGGGATTTCCTGTGTGGGATGATAAGCTCATCTCACACGTCTTCCCCAATATGTCTATTTGTGATGGCCCTTCAAATCGCAAACGATATATTTTTGCCCATCATGTGTGACCGGGTGTAGGCATCGCCGACGGGTTTTGCCTGTCGTGTGGGATAGGCCCCCCCATAGCCCACACATGCAAGGCGACGATTTCATACTACGTCATGGAAAGGGGTTAAAAACCGTTTGTATAGCGCGCGGCTGCACTAGTGGCTCAACATAGGCTAACGGATATTTGTTGACGAAGAGAGGTGGGATGTCTAACGTGGCATCCCCAAGCTTAGATGCTTGAGACCTATTGTAATATTGACTTGGGGAGCCTTGGGCATCCCCAAGCTTGAGCTCTTGTGTCTACTTAATTCCTCTCATACCATGGTTTCCCCTAAATTTTAAAATTTCATCCACGCTGTAAGGGCATTCTCTTACCCTAGTGTTTTGGCGATGATGACAATTCACTATGATCTAACCGTGTGTCAAGCTATACAGGTATTGTGTGTGTGGGACACAAGACGGTTAGGTAGTCCCTCCAAACAGAAAAGATCAAAGACGGTGTTCTCTAAATGTTTATTCTCTTTGGTCGTAGGGATCCCGTACTATTAAGAGGGAATCCACATTGGAAGGTCTTGGGTGAATCAGTTCTCTCGCACAACCTTATGCACCCAACTCATTCCTTCGCATCATAGAGAGAGAGGCCCCTCTTTCCCTCCTGGCTTACCGGTCGCATCGCTGTCCCGACCAATTGCATCGAGTGCTCTAGACATCCGGTTTGACCACCACTCCAGGGGTGATACCTTGGGGCTGCTGCCACTGAGAGGTCCCCAGTGGTTGTATCGCTGCCTCCGGGTGGTTGTACCGCCCATAGCTGGGTGACCCAGGGTGGCAGCCCTGGGCGGTTGAACCGGCCCAGCACCGGACTCCAACTGGACACCTTTCTGTTGGGGACCGGTTGTTGGGCGGACCTGGCCCGGTTGTACCGCTATATTATTATAGCCAGTACAACCGGTGTCCCAAGCGGTTGTACCGCTATGGACTTTGCCTGGTCCAGCGCTGGTGCATCGGGGAGGAACCACCGGCCATGTTTCTGTTGTGGTCCGGTTGTTGGGCGGTGGTATGGCGGTTGTACCGGTTATACCGGTTGTACCGCCCTCAGTACCGGTTGAACCACTACCGTGTAAAAACGGCTGTAACGGTTGGAAAGTGGGGGACCTATATAAAGGGGTGGTTCTTCCACCTCTCTCTTATCTCTTACCTCTCTCTCTCCACCATTGATGCCCCTTGAGCTTTCTTGCCCGATCTCTCTCTCTAGCCACCCAAACTTGTTGTCTTGCTAGGGATTGAAGGAGGAGATCTAGATCTACACTTCCACCAAAGGAAAATTGATTCCCCCATACTTTCTTGTGTGGATTTTGTTACTCTTGGGTGTTTGAGCACCCTAGATGGAAGAGGTCACCCCGAAGCCATATTCCATTGTGGTGAAGCTTCGTGGTTTCGTTGGGAGCCTCCAATTAAGTTGTGGAGAGGGCCCCAACCTTGTTTGTAAAGGTCCGGTTGCCGCCTTCAAGGGCACCACTAGTGGAATCATGGCATCTCGCATTGTGTGAGGGCGTGAGGAGAATACGGTGGCCCTAGTGGCTTCTTGGGGAGCATTGTGCCTCCACACCGCTCCAACGGAGACGTACTTCCCTTTACCGGGAAGGAACTTCGGTAACACATCCTCGTCTCCATTGGTTCCACTTGTGGTTACTTATTACCCTTACTTTGTGCAAGCTATTTGTATTGTTTATTTCCTTGCTTGTATGGTTATTGTTGTTAGCATCATATAGGTTGCTCACCTAGTTGCATATCTAGCCAACCTATTTGTTGCTAAGCCTAACTTGTTAAAGAAAAGGTAAAAATTGGTAGTTGCCTATTCACCCCCCTTTAGTCAACCATATCTATCCTTTCAATTGGTGTCAGAGCTACGTCTCTTTATTAAGGGTTTCACCACCCGAAGAGTATGGTTAACGACGGGGACCGGCCGGTTGAACTCCCCGAGGCCATGGGTGTGAACACGGTCTCTCTTGAGGATTTAAACGAGGCCATGTCCTCGCTTAAATCCTCCATGACGGCCGAGGTCAAATCCATGTTTAAAGAATTCCTTGATACTCTTAAACTTTCCACCGATGCGGTGCAAGTGGCTAACCCACTAACTCGACATCGGATGTCAACTCCGGTAAGGAGGGGGCTAGTGCTGATAAGGACACTCGTTCTCAAGGAATTAATGGGTCGGGGACCTTTGCCTCAGTTCCCCCTCCCTTGGTCTATGGAGGACCGGTGCACCCACCTCATATAGTTAATCTCGGTCCTCCTCCTAAACTTGTTAAGAATGATTTTGTTAATTGGGTTTTTCGTATCAAGTCTCATTTGGATCACAGCTCAATTCAACTCATGAGAGTCATTGAAGAAGGATACTATCCTCGTGATCCATGCAACCTCACTCCAAGAGAAGAGGCTGATAAACAGCTAAATTCCTCCGCCTTGTTCATACTCCAAGCTGCAGTTCCTACCGAAGACCTACCTCACCCGCGACCTTTCACTGTTGCTAAAGAGTGTTGGGAACACATTGTCTCCATGTACAAGGGCAGCTCAAGCATTCAACGGTCGAACTATGAGGTCATGCTTGATCAGTCAAATGAGTTTGTAATGATAGAAGATGAGGAACCGCGTGAGCTCTATAGGAGGGTAACTACTCTTGTCGTTGCCCTCCGAGATCATGGCAGCAAGGATGTGGATGACACTTGGATCAAGCATAAGTTTCTGAAGGCAATCGTGCCCTTCAACAAGGCCATGTCCGCCGTCATCCGCCAAAGACCGGATTTTCTCAACTTGTCCTCTAGCGATGTGTTGGATGAATTTATTGCGATGAACATCTTGAACACGACCGCAGATAATGCTCTTGCTCGTGTGCAATGGCAAAGAAATCATCTCCCAACCTTGCTTTGAAGGCCAAGGTCAGTAAAGAGGAAGAAGAAGAAGAAGAAGAGGAGGGTTGCCCCGAGGACACCAAATATGCTTACCATGAGCATATGGCTCTAGCGTCTAGGAAATTCTGGGGCAATAAGAGAAACGCAAGACCAAATTTCTCCAAGAACAACTCAAGCGGGTCAAAGGGCAAGCAACGTGTGAGAACCTGCTACAACTTTGGTAATGTGAGTCACTTCGTGGTGGATTGTCCTTATGAGAAGAGGGAAGACAATGGTGGCAAGCTCATCCGCAAAGATAAGGCCAAGTCTTTTCCCAACAAGTCCAACTTCACCAAGAATGCTCCTCACAAAGTGTTGGTGGCTCAAGAAGAGTATGCCTCCGATGATGATGTGGATGACGAAGACACAAGTGGTGAAGGAATGGCAATGGCATCTGTGGCTATTGCATCGATCACCCCAACAAAGGTGTCACTCTTCGACGCTCCCAACAAGAACCACGTTGCTAGGTGTCTCATGGCCAAAGGTATCACCAAGGTAACCTCCAACGCCAAAACCTCAAACACTAAGACTTCTGTTTCTTCCACTCCGTCTTTGTTAGATTGTGTGGATGAGAATGAGGAGGCGAAAGAGAGCGAGAATGAGTTTGACAAGTTCTTGTGCAAACTCAAGGGAGAATCCAAGAAGCACTTCGTTGCTCTCTTGGAACAACTTGGTGAGGAAAATGACACGATTGAGTCTCAAGAAGAATATCTTGAGGAGTTGAGAGGGCATAGTCATGATTATGCCGACGAGATAGCAGATCTGTCTATTGCTCTAGAGGAAAAGCGAGGTCTTCATTTGACTCTTAAGGAGTCACAAAATGATGACCTTGCTAAATTACGTAAAGACTATGATCATGCTATTGTTCTTAACCGTGTGCTCAAATCTGAAAAGGTTGCACTTGGGGTTGGCCATGCTTGACTCAAGGATGAGTTTGACTCACTTAACAATGCTCAAAAGGCATTGAAGAGCGTTCATGCTTCTCTTAAGGAGTCACATGATCAACTCCAAGTAAAACTCACTAAGGAAATTGCCATGTGTCCTCCTTTTGTTTTAATTGATAACGCCTCTGCTACTAACCCGTGTTGTGAGCATGCACATCTTGTGGAGGAAAATGCTAAGCTGAAAGAGCAGCTTGAGAAAGGCCTTGTGACATGTATCCAAGGTGAGAAGAATCTCAATGACCTTTTGAGCAATCAAAAGGAAGTGGTTGCAAAGGAAGGAATTGGGTTTGCACCCAAGTCCAAAAATAAGAAGAAGGTAAAGGCCATGCAGGTTCCTCCGCTCAAGGAAACATTTGTCAAAGCGGGGGGCATGACTCATGAGAAGAAGATGGACAAGACCTCTCCCCTCAACAAAGCCGGCAACTTTAACTCCTCTTATGTTTTGTGCCATGCTAGTGATGGGCTTGTTTATGCCAAATATGTTGGTTCTTCTTATGAGTACATTGAGTGGTCTATTTGGGTTCCTAAGACCCTTGTCACTAACATGAAAGGACCCATTAAAGAATGGGTACCTAAATCCAAGCATTGATCTATTGTAGGAGTTTGCTTCCGGGGGAGTTTCATGGTTGCTCGATAGTGGAGCAACAAATCATATGACCGGAAGCAAGGACTTGGTGGTGGACGTTCGACCCGATACATCCGTGGCCACTCAAGTCTCTTTTGGCGATGACACAATTTCAAAGGTATTGGGTCTTGGCAAGGTGGTTATCTCTCCAACCTTAACCATTGAGAATGTCATGCTTGTTGAGACCCTTGCATACAATTTACTTTCCGTTCGTCAACTTGCGCTTATGGGTTTTAGTACCTTCTTTGGCATTGATACCGTGACCCTTTTGTGGAGCAAGACTCTTAAAGTAGCCTTTGTTGGGCATGTCAAAAACGGTCTCTATGTGATTAACTTCTCGGAGCGACCCACTAAGACCGCGACATGTCTAATGGCTAAAGTTGATGTGGGATGGCTTTGGCATCGCCGACTAGCCCATGTCAATATGAGATCTTTGCAAAGTCTCCTCAAAGGGGATCACATTCTTGGACTAACAAATGTGAGTTTTGCTAAATATCGTGCTTGCAGTGCTTGTATCGAAGGAAAGTTACATGAAAAGGCTCGTCGTCCTACTACTACAATCTACTCAAAGAGTACCATAGAGCACCTTCACATGGATCTCTTCGGTCCTCCATCTTATGACAGTCTTGGAGGAAGAAAGTATTTCTTGGTGATTGTGGATGATTACTCAAGAAACACATGGGTATATTTCTTCAAGAGGAAGAGTGAGACCCAACAGACCGTCATCAACTTTGCTAATGAAGTCCAACGTCAACATGAAGCAAAGATCTTGATGATTAGGAGTGACAATGGCACTGAGTTCAAGAACTACACCTTGGATGAATTTCTCAGTGATGAGGGGATAAAGCACCAATATTCCACACCTTACACCCCTCAACAAAATGGTGCTGTGGAGAGGAAGAACCGGACGTTGATGGATGCGGCAAGAACCATGATGGAAGAGTTTAAATCTCCGTACAACTTTTGGGCCGAAGCCATCAACACCGCGTGTCATGCATCAAATCGGCTCTATCTCCGGAAAGGCTTGAACAAGACTCCGTATGAGATTCTTACCGGTAACAAGCCAACCTCAAGTACTTCCGGGTGTTCGGTTGTAAGTTGTTCATTCTCAAGAAAGGTGTACGTTTGTCAAAATTCGAATCTAGAGCTAATGAGGGCATATTTGTTGGTTATGCTGCAAACTCTCATGCTTACCGTGTCCTCAACAAGTCCACCGGACTCATTGGGGAGACGAGTAACATAGAGTTTGATGAAAATAATGGCTCCTAAGTGGAGCAAAGTGGTCTTTGTGATGTAGGTGATGAAATTTCTCCCCAAGCCATAAGAAGAATGGGTGTGGGATACTTCCTACCCGTTGAGGAACCCCTTGTGGCTGAAGGAGAAGGACAATGTTCCACTCAAGTGGAACCATTACCAACGCACGACCCACACGCTTCCGAAGAACAAAGTGAAGGCGCTCAACCCCGTGTTCAAGATCAAGGGCAATATCAACTAGATGGTGATGATTCTACATCACATGATGCTCAAGATCTTGCTCACACCCCCGTGCAAGCTCAAGATCAAGATGAAGGTCAAGATCAAGATCAAGCTCAAGATCAAGGTCAAGCTAAAGATCAAGATCATGCTCAATATCAAGAGCAAGCCGGTGCTAGTACCGAAGCTCGTCAAGTTACCAAGCCTCAACTTTCCATGGAGGAAATTCTTGAAAGACGAGCTGCCAAGATCGCTTCCAAACTAAGAGTCAAGCAACACCTATTAAAGAACGTTTATGGAAGTTTGAAGAGAGGGGTAACTACTCGTCATCAATTAACAAACTTTTGTGCACATCATGCGTTTGTTTCTTGCTTTGAACCCCTCAAGGTACAAGATGCACTCGAAGACAAGGAATGGCTTGAAGCCATGCATGATGAAATCAACAACTTCGAGAGCAACAATGTGTGGCGATTGGTGCCAAGACCAAAGGAGATGCACAATGTCATTGGAACCAAATGGATCTTTAAGAACAAGCAAGATGCACATGGCATTATTATTCGCAACAAGGCAAGACTAGTGGCTCAAGGCTACTCCCAAGTCGAGGGTATCGACTACGGTGAAACCTTCGCCCCTGTTGCTCACCTTGAATCTATTCGCATGCTGCTTGCTTATGCCTCTCATCATGACTTCATATTATATCAAATGGATGTAAAGAGTGCTTTTCTTAATGGTCCTCTTAAGGAGTTGGTGTATGTCAAGCAACCCCCGGGGTTTGAGGATCCCAAGTTCCCCAATCATGTATACGTTCTCGATAAGGCACTCTATGGCCTTAAACAAGCCCCACGTGCGTGGTATGAGCACCTTACCGAGATGTTGCAAGATCATGGGTTTGAAATTGGGAAAATCGACCCCACTCTTTTTACTAAGAGGGTTAACGGGAACTTGTTCGTATGCCAACTATATGTAGATGATATTATCTTTGGCTCTTCTAACAAAGCTTTTAATGATGAGTTCGCCGCACTAATGACCAAAGAGTTTGAGATGTCCATGATGGGAGAGTTGAAGTTCTTCCTTGGATTCAAAGTAAAGCAACGAAGCCAAGGAACCTTCATCAACCAAGCCAAATACACACAAGACATGCTCAAGAGGTTCAAGATGGATGAGCTCAATCCTCCCAAGGCCAACACTCCTATGCAGCTCAGATGCCAACTTGACAGTGATCCCAATGGTAAAGCTATGGATCAAAAGGTATATCGCTCCATGATTGGATCTCTGCTTTACCTTTGTGCATCTAGGCAGGATATCATGTTGAGTGTGGGAATTTGTGCATGATTTCAATCCGCACCTAAGGAGAGTCACTATGTGGCTATCAAGCGAATCTTTCGATATTTGGCTCATACCCCAAACTTTGGCTTATGGTACCCCAAAGGTGCTTCATTTGATCTCATTGGATATACTGACTCAGATTGGGCGGGAGACCGTGTGGAAAGGAAGTCCACTTCCGGAGGTTGCCAATTTCTTGGTCGCTCTCTGGTAAGTTGGTCTTCCAAGAAACAAAACTGTGTTTCTCTCTCGTCCACCGAGGCCGAGTATGTAGCCGCCGCAAGCTATTGTCCTCAGATTCTTTGGATGAGGCAAACCTTAAAGGATTATGGGGTCAACTGTGACAAAGTGCCTCTTTACTGCGACAATGAAAGCATGATCAAGATCTCCAACAACCCGGTTCAACACTGCAAGACGAAGCATATTGAGATTCGTCATCACTTCATCCGGGATCACATCAAGCGTGGAGACATTGATCCTATTCATCTATATACGAAGGAACAACTTGCAGATATATTCACGAAGCCATTGGATGAAGCAAGATTTCGCGAGTTAAGGCATGAGCTAAATATCATCGATTCGAGCAATGTGGCTTGACTTAGTGCACACCCCACCACACTCATCATCATGTCTTGTTTAGGTGTAGGCATGGACATAGGGGGAGTCTAGTTCTCTCAATGAACTATCCCTCCTCCTATTATGCATAAATTGATCAAGTCTTTCACATTAGTCATTTTTGATGACACTTGTGCTTCAAAGACGAGTTTTGGTCATGGGCCCAAGGTTAAAATCTTCGTGGTGCCATAACAATTGACTCAAACATAGGTGGCCTCGGCCACCGTCCCCCTCCGAGAGAGGCATTTGACCCTGTTTGTGTCTTAAGTTTGTGTTTTGTTTTATGTTTTTGGGTCCTAGGTGTGGGCATTCTCCATGGTATTTCTATTTGCGTCTTGTTCTCTTCCAAACATGGAGTTTTCCCCACCATACTCCTCTACCTTTTTCTCTATCCCAAGCTCTTCTCATCTTGGAACCCATCTTCTCAAATTGTACGCTTTGATCTCATGGTGGTGGTTCCTGTGGCCGGGCGGTACAACCGGTGTGAAAAGCGGTTTAACCACTAATCCTCCAGTTGTCCCACCCCAGCGGTACAACCGGGGGTGCATGCGGTTCAACCGCTAATCCCCAGGACCTGTACTGGACCGGTACAACTGCTCCTCGGAGCGGTACAACTGGTCGCGCAATCGGCTCTTATACTAGGAGGGCCGGGCCGAAGGGGTATTCAGTTTTCCCCTTCGTGCCCGACTCCTCCCTGGTGCCCTAGCCGCCGGCCGCCATCACCACCGCCCCGGAGTGCCTCCGGCACCCCGGATCCGTGACCTCCTCCCCATGGAGGCCCTTCCTTCCCCCGATCTCCTCCCATGGATGCCGGTAATGCCCAGTTCCTCCCTTTTCTTGGTTTTCCTTTGAATCCTCCATTGTTAGGGCATTGCTCGGTTCCCGCGTTTTCTAGTCAAAACTATTGACAGGATGAGATCGTGTATTATATTTCAAATTAGCTGTGATGCTTAGAGACTTCAAAGAGGGGTGCATTTCTCAGATCTGGATCCACCGATTTCCCAGCAGCGGTACAACCACTCTAAGTAGCGGTACAACCGCTGCTGCGGTACAACCGCTTGGGTGACCGGTTCAACCGGACTCCCTGATTCCTGCTGCCCCATGTTTCTTGTTTCTTATCGTTGCACCTAATTTATTCCTACTTTTGCGTACAATCCTCTCATCTTTTATGGGTTTCTCTTCGGTGTTCCTCGTGTGCGTATCTGCAGGTGGTTCCAGCTCTCATTCTGCTCCTCGGAAGAAGTCCAAGAAACGTGCTCGCAGGTGCAGGATTGTTGAAGAGTCAGACAATGAGGAAGTTGTGATCCCCACCAATCCCACTCGGCGTGAGAAGTCCTTGGCCGCCAAGCAAAAAACTGCCAAGGCTGTGCATTCCTGGAAGCAAGTTGATTGGGAGCGGGTCCGTCTTCAAAATCCGTATGAGGTTCCCGTTCCTCCCAGGTGGACTACCCCTCAGTACAGGAATGAGCTGCAAATGCGGATAGTGCACGAGCTCTATGAGCATCACAAGAACAAGTTTGCCAAGCAATGGACAATTGACATTGAGCACTGGAGGAATAACATGGATTACTTTGGAGAGTCTTTGGCACTGTGCGAAGAATTTGACTTGATCAAGCTAATGACTTTCAACTGTGCCTTTGATGTGCAGCTCATTCACCAGTTCTATGCCACGGTCCACTTTGGCACTGATGAAGATCGTCATCTTTCTTTCATGTGTCGTGATGAATTCTTCCATGTTCCGTGGCGCGCTTTCTGCAATGCCCTTGGCTATGATGATACTGGGCTCACTGGGAATGGCGGTATCCGCCCTCATGATCGGGCTACTCCTATGGATAAGAAAAGGTTAGCCCCCTTGTACATTCCCGGGCGTGGGATTCCGGGAGCCTCTAAGGACCTGCAGTAGGTCTATGATATTGTACACCGTGTGTTCCGGAATGTTCTTCTGCCCAAGGTTGAAAATCAAGATGAGATTCATGGGTACTTTGTTGATCTGCTTGTTGCCATGAAGACTAAAGCTAGCTCTGGGGCTACGTTTGATGTTTCCAAATGGATGTGGGAGGAGATGTACTCCACGATCTGCTACAGAAAGGTTCCCACCTATGCTCCTTTCATCATGTGTTTCCTCAACTCGGTGTGGGTAGTTCGTAGGCCTGGCGAGCCTCTCACTTCTCCAGACAATCTCATTGAGCATGAGGTCAAGCAACTTAGGAAGAAGAAGCATCTTGCACCGCGCTTCCCTACTGACGACCCTGAGGATGTCCTTGTTACTTCCAATGATAGTGATTTTGAGCTCCTTGCAGGAGCCAAGCCATCTTGGGTCTCCAAGCTCTTTGACAAGATTAAGAAGACCTTCTGCCTCCAGACTCATGTTCAAAAGAAGCTCTATGAAGCCCATGTCAACGAGAAGCTTGCCAGACGCCGACAGATTTAGATTATGCAGGCTCTCCATCTTGAGGCCGCTAGTGGTTCTGAGAAGACCATCACTCCTGAGGAGCAGTGGATCTATGCACATAGCACTTGGACTGATGATGAGACCTCGGGTCAGCCTGCTGCCTCCTCCTCTGCTGCTACTGCTGCTGATGATAATGATGATACCGATGATGATGGTGATGATGGGGCTGGATCTGATGACGATGATTCCAAGGAGTATGACACCAATGAGGAGATCTACTAAGTTCTGGGGCGTTAGCATCACTCTTTTCCTTTTTGGTGTCTTGATGCCAAAGGGGGAGAAAGTTACATTATGACGGGATTTGCATGGGTGTTGCGGGGTTGTCTGTTGTTTTCTCTGTTGCGTCTTCCAGTTGAACTCTTATTTGCTCTTAGTCGGTTATGGACAACCTATCTTGTGTGGAGACTATTTGCGTTTCAGTAGAGTCTGAGATTAATCATGCCCTTACTATTTAGCTCTACTTATTATCCAGTTCAATTGCTCCTTAATGCTTCATTTTATATATTTTCCCATTTGTTGGTCTATAAAATCAAGGGGGAGCTTCAATTCTTGCACATGTCTCATCTGTTGCACACATTGAGGGGGAGCTCCACCTTTATTTTATAGATCATCAATGCAAATCATGTTGTTGTCATCATTCACCAAAAAGGGGGAGATTGTAAGGGCATTCTCTTACCCTAGTGTTTTGGCGATGATGACAACTCACTATGATCTAACCGTGTGTCAAGTTATACAGGTATTGTGTGTGTGGGACACAAGATGGTTAGGTAGTCCCTCCAAATGGAACAGATCGAAGACGGTGTTCTCTATGTGTTTATTCTCTTTGGTCGTAGGGATCCCGTACTATTAAGAGGGAATCCACATTGGAAGGTCTTGGGTGAATCAGTTCTCTCGCACAACCTTATGCACCCAACTCATTCCTTCGCATCATAGAGAGAGAGGCCCCTCTTTCCCTCCTGGCTTACCGGTCGCATCGCTGTCCCGACCGATTGCATCGAGTGCTTTAGACATCCGGTTTGACCAGCACTCCAGGGGTGATACCCTGGGGGTGCTGCCACTGAGAGGTCCCCAGCGGTTGTACCGCTGCCTCTGGGCGGTTGTACCGCCCACAGCTGGGTGACCCAGGGTGGCAGCCCTGGGCGGTTGAACCGGCCCAGCACCGGACTCCAACCGGACACCTTTCTGTTGGGGACAGGTTGTTGGGCGGACCTGACCTGGTTGTACCGCTATATTATTATAGCCGGTACAACCGGTGTCCCAAGCGGTTGTACCGCTATGGACTTTGCCTAGTCCAGCACTGGTGCATCGGGGAGGAACCATCGGCCATGTTTCTGTTGTGGTCCGGTGGTTGGGCGGTTGTACCAGTTATACCGGTTGTACCGCCCTCAGTACCGGTTGAACCGCTGCCGTGTAAAAACGGCTGTAACGGTTGGAAAGTGGGGGACCTATATAAAGGGGTGGTTCTTCCACCTCTCTCTCTCCACCATTGATGCCCCTTGAGCTTTCTTGCCTGATCTCTCTCTAGCCACCCAAACTTTTTGTCTTGCTAGGGATTGAAGGAGGAGATCTAGATCTACACTTCCACCAAAGGAAAATTGATTCCCCCATACTTTCTTGTGTGGATTTTGTTACTATTGGGTGTTTGAGAACCCTAGATGGAAGAGGTCACCCCGAAGCCATATTCCATTGTGGTGAAGCTTTGTGGTTTCGTTGGGAGCCTCCAATTAAGTTGTGGAGAGGGCCCCAACCTTGTTTGTAAAGGTCCGGTTACTGCCTTCAAGGGCACCACTAGTGGAATCACGGCATCTCGCATTGTGTGAGGGCGTGAGGAGAATACGATGGCCCTAGTGGCTTCTTGGGGAGTATTGTGCCTCCACACCGCTCCAACGGAGACGTACTTCCCTTTACCGGGAAGGAACTTCGGTAACACATCCTCGTCTCCATTGGTTCCACTTGTGGTTACTTCTTACCCTTACTTTGTGCAAGCTATTTGTATTGTTTATTTCCTTGCTTGTATGGTTATTGTTGTTAGCATCATATAGGTTGCTCACCTAGTTGCATATCTAGCCAACCTATTTGTTGCCAAGCCTAACTTGTTAAAGAAAAGCTAAAAATTGGTAGTTTCCTATTCACCGTCCTCTAGTCAACCATATCGATCCTTGCACACGCAAAATTTGACAAGAACTCGTGAGATAGGTTGGTGCACATAAGAATAAATCAACACTTCATGTACTGCCAAGACAGGTTTCATAATAATTTCCAGACATTATCTACTGTATACTATAATTTTCACAATTTATATCTACCAATATAAGCCATGAAAACTCTAGGATAAACATATAACAAAACTATGAAAGCAATCTGTCTAAACAGGACAGTCTGTACTAATTAATTCTAAAAGTTTACTTATGTAACTAAATACATTTTAAAAATTGAGGACATGATAAATAATTTATGTAAAAGTATTGTGTAAAAATTTCAAAAACTTTGCAAGTTCCAGTAAAATATGAAAATTCTAACACTACAACAAAAGTTTCTGTTTTTTATACAACACACGTCAAACATGCAATTCAAGCAACCTAAAGGCAATTCTTGGCACTTTTTATTGAGAACATGATTATAAACAACAGAAAGAAAGTACAAAAAAATTACACTCCAAAAACATATTAAGTGACGATTAAAATATAGCTCCAAGTAAGATATACCGATAGTGTTGAAGACGAAAGAGGGGATGCCATTCGGGGCATCCCCAAGCTTAGAGGATTGAGTCTTCCTTGAATGTTACCTTGGGGTATGTAGAAGCATATATTCCTCCCTCATAATAATTTTTAGTATCATCATGAACGAATTCAACAATATAACTATCACACAAAGAATGATCCACATGCATATAATTTTTATTACTCTCCACATAAGCAAATTTCTTCTCATACATAATAGTGGGAGCGAACTGAACAAAATAGCTGTCATGAGATAGTTGATTGACATAACCAAATTGAACAATTAAATCGTGATGACAAGTTTCATAGTTATCATTTTTCTTTATATTATACATGTCATAATCATAATCATCATACATTGCAACTTTGTTGTATTAATCAATTGAAACCTGTTCTAAAATAGTAGAATCATCATTAAATAAGGTCATGACCTCTTCAAATCTACTTTCATAATTATTACAATGAGATTTAACACCCTCCAAAATAGTGCAATCATTACTTCCTGGAGTTGACACTTTTCCAAGCCCACTTTCATGAATATAATCATCATACATAGGAGGCATGCTATCATCATAATAAATTTGCTCATCAAAAGTGGAGGAACTAAAAAGATCATCTTCATCAAACATAGCATCCCCAAGCTTATGGCTTTGCATGTCCTTAGCATCATGGATATTCATAGAAAGCATACTAACAACATGGAAATCATGCTTATCATTCAAGGATTTAATGATAGGCATTTTATTGAATTCTTCTTCTAACACTTTGGCACAATTTTCCGATCCATCACTTTCAAGAAAGACATTATAAAGGTGAAGCATTTGACGCAATCTTAATTCCATTTTTTGGATTTTTCTTTTATAAAACCAAACTAGTGATAAAACAAGAAACTAAAAGATTCAATTGCAAGATCTAAAAATATACCTTCAAGCACTCACCTCCCCAACAACGGTGCCAGAAAAGAGCTTGATGTCTACTACATAACTGTATTATTGTAGACTCGTGTTGGGCCTCGAAGCACAGAGTTTTGTAGGATAGTAGCAATTTTCCCTCAAGTGGATGACCTAAGGTTTATCAATCCTTGGGAGGTGTAGGATGAAGATGGTTTCTCTCAAACAACCCTGCAATCAACTACAAACAATCTCTTGTGTCCCCAACACACCCAGTACAATGGTAAATTGTATAGGTGCACTAGTTCGGCGAAGAGATGGTGATACAAGTGTAGTATGGATATTAGATATAGGTTTCTGTAATATGAATAAATAAAAACAGCAAGGTAACAAGTGGAAAACAACGAGAAAAACGGTGTATCAATGCTTGTAAACAAGACCTAGGGTTCTGATACTTGTAAACTGCGTTGGGGTTTTCCCTGAAGAGGAAGGGATGATGCAGCACATTAGAGGTAAATATTTTCCTCAATGAGAATCAAGGTTATTGAACCAATAGGAGAACCACGCAAACTCTCATCTTCAGCGCCTACTCATGAAATAGTAAACACTTGCACCCAACGCGGGCAAGAGGGTTGTCAATCCCCTTGAAATTGTTACTTGCAAGAGGTAAGTAGTGAGAGATAGATAATTTGATAAATATAAATTAAATAAAAATATAGTAAATAATGAAAGCAAGGTATTTAGAGGTTTTTTAATTATATTTATGAGGAGACCCGGGGGCCATAGTGTTCGCTAGAGGCTTCTCTCTCGAAGAGGGCATACGGTGGGTAAACAATTTACTTTTGGGCAATTGATAGAAAATCACATACTTATGCAATATTTATTCACGACAATGATCATGTATATAGGCATCACATCCATAAACAAGTAGATCGACTCCTGTAAGTGCATCTAGTGCCACCCCTTGTTGGTTTTGGAGTATTGAAGACAAACGTGGTTGAGGGACTAATGTGTTTGTGAGAGTTCACAGGATAACATAGATAGAAGTTCCTAGAGATTTGGTTTAACCGTCGAAGACGACCCCCAAAAATGTCTGAAGACATTGATGATGGCCGAAGCCATTGGTGGTACGCGAAGATATTCACTTGAAGATCATAGAACGCGAAGACGAAGTCTTTTGGTTGTTTTGTTTCTTCTTTCGTGAGTCATAGGAACCGCCATACTGTTAATTGGGGACGATGTGATCGAAGTCAGACGCTGACGTGATGCTCAACCCATACCTATGTCTTTGAGTGAAGACAATGAGAGGAAATCTCTTCCAGAGTTAGTTGAGTCAGCATTGCTTGTAGCCCAAGTAATGTTGCCGCGCGTGTCTTTGAAATCCGACCGTTGGAACATGTGTCGGTTGGCCATTGACCCAGGGTCATTTCGGCCATATTAGGTCGGGTTGCCTGTTGGCTATAAATAGCCCACCCCCTCCACCATAAGTTGGTGGCTGCTCAGAGAGATATACAGTTGTTGTCGTTTTGGAGCAAACCACCTCGAAGACATTGAGAGAGAGCTATCCTGCGAGGATAAACCCAAACAACTAGAGCTAGTGTGTTTGAGCATCACCGAAGCCGTTCTGTTATGAGTGAACTGAAGACTTATTACACTTAAAGACTGTGATCTTCCAGACGGTTAGGCGTCTAGGTCTAGAGCATCCAAGAGTCATTGTGGATTGCAGGGTGACCAAGTTTGTACGGGTTTCAGAAGTCTCCCCTGAAGACTTACCCGAGTGATTGGGCACTGTCTATGTGACTTCGGCTCAAGGGGAACAAGATGAAGATGAGGTCTTCTGAGTTCAATCTTAGCCTCCCTAACTAGACGTACAGTTGTCACAGCAACTGGAACTGGTCCAACAAATCTTGTGCCTTCGTCAAGAAAGTGGTTCTATCCTTCACTCTCTTACTTTCTGTATTGTACTTGTTTATCTTTGCTCGAAGACATTCCTTAACCTACCATTTATCTTCATACAACCTATGTTTATCTTCATACATCTTAGTGTGCATGATGATTATGGTATACCTGCCTAAATGTCTTCGTTGTATTCCATGCCTTGCTTAAGTCCTTGATTGATATCCCTACCTGATCCTGTATCGCTTTCGCTTACTTTGAATACAATTACTGTTTTGAAGCTTTTCATAAAAATCGCCTATTCACCCCCTCTAGTCGATAACTATCACTTTCAACTCCTGCCTGCATCTATTACTATTAATCCACCCATTGACCGCAATCCAGCATGCATCTAGAGTATTAAGTAGAAACAGAGTAATTCTTGGAGGATGATGATATGATGTAGACAAAGTAAATCCAATTAATATGAATGAACCCCATCGTTTTACCCTTAGTGGATGTAATACAATACATGTCATGTCCCTTTTTTTCACTGGGATTGAGCACCGCAAGATTGAACCCACTACAACACACCACTCCCACTTGAAGATAAATCAATCTAGTTGACCAAACTGAACCGATAGATCAGAGAGCATTATGAAGCTATAACAATCATGCAAATAAAATACGAGCAAGTATTCAATATCTTTTCATGAATAATCTGAACATAAACCCACAATTCATCGGATCCCAACAAACGCACCGCAAAGAGTGATTACATAAGATAGATCACCACGGGAATCGTGGTGATCATGGCAACAAAGAACATAGAGAGAGAGAGAGACAGAGAGAGAGCCATCCATGTACTAACTACGGACCCGTAGGTATGTGGTAAACTACTCACACATAACCATGGGAGCAGCAAGGTTGATGTAGATGCCCTCCGTGATCGATCACCCCTCAAGAAGGGCACCGGAACAGGGCTCCAAATGGGCATACGACGGAACAGAGACTTGTGCGCGGCGAAAAAAGTGTTTTGGAAGGCTCTCTAGGGTTTTTGGGAGTAATGAGAATTTATAGGCCAGAGAACAACGCCAGAGGATGATACGTATCCAACTTATATAATTTTTGATTGTTCCATGCCATAATATTAGCATTCTAGGATGCCTTTTGGGTATTTATTTACCAATTCATATTATTTTGAGCACTAACCTATTAACCCAGTGCCCAGTGCCGGTTGCTGTTTTCTGCATGTTTTTCACTTTTCAGGTTTACAATACCAAATGAAGTCCAATTGCCACAAAACATTTTTATGATTTTTTCTGGACCAAAAGAAGACCTGGAAGCTTCGGGAGGAGACCGAAGGCTGCACGAGGTAGGCATCACACATCAGGGCGCGCCCAGTGGGGGTGGACACACCCTGTTGTGTGCTGGTTCCCCCTGGCGCCTCCCGATGCCCTCTCTGGACTATAAATTCTAATATTTCCCAAAAACCCTAGAGAGCCTCCCTAAACACTTTTTCCGCCGCCGCAAGTCTCTGTTTTGCAGTGTGCCCATCTGGAGCCCTGTTCCAGTGCCCTGCCGGAGGGGGGATCGATCACGGAGGGCCTCTACATCAACCTTGCTACTCCCATGGTGATGTGTGAGTAGTTCCCTACAGACCTACGGGTCCGTAGTTAGTACCCAGATGTCTATCTCACTCTCTCTTGATCTTCAATACAAAGTTCATTGCATCTTCGCGGTGATCTATTCGATCTAATCACTTTGTGCGGTGCGTTTGTTGGGATCCGATGAATTGTGGGTTTATGTTCAGATTATTCATGAAAAAGATTTGAGTCTTCTCTGAATTATATTATGATTCTTATTTGCGTGATTATTATAGCTTCATAAATCTCTCCGATCTATTGAAATAGTTTGGTGATATTTCTTCAATGAGAGGGGTGCGTTGTAGTGGGTTCAATCTGGCGGTGCTCTATATCCTAGTGTCAGAAAGGGACAGGACACGTCTTTGTATTGTTTCCACTAAGGATAAAATGATGGGGTTAATTCATATTGATTGAGTTTTCTTTGTCTACATCATGTCATCGTTGTCCAAGCATTACTCCGTTTGTCATGAACTTATTACTTAGAGAGGCAAGCATAGAAGCGCTCTCCACATGGAGTAATAGTAATAGGTGCAGGCATGAGTCGGCCTATTCGCTTATGGACGTGATGCCTATATACTCATGATCATTGCCGTGAATAAATATTGCATAACTATGCACTTTTATATAAATTGCCCGGTAGTAATTCGCTTACCCACCGTATGCCTACTACATGAGAGAAGCCACTAGGGAAAACTATGGCCCCCGGGTCTATTCACTTATATATTTACAAAATATTTCATTACGTTTCTGCTATTTATTTATTTTCTATTTATTTTGCAATTTACAATTATTCAACTATCATCTACACACTTCATTTGCTTGCAAATAACGAGTCCAAGGGGATTGACAACCCTCTTGCCCGCGTTGGGTGCAAGTGTTTGCTTCTTTGTGTGCAGTCACTGAAGATGGGGGTTGTGTGCTACTCCTATTGGTTCGATAACCTTGGTTCTTGCTGAGGGAAATACTTATCTATACTGTGATGCATCACCCGCTCCTCTTCGCAAAAAACCCAACGCAGATCACAAGTATCAGGAAGGATTTCTGGCGCCGTTGTCGGGGAGTATCACCAACCTACTATCAAGTACCTTTGCACAAATTATCATTCACTTGTTCTACTTTTTATTTTCTGTTATATTTTTCTTGCTTAATAAAAATAAAAAATATGAAAATATTTATCTTTGCTAGTTACTAGTTTACTTCTTTGCTTGCTAGTTTACTTGTTCTGCTTGTTACTTTGCTTGCTCGGTCACCATGTCTCAAGATACTACTAAGTTATGTGACTTATCAAATACTAATAACAATGATTTTATTAGTACTCCTATACCACCCGCCACTAGTGCGGGGTTTTATGATATTAATGCTGCATTGCTGAATCTTGTGATGAAAGAACAATTTTCGGGAAGTCCTAATGAGGACCCCGCTACTCATCTTAATACCTTTGTTGAATTATGTGATATGCAAAAGAAAAAGGATATGGATGATGATGTGGTCAAATTAAAATTATTTCCTTTTCACTACGAGATAAAGCTAAGGCTTGGTTTCCATCTTTACCATGTAATAGTATTGGAACATGGGATAAGTGTAAAGATGCTTTTATTGCCAAGTATTTTCCTCCTGCTAAGATCATCTCCCTTAAAAATAAAATTATGAATTTTAAACAACATGATCAAGAACATGTTGCACAAGATTGGGAGAGGATGAAATTTATGATTAGAAATTTCCCTACTCATGGTTTAAACTGATGGATGATTATCCAAAATTTCTATGTTGGACTAAATTTTGTGTCTAGAAACCTTCTAGATTCTGCTGCAGGTGGTACCTTCATGGAGGTGACATTAGGAGAGGCCACCAAACCTCTGGACAACATCATGACAAACTACTCTCAATGGCATACCGAAAGAGCTCCAATTGGTAAGAAGGTAAATTCTGACGAAGAAATCACTACTTTGAGTGAAAAAGTGGATGCTCTTATGAAAATGGTTGCTAGTAAAAATGCTCATGTTGATCCCAATGACGTGACTTTTTCTACCTTGATTCAGCAAAATGATGATGCTATTGATGTGAACTTTATCTCGCGAAACAATTTCGACAACAATGCTTATAGAGGAAATTTCAATGTTAGACCGTATCCATGTAATTCCTCTAATAATTATGGAAATTCTTATGTAAATTCTTCTACAAATAATAATAGGATATCCTCTGATCTTGATAACACCATTAAATAATTTATTGGTTCTCCAAAGATTTTTAATATTATGGTAGAAGAAAAGTTGCATAAAGTTGATGATTTGGCTAAGAACGTGGATATAATTGCTCTTGATGTGGAAACTCTTAAAAATAAAACTTTGCCACCCAAGAATGATTTTAACGAGTCTATTAAATCTATCCAAATATCTATTAATGAAAGTAAGGAGAGGACCGCTAAGTTGAAAGCTAAGCGAGAATTCTTAGAAAAAGCTCTTCCACCCGATTTTTACCGGAATCATGATGAAGATCTTAAAATTATTGGTACTTATCCTATTGAATCTTTGTTTACTAAACTGAAAGTAAATGATAAAGGTACTGGATATGAGTCAACCTTAGCTAGAAGGCGTCCCGTTTGCTTGGAGGGTGATGATTCTAATGATAAAATTGAAAAAGGTGGGTTTGGAGAAGTTAAAACTTTAACTAGTGATGTGCCCACTATCTTGGATTACAAGGACTTTAATTATGAAAGTTGCCCTTTATTATAATATATTTGCTTGTTGCAATCCACTATTATCTCACCCAATGCTTATGAAAAAAAATAAAGATTTTACTCAACATATCGTAGAAGCAATGATAAAAGCTTATGACGAGAAACTTGAACTAGAAGTTTCTATTCCTAGAAAGTTGCATGATGAATGGGAACCTACTATAAAAATAAAACTGAAAGAATATTAATGCAACGCTTTGTGTGACCTTGGTGCTAGTGTTTCAACAATACCTAAATCTCTTGGTGATGTGCTTGGTCTCACCAATATTCTAAATTGTTCCCTAAACTTGCATCTTGCGGATTCTACCATCAAGAAACCTTTGGGTAGAATGAATGATATGCTTATTATTGCAAAAAGAAATTATGTTCCTGTAGATTTCATTGTGCTTGATATTGAATGCAATCCTACCTGTCCAATAATACTTGGAAGGCATTTCTTACGAACTATAGGTGCAACTATTGATATGAAAGAGGGAAACATAAGGTTCCAATTTCCATTAAAGAAAGGGATGGAAAACTTCCCTAGGAAGAGAATTAAACCACCTTATGAATCTATCATGAGAGCTACTTATGGTTGGAGTGTCAAAGATGACAACACTTGAAACTATGCAATATGCCTAGCTAGGGGCGTAAAACAATATCGCTAGTTGGGAGGCAACCCAATAGTTATCTTTAAAATTTTGTTTTTAATTTATTTTTGTGTGTGATAACATGATTATTTACTATGTAATGATTGTGATTTTATGATTAAATTAGTGTTTGTGCCAAGTAAAGCCATTGGGATGACTTGCATGATGAGTAGAATTGATACGGTGCAAAAAGAGAAATTTTAGCGTTCAGCGCAGAATTTCTATGATTCTACTGGAATGTCTTTTTGATATGAAATTTTTACACAGTATTGCTATAGAAATTCCTCAGGTTTTCCTATTTTTTCAGAATTGTTGGAGTTGCAGAAGTATAGGTTCTCTATATATCATTACAGACTATTCTGTTTTAGAAAGATTCTATTTTTGCTTGTATAGTTTGCTTATTTTGATGATGCTATTGATTGTATCGGGGGGTATAAGCCATGGAGAAGTTAGAATACAGTACCTTATGCAATAATAAAATAATAATCAATCTATAACAGTATCTAAAGTATTTGATATGTTTACTATACTAACGGATCTCACGAAGGTTTCTATTGAGTTTTGTGTGCTGAAGTTTTCATGTTTTGGGTGCTATCACGATGAATGAAGGAATAAGGAGCGGCAAGAGCCTAAGATTGGGGATGCACAAGGTGATGGAGTCCAGGACTAAGGGGTCCTCAGGCTGCCGGCCTATCTCCTAAGGGCCGAACAGGTGGGCCTCTCTGTGACCACCGCATGGAAGCCGAACTATAGGACAACCTCGTATTCGGGAAGGAGACCTTCAGTGCCTTGTTGTGTCCTCCAAGCCAAGACGGAAAGATCGACGCATTTATCCTTGATGGTAACCGACTATGTGTAACCCTAAGTACCCCCGGTGTCTTTATAAACCAGAGGGTTTAGTACGTAGAGGGGGAGAACCACTATTCCGACTCATCTAGGGTTTAGTTCCTTTGATCTCGTGGTAGATCGACTCTGTAATCGTCATACACACATCAATACAATCAAGCAGGACGTAGGGTTTTACCTCTTTGAGAGGGCTCGAACGTGGGTAAACATTGTCTCCGTGTTTCCTGTTCCCCATCGATCCAAGATCCACAACTCGGGACCCCCTACCCGAGATCTGCCGGTTTTGACTCCAAAATTGGTGCTTTCATTGAGAGTTCCGCTGTTGGATTGCCTGAAGGGTCGATGGCTCGCTTAGTCATCAGAAATAACATCCACACCGGGGACATCTTTGTCCCCGGCCAGTTCCTTGTATCCGGCGGTGTAGTTCTACGCGCCAATGCTGCCGGACATCTCGACCAGATCGACAGCTTCACCCCAGGGCAGAAGATCAGGTTTGGTAGCCTAGAGTACGCCGCCGATGCATGGGGCGATCTATTCCTGGCTGGGCTCACGGCATCGCCCGATGAGCCCAAAACCCCCGAAGCTTTAACTTCAGACCTCCTCCTCGACCCCATCTCTGGGTCGACCCTTACCCTGGACCCAGCTTTGAGCTCGGATCCGATCATTGCCTCCGGAGACTTGGGCTCGGCCTTGGCCAAGTACTGTCCCTGTATCGACACTTTGGAGATCGACTGTGAAAGAATCTGGGATACAGATACGGCTGACCTCTCGCTATTAAACAAGACGCTGGACCGGATCCATGCGATGAACATTACATACGACTCGTCCTCGACCCATGCTCGAAGCGGTCTTGAGGCTAATTACGGGGAATTTTACGTCCCACCCACCACCCACTTGGTGGCCACAGTATCGAAGACTTAACCGATCTGTTGGACTACGCCTCGAAAGAAGCCGAAGACATGGAGGAAGAACCCGACGCTGCTGCCCCTCCCACCACTGGATGGTGGACTGGTACCTCCACCTACGACGTCTACATGGTGGACACCCCTAATACCATGGGGAAGGACGGCGACAGCACCCCCGAAGAAAACAACAACAACCCTGGATAAGCACCTCCTAAGCGCCGACGCCGGCACAAAAGATCCAAGGCGTGCAAGGGCAGGGAAAGAAACACGGCCACCGGAGAGGACGATACCCTGGACAACATGGAGGGCCTCGAAGACCCTGCCGCCCCCAAACACAATCTCGATTTTTCGGAGGGGCACGAGGATAAGTATAACTCCGAGGACCTCAAGGACTCTGAGGACAGCAACTATCTTCCTTCCTCTGAAGAGAAGTTTAGCCTCGGAGCCGAGGATTTCATCGTCCCTGAAGACCCGCTAGATCAAGAGTGGTTCACGCGGCAACTCATTGCCACCGCCCGAATCCTGAAAAAGAAGCAGCAACAGATAAAAGCTGAAGAAGATACCCTCAATGATAGATGGACGAAAGTCCTAGCAGCAGAAGAAGGGTACGACACTGAATGGCCAGATCAAAATCAAGGTTACCCGCGCCGATGCCTGCTGCCACAATTCGACAATGAGGTCCCTCAGCTCGCACCCCCGAGACGCACTCAGGACGACCAGCCAGACCGCCCTCCTCGAGGACGGGACATGACGGCTGGAAGGGCCGAAGATTGACCTATTCCCCCCCACAGGAGAGGAAAGGAGCCAATAAATGAGGACCCATACGACCTACTACACGGCCTGGACGGTAGAGCAGGACAGACAAGATCCATCTACGGATCTAGAGGGCATAGCCCCGTTAGACGGGATGAATGCCAAGCTTAACTCGACCGAAACAATAGAGTCCGGGAGGATCACCGTGTCCGAATGGCATCCAATCTCCGGAACAACGTAGCCCGGGTCCAGGGCGCCGCTCACCCAATGTGCTTCATAGACGAGGTGATGCCGCACCAGTTCCCCGAAGGGTTTAACCTATAAACATCGAACAATATGATGGGACAACATAGCCAACCGTGTGGATCGAAGACTTCCTTCTCCGCATTCATATGGCTCGAGGAGATGACCTCCACGCCACAAAATACTTACCTTTAAAACATAAAGGACCAACATGGCACTGGTTAAATAGCCTCCCTAAAAACTCCATTGAGCGCTGGGAAGAGCTCGAAGATGCTTTCCGAGCTAACTTTCAAGGCACCTACGTCTGGCCCCTAGATTCTGACAACCTGAGCCACATTGTCCAAAGGCCTGGCGAATCAGCCCAACAATTCTGGAATCGGTTCCGGACTAAGAGGAACCAAATCGTCGACTACCCGGATGCCAAGGCAATAGCCTCTTTCAGGCACAACATCTGGGATGAAAGGCTAGCTCGACAGCTCGGCCAAGACAAGCCGAGTAAAATGTCGCCCCTTACCATGCTAATGACCCGCTTTTGTGCGGGTGAGGATAGTTGGTTAGCTCGTCAAGATAGTAATCCCAAAGACCCTGGCACGTCTGAAGTTCAGGACAAAAATGGAAGCTTGATAATCCCCAAGTGCAAGGAATGATCGTAGCACTTTCCAAAGATGGAAGTGATAAGTATGGAGTGTCGAACCCACTAGGAGCTAAAGGTAAGATCAATATTCTCTCAAGTCCTATCTGCCACAGATACGACTCTACATACACCAAAAGTTTGCTTCTATCTAGTAACGAGAAATAAAACTGCGTTGTGGGTATAAAGAGGATAGTTTTGCATGATATTCGAGAACTAAAATATGAAAATAGTTGCTGCCTAAATAAAGTTAGAATATATTACAATATATTACAAATAGAGAGTGTGGAATAATGATGGTATGATGTGCGGAATCATCCTAGGCAATTGATAACAAGATCGGTAATCATTCTTGGAATTTTATATGAGGGAGAGCCATGAGCTAACATACTTTCCGTACTTGGATCATATGAACTTATGATTGGATCTCTAGCAAGCATCCGCAACTACTATAAATCATTAAGGTAAACCCAACCGTAGAATTAAACATCAAGCCCCCTTTACTCCCATACGTAAACAACCCCCTTACTCGGGTGTAAGCTTCTGTCACTCTAGCCACCCACTATAAGCGAATCATGAACATATTGCAACACCCTCCAGCATGAATCCTTCACGTGTGCGCCTCACGGAAGGCACCTTAGGACATCACCAAAATAAAACATACACTCAAACCAATCAAGATCATCAATGAACCCAAAGGACAACATAGATCTACTCAAACATCATAGGATGGCAACACATCATTGATTAATAATATGTGGCATGAAACACCATGTTCAAGTAGGGGATTACAACAGGGTGCGGGAGAGTGGACCACTGAAAAGAGATGAGGAAGGTGATGAAGACGGTGATGTTGATGAAGACGATCACCGCGACGATGGCTCCCCCGACGGCACTATGGCGCCGCCGGAAGAGAGGGGGAGAGAGTCTCCCCCCTTAGGCTTCCTCCTCCATGGCCTCTCCCCATCTTGGGAGAGGTTCTCCCTCTGGTCCTTGGCCTCCATGGCTTCCGGAGGGGCGAGAGCCCCTCCGAGATTGGATCTCTCTCTGTGTTTCTCTCCTGTTTTCGCTGTTGGTTTCTGGCCGTTTGCCGTTTCTTAAATATCCGGAGAGCCATAACTCATCGGGCTGAAATTTGGTGGGGATTTTTATCGCAAAAATATCTTTCTTGCGATGGAAGAAGAGCCCCAACCGACTTAAGGGGGAGGCACAAGCCATCAGGGTGACCCCCGGGCCGCGCCCTGTTGGCTTGTGCCTCCCTCGGGCACCGTCTTGCGTTGATTCCGACTCCCAAAATTCACATATATTCCAAAAAAATCTCTGTAAATTTATATCGCATTTGGACTTTGTTTGATATGGAATTTCTGCAAAACAAAACACACACAAAAAACAGGAACTGGCACTGGGCACTGGATAAGTTAGACCCAAAAAATAATATAAAATGTTGCCAAAAGTATATGAAAGTTGTAGAATAGTGGCATGAATACTTCATAAATCATCGATACGTTGGAGACGTATCAGCATCCCCAAGCTTAATTCCTGCTCGTCCTCGAGTAGGCAAATGATAAAAGAAATAATTTATGAAGTGTGAATGCTAGCATAGTATATAAGTTTGATCAATGTTACTTCCAATCACTTTTTCTACCATCATAAAACAACAACTCTTTTCTCATAGAACTTCTCATGATCAAGTAATAAGCTATTCACATGTTAAAGTATAGACCATAAACTTTTCTTGAATACTAGCAAACTATGTTTTTAGTCATCTAACAATTACAATTCATCTTATTTTTAGGAAGGGTCAATCTAAGAGCTTTGATTTAGCAAATTCCACATACTGAACTATCATT
Source organism: Elymus sibiricus (assembly GCA_039707655.1). Lineage (NCBI taxonomy): Eukaryota > Viridiplantae > Streptophyta > Magnoliopsida > Poales > Poaceae > Elymus > Elymus sibiricus. The sequence goes on along the minus strand of CM077675.1, from coordinate 324,982,241 downwards.
TAGTCTTCCATGATTGCTGACATTCAAGGCATATTTTTGGAATAAGCAGTTTCAATCAAACACATAGGAAGATAGGGGCTTAATGCTCCGCCTCCCAACTTATTTATCTTAGGGATAATGTCAACAATAATGAATCATGATCACCTATATCCAACTGGATATATGTGCCTGGATCTTTCCCCACCACATGATGCTTGGCAACTAAAGAATTAATTGATTGGAATAGGGATGAAAATTATTGACTCTTGCATGAAAGTAAATATAGAAAAGTAAAAGATAGGCCCTTCGCACAGGGAAGCAGAGGTTGTCATGTGCTTTTTATTTTTGGATGTGCAATCTCTTAATGAAAAGGAGCATCACTTTATATTGCCCCTTGTGATAGCAAACTTTATTATGCAGTCCGTCGCTTTTATTTCTTTGCCATCACAAGATCGTACAAAGCTTATTTCCCTTACAATAAAAGATCATACATGTTTAGGAGCTATTTTTATTGCTTTGTGCACCGATGACAACTTACTTGAAGGATCTTATTCAATCCATAGGTGGGTATGGTGGACTCTCATGGCAATAAACTGGGTTTAAGAGTTATGGATGCACAAGTAGTATCTCTACTTAGAGCGAATTTTTTGGGCTAGCAAAAGATCCTAAGCAAGTACCACATGTTAGAGGACCCATGACAATATAACTACTATGTGAATATAGGCAAACATAACCTTTAGTTGTCTTCCTTGTCCAACGTCAACTACTTGATCAAGTTTGAAAATAATCAATGGGGGCTCACAATCATAGAAGATGTCCAAGATAGTATATTTATATGTGAAATCTCTCTTCCTTCAATATTCTTTCATGAATTGTTCAAGTGACCAATGCTATGTTTGATAACCTCCAATAAATTTTATTGCTTATAATCTTAGTGTGTGAAGTCACTACTCCCCATGGGACAAGCATATGAAGCATATATAATTTCACGATTCATGACATTCAATTCATTCAACATTTTCTCTTAGGATATAAGTGAAGCACAGGAGTGATCATCAAACTACTCTCAACAAGATATAAGTGAAGTTCATAGATCATTCTTTAATGAATGTAGAGAGACAAATATCCAAGCTCAAAATATATAAGTGAAGCACACGAAGCATTTTATAAAGCCATACTCAAAAGATTTAAGTGAAGCACATGAAGCATTCTATAAAGTCATACTCAAAAGATTTCAGTGAAGCACATGAAACATTTTATGAATAAGCCAAGGATTATCTCATACCAGCATGGTGCATAAAATAAAAGGGAAAAATGAACACAAAAGATGCTCCAATAATAGCACATGTGAAGGAATAAAAACTTATGATCATTATAGGCTAACCGATAATTGTTGACGAAGAGAGGTGGGATGCATAGCATCCCCAAGTTTAGATGCTTGAGACTTCTTGAAATATTGAATTAGGGAGCCTTGGGCATCCCCAAGCTTGAGCTTTTGTATCTTATTCAATCCTCCCATATCCCGGTTTCACCTAAGTCTCAAAAACTTCATCCACAAAAAACTTGAAAATAACTCGTGAGATAGGTTAGTGCACATAAGAATAAATCAACACTTCATGTACTGCCAAAACAAGTTGCATAATAATTTCCAAACATTAGGTACTGTATACTATCATTTCCACAAATTATATCTACAAATATAAGCCATGAAAACTCTAGGATAAGTAGATAACAAAACTATGACAGCAATCTGTCTAAACAGGATAGTCTGTAGCAATTAATTTACAAAGTGCACTTCTGTGTCTCTAAAAATTATGAAAATTTAGGACATGATAAATAATTTATATGACAATATTGTGTAAAAATTTCAGGAACTTTCTACGTTCAGTAAAATATGAAAATTCAAACACTACAACAAAAGTTTCTGTTTTTATACAACACACATTAAACATGCAATTCAAGCATCCTAAAGGCAATTCTTGGAACTTTTTATTGAAAAAAAGATTATAAATAACATCAAGAAAATACTAACAAAATAAAATGACACTCCAAGCAAAACACATATTATGTGACGAATAAAAATATAGCTTCAAGTGACATACCGATGGATTGAGACGAAAGAGGTGATGCCTTCCGGGGCATCCCCAAGCTTAGACGCTTGAGTTTCCTTTAAAATATTACCTTGGGGTGCCTTGGGAATCCCCAAGCTTAGGCTCTTGCTACTCCTTATTCCTTTGTCCATCACAATAACACCCAAAACTTGAAAACTTCAATCACACAAAACTCAACAAAACTTCGTGAGATCCGTTAGTATAAGAAACATATTGCATACTTTAGGTTCTGTTATAAATTGATTGTTATTTCATAAATGCATAATAGGTACAGTATTCTAACTTCTCCATGGCTTATACCCCCCCCCCCCCCCCGATACAATCCACAGCATAATCAAAACAAGCAACTATGCAAGCAAAACAGAATCTGTCTAAAACAGAACAGTCTGTAGCAATCTGTAGAGACACAATACTTCTGTAACTCTAAAAATTCTCAAAAATTAGGAAAACCTCGAAAATTTGTATAGAAACACTGTGTAAAAATTTCAGATCATTATCACGCTCCAGCAAAAATGGAAATTCCTGTACTGGAGTCAAAAGTTTCTGTTTTGATTTAGCATCGATTCTACTCATCTTGTGAGTCATCCCAAAGGCTTTGCTTGGTGATACGTCTCCAACGTATCTACTTTTCCTCACTCTTTTGCCCTTGTTTTGGACTCTAATTTGCATGATTTGAATGGAACTAACCCGGACTAATGCTGTTTTCAGCAGAACTACCATGGTGTTGTTTTTGTGTAGAAATAAAAGTTCTCGGAATGGAACGAAACTTTTTGGAGAATTTTTTCAGAATATATGAGAATTATTGGAGCCAAAATCCACCGAAGAGGGAGGCCAGGGTGAGCATCACCCACCAGGGCGCGCCAGGCCCCCTAGGCGCGCCCTGGTGGGTTGTGCCCACCTCGTGGCCCCACTGACCCTAATTCCGCCACTATAAATTCCTATTTTCGGAGAAAAAAATCAGAGGAGGACTTTCGGGATGAAGCACCGCCGCCTCGAGGCGGAACTTGGGTAGGAGCACTTTTGCCCTCCGGCGGAGCGATTCCGCAGGTCGAACTTCCCTCCCGGAGGGGGAAATCGAAGCTATCGTCATCACCAACACCCCTCTCATCTTTGGGAGGCCAATCTTCATCAACATCTTCAACAGCACCATCTCCTCTCAAACCTTAGTTCATCTCTTGTGTTCAATCTTTGTACCAAAACCTCAGATTGGTACCTGTGGGTGACTAGTAGTGTTGATTACCTTGCGTAGTTGATTACTATATGGTTTATTTGGTGGAAGATTATATGTTCAGATCCATTATGCTATTCAATACCTCTCTGATCTTGAGCATGTTTATCATTTGTGAGTAGTTACCTTTGTTCTTGAGGTCATGGGAGAAGTCATGTTGCAAGTAATCATGTGAATTTGATATGTGTTCGATATTTTGATGATATGTATGTTGTGATTCCCTTAGTGGTGTCATGTGAACATCGACTACATGACACTTCACGATTCATGGGCCTAAGGGGATGCATTGTGGATTAGTTATTAGATGACGGGTTACTATAGTGACAGAAGCTTAAACCCTAGTTTATGCGCTACTTCGTAAGGGGCTGATTTGGATCCAAACGTTTAATGCTATGGTTAGATTTTATCTTAATACTTTTCTCGTAGTTGCGGATGCTTGCGAGGGGGTTAATCATAAGTGAGAGGTTGTTCAAGCAAGAACAACACCTAAGCACCGGTCCACCCACATATCAAATTATCAAAGTAGCGAACACGAATCAAACCAACATGATAAAAGTGACTAGACGAAATTCCCGTGTACCCTCAAGAACACTTTGCCTATTACTAGTGACTGTTCTGGCCTGTCCCTTGCCTCAAAAGGATTGGGCTACCTTGCTGCACCATGTTTACCGTTACCGTTACTTGCTTGCTACCAATTATCTTGCTATCAAACTATTTGTTACCTACAATTTCAGTGCTTGCAGAAATTACCTTGCTGAAAACCGTTTGTCATTTCCTTCTGCTCCTCATTGGGTTCGACACTCTTACTTATCGAAAGGACTACGATTGATCCCCTATACTTGTGGGTCATCAAGACTCTTTTCTGGCTCCGTTGCCGGGGAGTGAAGCGCTCTTGGTAAGTGGAAATCGGTAAGGAAAAACTTATACTACGTGCTGAAATTTATTGCTACTTGCTACTATGGAGAACAATCCTTTGAGGGGTTTGTTCGGAGTATCTTCACCACGACCGGAACCACAATTAGTTGCCCCTCAACCTACAGCACCTACTGAAAATATTACTTATGAAATTCCTTCGGGTATGGTAGAACAACTACTTGCTAAACCTTATGCAGGAAATGGAACTAAACATCCTGATATGCACCTTTTATATGTGAACGAAATATGTGGATTATTTAAGGTTGCAGGTTTACCCGGAGAGGAAGTTAAGAAGAAGGTTTTCCCTTTATCTTTGGAGGGAAAAGCATTGACATGGTATAGGCTATGTGATGATCTTGGATCGTGGAATTGGAATCGTTTGCAATTGGAATTTCACCAAAAGTTTTATCCCATGCATCTAGTTCATCGTGATCGGAATTATATATATAATTTTTGGCCTCGTGAAGGAGAAAGTATCGCTCTATCTTGGGGGAGGCTTAAGTCAATGTTATATTCATGCCCCAATCATGACATTCCGAGGGAAGTTATCATTCAGAATTTTTATGCTCGGCTTTCTCATGATGATCAATCCATGCTCGACACTTCTTGTGCTGGCTCTTATATGAAGAAGACTATTGAATTCAAGTAGGATCTTTTAGAAAGAATTAAACACAACTCCGAAGATTGGGAACTCGACGAAGGTAATGAGTCAGGTATAAAGCTTGAATTTGATTGTGTTAAATCTTTTATGAATACCGATACTTTTCACAAGTTTAGCACTAAATATGGACTTGACTCTGAGATAGCAGCCTCTTTCTGCGAAGCATTTGCTACTCACGTTGATCTCCCTAAAGAGAAGTGGTTTAAATATAATCCCCCTATTAAATAAGAAATTAAAGAACCGTCAATAATTAAAGAAGAAACCATCTTTTACAATGTTGATCCAGTTGTGCCTTCCGCTTATATTGAAAAACCACCTTTCCCTGTTAGGATAAAGGAACATGCTAAGGTATCAACTGTGGTTCGTAAGAGTAATACAAGAGCACCTAAACCCCCTGAGCAAATTAAAGTAGAACCTAGTGTTGCTATGGTTAAATATCTCTTAGTAGAAAATATTGATGGGCATGTTATCTACTTCTGTGATGAAGCTGCTAGAATTGCTAAACCCGATGAAAAACATAAGCATAGACCCATAGAAGGCATGCCTGTTGTCTCAGTCAAAATAGGAGATCATTGCTATCATGGTTTATGTGATTTGGGTGCTAGTGTGAGTGCTATCCCTTTTACTCTATACCAAGAAATTATGGATGAAATAGCACCTGCTGAAATGGAAGACATTGATGTTACTATTAAACTTGCTAATAGAGACACTATCACACCACTTGGGGTTGTTAGAGATGTTGAAGTTTTGTGCGGGAAAGTAAAATACCCTACTGATTTTCTAGTCCTTGGTTCCCCACCAGATGACTTTTGTCCCATTATCTTTGGTAGACCTTTCCTGAGTACCATCAATGCTAAGATAGATTGTGAGAAACAAACTGTCGGTGTCAGTTTTGGTAATGTGTCTCATGATTTTAATTTTTGCAAGTTTAGTAGACAACCCCGTGATAAAGCTCTATCTAGTAAGGATGAAATAATTGGTCTTGCTTCTATTGTTGTGCCTCCTACTAATCCATTAGAACAATATTTGCTTGACCATGAAAATGATATGCACTCACGGCGACGAAGTTGTTGGAGTAGATCGCCGTCACGATGCTTGCCCCGGCGGCGTTCCGCGCCACCGGGAGAGAGGGGGAGAGAGCCCCCTCCTTCTTCTTCTTCCTTGGCCTCCCCCTAGATGGGAGGAGAGTTCCTCCTCTGGTCCATGGCCTCCATGGCGGCGGAGGGGCAGGAGCCCCTCCTAGATTGGATCTCCCTCTCTGTTCTCTTCTGTTTCACGTTCCTGTTTTCTGGCCGAAAACCGTTTCTTATATTCCTGGAGATCCGTAACTCCGATCGGGCTGAAATTTTGAGGGGACTTTTATCCAAAAATTAGCTTCCTTGTGCCTGAAGGAGAGATCCAACCGACTTACGAGCTGGGAACAACCCACCAGGGCGCGCCTGGGCCCTAGGGGACGTGCCCTGGTTTCTCGTGGGGGCTGTGGGCCTCCGTTTGCGTTGATTCCACTTCTCAAAATTCACAAATATTCCAAAAAAAAATCTCCGTAAATTTTTATTGCGTTTGGACTTCGTTTGATATGGATATTCTGTGAAACAAAAAACATGCAACAAACAGGTGGAATGCTACCTAGCATAATCTTGATCATATATCTAATCATGGCATGAATATTAAGACACAAGTGATTCAAAGCAATAGTCTAGTTTTGACATAAAGACATTAATACTCAGGCATCCCAACAAACAATCATGTCTTTCAAAATATCAAGGCTAAAGAATGCTATCCCTACAAAATCATATAGCCTTTTCATGCTCTGTCTTCTTAACACAAAGTATAAATCATGTACTACCCCGGTGTCAGCCAAGCAATTGGTTCATACTTTTTAACGCGCTTCGGCATTTTCAACTCTCACGCAATACATGAGCGCAAGCCATAGATATAGCACTATGGGTGGAATAGAATATGGTGGTAGGTTTCAAAGGGGTAAAAGTGGAGAAGAAAGTCTCGCATCAGCTCAGCGTATCAACGGGCTATGGAGATGCCCATCAATAGATATCAATGCGAGGAGTAGGGATTGCCATGCAACGGATGCACTAAGAGCTGTAAGTGTATGAAAGCTCAATATAAAAACTAAGTGGGTATGCATCTAACTCTATAATGAAAAATTCCCACTAGTATATGAAAGTGACAACACAGGAGACTCTCTATATGAAAAACATGGTACTAGTTTGAAGCACAAGTGTGTAATTAGCATGCCCCTTCTACTTCTTTCATTCATTTTTTTTTTCTTTGTCCGGAGCCTCATCCCGACTTGTGGGGGAATCATAGTTTCCATCATCCTTTCATCACTGGGGCATGCTCTAATAATGAATAATGATGATCATCACACTTATATTTACTTACAACTCAATATTACAACGATAGTAGAACAAAGTATGACTCTATATGAATGCAATGATCTAGCGTAGCAAAGATATAAAAAAACGGACAAGCCATGAAAACATCATGCTAGCTATCTTACGATCATGTAATCCAATATGACAATGAATGCTCAAGTCATCAAAACGGAGGTGGTGGAAGTTGCATGGCAATATATCTCGGAATGGCTATGGAAACGCCATAATAGGTAGATATGGTGGCTGTTTTGAGGAAGATATAATAAGGCTTATGTGTGATAGAGCGTATCATATCACGGGGTTTGGATGCACCGGCGAAGTTTGCACCGACTCTCGAGGTGAGAATGGGCAATGCACGGTACCATAGAGGCTAGCAAATTGCGAAAAGGTAAGAGTGCGTATAATCCATGGACTCACATTAGTCATAAAGAACTCACATACTTATTGCAAAAGTTTTATTAGCTCTCTCGAAGCAAAGTATTACTACGCATGCTCTTAGGGTGGAGGTTGGTAGGAGTTAACCATCACGCGCCCCCGACCTTCACACAAAGATAGACAATCAAGAATAAATTGTGCTCCAACTTCCTAGCATAACGGGAGACTATACGTGCATGCTTCGGAAATCACAAACCTTAACACCAATATCTTACTAAACACGATCATCCACTAGTACCTCCCACATATTATCATCTCTATATCGCAAAACTATTGCAAGGAATCAAACATATCATATTCAGTGATCCCTAAGTTTTATGTAGGATTTTATGACTAACCATGTGAATGACCAATTCCTTTTGACTCTCTAAATAGATATAAGTGAAGCAAGAGAGTTTAATTCTTTCTAAAAAAACCATGATCTAATAAATATAAGTGAAGCAAAAGAGCATTCTACGAATAATGGTTTTCTATGTGAAGAGAAACAGACAATCCAAACTTCAAATGGTATAAGTGAAGCACATGAAGCATTCTATAAAGCCATACTCAAAAGATATAAGTGAAGCGCAATGAGCATTCTATAAATCAACCATGGACTATCTCATACTAGCATGGTGCATAAAAGAAAAGTGAAAACTAAACACAAAAGACGCTCCAAGATTTACGCATATCATGTGATGAATAAAAATATATCTCCAAGTGACATACGGATGATTTGGAATAAAAGAGGGGATGCCTTCCTGGGGCATCCCCAAGCTTAGACGCTTGAGTCTTCCTAGAATATTACCTTGGGATGCCTTAGGCATCCCCAAGCTTAGGCTCTTGCTGCTCCTTATTCCTTCTTATCGTGATAACACCCAAAACTTGAAAACTTCAATCACACAAAACTTAACAGAAAATTCGTGAGATCCGTTAGTACACATAACACCAAATCCCATCATGTCTTGCCATAACATTATTGCATAATTATAATCTAACATTACCCACTGTATGATATCACAATTCTATGGCTCCCAAGTCAATCTGGCTCAACAATAATTCAAACATAAGCACGCAAAAGCAGCTATAACAACAATCTGTGAAAAACAGGACAGTCTGTAAAGATTTGTAGACACGTATACTTCTGTAGCTCAAAACATTCTGAAAAATTAGGACGTGATAAATGATTTGCATAAAAGTACTGTATCAGAAATTCAGAATTTTTGCACGCTCCAGTAAAGTATGAAAATTCAAACACTACGGCAAAAGTTTCTAGTTTTACACCGCACATACCAACAAGCAATCTAATCATCCTAAAGACAAATCTTGGCACATTATTTTTATAATACAATGGATTTGTACAAGGGGATAATCATTTTTGTTTAAAAAGCTTCCTTGATCCAAAACAAACAAAGTTTCCATGGGCATGAACAAAGTTCAAGGATATCCCCCACTTGAACGATGCTCAACATCCCTCTCACTTTCACCTTTCCTTTTGTGAAGTTTTAGGTTCCTCTCTATATTTTTTTGTTTTTAAACTTTATAAAAGCACACAACAGAAATAAATGACTCTCTAAAACTTCCAGGTTGTCTCCCTGGCAGCGCTTTCTTTAAATCCATTAAGCTAGGCATAAAGTGCTCAAGTAATGGATCCACCCGGATCCCAAGGTATATCAAAGCCAATTTTAATCAACAATGATTTGTAATTTAGTAGTGATCACAAAGTGATATATATCATGTGACGACGAAGCCTAACTCTCTTCCTATGCATCGGCATGTCATACAAGAACAATTCATGCACATTAAGTAAAGGCCAATGCATAGTATAAACGGTTTCTTGCAATTTTATAGTATTGGAAACATAGAGAGGTGAAGATGTAGTTCCTCTCTCATAATAATTGCAAGTAGGAGCAGCAAGCACATGCATATTATATTCATCAAAATTATCATGTGTAATAGCTAAACGCAACCCATCTATATAATCCTTAATAAGAGCAAACTTCTCCGATATAGTGTAGTTGGGAGAATTCAAAAAGATAATAGGACTAAAATGTGTGGGTGCAATAGCAACAATTTCATGCTTAACATAAGGAACTATAGCAAGTTCATCTTCATAAGCATAATTTATATTGGCATCATGGCCACAAGCATAGCAAGCATCAAGTTCATCAAAAAGGGATATTTCAAATTAATCCAAGGGATCTTAGCAATTATCATAGCAGTCATCATAGCATTCATCCTTCGGTAAGCACGAAGGGTAATTAAACAATGTATGAGTTGAAGAGTTACTCTCATTAGAAGGTGGGCACAGGTAGCTAATCCGCTCTTCCTCCTTTTGTTCTTCGCTCTCCTCCTCATCTTCTTCATCTAATGAGCTCACAGTTTCAGCAACTTCTTCTTCCATAGGTCCCTGCAAAATATTAGTCTCTTCCAAGGCAACGGACATTCTTTCAATAAATTCAATAATATCAGCATTGCAATCATGATTCTCATAGCAATATTTAAGTATGGCAAGATTTTCAGATTCGTAAGAAACATCATCATACTTTTCCATCAAAGAAGCAACTTCATAAGCACCTTTAAAAGCAACAAATTCTTCTATTCGTTCCACATCATAATAATCATAAATACCTTTAGCATAAGATGCTAAGGTTTCATTATCATTAAATTTGCATGAAAAGGGAAGGTGTGGAGCGTTCATCCTAGAGCAACAAGTAATATCATATCTCAAGCATAGCTCCCGAGCATACCAATGCAACATATGAATATGATCCCATAACAATTTCCCTTTTTGAGTCAAGCGATAATCTATAAAGTATTCACGTTGATCCAACATTACTCCCATTATCAAGTTGAATGGGGTCTTCTCATGATTATCAAAGTAGTATTTAATACTTTGCACATAACTAGCATCGAGGGTTTTAGGAGGTTCCCCATCTCTATGAGTAGCAAGCACCACTATTTTTTTTGGTGTTTCGTGTTCCATATCCATAACTAAAGATATAAAACAACTAATAACAGAAAATAAAAATTACTTAGTGATAAAGCAAACAAGCACACACGAGAATATTCACCCCACGCTATTGCTCCCCGGCAACGGCGCCAGAAAAAGGTCTTGATAACCCACAAGTGTACGGGATCGTTTGTAGCCTTTTTCGATAAGTAAGAGTGTCGAACCCAACGAGGAGCTAAAGGTAGAACAAATATTCCATCAAGTTCTATCGACCATCGATACAACTCTACACATGCTAATGCTTGCTTTACCTAGAACAAGTATGAAACTACTTTGTAGGTGATATGATAGTTTGCACGAATAAAACTAGAAGTACTTTGCGGGAATAAAACTACGAGTAAAAAGAAAGATAATAAAAGTTAGTTGTTTAGTAGAGAGCTTTTGTCAAACAAGAAGGTTATTTGACCCTAGGCAATTGATAACTAGACCGGTAATCATTCTTGCAATTTTATATGAGGGAGAGGCATGAGCTAACATACTTTCCGTACTTGGATCATATGCACTTATGATTGGAACTCTAGCAAGCATCCGCACTACCAAAGATCATTAAGGTAAAACCCAACCATAGCATTAAGTATCAAGTCCTCTTTACTCCCATATGCAACAACCCACCTACTCGGGTCTGTGTATTTTGTCACTCACGCCACCCACCATAGGCAAATCATGAACACATTGCAACACCCTACAGCGGGGATCCCTCATGTTTGCGCGAGACGGAGGGTACCGTAGGAAAGCACCATAACAAAATATAAAATCATACCAACCACGATCATCAATTAGCTCATAGGACAAAGCGGATCTACTCAAACGTCATAGGATAGCCATATATCATTGGGAAATAGTATATGGAGTTGAGCACCATGTTTAAGTAGAGATTACAACGGGGAAAAGGGGAGTTACACCGCTGCATAGAGGGGGAGATAGTTGGTGTTGACGGCGGCGAAGTTGTTTGAGTAGTTTGTCGTCACGATGCTTGCCCCGGCGGTGTTCCGGCGCCACCGGAAGAGAGGGGGAGAGAGCCCCCTCCTTCTTCTTCTTCCTTGGCCTCCCCCTAGATGGGAGGAGAGTTTCCCCTCTGGTCCATGGCCGCCATGGCGGCCGAGGGGCAGGAGCCCCTCCTAGATTGGATCTCCCTCTCTGTTCTCTTCTGTTTCATGTTCCTGTTTTTGGCCGAAAACCGTTTCTTATATTCCCGGAGATCCATAACTCCGATCGGGCTGAAATTTTGAGGGGATGTTTATCAAAAAATTAGCTTCCTTGCACCTGAAGGAGAGCTCCAACTGACTTACGAGCTGGGCACAACCCACCAGGGCGCGCCTGGGCCCTGGGGGCGCGCCCTGGTGTCTCGTGGGGGCTGTGGGGCTCCGTTTGCGTTGATTCCACTTCTCAAAATTCACAAATATTCCAAAAAAAATCTTCGTAAATTTTTATTGCGTTTGGACTTCGGTTGATATGGATATTCTGGGAAACAAAAAACATGCAACAAACAGGAACTGGCACTGGGCACTGGATCAATAGGTTAGTCCAATAAATCATATAAAATGTTGCCAAAAATTTGTGAAAGTTGTATAATAATGGCATGAAACAATCAAAAATTATAGATATGATGGAGACGTATCACAATCCGATCAAGAGCAACCACCTTTACTTGTCCTTTTGGAACCTATGCTTATAGACGTATGCCTTTTGGTTTATGCAATGCACCTGCTACCTTTCAAAGATGTATGACTGCTATATTCTCTGATTTTTGTGAAAGATTGTGGAGGTTTTCATGGATGATTTTTCTCTTTACGGAACTTCTTTTGATGATTGCTTAAGCAACCTTGATCGAGTTTTGCAGAGATGTGAACAAACTAATCTTGTCTTGAATTGGAAGAAGTGCCACTTTATGGTTAATGAAGGCATTGTCTTAGGGCATAAAATATCCGAACGAGGTATTGAGGTGGATAAAGCTAAATTTGATGCAATTGAGAAAATGCCATGTCCTAAAGATATTAAAGGTATTCGAAGTTTCCTTGGTCATGCTGGTTTTTATAGGAAGTTCATTAAAGACTTCTCTAAAAATTTCTAGGCCTCTTAATAATCTTCTGCAAAAGGATATTCCTTTTGTTTTTGATGATGATTGTGTGGAAGCCTTTGAAACACTCAAGAAAGCCTTAACCTCTGCACCTATCGTTCAACCACCTGACTGGAACTTACCTTTTGAAATTATGTGCGATGCTGGTGATTATGTTGTTGGTGCTGTTCTAGGACAAAGAGTAGATAAGAAATTGAATGTTATCCATTATGCTAGTAAAACTCTAGACAATGCTCAACGAAGCTACCACTGAAAAAGAATTCTTAGCAGTTGTGTTTGCTTGTGATAAATTTAGATCCTATATTGTTGATTCCAAGGTTATTGTTCACACCGATCATGCTGCTATAAAATACCTTATGAAAAAGAAAGATGCTAAACCTAGACTCATTAGGTGGGTTCTCTTGCTTCAAGAATTTGACTTGCACATCGTTGATAGGAAGGGAGCTAAGAACCCCGTAGCTGATAACTTGTCTAGGTTAGAAAATATTCTTGATGACCCACTACCTATTGATGATAGTTTCCCTGACGAACAGTTAGCTGCAATAAGTGTTTCTCACAACACACCCTGGTATGCTGATTATGCTAACTACATTGTCGCTAAATATATACCACCTAGCTTCACATACCAACAAAAAGAAAAACTCTTCTATGACTTGAGACATTACTTTTGGGATGACCCACATCTTTATAAAGAAGGAGTATATGGTATTATTAGATGTTGTGTACCTGAGCATGAATAGGAACAAATCCTACGGAAATGTCATTCTGAAGCTTATGGAGGACATCATGCGGGAGATAGAACTGCTCATAAGGTATTACAATCTGGTTTTTATTGGCCTACTCTCTTCAAAGATGGCCGTAAGTTTGTCTTGTCTTGTGATGAATGTCAAAGAATTGGTAATATCGGTAAGCGTCAGGAAATGCCTATGAATTATTCACTTGTTGTTGAACCATTTGACGTATGGGGATTTGATTACATGGGGCCTTTTCCTTCCTCCAACGGGTACTCATATTCTGGTTGTTGTTGATTATGTCACTAAGTGGGTAGAAGCTATTCCAACTAGTAGTGCTGATCACAACACCTCCATTAAAATACTTAAAGAGGTTATCTTCCCGAGGTTTGGAGTCCTTAGATATTTAATGACTGATGGTGGTTCACACTTTATTCATGGCGCTTTCCGTAAGATGCTTGCTAAATATGATGTTAACCATAGAATTGCATCACCCTATCATCCTCAATCTAGTGGTCAAGTAGAACTTAGGAAATAAAATTAATATTACAAAAAACTGTCAATAGGTCTCGTAAGAATTGGTCTAAGAAATTAGATGATGCACTTTGGGCCTATAGAACAACTTATAAAAATCCTATGGGTATGTCTCCATACAAAATGGTATATGGGAAAGATTGTCATTTGCCTCTAGAATTAGAACATAAAGCATTTTGGGCAATTAAAGAACTTAACTATGATTTCCAACTTGCCGGTGAGAAGAGGCTATTTGACATTAGCTCACTAGATGAATGGAGAACCCAAGCGTATGAAAATGCTAGGCTATTCAAAGAAAAAGTAAAAAGATGGCATGACAAAAGAATCCAAAAGCGGGAATTCGAAATAGGAGACTATGTTCTTTTGTTCAATTCTCGTTTAAGATTTTTTGCAGGAAAACTAATCTCCAAATGGGAAGGACCTTATATTATCGAAGAGGTTTATCGTTCTGGAGCTATCAAGATTAATAACGCCGAAGGTACTAACCTGAAGGTGGTCAATGGACAAAGAATTAAGCATTATATCTCAGGTATGCCTATTAACGTTGAAAGTAATATTATCCAAACCTTGACACCGGAGGAACACATAAAAGAAGCCTTCCGGAACACTCCAGAATTCTTAAAAATAGGAGGTACGTGATACGGTAAGTAAACGGACTCCGAAAAATCCGCAAAAATATTTTTTGTCAGTTTTGGATTATTTTAAAATTTTGGAAATAAAGAAATAAACCGGAAGGTGATTGAGCACGATACACCAGGGCACGCCAGGCACCCCTGGGCACGCCCTGGTGGGTTGTGCCCACCTCGGATGCCTTCCCGACTCCGTTTTCCTTCCATATGCTTGTTTTCCAAGAATAAAAATTCTCTATATATACCCCCGACTGTTTTGACGACCGCATCGCAGAAAAATCCTCTGTTCTTGTTTCTTGCTGTTTTCTCGTCAGATCTAGATCTCCATGGCTCCACCAAGCTCCTCCAAGGACAAGTTCTTCGAGAAGGTCATCAACCCGTACTTGCCGGAGGTGATGAAGCACCCTCAAGCCATTGAGATGCGTGAGGGGGTGCTCCACATCCGCGATGTTCAAGGACCCAAGAAGACCGGAAGCGTGGAGGCTAGGCTCGAGGCGGTGGAACAGGAAGTTTTCCAGTGCCAGAAGATGGTGGAGCACGGACTTAGTGCCAATCACTCCATCATCACGGAATTCACCCGTGATCAGGTGGTGGATGGCCGGTCTGTGAAGGACACCATCTCCACCCTCAACGATCAAATTAATTTTCTGTAGAGCCAAGTTTATGACCTTCAAAACCAGGTTTTTGAATATGAGGCAAGATTTAAAGGTATGAGTTTAGCTGCCAGTTGCAGGACTCAGGGGACTCTTGCGTCAACTTATGATGGGGAGCCCTTGCCCTGGAAGCTGGAGGACAAGCATACTACATCATCACCACCACCTACTTCGTCTCCACCACCTTCTTCATCACCGCCACCAAAGGAGACTTGAGTACACGGGTATGGGCACTCCCCTTGGCTTGAGCCAAGCTTGGGGGAGGTGCCCTGGTATCGTATCACCACCACTTTTATTCACCTTTACCTATTTTAGTTCGATCTTTAGTTTCCCTTTGCTTTAGTTGAATAAAAGTTTAGCATGATCTATTTTCGTGTGTTAGTTTCGTGGCCTATCTATCTATGTAATAGTGTGAGAGCTATATAATAAAGTTTAGTTTGAGTTTTTTTCTCTCTACTTTCTTGTTGCAATCAAAATAAAAAGAAAAATAAATAAATGAAAAGAATCATATGCTTATCTTATGGTGAGTGATGACATCACATAATGAAAAGTATAAGTAGTAAAATTTATTGGAGATTGACAAACATAGCATTAGTCAATGATGCAATTCATGAAAGAATTAATAAGGGAAGAGAAGATTCACATGCAAATACACTATCTTCAAATTGAAGAAGAGAGTCTCCCACAAGCTTGGGGGAGGCTTCTCCAGTTGCTTAATGCTTTGCCTGATCACCCTCTCAAGAAAAATGAAATACTTGATATCTTTTATAATGGACTAACCGATACTTCTAGGGACTTCCTAGATAGTTGTGCTGGTTGTGTTTTCAGGGAGCGAACTGTTGAACAAGCTGAGGAATTATTGAATAACATATTGAAGAATTATGATGATTGGACTCTTCCTGAACCACCGCCTAAGCCCACTCCAAAGAAGAGGGGTATCTTATTTCTCAGTCCTGAAGATATGCAAGAGGCAAAGAAATCTATGAAGGAAAAAGGTATTAAAGCTGAGGATGTTAAGAATTTGCCACCTATCGAAGAAATACATGGCCTTGACACACCACCACCTCCACAGGTGGTAGAGGTAAATTCTTTATTAAAGTTTAATGAAAGTGACATTCCCCATAATAAACATCCTAGTCAATGCTTATATGAGTTTGATAACTATATTATGAAGCAAGATCATTTCAATGCTCATGTCCTGAAACAATTGAAATATAATTCTGATATGATTGCTCGCTTGAGTGAGTTGCTATTTAGAATTAGTAACGATGTTAGAGGTGTAGGAAAGCATGCCTCTATGGTTCAAACTCAGTTAGAACAAGTTGCTAAATCTCAAAAAGAATTACTTGATGAAATGAATAATAATATGAATGATTTTGCTGCTAGAGTAGTAACTAGAGGAGGTAGAATGACCCAAGAACCACTTTATCCTGAGGGTCATCCTAAAAGAATTGAACAAGACGCTCAGAGAATTAATCCTGATGCATCTAGTCCTTCTAAGAAGAAAAAGAAAAAGAAAAATGATAGGACTTTGCATACCTCTAGTGAACCTGAGACACAAAAAATCTCCTGATAATAATGATGTCACTATTTCCGATGCTAAAACTCAATCTGGTAGTGAACATCAACCTAATGATAATGATGATGTTCATGAAGATGCTCAACCTAGTAATAATAGAGAACCAGATAATGATCTTGAAACAGAGCCTGCTCCTGATCTTGATAACCCACAACCTAAAAATAAACGCTATGATAAAAGAGACTTTGTGGCTAGGAAACATGGTAAAGAAAAAGAGCCATGGGTTCAAAAACCCATGCCATTCCCACCTAAGCCATCTAAGAAAAAGGATGATGAAGAATTTGAGCGCTTTGCTGAGATGATTAGGCCGGTCTTTTTGCGTACCCGCTTAACTGATATCTTGAAGATGGCCCCTTATGCTAAGTATATGAAAGAAATCATCACAAATAAAAGAAAGATACCTGAAGCTGAAATCTCCACCATGCTTGGAGATCCTGGAATACCAACTATACCTTGCTCCATTGAAAGAAACTATGTCAAAACTGCTTTGTGTGATTTGGGAGCCGGTGTTAGTGTTATGCCTTTCTCCTTATATAAAAGACTTCATTTGAATAAACTCACACCTACTGAGATATCATTGCAAATGGCTGACAAATCAACAGCCATACCTATCGGTATTTGTGAGGATGTGCCCGTTGTTGTTGCAAATGTTACTATCTTAACGGACTTTGTTATTCTTGAGATGCCCGAGGACGACAATATGTCGATTATCCTTGGTAGAACCTTTCTGAATACTGCAGGGGCTGTTTTTGATTGCAATAAAAGCAAAGTCACTTTTCATATCAATGGTAATGAGCATACGGTGCACTTTCCAAAGAAACAATTCCAAGTGAATGGTATAAATGTTATTGAAGATTCTCCGACCATCACTATTGGAAGCTTTCAATTACCTCTTCCTACTGCCAAAAATAAATATGATATACTTATTGTTAGGGATATGCACATCCCCATTGAGGTAACCTAATGTTTTACGAAAGTTCTTCGGTTTCATGCTAATCGGAAGTGGTTGTTAATAAGACTTGATCAACCTTATTAATGAATCATTTTTGAGAGGTATGAAGTCGACGAATCTAGTAAGCATCACTCTCTGCTCCCACCTTTTATTTTCTGTTTTAGCTAATAAAATAAAATAAAATGCCATGATTATCCTGTTTTCTGTTTTCTCCGTGCAATAAAAAATGATCCAAAAATAAAAATTCTTAGAATGCCCTAAAAATTTAACACGATTGTTTTCCGAATATTTATGAATTTCTGGTGCAAATAATACCAGAGGGGGGTGCACCTGGTGCCCACAAGACACCAGGGCGCGCCAGCACCCCCAGGCGTGCCCTGGTGGGTTGTGGCCCCCACGTGGGCCCCCTCACTTATCTCTTTAGCCCACATCACCCCCTACCTCCAGAAAAAATCACCACAACCACCATTCTCGTGTTCTTTCTCTCAAACCCACGGATTTCGATCTCTTTGCTCGAAGCTCCGTTTGTGAAACTGTTTGGAGGGATTGCTACTTGGTATGTGACTCCTCCATTGCTCCAATTAGTTTTTGTTTTAGTGGGTTATTTTTAGAGTAATTAGCTACTCTTGGTGCTGCTGTAGATGAGCTTGCATGTTGAATTCTTAGAGTTCTAAGTAGTTTGGATGCTCAATATGGCCTCTATGCATGCTTAGGAGTAGTTGCTAACAATCTTACAAAGTTTTGTTGACAAAATTTTTGTGGACTATTTTTTTCTAGAATTTTATAGGAATAAAATGCAAATATTTAGGAAGTTTTCCTCCAAGAAAAATGCCAAGGGAGTCATTGGGGAATCATCGGACAATGACCTTCACACCCCAAGGAAGGTGGAGGTGCGGCCGTGTGAATGGCCGCATGATGCCTTCATGGAGGGGGCCGGGTTCCATCAAGAGTTCGCTCAGTTTGTTGCAAATGCTGGGTTGACCGAGTTCCTCGCAGCTAAGTGTGACCAATATCACATCCTTACAAATTCCTTTGTGCAAGGCTTTTATTATTTAGGGAGAAACAATCCTCCTGAAGTGCAGTTTAATCTTTATGTTGAAACTTACAAAATACCGGTAACTCACTTCTGCAACATATGCTTGATCCCTTCTGATGGGGACTTGAGAGAACCTAGGCCATCTGAGTTTGAGGATTTTCTCCTCACTTTGAAAGTGGGTGAGGATAGAGGCATGTCGAGCGCCACTGCTACCAGCTTGCAATTTCCCTCAGTGCATTAGTTCGCTTTGGTCATCGCTAAGTATTTAACCGCTAGGGAGAAGGTCGGCGCACGGAGTGCCCCTGACCTTGCTATTTTACGCCGTGCACTCTATGATGATCACACCTTTAGTATGGGGGCTATTATTTCTCGACGCTTACATCTTAACAAAACTAAGGGAAATATACATGGTGGTATTTATGCTACTCTCTTAGCGAGACACTTTAGGGTTTAGTTTCGCCCACATGATTATCTTTTATCCTGAGTTTACCTTGATCACAAGTCACTGCAGACCACCAATTCCTTGATGTAACTGATTCTCCCCGTGAAATTCATTACAACCTAGTATTCAGCAAGGAAACACACGATGTTATTCTGTTGCCTGCACCTGCTTTGTTTGATTCTATTGCCAGGAACGGATACATGATCATGCCAGATGACATTACAGCCTACCGGAACAACTTAGCAGCTGCTGAGGAGGAGCCCCAGGGATGGGATGCCCAGGTGCCGCCTCCACCTCACTACAACCTGGGACTGGATGGCTACTACGGATGGTGATTACCAAGCTAGGCCAAAAGCTTAAGCTTGGGGGAGTACGTATTTCCACCGACAATACATTCATGTTCACACATTTCATTCCAGTTGTCGGTGTTCTTACCTTTTCATTGTAATATCCATGCTAAAATTGTTTTCTCGCTTTCTTCTTATGTGTTTGAAACACTTTGAGAAAATCCAAAAATATTTCCTACTTCTTTTTAGTTTTTCTTTCTAGCTTAGTTTAATTGTTGCATTAAAAGAAAACCCAAAAAGATTTCTCGCTTCTTCTTTTACTTGTTGGGAGCTTTCCCTATGTAAATAGGTTTTCTCTTTTTTTTCCTCTTTAATTTGCTTTCTTCAAGGAAAACCAAAAACTCCAAAAATATTTCAGTGTGTTTCTCTGAAATTCTTTTCTTTTTACTTGAGTCGTACCAAGGAGAAGACCACAATGAAATTGTTGAGTGGCTCCCATCTGCATTGTTGTTTATCTAACAAAGAGCCCATATTACTTTGTCTTCTCCTTCTTAAACAAAATGTTTACAGATTCCAGCTTAGTCCATGATACTCTTGCACTATTATTATTTTCTTATCATTCAGTCGTGCAAGTGAAAGGCAATAATGACGACATTTGATGAATTGAATGTGGCAGAGAAAAGCGGGTATGAATTCAACTTGTTTTTGTTTTTGTAAATATGTTTAACCTAGTATCCTTGATTCAGCTTATTATGATCAAACATGTTTGCAATGACCATTAGAGATTATAGTTGTTCATGCCATGCTTAAGTAGCTAGGACTGGATAATGATTTATTTTGGGTGTTAACATGCATTAAAATGGTTGTGATGCGGTATGATGATATGGTATCCTCCTCTGAATGTTTCAAGTGGCTTGACTTGGCACATGTTCACGCATGTAGTTGAATCAAAACCAACATAGCCTTCATGATATTTATGATCATGGTGTCCAAATCCTACTCATGCTAGCACTCAATGTTGATTATATGTAATGCATGTTCATGACCGTCTTCGCTCTCTAGCTGGCCGCTTCTCAATCTATTTGCTAGCCTTCTCCTGTACTAAGCGGGAATACTGCTTGTGCATCAAAACCCTTAAACCAAGTTGTGCCAGATGAGTCCACTATATCTACCTATATGCGGTATTACCCTGCCGTTCCAAAGTAAATTTGCATGTGCCACCTCTAAAAATTCAAATAAACATCTGTTTTGTGTGCCTGGACCGCTCATGGAGCGACAGGGGGTGGTCAGTATCTTCCATGATAAGCGGGTTATTCTCATGATGAGTGTTTATTCACTCGTCCTTACACGAGAGGGGCAGTAATAGGGATTCCCAGTCCCGAAATCAAAAATCAAAAATAATTAAACAAAACTCCCCCAAGAATGTTGTTGGTTTGGACGGTACCCGTGGATGCGGCTAGCCATGGAGTGTGATTGTTGGTGGAGGGGGAGTAAACCTTTACTTTTACCGCTTGGGAACCGCTGCTAATTTGTTTAGCATGGAAGATATTGATAACTATTGGTCGTGACGTTGACAGGAAGGGTGTACCTCCCAAAATTATATCTGTCTCTGTTTTAAACTTTGAGCTCTGGCACCGCTCCAAATCCATGCTTCCCTCTGCGAAGGGACTATCTATTTACTTTTATGTTGAGTCATCACCTTCTCAAATAAGCGCCAGACCTGAGAGCACTATTGTCATCCTCATGCATTGTGTATAGTTGATGTTGGGTGCAGCATGACTGGATCTTTTCTACCATGAATTACAATGTTTAGTCGCTGCTTGAACTTTGGAGGTGGTCTGCATTTATGTTTTGCGGTCTCAGAAAGGGCTAGCGAGATACCACTATTGTCATATTGTATCATGATTGTTTTGACAAAATTTTGGCGCTTGAGATATGTTATTATTGCTCTCTAGTTGCTTATGTTATTGATATGAGTTAATATAATTTCTAAGAGTTATTGTTGACATGGTTAGTCATAATCTTTGCTGAAAACCCGGGTGCTACTTAAGCATATATATGTAAACAAGAACAAAAGAGTTCATAAATGTTTTTCTTTATCACTTTCAGTTTGTCAACTAAATTGCTTGAGGACAAGCAAAGGTTTAAGCTTGGTGGAGTTGATACGTCTCCAACGTATCTACTTTTCCTCACTCTTTTGCCCTTGTTTTGGACTCTAACTTGCATGATTTGAATGGAACTAACCCGGACTAATGTTGTTTTCAGCAGAACTACCATGGTGTTGTTTTTGTGCAGAAATAAAAGTTCTCAGGATGGAACAAAACTTTTTGGAGAATTATTTCAGAATATATGAGAATTATTGGAGCCAAAATCCACCGAAGAGGGGGCCCAGGGTGAGCATCACCCACCAGGGCGCGCCCTGGCGGGTTGTGCCCACCTCGTGGCCCCACTGACCCTAATTCTGCCACTATAAATTCATATTTTCGGAGAAAAAAAATCAGAGGAGGACTTTCGGGACGAAGCGCCGCCGCCTCGGGGCCGAACTTGGGCAGGAGCACTTTTGCCCTCCGGCGGAGCGATTCCGCCAGGGGAACTTCCCTCCCGGAGGGGGAAATCGAAACTATCGTCATCACCAACACCCCTCTCATCTTTGGGAGTCCAATCTTCATCAACATCTTCAACATCACCATCTCCTCTCAAACCCTAGTTCATCTCTTGTGTTCAATCTTCGTACCGAAACCTCATATTAGTACCTGTGGGTGACTAGTAGTGTTGATTACCTTGCGTAGTTGATTACTATATGGTTTATTTGGTGAAAGATTATATGTTCAGATCTATTATGCTATTCAATACCTCTCTGATCTTTAGCATGTTTATCATTTGTGAGTAGTTACCTTTGTTCTTGAGGTCACGGGAGAAGTCATATTGCAAGTAATCATGTGAATTTGATGTGTTCGATATTTTGATGATATGTACGTTGTGATTCCCTTAGTGGTGTCATGTGAACGTCGACTACATGACACTTCACCATTCATGGGCCTAAGGAGATGCATTGTGGAGTAGTTATTAGATGATGGGTTGCTAGAGTGAGAGAAGCTTAAACCCTAGTTTATGTGCTACTTCGTAAGGGGCTGATTTGGATCCAAACGTTTAATGTGATGGTTAGATTTTATCTTAATACTTTTCTCGTAGTTGCGGATGCTTGCGAGGGGGTTAATCATAAGTGAGAGGTTGTTCAAGTAAGAACAGCACCCAAGCACCGGTCCACCCACATATCAAATTATCAAAGTAGCGAACACGAATCAAACCAACATGATAAATGTGACTTGACGAAATTTCCGTGTACCCTCAAGAACACTTTGCCTATTACTAGTGATTGTTCTGGCCTGTCCCTTGCCTCAAAAGGATTGGTCTACCTTGCTGCACCTTGTTTACCGTTACCGTTACTTGCTTGCTACCAATTATCTTGCTATGAAACTATCTGTTACCTACAATTTCAGTGCTTGCGGAAATTACCTTGCTAAAAACCGCTTGTCATTTCCTTCTGCTCCTCGTTGGGTTCGACACTCTTACTTATCGAAAGGACTACGATTGATCCCCTATACTTGTGGGTCATCACTTGGCACAAACACTAATTTAAACACAAAAATATAATCATTAAAGAGGAAATAATCATGCTATTAAAAATAAACAGAAAGTTTTGGGTTGTCTCCCAACAAACTCTTTCTTTATAGCCATTAAGATAGGCTTGGGATTTCAATGATGCTCAGATAATAGACAAGAATTGAAGCACAAAGAGAGCATCATAAAGCATGTGAAAAACACATCTAAGTCTAACATACTTCCTATGCATAGGCATTTTATAGGAAAACAAATTATCAATACAAGAAATATCTAGCACATGCAAATAGGAAGAAGAAAGCATCGATAATTTGAACACAAAGAGATGTAAGTGAGTAACATGCAAATTCCTTTAACCATATTTCCCTCTCTCAAAATAATTACATGTGGGATCATAATCAAATTCAACAATATAACTATCATAATATTGATCATTGTCCAAAGTAGTGGGATCAGTATTACCTAAAGTTGACACTCTTCCAACCCCACCTTTAGTAGTGTTGCGAATATCATACTCAATAATCAGTGGTGCAGCGATGTGCTATACAAACGGTTTTTAACCCCTTTCCGCGACGTAGTTGTAAACCGCCGCCTTGCATGTGTGGGCGATAGGGGGGTCCATGCCACATGACACGGCAAACCCATCGGCGATGGTGGCCAACAAATGCAAACGTTTTGCAAAACTAAGCGTATGGGATGTCCGCATCGATCACAAACGAGGGTCACCGGGCAATCGTTTGAGATATGGTGTATTTCCCATACGGTTCATCCTTGCAACTCGTGTGAGATCATACTAACATCGCACGCACTATTCTGTGTCGCGCCATTTACGATGTGCGACGAATCGCAAACAGTTCACAATTATAAAGCGTGTATGATAAGGGGGCTATCACACACATTTAGTTCCACCATGACCGTCTGTGATATGATATAAGAGTGCATACGTTTGTCATTATAAAACTGTACGCGAAGGTTGAATCTATCCCACACGCGGTGTTTTTCATAAACGTTTGTGATTTACAAAACGTCCCAAACGTGTGATCCATACTTCCCAAACGTGTCATCCAGACTAACTGTGTCGGATGAAGGCCTATCACACATGTTCTTCTTTGACCAACATTTACCATTGGCACGATATCATACACAGTTCAAAATACGAAATCGTGTGTGATAAGGAGATTAGCACAAACGATGGTGTTATTAATTGCACACATTCTTTCTCGCCTGACCGTGTGCGAAGACGAGACTCATCGCACACGCCGCGAATGGAGAAACGTGTGTGATGTTGAAGTTGATCGCATATGTTTTGCTTTATCAAACTGTGTGCATTGTAATGGCCTGTAGAGCATGATTTGCCCCTAATTAAATACCTTTGTTCATAATTCACATAATTTATTTGAAAGTAGGAATTCATGTATTTCATATCGAATCATGTTTAAATGTAGGTTTAAGAACGAATGCATAATTCGATTCAAATGTACATATACTCAAGAGCTACATAAACATCAATTCTAAAAAAAAGGAACACTACAGAAGGGAAATATAAAGAATGATGGAACCAAGGTTGTATTAAAGATGGTAAAGAGAGAGCCGAAAGACATTCTGGTTGCTCGAGTAGGTGAAGCGGAATGCCCATATTGTGCCCTCCTCCATGCCTAACGCACGAACTACTCTAGGCCAACCCGTAGTGATGGACGCCCGCCCATCCTTCACTGTCTTCATTACGACTTCTCGATGCTCATTGTAGTCTCGATGATATATTTTAATCTTCATTGCATGTCCATCAATCTTGTACTTTGCGAGGTAATCTTGAGTAAACTGCTTTGGGAACCACTGCAAAAGAAAAAGATTCAGACATTGTTGTGTGAAAACTTATTATGGGCAATACTAATAGAAGCCTACAGAGTTCATAGTTACCATCCTATAGCTCACTATTGTGTTGGATAGAGTGTAAACACATAGTCTAATTGGCATTGTTCGTCTCTTTTCCCTAACAATCATTTTCAGTTTCCTAACTTGATGCTGGTTCATGAATATTTCATTGCCCCACACGCAAAAATGGTCCAGGAATGATCTTTACCTAAGACATATGTACCTACAAGCAAGAAGCCGATATTAGAAGCTAAAATGCAGTTGCAGAATGGTGTAATACATTACTCCATCAGTTCCACAATGTGTTGCCTATAAACATTTTGAGAAGTCAACATTTACTTACTTTGACCAAGTTTGTAGAGAAAAACATTTACATCTAGAATTGCAATTCCATTTCATTAGATACATAACAAAATTTCATATTGTATACATTTTAGATGGTATATGTAGATACATCACAAAAATCTATATGCACTACATGATGGAACGGATGGAGTTTAAGCGGAGGGATGAAAAGAACCTCGGTGGAAAACGTTGGCCACTCCCATTGTTGTCCTGTGCAAGTACATGTAAAGTCATGATAAGTACAACATGCTTAACATCAACCAAGCATACGAGGTATCTCCTTGAAATAAACAAGGAATATATGCTGACTATAACAACCAAATATAGCCATTTGATACTAGACAAATGCTCAATGGAACCAACCTAACAACCAGATAACGAAAAGCAAGGCGTCTGCTTGAAAACTAGACAAATGCTCACTGCAATCAACCTAACAAACAGATACAGAAAAGCAAGGCATCTGCTTGAAAACTAGACAAATGCTCACTGCAACCAACCTGGGAACCAAATTCAGAGAAACAAGGCATAAATGTTTAAAGCGGGAGTTAAGGGCACATGTTAACAACACCAGTCATAACAGGTGGTATTGATGAAATTGAACTGCACAGTTCATACTTGCACATAATGAACATCACATTGTGAATAACTGAAAGAAACAAGGCATTCATGCTCACTGTAACAACCAACTATAGCCATTGAAAACTGGACAAATACTCAATCAACCAACCTAACAACCAGATACATAAAATCAAGGCAACCGCTAGACAACTAGGCAAATGCTCAATTAAACACTACATGATTATCGCATGGCAAAAGCTACTACAACAATGGGTACGAGACGGCTAGCTAGAAAAGGTATGATTTGCTCACATGATGTTGCCTCACTTGTCATGGATGGGCCCCTTCCACTTGGGATATGAGGTGCCCAGGGTGAGCTCCCTGATGTCGCATATGGGACGTTTCCTCTCGTAACATCCGTAGTGTGTGCCATTATCTTGGTGGATGAGATCTGACTTTGGAGCTAAGGATCCCAAGCCACCGCCGTAGAACGTTTCCGTCAAAAATGACAAAAGGGGCTCGATGGCATAGAAGGATCGCAAATCCATGACCGCGAGGCGGAGGAGATCAACGGCGGGGCCTTTGAAGAGATCGACGGCGGTTGAACAAGAGGCGTTGCCGGTGGACCACTTAACTTGTGACATGGCCCGAGTGAAGCCGGTGATGTTGACGAGCTTGATGTCGTAGCCGGCTCTCCTGAGATACAGGAATACGCGAGCCCACAGACTTGAAGCTTTCGACATGGCAACGTAGGCATCATCCTCACCGGCTCCCGCGGCGAGGTGTTCGTCTGGGATTGAAGGGTCGGCGCGGACGGCGCCCACCTCGCCAGCGTACGGCGGAGAGGCCATGATAGACCTCTTTTTGCTCGTACACTCCTCGAGC